>BLIW01000003.1:29115158-30539325 GCA_016586305.1 Ophiorrhiza pumila
ATGGATCAAGGGACAATAAATCCTCCTCCTGAAAAGGCTACTATAACAGTGCCTGCAATGCCAGCATTGGAGTTGGATGATCTTCCTATATTAAATTACTTCCCTGATCCTGATAAGGTTGTTACAAGGCTGCTTCTTGATCAGTTCTCCAATATTGAGAAAGTGGACTACATTTTCTTCAACTCTTTTGACAAATTGGAGGATGAGGTGAGTTATTCTTGATAATTTCACAGTTTTCATCATAGTATTCAGCAAGTTCTAGTACTGGAATTATAATTCTTGCAACTTCCTAAAGCCAACTTTCTTGATGATGATTATATTGTTCTTACTATATGATCAGGTGGCAACCTGGATGGCAGAAAGGTGGCCTATTAAAACAGTTGGACCAACAGCTCCATTAACTTTTGTCAATAAGAAACTGAAAGCCAATACCAATGATCGCCAGGGAAACTATCTGTTTGAGACAAACACTGAAGCTTGCTTAAAGTGGTTGGATCAAAGAGAAACAAATTCTGTTGTTTATGTATCGTTTGGGAGCGTAGCGGCACCTGAAAAAGATCAAATAGAAGAAGTTGCAGAGGCCCTATTGAGGAGCAACTGCAAATTTCTTTGGGTAGTCAGAGATGAAGAAGAAAGTAAGCTTCCAAAAACATTCAAGTCTCAGCTGACATCTGAGCAAGGTTTGGTCATAAACTGGTGTCCTCAACTTGAGGTTTTAGCCCACAGAGCTGTGGCATGTTTCTTGACTCACTGTGGATGGAATTCAACACTTGAAGCATTAAGTTCAGGTGTTCCAATGATTGCAGTGCCACAATGGATAGATCAAACTACAAATGCTAAGTTTATTGCTGATGTATGGCAAGTTGGGGTCAGAGTTAAGGTAAATGATCAAAAGGGAATTGTGACTAGGGATGAATTTGAAAGGTGTATAAGAGAAATTACTGAGAGTGAAAAAGGGAAAGAGATGAAAAGAAATGCCATAAAATGGAAAGAATTGGCCATAGAGGCAGTGGATGAAGGAGGAAGTTCTGAAAGAAACATAGATGACTTTGTATCCATGCTTTTATGCATACCTTAATTAGTGCATGTCCATTTTGCAACTTTAAATTGGGATGATTAGAGATCTACAATAAGAACTTTGTATCAAATTAAGCACATTTGTGCACCATATCTGATAAATGAAGGCAATCTTTGTTTCAAATTTTTTGTTGTTTTAAGTTGTAGATTTACATGGTTGTATGATTTTACCACTTTTAATTAAGCTCTTACAGAATTCACTAAATTTCTTTTGTAAAAAACATAAAAATTAATTGTACATGGTTATGCTGTTGAACGGTAGATCAATCAATGAGATTCTAACCACAAAGTTGAGTGTTGGAGGGAAGGATAAACTAGACAATCAAATTATGGCAGACAATACATCGATCCAATTAGAATAAACTTGTAGCTACGTACCATCCTAACCCAAAAAACAACAATTAAACCTTTATCCTACTAAGCGGGATTAGCTACAAAGATCGTGTACATTTCGCCATTGTATTCATTCTAAATTCATTTTCTTATTCATCCTATTTTTTATACGATTTTTATTGTGATCCATATTATAGTATGTGACAAAATTTTCCACTAACCATTGTATTTATTCTAAAGTCATTTTCTTATTCATTCTATTTTTTATACAATTTTTATTGTGATCTATATTATAGTATCTTTCTCTAAATTTAATATTGATTAGTTATGCACAAGCGACCTACTTATATGTAGGCAGAGTTCTTCGCCTAAAAAACAAAAAGGAAAAAGATAAAATACCTTCATGTCACTAATACATGGTAAGTGTCATTACGCTACAAAACTTAAACTTACTTTTCACCTGTATAGCATTGAATAAAAAAATTTATTTTTTGCCATAGTAATGAGTAAGGTCTCCTAAGAGAACGGTTGTAATTTATCTTCAAAACTTGCCATGAAAAAATGATTATAAACAATTAAATAAAACAAAACAAATAACTAAATACAAGAGAATTTAATCAGTAGGAGAAAAACTCTGGCTAAAATATTGATTCCACACTAATTAATTCTTTTGATCCTTGATGCACTAATTAAAACCTATAAAAACAAATAAAACCTCTCTAATTTCTCTTTACTTGGTGGTAATTAAAAGAAATTAATAAACAATATAAGAGAACATATGTAATCAATATACAACTTAAGAGGACCATCACTTTAGATTTATTTTATTACCAACCTCAAGATTTAGAGAAACACATATGTGTCGAATGACAGTTTTACCGCTAAATTAAGACTAAATGAATAATTATAGATCTACTGGCTTAATTGGTATTAGATTTTTATGTAATTAATTAATCTTGAGGTTAATTAAATCTCGTAAAAATTAAAATTAGTGCTTCATTAATACTTTAATCGAAAAAATAGTTTAGCTCACAAAGATGATTAAATCTACTACAAAAGGAACTAAGGAAAATAGAATTCATAATTAAAGAAAAATAAAACTTACCAATTATTAATGAATGAGGACAAAATAAAATAATTCTATAAAAAGAAAATAGGGTTTTCAGTACGTGAATTCTTGATGAGTTGGTTCGCACTAAAAAAAAAAGAGATCTCAGTAAAGAGTTCTCAGTCAGTAAAGTAAGAGAAAGTTAGAGAGAGTGCTTTTTCCTTTGGGGGTGGGGTGCTTTTTCCTTTCATTTCATCAATCGATTTTGAGCTTTTAGGTTGGAATAACACTAAGAATATCATCATCACCAAATCTGATTGATAATCTTGTGTTGATCTTGGTTTTCTTGGCTGTTTTTATTGGTTTTGTTGGCTGGTTTTCAGTTCTGCCCGAAGGGAAAAAAGCCACCTTGCTGCTTGATTTTTGGCCAAAAACCAGTAGCGTTTTGAGCAGCTGAATCATGGATTATGTTCAATGGAACTTCATTGATATTTGGTATTTTTCTTGTATTTTTTCTGGACTTTTTGGTGAAGAAAAAGCTTTTGGGCAGAATGGTCGCAAATCTCGCCTGTTGATCGCCGGAAATTCCACTTCGGCTGCCCACCTTCATTGTGTGATTCAAACGGGACTCTTTGTGGCTGGTTTTCTGGATTTCTTTTTGACCAAGTTGGACTGGAATCACAGCAATACGCAGCTACTTTATGGATTAATATAGGGCTGGTTGAAGGGTTTCACAACCAGCCATAGAAGGATTAAATGATAAGGTATGTGCACTAACTGAAAATGGAATAAATTAGTACATTCTTAGCTGTTATATGTTGGTATTTTGGTGAAGAAGAAGAGAAATCAGCAATAGTGTCACGCCCCGAATCCGACGTGGCACGGCCACACGCTTGGAAACTGGCTCCAAAACGTGTGAAACCTCCTGTTTACAAGCTTAATATACAAACCATATATATACATATACATTTGGCCACACATTACCTAATCAACAATATATACAATTCTCAAAAACTCCATTTTCGACATATAACGTTCAAACTTAAATCTTTCATATACGACACATCTTTTATCCAACAAGCCATTGTATATACAATTAATAACAAAATGATGTCACTTAGATCATAACTATACATTTCCTTCAAAAGCATTTACCGACTATATACATCAACGTCAAACTCAAACGTTGCAATATCGTTTCATCCAAAACATTCATTACAACTCCCTATTATCTATACACATCTATAAAATCCACAAAATAGCTTCTCCACTTTCAATCATCTTCAAAACCTGTACACGAAACCTCAGAATCTGCAAAGATTACAATATATGTGGTATGAGCATACACTATGCCCAGTAAGTGATATAGATATTCCTTTATTGGAATGAGCACATTATATACATAATATACTTTCTCAAAACATCATTTAACCCATGAAAAACCAACTTTACCAAAAGTGTTTCAAATGAAAACACACACACATATACATATAGCAATGGCATAATCATTTAACAAACATTTCAAGTACGTTGAGTACTCGTCATCATTTATCATTTTAGCTCATGAACAGTTCAATTCACTCTTGGTACAATAACTGGATCCAGTCCTGACTGTTTATCCCGTCAGGTAGGCCAAATAGATTCCTAGCTATAACCCCGCTAGGTGGGTCCAAAACTAGCTATAACCCCGCTAGTTGGGTCCAAAACAATATAGGGAACATGTTCCTACCAATCGATCATTAAACATTCAAGAGCTCAAAACAATTCAAATTCATAGAAATCATTTCACAAAATGATTCACATTCACAAAAGCCATTGCGAATATTCCATAATCATCAAAGTCATAATCTTATTCATGCTCAAGCCAATTTAATATAAGAATATAACAATTTCTCAAATAAGTTTCATCAAAACACTTTGAAAACATAAAGGAATATCATAACCACTTACCTTAACTCAAAATCCAATATAGTCCTTGATTCTTAAGCTTTCCTCCTCCTATTCAATCCCATTTCCTATAAAACATACACACATATATCCATATCATTCTCATAATCTTTCTTCAACATAACTATCATCGCAAATTGACTTAAATTCATCTATTCATGTTCTATTTCCACTCAAAAGCATGCTCAAACCCTTATATAAGTGTTCTTAGGTATCTAGGATTGAAACCCATATACTATTACACAATTTCAAACCCCTTCTTACTCTAGAACACCATATATAGGTATTGATATGAATAAACAACTCAATAAGTTCTTTACCTTATCAAGAGTGAGATGAGAGTGAGAATTGGTCCCTTTACTCCTTCAATCCTCCCTTGTCTCTTGCCCTAATTATAATGGGAAGATGGAAAAATATAACTAAGTGAAGAAGAAGAAGAGAAGGAAAGAAAGGAAATGAAAACCCAATTTGACAAAGAGGGGTTTAAGGCCAAGTTTTCCAAAATTTGCAAAATAGTCCCTACACTCTTATTTATTTATTAATTGGTCCTTAATAAAATTCACAAATATTACATTCTACCCTCCTTATGGAAAGTTTCAGCCTCGAAACTTAAGGTACCTTGTTCTTCAAACAAATGTGGGTATTTTTCTTTCACTTCTTCTTCCAACTCCCACGTTGCTTCACGAGGGGTATGATTGGACCACTGTACCTTCACATAGGGGATTGTTCTTCGTCTCAACACTTGATCCTTTCGATCCACAATTCTTAGTGGAAATTCCCTATATGACAAACCCTCTTGGACTTCCAACGGTTCCACTTCTATCTCATGACTAGGATCAGAGATATACCGTCTTAATTGGGACACGTGAAAGACATTATGCACTCTTGACAAAGATGGTGGCAAAGCGAGTCTATATGCAAGATCTCCAATCTTCTCCAAAATCTCAAACGGTCCAACATATCGCGGACTCAACTTCCCACTTTTGCCAAATCTCATAACTCCTTTGCTAGGCGATACCCGAAGATAAGCTTTCTCTCCACATTGGAACTCCAAAGGCCTTCTCTTGGCATCGGCCCAACTCTTTTGTCTGTCTTGGGCAGCTTTCAAATGGTCTCGAATCAAGGGAACTTTCTCAAGGGTTATTTGTACCAAATCCGGTCCCATAATGCTTTTCTCACCAATTTCATCCCAACAAATAGGTTATCTACATTTCCTCCCATACAAAGCCTTATACAGTGCCATCCCAATACTAGCATGAAAGCTGTTGTTATAGGCAAATTCAATGAGAGTCAAGTAGTCGACCCAACTACCTTTGAAGTCCAAAATACATGCCCTCAACATATCCTCAAGTGTTTGGATAGCTCTTTCTGATTGTCCATCTGTCTGTGGTTGATAAGCTGTGCTAGGCGTCACTTTAGTTCCCATTGCTCGATTAAAACTCTCCCAGAATCTAGACACAAATCTGGGATCCCGATCTGAGACAATGCTGACTGGTACACCATGCAAACGGATAATATTATCCATGTACATACTAACTAATTGATCCATAGTAGCAGTGGATCGCATAGGTAAGAAATGAGCACTCTTAGTCAGTCTGTCCACAATTACCCATATGGTGTCTTGACTTGTCTTTGTCTTCGGTAAACCACAAACAAAGTCCATCGTCACATGTTCCCATTTCCAAACAGGGATTTCCAAGGGTTTCAACAGTCCCCCAGGGCGTTGATGTTCTGTTTTCACTTGTTGGCATACCAAGCACTTGGAAACAAACTCAGCAACTTCTTTCTTCATACCATTCCACCAAAAATTTCTTTTCAAGTCTTGGTACATTTTTGTGCTACCTGGATGAATGGAAAATTTAGAATTATGTGCTTCCTTCAAGACTTCCTTCTTCAAATCGGAATCATCGGGTACACATAATCTACTTCGAAACCACAAGCTTCCATCATCATGGAGTTGAAAATCGGATTGTGGGCATTCTTTAATCTGCTCTCCCTTCTTCTTAAATTCAACATCATTGGCTTAAGCAACTTTAATTCGCTCAAGTAATGAAGGTTGTGCCACTAAAGCCGCTAGAAACCCATTGGTTGAGTTAATCACCTCGATTTCTAATTTCTCAAACTCAGAAATTAAGTGATCCTGTTGAGTCAACAATGATGCCAATGTTCCTGACGACTTTCTGCTCAAAGCATCTGCTACTGTGTTTGCCTTACCGGGATGGTATTTAATATCCAAATCATAATCGTTCAACAGTTCTAACCATCGCCGTTGTTTCATATTCAACTCCTTTTGAGTAAACAAATACTTCAAGCTTTTATTATCTGTAAAGATCTCACATTTTTCGCCGTACAGATAATGTCTCCAGATTTTCAAAGCAAACACTACAACTGCTAATTCCAAATCATGAGTCGGGTAGTTCTGTTCATACTTCTTCAACTGACGAGAGGCATATGCAATAACTCGGCCATTTTGCATTAACACACATCCCAAGCCATGTTTAGAAGCGTCACTATACACTGTGAACCCTCCAAACTCAGATGGAAGTGTAAGCACTGGTGCAGAAATCAACTTCCTCTTCAACTCTTGAAAACTGTCTTCACAATCTGTCGCCCATTCAAACTTCATTCTTTTCTGAGTCAACCGAGTCAAAGGTATTGCAATAGATGAGAATCCCTCAACAAATTTTCTGCAGTATCCGGCCAACCCTAGAAAACTCTGAACCTCTGTTACATTGGTTGGTCTAGGCCAGTCTACAATTGCTTCCACTTTCCTCGGATCCACTGTTACACCATCTTGGGATATCACATGACCCAAAAAGGTAACACTTTTTAACCAAAACTCACACTTGCTAAACTTGGCAAAAAGTTTCTTCTCCCTCAAGATTTGCAATACTATTCTCAAGTGCTCAACGTGTTCTTTCTCAGTTTGAGAATATATCAAGATATCATCAATGAATACCACCACAAATTTGTCCAATTGAGACCTAAAAACCCTGTTCATCAAATCCATAAAAGCAGCAGGAGCATTGGTTAGTCCAAAAGGCATAACGAGAAATTCATAATGCCCATACCTCGTTCTAAAAGCACTCTTTGAGATATCCTCTGACTTAATTTTCAACTGGTGGTACCCCGAACGCAAATCAATCTTTGAGAAAATTCGGGCTCCTTTAAGTTGATCAAATAGGTCATCTATCCTTGGGAGTGGATACTTATTCTTGATAGTAATCTTGTTCAATTCCCGATAATCGATACAAAGCCTCAAACTCCCATCCTTCTTCTTCACAAATAACACCGGAGCACCCCACGGAGACACACTAGGTCGAATAAACTTAAGGTCCAATAACTCTTGTAATTGAACTTTAAGCTCTAGTAGTTCCGCCGGTGCCATTCGATACGGAGCTTTAGAAATTGGTGCTTCTCCAGGCATCACATTAGTTTCAAACTCAATTTCACGGTCCGGTGGAAGTCCTGGCAACTCTTCGGGAAACACATCGGGAAATTCTTGAACTACGGGAATGTCGTTCAAGTTCACACCCTCTTTCTTGGTGTCAATCACATTCGCTAAGTAGCCCACACAACCTTTGTGAAGAGCTTTCCAAGCTTGCATAGCAGATATCATTGGAGTTGTACATTTGACTCGTTTCTCCATACCCCCTTGAAATGAAAATTCCTTTTTTCCCGGAATATAAAATTTAACCTCCTTACCCCGACAATCCACACAAGCATAATTGTTTGTTAACCAATCCATACCCAAAATCACATCAAACTCACTCATATTAATTTGAATCAAATTCGCCTTAAATTCTTGCCCATCAATCCCTACCTGACAATCTCTATGTACAAGATTCGATGTAAGGACGTTCCCTCCTGGGGTAGCTACACGGTAAGGCTTTCTAAGATATTCAGGCTTAGAACTCAATTTACTAACACATCTTTTAGATATGAAGGAATGAGAAGCCCCACAATCAAATAAAACTATAACAGGTACTGAATTTATCATTATAGTACCTGTGACAACATCCTCAGACACTTCTGCTTCCGATTGGGTCAATGCGAAGACACGAGCATTGGTGGGTTTGGCTCTGTCTTGTTGAGGAGTGGGACACTCATAAATCTTGTGTCCTACCTTACCACACCCAAAGCACGCTCCTGTCTTCCATCGGCATTCTCCTGAATGAACACGATGGAAAAAGTCACATTCCTTCTTCTTAAATCCAGTCGGGTTCTGGGGCTGTGGTAGACTATGTGGTGGTCCACGTCTCTTGTTCATTGATTACCTCCCAATGGTTGTTTTGATCCTTGTCCTTGAGTTGGCATTGGTCTAGATCTCTTGGCGCGAAATTCGGAGTCCCCTCTTTTGAGATCCGCCTCAATCCCAATGCACCTCTTGAAGGATTCCTCATAACTATTTGAGGGCATCGAAGACAATCTAGCTCGAATGCGCCCTTGTAATCCCTCCTCAAATCTAAGCAACTTAATGCTATCGTCCGCAATCACAGTTGGTACATATCGCCCCAACGAGTTAAACTTTCCAGCGTACTCCATAATAGACATGTTCTCTACTGCTTCAAGTTGAAGAACTGCCTTTGTTTCTCACTACGGATGGAGTCGGGAAAGTAGTGTTTCAAGAAAACACTCTTGAAGGTTTTCCAATCCAAAGGTTGTCCTTCTCGAACATAAGCTGGAGCGGTTCCTTTCCACCACATTTCTGCATCTCCAACAAGAAATGGAATGACAAGAAACCTCAAAGTTGGCTTCTAGTTCATTAAGCCACTTCTCCGCTTTCTCAGGATCCGGACCACCATCAAAGACCGGCATGTTTGCCTTCTTCAAGTTCTCATAATGAGTCTTGCTACCGGTCATTTGTTGGCGTTGACGGCTCTCTTGTTCTTGTTGCAACCAGTGTTAGTTTTGCATAATTTGAGCCACCATGCCAAAGGCGGCGGTGAATTCCGGTGGCATGACCAAAGTGGTAGTACTCGTCGTCGGTGGATCATTGGATGACTCACCCCCTGTAGCCATTCTATGGGTTAAGGGCTGAGGTGTACGAGTCATCAAATGCTCCTCCGTATTGGCTCCTTCACTGTCACCATCAACGTGGCTATCGACTATCACTACGTTAGGATTTCCTTCACTACCACTGTTTTGAGCCATAATCCTATCATATCAATTCAACCAAAAGTTCATTTCATATGAGCATTACGAATAAAACAAAGAAAGAAAGGAAAAGAAACAACTATAAGGATATTCCTAACAAGCACGACATTGGTATACTATACCGAGCATTCCCCTACGGAGATATATCATGAAAATTCGAAAAATTCAAAAATCCTCAAAAATTGGTCAACGTCGCGACGTTCGACCCTTAACGTCGCGCGACGTTCACGCACGTCGCGACGTGCGAGTGGCTCCACGTCGCGACGTGGAGAAGTTTGTCTTCTGCCACCCTTTTTGGCCATCCACGTCGCGACGTCCAGGCTGGCGACCCTCCACGTTGCGACGTGGAGGCTGTTTTTCCACATTTTTGACTAATTTCTTCACATTTCCCTCCTTTTTGAACTTTCAAAGCTCCAAGACTAACAACCTTGCATTTCACCTCTAATATGTACTTATTGTCATCGACTATATCTCTGATACCACTAAATGTCACGCCCCGAATCCGACGTGGCACGGCCACACGCTTGGAAACTGGCTTCAAAACGTGCGAAGCCTCCTGTTTACAAGCTTAATATACAAACCATATATATACATATACATTTGGCCACACATTACCTAATCAACAATATGTACAATTCTCAAAAACTCCATTTTCGACATATAACGTTCAAACCTAAATCTTTCATATACGACACATCTTTTATCCAACAAGGCATTGTATATACAATTAATAACAAAATGATGTCACTTATATCATAACTATACATTTCCTTCAAAAGCATTTACCGACTATATACATCAACGTCAAACTCAAACGTTTCAATATCGTTTCATCCAAAACATTCATTACAACTCCCTATTATCTATACACATCTATAAAATCCACAAAATAGCTTCTCCACTTTCAATCATCTTCAAAACCTGTACACGAAACCTTAGAATCTGCAAAGATTACAATATATGTGGTATGAGCATACACTATGCCCAGTAAGTTATATAGATATTCCTTTATTGGAATGAGCACATTATATACATAATATACTTTCTCAAAACATCATTTAACCCATGAAAAACCAACTTTACCAAAAGTGTTTCAAATGAAAACACACACACATATACATATAGCAATGGCATAATCATTTAACAAATATTTCAAGTACGTTGAGTACTCGTCATCATTTATCATTTTAGCTCATGAACAGTTCAATTCACTCTTGGTACAATAACTGGATCCAGTCCTGACTGTTTATCCCGTCAGGTAGGCCAAATAGATTCCTAGCTATAACCCCGCTAGGTGGGTCCAAAACTAGCTATAACCCCGCTAGTTGGGTCCAAAACAATATAGGGAACATGTTCCTACCAATCGATCATTAAACATTCAAGAGCTCAAAACAATTCAAATTCATAGAAATCATTTCACAAAATGATTCACATTCACAAAAGCCATTGCGAATATTCCATAATCATCAAAGTCATAATCTTATTCATGCTCAAGCCAATTTAATATAAGAATATAACAATTTCTCAAATAAGTTTCATCAAAACACTTTGAAAACATAAAGGAATATCATAACCACTTACCTTAACTCAAAATCCAATATAGTTCTTGATTCTTAAACTTTCCTCCTCCTATTCAATCCCTTTTCCTATAAAACATACACACATATATCCATATCATTCTCATAATCTTTCTTCAACATAACTATCATCTCAAATTGACTTAAATTCATCTATTCATGTTCTATTTCCACTCAAAAGCATGCTCAAACCCTTATATAAGTGTTCTTAGGTATCTAGGATTGAAACCCATATACTATTACACAATTTCAAACCCCTTCTTACTCTAGAACACCATATATAGGTATTGATATGAATAAACAACCCAATAAGTTCTTTACCTTATCAAGAGTGAGATGAGAGTGAGAATTGGTCCCTTTCCTCCTTCAATCCTCCCTTGTCTCTTGCCCTAATTAGAATGGGAAGATGGAAAAATATAACTAAGTGAAGAAGAAGAAGATAAGGAAAGAAAGGAAATGAAAACCCAATTTGACAAAGAGGGGTTTAAGGCCAAGTTTTCCAAAATTTGCAAAATAGTCCCTACACTCTTATTTATTTATTAATTGGTCCTTAATAAAATTCACAAATATTACAAATAGTGTAGTTTGATCCAAGAAAATTAGTTTGAATTTCAAGTTAAGTGTTTCCCCCTAAAAGTGCAGTTTGATCCAAGAAAATTAGTTTGAATTTCAAATTAAGTGTTTCCCCCCAAAAATTTGAAATTCAAATTAGTCTACTTGCTGCCACTTGCTTCGTGAAATCAGCAGCCACCTGTTGAAACTTCAGCTGCCACCTCAGCTTCATCATCAGCTAGAGGTGGCTTGACACTCAACCACCAACCATGTCTCGGCCACCACCACCAGCCGCTGGTACAGCCGCCGGAAAAGTGGGCTTGAAGGCTGGCATTATTTCTAGCCAGACTGCAACCGTCAACGTTGCGCAGGATATTGGCCAGCAAACTGATGGAATTTCAGGCCAAAACGGAGCTGGAAAAATGGGAAAAAAATAGTTGAAATTGCTGGAATTATTCCTGAATCCGGGCAGAATATTGACGGAATTTTGGGGCTGAATATTAGTGGGGAAATTGGCGAAAATGGTGCTGGAATTGTGGGGCTGTCACTTGCCGGAAAAATTGATCAAGCCGGGCAGAATGGGGCTGGAATTTCTGGGCACATTTATGGAGATATTGGGACAAAAGCTGCCAGAAAAAATTCAAGAAAAGGCGCCGAAAAATCTAGAGCTGCCTTGAGGAAAGTCAACAAGAGCTTTAAGCTCAAGAAATGGGATGAGGCAGATCTGGAATTAAATGTTGATGACTTGAGGAATATTGGGTATTGCTTGGTTGGATACGTGTTTGGAAGATTACCCGATTTGAAGGTCGTCCATGATGTGAGGGCGTCTTGAAAAATCCAACACATCTTCTCCATCCATGAAAGCGGGTGGATGATCTTTCGGTTTGAAGATGAGCGAGATAGGGACATGGTATTGAAAAATGGCCCTTATGATTCTTTCGGTATTCCATGGTTGTTGAAGATTATGCCGGCATTCTTTTCATTCGATGACAGTTACTTTGCTTCAATCCCTACATGGATACGTTTCCCCGGTTTACCTTTGGACTGTTGGAGTGAGGTCACTTTGGGAAAAATTGCCTCGTACGTGGGGGAACTGATTGCGACCGATGAATGCACCACCACGATGGCACAGACTTCTTATGCTAGGGTGTTAGTAGAAGTGGATGTTACTAAGCCGTTAGTTAAGGAGTTCAAGTATATGTTACCGAATGGAATCATGTGTACCCAAAAGGTATTATATGAGAGGGAACCACGTTTTTGCTCTACTTGCCGATTTGTGGGACATAACATGGAACATTGTCGAGACAAGGCGGAGAAGCAAATATTGAGGTCTCGATCACGTGGCAAGAAAGCAATGGTGATCCAAGGCAATGATAAAGAGCCACAAGAGCAAGAGGAGAAGACTACCCTAATTGTGCCTAAGAGGAGCAAGTCAAGGGGAAGATCTAGATCCAAAGTCGCCTCAACTGTGGCTCTCCCAAATGCCACTGATATGCCAAAGGAGTTGCAAGCTCCCGGAATGGTGGAACCGAGGCCTACGGAGTTCAAAACAGCCGCCAATGACCATGTCACTAATCTGCCCTCAAGCGTCGTTGACAAGGGCAAAGCCCCCTTGGTGGAAGAGGAGGACCATAGGATGGCTTTTAGGGAGGCGTCAACTTCACCAATTAGGGAGTGGCATCATCTAGTCCAAGGTGAACCCGAGAAGACGTCCAATGGTGACTTGGCTAGTTTTTCCTCCTTTTGTGAGGATATGGCTTCTACGGCGAAAAAAGAGATGGCACGGGCACCTACACCTAAGAAGAATGGAAAGGTAAAAAAGGGTAAGGGCCAAGCTAAAGGGAAGGGTGGTGGACGCAACCATCATTGATATGAAGATTGGATCATGGAACATAAAGGGGTTCAACTCTCCATTGAATATGTGTTTTCTTTTGAGATTTGCAAAACATGAGGTATCAGTTGTGTTATATAAAGGAATATTTTAGTTTTCAAGTTTGAATTGATAAGTTTATTTTTATTAATTTTTGTATAAAAGAATTATTTTATTAAATAAGGTTTAAAATAATTTTTTTATTAGATTGTTTGGATTGACAGTGGCGGTCAAAAGTTGACTGCAACTGGTCAACTGCCATTGACTACCACGACTACCACTCATTAGCAACATTTCGGTCGATGGTGGTGGCCGGCCGGCGGTCAACAGCAGTTAATTGACGGTAGTCAATTTTTAACTGCCACCAGTCAACTCAAACAAATAAAAAAAATTAAAATTAAAAGATATTGAAAAGATTAAAATGCCCTCATTTAATTGTTAGAGAAGTTGGAAACTATTGTTTCAGAATTGAATATAAACAAACATGTTGTTTTGGAATGAGATGAGAAATGAGTTAAAAAGCCTTATCCAAACAGACGTTAAAATTTCCACCAAATCTCAATTTTTCATGGGTTATAACACATATATTTTGGTAAAAAATAGTAAAGTAAAAAAATCTGTTAATTTTTAATTTTTGCCTACTCTACTTTCATCCACCTCAATTGTGTATATGTATCCTTGTGAACAGCGTCAAAAAAGTGAAATATATTTTTTTTACCAAATTTTCATTTTTCATGGGCTATAACACATGTATTTTAGCCAAAAATGGAAAAATTCAAAAACGCGTTGATTTTAACTTTGAGAAATGATAGGGGGAGTGAAATTTTGGAGTGAAATCCTAGAGTGAATGACGTGGCAGTGATAAAAATACAAACTTATCCCTTGCCCATTAGGGTTCACTCATCATTTGGTTAGGGTATTAGTTTGTCTCTTTATCACTGCCACGTCATTCACTCTAGGATTTCACTCCAGAATTTCACTCCCCCTATCATTGCTCTTTAAAATTTTTACCATTTTTTGCACCCACTTCGATTGTGAACATGCATTCTAGTGAATATTGTAAAAAGAACATAATTAAAATTTTCACCAAACCTCCATTTTTCATGGTTTACAGCATATGTATGTTAATAAAAAATAACAACGCAAAAAAACTTGTCGATTGGCTTTTTTCCTATTGTTTTCTACACAAACTTCAATTGCGAACATGCATTCTAATGAATGATGTCAAAAAAAGTGAAATTTAAAATTTTCACCAAATTTTTATTTTTTATGGGTTATAACACATGTATTTTAGCCAAAAAAATGCAAAATGTAAAATCGCGTTGATTTTGACTTTTTTGTGATATTTTTTATACCCACATCGATTGCAAACAAACATTAAGTGAATATTATCAAACAGAAGTGAAATTTAAAATTTTCACCAAACCTCCATTTTTCACGAGTTATAACAAACCTATTTTGGTAAAAAATGACAAAATAAAAAAATGTGTTAATTTTGGCTTTTTTCATATGTTTTTTCACCCACCTTTATTGTGTACATGCGTTCTTGTGAACGGTATAAAAAAAATTGAAAATTTAGATTTTTTTTACCAAATTTCTATTTTCTATGAGCTTTAACACGCGTATTATAGCCAAAATGGCAAAATTCAAAAATGCGTTGATTTTGAATTTTTTCTGTATCGTTTTTTTGCATCCACCCTGATTGTGAACATGCATTCTAGTGATTATTGTCAAAAAAGTGAAAATTAAAATTTTCAACAAACTTTCATTTTTTATAGGTTCTATAACATACGTGTTTTGGTGAAAAATGATAAAATAAAAAACTTTATTGATTTTGGCTTTTCTACTACTGTTTTTTATACACACCTCAATTGGGAATATGCATTCTAATTAACGGTGTCAAAAAAGTGAAATTTAGATTTTTCACCAAATTTTTATTTTTCATGGGGTATAACACGAGTATTTTAGCCAAAAATGGTAAAATACAAAAAAAACATTGATTTACTTATTTCAGCCAAAAAAGGTAAAATCCAAAAACAAGTTATTTTGACTTTTTTGTGATGTTTTCTACACCCACCTCAATTGTGAACATGCATTCTGGGTAATATTGTGGAAAAAGTGAAATGACATAGTAAAAAAATATGTTGATTTTAGTTTTGTACCAACTGTTTTTTCACCCACCTCAATTGTGTACATGTATACTTATGAGTAGTGTTAGAAAAAGTAAAATTTTAATTTTTTTTATCAAGTTTTTATTTTTCATGGGCTATAACACACATATTTTAGACAAAAAATGACAAAATTCAAAAACGCGTTGATTTTAAATTTTTTGTACTATTTTTTGCACCCATCCTGATTGTGAAATGAATTCTAGTGAATATTGTCAAAAAAGTTAAAATTAAAATTTTTACCAAACTACCATTTTTCGTGAGTTACAACACACGTATGTTGGTAAAAAATGGTAAAGTCAAAATAATATGTTGATTTTAGCTTTTTCCCTACAGTTTTTAGACACACATCAGTTGCAAACATGTATTCTAGGGTAATTGAAAAATGCATTCTTGTGAATATTTTTTTTAAAAAAACTAAAATTTAAAATTTTCACCAAACATCCATTTTTCATGTGTTATAACATAGAATTTGGTAAAAAATGACAAAGTCAAAAAAAGTTTTGATTTTAGCTTTTTACCAATTGTTTTTGCACCTACCTCAATTGTGTACATATATCCTTATGAAGGTGTCAAAAAAGTAAAATTTAAAGTTTTTACCAAATTTCTAATTTTCATTGGCTAAACACACATATTTTAGATAAAAATGACAAAATTCCAAAACGCGTTGTTTTTAAATTTTTTGTACCGATTTTATCACCCAGACTGATTGTGAAATGAATCATAGTGAATATTGTCAAAAAAAAGTTAAATTAAAATTTTTACAAAACTATCATTTTTCATGGGTTATAACAAACGTATTTTGGTCAAAAATGACAAAGTCAAAAAAATATGTTGATTTTAACTTTTTCCCTACAGTTTTTACATACATCAATTGCAAACATGTATTCTAGTGAGGTAATTGAAAAATGCATTCATGTGAATATTTTTTTTTTAAAATTGAAATTTAAAATTTTCACCAAATCTCAAATTTTCACGTGTTATAACACACGAATTTGGTGAAAATGACAATCAAAAAACGTGTTGATTTTGGCTTTTTACCAACTTATTTTTCAACCACCTCAATTGTGTACATGTATCCTTATGAAAGGTGTCAAAAAAAGTAAAATTTAAATTTACTAACAAAATTTTCATTTTTTATAGGCTATTTTAAACAGAAATGACAAAATTCAAAAACGCTTTGATTATAAAATTTTTTGCACCATTTTTTGCACCCATCCTAATTGTGTAGTGAATTCTACTGAATATTGTCAAAAAAAGTTAAAATTAAAATTTTCACCAAATTACCATTTTTCATGGGTTATAACAAACGTATTTTAATAAAAAATGACAAAGTCAAAAAAATATGTTGATTTTGGCTTTTTTCCTACATTTTTTACACACACATCAGTTGCGAACATGTATTCTAGTGAGGTAACTGAAAAACACATTCATGTGAATATTTTCAAAACATAATGAAATTTGAAATTTTCACAAAACTTCCATTTTTCACGTGTTATAACACATGAATTTGGTAAAAAATAACGTCAAAAAATGTGTTATTTTTGACTTTTTACCAGCTGTTTTTTTACGCACCTCAATTGTGTACATATATCTTTATGAATGGTGTCAAAAAAAAGTAAAATTTAAAATTTTTTACTAAATTTCTATTTTTCATAGGCTATAACACACATATTTTAGACAAAAATTACAAAACTCAAAAACGCGTTGATTTTAAATTTTTTTGTACAGTTTTTCACACTCACCATGATTGCGAAATGAATTCTAGTAAATATTGTCAAAAGAAGTTAAAATTAAAATTTTCCCCAAAATACCATTTTTCATAGGTTATACTACACGTATTTTTGTCAAAAAAATATGTTGATTTTGGCTTTTTCCGTAAAGTTTTTACACACACATCAATTGTGAACATGTATTCTAATGAGGTAATTGAAAAATGCATTCATGTGAATACTTTTTTTTTTAAAAAGTGAAATTTTAAATTTTCACCAAACCTCATTTTTCATGTGTTATAACACATAATGACAAAGTCAAAAAATATATCGATTTTTATTTGTTACCGACTTTTTTTTCACCCAACTCAATTGTTTACATATATCCTTATGAACGGTGTCAAAAAAAGTATAATTTTAAATTTTGTTACAAAATTTTTATTTTTCATAGGCATAACACACGTATTTTTGAAAAAAATGAGCAAATCTAAAAACGTGTTGATTTTAAATTTTTTTGTATTATTTTGTGCACCCACCCCGATTGTGAAATGAATTCTAGTGAATATTGTCAAAAGAGTTAAAATTAAAATTTTCACCAAACTATCATTTTTCATGGGTTATAACACACGTATTTTGGTAAAAAATAGCAAAATAAAAAAATATGTTGATTTTGACTTTTTTTTCCTGCTGTTTTTACACACACATCAGTTGCGAACATGTATTCTAGTGAGATAATTGAAAAATGCATTCATGTGAATATTTTCAAAAAATAATGAAATTTAAAATTTTTACCAAACCTCAATTTTTCACATGTTATAACACACAAATTTGGTAAAAAAACAACAAAGTCAAAAAAACGTGTTATTTTGGCTTTTTACCAACTATTTTTTCACCCTCCTCAATTGTGTACATGTATTCTTTTGAACGGTGTTAAAAAAATTGAAATTTAAATTTGTTACCAAATTTCTATTTTTCATGGGCTATAACACACGTATTTTAGATAAAATGACAAAATTTAAAAACGTGTTGATTTAATTTTTTTTGTACCATTTTTTGCATCCACCCCGATTGTGAAATGAATTCTAGTGAATATTGTCAAAAAAAGTTAAAATTAAAATTTTTCCCAAACTACCATTTTTCGTAGGTTATGACACACGTAATTTGGTCAGAAATGGCAAAATAAAAAAATATGTTTGTTTTGGCTTTTTCCCTACAGTTTTTACACACACATCAGTTACAAACATGAATTCTAGTGAGGTAATTGGAAAATTCATTCATGTCAATATTTTCAAAAAAAAGTGAAATTTAAAATTTTTCACCAAACCCCCATTTTTCACGTGTTATAACACACGAGTTTGGTAAAAAAATGACAAAATAAAAAAAGCGTTGATTTTGACTTTTTATCAACTATTTTTTCACCCACCTAAATTGTGTACATATATCCTTTTGAACGGTGTAAAAAAAGTATAATTTAAATTTTGTATCAAATTTCTAGTTTTCATGAGTTATAACACACGTATTTTAAATAAAAATGACAAAATTTTAAAATGCGTTGATTTTAATTTTTTTTTCACCAACCCTAATTGTAAAATGAATTCTAGTGAATATTGTCAAAAAAAGTTAAAATTACAATTTTCACCAAACTATCATTTTTCATGGGTTATAACACACGTATTTTGGTCAAAAATGGCAAAGTCAAAAAATATGTTGATTTTGGCTTTTTCCCTATAATTTTTACACACGCATCAGTTGCAAACACTTATTCTAATAAACAATGTCAAAAAAAAAGTAAAATTTTAATTTTTCACTAAATTGTCATTTTTCATGGAATATACCTCACGTATTTTAACCAAAAATGAAAAAAAAAACACATTGATTTTTTTTTTGTATTGTTCTTTTGTACACACCCTAATTGTGTACATGCATTCTAGAGATTATTGTAAAAAAAGTGAAAATTAAAATTTTCACAAAACCTCCATTTTTTATGGGTTATAACACACGTATGTTGGTAAAAAATGACAAAATCAAAAAACTTATTGAGTTTGGTTTTTCTCCTACAGTTTTTTACACACACCTCAATTGTGAACATGCATTCTAATGAATGATGTCAAAAAAAAGTGAAATTTAGATTTTTTAATTACCAACTTTTCATTTTGCAAGGGTTATAACACACTTGTTTTAGCAAAACAAAATTTCAAAATCTAAAAGCGCGTTGATTTTGGCTTTTTCTAGTGATATTTTTTTACACTCACCTCGATTGTGAAAATGCATTCCAATGAATATTTTTTTAAAAATGTGAAATTTAAAATTTTCACTGAATCTTCATTTTTCAATGGTCATAACACATGTTTCTTTGTCAAAATTGGCAAAGTCAAAAAACATGTTGATTTGGGTTTTTTTCCTACTATTTTTTCACCCAACTCAATTGTATACCTGCATCCTTGTAAATGGTGTAAAAAAAAAGTGAAATTTAAATTTTTTACCAAATTTTCATTTTTTATGGGCTATAACACATGTATTTTAGCCAAAAATAACAAAATCTAAAAACGCATTGATTTTGAATTTTTTGTACTATTTTTTGCACCCACCCCAATTGTAAACATGCATTCTAGTGAATATTGTCAAAAAAAGTTTAAATTAAAATTGTTAATATTAATACAAAATAACCATAAAATCACCACAAATTGTTGACATTATCGATATGGTAAAAATTTCACCTAACACAAAAACTCTTGTGAAACCAATTCATATATAAGATATGATTTATATATGAAACTGATAATTAATCACCTTTGAAATTATGATTTTAATTTTCTATCGTTTTTATCTCACGGTGAAATCGCGATTAATTTACTGTTGCATATATGAAGTGGATTTATATATGTAACGGCAAGTTAATTGCGATTTTAATGAGCGATAAAAGTGGCAGAAATTAGAAGTTAAAATCATGATTTCAATGGTAATTAATTGTTTATTTCATATATGAACTATGTCTTATATATGAATTGTCCATTTCATATATGAATCCGTCTATATATGAATTATCTATTTTACATATGAACCGCGTGTTATATATGAATTAACTTCACATATGTTTTTATGTTAATCTCAAGTGTGATAATCTGAGCTTTGAACCCTCAGCTTAGAAAAATTAATGCCTTAGTTAAATAGTTAATGAAGCTATTCACACTGATCATATTAGTGAGTGTAATCGTATTTTGACCCGAACTTGTACTAGTTTTGCATCTAACAAGAACGACAATGATATAAATTTGATCTAAACTTTTGTACAATTCCTGGAGTTTGTTGATCTAATTCCTGCATGCATGCAGTTCTATATATGGTCCAGCAGCCATTCCTAATTGTCCCTTTATGTCACTCTAATATTCCATTCCGACAAACAAATGAATTTTAAAGTACTCACGATGATCATTTCAGTTTTCCCATGATGACAAATTTCAGTCGATTAATTGCATGTGAAACTCTATTCAACTATGCAAACTCAGAAGATAATTAATTAAACTAAAGAGTCCAATCAATATCACCATGACTCAAGAAAAACTATATAAGAAAATCCCATTAAGTAATTTAAGAAATAAATCAAAACATGAAAGACAATATGCAGAATTAGTAATAATATATAATTTGTGTCCAAATGCCTCAATGTCACGACATTGGAGAATTTCAATGGACCATATACAATATTCTATTTCAAAACCGTCCTTTGTATTGTTCGCATTCTAGAAGTTGTGAGTCAAGGTAATAAGATATTTCATTTGAACGTGCAACTATATATGGATTGAAAAGGATTGAATATTTCTTAATTTGTTTTTGAATTATATACTTCAACAAAAGCTCTATCATTTCTGAAACAAATTTTAAAGAAAAAGGACAAAATTTCAGTGTAATGTGTGTGTGTTGAGAAGAAGACTTGAACCTAAAAGCAGTTATGAAGTTCTTCTAGCTAGCGAAAAGTTAGAGAGATCCGAGAAAGTATTGATTGATTAATAACTACCAATTCATCAATTGATCGTCAACTATCAGTATCAAATATTCATATGATAGTATAACTTTTTATTCTATGTAGTATATATATGACACTTAAATTTTGATAATTAATTACTAATTCATTAGACGAGTTGATAGTTATTAACGGCTTAATATTTACTCAAACAATTCTAAAGTGCTTAGCACTTTAGCAGTTTTGCACAATATCATATCCTCCTCCCAATATATTTGTCTATCTTATTTTGTCTAATACATCAAAACGACACCGTTTCACTAAAATAGGACTAATCATGATTAGAAATTAATATATAATTGTAAATTTAATTTTGTTGATATTTATACTTTTAGTAAGACAACCTCGTTTTGACTATTAGACGCAATAAGACATAATGATTTTAAATAGAGGATTCCATCCAATTTTGCACCACACAGAAACAAGAAGGATGCAATGTTGGCCTTTTATTTATCGTAATCATTTTTGAAATCCCCATATATCCTCCAAGCAGCCCATTTCCAATTGTCCCTTTTGGTCAATAGAGCAAAAGCACAGAGATTCTCAAGAGAGACCATTATTTCAGTTTTTCTTTCAAGACAAATTTCAGCAGGCTGTAACAAGAAGCTGGACATGATGATTAACCCTTTAATCCTATATTGATGATCATTTGTCTTGAGGCTAATATGAGCACAAAAAGTTTGTTATATATCAATCAAATGTAATCTTGCATCCGATATTGCACCTAAATAGAAAAATATTTTCAACGGTCAATCATTCAATCTTTGTAGTTCTTTTAATACATTTATCTTCTATAAAAAAAAATGTTAATAATAATTGAAAGATTGTGAGTTTACGTAATAAAAGTTGTAGAAGATTGTGATATCATCATTTGGATTACAAAAGATGTATATAATTAGATTGTAACAAGACGCCCGACAATTCTCCATCACAGTACATATTATATGCACTAGAAAATTCAGTTCCCTGCGTAGAAGAAATATAAAGTTACTCCTCCCAAAAACATTTCAATGAAATAGCTTGTAGACAAGAAATTTAGCATTAATGAAGTTACATTGATTGATTGCAGCTATTTCTATTTGACATTAGTATGTACACTACTTTAGGTTAAACTAAAGAGAATCCTATCTTATATGCCATAAGAATGGTTGACACTCATTTAAATTTAAAATTAAGATAAATTTAACAAATCAGTAGTTTTGAATTTAAAGTTTACCTCATTTAGATTTAATGTTAGAATAAATTTAATTGCTAGCCATTCTAATCAAGTTGGTTGATTGATTGTAGATATGAAATCTTGAAGTTTGGATTTTGGAGAAAAAACGCAATCCCATGATGAAGATATCATTGAGCAATGAGTAGTTGATGATGCCTTCTTGAAAGAGAGATGACAAATTATTACCAGCATGCAGTTTGCATCAACGTATCCCTTGGAAATAATGCAAGCTACAGCACCTACTTCAACGGCAAACCAAGGCTTTGTATGGTTATCCATTTTTCCCCATTTCTCGTCTCTTCTCAAAATGTTGTATTTGTTTTGCACCAATTTTTAAAATAAAAATTTTCAACTTTTTCAAACACAATATGAGCGCATTTTGTTTTTTTTTTTTTTTTAAAAAATATGCTGCTGTTGACCGACCGTGGTCAATGTCGGATCTCCGCCGGTCAACGTCGTTGACCACCGACCGGCCGAACTCCGGCCACTTAGCCGAAAAGTTGCCGGAATTCGGCCGACCGGCGATGGTCGGCCGGCAATCAACGGCTTTGACCGACAGAGATTCTGCATTGACCACCGTCGGTCAACACCAATGAATAAAAAAACGAAAAAAAAACTTTTTTCTAACTTTATTTAATTCAATCACTATTTTATACAAAAATCAATAAAAACAAAATTTATCTATCCAAACACTCAATTTTCAATCCAAAATATATCTTTCTTATTGCTATACCTCATTTTTCCCAATTCTCAAAATAAAACACCTATTCAAACGGACCTCAAGATTCTCTACTTTAATATGTCATGTCAATGTTGCTAAATATATTGTCATCTCATGTCATGTCAATGTTGCTAAATATATTGCACAAGAATATTGTCATCTCATGTCATGTCAATGTTGCTAAATATATTGCACAAGAATGCCACAAATGAAAATGACATTATAACCAACTTGGTGTAGGCAAGTTGGTCACTAGTTCAAACTTTGTTGCTTGACTGGAAGTAAGTCATGGGATCAAATTCCATGACCTACTAGAGGTCGATTATGGGAAGAATACTTGAAAAAAAATTCAGAAATGATGTTATGCACTGTTCTGATTTGTAAAGTGAGTTCTCTACCCCTTATCCCCTATTGTCAGAGTCACTCGTAACTATTTAGTTAGTTTTGGAGTATTGAAAAATAATAATAATAAACCATGAAGGTGACATGAAGTGAAAAGGGAAAGGAAAGCAACAAGAATTAATGATTTGCAAATATTAATATCATCCTGCAGCATTTAACAAAAAGGCCACGATAAAGTTCAAATCCCCCAAGACTTTGCTTGCTCGTTTGTCGATTAAACTAATGAATCCAAGACTTGCTTGCTCGTTTGTCGATTAAACTAATGAATTGCGCCAGGAAACATATGATGTAGATTCTCTTCTTTCAACACAAACATTGATGTAATTGTAATGTAACTCGGCACTCAAATACAGATCCCTCACCATTTGTCATGGTTCACTCGTGTTGTTTCTTCAATATTCTCCCTACACATTTTACGTAACTTCGCACTCAAACAAAAAAAAAACACAACAGTTTAATAATAATTAAGATAAAGGCGGATGGATGCCTCTCACCATTCGTAGCTTAATTGTTATTCTGCCATTGCCAATCAAGAATTCTTCAACTAAAACAATCAAAAAAACTCACGAAAGTAAAATTTTCAATTCCCTTTACATGATCATCATCATCGTCCTGTAATTTTGCTTCTCAATTCAAAACAAAGCCTAACATAGCAACAATCTGACAGAAAGGAAACATTATGCGACCGTCATACCCCAAAAAATGGCATAGTTGGACAAACAAATAAGGCAAGATGCATCAAACACTACAAATAATATATCTTAGTTGTCAACTTTCATAAAATATACTACTACTACTACCAAAAAGGTAATATTTGGAAGGTCTCCCTCACAACTCTAGCTGCCTCCTTTGAAGATTCCAAAACCAATCATACAAGAATTTCAAAGCATAATGATTATTCAAAAGATACATATCAACTTACTACATCTAGTTCTCCATATCTCTAATAAACAAGTCTCATCCTCCTTATCCACATACTTAACCAACTACTTCTAATGAATTTGAGATTCACAGGCTCCTTTTCTCCAACCATTTCTAAGAAGCTAAATTCATCAAATCGAAAGACAACAAAATCCAAGTGAGTAAGCAAAGATCCACCACACGAAAGAAACTATACTTGTAAACAAAATTTTGCATCACAAGAAGAAGAAGAAGAGTCTCCTGGAAAGAAAGAAGCACTGTTAAATGCCAACTTCATCAAGTAGTTAAACATATATTAATATATAGCTCCCATCATTGTATATTCCTTGTTCGGCATATCTATCTGCACTATTTCTCCAGGAACTCACATAAAACGTAAATCTGTTAGCTTGCTAGTAAAGACAACCAGTATTTTGTTCACCTATGGCTACCGAGTAAGAGCTTCTAAACCCATATCCATTGTCAGTAAGCAAAATCAATGGTCGCCTTATAAACATTCAGAAGGAGACTGGCTTAGGTATCCTATAAGGTGCCAGAAAACAAAAGGCAAAATTCCATTGCTTCGTGATTGGTACATCAGTGTTAAGCAAAGACTGGAATACACGTCATTCTCTACACCTCTTCAGATTCAGCTGTACCACCCTCATCAGCTCGACCACCCAGCTTCACAATATCTTCCACGAGAATCTTTCCATCTGTTTCATATTCATTGCAAATAAGAACGACATATTATACAATGATCCAAGCAGCACTCAACAAAAATGAGAAAGTCAAGGGCAAATATAATAAACAGGGTGTGGGTGTAACTGTTTTGGGGAAGCAAAATTGACAGTGTATTAACACAAGTTAACTTAATCAGATTATCCATCTATAATAGTTAGAAGCTTTCAATCCTTTCATTAGAGGACAGAAACAGTGTCTGTTGAAGGATTACAGGCACCTAAGACTTCATATTTCATTCAACGTGATGTGCTGTTTAGGTATTGAAAACAAAACAAACTTCAACCTAGAACAGCTCCTATCAATCGATCAGAGTATTAAATGTATCCCAGGTGCTTCAGCCTTATTTAATCAATGAGTACACAGAGATCCTCCTCCCACCCCCCAACTTCAAAATTTCATAAAGCTATATAAATAGCTAGAACTTTCTATAGAAATGCTTGTAAATGAAGATCACTAGGTTAAATTTATTTGGTTAAACAAATGCTGAATACTTGTCACTTCACAAAACATTTTTTTGGTTAATGAGTTTTGCAAGATCTCTTCGTGTACTACCCGAAGAAAAAATAACTAAATATGTATTTTATTATATAAAAATTCTATGTAATCATGACAGATATAAAATCAACAACGGAAGTGAAGTACTAAAAGTTTCACAGCAACACAAAAAGGAAGAATTTTGGACCTTTATCTTTTGAAAGGTTGCTGATGAGTTTTTGAACCCCTTCCTTGCCTAAAGTATCTTTCAAGTACATGGCAGCAGCTGCCACCTCTTCAGGAGTAACCTTACCATCATAATCTCTGCACAATAAAGCATTGATCAGGCTTGTTAGTGGAGCGTTGCTAACAAGGATAAAAGACTCTGATGCTTTCAACTGTGTGTCACCAACGATCATAATCTCATAATCAACTGGTAGAACTAGTTTAGAATGTTAAAGAACAAAGAAACTTAAAAACAATGGTGAGCTTACATATTTGTTACTTAAAGGGGCCTATCCTCTTTGATTAATCTTAATAAAAGAGGCAGAAATACCTGAGGGAAGAGCAAGAACTACATGGACGAGATAACAGAACACATAGGCAAATTAGTAGATAACTTTTGGCAAAGCTACCTTAATGCTGTCAATCCATGGATAACAAAAGCTCACATCTCTAGAATGATACACAATTCTATCCCCATCAGATTTCCCTATAACTAACTCAACTTAATCAGTTTGAAGTTGCAAGAACAACTAAATTTTACTGTCAAAATAGGTAGCAGCAAAAATTTAGTCAACTCATCAAGTAGTTTTGGCTAATGATCCAATGAATGCAGTCCTCAGTGTCTACTACTTTTAAGTTTTCCAGCAAAGTATGAAAAACTCAGTAACTGTAGCACCTGCATCTACCTAACTATCAAATAAAGTGAAGTTTGAAACTGGGGCCAATCAGCTAAATAATTTACAACAAATAAAGCATAATACACAAGGACTTCACTCACCTATCAAGCACTCGCCAATGATCACCAATCTTTGCATCCACATCATCAATTTCTTTCTCAAGATTTTGTAGCATGGCATCAACCTGGAGTGAATAAATGGAGAAAGTATTCAATTTTTAGACGATTGTAAATGGTAATGTATTAAATGCATCTTCTTCTTCCTCTTTTCCCATCTTTGTTCGTCCTCATGTTTTCTTTCTTTCGGTTCTACTTTCCTTTTCCTATTTCTGATTTACCACAAAGAGGCCCATGGTCAGTTGACAACAAGACAAATAGTTTTACCTTGTCGACGAGTGCAGATGAAACCTCCTGCTTATCAGCTAAATCAGAATCATCATTTTCTTCATGGGCAGCTCTATATGCCTTCTCTGCTTGCAATTCACCATCTACTCCTTCTCTGTCTACCATGCTGTTGTAAAGTTCTATCTGGCAAAATAAAGCAATTTACTTTAAGAAATTGGACCATCTATGCTTCTGAAAATCACAACATGCTTTGATATACAATAAAAACATGACATCAAATTTCTTCACCAATTACCCATGAGTGAAGTTCTTACAACTCTGTGTAACAAGCTCTAGACGACTTAATATTAACATTTACAAATCCAAGAATCAAGCTCATTTGCATTCTACACTTTCAAACATTCAATAGCCAGAGGCAAGCGGAACCAACCAAGAAAACTATATTAATCATCCACATCATATCTCAGAAAATCATGTAGTAAAACTCAGTGCCACAATATGAAGTTTAACAAAGGCAAACTGGATCCAATTCCATCATAACAGGCAAAGATTTTGATGTATGAATACAAGAAGGCCACAGCCAAGACCCTAAACAAGATACTCAAGTTGCAAGTTACTTAATTTTAGTGAACCAAAAATATATAAGTTTTGCTTGATTGCACAGGAAATTTAACTCGTCTATAACATTTCATTGCAGCTATTTCTAAGTACCAACTAGGAAAAAAAGAAAAATCTAGTTTAATTTGGAGATACAGATTCAAAGGTGTCTGTAAATCATGAAAGCAAAATTCAAGTATCCTGATCAATGCCAGCACAAAAAAGTAATCATATAGACAAAAACCAGTTTAAGATGTGTAAGTTGATTGATTCCTTTCTCAGGATATACAAAATTTTCCTTGAATTCCTCAGGTATCTGTTAGGTAAACCTTTTTAAGTATACCTCTTTATTAACAAGCCTCAGGAATTCTTCACGCTCCCTGCTCACAGACTGAATATGAGAACCAGAAGGAGAAATTAGAATCAATATTACCATAAATATTGGCTGTTAAAATGAAATTTGCCACCCTATCCTTACAGAAGCAGAAGCTAAAACAGCTAATGCACGGCTAATTTCACAAAGCTGGTCTCCTTTGTCCAGGGCACTTGCTCTAGCTGCTTCTTGTGCTTCTCTAGCTGTTGGGATAGTCATCTCTTTCAAAGCCACATCCTCTTGACTACGAACACTTTCTTTATTTCTGGCTTGCTCTTCTTCCTCCTTCTCTTCCTCCTCCTAATGTTAATTGAAAGAATTGAGCAAATTAAATCTAAAATTCTAAGAGGCTAAAAGACTTGCTTACACCAAAATCCTCAGCACATTGCAAAATTAAAGGTTTCAAGAAACAACCCGAGAGAGTTGGAGATTCAAATTAGCAACTTCACCTTAATAAGTTCCTCCTGCATCTCAAGGAACTCCAATTTTCTTCTCCTTTCAGAAACAGAGTCTTCAGATGGCAAGGATGTGATGCCGACAGTATCAACAACCTCGTCAGGGAGTGAAACCAATGTAGCTCTAACAGCTTCCTCAGGTTTCACCTTCCCAGGAACAGTGAATGCTCTATTTACAGAATATACAAAATCAGATAGCTGTCTACCATAAAGAAGTTGAAGATGGGAAAAGAAGTCCATTTATGTACCTCGAAAGGATCATCAGCGATGATGGTACAGAGTGATTGAGTGACAAATCCAGCCAATCACGAAGCTGCAAGGATACATCAAAAAAAATTTCTTATAAAAATGAACATATATATCTTTTTTAAGAAATTACAAACAGAAACTAGATCAATAAAGTGACATGACCTACAGCCCCAGTTAGAGTGTCCCTTGTGAGAATTTTATATTTTTATGTGCCTGAGAACCAGAGATTTCTTCATGTACAAATAGATGCATGTGTACTGATTTGAATTTCCCATGTTTAAATGTTTCCCCTTGCGTAGGCAAGAAAGGAAGTGCTTTCTCCTTTCTATGATTATTCCAAGAATGGCAAACTAACAAAGTAACAAAAGATGTCCATGGTGCCATCAGGTGGCCATTAATTGCAAAGGAACAACTTCAACTTCACAAGGAAAGTGAACTGATACATGCCAATATACAAAGTGAGACGTTAAGGCCCAGATTTACTACCAGACAAAACCCTCGCTGATGACTTTAAAGTCCCCACAAATCAGAATACAGTTAGCGGGGAAAAAAAAGCAAACAGCTTGTATCTACCAACATATTGGGGACAGAGTGCCATGTTAAACCAACAAATACAAAGTAATGCTTCACTACCAACACCAACCAGATGCAATCCCAGAGAAATTGCATAACCGTAAAATTTTATACCATCTAATGCAGAAAATAATACATTCATTTTATATCTTCTATGTTACATCTAAGATTAACATATTTCTCAAGAAAACACAAATTATACATTCTTGATCAGTTATATACACATTACTTATACGAACTTTGGTAGATTAAAGTATGACCTCACCTAGTGACATTTTAGGGCACTAAAGCTTCTACGTTTGTCCTTTATGTCATTTCAAATTACCAATTGAGATTAACCTAATACTCAGAAATCCCATAGAAATCGCATAAATGCAAAAGTTTATAGCATCTAATGGAGAAAATAATACATTCTTATATCTTCTATGTTACATCTAAGACGAACTCAACAAAACACAAATTCTCCTTAATCAGTTTTTATGCACGTTACTTATATGAACTTTGGTACATGAAAGTATGACCTCACCTGGTGACACTTCAGGGCACTAAAGTTTCAAGACTATGTCCTTTATCTCCTTCAAATAATCATTTGAGATTAACCTAATACTCAAAAATCAGTACATCCAGATGCTTAGCCCAGAAAATACAGTTTAATTGTGAGATCCCTGTTTGATGCTCCTAACTTAGTTGACCTCATAAAGCTATCCATTAATTATACTACGTTATAAATTTTCAGAAGGACAGAAAACAATTTTAATTCGCTGCACCTACATGAGAGGTAGAAAATACCTGTTGACGCATTTCTTCAACTGAAAGTTGTACTACCATGCCACGCTCACTACAGTCTTCACGAAGTTCAGCCTCTGACAGAGAATCCACACCTTCCGCTTGAATTAATCTATCGTCATTCTTTAACCTATAAACACAGAAATTGACTGTTTTGGCAATGCAGAGTACAATAATCTCATTAAATCATACAAAGTAAGTCGAGAGACATAGTAGTTACCCACAAAAGGGAAACTAACAATTACGAAAGATCTCTATCAAGGCAATAATAGAACCCAACAGCTAAACATATTGTAAACTCAAGCATAACAATGGACCAATTTTTCCAATCCATCACAAAAAGACAACTGCCGATCTTTGGGCACAGCCAAACAAAACCATTCCAAGAACATAACTTCCAAATAAACACGAAACAGATTTGACATGATAGAATAGTACACAAAGAATGGCAGATCTACTTCACCTTTTCAATTTCTTCCGAAGCATAAACCGCAGATAAGCATCTGTTCCAAAAGGTTTGATTCCCATATACTTGCACATGTTTAGTAACCGAGGCCTGAAATATCCAAAAGTTGCAAATTTTTGTCAAAGAAAATATTTTTGTTCACCACGAAGAATAAATATCAGAAAGATGGTGCATTCAACAAGAAAAATATTAAAAACTCAACCTGCTTATATTATCTAATGTGAGTTCATCATTGAACAACTTGGCAAAACCCAGGATCTCCTCATTAGAAACACCAGCACCTGTTCTGACCTGCATTTACATTCCTGGTTTATAAATAAAAAGATATCTTGAGAGATTAACAAACTGCATCTTAATTATTAATCATTTCTGACCCTATTTAGAAATTCATCAAGATCTTCAGCTGTTTTCTTCATTTCTCCAGTCCGTGAGTTTTGAACTTCCCTTGCCATTTCTTTGGCTGTGTCCTGAAGGAATTTTGCATATTCTATTCTAGCATTGAGCTTCCTCACCATAGCTTCCTGCGAAACAAGCGAAAGTACATTTCCCCAACAAAGGAAAGAAACTAATCTTAGTAAGATTCCACAATCCATATGCTGGTGACAGGCATGTGCTTATGCAAAGTGTAAAGTCACATTCATATCGAAAGAAACAGTGGGATAGGACATGTAGCTCACACAAAAACAGTGACCAAGACATAGATACCTATTTTAATTCCTAATTCAATTAACATTTAAGGGAAGTCACAATAAAATTGCATCAAAATACAAGAAGGAAGCTGTACTTAAAAATTATAAACGTGCTGTGCCAGGCACGTCAGCTGAAAAGTTAAGATCTCCAAATAAAAGCAGAAGATGTGCCCATATTGAACTTGAAACTAAGAAAGCTTGGAGAAGAAGATGGAATGACCGTGGCATCGGTCAATCCACAGATAGTGTAGCATAAAGACGCAATAGAGGGAAAAGGTTCAATGCAATTCCAGAAACAAAATACTGCAATGCTCATCATTCTGACCAGTTGGGGCATATTTTTTAAAAGAGATATTCAACACAGGAAGAATTACCAAATACCAAGTTCTACTAAGAATTTTTATATAATGCCTCCTAAGTTTTGGAGCTATAGCAAATTCTCAAGACTCCTACCATAGCTGCCCAAGAGCATGATAGCTATGGACCGTTTGAAAGAACAGGAAAAGGAAAAGAAAAAAGGCTGCCTCCAGATTAGAGAAAACAATTATTACCAATAATCATAAATAAACATACCTCTTCTTTCATCTTGTCTTGAAATGTTGATGGTAACATGTTTGGGAATAGCTTTAAAAATACAGGTAGCAAGAATTCCATGAATGGGACAATTATAAAAACTGCAAAAGGAACTAATCTGAAAATATCAGCAGTAGTCCGAGTGAGTTGCTGTCTCTCTCTCCTGGAGAGACTCTTCCCATTAGCAAGCTTCAACAACAGTCTTGAACTGATCCTCATATCTGCCCAAAGAAGCTTAGTACCCAACCAATAGTGCTGCATAGTTGATTTAAACTCACTTTTCCAGTGAATGAGCTTCTTAACCCAATCTTCCCTGAAGAAAAGATGAAATGAGAAAAAGAAAACAAGAGGAAAAACCCGAATATACATATTGAAGGAGTGACACTGTCAGACCAATTTGATTTTAGTATCAAGAAAAAGAACTAGATAGATAATCTACCCACCCGCTCATTGATGCAACAACTCTCAAAGCTGGACCAATTCCCAAAATTGTAGCACATACTCTTTCCAGAATGGATTTTGACAGCTTTCTGTGATTCAGGCAACTGCTTTGCTTTTGCTTTTGCTTTTGCAGTGCTCAAACCAACCACTGCTTCATCACACTCCTCTGGTGAAGCTTCTTTCCTTTTTTTGGCAACCACTTCCTCATCCCCTTCATCATCACTGCCCAAATTAGGTTGCTTTGCTGTAGCTGTAGAAGCATAATGTGCAGATTGTGACATTGACCATACCCCCATGGGAGAAATAAGGTCCAACTTTCTATTTCCATAACCAGAAAACACGATCCCATTACATTTCTGCCAAAGAGAACCTGATGTTGTGAATCTCAATAGTTCTGCATTAACACCTCGGAGTTCATCGCGATCCCTTGAGGAATCGGAAGCTTGCAAACACTGGCTCGCTACAGAGCTGAAACTGCGTGAATCCAAGTAATCAGTAGATGAGCCATGACCTAAAATTTGAAAACTTTGAATAGATCGAGCTGAGACATTCAAGTAATCCGTGAAAATCTTCCTCCTCCTCAAAATTGCTCTAGAAGCCATTTTCAAGTCTTTGAGCCCTCCAGAAAAATCACAATGTTTGCATTTCCCAGTAACACTTGATTAAAGCTGGTTAAAACAAAGATATCAGAATTATTCATGGAACAAACAATAGTATTCACGAAAAATAACTCCAAATAAGACTGCAAATGCAAAGAGAAAATACATGCAATCAAAATGTTTTTCATCATTGTGTTTATTCGCTAATATTTCTGCACAAAGATTTTCCATAGAAAGAACATGCCACCACATCAAAATTCACCAAGTATTAAATATAAATTGATACCTGTTGTGCATTAGGTCACATCATCTTCTTTTAACTAGCCAGACAAAATATCCAGGCTATGCCCCAAAGCCCCATAAACGAAAATGAAAATGGCAGATGAGACTTATAAATTCTACTGAAAAAAACTGAACAACTACAATCCCGATTCAAAAACTAATTTTTACACTGTGAATTGATGTAACTGAAGTCTTAGAAAACAGAATTTATTAGTCATGTAGAAGATACCTAGAAAAACACAATGAAACTTTCTGCAGTTAATTGAAGCAAGATAAACAACAAAATCAGCTAATACTGCAACAAAACATCATCTTATATACTGCATTATCATAATTTTTTAGGCCGTCATATCGAATCACAAATGACAGAAGAAACAAAAACGAGAAAATAATACTTAAGCAACTTCTGCTTTTCCAATAACTTCAATGTATTCAGCAACACATAATGCGAAACCAAATAATCACTTATTTACCCGAAAGCTCTTGCATACGACACACATCCTCTCAAAGAAAAAAAAAATTACACTCAGACACACACAAGTGCAGAGGAAAAGATACATAATTCACTAGTACAACGAACTTGTAGCACAATAAAATGCAAAACGTTTATCATAACTAAATTAATTCCTCAGAAGAACAAAAATTCACAGAAATAAAAGCTAGAGAACATGTTCGAACATAAATAATTTACAAAAATACCATAAATTATGGGGGGGGAAGACGAAGACGACGCACAATTGACGATGACAATGCAAGAAAGACTGCTGATTTCCACAACAATTTCGACTTTTACTAGCAAATATGTAGAAACTACGAATAATCGCCTTTTTATTCATTTCCAGAAATAAGAAAAACGCGCGAGCACACAAACTTGCGTTTCCAATTAATCATCAGACTTAAACTAAAATCGCTCAAAAGAACAAAATCTCGAGAAGAAAACAGCAGCAGGAAAACTTAATTCGAGATTTCCAAAAAAAAATCCCTATTTACACATTTCCAAAAAAAAAAAGGCGCGTATACACACATAAAATTGCGGAAACACAAAATTAATCATCAAAACAACAAAAACTCAAGGAAAAACAGCCATTACAAAAAAAGAAAAAGAAAGTTAATTAAAAAAAAAAACAGGAAAATTAGTTCGAGATGAAAATAACTTGCGCGAGAGAGAGAGAAAGAGAGAGTTGGTACACTTACAGTGCGTTTCGCTAGTGAAAAAATTGCAGAAAATGGTTGAACAGCAACACTTAGAAATGGAAAAATAGTAATAACTAAAGCGAAGAATTCACACACACAGACGCAGGCGTAGTTTGTGTGTTTCTTCTTCATTGTTAGCATAGCATTTACTATTTATATCTTGGTTAGTGTGTGTGAGTGTGTGAGTGTGTGAGTGTGTGAAACTTGGAGAAGGGGTTGGTGGTTTCACACTGAGGTTTAAATCACATTTTCAGAAAAATAAATAAATAAACGACCGCTGAGAATTTCGGTTTTTTATTTTATTTTAAATGTGTGGGGTTTCATAAGGGTTATTATTTGGTGTACGCACGGCGTAGGTTGGTCCGTGTACTGACGAGTTTTGGACCGTTGGATTGACACTCATGTTTTCTCTTTTTTTTTTTTTTTTAAAAAAAGATGATTTTCAAAATAGTGAAATTGATTTTTTGAAAAAAAAAACGATTTTCCTTCAACCATTTTTTGATTCTTTTTCTATAAGGGATTTAGGGAAAAAGGAAAAGAAAATGAAATGAGAAGGTTAAGAAATTTCAAAAAAATTAATTAGTTGAAATGATTTCTCAAAATGATGTTATGTAAAGGTTTTTTTTCCCCTTGCAATCATAAATGAGCAAAAAAAAAAGAAAGAAAAAAAAGGATATTTGGTTATTTTTCTTTTTTTATTAACATTCTATAGCATACAAAAATGTTGCTTGTTTGGTCTTTCATTTCATACCTATACAAAAAGAGAGAAAATAACACAAGTTTTTAGTTGACAAAAAAGTTGGGATGTATTTTTGCTTCTCCCTCATAAAACCAGGCAATCCCAAATCATTTCCTTCTCCAAAATGTTTTCTTTTCTAAGAATTTCATACTTAAAATGCCAGGGAATTAGTAGCTCAATCCATAATCCAATATAGAAACATGAATCATCCCCAACAATTCAACAACTTGGGATCCAACAAATATCTCCATTCAAACAAGAACCCTAAACAGTTCAACATGTTTTACATCAAAAGGTCATTTATTCTTCTTTCAAGAATACAAACCTCCACCAGCATCAATGGTGCCAAGCACTCTTTCAGTAATGAACAAAGGAAGAGGAAGAAAGTGACCTCTCTTCCAGTTCCAGATTTTCCAAATAAAAGAGAAAGATAGTAGATATGTTAACAAAAAGATAAGGGTTTAACAATTATTTTCATTTCACGTTCTTCTTTCACATGAAGGTACAACTGGAAATTTAGTAGCTATTGATGTTGTACATTAACTGTCCCAAAAGGAACAAAATAGTATATAGTACAAGTTCTTCCAGCTTCTTCTTGTTTAAATAAGCAAGAAGAAGAAGAAGAACCCTTAACGGCATATGTACTACAACTTACTATTCTCTGTATTTCATCCGTCTCGCACGCGCAAATGCAAAGAGTATTACCATTGGGTCTTTATTCACCCCCATCATTTGTACCGAAATCCATTGTTATTATCTACCATGGGGTGTCACAAATTGAAGCTCGCCAAATTTCTTCGATTGGTAAAAGCTCAAACTGTTTCTTGTGTTTAATATGAGTGAAAGTTGCTTCACATCCTGCACGAAGAGGATTGAGAATTCATAATGAAGCTATAAACAAAACCAGAGGACAATTATAACATTAGAGGAATCTTGGCACTTCTTCCGAGTACATTCAGAGCATAACTCTGAGTCACAACACAAGAGCTGGTATTGTTTCACATATATAGTTCGCTTGATGCCTTCTAGATAGGAGTGTAAGATAAAAACAACTAACAATGCTTTCAACCTAGTTTTCACATTGAACCTCATAACTGGAGTAAACCTAGAAAATGAGCAAGCATTTAGAGCATTCATTCCCGGTTATTACGAGTACATAATGCAATAGATTCCAAGAGAGTTGAAAAAGTGGTCCTAATCTTAAAACAGAACATTACGTAATACCAGAATGGCAAGCGTGTAGTAGATTTAATATGCAATTAAGGTTTTGGCTAACTCACATGTTTCTACTCAAATGTAAATTCATCAGAGTAAATATTTTTGAAATCCAGTCCTGTCCCAGTTGATAAAGCATAGAACCCGATAGACACTGAGGAATCTCCAGTTTACTTTAAAGGCAACAATGATTCATTTCAACTGACTCTTCACATTCCAAATCAGTATCGATCTGGAAAGAACGTGAAGCAGACCAGATATATAATGTATGGTACTTGAACCTTTGAATTTCAACAATCCCAAAGAGATAAAGATAAAGATAGGCTAAACGTCTTGACAGCATAAAGCTTAACTTACTATCGTGAACCTCAATTACCAAGAAATGCCCTGTAATCTCTGCCAGAAATATTCTTAAAAAATAGATACATAATGCCCGAACCAACCGTTTCACTTTTCATTTTTCTGATCCATGGGGGTTTGGAGAGTAGCATGAGAAGTTTCTGGGTGTTTAGAGCAGTTTTAGAGAACTAAAACTGAAGCCATACCAAGGAAGCTTAAATGTGTCCTTCCACCATCCTTGTTTGGAGCAGGTGGCAACGATTCTATCCATTCATACTATGATCTCAGCAAAAGTTGGCCTCATAACGGACTCTGGGCGCCAACATTCTTCAATCAACCTAAACAAGAAAATGGTTAATTGAAGAAAATGCACTATACCATGTCAATTCACATTTTAAAGTTACTAAACCGTAAAGAAGCATAAGTAAAACACAAAAGAGATAAAGTTTCAACTGTATTTTTACAATGACTTCCATTATTGTTGTGCATTTCCCCATATTTATAGACACCTTTCATTACTTTACGACAACCTCAATTGATGTTTTCCATAGTCATAGACACCTCCCTTGGATTCTAATTCATAGCATTCTATTTGAGCTCGAGTTGGAAAAATAGTGTCCGCAGGGATACTCCTTCCATTACCACCACATAATGTTGTATTCAAAGACAGCTTTCCTTTATTGTGATGGAATTCAATAGAAAAGGTTTACTTGATCTAGTCTATGGTAGTACCACAAGTTTCAATCTTCCTTCTTTAAGTTGAGGCAAACTTTTTGTTCATGCACCATTTTTTGGCAAAGGGGAGTAGTAGCATTTCCATTTCGGTTGGAAATAGTATTACACTTCCTTTCTTAATATATTGGCAATTATCTTGCAATTCAAAATTATCTAATATCCTAGACTCACTAGACTAACAAGCATCCAAATACTGGTTTTGTACTTGTGCTTATGAACGCTCAGTTACAACCATACACTGTAGGGATTAGAGGATCTGACCTGGGAGCTTCTTGGCAAATGGTATAGCATTACGTGGAGAAAAAAAGAAAAAAGTTTCTATGATTTTCTAATTGTGTTAAAACAAAGGGGGGAAAAGTTAGTGAGCTACAAACGGATAATAAGAGTCTGAAATGCAAAGGGTTCACTAGATGCATGGCAAAAGTCTAGATGTTCTTAGCTTGGCAACCGCACTTTGTTCCAGAGTGTGGGAAGGACACCTAAGAAACAGTAGAGTAAATAGCTGTTCCAAAGCATCTGTAGTATACAAAAGGGGAGAGCACCACTTCTGCAGCCTCTCTCCTTTTTCAATTTAATTTTCTTGATGAGTCCTATTTTCAAGGTTTTAACTCCTTAGACATATAACAACCAACGTACAAAAACTGTCAACTGATAAATAACCACAAACAAATTAAAAAAGAATCCTAAGATAATACCACAAAACTCCAACTCCTCCCACCCCCAAAAAGAAAAACCTTTTAAAAGAAAGGAAAAACAGATTAACAGTTTGTTTATTTTAGCATTACCTGGAATGCAGATACTTGAATGTTGGCTACTTCCAGCAATTCTGTAAACTGAATAATTTCTGTAACTGGACCATATTAAAGAAATTACAAATTTTAGAAGCATAGATAGTTTAAATGATTTTGGTGTGTGAGTTTGGCAAATCTCACATCGGCTAGAGAAAGCTAGGGAGGCCAAATTTTTCTTTATAAAATGAAGGCTCCCTCTTAGTTGTAATCATCCCTCAACAATTGCCTAATCCTATTGTAAGTCAATTGTTTTCTTCTCTCTCTTGTAATATTTCAAGATTAGTGAAATATTATAGTAGTGTTCGAGGACGTAGGCAATATTGGCCGAACCTCGTTAAATTTGGTGTTCTGGTATTCTTTATTTTTGTCTATTTAAATAGCTTTCGTGGGTATAGTTGTTGCGATATTATTGTGCTAGTAAATTACCTTTGGTAGATAAATTCTGTCACAAAGGCTGATAAGAAGCCTAAGGAGTGTGGTATTTAAGCGGGACCGCTGTGACCCCACCACTCTGTCCTGGGAATTTATCTTACGGTGATTTTTAGTTCAATAAGTTCGCACTCTATTGAAAATTATCCAAACTTCCGCACAACATGGTGATCAATTTAATGATTATGCATTAGAGTCCTATGAATTTAATAAATCCTGAATCTAAAGGAGCTTCTGCTGGAGATTCCTAGAATTTCTTACTCGTATTTGTTAATCGTTAGTATTCTTAGTCAGAACTACAGTCCTTTTTGAGACACTGTTTTGCTAAAAAAAACTGAAGCTTTAAATGGATAAATGAAACTCAATCTTCATTCCAATCTTTTCGCCATAAAAGAACACCATAACCACAGTGATTCAAATGTACAAATTTTTAAAAGGTGTCCTAAGATGGTACTCGGTCATTTGGCCCTTGATATTGCTTTACCACATGTCACTGTTAGCTGCATCTGGTCAACTGCATCCTTCGTTATCTAAACATTTTAAAAGAAGTGATCTAGATTATTGTCATACTATGATTCTAATGCCTAGGTCAATTAGGATTTTCCAGCTAAGTCATAACTTTATCTGGTAAACCATGTCCTTTGACGTGTGATAACTCCGTTTTTTATTGTTTATTGTTTATTAGTTTTGGTGTCCTTTTGTAGTATTTCTATACAATAAGGAATGTTTTTAGTGCAGGATTAGATAATCTTGGAACGAAGGATGGTTGTGCACAAAAGGAGGGATAGACATCATGTGGGATGGATTTGGGCAACTTAACGTGCGTACAAGTAATTATTGGAAGATTTTCAAAGTGATAATGATCAAATATTGTGAATGAAGATATTTATCATCATTGGTGATTTGAAAAAGGTAGTTAGGAGATTATTATGGGTTGCATCCCTATATCATTTAGCCGTCTGTGGCTTAAAAAGGATTGATTTTTATCTCCAAATTTTAGATTAACTCTATAGGAAGACTTATTATGGGATGCAAATTGCTTAAAGATAGGTTTATTAGTTATCTTGAATTCTCTCTATAAATAGAGAGGTACTAGGAAGAATAAGACATATTAGGTAGTTTTTTTTTAGTGTTAAGTTTAGTTTTTTTTTACGTATTTTATGAAAAAGTATTTCTTTTGATTCCATTAATTCTTAGCTTTGAATGCTCATTTTAATTTATAGAATAATTTGAGTTGTTGATTTCATCAGTTATTAGCACGTTAAATTATTAGGAATTGATCTCAAGTATTTGCGTTGAAGTGCATCAGGTTTAATTGAATGTTTCATTAATTTAATTCCGTTGATTTATGAATTAAAGTTGGTTCCAGAGATTCCTTCGTTTAAATTTGCATCTTTAGTTAATTTTTAAAGACGATTTCCTCCGTTATGCAATTGGTAAGTTTTAATTGTTTTGATTCTTCTATTGCATACGCATGGAATTAGTCCAGTAGAGTCTTCCATATTTGATTCAGATGTGTTGAATTCTTATTTGATTAAGATTGAATCTTTTGCGTTGAATCCGTGAGTTATAGTGATAAGTTTTAATTGAATTGAATGCTTTTGCACACACAGTAGTTAAGCTCCAGTTCTAATCTTCTACATTTGAGTCGAAAAAGGATGTTGAATTCATGTCTGATGAAAACTCTAGTGTTTTACATTCAATGCAATTATAGTTGACTTTAGTTATAGTTTTGGTTTGGTCTCAGAAGTCAATTTTAGAGTGATTGAATAGCTTTTAGTTGTTAGTTGCAGTAGTTCAGTTTTTGTTTGATTGCATTAATTAAATTAAAAGTTAAGTCATCATTACATGCATGTTGGTCAAGTTTTTATGTTTAGTTATGAGTCAGTTTTAATGTTTAGTTCACAATTATGTTTCCAGGTCTGTGTCTATATGTTTTTAGTGTCAGTTTTTGCATGTTTCATTAATTAAATATTGTTTTTAAAGGTTAAATTTTAATTCTGGAAATTCATTTAAGTGTTAAGTAGAAATTAGATTTTGATTTCTTTCTTTCATGTTCGTTTATTTTTCTTAATTTCAGGTTTTAGGATTAATTTTAGCTTTTTAATTTAATAGTTTTAATTTAAATTAGTTAAATAGATTATTTTGGTTTTAGTTCATTTAAGTTATTAAAAATTCTTTTAGTACTTTTGAAGCATTCAGGAAGTGGAGTTAATTAACAATTTCGTTAAAGTGCGGACGTTCAGATTTAGATCCATTTCCTCAAATCAGAGAGGTCTCGCGTGCTCAAACGGAAGGACACTTCAATAGTAGAATAAGCTTTCTTCACCCTATTTCTTTTTAGTTTATTTTCAGAATGTCAATAATGTGTTTTAAATTTGTTTTCGTGGTAATGTCTAGTGAGTAGATTTTTATCCGGCATTTAGTAATGAAGCACTAATTATTAATTTGTTGTGAGACCTAAATGTGTATGCTAAATTAATGTTTCAAGAATTCTGAAAAGTTCTTTGTGCATATCGATAACTATTTGGATTTCTTAAATACTGGCCATATTTATTTAATTTGAATAAAGCCAATTAATCTCCCATTAAATATCTGTATTTAGTGGATTGGATTGATTAGTGGTAAAGCTACTGTCAGGTAGACAAGAACAATAGGTTAGCAAATTATGACTGCTGATTCTGATTGTGATTTGTTAAAACTAGGTTCCTTTGATTCTTAATGCTGTTAGGACATTAAATTTGGTGTTGACTGATTCCAGCCGAATTGTGTCTTAATTAGAGAAATAATTAGTTTAAGCTGATTCTTGCTAATTATCGAGAATTTAAGAAGGAATTGGGTTACGTCGGAGCTGATTCTCGGTAACCTATAACTGGTTGGTTTAAGAACATTAATTAATTTTTGAGTCGATGATCAATGATTATGTAATTAGTGTTGATTTGCTTATGTGCCGGACCTTTAATTTATTGATATTTTATTTGTGATAATTTTTGGTTTATTTGTTTTAATTGAAGGAAAAAAATTATTATTATTAATTATCCTGATTTGATAAACAAAATTGTGACACCCTATTGAATTAACTGAACTAAACCGTGCTCCGTTCTCTGTGGGATTCGACCCTACTTCCTTTGTGCTATATTTTAATCCTTTGAAGTAGGATTTTTAAAATTTGGTATTAAAATGACGTATCTACGTGGTCAAGTGCTTCTAAATCCAACATGACAGGGAACAAACATTGAAAATAGAAACCTGGTATTTGATTTACACAAGTTAAGCAAATCATTAAGAATAAAAGAGTAAGTGACAGGATGAGCTGATAGAGGTCGGAAAACTTAAGGTATCAATTATCAAAGCATGCATAAAGTTTTAAGTACAAAAATAAACTAATACGTTGATACGCACTTGAGGAATGACAGGGAAAAAAAACAAATGCTCCCACCAGCAATAGAATAACATACCATATGAGGTCCTGAAAGTAGTTTGAAACACTTAATGTATTGTTACTGCTACTATCTGAAGGCTCTTGAGAAGAGATAACCTTTGCATCTTTGTTTCCACCATTCTGATGGTGAATAATAGGATCATCCAAGAAGTCAAGTAAGTCACTTCCCTCATGCATTGTAGGTTCTATTACTGATTCTGAAAGGGAATCTGAATATCTTTCTTCTCCAGTCAAAAGGTCCATCCATGAGCTGGAAGATTTATCTTCTTGTTGTACGTGTGACGACATTTTATCATCAGATAAAGCCACACCAAAAGGATTTGTGTCGGATACAGAGAGAAAAGCTTCCATCTGATGAGCAGTGGCATGTTCACAAAATCTTGCACCAGGGCCTTCCTGAGTAAATATGTACCTCCATGGAAGAGATACTCCATGTACTTCTATCTGAAAAACATTTGAGTGTAAAACTATGATTCTCCACTGGAGTTGACAAAAGAAACTATGAAACTTGATGAGAACAAATCTCTCTCCTCTTTCTGATTGATACTCTGTAGAATGCATATGAGGTAAACTAACATAAAATAGCACTTACTGGTAGATTGCATAATCTAATCAAATTTTCTCTTTCAACACTTTCAAAAGAAATAGTAGTTCGATATGGATTGGCACTAAAGTTTGTGCAAAATAGCTGTTAGACAAATGTCACTTTACAACACCGACTAACCATAGTCACCATTCATCAAGCATGCAAAACACCCCAGGCAGTCAAACTTATTGGCAAAATATCCATCAACGAGATACTTTTAGCCAAGTCAAGGAATATTCACACTTCTAAAAACTGATAAAGAAAAGAGCTTATCACAGAAAAGGTGGAAGATGCCTAACTCATTACAATCTATCTTTTTTTACCTCACCAAGTGTCATTGGGCCCCTTTCCAGCCATAGCGGGGTAATATGTAAGCGCAACAACACGAGTAAGGAAATCCAATTCTCCTTCTAGTTCTTCAAAGTCGTAAAATAAAGAAAGGCATGAAGAATCTTGTGCATGTAGACGAGCACCAGCTCCTGTGACAGCCATATCCTCTGTACTAATGGGTCTCTGTACTAATGGGTCCTGGTAAGGGAATCAAAATATTTGTCCCGCTTGGACATTGAGGAATAGAAGCTCCCTACAGACAAACAGCAATCAGTCAGAAATTCTCAACTCAATAACAAAGACAACCAAATTTTCTGCAAAGAAAGGGAAGGAGAAAAAGGTAAAAGTTTGAATAGAGGTTGACTTTGAAGAACAAGCACAAGGAGATATTACATCATTAAGCTAAATAATATAAACACATACACAGGATTGAGGATCATTTGCAGTTTAAGAAAAAGTTAAGCATAATTCTTGACAAGGAAATGCCATGTTCTTCAGATTAAGAACAATATCAAACATACTTATATGGGATTGAGGTCCATGCGTAGTCTTCAAAAAGTGTACTTCTGCATTATCGAATTATCTATAACACTGCCTCATATATACGATGTAGGTACCTATTATTGCTGATGTCCGTGTTCATATCCTCAATAACAAATGAATACACAAGCCTAAATGACATTATTAACCATGTTTAGTTTCTCTAGGTGACTTTCTTTTTCATTTTTCCATTTTGCATTATCATTTTCTTCTGGATGTTGGGGCTTGGGAAGGAGGAGGGAGAGAGATTTTTGGATAGTAAGGTTAGTAAGGGTTATTAGAGGTAGTCATGCATGAATGGAACAAAAGATCAGCAGTTTTCCTTGCAAGGCTAAAAAATGAACAATGGCGGCTAAGGAAACACAAAGAGTACAAAGGAAAAAGACCAATCTAGTTCTTCACTCTCATTTCCATTACTGAACTTTCTGTTTCAGGAATCATGCACTCTTTTTTATAAAATGCATGTAGCATAACTATGGGTTGTGTTATAACATATACCTATCCTGGAACCAACAGAAAGTGCACATTCACTTGCCGGAGATAAACCCTCCAAGTGTAAAAATAGAAGTGCAGATAATTAAGTTCAACTAGAGATATAGCAAACCTCAACAAAAAGTTTAAGTCCATCTAGATAACGCCCCATCCTCACATCGACAGTTGACAGAACAGTTGAATCATCAGCTCCATGTGCAACTGTAAGAAGTAGCTGACTGACATGACAAGGTTCGATAAGATAAATAAAGAGTTCAACAACATCTGCAGCTTGTGAAGAAACCTGTGGAGTATAAAATATTCAGTATCTTTCTTTCCTTACCATGTATTAAGTTGAAAGTATTAGTTTTAGGCTTTCTCGATTCAAATAATAACTTAACGGTTTAAAAAAGAAACCCCCCAAAAAAAATTCTTCCTTTTTTTCTAATAAGTAAAATAAATATGGAGAACTATTATGGATGGGTTCTCATCTTCATGCAAACAGTAAGAAAGAAATTCTATCCAATATCAGAAAAAGAGAAAAGAAAAGGGATCTAAAGAGAAGCTTATCTGATAAACTATACTCAAAATGGACTAAAGTAGACAATAAGATCTTTTGTTTTGAAGCTAAGAAGACCAGTTCCACCATCAGAACTTGAAATCATGCTTGCAACTGGCTTAAGAAAGCAACCGAATGGACGAGAAGGTACCTGTAACCATATTCCCATAAAATCATGCTTGCCTAAAGTATCTTTCAAGTAAATGGCAGCAGCTTCCACCTCTTCAGGAGTAACCTTACCATCATAATCTCTGCACAATAAAGCATTGATCAGGCAAGTTTGTTAGTGGAGCATTGCTAATAAGGATAAAAGACTCTGATGCTTTCAACTATGTCACCAACGATCATAATCTCATAATCAACTGGTAGAACTAGTTCAGAATGTTAACGAAAAAAGAAACTTAAAAATAAATGGTGAGCTTACATAATTGTTACTTAAAGGGGCCTATCCTCTTTGATTAATCTTAATAAAAAAGAAGCAGAAATACCTGACGAAAGAGCAAGAACTACGTGGACGAGATAAAAGAACACATAGGGAGGAAATTAGTAGATAACTTTTGGCAAACTACATTAATGCTGTCAATCCATGGATAACAAAAGCTCACATCTCTAGAATGATACACAATTCTATCCCCATCAGATTTCCCTATAATCAACTTTAATCAGTTTGAAGTTGCAAGAACAACTAAATTTTACTGTCAAAATAGGTATTAACGCAAAAATTAAGTCAAAACATTTAGTATCAGGCTAGTCAACTCATCAAGTAGTTTTGGCTATGATCCAATGAATGCAGTCCTCAGTGTTTACCACTTTTAAGTTTTCCAGAAAAGTATGAAAAACACAGTAACTGCAGCACTGCATCTACCTAACTATCAAATAAAGTGAAGTTTGAAACTGGGTCCAATCAGCTAAATAATTTACAACAAACGAAGCATAATACACAAGGACTTTACTCATCTATCAAGCACTCGCCAATGATCACCAATCTTTGCATCCACATCATCAATTTCTTTCTCAAGATTTTGTAGCATGGCATCAACCTGGAGTGAATAAATGGAGAAAATATTCAATTTTTAGAAGATTGTAAATGGTAATGTATTAAATGCATCTTCTTCCTCTTTTCCCCTCTTTGTTCGTCCTCATGTTTTCTTTCTTTCGGTTCTACTTTCCTTTTCCTATTTCTGATTTACCACAAAGAGGCCCATGGTCAGTTGATAACAAGACAAATAGTTTTACCTTGTCGACGAGTGCAGATGAAACCTCCTGTTTATCAGCTATATCAGAATCATCATTTTCTTCATGGGCAGCTCAATATGCCTTCTCTGCTTGCAATTCACCATCTATTCCTTCACTATCTACCATGCTGTAGTAAAGTTCTATCTGGCAAAATGAAGCAATTTACTTTAAGAAATTGGACCATCTATGCTTCTGAAAATCACAACATGCTTTTGAAAATCACAACATGCTTTGATATACAATAAAAACATGACATCAAATTTCTTCACCAATTTACCCATGAGTGAAGTTCTTACAACTCTGTGTAACAAGTTCTAGACGACTTACAACAATATTAACATTTACAAATCCAAGAATGAAGCTCATTTGTATTCTACATTTTCAAACATTCAATAGCCAGAGGCAAGAGGAACCGACCAAGAAAAGTATATTAATCATTCACATCATATTTCAGAAAATCAGGTAGTAAACTCAGCTGCCACAATAGGAAGTTTAACAAAGGCAAACTGGATCCAATTCCATCATAACAGGCAAAGATTTTGATGTATGAATACAAGAAGGCCAGAGCAAAGACCCTAAACAAGACACTCAAGTTGCAAGTTTCTTAATTTTAGTGAACCAAAAATATGTAAGTTTTGCTTGATTGCACAGGAAATTTAACTCGTCTATAACATTCCATTGCAAAAGCAGCTATTTCTACGTACCAACTAGTAAAAAGATAAAAATTTAGTTTAATTTGGAGATACAGATTCAAAGGTGTCTATAAATCATGAAAGCAAAAGTCAAGTATCCTGAAATCGATGCCAGCACAAAAAAGTAATCATATAGACAAAAATCAGTTTAAGTGATGTGTAAGTTGATTGATTCCTTTCTCAGGATATACAAAATTTTCCTTATATTCCTCAGGTATCTGTTAGGTAAACCTTTTTAGGTGTCTATAAATCATGAAAGCAAAAGTCAAGTATCCTGAAATCGATGCCAGCACAAAAAAGTAATCATATAGACAAAAATCAGTTTAAGTGATGTGTAAGTTGATTGATTCCTTTCTCAGGATATACAAAATTTTCCTTATATTCCTCAGGTATCTGTTAGGTAAACCTTTTTAAGTATACCTCTTTATTAACAAGCCTCGGGAATTCTTCACGCTTCCTGCTCACAGACTGAATATGAGAACCAAAAGGAGAAATTAGAATCAATATTACCGTAAATATTGGCTTTTAAAACGAAATTTGCCACCCTTTCCTTACAGAAGCAGAAGCTAAAACAACTAATGCATGGCTAATTTCACAAAGCTGGTCTCCTTTGTCCAGGGCTCTTGCTGCTTCTTGTGCTTCTCTAGCTGTTGGGATAGTCATCTCTTTCAAAGCCACATCCTCTTGACTACCAACACTTTCTTTATTCCTGGCTTGCTCTTCTTCCTCCTCCTCTTCCTCCTAATGTTAATTGAAAGAATTGAGCAAATTAAATCTAAAATTCTAAGAGGCTAAAAAACTTGCTTACACCAAAATCCTCAGCACATTGCAAAATTAAAGTTTTCAAGAAACAACCGAGTTGGATATTCAAATTAGCAACTTCACCTTAATAAGTTCCTCTTGCATCTCAAGGAGCTCCAATTTTCTTCTCCTTTCAGAAACAGAGTGTTCAGATGGCAAGGATGTGATGCCGACAGTATTAACATCCTCGTCAGGGAGTGAAACCAATGTAGCTCTAACAGCTTCCACAGGTTTCACCTTCCCAGGAACAGTGAATGCTCTATTTACAGAATATACAAAATCAGATAGCTGTCCACCATACAGAAGTTGAAGATGGGAAAAGAAGTCAATTTATGTACCTCGAAAGGATCATCAGCGATGATGGTACATAGTGATTGAGAGACAAATCCAGCCAATCACGAAGCTGCAAGGATGCATCAAAAAAAATTCTTAAAAAAATGAACATATATATCTTTTTTGAGAAATTACAAACAGAAACTAGATCAATAAAGTGACATGACCTACAGCCTCAGTTAGAGTGTCCCTTGTGAGAATTTTATACTTTTATGTGCCTGAGAACCAGAGATGTCATCATGTACAAATAGATGCATGTGTACTGATTTGAATTTCCCCAGTTTACATTTTTCCCCTTACGTAGGCAAGAAAGGAAGTGCTTTCTCCTTTCTATGATTATTCCAAGAATGGCAAACTAACAAAGTAACAAAAGATGGTCAGGGTCGCAAAGGAACGACTTCAACTTCACAAGGAAAGCGAACTGATAAATGCCCATATACAAATTGGCCAACAAAATGAGACGTTAAGGCCCAGATTTACTACCAGACAAACCCCTTACTGATGACTTTAAAATCCCCACAAATCAGAATACAGTTAGCGGGGAAAAAAAAGCAAACAGCTTGTATCTACCAACATATTGGGGACAGAGTGCCATGTTAAACCAACAAATACAAAGTACTGCTTCACTACCAACACCAACCAGATGCAATCCCAGAGAAATTGCATAAATGTAAAATTTTATACCATCTAATGCAGAGAATAATACATTCATTTTATATCTTCTATGTTACATCTAAGATTAACATATTTCTCAAGAAAACACAAATTATACATTCTTGATCAGTTATATACACATTACTTATACGAACTTTGGTACATTAAAGTATGACCTCACCTAGTGACACTTCAGGGCACTAAAGTTTTTACGTTTGTCCTTTATGTCATTTCAAATTACCATTTCAGATTAACCTAATACTCAGAAATCCCAGAGAAATCGCATAAATGTAAAAGTTTATAGCATCTAACGGAGAAAATAATACATTATTATATCTTCTATGTTACATCTAAGACGAACATATTTCTGAACAAAACACAAATTCTCCTTAATCAGTTTTTATGCACATTACTTATATGAACTTTGGTACATGAAAGTATGACCTCACCTGGTGACACTTCAGGGCACTAAAGTTTCAAGACTATGTCCTTTATCTCCTTTCAAATAATCATTTGAGATTAACCTAATACTCAAAAATCAGTACATCCAGATGCTTAGCCCAGAAAATACAGCTTAATTGTGAGATCCCTGTTTGATGCTGCTAACTTAGTTGACCTCATAACGATGCATCAATTGTACTCTGTTATAAATTTTCAGGACAGAAAACAATTTTAATTCGCTGCACCTACATGAGAGGTAGAAAATACCTGTTGACGCATTTCTTCAACTGAAAGTTGTACAACCATGCCACGCTCACTACAGTCTTCACGAAGTTCAGCCTCTGACAGAGAATCCACACCTTCCGCTTGAATTAATCTATCATCAATCTTTAACCTATAAACACAAAATTGACTGTTTTGGCAATGCAGAATACAATAATCTCATTAAATCATACAAAGTAAGACGAGAGACATAATAGTTACCCACAAAAGGGAAACTAACAATTACGAAAGATCTCTATCAAGGCAATCATAGAACCCAACAGCTAAACATATTGCAAACTCAAACATAACAATGGACCAATTTTTCCAATCCATCACAAAAAGACAACTGCCTATCTTTGGGCACAGCCAAACAAAACCATTCCAAGAACAAAACTTCCAAATAAACATGAAACAGATTTGGCATGATAGACTAGTACACAAAGAATGGCAGATCTACTTCACCTTTTCAATTTCTTTAGAAGCATAAACCGCAGAGAAGCATCTGTTCCAAAAGGTTTGATTCCCATTACTTGCACAGGTTTAGTAACCGAGGCCTGACACATCCAAAAGTTACAAAGTTTTGGTAAAGAAAATATTTTTGGTCACCACGACGAATAAATATGTGCATTCAACAAGAAAAATACTAAAAACTAACCCAACCTGCTTATATTATCTAATGTGAGTTCATCATTGAACAACTTGGCAAAACCCACGATCTCCTCATTAGAAACACCAGCACCTGTTCTGACCTGCATTTACATTCCTGGGTTATAAATAAAAAGATATCTTGAGAGATTAACAAACTGCATCTTAATTATTAATCATTTCTGACCCTATTTAGAAATTCATCAAGATCTTCAGCTGTTTTCTTCATTTCTCCAGTCAATGAGTTTTGAACTTCCCTTGCCATTTCTTTGGCGGTGTCCTGAAGGAATTTTGCATATTCTATTCTAGCATTGAGCTTCCTCACCATAGCTTCCTGCGAAACAAGCGAAAGTAAATTTCCCCCAACCGAGGGTAATCTTAGTAAGATTCCAAAATCCATATGCTGGTGTATGCACAGGCATGTGATTATGCAAAGTGTAAACTCACATTCATATCGAAAGAAAAAGTGGGATAGGACATGTAGCTCACACAAAAACAGTGACCAAGACATAGATACCTATTTTAATTCCTAACTCAATTAACATTTAAGGGAAGTCACAATAAAATTGCATCAAAATACAAGAAGGAAGCTGTAGTTAAAAATTATAAACGTGCTATGCCAGGCAGATCAGCTGAAAAGTTAAGATCTCCAAATAAAAGAACAAATAGTTTTACCTTGTCGACGAGTGCAGATGAAACCTCCTGTTTATAAGCTAAATCAAAATCATCATTTTCTTCATGGGCAACTCTATATGCCTTCTCTGCTTGCAATTCACCATCTATTCCTTCTCTATCTACCATGCTGTTGTAAAGTTCTATCTGGCAAAATGAAGCAATTTACTTTAAGAAATTGGACCATCTATGCTTCTGAAAATCACAATATGCTTTGATATACAATAAAAATGTATGACATCAAATTTCTTAACCAATTTACCCATGAGTGAAGTTCTTACTACTCTGTACCAACAAGTTATAGACAACTTAGAACAATATTAACATTTACAAATCCAAGAATCAAGCTCATTTGTAATCTACACTTTCAAACATTCAACCAACCAAGAAAACTAATATAATCATCCACATCATATTTCAGAAAATCAGGCTGTAAAACTCTGCTGCCACAATACGAAGTTTAACAAAGACAAACTGTATCCAATTCCATCATAACAGGCAAAGATTTGGATGTATGAATACAAGAAGGCCACAGCAAAGACCTTTTTAAGCATACCTCTTTATTACCACGCATCAGGAATTCTCCATGCTCCCAGCTCACAAACTGAATATGAGAACCAAAAGTAGAAATTAGAATCAATATTACCATAAATATTGGCTGTTAAAATGAAATTTGTATCCTTACAGAATCAGAAGCTGAAACGGCTAATGCAAGCTAGTTTCACAAGGCTGGTCTCCTTTGTCCAGGGCTCTTGCTCTTGCTGCTTCTCTAGCTGTTGGAATAGTCATCTCTATCCTTTCAGAAACAGAGACTTCAGATGGCAAGGATGTGATGCCAGTATCAACAACCTCGTCAGGGAGTAATGTAGCTCTAACAGCTTCCTTAGGTTTCACCTCTGGAAGACTCTGTAATCTGGTCTTGTGCATTTGAGCGGCGTCCGACAATACTAAACTTTCAAGGTATATTTCAATCCCCATCAAATCTTTACATCCAGAGTTCTTATAGAGTTTCCTTGTCCATTGTAAAACACTAGTCTCTTACCATTATACAAACATATGAGACCACCATTGTAATTGCAAATGAATTTAGTGGATTTGAAAGAGTTCAAATATCTGTAAGGCACCGAAACCACTTTTACCCAACTATCTCCTGCCCCATACTCCGTCATTAGCCATAAGTCCATAAGCATATTGGTGCAATGCATCACAAGGTAAGGTCAGTGGCCTTCTTCCGGGCATTCCCCTACCTTAACAAAAGGGATAATTTCCTTCCGGAGTTTCATTTCCCCAACAACTTCTGTCGCTAAATCAAAGCTGCTAATTTTGTAAATTGGTACAAGCGCCTCAGGATCTTTATCACCAATCCAATGCAAATTCCAGCAAAAAAACTTGATTCGTATCCTGTCTTTCCAATTGACAATTCTGTTCCAAGAATTGGTCTCCATGCTGTAAATTTGCACTTGCGATACAGTTTATACAATTTTACGAGTGACTGAAAAAGTGATTGAATAAACCTTGACAACTCTGAAGTCGCCAATTGACCTACTATGGGAACTCCGGAAGGAGTGACCTACTATGGGAACTCCGGAAGGAGTAGGTAATTTTTTGAACGTTACAAAGCAAAAGATTTCTGGAGTTCCCATAGTAGGGTGGAATCAATTGACTTTGGATGTAACTAGGATGATGACTTCAGGGTTGTCAAGGTTTATTCAATCACTTTTTCAGTCACTCGTAAAACTGGGTCGCAAATTTACAGCATGGAGACCAATTCTTGGAACAGAATTGTCAATTGGAAAGACAGAATACGTCATGAATCAAGTTTTTTTCGGAGGGGAATTTGCATTGGATTGGTGATATGATCCTGAAGCGCTTGTACCAATTTACAAAATTATCAGCTTTGATTTAGCGAGAGAAGTGGTTGGGGAAAATGGAACTACCTCAAAAATGGGAAGGAAATTATCCCTTTTTGTTTAGGTAGGGGAATGCCCAGGAGAGGGCCACTGACCTTGTGCTGCATTGCACCAATATGATTATGGACTAATGGCTAATAACGGAGTACGGGGCAGGAGATAGTTGAGTAAAAGTGATTACGATGCCTTACAAATATTTGAACTCTTTCAAATTCACTAAATTCATTTGCAATTACAATGATGGTCTCATATGTTTGTATAATGGTAAGAAACTAGTGTTTTACAATGGACAAGGGAACTCTATAAGAACTCTGATCTTTGTAAAGATTTGATGGGGATTGAAATATACCTTGAAAGTTTAGTATTGTCGGATGCCCCTCAAATGCACAAGACCAGATTAAAGAGTCTGGAAGTTATAACTCGTCGTAAACAACCACACATATAACCCCAATAGGGCAATCTTGTTGATAATCGTTGGCTCTTTAAGATTCAATGAAAATTTCAGTATCATTACCTTATTATATATAGCTCATTAGTAGTTGACAAATTAACTACAATATATATATATATGATTTGCTCTAAAAGGAAATGTGTGACAATGTTAGCAAAAAAGAGTTTCCAGAGTCAGAAGGAGCAGAAGGGTCAACATGGGCTAAGCATGACCACGCTGGTTCCCGGTTCGGGGCGGTTCCGATTCCAGTTCCGGTTCCATCCCAGTTTCGGTTCTGGTTCCGATCTCGGTTCCGGTTCCGATTCCGTCCCGGTTCCGGTTCCGTCTCGGTTCATATTCCGATTTTGTTCCAATTCCGATTTTTTTTTCGATTTTTAGTTTCAAATTTTGATTGTAATCCCACTTTTAAATTTGATTTTTATTGAAATAATGATTAAACTATTAATTGAAACTCAAATAATACAACATAATAATATAATTAGAATAATAATAGTTACAATTGAACTTAATTAATATATAGTTTTTAGATAATAGAAATAGGAAGAATTAGATAAATGAGATTCAACATTCAAGGATATAAAAATAATAAGAATATTTGAATATTTGAATTATTAATTAGAATTCAACTAGCATAATATAATAACATAATTAGAATAGTAGTTAAAATTAAACTAATATATGAATTTTTTAGAATAATAGAATTATGAATATTAGATAAGTGAGAAAGAAAGATATAGAAAGAATAAGAGTATTGAGAGAATGATCGAACTATTAATTGGAATTTAAATAGTATATTAGCATAATATAATAATAGAATTAGGATAATATAAATTAGAAAATTAAGTTGATACATAATATAATTGGATTAATAGTTGAAATCAATCTAATATATGAATGTTTTAGAAAAATAGAATTATGAAGGATTAGATAAGTGAGAAAGAAAAATATATAAATGATAAGAGTATTGAAAGAATGATTGAACAATATAATAATATAATTAAAATAATTAATTAAAAAATTGATACCCTAAACTCTAAACTATAAACGTTAAAATTTACAACATAAAAAATAGAAAACTAAGAAATTATGTGATGAAAATGAAGTGATATTATAGAAATATTTATATAAAAAAGTTTTTTTTTTGGCCGGTTCCGACGGTTACAACATAAAAAATAGAAAACTAAGAAATTATGTGATGAAAATGAAGTGATATTATAGAAATATTTATATAAAAAAGTTTTTTTTTTGGCCGGTTCCGACGGTTCCGGAACCGTCGGTTCCGGTTCCGTTCCACAAAATCTGGAACAGGAACCGAACCATCCATGGACTGTTTGGTTCCAGTTCCGGTTTGTGGAGCCCACAGTTCCGGTTCCGGAACCGGCCATTTGGCCATCTCTAACATGGGCTATGGTGAGGCGACTTCCATGCTTTAAAGCCTTGGCACTTACAGACAACTATTGCTAAAGTAAGCTTGGTTCTCTACTACAAACAAAGTTCATAAGCACTAGCAATTGACCAATTCATCAAGTGCACAGCTGATAAGATGTAGCACAAAAAGAAATAGCTCAGCTCAAATGTTTCAAAATTGTGGAAAATTTTATAGTTAGTTAATTTAAATCAAAGGAGGTAAACTGCTCATTTATTATACCGAGAGGGCAAATTGCACCTCATATACAAGTTGATGGTGATAAATTGCATTTAACCATTTTTTTGTTATTAATGATATATTTCCTATTCTATTATAATCTAGACTATTTTATGGGTTGACCCAACTGGGTCACTTTACATGCAAGATGGGTGGCCATTACTACGGAATATAACATGAAACAAATCATCAAATTCCACTCTTTCTTGGTGGAGTTAAAAAAAAAACTCATAACAATTTGATAAAATAAAAATAACCGGAAATGATAAATATTGATTTGGGACTTGTTAATGCAGAACAAATATGAGTATCCAAACCAATAAATTACTCATTTTCCCAATTCACCCTTAATCAGTTAAAATTCTTATCTTCTCTCCTTAACTTTATCATTAAGAATTATCCATTCTTTCTAACATCATTTCTCTGAACTTTCAATTCCTTTTCATTACACTTATTTTTCTCTCAATTTTTTACTAATATAACACTTATTTTTACCTTCAATTTATACAAAAAAGAATCATATAAAATAATATAACACTTATTTTTATTAATAGCTTTTATTATTCTCTCAATTAAATTACAAAATATTTGTCAATATATACTTCAAAAAATTTAAGCTCAGTTTGTTTAGCGTTGTTCGGTGTTTTATTCATAAATTCAATTTGAATTATTTGTTTTGTTTATTTTTTATACCAAAATTTTTAAAAACCAAAAAAAATGTTATAGTAATTTTTTCTACGTGTTTTTTTTATATTTTTTTATAAATAAATTACTAAATTTAAATTTGAATTTTAAATTGATAATTATAAAAATTTCTTCCTAACAAAATTTGTTACCAAAATAAACTAATAAAATATTAATTCAAATTTGAATTTTTCAAATTTTATTAATAAAAAATTCTTCAATATAAGTGCACCTCCAAAGTATATCTTTCTTATAATGAATCTAAAAAAATCCACTATAAAAAAATCCTATTCAAGCTGAGCCATACTTTTGCTAAAAATACTGAAATTCAAAATTCAATGTTCAAACTAATATTTTATTAAAATAATTCGCATAAGTTAAAACTTAAAAGGAAGACATCACCACCATATTCATAATAGAAATTTCGATTCCCTGTGTATTTTTTTATGCTACAATTTAATCCATAAATTTTATACAATAAAATGACAACAAATTTTACTTTAGAATTTGGATGCATATTTTCACTTCTATTTCTCTTATAAGCGATTTTTTTATTGTGATCTATTAACATTTTTAAATATTAATTTACTCATAATATATTGACACTAACTAACTCTTTTAGTTTCTAATATTTTAGTTGTCATGTAAGTGAAAATTTTAAACAAAAAATTTAGCTTGTTATTTTTTTGTGTTATTTGTTGATTAATTAAAAAATTTAAAATAATTTCTTTTTAATTTTACACTAAATATGAAAAATTAATTTTACATATAATTCAAAACTAATTTTTCTGACTGGAAATTAAATTTTGACTAAGTTATATGATTTTTTTAATATAAGTGTGAGTTAAAATAAATATTATATTAATAAAAATTTGAGAAAAAATTAGTGTAAAGGAGAAATAAATATGAAGTTTAAAGTAAAGATGTTAGAAAGAATGGATAAACTCTTGTAATAAGGTAAAAAGAGAAAATCAGGAGTTTGACTAAGGATAAATTGGGAACTGACTAATTTGTTATGGATGCTAATATTTGCTCGGGCAATAACAACACCCTATTGATTTAATTATGTCAAGAATATGTTTGAAAAACAAAAAAAAAATGGTATCACAGCTTTTTAGCCTCTTTTCTTGAATATCATTCAAAAAAAAAAAAATGGGATTGGATATTTTGTTTTATTACCTATTTCACTCATATAAATTAACGCCACTTAGTTAGTACTTATCTTTTAGGTTCATTAATCACGGTTTTGAATCTTTTGTTTCATTACCTGTTTCACTCTTATAAATTGTATGATAGGATTTAGTTAGATATATGTGACTTTATATTTATAAAGTGAAATATAGATTTAAACATGGAATAGAACCGAAAATCCGGAATGCTTTCTAGCTCAAACATTTCTAACTACACGAAGACATATTTAAACATACGTAAATTTACATAATCACATACGAAGAAGTCTCATTTAGTAACTAATAAATTTCGACATATATGATCCAATAAATGCAATTAATTAAAACAGCAAACAAGAGATATTGGCAGTAGTGATCAGTGTGATCTCAATCATCCCTTAGTAGCTGGGACTGCAAGTTGAGACTTTGATTGGCGCAACACTCAACTGATCCTGCAACAATATCAAATTCAAACAAATAACTAGCATTATAAACTTAGAGCAAATTTAGGTTGAGATCAACACATTTCAAATCATGTTGTTGAATTATATAACTTAAGGGATTAAAGTGAGAAAAACTGCTAGAGAGAAAATTGGATTAATTTTAAGAATTATAACATTAAACTTTTATCTCGATAAACTAAGTCGCCTTTATAAATCACGTTTCGCTATTGTACTCGATTGAAACTTATTTTTCATTTATTAAGATGAATCTTGCACAAAACAAGATGATCAAATCTTTAATATATTTAATTTCTGATATATAGTTAAAAGGGTAAATAACCCAAACGGCCATTTAACTTGAGAGTAAGTATCATTTTAATCCTTAATTTTGAAAATGTCACATTTTGGTCATTCAATTTCAATTTCATTGCTAAAATAGTTCTCAAGCTCATTTTTCATCTATTTAACAAAGCAACGCCATTAGTCATGTGACATAAAACGACATTATTTTGAATAATGAAAAGTGTCAATGACTAATGATGTTCCTTGCCAAACAGATGGAAAATAAGTTGGACCATTTATGCAACAAAATTAAAATTCAAAGAACAAAATTTAACTTTTCAAGATTGAAAGCTGAAACGATACTTCCACCCAAATTGAAGAATTATTGAGGTCATTTACCGTAGTGAAAAAGTTAATGCATTAATCTTGGTAAAACTTGGAGTACTCTTGTTAGTTCTCCACCATCATCACACAGTAGAATATAAAAGATTGAAGAGGTAAATAAGATCAAAATGATTGTACACATTACTTGGTGCAGTCAATAGTTGGGCTGATGGTGTATGGAATGCTAAGTCGGCAATTCCCAGGAAGTGTCCGAGCAAACCGAATTTTAATACCTCTGCTGTTGGCATAAGCATCTTTCAAGCATTTACAAGCATCCTGTTTATCAGCTCTAGTTTTTGAAGCAGTATACATAGCCTGAACATTTCTACAACAAGAACGACTCACCGATCCGCCTTCTTTGAGGTAGCTAACACATGGGATTAACAAACTTCTAATTCTACCGCAACTCAATCCTGCATTAGCATGATGGAGTGCATTTGAAACTATAAAGATCAACACCACAGCTGCAAAACCTGCAACTTGATGTTTCTGCCTGATCATGACCAAAAATTCTGCTCAACTTGCTAATATTTTTGTAGCCAATTTGTGGGATTTATATATTGATCAGAGATCCAAATGTAGGATGCACCAAATTAAGTTGCAAGTTATTAATCACAAATGATCACTAACTGTATGTATGCAGGGAGACATTTGATGAACCTGTAGGTAAAATGTCATCATCATCATCATTTTCATGTCTGTGTTGGCTTTAACTTTGATGTTTTTGTGAATTAGTGCTCAATATGTACTTGGTAGTTGGGGGAAATTGAATGCTTCCTTTCTTGTTTTCCACAGGGCCTTTTTAACATCTCACACTATCATGCATTGTTTGGCGTTCAATTGCTTCATATATTAATTGTAAAATCACAAAGATTAGCCTAAATGGGATAGAGTATAGCATTCTAATTTTGATTTCATTTTGACTATTCATCTATCAAAATTAATAGTACCAATGTGTTTTTGACAATTTGGCCACCGACAATTGTGAGGTGAGGGAATTCAATTTAGCTGGTTTTGAAACGAGGAAAAAAGATTGAGTGATGATTGAAACGACAGAAGATAAGACTATGATTAAAATGAGCAGTAACGGGAACTAAAAGATTGAACTACTCATTTTCTTGCTCAATACTATCTATCAGAGTATAATATTCCTTATATCACATAGATTTTAATGAAGTAAGTATGCTAGAAGTGGCCCGTATTAGTAAAATAAGAATAGGCTAAAAAATACATATGAGCAAAAAACATCAAAATTGATAGGCTAACGTTATTTTTTAATATTCAGAAAAATTGTAAACTTTTTAAAAATGAATTGTTAAATAAAAGTCTAGCCTCCTTCTATTTTCCTTTAAATTTTCCAACTTTTAGGCACTCATTTTCTTGATAGTTTAAGTATGAAATAAGGGTGTAGATATTGAACCAAAACTATATTACATTTCCCAGTAAACAACATGCTGAAAACAGCAATTGAATAATGTCATACAACAATGTGATAGTGCATCAGTGAAAGAATGTTGTATGCATCAACTATTTGATCCATTTGAGCTGGATGTTTCTGTAGTCACTTTTTCGAGCTCAAGTTTAGCATTGAATCCAAATTCATTTCCGGGAACAAATGATGATCTGAGTTCTTCAGCAGTCTGAATGGTGTTAATCTTGTTGTCCTTTACTGTCAAATTTTCCTGCAGGAACATATGATACTGGAAATTTAGACTAGAAAATACATAAAAAGTAACAGAGCGTCAGGTTTACTTGCCTTCTTTGCGTAGTCAGCCAAGGTAGAGCTAACAATTTCCTGTATAACGAACTTTGTAACGCGTTCTTTACCAAGAATCTGTAATAGAAAATCTTTTGGGACCTACATATACATGTTTCTGAATCACCATTTAGAAGAAAAAGGGAAGAAGTAACGCAATTAATCGAGTGTACATATTTTTTGATATTTCCCTAATCAACAACGGAACTTCAATCCAAAAAAGCATAAGAACAGAGAGGATTGATCAGAAATAAAGATTACAAGAAACCATTTGTGACAAATGAGTAATAGTCACAGTCATATGTGTGAGCTGTTCTTCAACAAATCACTTAATTGTGATAAAAGAGATGCTGACTTCTTGCTTACTCCAATTTAACTATAGAAGGAGGATGAACTTTCTTTTAATTTTGTTTTTGACATTGTAACATACACAATTAAATGGTGTAAGCTGTTCTTCAATGAATCACATAATTGTAATAAAAGAGATGCTGACTTCTTGCTTACCCCAAATCAACTATAGAAAGAGGATGAATTATCTTTTCATTTTGGTTTTTGACATTATTGGCAAATAGTATACACATGCAGTAGAAGAGCTCCATATATCAAAGAAGATGTGCTATGTCAACTACAGGGAGTATTTTATCACAATCAAGTTATCATCATTTTTTCTCACTATCACATGAAGATGCTATGAGATAGTGGTTGGAAAATTGTTAAATCCATGTACATAATCAGCAAGCAGAAACGCTCAGCGGTTGTTCTTAATAAGTTAAAGTAGCAAAGCGTCGGTTTTCATAGGCTTCTGAAATAACAATTGAACACATGATGAAATGAACATTGGAGAAAGACATCTGCAGTTGTATGTTTTTCTAATGACACAAGTTATAGCCTATGCAGCTCAAGATAAGTTCCATATGCTCATCACATCACATTCATCAATATCATGAAATCTCAAGATGTGTCAATCCTTGAATATAATTTTCAAGTACTGAAAGAAAATTACATTTGACAATCACAACATTATAGCCAGACCAAAAGATTGAAAATAAGGAGTTCATACAGTACTCAATGCCAGAAACAGAAAATAAGACCAGAAGATAAACAGTTAAAGAGAAGTACTTTTGTACGTCCAATATAAGGACATTTACCTTTGATGTTTTCCCTGAAGAGGCCACCTTCCACATGGAAAAATAAAGTAAGTTAGAGTGTTATAAATACACTTTCCTAGGTTGCACATGCAGAACTATGGTGATAATTTTGAACATAAAGAGTGTTAAGAGTGTGTTTTTCAGAAAGAAAAAGCAAATAGTGTTAAGCTAACATTCAACAGAAGAACAAAAACAGAGCAATATTATAAAAACATTCTAAAACAGCAGAAACACCAAAAGGGAAAGAGGAGAGAGAAAAAAATTACCTCCTTTCTGTCTACGAAATCCTGGAACTGGTGGTGCTGTACGACCTAAATTGATCAAAACCTTATCAAATACTATTCTTGTATCCTCTCCTGTCAAATCAACTCTTACCTGAAAGAAAGACAAAGAGAGAATTTCCATTAATGGGTAAACCTGACCTAATCCAGGGGATATTCTACTGCTATAGATGCTTTTGGCAGGCAACAAACATGTAAGTATTTGCAGAGCATCGACTGATTCAGAAAACTAATTCAGCCATTCAATTAAAAGGGCTGAACTAGATGCAACCATTCAATTATCAGTATTCTTTAATATTATTAAATAACTGGCTTCTTGAAGTAGCACTGCAAATAGCAAAATCAATACCGACAGAAGACCAAGAAACTCTGTCATAGTTTGGGAAATTTGAGTGAGAAACCTGATATTTTTTCTTTAGCTCCCACAACCTTATAAAAAAAAGGAGAAGAAAGAGAGGGATTGATGACCAAGTACTAGTCCACCCAAATTCACAAGGTGCAATTCTCAGTGTGTAATTTATGTATAATGAAGGATTCTTTCCTTGTTGAAGCTGAATCGAGGTAGTGCCATGATTATCCATCAACAGGTGAAGTTATCTGATAAGAACCTTAATAGGGAACATCTAGACCCAATAAAGAATGAATTAAAGTTCATGTTCTTGTGAGCTCACTTGCATCAAGGTATCTTCTTGAGATTCGACAACTATCTTGGCATTTTTAATATGAATTGCATTTGCTTCTGGATCTGTAATTGATGCCTGCAAACCTGAGATGGACGAAATATAACAAGTTGATCAGTAAGCAACAAAAGGAAAAGTGTACAAAAGTAAGGCATAATTTGAGACCCAGATATTACGATGAAGTCATAAATACCTGAACCAACAGCAGATACTGGTTTGACAAGAGATCCCAGGTAGAGCAAGAGGTGATTGATGACCTAGAACCATCAAACTACCTGATCAATAAAGCTACTGTGCAAGTCCGCTGAGAAGAAAGCAATCCTAGGACACCAAAATTAATGCAATGTATAAAATGAAATGACTCATAAGTATGACAAAAGACAAGGATTCTAGACAACTACAACATTACTAGAAGACACTAACAAGAATGGACATAGGACCAGAATATATTTCTTCAGGACTGCAAGGATAAATTCTGCTAAAGGACAAAATTTATTTTTTATCCAGTTGTTTATAGTAGATGTTTTTGTCTGATACTTTACCTAATAATGTGGATGAGAAGGAGAACAAGAAAAAACTCAGGTTGATGTTGGGAAGATAAATTCTTTTTGATTAGTGTTTCCAATTCAAAAAATAAAAAATAACGGAAATATCTGTTATGCTTTTGCTTTCGAAAAATGTTAGGAAGCTTGGAATATGATTCATCATTCTGTGAATACCTACTCGATGACTGATTAATCAAAAGACTTTAGCCGCAGACAAGACAATAGCCTATAATGCTGGCATTTCTTGCCTACTTTTTGACAGCCAGCTCAGTTTGATCTTATGCATTCGTAGGTAAATGCTTAATCCTAGAACATTGTCTTAGTGAAATGGGTGCTCAAAAGTGATATGCTGGGACTACATATTTGTGAATACAATGAGCTATGAATACATTGGCGGACAACTTTTCCACTGATGGTTAAGTTCTCATTGATACGCATTGCAAACAGATTGATATTTTAAGTCAAGAGGAAATTGATACCAGTTAAAGGAAATTTTCTTTTCTATTTTTCGTAAATTTCAAAATTCACTTCCCGCAAGAACCATATGAAGCGTAATAGTATAGAATCCGGGTAAAAATTAGTCCATTAACCTCCCAGATCATGATATGCTAATGGCACTCCCTTTTCACTTCAAATAAGGATCCTTTTTGATATCCGACAAGGAAACCACTCTATGTGGAGACACGGAATTCAACAAGCACTATTTATAGACGCACATACATTGATGCACAATATAAGTTGATAATACAACCACAAACAAAAATTAAAGCCTTTTCAATCATGAATACCTGAGTTATTGGGCTGCAATTTATTTACCTTTGGCAGATATTATGAAGTGTAGCAAAACCAAATTTAGTATCCGCAGCTCCATGACTGATTTGTTCAGACTGAGGGAGACTCCTAAGAGCAATAATCTGTAGGAACCAAAGCAAGAAACACAGCAAAACTAGACTAAACTGATTTTATTCAAGCAATATGTAATACGAGTAATAGATACTGGAACACCAAAATGAGAGAAGTATTATTAACATTTCACAAAAGCTTCGAGCATCAAGTAATAATCTGGCAGAAAAAAGAAAGCAGCATCATGGGTTTTATCCAGGAAAGGTAAAAAAGTTACTAAAGAGCTGTTAAGGGAAGCACCTTAAGAGTGTTACGACTCAAGTACTGTTCTATAAACTCTGCAAAATGGGGAAAAAAAAGAAAAAAACAGATAACTTGTGATACTGAATCGCAGAACCCTGCACAGGAAAATTTTAAAAATTTACAGTTTTGGAAAATTTTTTAGGTTTCTTTTGTCCACCCTTTCAAGAAAACTAAATATCAGATTTTGCTTAAGTTCTTACATAATAAAGTATTAGCTAAATAATCAGTGAATAAAATGTTTTACGAAGGCATTCTTTTACACATTCATGACATGTAGGCTGGATAGGAAATGAGTGTTAGGAACATACATAAAATTTTCATAAGACATTTTTCCATTCTTGAAGTTAGTTTTTTCCACAAAAATTTTGGAAAAAGAGAAAGAAAGTAAATCAGTCAAACTTTCTTGCTTGGGGGCAATATGTTACGGGGTTGAATTCAATTAAATACTACCTCCAATATCCCTATCATTTTTGTCTACTTTTTACATTTTGAGATGTTAATCAGTCATAAAGTACAAACTCCATATCCTTCCATCAAGAAAATAACACAATTGACATAACAACCACCAAAATAGCTCAGCCAAAAGAGTGCAAATCATTAAGACAAACAAAAATTTGATTATATACTTGAACCCTCTTAATTTTCAAAACTTTTCAGCTCTCTACTCGTCTAGATATTTAATCCAACATCATTCAAGTTTTTTCTTTTTTATCACATGACCAAATAAATCCTACAAATGGCAACATGAAAGTCGAACCATCACAACGAAACATTCATAAATTACTAGCTGAGCTAATACTTAGTTCAGCATGAAATCATTATTAAATAAAGTTTTTCTGAAAAGGGCTCGCCAGATAAGTAAATTCATAAAGAGGGTACAAATTTAAACTATAAATAATGTACATTCTGAACATAAATGGGTTAAATTTTGTGCTTTTTCTTATTATTTCACCATCCAAATGCAGCCTTTTAACAATTTTTCCAGAGCTCATTAATGCAGCCATGTCTTCATATATCCCAGTTTGAATTCACTCAAATTGAGCAACACATTTGGGTAGGGGTATACATTTCAACTCTATACAATTAACTGTTTTAGCAAAATCTTCAAAATTGAAGCCACCAAATTAACCAAAAAAAATTCAATAAAATAACAAATGCAACAACATAAATATTACAGTCATATAAAGAAAACACTAACTGAAGCTTCTTCTTACGTTGTCGCCTCTGCCTAGCTGATGAGAGCATGGCGTCATCATTGCCACCCTCCTCGTCGTCATCATCGTCGTCGCCATAGCCATGCTTTTCTTATCAGTCAAGGAGGATATTATATTATGTTTGCGCAATTTTATTTTTTTTTTGGATTAAATACTCATGGATTTTTTGGGGGTATTTTAGGCAATGTAAGTCAAAAAAGGAGGGCAATTTCGTCATTACAATGTCCTCGACATTGTGATAAAATGAAATGAATGCAGAGTGAAGCAGCACAGGAGCGAAAAAAAGAAAGAAAGAAAGAAAGCCATGGAAATTTTAGCTGTGACAAATATGGAAGAAAGTAATGGCCTTGATGAATACATGACCAGAAGAGACTTGATGTGGCAGGAGCTTTGCGACATTTTCAAGTGGGCAAACTTTCTGGGGATTTTTAGAAAATTGGCACTGGCTATAACAGTTTATTAACATATGGAAGTTTCAAAAACCAACCTGTTTTTCATCAAAAAGTAGTATAGCTTAACTAGATATTGGCAGTGGATTGGGCACCGTACTTTCGAATCTGACTGAATAGCTGAAGTTAAGGAATACATGCATGGTTTTACAACATAGTATTTCTTGTACAAATTTCATTGTTATATTTTTAAATAAATAAACTTACTGAGCTTACGACGGCAACAACAACAACTAAGCATTTTATCTCACTATGTGGAAATAAAATTACTAAGCTTATTAGGAATTGCTAGGAACTAGAATTGCTCTTTAACCTCACTGATTGCTGCTTCTTTTAAATCCTCTGCCATTGATGGGAGTGAACTACGTTCCAGCTTAGGACATGACTCCACATCCCAAAAATCTCCTGGATCCTCTAAATTGCCTTCCAGCTTCCACCAAAACCTAATCAATTCAGGTAAGTAGTGAAGCCTTAACTTTCTCAAACTAGGAAGGGCAGAGCTAACATCCTTCTCCATACCATCACTCTTCCTTACTATCTCCTTCACCTTTGCGCAATCCTCTACTACCAATTCCTCTAAATTATAGAGGCATTGTAGCATTGATTCATACACAATAAACTCCAGCTCTGGACAGGTATCCACTATCAAAGATTTCAAAGAGCAAAAGCTTCCTTTGGGTGGATGGTTAACTGAGATGCTCTTCAGTTTCCACAAATAATGCATTCCCAAGTGCTCAAGGCTGGGATATGTAGGTTCATCATTGTTGTCATCTATGATTACCTCAACATTAGGACACTCCCTCACTGTGCAAAACTTTAGTTCCTTGGATGTTGTAATACCCAATTCTGAGAGGCTGCGAATGACAAGATGATGCTCCAAATAGACTGCTGTCACATGGTTTAAGACCTTTATGACTGCTTGAGGTACATCGTTACCGTTCACAAATCTCAAGCATCGATTCTGTTCATTGAACTTGTTTTCCACATCATTTGAGACTCGATCTACAAAGCGTCTGACATTCTGGCCAACAACAAACTTGAACTTATTAAACCTGATTTTTTCCCATGAAGGACTCTCCTCTGTAAATTGCTCAAAAATTTCAACTTTTGGAAAGTAGAATTCAAGACAGCATAATTTCATCAGCTTTAGTAGATCCTGAATTATAACCTCTGCATCTCTTAACCAGCGTATATCCTCAGGGTGCACGACAATGCTTAATGCTTCTAGTGATTGGAGCCTCGAGATGATGTTTTTAGAAAACAAATTTAGTGGCAGGTGAGTATACTCACTTTCATCATCAGTACCATAAAAGGTTAGCTGCAAGTGCCTCAAGCGAATCAAGTATCCTATTTCATCAGGTACGTCATTAAGTTCAGTGCCAAATAGATCGAGGACCTCCAAAAGTTCTAGCCCTCTTACTTCATTTGGGAGCTTGTCTAAAAATTTGCAATTGCGCAAGATAAGTACCTGAAGCTTGTGAAGCCGAAATAATGAAGATGGCAAAGAGCTCATTCTGCTATCAGACAGGTCAAGAATTCCGAGAGAGTGCATTAAACTGAAAAATGACTCTGGTATCTTTCTTAGGCAACTACTTCTTTGGAGGAACAGAAGTACAAGATTGGGGCAATCTGGTTCTTGTGGTAGAGAATGAAATGAATTGTCCTTCAAGACCATCACACAAGCTTGCCTCCATTTCTCCTCCTCTGGGGGACTAGTCGGACTAGTAACCCCTCTATTCCAAATTAGGTGCTCTGGCAGTTTGACACTGCCCTCTAATTCGTTACTTTGATCCACCTCCATCATAGTCTTCTTCCTCATAAGAATGTGATAGTTATCTGCTTCTGAGGTAAAATCACAGTACTCGAATTCATTAGTTGCATACTGCCCTTTGCTTGAAGACAAACCGTATAAGGTTTCAAATTTTAGGTCCATGTAATTTGATAATTCGCCTGCTACTGATACCGTGACTTGCAAAGGGGAATCCATGTTCCTGCTTTGTTCTGCTGCTGTTTGACCTTTCTCAGCTTCAGGTTCCACTTCACAAAGAGGTCGTAAAATTCTGGTTGGACTAGGCTCTGGGTTATTTCCTGTAAGACTCCCTTCCGATGCAGATGCAGAAGAATTCGATTCATTTTGCAGTGGTTCCAAAGGCAAATTCCTCTCTAGCTCCAGATTTGTCATTTTAGCCTGTCTCTCCCAAGGATTAGCCAGCATAGATGCAACTTCATTAACTGGAAATTGAGTGTCCTCATCATCATTCTCCTCTCCAACCTCGATTTTAAAATCACGACGGTATGTAACTTCCAATTTTAGTTCACTTTTCTGAAATTCCGGACTAAATATCACACTTCCAGTTCTGATTCCATGGAGCACCAATTTGCACAAATTGGGACAAGTAACCTACAGAAATTAATAAAAAGAAAATCATAATAGTCTTGAATGTATAATCTAAAATGATTAGTTGAAAGTACAACTCAAGTTTGACGAAGTTTTGTTTATATATAGATCACAATATTGTGTGTGTAATTATCCTTTTTGCATTTTATATTTAAAAATTTCAATTAAGGTACCTCTTTTTTAAATTAACTTTTATTAGAAAAGTCCTTCTATATATGAAATTTAAAAGAGCAGTTATAAATTATTAGAAAGCATAACATAATATTAGGAAAAGAAAATCCAAACCTCTTTGGAAAAGAAAAACTTTGGGATTGAATTTGGCATTCCAATGCTGCATGACTCCACAGCAAATGTCTCCATCAAGGGACAATTCCCGATAGTAATCTCTTTCAGTGACGGCAATTCTAATGTATTCTTGAAGTTGCAAAAGCAGCGAATTTTTGGTAATGCTGAAAGTTCTAAGGACTCGAGCTGAGGAAGGTTTAGAACCATTTCTTCATCCTTTTGCTTTTCAAAAATTTCTTCTAATATCAAGCAATCGCTTACGCTTAGCTCTTTCAGATTGATAAGACTTTGGAAGGCATCAGAAGAAAACAAAGTCCTCAATTCAGAACAATAACTAATGCTCAATTTATGAAGTCCATTGAAGACGTCAATTTGGTTCATCCTCAAACCCTTTGAGTCAAAATATGGGACCTGTTGGCCATTTGCATAAAATAAAAATAAAGCATCAATTTGTAAAATTCCAAACGCATAATAATAATAATTCCAAACCAAACGCATCTTTAATAGAAATTTTCATAAGTAGAATAGATTAGAAAAAAAAAAGAAAGAAATAATATAAACACGCACCTCTTTGTTGAAATGATCTGGCTGCCGGGAGCCCAACATTTTGAAGTTCCATGACACTTCAAAGAAGTTCAGTGTTTTTATTTCGGGAAACTCAAATACATCAACAGCTCTGCACAATGTATAGAGTTTTGGTACTCCCCAAAGGATCATGGTATTCAATTTGGGGAATTTGATGCGAGTGAAGATGTTCATATCACTATCACCTCCTTTTTCTTCTGATGATCCCCTAATTTCATCCTTCAAGAACACCTCTTCCATATTTGGACAACTCCGTATCTCAATTGTTTCAAGTTGGCATAAACTTTCAGCTATTGATAGTGGAAATACCCATTTCAATTTCTCACAATCATCTATCTCTATCTTTTTCAAGTTGGGCAGGCAGAGCTTTTCATTCGAACATTTCCACAAATACACGAGCCCAGGCAAGTAAGAAAACTTTATTTCTTCTAGCTTCGAGAAGGATCCGAGTGTTGGAGGCCCATCACAAATTTCCTCCAAATCATCCATTTCTGATAGATGAAGCCTCCTTAAAACAGGAAAAATAGCACTACCCCGGGTGGGTGCGATGTCTCGCTGAATTAATGTAGTTGCCAGATGCTTTGCCGTATCCAAACTCGATATTTCCAGTGAAAACATAATTTCCATATTTATTCAAAATCTTGTAATATGGTGAATTAGAATTATTTATGACAATTAAAATTTATTAAAAATCTTAAAATATGGTAAATTGAAAACATTTATGATAATTGAAAGATATTAAAAATCTTGAATATGATAAATTAAAGTATTTATGACGATTGAATGTATTCAAATTTTAAAATATGGTAAATTAGAATCATTAATGATAATTTAAAATTTTGAATATGGTAAATTAAAGTATTTATGACAATTGAATGTATTCAAATTTTAATATATTAAAATGTGGTAAATTTGAATCATTAATGACAATTGAGATGTATTGATAGAAAACCATTTACTACTATTAATTAATTTTAAGTGTAAGTGTAAGTGTAAATGGAAAGAAAGAAAGAAAGAAGGAAAGAAGAAAGAAAGAAAGAAAGAAAGAAACAAGGAAGAAAGAAGGAAAGAAGGAAAGAAAGAAAGAAAGAAACAAGGAGGAAAGGAAGGAATCAGGAAAGGAAGGGAAAAAAAAGCAAAAAAAAGCAAAAAAAAAAAAGGAAGAAAATCGAAAATCGGGTTTTAACTGCTTTCCGGTTTTCCCGGTTGAACCCGGTTTTTGACAACCATTGAATTTTGACTTTGATTTATTCTTTAGACTTTTACACATCTATTTAAAATATTACTAATCATTTATACATGGTTTTACAAATTATATATGCATATATATATATAGAGGCAAAACAATGTTTAACTTTAACAAAAAACCCCACTGTTCCAAAGCTTGAAAATGGAGAAGGAGAATACTCATCCTGCTGATTCAACCATGGATTTTCCTCAACATTTTAGATGTCCAATTTCCATGGAACTCATGAAGGACCCTGTTACAATCTGTACCGGGGTTACGTACGAGTGAAAATTCATCGGAAAAATGGCTCAAATCCTACAAGAAAAAGACATGTCCAGCCACTATGGCAATGCATTGATAGTCTAGAGATGACTCCAAATCATACCCTAAAGAGGCTCATCGAAGCATGGCAAAATGGTGGGAAGTCATCATCAAAGTCATGTTCATCATCACCAGAAGTTGTTGCGAAGCATAATGAGTTGGTTTTGCTGCTCAAAACCATTGAATCTACGCCATTCAAGGTGAGTTCTTTGAAGAAACTTCGATCCATGATAGGAAGTGGAAATCAGGAAATAAAGCTTGATTTTAAAAAATCAGGTGGTGTGGAAGTCCTCGTTAAAATTATTGTGCAAATTTTATTCGAAAATTTCTCTGATTTCGTGGCTTTTAGAGCTTGTGAGGAATCAATTGGAGTCTTAGATCAGCTTCAATTAAGTACTGATGATCAAGAAGAAGAAGGAGAAGATCAAACACTTCAATTATTAATGAAGCCCGAATGCATAAAATCCTTCACTATCGTGCTTCAAAAGGGAAGTGCCGATACCCGATTTTCCTGCATTTCAATATTTCAAAAAATGGCTAAGGCTGATTATCATTGGAACCATGCTATCAAACATCAAGGGATTGATTTCTTCAAGTCCTTATTGGAGATTGTATCGGATGAGATGTGCAGCAAGGCAAGTTCATGTGCCTTGCAAGTTTTGATTGATATTTTGGATGCATCAAAGAAAATATTGGGTTTTTTGGGCTCCCTCATATGTGTATTTTTTTAGCCCAAGAAAATAAATATTTTTAGTCTAATTATTAGCCCATTTGTGGAGTCCATTTGAGTGAATAAGAAGCAGAATTTTTCTGCTTTGGCATGGTTGAACCAGTAGGTGAAAATCAGAACAAAACAGAGAGGGAGAAGTTTTTTTGGCAAGGGTGCTACTGCAGCAGCTGTGGGATTCGTCACGATCAGAGGTTCAAACGTTGTCTGATCGTTCTGAAATTTTAACTGGAGTTACTAGACTCATCAAGCTACATTCTGACCGAAGGGTTTTGAAAGTTAACGGTTAGATTGTGAGTTATGAATTTTTGAATTCGCAGCTGTTTTTGATGTCGAATTTCCAGATTTGATGTTGTATTCTGATTCTAGTGCCTTTGTTGTGTTGTTAAGGGCTAGATATCATTTGGCACATGTTGTATTGTGAATCTCCAGCTCTGATTTTGGTGATTAGTGGATTGTAGACCTTTTGGGTCTCGTGGTTTTTACCTCTTCACGTTGAAGGGGGTTTTCCACGTAATTCTTGGTGTTCTTGTGTTGTTTTTGTTGTTGTTGATCCATTTATTGGTTGGTTTTATTTTGAATGTTGGTATATTATGCTCCTATTGATATTTAGCAAATTGGGGAGGTTATAAGTTGTTTCCGCTGTGCATAAACTAGCTAAATTGACTAAGGTTGAATAGCTAGTTGTTCAGTTGTGTTTGTGGTACCTCCCATCAGAGTGGTATCAGAGCTACTGGTTAGTGGCTTTGATTTGATTTGATTTGATTTGCTGAATTATGGAGATAAATACCATGGATGTAAGTACTAGTAAAATGGTGTCGTTGAATGGCATGAACTATCACTCTTGGAAGGGTAAAATGAAAGATTTGTTGTTTGTAAAAGGTTTGCATCTACCTGTTTTTGGCTCAAGTAAACCGGATTCTAAAAGTGATGAAGAATGGAGTTTTGAACATGAGCAAGTGTGTGGTTTTATTCGAATGTGGGTAGATGATAATGTCAGAAACCTTGTTGCAAAAGAAACAAATGCAAAAGAACTTTGGGCTACACTTGAGACGTTGTATGCTTCTAAGACAGGTAACAACAAGCTGTATCTTTTGAAACAATTGATTAATTTGAAGTATATTGAAGGTACACCTATTGCTAATCATGTGAATGCATTTCAAGGTGTATTGCATCAATTGTCTAATGTTGGTGTTGCCTTTGAAGATGAGATACTTGGCTTATGGTTGCTTAATACTTTGCCTGACTCTTGGGAACCTTTTAGGGTATCTCATACCAATTCTGCTCCTGATAATAAAATGTCTTTTGATTATGCCAAAAGTGGAATCTTAAATGAGGAGATTAGAAGAAAAACTCAGGGCACATCTTCTCAGACTGAGGTTTTGGTTACAGAACAGAGGGGGAGACAGCAAAATAGAGGTCAAGGTAATAAAGGAAAAAGCAGAAGCAAGTCCAAAGGTCGGTACAAGAATGTTGAGTGCCATTATTGCAAGAAAATAGGTCACATCAAGAAAGATTGTTGGAAATTGAAAAACAAGAATGCGGCAAGTAGCAGCAAGTCAGAGAATTCCGAAGAAAATTCCGGTCGGGTTGCTACTGCTACAAGTGCTGATCTAGTTATTGTATATGATGACTCTAATGTTAATTTGGTCTCTTCTGATACCTGTTGGGTTGGTGATTCAGGTGCTGCAGTCCATGTCACTTCTAGAAGAGATTTTTTCAGTACTTATACTGCAGGTGATTTTGGTCATTTGAGAATGGGCAACAATGATCTTGTAAATGTTCTTGGCATTGGAAATATTCAGTTGAAAATGGAAAATGGCTCTACAGTGCTGCTTAGAGATGTCAAGCATGCTCCTAATGTTCGATTGAACTTGATTTCCATTGGAAAACTTGATGATGATGGTTATGGCAACAATTTTGTTGATGGAAAATGGAAAATCAGCAGAGGGTCAATGATTTTGGCTAAGGGTATAAAATTGAAGGAAAATTTGTATATGCTGCAAGCTTCAATTTTGAATGGCTCAGTTAATGTGATTGAAAAACAATGTTCACCAGAGTTGTGGCACAGGCGATTGAGTCATATTAGCTCCAAGGGACTTGATGTGTTAGTGAAGAAAAATGTTCTTCTCGGAGCTAAAAATTCTGTGTTTGATAAATGTTCTCATTGTCTTGAAGGCAAGCAGACAAGAGTATCCTTCAAGACTAATCCTCCTCACAGACAACCAAATTTATTAGATTTGGTTCATTCAGATGTTTGTGGTCCATTGAAGGTAAAAACACTTGGGGGTGCTTCTTATTTTGTTACTTTTATTGATGATCATTTCAGGAAGCTGTGGGTCTATGCTGTGAAGACCAAGGATCAAGTGCTTGAAAAGTTCAAGGAATTTCAAGCTTTAGTTGAGAGGCAGACTGGAAGAAAATTGAAATGCATTCGGACAGACAATGGTGGTGAATACCGAGGGCCATTTGAGGAGTATTGTAGGCAACAAGGGATTAGACATCAGAAGACGCCACCCAAGACACCTCAATTGAATGGGTTGGCAGAGAGAATGAACAGAACATTGATGGATAGAGTCAGATGCATGTTGTTGGAATCTAAGCTTTCACAATCATTTTGGGGTGAGGCTTTATATACTGCTGCTTATGTTATTAATCTGACTCCTACTATTGCTTTCCAGGGTGACGTTCCAGAAAATGTTTGGACAGGTAAAAACACTTCTTATGATCACTTGAGAGTGTTTGGTTGCAGAGCTTCTGTTCATGTTCCCAAAGATGAGAGATCCAAGTTAGATGCCAAGGCGAGACAGTGCATCTTTATTGGCTATGGGTTAGATGAGTTTGGTTACAAGTTATATGATCCAGTTGAGAAGAAGATCATAAGGAGCCGAGATGTTGTGTTCTTTGAAGACCAGATCATTGATGATATTGAGAAGGCAGAGAAGTCAGATTCTCATTCTCAAGATGATCTCATAGATGCTAATCCGGAGCCTACTACAGTTGGTGGTGATAGAGCTGAGAGTGAGTTGCAGCAAGAAGTTATTGTTGATGACCAGCAAGGTGATGACTTGCATACGCCTATTAATGATGAACCACAAGAAACTGAACTTAGAAAGTCTACCAGAATTAGACAACAGTCTACTAAATACTCTCCAAATGAGTATGTGCTCTTGACTGAGGGGGGAGAACCTGAATGCTTTGAAGAAGCTGTAGAAAGTGTAGACAAGAATGAGTGGTTTCAAGCAATGGAGGATGAAATGAAATCTTTGCATAATAATCACACCTTTGAGTTGATGCTATTACCTAAGGGTAAGAGAGCTTTAAAGAATAAATGGGTTTACAGATTGAAGCAAGAAGAAAACACTTCTAAACCAAGATATAAAGCAAGATTGGTTGTTAAGGGTTTCAGTCAGAGAAAAGGTGTTGATTTTGGTGAAATTTTCTCACCTGTTGTTAGAATGTCTTCGATTCGAACTGTGTTGGGATTAGCTACTAGTCTTGACTTAGAGATTGAGCAAATGGATGTGAAGACGGCTTTTCTTCATAGTGATCTAAATGAAGAAATTTATATGGAACAACCGGAAGGTTTTCGGATGAAAGGCAAAGAGGATTATGTGTGCAAGTTGAGTAAGAGTTTGTATGGTTTGAAACAAGCTCCGAGACAGTGGTACAAGAAATTTGAATCTGTAATGAAGCAGCAGGGCTACAAAAAGACTACTTGTGATCACTGTGTATTTGTTCAAAAATTCTCCCCTGATGATTTTATTATTTTATTGCTTTATGTTGATGATATGCTTATTGTTGGTCACAGTGTTTCAAGAATTTTCAGGTTGAAGCAAGAGTTGAGTAAATCCTTTGACATGAAGGATTTGGGACCAGCAAAGAAAATTCTTGGCATAAGCATTTCTCGTGACAGGAAAGCAAGAAAATTGTGGCTATCACAAGAAAGGTACGTTGAGAAAGTACTTGAGAAATTTCGAATGGAGAATGCTAAGTCAGTTAGTACTCCTTTAGCAGCACATATGAAATTAAGTGTTAAACAGAGTCCCTCTACTGATGAAGAAAAGGAAGAAATGAAAAATGTTCCTTATTCTTCTGCTGTTGGTAGTTTGATGTACGCAATGGTATGTACAAGGCCTGATATAGCTCATGCAGTTGGTGTAGTGAGCAGGTTTCTCTCTAAACCTGGGAGAGAGCATTGGGATGCAGTGAAGTGGATTTTGAGATATCTACGTGGTACTTCAGCTTTAAAACTTTGTTTTGGAGGTGGTGAACCAATTCTCACTGGTTATACTGACTCCGACCTGGCTGGGGAAGTCGATATCTTTAGATCTACTTCTGGTTACTTGACTATTTTTGCAGGGGGAGCTGTTTCTTGGCAATCTAGGTTGCAGAAATGTGTTGCATTGTCAACAACCGAAGCTGAATTCATTGCAGCTACTGAAGCGTGCAAAGAGTTGTTGTATTTGAAGAGATTTTTGAAAGAACTCGGTTGCTCTCAAAAGAGGTATGTTTTACTTTGTGATAGTCAAAGTGCAATTGATCTTGGAAAGCATTCTACTTTTCATTCAAAGTCGAAACATATTAATGTGAGGTATCATTGGATACGTGATGTTTTGGATGAGAAGTTGATTGAACTTGAAAAGGTTCATACTGATGACAATGGGGCTGACATGATGACTAAGGTTTTGCCAAGATACAAATTTGAAATTTGTTGTGCTATTTCCGGGATGGCAATTACCTCCACATAATCGGGAGGGGGGAGATTTATTGGGTTTTTTGGGCTCCCTCATATGTGTATTTTTTTTAGCCCAAGAAAATAAATATTTTTAGTCCAATTATTAGCCCATTTGTGGAGTCCACTTGGGTGAATAAGAAGCAGAATTTTTCTGCTTTGGCATGGTTGAACCAGTCGGTGAAAATCAGAACAAAACAGAGAGGGAGAAGTTTTTTTGGCAAGGGTGCTACTGCAGCAGCTGTGGGATTCGTCACGATCAGAGGTTCAAACGTTGTCTGGTCATTCTGAAATTTTAACTGGAGTTACTAGACTCATCAAGCTACATTCTGACCGAAGGGTTTTGAAAGTTAACGGTTAGATTGTGAGTTATGAATTTTTGAATTCGCAGCTGTTTTTGATGTCGAATTTCCAGATTTGATGTTGTATTCTGATTCTAGTGCCTTTGTTGTGTTGTTAAGGGCTAGATATCATTTGGCACATGTTTGTATTGTGAATCTCCAGCTCTGATTTTGGTGATTAGTGGATTGTAGACCTTTTGGGTCTCGTGGTTTTTACCTCTTCACGTTGAAGGGGGTTTTCCACGTAATTCTTGGTGTTTTTGTGTTGTTTTTGTTGTTGTTGATCCATTTATTGGTTGGTTTTATTTTGAATGTTGGTATATTATGCTCCTATTGATATTTAGCAAATTGGGGAGGTTATAAGTTGTTTCCGCTGTGCATAAACTAGCTAAATTGACTAAGGTTGAATAGCTAGTTGTTCGGTTGTGTTTGTGGTACCTCCCATCAGAAAAGTAGGCTAAAAGCCATTGAAGCTGGAGCAGTTTGTACTCTCATTGAACTTCTGCCTGATTCCAACAAGTCCAAATGTGAGAAAATCATGCTATTGATCAAGTTATTGTGTGAATGTGCTGATGGAAGACTTGCATTTATTGAACATGGGCTAGGAATTGCAGCAATCTCAAAGAAAATGTTGAATGTCTTAACTGCTTCTACAAAACTTGGAGTCAAGATTTTGTGGCTGATTTGTAGTTCACATCCCACAGAAAAAGTTTTGGAGGAAATATTGATGTCTGGATCAGTGAAAAAGCTTGTGACAGTGCTGCATATTGGTGGATCATCAGCAACAAAGGATCGAGCTATAAAAATAATGAAATATCATGGCAATTCTTGGAAGCGATATCCTTGTTTCCCTGTTGATCTTAAAGAATATATGGGATTGGGACATGATTTTTGCTAATGTATGGAAGTTGATCAAGAGAAAAATACAAATGTAAATTAAGGTGAATTAGCACTGTTTTGATATATTATATATATACACACAATCAAAATTTTCTTTCTTTGATTTACAAATTAATTCGTGAAAAATAATCTGTTCATTTGCATATTTTGTTCACTTGTATTATTTGTTTGTTTTCATGATCAAATCATTAATTCAAGATTTCTTTTTCGTTCTATCTTTTTTATTTCATACTTAATATTCTCAAGAAACATTGATACATATATAGAAATGGAAAGCTTAGCTCTATCTCTATGATTACTTAAGAACTCAGCCTGAGTTTGCTCTTAATGATGCATGCCAATACAGCATCATATATGCATCTTTTAGTGGAATAACACTATGATTATGGCGCATTTATGAAATGATGAAAAAGAATTTGGGAAAAGAAAAAACAGAAAATTTGGTCCTTCCCATAGTATGATTTACACAAAAGGGAACAAAATATGGTATTATATTGATAAGCATTTATCAACTGTAAATCTGTTACGTTTCTTTTCTCAATTCCGAGCAAGTTCGTTTCTATTTCCTTTTTCATTTCCGTTTTCAATTTCGAGAAATTGCCTTTCTATTTCGGTTTTGGTTACTCACAGATAAACAATACGAAACGTTTGTGATTGTCCCTCCAATATGCAGCGGGAAGAAAAGAAAAAGAAAAGCAAAAATAATTAAATACAAGCAATCAAGAAAGCAATTATAAAAATTAAAAAAAAATGGAGTAATTGATAATATTGTTGACAAATTTTATTGACTTGGCTGTGATACATTTATTATGGTAGCCACTTTCTTCAAGCTTTCTGTGTTACATTTTAATTAATGAATCCGTGTACGAGCTTCCAGATGGCGATGCACACAAATTGTATAAAGAGAAATAATAGGAGGAGTGAAATTCTGGAGTGAAAAATTGGAGTGACTGACGTGGCAGTGATAAAAAAACTTATCCCTTACCCATTAGGGTTCACTCATCATTTGGTTAGGGTATTAGTTTGTCTTTTTATCACTGCCACGTCAGTCACTCTAATTTTTCACTCTAATTTTTTACTACCCCTATCAGTGCTCTTGTATAAAAACGCGCTTTTACATATTAATGATGATATTATTCTGCATAATAATATTAGTAGAGAGTAATTTATTAATGATCGATATGGGAAAAAAAAAACTGTGTATTATGAACATACTTTACAAAAAAGAAGGAAAGAAATAGAGAAAGAGATGCTTGGGCTATTAATTTTTATACCATTTTGAATTTCTATAAAAATTTTGCTTTCGTTTGACCTAAAGGTTATACTTTTTTCTTTCACTTAATTATTCAAACTCCAAAGAGAAAAAGTGATTTGAAATGGGTTCATATATGAGATAGAAGTTAATCACAATTTTAACGAACATTAAAAATGGTAGAAAATTAAAATCATAATTTCAGCGGTTATTAATTACCCATTTCATATAAAAAATGCATTTTATATATGAACCTGTTTCACGGAAGTTTTTTCAACTCCAAAAGGTTCAAGGAGTTACCAAGCAATTTGTTTAGAAATCATTGGGTTTAATTTTGTTAACCTAAAGAATAAAAAGAATAAATATTTGATGTAGGACAAATTAAGTGATCGCCAAAAGAGGGTTAAAAACAAATGGAGAAGCTAAGGCAGGTAATTTATGTGATTAAAAACTTTTAAAACATTTGGTTTGTACTTAATTTGTAGTTTTAGGATTTAAAATCTTGACTAAAAGTAATTATCAAATTTTAAAACATTACTAGTAGTCTAATAATTAATGCAATATATAATTATATAGAACTCATTCTTTAACCATTTTATAAATTTAACAAGTCTTCTCTTGCATATATAAGGGAATAGAACTTTTGCATACTTTGATCTCCAAGAATTAATGTTTGCTTGGACTTTTTTAAATAAAAGACATTGATGTAGTTATATATATTACTTCAATCAGTGAAACTCCAGTGAAAAGTTTATATATAACAATTGCATTGAAATTACGATTAATTCGTAATTGTATAAATGAAAATGTTTCACGTTATATGACTTGTATTCCAATACTACTTTAATTTTTCCCCAATTCTAACTTGCATGTTTGAAGAGGGTTGGAGTCCTTCAATATTAGATTCTCTCATCAGACTTGCAACGTATTGATTGGTTTGTAATTTCCCTTTAAATCATTATTACTGGAACTGAATAGGTTGGGAGTATGACAGTATTTATTTGGAAATTAATAGTGTCCACTTTTGCCTCCAAATTCTTCTAGAGGTGAAAATGACATTCAAACTACATTCAACTGCATAACAATTTATTTCAGTTTCTTCCCTGAATTAATCTAAAGAAGCATTTCCTTTAAACATGCATGCTCCAATTAATGTTAATCTTTGGAGTTTTTCACTAGGGATACTTAAAGTAAGTATTTATAAGTAACAATTACTTCAATCATGCATGCTTCACTAATATTGATGTTAGTGTATTGTCTAAAGATTTCCTAATATAAGAGACGTTTCATTAGTATGATGGATTTTCTATAATACTTTTGTTTTAATATTTTATATACATATGCATGTCATGTGTATTTTCATTAAAGATATACGGTTAATGAATATCGTTAAAATTAATAATAAAAAAAAGATTTTTGTGCATTTATATAAAATATTATTGCATGGATATAATCAGGAAATATTAAAGTGATTGCAAATTTGAAATGTCTACTTCACTTAAACAGAATGAGAAATATCACTTTTCTTTAAACTAAAAAGAGAAAACAGCGTATGTGAAAAGGCATCAGTTTAAAATAAATTATCCTTTTAACACAACTTGTCATTTTGACATACGAACCTTATTTGCAATTTTCTTCAAAGAAAAGAACATTGTATGCCATGGTATGCTACTTAAACAAGATAAAAAATTTGTCATGCTTGATCTAAGGTTGAAGAGAAGCTTGTTTGCTTTTATGTTCTTAATTAATGTAAAATTTAGACAACGTATGTTTTCAAAGTTTTGATTGAAAACCCAAAATTAAATTTTAAGTTTTGTACTCTATTTTCAATCTCAAAAAGTAATTAAAATAGAAGTGAATTTTGTAATTTTCACTCATGCATAAAATTGAAATTTTAAGATGGGGTTTTTGCATATATAATAATCAAATTTTGCTTAGCCTAATTCAAGGTAAATTAAGCTTGGAAGTTAATCATTAATCCTTGCAACCTTATGCATGCACATGTACATATGATGTTATGCGTAACTAAACCATATTAATAAATTTGTAGTCAAATTAATCAAAATCCTATTAATTTTTTTTATAGTAATTTCTTTAGGGTTCCCTATCTTGAACATCCACATATATCTCGTGAAATATTTATAACAAAAGTAAACCCGTTGAAGGTGACACTTTTTGATAAGATTTTCTACTCTAAAAGGTAGTCCTGGTGGTTTAATTAAATTAATCCAATAAAATATAATAGGGTTATAAAATAGCTATAAGACAATATGATGATTTTGATAGTCAATTAAAACTTCAAACCAATAAAATCAAATAAATCTTTCTTTATGTGTTGATTGAGGGACCATCTTTAATACTGTAGAAGAATCTTAGTTTAACCACCAAAACAACTGAAAAAAAAAATCATTGATTTTTATTAGGGTTAAGTAGTGTTTAATATTTACTGCTAACATAAACACTAATAATATATATTTGTAAGTTATTTAAAAATTCCATGAATTATATATATTCTTGGTCAATGCTAACTTACATGGAAACACCTTAAATTTAAAATTAATTATTCATATTTTACTTTAACTCAGTGCTTTATTCATTGAACAAAAAAATAAAAATAAAAAATAGTGTTCTAATTTCTTTAGAAGAATAGTTGTACTAGCAAATACCGTCCATCTTTGTTGTAGCATTGAGTTATGAGTGATTGACCAACCGACCTTAGCCCAAGATTAGGTATGTCCGTTGAATATTTTTTTTTCCCTTTATTCTTATGTTCAGTCAAAGATTTATTTTATTTTTTTTGGTTAAAAAAACTCATTGTTTGTCATGACCAGTTTTCTCAATAAACAAAAATTATGTCACTTTCAATGTGTAAAGAAAAAGAGCAAACCAGATCATTGGTTTAATGAATTAATGTTTGAGTACTCATATGGTTTTATTTTTTACACATGACAATACCTATGCATATCTACTTCCATATTGCTCGCATGTATGCAATACGATTACTTACGTATTGATGACTCAATATCATCATCATAATCTTGTTTCTTTTCTCTTTTTTTTTCTTTGAATGTGATGAAGCTGAAAATTGCACCTTGGGAAATAAATGGTCGAGCTGAAATAATCCGAGGTCCAAGCAATATATTGTGGATATTCGTATTTGACCGACCTGAAATAACCGAGCTCAAAGCAATAACTTTCCTTTTCTTATCTACAAAAAAGAATAGCGTTAGAGTAAAAGCCCGAGGTGATCCCCGGGAGTTCCACTCCGATGCTAAAGTCAGTAAAAGTTGTCCTCCTCTTTAATTAATGCATTCACGTATATATAAAAACTGAACAATATTGCCGTTAAACCGTATCCATATTTTCCTCCTTGAGCCCTGGTGAACTGTTATAACTACTTGATGACTTGTTCCTTCATATTAGGGAATATTCAAATATTTGTTATATCAATATCTCCTCAAGTCGGTATAAATATGTTTATCCCGACTTGATAATAACTTCCAAATATTTCCGAGTTGATCTTCTTGACCCTTCTTACGAAGAATGTTGCTTCGATATCAGAGAAGAGATAAACTTGTTCTTCGTTATGATGCTTATCAGTAGCCCCTCACATCGGTTGAGATTCCCTTGGATCTTATCCGATCTGATCAATGTTATTTTCATTTTCCGCACACAATATATGTTGTCTGATCTGTGTATGCTTTCTTTGCTTTATATGCCCCCAAACATATTAAGAGCTATACCGGCAAGTAATACGAAAATGACGAACTCCGTAGGTCTCCATAAATACGATGTATGTAATTCCGAACTAGATATCTAAGGAGTTTTATGACCGAGCTCAAATAATTCGACCTCCAGTGCTAAGGAGTTTATGACCGAACTGAAATAATCCGACCTCCATTGCTAAGAGTTTTATGACCGAGCTCAAATAATCCGTCCTCCGGTGCTAAGGAGTTTTAGCACCTCATATGAAGCACCCGAGGTGGACATTGCCGAGCTGGAGAAAGATGAAGATGGAAACCGATCTTAAAAGTTTTATGTACCTCCCGTGGCTTTAGATTTCTTTTCCCTGAAGTTCATTCACTTCGGGATTTTAAAATTTCTTCTCGGAGATTCTTCTCGGAGATTACATCAATTCTAATATTCCTTTTGCTGAAGTTTATTAACCTCGGGAATTTAGCATGGATGTTTTATAGATTTTCGCAGAGATCTTTTCTCCGAAATTGCCATAAAAATTTAGCATAACTTAGAATTTCGCAGAGATTCTTCTCAGATCAATTGATGAAGCTCAAATTCGCACCTCAGGAAATAATCCGTCCTGAAATAATCCGAGCTCCAAGCACCTTTGTTTCTCTAGAGATTTTTTCTCTGGAGTAGTTGAATATTTTCCCCAAAATTTATTCTCGGGGTTTTATGTCATTTGCTTTTTCTGGAGATTTTATTCCCCAAAATTTTGAGCTTGACACATATACTGAGATTTTTCACAGAGATCTTTTTCCTTCAGAATTTATCACCAAAAATATTTTATTCAAAAAGAACTGACTTGTTCTTATTACATTATTGAATAAAACTTCCGAGCTAATAATACTTCAAAATTCCCGAGCTCAAGTAATTCTTCAAACTCCCGAGCTCAAGTAATTCTTTAAAATCCCGAGCACAAGTAATTCCCGAGCTCTAATAATTCTTCAAAAATCCCGAGCTCAAGTAATTCTTCAAAATTCCCGATCTCAATTACCCGAGCTCAAGTAATTCTTCAAACTCCCGAGCTCAATTAATTCTTCAAAATTCCCGAGCTCATAATATCCGAGCAGCACGCATACGTTTTCGCCGAGCTGCAACTTTATCCTCGGGTAGATTCCCCGACCTTAAAGTATAAATCGGGGTCATCTAATTTTCGGTTCCTTTTCCCCTCATCTCGGATTCTTATTCCTCTTTTTTCGTTATCCTTTTTCCTTTGGTCCGCCTCTGCTCCTTTAGCATATTTTTCTGCTCGGTACATCAACTGTTCCATATCACATAGCGGATCAGTGGCCATTTTTGTGTAAAAACGTCCGGGTCGTAATCCGTTGAGAAACGCCCCGACCAGAACATCCTCCGAGCAATTTTTTACCTGCAAACTCTCGTCATTGAATCTACCCATATAAGTCCGAAGGGACTCACTTTCTCCCTGACGAAGATTCAATAACTCTGCCGTAGACTTATCAAACTTCTTACACTGCAAAAATCGGTTAAAGAAGAGATTACATAATCGAAAAAAGGAATTCACACTCCTTGGCCTTAAGCCTTCATACCAGATGCGAGCTTTTCCTTCCAATGTGGTAGGAAATGCCTGACACTTTGTTTCCTCTGGTGCCTTCAAGAAATCCATTGTGGATTCAAATCTGTGAATATGATCGTTAGGATCTGTGTCTCCCGTGTAAGCCTGCAGCTGTGGTAACTTGAAACGTGGTGGTAGAGGAAAATCAGCTATTTCCTTAGATAGAGGGCTATCTCTCCTGGGTCTTCTCTTCCCGGGATTTCTACCCTCATTATTGTTTGTATTTTCCGTACCTCCAGTTCGGGGAAAAGGCTGTGTTTCAGACTTCCCTTTATTTTCTCTGCCGGATTTGCTGTGGACTACCAGGGGTGCTTTTCCCCGATCCTTTTGCTGATCATCTTTCTTCTTCTGGGCCTCCTTGACCATGACCTCCATTTGATCATAATGTTCAGCAAATATTTTCATCATCTCAGGAGTGATATGGTTATCTCCTTGTTTTGATTTTTCCGGTTCTTCCTGGTGAGATGGTGACGATTGTCCTTCTCCTTCTCGCCTGCTAGTCTGAACATTTCCTCTCATTGATCTTGTGTTTGCCATCACGATGATAAATTTGTTGTGTGAACCTTTTGTTTGGTTCCCACAGACGGCGCCAATTGATGAAGCTGAAAATTGCACCTCGGGAAATAAATGGCCGAGCTGAAATAATCCGAGGTCCAAGCAATATATTGTGGATATTCGTATTTGACCGACCTGAAATAACCGAGCTCCAAGCAATAACTTTCCTTTTCTTATCTACAAAAAAGAATAGCGTTAGAGTAAAAGCCCGAGGTGATACCCGGGAGTTCCACTCCGATGCTAAAGTCAGTAAAAGTTGTCCTCCTCTTTAATTAATGCATTCACGTATATATAAAAACTGAACAATATTGCCGTTAAACCGTATCCATATTTTCCTCCTTGAGCCCTGGTGAACTGTTATAACTACTTGATGACTTGTTCTTTCATATTAGGGAATATTCAAATATTTGTTATATCAGAATGCATTGAAGGATGATATTTTACATGATTTTTAACTTGATGTATATAATAATGTGCGATAAAGTTTTATCGATGATTGAAGGATCGAAATTAACCAAATCAAAAAAATATGTTTGGGAGGAGAGGAATTACAACAATTATAAAATCTCGCGTATGACACAACCGCCACACAACAACAATATCCGTTAGTCCACGGAATTTCTCTAAGCCAACGTATGGCTTTTTCTCACAACCCTCTTTGAGGTTTCTCACTTCCAACTCCTCTCATTACAAAGATCCCTAACACCCTCTATTTATAGTGTTAGAGGTTTCTTAATTCCTACCAATAACTAATTAAGAAACAAATACTACTAGGAAACAACTTTAAACTTAAGAAACAAAACATATTAGGAAACTACTAATTAATAAAAGTTTAGTTTAATTTTCCAACAAATCCCCCTTTAAACTAAACTTCCCATATATGATCAATACCTTCAAGTTCACGTGCTTGAATTTCTTTTGAGAATTATTAGACTGTTGAAAATTAAAACCATTATTTTCTCTTTGCTGAAAGAATTGGTTACCTCTACCACGACCTCGGTAATTATTTCTACCGCGTCCTCTTCCTCTGAAATTCTGGCCATGAGTATTTGTCGCAGCAACATTGGAGTTGTTCAGTTTATCTGTTTGGGCCTGCAATGCCTTCTCCGGAGTCTCATTTTCCACAAAATCATCCAACTTCCCATTAATTCTATGTTCTTGTAGAATTAATGTACCTTGTAATTCTTCAATTGTTAATGTGGACAAATCCTTGGTCTCTTGCGTGACAACCACAATATTATCAAATTTTATGGGCAGTGTGTTGAGAACTTTTTCAACAAATACTTCATCAGTTAAGATATGCCTATTTAACTCCATCTCATCTTTAATTGCTGACAGACGAGAAAAATACGACTCTATGGATTCTGTCTTCTCCATTGTGCAAAGTTCAAATTTTCGTTTCAACATCATCAAATTGTTTTGTTTAACTTTGTCAACACCTCTGTAGGTTTTCTCCAAGATATCCCATGCTTTCTTTGCACTTTTGGCAATTGAAATTTTGCCAAATACTGACAGATCAATAGCTTGATGAATTTGGGACAACGCCAAACTTGCCTCCTTCATTGCACTTGTATCAGCATCTTCGGATAATTCCGCTTCAATATATTTGATCAAATCAAAGGATTTCAGATAGGTTTCCATCTGAATTCTCCAATAATTATAATTTTGTTTTCCCGTCAGTTTAGGAACAACACAAATTATATTTCCTGTCATGGTTAATCAATAATAACCAAGCTCTGATACCAATTTGAAGGATCGAAATTAACCAAATCACAAAAATATGTTTGGGAGGAGAGGAATTACAACAATTATAAAATCTCGCGTATGACACAACCGCCACACAACAACAATATCCGTTAGTCCACGGAATTTCTCTAAGCCAACGTATGGCTTTTTCTCACAACCCTCTTTGAGGTTTCTCACTTCCAACTCCTCTCATTACAAAGATCCCTAACACCCTCTATTTATAGTGTTAGAGGTTTCTTAATTCCACACTTTCTTAATTCCTACCAATAACTAATTAAGAAACAAATACTACTAGGAAACAACTTTAAACTTAAGAAACAAAACATATTAGGAAACTACTAATTAATAAAAGTTTAGTTTAATTTTCCAACAATGATTGTCGGTGTTTGCGACTGACTACTTATAGGAGAAGTTGGAGTAGGCGAAGTTAAAAAAGAAAGATGAAGACCGGAAAAAAAAATTGAAAAGAAATTATAGAAAATATATATTATATTTAAATATAAATAAGAAAAATAATTTAGATCGACATGGTAACGAAATGTAATTCACATATATTCGACCTCATTTAGTAGAATAAAAGTTATGGTGTACATGGTTAGTAGGTTTAGGAAAAAGGGAAGAGAATGAAATGAAAAAGTAATGTAATATATAATCATTTTTTTAAAATTATTTTTATATCTCAGTTTTGGGTACTATTTCATACCCCCCTTCTATCTTGGGGTGATTGAATGTGATTATCATTTCTATTTCTCAATATTATTATTTTCGTTTCAAATCATTCCTCTTCGTAAATCAAGCATATCCTTAGTTGTTGTATGTCTGTTTGGCTTCATTAAGAATAATAATAAATCCAAGGAAGTGGGCATGCCAGGTGAAGAAGGTGGCTCCATACTGAGTATTGTGCCACCTCCACTGAATAATCAGAATAAGAAACTCAAGAATGAGCTCAAGCTACAAGAAGGAACTGTCTCACTAATTTAGTCAAATTATCGGCAAGAAGAACTCAATAGCTCAAAGAAGGAAGTGACCCTATTCAATTTTTTTTTTTGGCAATTATCATTCCTTTTTCGTAAATCAAGCATATCCTTAATTATTATATGTATTGATAGACGTAAAGAATAACCAATTGATTGAAGATGTGTAGAATTGTCTTATTGGTAATTTACAAGCTATAAGATTTTTTCCCTAAACATAAAATGGTCTATGTCAAAGTACATTTTTTCAGCCTAAACTAAGGTTTTTTTTTGTGTGTGTGTGTTTTTTTTTTTTTTGTTTTCAATTCAAAACAAGCATTATCCATGATTGTTAAGTCACAAGCTGTAGCTTATTAACAACAATATATATTTACAAACATTTTGGTTTAACCTTCATTCCAACCCCTTACAACCCTCATTTGCATCCCTTTACATTGCAAGCACACTTCAAATCTTAAACACTCAAAACTCAAGCTCGTACCAACCCATGCTACATTGGTTTGGTCAGGGAATATGCTCAAAAGAGTATATTGGTTAAAGGTGGTCACTCAAAAATTTGTTATGAATATAAATAAGATTCTAAATTTTGGTTTATTGCAAACTAAATGTGCTCCAATTTTACTTCTTCTGCACAGTGCTTTACAAAGGTTTTCTTGATATCAATCACTGATAAAAAAAAAAAAAGTCTTACTTGAACATTTCTTAAGAATGCAGCCTAAGAACACAAGGCACTTTTGTCTATTACAATAACGATTCAACGAATGCAAAATCATTTGCTACCTTGGTCATATTTAGAGCTTTGCAATGGCATGTGTAGGCAAGTTTGTTCTTGGTGGGAATTCCAGATCTTCCCAGTCTTCATCATCTACCTTGGAGAAGTACCTATCAACCATATCATCACTGACTAGCTCCAATTTAGAAGGTTGCCACAGGAGAAAGGGAAGTAGGGGGGCCATTGATGTCAGTACATATAAGCGGGTTTTAAATTACGAGTTAACAAATTATGTAGCCAAAGATAAACAGACTTGCTATCTACCTTTGGATTCTTATCCTTGTCCAGTAATATAGCTCGGCAGCCCTTCATTCAGACATAGTTCTTGTCATCTTGAAGAGATGCTCCAAAAATCAAAAAGGGGAGAAGAAAACGCATAAAGTTGACTTGGTTCATACCTCAGCAAAATCCTTGCTTATTTCACCCCTCATTACATGGCAAACCATTCTATATTCACGAACCAGACATTTACCGACACCTTGGAGCCTTCCTTCTCTAATCTGTACCGAATAAAAAAAGAGGACTGAGGTTATTTAAATCTACCGGATCCTTCAAAATTTTCAAAATGCATTTAGTCTCTATGCCAAGATCTAATTTCTGGTTTTCAGCTTGCTCCGGTTCATCAGAATCACAAGATACCAATTCTATATATCTGCTATATGTAACAGCACCATCCAAACAAGATACTGTTTGTTAAACTCTTATAAAATTCATGAATTGAATGTGCCAAAGCAGCAAAAGGCTTCTACAAGCAATAAAAAGTGCACACTGCACACAAGTCTGACAGTACCGTTTCTTTTTTAGGAATTTCAATCTAATATTATAAAATATTTTTGGTTAAGGCATTAATAAAAATAACATCTGAATTCACCAAATTCAACAAGCACCATAACATAATTCATTCTGTGACCTAGAATTTCCCACTAAATATTGTCATAACAACTTTCTATTTAGGCCAAACACATTATTTTGCTGCTCCAATTCAATCATTGTTTGAGCAAGTTGTGATTAACAATGCAGTTCGCAAAAGGAGAAGGTTCACCTAAGACATCTCTCAATGGGCAAATGATTGTACTAAGAAGTCACTGTCTTTTTTATGGTCCAATAACTTTCTATTTTGGAGAGAGACACCTACAAGAAACCAGACAATTGAACATCATGTCATCATAGATCTTAACCAACAGAAGCACAAGTTTGCATACAGACAAGTTGGAAAGGACAAAATTTTCCCAAAATGGTCAAGATTTTACCGATCTTAGTGAAATTTTGAGACTTGTAGGGGACGCTTTCTTCAGTGATTCAATGGCCAAATAGATCCAATCATCCTTACTGCTTGCCATCTCCCTCTCCTACAGAATTGAGTGAAGATTCTGATCAAGTACATCATCAAGATATCTCAAGTACCCCTATAATCTAAAATAATTATAAATAGAACCACTTTTAGGATAGCATACAAAGATCACTGGTGAAAAAGTCATTGACATTGAATGATCTTCTTTCAACTAAAATTAAATCTTACAAGGGCAGATATAATGTCTTCAACAGTTCTTTGAGAAAAACACTTGTTAATGATGTTCAACCTGTAGATAAAGTTCAACCAAAATGAGCCAAGAATACTCAACAAACTGCCTGAACAAATGTCTGGGATGATAATGCAAGATTTAAAGTTTAGTTGTTGTGTTTTTCCAAAAATCCGACATAAAGGACATACAAAAGGCTGATTATAGAAAAGATACCAATAGAAACAGTAACAAGCATTAAATTACTCATCATGACTAGAAATGGTCAAATTACCAGTTGGTCCTGCATGCATACGAAAGATTATTCATCATAGACAGATGAGTACAATTAACATTGGAGTTACCTATAATATGAACTGTTCCCTTTCAAAGCTGGCACTTGGGAAAATTTATCAATAATTGAAGAAATAACAGTTGGATCACTGGAATTTGCTCTATACAGTGTCTCTTCAAGTGAGGATAATCTCTGCTTGGCAATGCACCACATGATACAGAAGCAAAAATATCAAATTAGAATTTCACAGGAAAAGATAAGAAAACAAAAGTTGCATACCAGAAATATTTTATCACCAGCGAACAGTTCAAGACCCAGATAGATAAGACTACTTTAAACTCCGAACCAAACTTCAGCTCTTGAGACAACTAGTAACATCATCAGTTTAGGAATGGCTAATGCCTAATAGGATACAAGAGTGTAAGGTTCAATACCATTAGCAAAAGGCTATGCTTCTACAGGAACCAATTAGGACAACAGCTAAAACAACTACAGCAGTCTAACCTCAACAACAATGACTAGTAACAGATATAAAATGTTGACAAAGATGTTCAATTACTTAAAATTGCAGAGTTGTTATGTAAATTTTTATAGGTTGAACCATTCCGCTTGACTTCAGAATAATACAACTTCGTGCTCCGAAGAGGTTGAAACCGAAAAGTATACCTCTGCTGGAACAAAATGAGTTGCAAGTCCACACGCTAGCATTTCAGCACCATCAAGCCTAGAACCTGTGAGGCCAACATATTCTCCTGCCAGAGATATTGGACAAAGGCCCAAAAACTATCATTAACAAGAATCTCTGACTAAAATCATGATGCAAAACATATTTTCTATGACAATAACAAATGAAATGATGATTTTTATAGAATGACTATAAACAAAGAAGACTAGATACAGAGTGGTAACAAGCAATCTTTGTCACAAAATGGTGTTATGTTAAACACATATGCATCTCTAAAGCAGTGTAGATATGTATATATGTAAGTTTTGTACATATACGGTGACACAGAAGAGGATGTCTAAATAGAAGATTAGATGTTAACATAAATAGAAGATTAATTCTGTAACTTGAATTACCAAAGAATCCAGGAAGTCTTGATAGGAAATAAGAGGCACCAATATCTGGGAAAAGTCCCAAGGCTGTTTCAGGCATGGCAAAAACCTTTAAGAAAGACAAACAAGGAGCCTTAGCAGCAGAGTTTTGGCTAAATGCAAACAAATTCGAATAATGGAAAGAGAATAAATAGTAAAATTTTTAGAGAGAAGAATTTTGATTTGCAACAAATATATCTGCCGCTCAGATGTCAGAAGCATGCCAGACGATGCGTTACCTTAGGAGGTTCCTTTGGAAAAACTTTATTAGACAGTCAAAAACTAAATTTGGAGTTCCATGATAATTTTCAGCAGTGAAGGCACAGTTCAAATTGTAAGAAGGTAAAACAACCAGTTGTAACTAAGGGATTTGTTTGGATTTGTTTAAGCTCATGGCTGAAGATTTTCCAATAAACTTCTGACCATGCATTTCTGAACAGAATCATGGGCTATAAGGCAATAGAACTCTCTTTTTTTGTGAATGGGATTGGGTCAGTTTGGAGAGAAACAAGTGAAATATGATTGGGAAGCCAAAGTAAACAGACCCTATCCACTAAAGATACGTTATGATATTCAGTTTTTTCTCATAGATCAAAAGCAAAAATGAAGGGAAAAGACAGGAGAAGCAGACAACTTTGTAGATGTAGTAAACAGCCTAAAAAAAATGAGATAATGCAGATCTTCAACAATTTTTTCTTTTTTTGTCTTTAAAAAAAGGTGTTTCCTGTGATTTGATTACTTTATACATCCAAGCCAAAAGTTTTGATTTGAAAACATAAAAAAAGGGCAGAAGAAATAGTGGGTTTTGAAAGACGTCCAAAATTGGAAGCAGACAGGGTGAACAATGCAACTCAATTATGGGTATTTCCTGAAATATTAAGTTCCAACATACCCCATCACAGGAATTGACAAGAAAAAGTTTCAAAAGGAGATAAAACGTAGAAACTTCTGACACAAGTAGAAAAGAAAGAACGAAGCATAAAAGAGAAAAGAGGAAGGTTCAGAAATCTATACTAAGATAGCCAATTTATTTGTAAGATTCAGGAAAAGGTCAGAATCTACAACATATAATCTCATAACAGACATAAGAAGAAGAAAAGTACCGAATTCTCTGTGGCAACTCGAAATCTACCGTGCATTGAAAGACCTGCGCCTCCACCCATGACAATCCCATTAAGAATCGAAACCTTTGAAGAGGTTTGCAAGCCAACAATGAGAATTCAGAAGTAGATAAATAACTACATGCTAAATCATCAAGAGTGCAAGGCGATAAACTGCAAACATTTCTAGATAATCATAAATTAGCACCTGTGGCTTACTGTATGTTGCTATCAAATAGTTCAAAGTGAACTCCTTGTGGAAAAAATGGGCACCTAATCTCCAATTTCCTGACGCAGATAAACACAGTAAGGTGAAGTCAGTAATAATAGTTCTCTAAACTGATTCCAGGGTCTACAGGATTACAATTGCATAGGTGGAGGAAATTAACTATTAAGACAAAATGGAAATGCAATCAAATTGTAGTTTACAGAATTCAACTATTTTAAAAGGTAAGTATCGGATAGATACATTGGGATTCAGTTAAGTGCCACTTATAGACTTACAATTTTGATAATCACGTATCAGATAGACACATTGGGATTCAGTTAAGTGCCACTTATAGACTTACAATTTTGATAATCATCTTTCAGATGCCTTTTGTATATTTTTCCCAGTTGTCAAATTGCAAACAATTGTGTACAGAAAGCACGCAAGGGAATTGTCAATCAATTATATACCACCCTTATAAAGACTAATGGCACCCAGGTCTTGACACTTGATTCTCTCAAAATATCACGACAGATTTCACATATGGCAAAATTTACCTACAAAAAACAGAAGTTACTAAAGAAAAGATTTTGGAGCTTTTACTAAAAACTCGATCTAGTTATGTCTGTAAATAGGCACAAAAGTTACAAAATCCTCAACTTCAGCACAACAATTAAAGGTCAAATAAAAACAGGGAAACATAAATTAATTAACTTGAAAATGAATAGAAATCTATAAAAACTTTTAAAAAGAGGCAATCGAAATCACATTCTATTACAATATTCTACATTACATTTTCTTGTCCAACAATTGATCGTTAGAAACACCAAAGTAACTTTTGGCTATCAAACCCAAATAAGCAAGATTTACATTAGCTACAGACTACTAAAGCACGTGTGTCACAAAAATAGTAATTTAAGAAGAAATCAGGAAAAAGTAAACTTCTGAATGGACTTACAGATGAGATGTAGTAACAAATTTCATGCTTTCACAAGTTCAACAACAGATGAGGATGAGAAAAGAAGAAAACAACGCATGATGGAAAGAAGAACCTCTAACCCAAGTCAGAATGATCATATCACTCGTAAATCATTACATATGTGACAATTTAATGGAAAGATAAAAACGCTACAGGGTACATTTGCATGCATCGCTTCACAGTATCCAAACAACACAAGTTCCCCACACCCTTTAATATTTCTAAGGCAGTTTACTGTTTTGAACAATAAATGCAAATGAAGAGATTCTCGAAACATAAGGGAAACATAACATAGATTCAGAACTGAAGATCTTAGCAATTACATTCCATTCAACTCCTCCTTTCACACATTTTAAATCCCCTACCAAAGTGACTTACCTCAGTTTTTTTATTAGCATTGTCATTTTCTCATGGTAAAATAATCATCAAACTATCAATATACATTGTGTGCATAAGCTCCATGATCCAAAAAGATTGAGGTCAGTCCACTCTGGACTCCGAGATCAAGTTGTAAGAGTGTTGATCAGACAAATGCAACAAAAACAATCAGTCTAAGAAACATTTAAGAAAGGATCCACCTTGACTAATATCACGAACCACAGCGGCAACATCACCTCCGGCACAGAATGCTCTTCCTTTTCCCTAGCACAACAAACAACATAACTGTATCTTGAATCATAAAATTTGTGAAGCAGGAAAACAAATACATAAATCTTAAAAAAACCTTCAATTTATATTCACGTGCAAAGATCAAAAGATCAAGTATTGGATATTTATCCATGAACTCCATAATCACAGAAGCCTATACAAATTGAGAATAATCCACTTGCCTCCCAATTTTTTAACAATATGCTTTTACTACAAAATTATAGCAGCTCAACTTCAAGAACTTAATATACATGCATGCACCTTGAAATGTTGATTGCCAAACGTAATGCTTTAAGCACTCAAAGAATTAAGTAAGATTAGGCAGTACTACTGCATACTATAGCATCTTTAGGTTTGGGCAACAGTATTCGCAGAAGCCAAATTCTTTTTGACGAATGCAAGGAGGATCTCCTTGCAAAACCCAAAGTGACCTTAAGAAATATAAATTGAAGAAAACTAAGAGCTAACAGCATACCACACACACACACACATATATATATATATATATATGGCTGACAGTTATAGAGAAAAAATCCTTAGTCACATATATCAAAACCATTTACTACTACAGAAAATTTATTAAAAAGTACCTTCATAACAATTAACTTCACATTCGGATCCTTCTCAAACTCATGGGAAAGCTCCAGTAGTCGAGATATCTGTAACACGTAAAATAAGAAAGGTTTAAGACAATTCATATTCAGAAAAAAGTTATAGCAAATGCTTGTTTCATTCATCTTGTGCCAGTACGAGAAAAAAAGTCATCAGGCATTAATTTCATTGCATCTTAATCAGGAGAAATAAGAAGGTTAGAATTTGGAAAAATTCTACACAACCAGAAAAAGAAACACATGACAAACAAGAATACCATCAACTTTGGAAAAATGGTAACAAATATTACTCAATCAACAAAACTGGATGAACTTCGCCATCTACACACAGAAGAAAATGCAGAGAGAAGGTGACAAGGAAAAAGAATTGCATATTCACAATCATTTTTGCTTGTCAAATCAAATAGACAGGAGTATTGCACGAACGTACAAAATCAACAGCAAATGCAAGCCTTAACAAACATAAAAGGTAGCCAACTATCTTAATGCAGAACTGTCAAACAGAACATATTCGCTCTGCATGCACAACGCAGGTCCTTTTAACAATACAATGCACACTAATCCCAAAAGTGCTCCTTGAAAACATACAGATTGGAGCATTTAGAACCTGAAACAAGATTGAACATAGACAGAGGCAATGCATATTTGACCTTGCTGATAACATGAATTTAACTGTTCAATTTGGACAGCGTGTATCATTTTCTTATTCAGGACCTAAGACAAACAACATTGAATCTATAGTCCCATAACCCATAACTTGTGGACGAGAAAAAGTACATAGCTAATGTTTTGCTTAAGTTAGAGTTCTGTTGTTCTAGGTTCTCTATCAAATAAAGTATTAGAGTATCACAACTGATATTCCAATATCTAGATATTCATCATGAGAAACGTCAAGACAATAGCCTTTACAACCTCACGTCCTCTTCAAAATGGACGCCTTAAATATATAAAAATTCCATTAACAAAATGGCTTATACCCGATACATTTCATGCAAATAATTGGCAGCTTGGCACTTATGTCTTTTCCAGGTTATAGAAACATCATAGCCAAAATCATGCAAGAGAAAGTTAGACAGTAAGCATTCTCGAATGCCATTAGAGCCGCACCATTGGGTAATTTAATGCGTTCAGTTGCTTAGCCCTGTTCAATACGAAAATTCTTGCACAGGACCTCTCTTCAACCAAAATCTGCCAAAACAACAATCGGTAAAGCGAGGAATAGGATCAAAAGTCAAACACTAGGCTACAAATTCAAAATTTTAATCGAAAATGTCTTCGTGGTTATGCAATTCATGACTTCATCAAGGCAAATAAAAGTGTACCACATAGCTCTTCAGTCCACAATTATCATAGATAACCGCTGAAAAACTAACACTGAAGAACTCCTAATAAAAAACTCTGCCCCAACATTCAAGAAATCCCTCCATCATTTACAATCAAGCAAACAAAACCCATTAAAATTAAAAGAAAACTCTACTGAATTCCAAGAAATTTTTTGAAGATTAAAGTAAAAGTTATACAAAAGTTTCAATCTTTGCAATGAAAAACCACTCTGCAATTCGTTTTTTCTATGCACTAATCCCATCCCATTAACTAAACAGAGTATGAAGACAGCAACCAAAAAATATTCTAAAAGAACCCAATTCAGATACAAAAAGAAAAGTACCAGGTCGGTGTCTGTGTAGGTCGGAGCAATTGGCGCCATGGTTCTTGATCACACCTCTGCTGTAAGCTTTAGTTTCAGTCGTTCTGATATTTTATTGCCACAAGAGCATTATGCAAAGCCAAAGGTAGGAAAGAAAACAGAAACGACGCCGGATTGTTCACTGATTCCCCAGTCATTAGGATGGCATAATGAGCTTGCAAAAATTAGGCACATAAACCAATATCTTTTTGTTTTGGAAAACCAAAATGATCCCTTTTTTGTCTTCAGAATTATTTTTTTTTTAAATAATAAATGTAAGTTATTGTTGCTAATATTATTATGAAAATGGTCCAAATTTGCAACTTGAAAACTGAAATGATTGGTTTTCTGTTTGTTTGCTTACAACATAGTTGTTTTTGTGGATAAATAGTGACATAATTAGTCTCTCTTGGTTTGCTTTTTAGTATTTTTGTTTCTCACATGTTCCTAAAATAGTGTTAAAATGAACTGCAGTCCAACAAAAAACAAAACAAAACAAAAGGGACTAATTTAGAAAAGGTGGGAAAGATAAAAAAGGACAAAATGTGCCAAACCAAAAAGCTGTCTAAAACAAATAAGGCGATTTAAAGAAAGACTGGCCATCTCAATTCAATCCTAAGCTGCAAAACCCAATCAATTATTAGTCCAAAAGGCATAATTGTGTTCAATTCTCACTTATCACAACACTGAAGAGCATTTTTCATCATAAAGATTCAATCTTGGCACCGTCATAGTATACAGTCCCTGTCTGGCTGACTCGGAGTGTTCTTGGAAGAATGGAATCAGTGAGAATCTTTGATGACAAAGATTTCTTGGCATGCTGTGGAAGCACCAAATTTGCTCAAGAGATGGTTTTATCTGGGCCCTTTTCCAATTACCAGCAGGCCGTCGATGCTGCCAGAGACATCTGGTTCAACAAGGTCTCTCTTGCTGTTTTTTAACGTATTATTATTTGGTCTTTTTTGGGTTAAATTGATGGGTTTATGTACGTTTTCAGGTGGATGTAAATGCGTGGCTGGAAGCTTTTGCAGCTCATCCAAAAATTGGTGAAAGCCCTTCTCAGAAAAGCAAAAGCAGTACAAGTGCTAAGTCAGTTATCTCTCTCTGTTTTCGTATATTTTGATCATTGAGGAATAATTAACCATGAAGTGATTAATTTTGTGGGATGGATTAAGCAAATCATTGCTAGGATTTTGAGTGACCAAATGGTGGGATTAAGTCCTTACTAATATGTGTCCGAAAGGCTAAAAGATGTGCTTAAACTGAAAAAAAAATCGTTTTTGGAGTGTCTGCATTCGTTGGAAGTGAAAGTTTGGTTCTTTTTTGTTTATTCAATGTTAATTTGGACATTGGTCCTTGGGTGATTCTTTTTATTGAACTTCCCATCTGTTGTTATTTTTTGGAGGAAACATATACAAGCTACAGAATTAGATTTGCATGCTGAAGTTCCACTTGGAAGTTTAAGTTTATTCATTGAATTTCCTGCTGCCAACATCTCTCAGAAACATATCTAGAGTCAGCAATAAATGTAGGATAAGATTCAACAGTAAGAGGGTCCCAAAGAAAGTGATAGAAAATGGCACAAACAAATGGCTGAACAGCTATCGGGTTCATGTTAATTTTCGTTAAATTAGCTAGCTGTGGAACTTATTTATGATCATCATTCACCCTCAAGAGTTCCTTGTGCCTGTCAGAAGAATGTTCAGCTTGGCAGTGTAATTTGTGATTAATGTAAAGATTTTGTTGTTAATGGAGATGAATATAACTTAAGTGATTGATTGACCGGTTTCTTGCCTATGTATCACTTCATTTATAGAAGTTGTTTTATTAAATGGTGATGCAAGCTGGCATTACTTACCATTCGCTCTCCTTTCTGGGTTTAAAATTTACATGGATTAGACTTCTCAGATGCCCCACCAGAAGAAATAGAATAAGAAACTTTATATGGACAGGTTTAAATTTTCCTTCCTTCAGAAACAAACTCTAAACTTGCCGCTATCACTACTTCTGTTCGTCTTCATAATTTTTACATGCATGTCTGCAAGTTACATTTCAAAACAAAACTAGGTGGCTGTTCTGTGTCCTTTCAAATTAACAAAGTTGTTCAGTTTAGACTGTATCCAGCTTCAACTTACTCTTAATGAGTTTAGGACACGATAAGGCAAAGAAATGCTGAAAAAATACTATGAATGCCTCTTTCTTGTTTAGCTAGTGTATTATTCTGCATTACATGTCTGAAGCTATGTTCGTGAGATTTTAAAAGAGATTATTTCTTCTTTTCTAGTTGGAGCAAGGGAGAACAATCAACAGCTTTAGCAACTGCCACAGACTCTAGCTTACAGGTATAACATCTCAATATACTTCTTCTGTCCTTGTCATTCAAAGTCAATTCTCTGCGGCAATACTTTCTGTAGGAAAAACTGTCTCTGCCAGTTTATGGTTCTGTTAGTAGCACTCATAGTTGCAGCAATTTAATGCACTTCAGTTGTAAAAGATCATATGGAACTTAAAGTTTGAGGGCCGATTTTGTGGGGCAACTGGCTGGCTGCTCAGTTTGGCATTATCTTTATTTAGGGATGAAAAAGTACCACTATAGAAATAGCAATATAAATTAGCATTCAGTTAGATTTAGTTCCATTACTTATGTGCTTAAGACTATTATTTGTTCCCTTACTTTACAGGAACTAGTTGAGTGGAACGCTCTTTACTGGCAAAAATTTGGCATTGTCTTTCTGATTTGTGCATCTGGAAGGAGTACCCCTGAGATTCTCAGAGAAATGAAGGTAAAGTTTGTGATGGGTAAAGTTATATTTGACTTTCAATGTCTCTAGCAGAGCTTTGGGAATTAATCAAATAAGTAATGATACTTCTTTTATACAAGTTCTTTTATGCTTTGAGTTTTAGTAATAAAGGAAAGATAGAAAGCATAAATGATTAAAGAAAATAAAAGATGTCAAGTGAAGAGGACTTATGCTTCTTGTTGTTTACTGAGTTTTAAAGAGAAGAAAAAAAAGGATAGTTAGAGTATCCCTTTTTCTATTGCCCTTTGTTTTTAACTTTTTGGTCTATTTTGTGAGAAATGAAGTTGACATTCATTATCTTTCATAAGCAACTCACAATTCCTCTACATTTTCATTATACGATTTTCTCCTCTTGGCAGAGGCGTTACCAAAACAGGCCAATAGTTGAGTTTGAGATTGCTGCCCAGGAGCAAATGAAAATAACAGAATTACGTCTTTCTAAGCTGTTTTCTCTTGGAGCAGATGCTGCTTCCAAACCCAAGGCAGAGCATGCCACTGACATTGTGACAAAAGCAGGAGGTAATTTGGCATTTGATTACCTCTTAATCCTTTATGGGATGATTTTGGTTCTGTTCCACAAAGATGAGCTTGATCTCCTCCTGTGCTCTCTACAAATTTGGCAAGCTGGTTACCCTTGATAATGTTACCTTCAGGATGTTATTTTAAAAGATCAGTTTTTATGTGAATATCTAGGGTTTGGCATTTCTTGTTAGCTAAGACTTTCCATTTGAAATTTACAGTTCATCTTTAAAATAGGAAATGAGGAACTGTGTGCTGTCCATTCATGAACTTATATTGCTTTTCATCTGCAAATGAGATATGCTTAACTGAGTGTCTAGTAAATATGATGAATATTCTGAAAAAAAAATAAAAAACCTTTTTGGAGGTCACAAGGAAAAGTATCACCATTTAGGTGTAGATTGTAGTGCTACCGGTGATCCTGTACTAAATCTAAGCATTTGAGTATAACTTGAGTTTTGGACATTTATTTTGGTTCCATTGACTCATGCTTGAAACCAAGCAAGGAGATGACGAAGTTTGTGATCTTGGCTTCAGTATTTTTGTATATTTTCACCGATTATGTTATGCTATATTTATTGTTTTTTTAAGAAATGACACGGTCACATGTCGATGATAAGTAAAAAGTTTTACATGTTTTGGTATTTGTATGTACTACTTTCAGTCTGTGATTACAATATTTATAAACTACAAAGAAAGTTTCTGGATAAATGTTTCAAACATCAAAGTTTAACAAACTGAAAGAAGGTCCTCTAAAATGGAGACGAGAGAAGAAAAAATCTGGTGGGATTTTGGGAATAAATTTGTCTTGCCCGTGAAAACCATAGTTTTTAGTGTTTTCTCTTGTGATGGCAATCAATCTTAATGTTTTTTATGACTCTGAGAACTGCTGAATCTAGATCAAGAACTCCATCACAGCATATGATATATTGACCTAGAGAACTTTCTTTCAGTTGCGATCTAGGTGTTTTTATTCATTCTGAATTTATCCACTTCTTACTATTAGGGGTAATGCAGTCCTTGCATAATTGATATTTGCCTTGCATGGTTATTAAATGAATGAGGTTTTTGTCAGTGTATGGTTGCCTTATTATCAAACTCTGAGGCAGTTTAGGTTTTCCTTTAAATTTGGTTTAGTGCATTCTTTGGGATTTACAGTGTTGTATTACAAATGACTTTGATTCTTGAATTATAGAAGATCGCGTGAGTGTTATTGGAGCACATTTTACTGCTTCTAGTGAAGCGTCTAAAGGAACACCTTCTGCAGCTTCTCCTAGAACTCGCCCTCCAATCACAACCCATGTTCTAGACGTTGCACGAGGTTCTCCAGCTGCTGGAATTGAAGTACAGTTGGAGTTTTGGCTAGGCAATCAACCACCATCAGTGTTTCGTTACGATCTTAAAGGTGAATGGATTCTCAAGGCACGAACAATGACAGATAAAGATGGAAGATGCGGTTCAATGTTTACACCGGATGAGATTTTCAACCGGGGGATCTATCGGATTAGTTTCAACACTGGGACATACAATCCTGATGGTTTTTTCCCCTTTGTGTCTATAGTCTTTGAAGTTAGGGAATCCCAGAAGTCGGAACACTTCCATGTCCCTTTGCTTCTCTCGCCTTTCTCTTTCTCCACTTATCGGGGGAGCTAGTGTAGTAATCCTCTGGCAAATTAAAGGAATGTACGTGAAAAACTGAATAGTTCTCAGTGCCCATTAACACCCCAGAATGCTTGACTTATAGTCCTCTCCTGCTGGCCCTCGGCATGGTGTAATAATGGCAATAGACGATAAATAGGTTGATGGGACATTTGCATAATCCAAGTATATACATATACTATTTGATTTGTGCCAACTGCCAAGATGTTTCTATTGTGTTTCAACTTCCAGTTTCGATTTCTCAAATGTTACTTACGCCATTGAATTCCTGGCATGCACGGTGTTGACCATTGTGCGTTAAAACTTAAAAAGAAACTTGGGAACGACATAATTCCAAACCAACCATGCATTAAGAATCAACAAATGTACGTACCTATCTCCTCAATAATCCAAACAGACGAAAGGTCGGTCATTTATGTTAAATGATAATATTCCACATCGGTTAAATAGGAACCCTTGAACTAATATATAAGGTATATGAGTCACTCCACTCCTTGCCAATTGGTTTTGAGTTGGATGCACATATATTCTTTAACATGGTATCAGAGCATCAGGTTTGAATTTGTGGGCCTTTCAAACATGACTAGGGTTTGGGTTAACATTTGGTTTAGTATTTGGGCTAGGCCCATTGTTGGGCTAGCATTTGGTTTAGTTTACATTTGGTTTAGTTTGTCCTAGTCATGTTTGAGAGGGGGTGTTAAATGATAATATCCTACATCGGTTAAATAGGAACCCTTGAACTAATATATAAGGTATATGGGCCACTCCACTCCTTGCCAATTGGTTTTGAGTTGGATGCACATATATTCTTTAACAATTTGGATGCACATATATTCTTTAACAATTTGGATGCACATATATTCTTTAACAATTTACAGGCGAATAGGATGTTTATAACTAGGCGAAGTTAAATGATTTTTAAAAATGTTAATTGTTAATTAACGTATAGTCTTCTTAATAATTTATTTTGTTAATGTCACATGCCTGGCTTTCTATATATGCTTGGTCATTGTTGTATAGAAGCAAAAAATCAATGCAGTTTGCAACATATACATCCTGTTAATTAATTATTTGAATTATAGTGAATCTTTTGTTTCTTGTATCTGTTTAATTACATGCAATATGAATGTGACTAAGTATAATTATACTCTCATGGTTTTGAAGGAAATCATAAAAACAACATTAATCAAGGCTTACATGCATTGTGCTGAATGTGAACGTCAGTTACGAAGGAGATTGATAAAGCATAAAGGTATTGATTATGACATAAAAATCACCTCGATCTTTTTCATTATCGGTTTCATCCTCGCTTTTATTTTATAAATACACATAACGTATATTATTAAAGACATATAACGTGTATCCACTGTAACGGAAATTGAAATTCAGAATGAAACAGAATATCCATTTGACATAAAAATATTGTGATTAATTTAGAGCTCATTTTAATTTGTCTAATGCATGTTCAAATTAACCACAATTTTGGGATTATTTCATGTCTTCTCTTTTCTGAGATTTTATTAAAATTTTGAAATATGAAGTTATGGTATCTATATATTGATGATCATGATTGTTTCTAACCATTGGAGGCCAATACTATATATTTTCTACAGGGCTAATAATTAATCTTAAACTAAAACAATTTTTGAGAATGATAAATTCACTGGCATTGGAAACTAATTAAGCAGTTTTTTTCTGATATATTAAGTGTTGTATAATAGTTAAAATTAAAATTCACATATATATATGCCGCGAAGTGAGTGGCAGATCGGATTGCCCTATATCGACAAATTGTAGGTTTTGACCTCTTGGCGGTTCGTACGGCATATATAGGTCAGGAAGATGATCTTCTGGTTTAGTGCATTGATGATACTGTGTATGCCTCTCATTCCTTAAAGGAGACCTTGAATCTCGTCTGCGAGATGAAACCGATATATCTCGTCTCTTCATCTTAGCACGTTCTTCAGCTCTGAAACGGAGTTCTTGTTCTTCTCGAAGCCTCTGACGGAGGTCTCATTCACGAATAGCCTAGTTTCGCTCTTCTTGCTGCTGAGCAATATGAGCTTCTCGTTCGGCCAAGTTAACGGGAGCTCGGTTTACTATCATGGTTTGAATTCGTTCTCCGTTTTCAGAAATTTAAGTACGTCATGTGAACTTAGATCAATAAACGGAATTGAACTCTCATCTTGATTATGAGGATCAGAACTCCTTCCGTCTTGAATAGGAGTTTCGGTGGATGAATTAGCGGGATTTTCCCTTAAAGGAGGATCTTTTTCCTTTTGATGATTAGGATCATGAGAGTTTTGAATTGGTTGCTTATCGCGTTTTGATTGCTGTAAACAAGTAATAGGCATGATTTTGTCTTCGTGCCCCACGGTGGGCGCCAATTGATGAGTCTAGAAATCTCACGTCGTCGACAGGTCTCTGGGAAACGCCGAATACATGCAAGAAGTCATCGGAATTGACCCAGGAATTAAACTCCGAAATTTAAATCAGTTATAAACCTTAAGCCTTTAATGATATGTAATCGAGGGTAGGGGTGTTCATCGGTTCAGTTTTCGGGTTATTCGAGGTGTTCGAATCGATTTGTTCGGCTTGCACATCTCTAAAGTCAAATTCGAAAACCAAACCAATTTGAATTGAATTCGAATTCGGTTTTCGGTTTGAATTCGAATTGAATTCGAATAAATCGAAAATGATATTTGAATTTAAAAAATCAAATCTTCATTCGAATTAACTGAATTCACGCAAACAAATTGGACTCGAATTTAGTTTTAACCTAAATCGAATTATCGAATTACATCCCAATTTAGGATTCAAAACAATAATTTAGTTAAATATTATATATTTTATAAAATATTTTATATTAATATATATTTTTCATATATGAATTTGGTTTTCGAATTGGAAGCTAAACTCGAAAACCAAACCATAAACCGAAATTCGAATTCGGTTTAGCGAAAACGAATTCGAATAATTCGAGTTCGGTGAATTCAAATTCTGTCAGATATTCGAGTAAACTCGAATATTGAACACCCCTAATCGAGGGTACAATGTATCGCATCCCCCTCCAAAGTGATGGACGGGAGGTATTTATACAATACATACCTAAATTTGAGTTGTATTGAAACTCTAATAACGTACATTGAAGAAGGGTTTTTTGTAGTGTAAGAATAGTAATAGGATTGTAACTCTTAACATACATATGAAATAGTTATAATACCTGAGACGGAGTTAGACTCCTATGAGTTGAGGAATACTTGTTGTATTGCAAGTCTACTTTTGAGATATTATACTTATAGTAAAATTCAACCTTCATCAGTACCCAAAACGAAAATGGCCATGGCAGAAAAACATGGATTAGCTAGGAAGTTTGTGGCTTTGTGCAGATTTAGAGGGATAAAACTTTGGATGAGCCAGTCAACTACGGATGAGAAGTCCCAATTTTGAGTCTTTCCTGCATTTCAGATCTGCGTCTAATTTACGTTCAATGCTCGTTCTTGAAGAAACCCATTTACAAAAACCAATATGAGTCTTCAAAGATAAATAAATAGAGAACCAACCACACACACACAGCAATATCTATGTTTTCATATATAAAAGAAAGTAGGAGAATTAATTGGAGAATTTATTATTTTAGAGATTTTGGTTTTAATTTTAAATAAAATTCTATTACAATTCTTGAATAAATTAAATACAATGCTTTTGTGTAATTGATATTGTTAGAAAGCCATTCCGCGTTAATAAATTCAGAAAAATGCATTTCTAAACAAAAATAATAATATTTTTTAATTATAATACAATGGTAATCATAATTAAACATTTATCTTATTATATGAGGTGAGTTTTAAAGATTATATTTCACTATTGTATTTCATTTAGACCATGTTTTTATTTTTATTTAAATATATTATTTTTAGTCATGATAAGCACATAAATGTTCAGTTTATTATCTTTGCTTTGAGTGCTTTGTGGGGTGAAAACATGTACTTAATGGTGTGAATTTGTGCAGATTTGGAAGCTTGAAGAACTGAATCGTGTTGGAAGGAAATATGACTAATTTGGAGTTTTCTAGAAAATCAAAGACTTGGAGATAAAGATGGAGAGATTTGGCAAGAAGAATGAGTCTTGGCAATTACCAAATTGGTGTTTGAGTGAAATAGGAAGTTTACTTTATATTGCCGCATGTGGCTTCATTGTTTTTGGAAACAAGAAGGATTTGATCTTTAAGTTGTTTTAGGAAGTCTTATTCTCTTCTCCTATATAAGGAGAAGATTATTTAGGGTTAAGACATCTTTGGATCAATTTCTATGCAGCTTTAATTTCGTTTTGATCTTTAAGTTGTTTTAGGAAGTCTTATTCTCTTCTCCTATATAAGGAGAAGATTATTTAGGGTTAAGACATCTTTGGATCAATTTCTATGCAGCTTTAATTTCGTTCTGAAGTTTTGAACAGTAACTGGGTTTGCAGAATAGCTGCTGCCCAGAATTTCAGAGCTCGTCGTTTGCCCAAACGACGGGTTCTGGTTTGATAATTTTTAGTTTAATTTAATTTTTGTTTTATATTTTTATTCCTGTTTTGTTTTAATTATGAATTGTGAGTAGTTTTATTATCTGGCTGTAGGTAATGAAGCACTAATCGATGCATAAATTGTGAGACCTAATTGTTCTTAATTAAACTTTCTCTTATTTAGTTCCAAGAGTTTTCTAAGCCTAAAGTTTATTATCTGATTCAATTAAAGATTGGCCACCTTTAATCTAATTAGGTAGAGCCAATTAATCCCTTGTCAAGTCACTGAATTTGATAAGTAAGATTCATTAGTGGCAAAGCTACTGCCTCGGTAGACGAAAATAATTGGTTAACAAATTGTTGCATGCTGATTCATGATATGATTTGTTAGAGTTAGGTTCTTCACTTCTTAATGCTTTTATAACATTAAATCTGGTGTTCGGCTGATTCCGACCGGGTTGTGTTATGAATAGGGAATTAATTGAGTCAATCTGATACTTGTCAATTAACGAATAATTAAGGAAGAATTGGATTATGTCAGAGCCGATACTCGGTAATCTTTAACTAACTGATTAAATAGATATTGTTATCTTTGAGTCGATGAACAATTAAGAATTGATTAGTGTGGATTTATTTACAGCTGGATCTTTCCTTTTGATTAATTAATTTCTGAATTTTATTATTTTGTTATTTACTTGTTTCGTAATTGATTTCTTTACTTTAATTGTTTGAATCATTAATTAAATCGTGGTTACTATTGGTTACTATTTGCAAATTAATTGAATTAGAAATATAGTTGTTCCTCGTGGGATCGACCTTACTCATTCTATATTAGATTTATTGTTTGAGAGTAAGTAAATTAATTTGGTACAAAACGACACACCAAGTCATTTCTTTTCAATTCTTTTTAGCTTTTTTCATTCACTTTTAATTCGAGTTAATTTTTCTTTCATGCCGCACTAGAGCATTTAGAAGCTTCTTAAACACACGTTTAAATCATTTTAATTGTATTTCTCTAATTTCTTTATTTACTAGATTTATTCCCACTTTCGTTTTCTAATACATTCATTGCTTATTATATTTAATATAGGGTGACCACACATTTATCATAACATTCTTATTTTTTTTCCATGCTCATATTTTTTGTTCATTTCAATTCATAAATATATATCACGTATAAATAACACTTAATAATCACTTGATCATAGGATTTTAAAATAATATAATCGACATGTATTTATAAATTGAAAGATGAATGAAAAATCCAGAATCGTGACCTAACACGGAAATATGAGAATGGATAGGAAAATTAATACGGAAGTACGAGAGAGAGCAGGAATTGAATTGATGTTTATCTGCCATGATACAAGCTGGGAATATGGACATAGACTTGGGAGTAAAACGTCTCGTTGACCTTGGATACCAACAAGAAATCAATGCCTGCCTACTGAATGTTGAATCAGCTTCTTTGTTATGGGGTGTTTCCTTCTTCAAAATTCCCAAATTCAAATGGTTTGTTAGACCCGCCATGTCTGAAATATGTTCATCTTTTCTAAATTCTAACGCGTTGTTAACTCTATTTGTGGAATGCTCTTTTGGATTGGGGGACCTTTTGCATCATGGTCCAATGCTTGGTTTGAGTCTATTGGCCTTATTTGTGCGTAGGCCTTTATGGATTAGCATTGCAAATAAAAGTGGAGGTTACTTTGTTCTTGTGCAAGTTTTGCTTCATACGGTTTTAAGCAAATTCTGAATTGGCAATTGGAATGATTGGAGTTAGTAGAGTGCCTTATGCTGTGATCTAATTTGTGCTCTGGAGCAATTATTTGCCTTTTGGATATGATGGCTGATGGAACTCGAGGAGTTGATAGTTCTAGATAAAACTAAAACTTTATCAAGAGATAAAAGTGATTCTATACACAAAAGTGATATAGAAGATCCATTATTCAGGCGAGATGAATGTTTGCCTTTGCCCCAAATTGACTTCTAGGCTTAAATTTGGCTCAACGGCTCAACCTGCATATTCACACACCCTCCATTAAAATCTAAATCAATCTTCGAGAATATCCATTTCAAACCACAAATTAAGGAAAAGCAGCTTCGAAAAAACGGGCAAAAAAATTTGCCTGATCACTTTATATTTGCTACTTAAACTAGCTAAGGAGCACCACCACTTCCAGAAGTACCTTCTCCTGCTGATCTGCCAGTGCTGTCAATTCCATTTTCCTGGTGAAACAAAGCAAGCATGTATGCATACTGTTATTGAATACCAAAGAGAAAAATACAATACTCAATATATAGGAAGCAAGGACATCTTTTTTTTTTTCTACATTTATTTGACGATTATGATCATGCATGGCAGTGAACATCAAACCATTAAATCATCATGACGAGGCTTTATGACTTGTAATACAAACTTTAATTGTGTCCTATATGAGTATTGTGTGTATGTTTAGACACAGAAGGAGTTTCATGGAAAAACGTACCCAAATTCTCCTTAACTGAGAAAGTTTATTTTGAAGCTCAATATTTACCTTTCTCAAACGTTTGTTCTTGTCTTTCAATTCATCTCTCTCATGAGAAGAGGTTGCCTCCGAAGGTTCTCTAATAGTTATACCTCCGGGAGGTTTTTGCGTCCTGGTTTTCACATTTCCTTCTGCTATTGCGATTCCTTTTCCTTTATCCTTCTGAGTGGACACCATCCAAGGGTTCACATTATTATTACCATGATGATCACCAGAAGAAGTATTGTTTTCACCATCCAAGTGTTCACAATTTTCTTCATCATCAAATGCTTGTCCTGAGTAGTAATTGAAAATCTTGCGGAAATCTTTTCTCTTTTCAAATCCAGCCACCTCCATTGTTATTCTATCAACAACTTGGGCACTAACTTCTGTACTAAACTCTATGGTCAACTCCTTGAGCTCAGGAAGTTTTTCATGAATCATAGGAGGAAATATTACCCATGCTTGTTCGGAAAAAAATGTCTGAAAGTTGGAAGGTATCCATGATCTCTTTGGCTGACCACCATTGAGATTGTATTTTTCAGCTGCAAATGAAATCCGCAAGCATCGTAGGCTGACAAGTTTCGAAATTCGATCTGGTAAACATGGGATTAAAGTGTGACGAATATCAAGAACCTCGAGCTCCTTGAGCTCCACTATTGCGTCTGGTAGCTGTTCTAAACTACCACAACTATTCAGGTATAAACTCCGGAGTTTTTTCAAGTTGGAGATGGAGGGCGGCAGCAATGCTATTCCTGTTCCATGCAGGTCCAAAACTCGAAGATTATCCATGTTAGTGAAGAAGGCAGGTTGGATTGATCTCAAATTTGGGTTCAATTGGACTTGGAGCAATAATGTTGATATGCAGCTGCATTTTGGACTGGTAGGTAATGCTTCTAATTCACTACGCATCATAAATACCATTCTCAAATTTGGGTTCAATTGGACTTGGAGCAATAATGTTGATATGCAGCTGCATTTTGGACTGGTGGGTAATGCTTTTAATTCACTACGCATCATAGGTACCATTCTCAAATTGTTCCACTCTTTCTCTTTTAGATGTCCATCTCTGTCTGGACCTGACTCTCCAGGGAAAGGCAGAACTAACGCCACTTTTCTGAAGAACACGGGCATTTTCACATGCTTTTTGCAGCAACTCTTTAAGAGGTGACTCATTTCTAGCCGTTCGAATATAACGCTTCCTTCACATCTTGCCGCCTCTAAAGTTGGGAGATCGCATTTTAAGAAATTTTCGGCTTTCCAGCATTCAACTAAAGTATTTCTGGGAATCTTGTATTCTTTTGGAAATAAAGCTGCATACAGTAAGCACTTCTTGAAATTATCCTCCTCCAAGTGATCATATGCCTCAATATACAATATTTTGAGCCCTCCTAGTCCAAGAAAATCAGTTCTGACAGAGTCTGACTGCAATCTCTGCTTTATACCTTTCCAGTATTGTTCATCTCGGTGGGTATTTAGGTGTATGGCAATTAATGCGATTGGCCCAGGAAGCCACCCAACCTCTTGAAGCATTGGAGAAATCATATCTTTCTGTGACTTGGTTAGTTTATCATACTGATCATGACCAATGCACTTCCTAAAAAGTTCCCCTGATTCCTCACTCGATAAGCTTTTTACCTCAATTTTTTCATCCAATTGGGCTATGATTTGTGGATTAAAGCTTTTAGCCACCAGTACAACTTTCCCATTCTGGTGTTCCTTTTTTATTCCAACCTCATCAAGTTTAACTGATGGAGAGAAGTCATCAAGAAGCAGCAAATATTTCTTCTTACTTAGTACTGTAGATATTATATCTGAATTCCTGCTTCTGTTCGACCCCGGAGTTAGTTTCAACCGTCCAACAATTTCGGCTTGCATAGTTTCAATGATTCTCTCTTCGCTATTTCCAACCGTTACCCAAATGACGTAGTCAAAGTCACAGTCCGATGGGGAGGATGAATCGAAGCAGTTATTTAGATTTTTCATTATATTTGTCTTTCCCACTGCCGGCGCTCCACATATGCCAATTCTCTTGTAGTTTTCTTCTTTTAAAAGCTGCCGCAGTCTCTCCAGATGCGTTTGATGTGAAGGTAGAGTATTTAGTTCCTCAGCTTCCATTCTTTCAACAATCTTTGGCTTTGCCTGACAGGTTACGTCTCCAAGTACCAGTTCTTTTCTAGCTGCAGAAACCTTCGGTAATAGCTTGACAATGTCTTTATCAAGCTCTGCAAGTTTGAAGAATTTCCTCGTCCATATTTTCTGCTCTAGAATGTTGGAAGGTGGCTTTGATCCTTCTTGGGTAATTTGATCTTCATTCGCTGCTTCTTCCTGTGACCTTTGATTGTCAATTCCAGCTGTGCTTCTGATAATTTGATTTTGGGACGAGCTTTGATTTTCGGATGCTTCTGCATTCCATTCTGAAGCAGTTTCAACTCTGGATTCAAGATCTTTGCAGAGTTCTGTGTACCGCTGCTTGATTTTTTGAAATCTATTTGAGATCCAAGATACTTTTTTCTTCCAAATCTTATGTTGTTGGTTTGATTCTATGGTTGCGGACTGCAATTTGATTTGATCATTGAAATCTTCCCAGCGTTCAAGAAGATTGCCCACTTCAAATTTAAGCTCCACATAATTGTCAAGCAAATCTTTCACCCGTCTTCTCTTGTGTTTTATGTAAATAAACAGGTCCTTAAGAACCGTGTATGCAAATGCTGATGATGACCCAGCAAGTGGAGGTCCAAATGCCATCCTGCAATTTGCAAAATCCCATTTTAAGCAAAGGAAAAAATTGCATACAAAACATTTGAACTTCAATAAAATATTTAAACACTTTTGGATCCAGTAACTGTACTGTACTTGCGTTGATTTTGAACTTCCAAAAATTTTGAAAATTAGATAAACTGCCGTCCCGCAAATTAAGAACTCTGTTACTGAATGTATTTGTGTTTGTGTTGATTTTGAGCTAACAAAATATTGAATCACAAACTACACAGAAAAAAAAACCATAAAATAATACTTATGCAACTTCTGCTTTTCCAATAGCTTCAATGTATTCAACAACACATTATGCGTAACCAAATAATCACTTATTTACCCAAAGCTCTGGACACGCTTACATTCTTTCAAATAAAATAAAATTACACGGAGACACACACAAGTGCAGAGGAAAAGATAAATAATTCACTAGTACAACGAAGTTGTATCCCAAGAAAATGCAAATCGTTTATCATAACTAAATTAATTCCTCATAAGAACAAAAATTCACAGAAATAAAAGCTAGAGAACATGTTCGAGCATAAATTATCAGGAAAAAGGAAAAAAGAAGAAGACGACGCTCAATTGATGATGAAAATGCGAGAAACACTTCTGATTTCTCACAATAATTTCGAATTTTACTAGCAAATATGTAGAAACTACGAATAATCGCCTTTTTACTCATTTCCAGAAATAAGAAAAGCACGCGAGCACACAAACTAGCGTTTCCAATTAATCATCAGACTTAAACTAAAATCGCTCAAAAGAACAAAACCTCGAGAAGAAAACTTGATTCGAGATTTCAAAAAAAAAAAAGAAACAATAAAAACAAAAGGCGCGGATACACACATCAAAGAGCGGAAACACGAAATTAATCGTGAAAACAACAAAACTCAAGGAAAAACAGCCCTTACAAAAGAGAAAAAGCAAGTTAATTAAAAAAAAAAAACAGGAAAATTAGTTCGAGATGAAAATAACTTGCGCGAGAGAGAGAGAGAGAGAGAGAGAGTTGGTACACTTACAGTGCGTTTCGCTAGTGAAAAAATTGCAGAAAATGGTTGAACAGCAACACTTAGAAATGGAAAAATAGTAATAACTTCGGTTAGTGTGTGAGTGTGTGAAACTTGGAGATGGATTTGGTGATAGTTGGAGTTTCGCGGTTTAAATCGGATTCTCAGAAAAATAATAATAAATAAACGAGCGCTGAGAATTTATTTTTATTTTTTTAAATGTGTGGGGTTTACAAGGGTTATTATTTGGTGTAGTAAGGCGTACGTTGGTCCGTGTACTGACGAGTTTTGGACCGTTGGATTAACATTCATGTTTTTCTCTTTTTTATAAAAAAAAATCTGTTTTTCAAAATAGTGAAATCGATTTTTTGGAAAAAAAAAAACACTTGAACTGAATTTAATGTTATAAGAGAAAAGTAAAGGAACGAAAAAAAAAATCGATTTTCATTCAACCATTTTTTTATTCTTTTTCTATGAGGGATTTAGGGAAAAAGGAAAAGAAAATGAAATGAAAAGGTTAAGAAATTTCAAAAAAAATTAATTAGTTCAAATGATTTCTCACAATGATGTTATGTAAAGTTTTTTCTTTCCCTTGCAATCATAAATGAGGGGGAAAAAAAGAAAAAAAAAAGATATTTGGTTTTTTTTTTCTTTTTTTCTTAACCTTCTATAGCATACAAAAATGTTGCTTGTTTGGTCTTTCATTTCATACCTAAACAAAAGAGAAAGAAAATAACACAAGTTTTTAGTTGACAAAAAAGTTGGATGTATTTTTGCTTCTCCCTCATAAAACCAGGCAATCCCAAATCATTTCCTTCACCAAAATGTTTTCTTTTCTAAGAATTTCATACTCTAAAATCACTAGGGCTAGCCTTGTGGCCGGCTAGGGAGTTAGTTTCCCGACTTGAGGTCTAGTGTTTAGAGTAGCTCAATCCATAATCCATTATAGAAACATGCATCATCCCCCAACAATTCAACAACTTGGTATCCCACAAATATCTCCATTCACAGAAGAACCCTAAACAGTTCAACATGTTTTACATTAAAAAGGTCATTTATTCTTCTTTCAAGAATACAAACTCCACCTGCATCACTGATGCCAAGCACTCTTTCAGTAATGAACAAAGGAAGAGGAAGAAAATGATGACCTCTCTTTTAGAGTTTGAAAATAAAAGGGAAAGATAGGAGATATGTTAAAAGAACAAAAACATAAGGGTTTAACAATTATTTTCATTTCACGCTCTTCTTTCACATGAAGGTACAACTGGAAATTTAGTAGCTATTGATGCTATACATTAACTGTCCAAAAGGAACAAAATAGTATATAGTACAAGTTCTTCCAGCTTCTTCTTGTTTAAATAAGCAAGAAGAAGAAGAAGAACCCTTAACGGCATATGTACTACAACTTACTATTCTCTGTATTTCATCTGTCTCGCACGCGCAAATGCAAAGAGTATTACCATTGGGTCTATATTCACCCCCAATCATTTGTACCGAAATCCATTATTATTATCTACCATGGGGTGTCACAAATTGAAGCTTGCCAAATTTCTTCGATTGGTAAAAGCACAAAAAGCTCAAACTGTTTCTCGTGTTTAATATGAGTGAAAGCTGCTTCACATCCTGCATGAAGAGGATTGAGAATTCATAATGAAGCTATAAACAAAACCAGAGGACAAATATAACATTTCAGGACTGATAGATTTTAGTAAAGCATCAAGAAGAATCTTGGCACTTCTTCCGAGTATTCAGAACATAACTCCGGGTCACAACACAAGAGCTGATATCATTTCACATAGTTTGCTTGATGCCTTCTAGATAAGGGTATAACATAAAACAACTAAGCTTTCAAACTAGTTTTAACATTGAACCTCATAACTGGAGTAAACCTAGAAATGAGTAAGCATTTAGGGCTTTCTTGGTTATTAGGAGTATAATGCAATGGATTCCAAGAAAGTTGAAAAAGCAGTCCTAATCCTAAAGCAGATTAAGTAATACCAGAATGGTAAGCATGTAGTAGATTTGATATGCGATTAAGGTTTTGTCTAACTCGGCTAAATTCCAAAAAGGTTCGTATTTGAAATTATTCAAGAGAAATTAACAAAGAAACACTTGTTACACTTTCTCACAGATGCCAAAAACACATGCTTCTACTCAAATGTAAATTCATCAGTATGGATATTAGACATCCAGTCCTGTCCCAGTTAATAAAGCATGGAACCCAATAGACAATGAGCAATCTCCAAATTACTTTAAATGCAACTATTATTCATTTCAACCGACTCTTCCCATTCCAAATCAGTATCAATCAGGAAACAACAAGAAGCAGATCAGATATACAGTATATGGAGCTTGAACCTTTTAATTTCAACAATCCCAGAGATAAAGATAAAGATAGTCTAAAGGTCTCGACAGCATAAAGCTTAACTTACTATCGTAAACCTCAATTGCCAAGAAATGCTCTGTAACCTCTGCTAGAAATATTCTTAAATCATAGATACATAATGCCCAAACCAACAGTTTCACTTTTTACTTCTCTGACCGTGGGAGTTTGAGGTGGGCTGGGTGAGGGAAGGGATTAGCATGAGAAGTTTCTGGGTGTTTAGAAGGAAATGAGCACTAAAACCGAAGCCATACCAGGGAAGCTTAAATGTGTCCTTCCACCATCCTTGTTTGGAGCAGGTTGCAACGATTCTATCCATTCGTACTATGATCTCAGCAAAAGTTGGCCTCGTAACGGACTCTGGGCTCCAACATTCTTCAATCAACCTAAACAAGAAAATGGTTAATTGAAGAAAATGCAGGATACCATGTCAATTCACATTTTAAAGTTGCTAAACTGTACAGCAGCATAAGTAAAACACAAAAGAGATAAAGTTTCAACTGTACTTTTACAATGACTTCCATTATTGTTGTCCATTCCTCCATATTTATAGACACCTTTCATTACTTTACATGACCTCAATTGATGTTTTCCATAGTCATAGATATCTCCCTTGGGATTCTAATTCACAGCATTCTAGTCGAGCTCAAGTTGGAAACATGGTGTCCGCAGGGGTACTCCTTCCATTACCACCACATAATGTTGTATTCAAATACAGCTTTCCTTTAATGTGATGGAATTCAATAGAAAGGGTTTGCTTGATCTAGTCTATGGTAGTACCACAAGTTTCAATCTTCCTTCTTTAAGTTCAGGCAAACTTTTTGTTCATGCACCATTTTTTGGCAAAGGGGAGTAGTAGCATTTCCTTTTTTGGAAATACCACCATTTTTTGGAAATAGTATTACACTTCCTTTCTTAATATATTGCCAATTATCTTGTAATTCAAAAGTATCTAATATCCCAGACTCACTCGACTAACAAGCATCCAAAACACTGGTTTTGTACTTGTGGTTATGAATGCTCAGTTACAACCATACACTTTAGGGATTAGAGGATATCTGACCTGGGACCTACTTGGCAAATGTTATAGCAATTACATCGAGAAAAAATAAAAAAGTTTCTATGAGTTTCTAACTGTGTCAAAACAAAGGGAGGAGGGGGGGGGGGGGGGGGGGGGGGGGGGGGGTGTGGGGGGTGGAAGTTAGTATGCCACAAATGGATAATAGGAGTCTTAAATGCAAAGGGTCCATTAGATGCATGGCAAAAGTCTAGATGTTCTTAGCTTGGCAAACCGCACTTTGTTCTTATAACCACACTTTTGTTCAATAGGCAAGTAGATAAATAAGACTTACTCTCTTAGTTCTGGAGGATAATTTCTTTTTGTCTTAAAATTTGGTCTTTTTCCTTCTAAACACATTGCTTTGGCCACCTCTTCAGCGGGCTTAGGGTGACAAGGTGGCGCTCCCTCCAACATCTGTAACCAAATCAAGAACAGACCCAGACCAATTACAAAATATTGATGATTTCTAAAGAAATTATGAAACTTAAATGGAAGACTTTGAATGAACAAAGTATGGCAAGGAACAGAAAACACTGAGCAAAAGGACATCCTAAATCCTTTCTAGGCTGTGGGAGATTACATGACAGATGTGAGAATTCAAAAGCTAAAACTGAAACATTTTATCCCAAATTAACTTAAGCAGAGTGAGAATGCCTATTCTAATCAATAATTACAGCATATTGGAAACTTTCTGTAATTTAAGACATTTGTTTTCTGGATCAATGGCTCTTTTCCTTGACTGATTTTGATTTTGTTTAGAAACTATAAATACATTAACAAACTGAAAGGTCTTTGCGGATTTAATGTGGGCTTGTCATTGGTGTTCCATTAATATACATTACTTACTTCTATGTTAAAAAGAAAAGTGAGCTACTGACAGCTGTGTGTGTGCAAGATGCCAAAACCAAATGATAAAAGCTTTCTTCTAGCTACATCAAAGGTTTATGGAAGCATGGAATAATGCTTTTAACTAGCAGCATAACAAGTAGACGTCAAGCAAAGTGAATAGTACATAACAAAGGAAAGCAAAAGAAATTTTGGAAGTAACCATGCTGCAAAGTTATAGAGAAAGATCACAAAATACCTCGTAAAGCATAACACCATAGGAGTATACATCCACACTTCTATCAAATATTTCATCCTTGTAAACCTCAGGTGCAATGTATATACCTGTAATAAAGACCAACTCAGTAAGTTGATTGAGATCAATGGACTTTTTCCTCTGATACATGCAAACATGTTAATCTCTCTATTTCCCTCATATTTAACTGGACAAACTTATAAAGCCTACTATATGGAGTTCCATTTCATAGTCATACATTAATCAAGGCCCATGTTCAAGAAGTTTACTTGATCGGTCAATGATCTCAGGCTGCAGCAGTTTTGCTTTGTCAGGCGATATATTTGACAATCTGATTAAACCAAAACCTGCAACCTTCAACTGACCTCCACAGTCCAGCAAAATATTTCTGGCACCTTACCAAAATTTCAAATATTAAAAAAAGTGGGCTTCTCAAAGTATTCAGTCAGATACTAAGAACATCCCAACAAAATAACTACAGCATTTAGTTGCCTTACTTTGGCTTTAAATCACAATGGATTATCGGGTCTGGTTTACATTCATGAAGATAATTCAAGCCCCTGCTAAAAAAATCAGAAGCAAGATGTTACAATATCTGGATGCCACTCCACGCAGACCAGATATAATAAGAGGATATTGAATAAATTGCAGGAAGATTATTTCAATGATTTTTCTAAAATTTCAAAGACAACTTGTTAGTGCTTGCCTGGCTATGTCAAGAGCAAGTCTTAAAGCTTTAGACGGACTCAAACGTCCTTTTTTCAGAAGATAGCTACCTAGATCACCCTGTCAAATCAGAACATACGAGCAATGTCAGTTGCATATTCATGGAAAACGAAAAATAATCAGCAACATATGTGAATCTAACCTACATTAGCATATGTCCAATACAACAACTGTATTAGCATTAATATCAACAAAAATGTACAAGCATATACAATTTGAGAATGCTTACTCTTGAAAACTCTAACAGGATCATCATGGGTATTTCTTGGGTAACAGCCCCAACAAACTGAATCACATTAGGATGCCGAACCTTTTCTAACACAGTTAACTCATGTCTGAAAGCATTTCTGCAAAAGGATTATTCAAGATTCAGCAGTAGATCCATAATCTTCAAGCTACTTTTGAATTATAAGCTAACAACATCAAACCACATGTCCCTTACAGAACGAAATAAAACCCAAAAAAGTAGCACCACAATGTATCATAGCCAAGAAAAAATTAAGTAAAAAACTTGTAGGAAAGAACATATAATTTGCAAAGCATCGGATAATCACAGTAGATGTTTAGAAATGAAATACTATAATCACCTACTTGAATGAGATAGAGAACTAGATGCCAAAATTAGATTTCCACAAGAAAGTCTTGGAACTGACTTATTGCAGGAACCCTTTCCCAACAAATGTGCACAAACTCACTGAGTTTCCTCGGAAACATGAAGTCATTTTAGACATAACCAGACTGTAACTGGTTAAAGGTTTATTAATCATTCAGTCAATAACAAATCTGTGAAAACAGGAGACCGGGACTGCTAAGTAGTATCACACAGGATAATATCACTGCCAAGGAAAAATAGGTTGTTTCTGACCTGATAAAACAGGGGTCTAACAGTTTTACATTCTCAAACTGCACGAGTACCATGTTAACTTCTCAATCATATTAAGATTCAAGAACAGATACAAAATTTAATTGCACCAACTGTTACCTTAAGAATATATTCAGACAAAAATTTTCTCTTGCTCATACCAGAATATACAATTATTTGGAGGATATGAAGATTATGATCACATACATCATTTCAGGGTCTGAATGGCTATCTTTGTCAAGTATCTTTACAGAAACTCTTGTGCCATTCCATTTAGCTACTTGATATGATCCCTGTACAAAAACATAATTCACAATTACTTAACAAACTTAGTGGCAAAGAAAGGATCTAGAAGGAATCATAAAGTGACTTAGTTTCCACTAGAAATGAAGTATTAAAAAGAATATCTGGCATTAGATAATATCAAAGCATTGTTGAACAAGTAGCTAACAGAAAAACTACAGAATACAGAACATAAATACATGCAAGTACGAATACTACAAGCCCAATTAGTACTCTATAGATTACAGGTAAAATTTGAACTTGCTTGCAAAGCAGATTTCAGCATGAGTGGAAAAAAATATTTAAATATGTACGTTAAGAAAACAATTGACAGAACAAGAGTCAGATGGAGAAAACAACCATAAAGGGCATTGAAAAGCCTTATTTTGATTTTGGAAAGATGAATGTCTCACAAAATTAGAATTCAGTGCAAATGGATAGTTATTGTAGAAGAGCAAGATAAGGCTAGCGCACTTGGATTCTTTATTCTTTCACTTGACTTAGTTGATTGTGATGTTAATTAGCCAGATTAAGTATCAACCAGAAATATTTTACAACTTCTCAAGTAGTTTCACCAAGCTTATTCCTTCCCATTCCACAAAGAAAAGCAGTTTCGATTCGGGTCTTCAAATTTCTTAGTGTATGGGAATAATGCTCGAATATACTAGCCCTTATGTTACAATGAACACTTTACAGAACTATGCATTTTGGAATTTCATGCTTCCATTATTTTCCCAAAACAAAACCTCACGTAACCTCAGGCTTAAAGCCGAGTAGTCCAGGCTATCTAGCAGGAATTTGAGATTCAAGTACTCAATTTACAGCAGAAAACAGAAAGAAAAATCCATTTCTTGATGAAAACAAACTAATTGATAAAGGACAACTAATGGGAAAAGAACTTATTCAAGAGCAAACTTGCTGGATGGAGTTTCATGCCTCACGGGAAAAAGAATATTTAAAATTAAGAATCAACAAAATGAACCTTGCCTTAGAGATACCATCACTTTTACGGATTTGAATATCCAGGGGATTGAGTTCATACTCCGGCACTTCCCGAGGATTGGCGACAGTCATTGGTGTCTTTCTGGTTTTCTAGGAATATGGCATATTTCTGTGAGTAACCCAAAATAAAAATCTACAAAAGGGATACGTTGACACTTACAGGAGCTTTTGCCCCACGAGCCTTCAAGATGTTATAAACTTCAAGGTTCCCATAGTATTTCGCATCAGCTGCAGCCTGTCACCATGAAGAACTCTTAAGAAAAAGAAAATATCAAATGCTGGCCAATACAAGATGCAAAAGAGACTTCAAAGGAATGAACAACCCCGCTCAGTAGTTAAAGACAGCCAGTTATTATTTCTCCAAGTGGCAGAAACACTAAGAACTAACACAAAGAACCATGCTTTTCTACTTTACAAGATGCCACTTCCACTTCAAAGAAACTAATGAACTCCTTTTCTTTAATGAACATGCACACTCAAAGTGAATCATAAATATAAGAAGCTACCAGCTCATAACAAAGAATAAACAAAGTTTCAACTATAAAAGCAGCCATCTTGATAGAACAATGACATAAATTAGAGTATCCAACTTCTAATCCCCATTTCTTGCTTCCTTAACTATTTCATTCGCATAAAGCCAAAGACAAAATGAAGCAAAATCAGACTTCTATTACTTACACATAGTCACATACTGCTTACCTTTTTGTCTTTCCTCTGTTCTAAACACTTCTTTGAATAAAACTTGCAGATAAACTTCCAATCTAAAAAAAAATCCCCAAGCATGTGACGAACGTACTTAATCTAAATATTTCTGAAAACTACACTGTCCTATAGAAGATCCCTTCACTGTTACAACAACTATAGCATCCCATTCTACAAAACCTTCACCTAATTCATGCAAACTCTCATAATCCCCGCCATTCAGTCATTTTTTATATTAATAAGAAACAAAACAAATACACCAGCAAAAACATTAGCATTCAAGATAAAACTTTTCAGCATTATCAATACAATGCACATCCCCAAACGAAAAAATAAAATGTACCGTGCTGCCCCATCGATCACGGGCATCGATATTGATCCTTCTACTGAGCAAAAGCTTAGCAACCTCCGCATTTCCCTCACAAGCAGCAATGTGCAAAGCAGTCCTCCCATCCAAATCAATGCTGTTAACATCCACGCCTTGATCTAACAAATCCTGCAATCCCTCCGCATCTCCTTTACAAGCCAAGAACAACAATTGCATAGTAGAATCCAAATTCTCTGGCACCGCTAACCCCTCATCCCTAACGGGGCTCCTCCTGATGGGATCAAGAGATGATTGCCTTCCAAAACTGAACCTCAAATTGTTCCTCCGCGGATCAAATGAATTCTGCCGTCTAAAACTAAATTTCCCGCTTTTTCTCAACGACCCAGTTGAGAATTGCCGCGAAATTCCTCGTTTCAACTGCGATGCTAAATCCATTTTTCTTTAATTTTGTTGGGTTCCCTTAAAAAAAAAAAAACCATATGCTTGAAATGAATATTTTCAAATTATTTGTTTCCCTTTTCAAAGCATTGTGAAAAGGGTCTATCGACAGCTGCTCGGAATGAGCTCCGATGACAAAGACGGGAAGAGAGGGAAATGGGGAAGAAAAGTGGAGGGATGAGAAAGGGAGGGAAGAAATGGAATGGCTCACCGACGAGGAGGGAATGGGGCGAAAAGGGAGTGGGCATTTCTACGTTGACTTGAACCGAAAATGTCGTTAACTTGCCAGTTTTGGATAGACAGAAATTTAACGCTCTATTCTTTTCCTTTTTAATGGACTGACAATATTTAGCTCTGAGATTGATATTTCTCAATTTTGAATTAGGTACAACCTCATTCTATTTTTATCTATTGTAAATTTTGAAATGTATAAACTTGGAAAAAAGGAAAAGTTTGCAACAGATGAAAATTTTGTTTTCGAAAATGAGTTTCGATGTCGCATTTTATAATGGATTGTATAAAGATTAGGAAGTTTTTAGAAGATGAGTTTTGAGTTTCGGTAGCGACGAATTCTTAAGAAAATGAGTTTTAAGTTTCGGCAGTGACGAATTATTAAGAAAATGAGTTTTGATTGAACACGTTGATCAAATATGATTTATATAACCGATTACATTTATTTAGAATTTGAGTTTCGAGTTTCGATGGTGACGAATTCTTTTAAAAATGAGTTTTGATTGAACACAATAATAAAATATGATCTATATAACCAACTACATTTAGGCTAATAAAGTGTTAATCGTGGTCATTGTTGTGTGTAATGAATGTATATTTTTGTACATGGATTCTTTTTAAGAATTTACTGTATATGTGATCATTTCTACAAAAAAGAATAGTCAAATGCCAGCATCATACAAGTTGATAACTTGCTAAGATTTGTCTTGTTGCTGCATTTATGGATGTCAATTGAAGTCATAATGATACTCACCTTATTTCAACTCTCTATACTCTCATATTTCACTGGCAATAATAGGCAGTGTAGAGTTTTAAATATCAGTAAGGAAATTAATATCTATTGGCATTGCCAAGTGGGAAGTTCTACAAAGAAGTTTTTTTTAACAATAATAATCAAAAGAATCAAAGCTGAGCTGGTTTGATAGTTATGGACATTGACTACTTGGGTTCCACTTTTGCAGAAAGTGTGTATCCACCACTGTAGTCAAATGCATCACTTTCTGTAACTGTAACATCCTTCTTAGGCATCACATCATAGAGATGTTTACCACTTTTTGGCATTCCAAAATCTGTGTTTGATGAGGATGCTGAAGTTGAGTTTGTGTTCATCCCATCATTCTGTAGTATCGTTTCGATTGCCTTCACCACTTCACTCATCGTTGGACGATCTGCAGCTGATTCTTCAACACATTGCATTGCCAAATCTATAAATTTAACAAATCCTACAAGATTAGATATGCTTCTGATAGCTTGATCCATTATGTTCTTTAGGCCATAACATTCTTCATCAGTCTTATCCATTGCCATTCTCACTTCGCGGACGATATACTTCCCTTTCTCAATGGGCTGTCTAGCAGTTACCAGCTCAAGCATAACCACGCCAAAGCTATACACATCACTTTTTTCAGTCAATTGTTGTGTCATGTAGTATTCAGGATCCAAATAGCCCTGCATCCCATATCAAGAAAGTATTGTAAGAAATGTTTAGCATGCAGCCCTTTCTTTCGTCTAAAAGCTATCATGAGTAAGAGCATAAAAAGTTAAGAAGACTAATCAGCCAGCAGAAGAGGCATAATTGAACTGTTTCAAGTGAGAAAATGAAGTTTGGACAATCAAATTTCACAAAACACAGCACCAAGAATTTCATGCACACACAATAAGTCTAAGCCATCCAAAAGCTAGCCAATATGTGCAAATTGCTTTTTGATGATGATAGCCATTAAGGACAGACTTTTCATCATGTAACTATGCATTGACATAAAAATATCTTTCGGGATCAATGACACTTACTAGTGTGCCTTTAACTTGAGTAGATACATGCCCTTTGGAAGCGTCGGACACCAGTTTGGATAAACCAAAATCAGCAACCTTAGCAGTCAGATTTTCATCCAAGAGAATATTGGTGGACTTGACATCTCTGTGGATTATTGGAGGATTGGCTAGCTCGTGTAAGTAAGTCAGTCCTCTGGCTGAACCAAGTGCAACTCGAAGTCTCCTTTTCCAATCAAGATAGATTCCACTTTTCCCTGAAATGTATTTTTGTGTAAAAGTAAGAAGTGTGAAATTATAAAAGCTGATTCCTCAATTATGCTTCAAGTAAATGATTTTCTTTGCAGTGCTTTATTGAGAGAATCACTCTATTATGCATGCCAAGCAGTTCTTAGATTTATTTTTAAGAGCATGATTCGAAGAGGTCAATTTAAGAAGCATGTAGAAAATGCAGCACATAAAATCAATCAGTATGAACTATGAACAATTTCTGCATGGCCAAGATTCTTGGAATAAATCTTGCACAGAATAGTTTGGCTGATTGTCCTTTCCACTTTTTGATTCACAAGAATCCTGTAGTTGTTTTCTCTACAATTTGTATTCATCCCTCAAAACCAAATTCCTGTATTAATTCTTTGCAGTGTCATTGTTATGGCATGAAAGTGAAGTTAACTATTACCTGATAAACTCTCCCTCAGAGTTCCATTTGGCATAAACTCATATACCAGCATCTGTTCTCCTTGTTCAAAACAAAATCCCACAAGGCCAACAAGGTTCTTGTGATGAACTCGCGAGAGCAGCTCAATCTCAGTCTTAAATTCAAGGCCACCTTGCATGGAACCTTGTTCTGATTTTTTTATTGCAACAACTTGTCCACTTTGTAGCATCCCTCTATAAACCTGATAATCATCACCAAGCAATTTGAGTTGAAACTACTTAAGCAATTATATTGGATGTAAAACTAGGATATTTGACAGAAAATTAACCTTTCCATAGCCTCCAGAACCAATCTCATTGCTATCAGAAAAGTTATTGGTGGATTTCTTCAGCTCATCATATGAAAACCATCGAGCTCCTTTTAGTTGTGGTGCTCCTTCACTGTCTTTGCCACTTGGAACCCAAGATGCTGGTTCAATGAAACAAGTGCATGGAAAAAGTTACTAAAACATAATAATGATTTCGACTGTTGAGCGTCCACGATCAAAGAGTACCATACCAAATGGTTTGCTTAGTCCAATGGCTTTTTCGGCGCGTTTCTTTTGCCAGATAGCATACATCCCAAGTCCAACAAGCAGCATGACAAGAAATGTGCATCCAATTGCTACAGCAGTGATGATCTTTTTGCTTATAGAAGTTCCATTATTGTCTGCATCAACTTTCTTTTCATTAATGCGTTTCTTTTAACATAACTAAAGCAATTGCAACTTAAAACAAATTTTAGCATATCATACCATCAAAAAGGTAAGCATCTGCTATAAAATAGTAAGGTCCAAACTGTGTCGGAGGTTTGTAAGTCTGGTTACTTAAAGCAAATCCAATCCTCCTGATCTCCGACCGGTTGAAGCGATCTCCATCAGAGGGAAAAAGTCCCAACTGAACCTGAAGATAGTCATCAATGTTGAAGAAGGGGTTCTGTACAGAAACTGAACCAGGAGTCAGATTTAACTTCGTCCAGAGGGTCAATTCCAGCTGATGAAATAAATTAGCATTGGACAACTCCCTGAAGGATGGTCCTCTGAAGTACATTGTTCCCTCATATGGATAAGCACAAGCACAGCTCTGTGGGTTGAGCTTTTGGTCAGTGGAACAAGTTTTTCTTGCACAATTAGCCAGGCTTGTAGAATAAGGTTTTGCAAGTTCTTGATGAACCTCACAGTAACTAGTGTTCTGCAGAGCTGCAGTGCACACTGGATTTCCCATCAAACTGTTTCATATGATTAAAAAGTACTGATAATAGTTAGAGATGTGTGGTTGGACAGTAGCTATTTTAACAAGTTACTAACATTTTTTCAAAATAGTCTCACATCAATGTATTTGCATAACCAGAGCCAAGTGTCACTTTGGGTATGTCATTGTTCTGCAAATCAACAAGTTGAAGGTCTTGATTGAAGCTCCCACCCAAATCCAATGTACCATTCAATGCATTGTTTCTCAGTTTCCTGTCGATAGTTAAAAGGAAGGAATTAGCACTACACATACTTTTAGAAGATAACTATATATTCTTTTATTGTTGTGAGTAAGCATGCGAATTTGAATCCTACACTTGCTGAATCTGGGGTAAATTGAACAGCTTCTGAGGCACCATTCCCACGAGTGATCCGTATTCGACAACCCTGAATATCAGATAAGTTTGAAGCATAAGATGGACACATGATTTGAAAAAAACCATTCTTAGATTTCTTATCAATAACTTGTCCAATACAACTCACAGAGTGGTTAATGACTGTAATGTCGAGAACCAGGCAGGAGGTTTTGATGGTTGAAAAGAGTTATTGCTCAAGTCCCTATGAAGGACAAAATAATTGACACATTTATTTCAGCAGTAACATAAAGTTTTGAGTATATATAGAAATTCTTGAGCTATCTCTTACACATAGTTGAGGGCTGCCATTCCACTGAAGTTTGGAAATGGTCCTGATAACTGATTGTGTGCTAAATTCCTAGAGAGAAACAAAAGCACAATGAAGGCATTGTTTGATTTTCAGTTCAATGTTCCATGCTAAAGATCAAACAAGAATTTTTATTCCTATTCAAATATGCAAGGAAACTTAACAATTCCGTCACATTCGCGAGGTTGTTAAAGCTTGATGGGACGCTGCCATTGAAGGCATTTCGATCAAGCCTCCTGTATTTACGAAAGAATAGCCAGAAAAAGGGATAATAAGAGCAATAGATTTATTTGATCAAGAAAATAGAAGATGAATATGGAACAGTTTTAGACTACTTACAGAACCTCAAGTGTCAGAATATCTCCTAAAGTTGATGGAATTTCTCCACTCAATTGATTTCCATCAAACAGCCTGTCATACAGAAGGAGAAGGATCACGACGAATACACAAGTGTTGATTGTAGTTACATAATTATCTTTCACGGAAAAATGTCAACTTACACATGTATAAGTACATTATCTCCACTGAAAAGTGCCTCTGGAAGTTGGCCAGAAAGCTGGTTTTTGTTGAAATGGCTGTAGAGAGATAGAATTCAGACACTTATCCATTATGATAAGAAAAACAATAGCTTACTGTTCTTGATATAGAAGTATACTCACAAGTGTTTAGTATGTTTTAGGAGGTCCAATCCTGGAGTTTCGTTCGTTGACATAGGTATGGATCCTGTCAGTTGATTATCTGCCAAATCAAGCCAGTATAAGTTGGCAAGATTACCCAAAGAAGGCGGTATCTCACCACTGAAGTTGTTTGAGTTAAGAGCTCTGTCATTGAAGAAGAAACACAGAACTAATTAATATGGATATGTCATTCCAATTATGCAACATGTTTTAGTTATGATGACTAAGTTAGCAGTTCCTTACAGGAAGGATAGCTGTGCAAGATTGCCAATTTCACTTGGTATATTTCCATTGAAGCCGCATCCAGCTAGGATTCTGAGAAACATAAAAGACTAATGGATGAAAATAAAGGCAACCAAAAGAGTTTCCAATGTCAAAATTTGATTTTGACATAATAAAGTTAAAAGGATTTTGATGGATCATTACAATACGGTAAGGTTTTTCAAGTCCCCTATCCGTGGAGAGAGTGAACCGGTGAGGCCTTGGTTGAATGACAGATCCCTGAAACAACATTGAATGTGCATTCCTTTTAATGAATATGAAGTTAAAACTTAACTCAACTGAAAGTTTTATCTGCCTTTGGAACAAGAGAAACTCACAGGGATATCAAAGCTGTTAGTCCTCCAATGTCACCACTGAGTTTACCTGATATTCCCATTGATGATAGTCCCCTGAATTATCAAGTTTCGATATGAGTCCACAGACACAAGTTTTAGAGGTTATCAAAAGAAAATGAACTGGAATTCATGACAAATAAGTAACTTACATGTAAGTGACCCTTGAGTTGTTGCAGCTGATTCCATCCCAATGATCCCCACAAGGATCACCTGACTTTCTCCAACTTGGTGGTGTGTTTTGCCACAGGTCTTTCAAAGAACGAAGTGCTGCAACTGCAAGACCCCAATTATACTTTAGTAAGGTATATATAACAGGCTTTTCAAGCATGGAAACTAAATAATCATACAAAAAATGGATATCCTGCCAAGAAGTTAATTATACAAAACTTTGTCCCTTTGGTTGCATCAATGTTAGAACAAGAAACATTCAACATATTTGGGAAAAAAATAATTTCAAGAGATGATGAGAGACTTCAAATTCCTCAATAAACATGGAAGCAGGAAAAGCTTCATTAGAAGGCGTTATTCATTTGTTACAAGAAGAACATACAAACAAAAACACACCGACACTATGGCCTTGAATCTGCTTCCTCCATCAGTTTGAGTATCAAGATAATCTAAAGTTCTCTTTACTACCATGATGATGATCTGATATTTAACCATAAAGCATGATCCGATATTTATTTTCAAGATTGAACATAATGATCCAATCCCTGATAAATTTTCTACAATCTGAAAGGAAAACGATGTCGACAGATATTAAAAATGCTCAAGAAATTTTCAACTGAGTTTTAGATCGCCATTACACCTTCAGGGTACAATTTTCATTCATTTGGATGCAGCATGTACCATAAGATGAACATGAGAAAGGCACACTTAGCTTGCAGCCAATACTGTGATCATTTTTTATTTTCCACAGGCAGTGATTCTATTTCTGGTGGTGTTATATATAGAAGTGCACAATCAAAACATAAATTCTATTTGTGTGTGTGTGTGTGTGTGAGAGAGAGAGAGAGAGAGCTTCTTCTTTTGTTCTTTTTTTTTCTTCTTCTTTATGTGATTGTATTAATGCACCACCATGCAAGTATTGATCAAGTATGCAACAAAGAGCATAACTATTCATAACACATTACCATCTTGAGGATCGGTGGCCGCGAATATCTCCTGCCATCCAACAGACATGACAAGATAAACCAGAAGCAGCCGAAGGGCTGCCATGGGTGGCTGCACACTCTCCCCTTAATTTCAAATCAACAAAAATCTTGCCGAATTAACTTTCTTCTGCCCAGATGAGCAAATGCAAGAAAATCCCTCCTTAAGTTGATCTTCTTGATCGAATTCCTTTCTCTATAGTACTATAGACTACTACTACTACTACTACTAGTATAATTTGATCAGTTGGTAATGTTGATGCTGTGATTGAATGAGTACGAGTGCCTGCCGGCCCATAATATTTGATAAATCAAAACTCTTTCCTTGAGGTTGGGTGAAGTTTACAATGATGACAGAGAGAGAGAGACAGTAAGAAATATCAAGAAGTCATGAAAAAGTTTGGAGAAAAATAAGAAGTGGGAGCAGTTCTAGGAGGCCTGCTTTTCAATTTTCATCCCTTTTAATGATGAAACCTTTTCTTAGAAGCCAATCAATCTAAACCAATGCAAACAAACTATACTATTCTACATAATCCATGCTTTTCATTTCACCCCACCAGGCCACCACCATTACTACTATTACTACAACTACTAGGATTCTAGGACAAACACTAAAACTTACTCATTCAAAGAAGAAAAAAACAACAATATTAATTCATGATCATCATCATCATGATCATACATAATAATATAACTCAGTCATATGCATCCTCAAAAAAATCTATCATTTTCTTCATGTTGTTTTCCTTTGAGGGTGTCCATAAATTTTTTTCATTTTATCTCCAAGCAAATTGAAGAGATCATGGGATTTTGTCAAAAAATATAGTGCATGCATGCGTGGGCAAAGTTCTTGATTAACTGTATTCTCCGCCTGCACGAGTTAACATCTTGCTGTGGCCAAAGGGAGCATTGTCCAGCCGTCTTTGCATTTTATTTTTCCATTGGTTTAATTAAATTAATTAAGGGTTGGTTACACATGCATTATATATAGAAGATCTTGTCAAACTTAATTTACCTGTTTTTTCATATTGAACTTTGCTTTTTTTTTTTTTGTTGAGAAATTTGCAAAAAAAAAACATCCATCACATTTTCTACCCTAAAAATATGAACTAAATTAGTCATTTTATCTAACTGCATCTATTTTTTTAACGAAAAATATATGCAGTTTTAGTAGAAATTTTAGTAGAAATTTTAATGTAAGTGACGAAGTTGCATCGTTTTAATTATGAGTGATGAAAAAAGTTTTTTCAACAAATGTGAAGAAAGAGTTTAATATAGTTGATCCCATCAATTAAGTCCTATTTGGATATGATTTTCTTAAATATGTTATGCAAAAGGTTGAAAAAAAATAGACTAATTCACCCTTATTTTGACAAGAAATATAAAATAATTACCTTTTTTCAACAAAATATGCATCATTTGATGACAAAATCGATCATTTTTAATTTGGGATTTTCTCATGAGTTGATTAATCACCTCTATAAAAAAAATTAAAATTTCAGGAAAAAGATTAATAAGTGATCTAATTATATATACATCGAAGAATACAATGTAATAAATTAACTCGTAAAGTTCAAAGGGATACTTTGTAATTGTCCCTTAAATAAATTAATGTAACAAAGGTTGTGTCCAAAAATATACTGGCAATTATATTCTGGCATACAACTTTTATTTAGCAGATATTGTACTTAGAATTGATCGCATTTGTAGCTAGCTTGTGTTTGAAATCCCAAACACGAATTGATTAATTATTAACATTAATTTGAGTTGTCATTTCTTGGAATTTTTTTGTCTAATGATTTTTCACACATGATATATCATGATGCATCTGGTTAAAAATTTTGTCACAAAATTATTTGAAACATTCATTACCATTTTATGATTTGAACAAAGAGTACAAATAAGTGAATAAGATTCGATTTATTTGTTAGTGTTGGAACTTTTTTAGGTAATGTTGTCTTAATTCGAGTAAAAAGATGTATATAGTCTTTAGGGAAAAAAAAAAGAATAGAGTATGAATCAACAATTAATATTTTTGTAATTCTTTTTAAAGTTTTTCTTTTGGACATCTTAAACCAAAATAATTAAAATTAAAATTGAAAAGATGAGTTGTATAAATTTTTTATATATTATTTTAATTTCTTCAAACCTCATTAATTAATTTACCAAACAAGATATATTTCATTGAATTGATTAGGAATATTTATAATCTCAAGATTTGAAATTCATTCATCCAAAAGTCTATAAAACCACTATATATACATAGAATGGTCAAGTAAAATTAGACACACACACATACATATATGTGTGTGTGTGTGTGAAAATGACACTTTTAGCAATCTTCTTAAATTTACTTAATTTTACTTTAATCCCACATAAAATTGGATAACTTTTTTTTTTTTTTGTAGATTGAATCATTTACACAACAATAATTATTTAATTCATTGTCATTCCATGAACTTTAAAAAAAATAATTAAAAAAATGGTTGAATTGCTGGATTATGTATATATATAATTGGCTTCTATGTGGATGATAATGATGATTAACAAAAGACACACAGGACGGCAACTACACTATACATTTAGTTTTGTTTTTTTTTTTTTATTAATTCAATATTCATTTTGGAATTAACTACTAACTACACGGTTTCAAACTTAAAAAAACAACAAAGTATATGATGACAAACTTTGAATAGAAAATTTGAAATATATATAAATTTGCTAATGGACAAATTGATAAAAGCTAAGATAACACACATTGACATAGCAAAATTGTTCAACTAATATTTATATAGAATGAAATTTATCTATACAATATATATATATATATGTGTGTGTGTGTGTGTGTAAAGAGAGAGGTTCTTTGTCTATAAGCTCTTCCTCTTATCCATTGGTTTTTTTTAATAAGACAAAATGTTTGAATTTTATATTTTAAAAATGTAAAATATATTTTTTATTAAATTTATGTAAATAGAAATTTCTTTTGCTTGCATGGCATAGCGAAATTGTTTTAATATTAACATTAATATATAAAACAGTATCATGGATAGTGTAGACTATAATTAACTTATTGTAACATTAATCATATTTGTTCATCATGTGGATTGACATAGATATTCTCATTCATATTAAAATAAAGTAATCTAATCATTTAAACAATTTTTATTCCTCTTGAGAACATTTGAAAGTTAGAAAACAGTTTCCAATCAGCTTAGCATAAGTTAATATTTTAGTAACATAAATGCAAAAGTACAAGTAACAACAAGAACTAAGATGATGTGAAATTGACTATATGAATTATGTTTCGCCATCGAATTTTATCTTTACGCTAAATGCAAACATACAAGTATAATGTTGAATTCTCAAGGGGATACCACACCTGTTTTCTGTTTTTTTTATTTTTTTTTATTTTTAGTGTTGAAACTTTCAAAGTGCACTTTTACATTACAATGCATATACTTTGGATATGCTATGCATATGCTAAGATTACAATGCATATACTATGCACTGTCCCCTGGCCCTGGGGACAAACAGATAATAGTGAGCAACATTGTCTTGGATTTCTTTACAACTCTATGCACAACTGTATAGAGTCTTCTATCCACATAATTTTCACTTCCTCAACTTTTCTTGCTACTTGTGCTGGTCAAACTAAACCATTCTATTTGCAAGCTGAAAGATGCATCTACACATTTTGCAGTCTAATGTTTAGAAAATATACAGAGGAATTGAAATGTTAAGCACAAAATTCATTTCAAAGCTAATGTTGTTGATTTTCTCTTGCCCTCTACACGGTCTTTTCAGAATTTTCTAAACTTAATAGTGTACCATTATTTCTTGAAGATAACAGGATTGGCAGCATAAACAGTGCATACATGCAGGAAGTCATGGATAAGTAAAAGAGAATATAGCTACTATTAATATCATAAACTTCGGAGTTCAGACTATAACATGTGTTATTTTCAAGAGTGATTTATGAAGAACACGTAAATTGTAAAAAGAAAAGAATTACAAAATGAAACTTCGCATGTGCCTCGGATTGAGAAATGGATGTTGTATATCGAGTATTTCTGATCAACTGCAAATTCTTTTCTTAGAACAGCCAATGTTTCTTCCTTGGTGTATGCTGTACCGGTGCATCTATGCAATTGAAAACAATTACTCAGTACTTCAAACTCAACCATCTTCAACGATAGTAGAGATTAATCGGCACTAAATTCACACTTACGTCGCAGTTCATAAAGTGAATTGTAATGAACTTCAGACCAAAAGCTTAACCAGAGCTCTGAATCCATTGAAACAAAAAAAAAAAGAGAAAATGAATAATGTAGCAAATGTGTTCCAAGGTGTTTTTATTCCTTCATTCAAAATGGGTAGCATCCGTCAAACAATTGATGAAAGCAACTGTAATACCTCTCTTAGGTGGCTGATATTGTGGAATGATTTCAATAAAACAAGTATCTCTGAAAGATGTTAAAAGGCATATCTTTGCGGCAAACTGCATTCAGGTAAGCATCATAAATTATCTTTGTAAATGAACAACAAGAGTTGCTCAAAAATCTCCAAATCATCCCAAAACAAAAATTACGTAGACAGGCAAATATCTCAGAGAGAGATAAGCAATAGACGATATAAAGCCAGAATCAGGCTATTGCACCCAGTAACTCAAACAAATCTAAGGTGTAAATCAATCAAAGTTATGTAAATGTTGTCCGGGAGAAATATCAAGTTTAGCAGCATGTGTGCACCCAAATGACAGGAAGCAGGTATTTCATTCAAACTCAAACAAAAGTGCATGCTCCTGCAGCTGATCTGTGGATGTATTTGTGTTGTGTGTGTCTGGTTTTCGATTGTTGTTTTCGGGTGGGGTGGTGGGAGGGAGGGGAGAGTCAACTTGGTAGATAGACACACTTTTCACATTTTCTACTTTTTCGGTGAAAACTTAGTCACACAAACTTAGGAAGAACAAACTTAAGATATTGCAGTTCGAAGGATTACTGTAAATGTTTGCTAGTCAAAGAACCTAACCTGGTTTGCACACTGTAAATGCTCATGTAAGGAACATACTCATTTATTACCATAACATATATAGACAACGAATATCTTTAACATTACAAGACACAAGCACATTTGACGTTTGCCCCCAAATCTTTTGACTTCACCTCTTTGATTCTTAAATCAGCAGTAGTGGTTTTTGAATAGAAATTAGATGTCTTTTATCAACTTGAAGAAATATTTAGAAGGAAGTTCAAAATGAAAATACAATACAGATGTTTTAAGAATACTAGACCTTATCTGCTGCTGCTTGTAGCGTAACATGGTCCCCCCACTCACCTGATCTGAAAATACAGTAAATGAGACCCAAGAATAAAAGAATAATATAAGGCAACAAAAATGCTCAAATGCATCTTCAAAAGAATTCGACCATTGAAAAAATGTAATGACTTGCAATCAGTTATCCTACTTAGCCATTTTCTTGTAATAACGCTTGTACTTCATTGGAACATAACCTTCATATAGTGACTTGTTGTCCTTGAGCTGAAACAGAGAAGTACTAGATAACATGAGAAAAAGTATTATGAACTTCCCGTCACAACAGGTAAATTAGCTGCAGTACAAAAAGATGTTCTTCGTGCAACAATACCAAATGCATTAAATAAGTTGTGGTCTAATGAAGATACATATACCAACATTTACATCCATTTAACACAAATCAAAAAGGGCAAAAATAGCAGTTCATTCCGTCGGAGCAGATAAAAGGCCAGAAAAGTGATTGTGATACTAAAGAGGGTATATCACGACTCTACTGAAAAGAAAAAATCAAAGAGGATTGGAATACAATTGATAAAAAAAAAGGAGATAATATTCTAATTACTACTGCAAAAATTCTGAAATGGGAGAAGAATCAAAAGCAAATTGGAAAATGTAGTGGATGTACAGGAGGCTGTTAAAAATGATTATCCAAAACCCGAAGCTAGACCAGTAACAAAGATCTCTGTACGCTGATATTCAACTATCAGTGCTACATGAAGAGCGCTGCATTAGTTCCAACAGAGCCCAGAACCAAACACAAAAGGCTGCAAATGACCCAAATATCAATATCCAACATTCACAAGTACACTTACCAACTTATTAAGTCCAAAAATCTTTTAACTATTATTTGGCTTCTGTAGTTTAAAATTTCAATATCAGATTAAATGTCTATAAGAAGAAAAAATGCCAATAAATTCCATCCGAAATCTTCCAAGATAATGAAATATCTTGATGCCCGCTAAACAAATTAAGTGCCTCATGACTACGATTCATGACTACCATTCGAAAACTTTCCAAAATGTTAGTTTTTTTAAACATTCTTGTGGCACTAAAGGGTAAACTACACTGGCCTCGCCTCACTAAGGTATCCAAAGACCCCTCTTCTGATTGTGAAATTACACAACCTACCACTGGGTCTCATATCGGTAACCCATATAAATGATACAAGGGAGGACAATGTAAGTAAAATACAAGAGAAAATTAGTAAAAGACAAAAAGAAGATAAGAGAAATAACTGTTATTTAAAGTATCAGAGAGGATGTATCTAATGACAAATTGTGAAGGATGCCAGTGTAACTAACTCTAGGTTTGGAACACAAAATCACTGAAAGAAGAGTGGGTGGTGAAGTCTACCAAGGTATTTGGTAGATTGTGATGAAACAAAACTATAATTTTTCCACTAATCATGGCCATGCTCTCAGCAGGGTGAAACCATGGTGCATCCATATTACAAGTTCACAACAGAAGCACCATTAAACATCAAACAAAATAGATGGACTACTTATCAATTACAACATTCGATCAAGAGAGCCATATTTCAGTTTCATATGTTTCCTCACTTGATCTTGTCTATCAATAGTAGTATGTTGCAAATGTACCATCCAGATGTTTAAAGGGTATTTTTTTAATTTTGTAACTTCTGGTTTTGCACACTCTCTTCCCTGTTGTTTTAGACTTTTGAGGGGATAGATTCTCTTTTTTCTGCTATTAACATTTTCTTTTACAGAATTACAATTTATTCATGAATTTCATCAATTTTCCCAGCTCCTTTGAACATTATCGTGTTGTCTCCTCTCTTGGCTACATCAGCATGCCTTGTTTGATCGGACCTTCAAACCAGGTCCCATATTTCTCAAATTAAGTAAAAAGAATACCAATCAAGCCTGTTCGAATTTGAGCTTTTAAACCTTCGCAATTGGCTTTTTGAGACAGTTAACAAAATAAAAGGCACCAAGTGCCATCAATGAATTTAAGAACAACAAAAATAATTGGAATTGTAAGATATCTTATAAGAATCTTTTCAATAGGAGAATGCAATAAATACAAGTTAATATCACTGCATAGACATCAAACAATTAGATTTAAAAACAACACTGCAACAAACCATATAACTTCTAAAATTATTTTCATTACATAAAATCGCAAGCAAACCAGGTAAACGAACTATAGAAATCATATTTCTATCAATGATGCCTTTACTACTTCTAGTACATTTCCACATAGATAAAAGCATAGCTCAACTTTTAGCATTTAGTAGCTCTTTACACGAACCTGTTTCACAACCTCCTTCCTGATCTGCTTGTGATACTTGGGCGATCTATAAATTTGGTCTGAAAGTGCACGAAACTGAGGAAGATGGAAAACAAAAAGAAATAGATGCATGTCACCAACATACATATGAAACTAGAGATCCAGTTATTAAAAGATAAAAGAAAACCTGACAATTGCCATCCCCTGAGACCTTAACTTCACATAAACCATAAACATTTAGCCTGAGAATGCATCAAAGAACAAAAGAATTTATCAACCTAATCCAAGTGAAGAGTTAAGGATGTACAGAAATTGTACCTTTATTCTTTTGTGGGTAAGTAAGTTGCATTGCATGTATAATAAAATGTTCCAACAATTTAAAAAGAATTTTGTGAAATCCAGAGAGAGAATGGCTGCAATCAATCTGGAACACTAACCTCTGAGTTAACCGTTGGTGATCCAAGGTAGCATCATTTGAGTCTGGAATGAAAGAATTTATTCGTGGAACATGCTGAAATCCAAACACAATACAGGAAATGAAATTAGATTTGGGAAATTTTAGTTTATGCCACAAGAAAAGAAAAACGAAAATCAAATGTATTTGAATAATATTACTCTAATCTGATCACTGAAAGAATATAAAGAACTTCTGAAGGCTTAGGTGCTCTTTCCTCTTTATTAAAGCAAAAGGGGCATTGTCACTCAAGTTAGAAAAGAATAAACATCCTGAACCATCCAAAACTAGAAATACAGTCGACTCTTCTTTGTAATACAACCACACCTGAAAGTTTGCAGTTGCTAGGACAAGTACCCGTACACAGTAAAGATGCTCAGTAAAACGGTGACTAACTAAATATAGTTTTGCACAGCATTGACTATTTCTATTAAAGCACAAGTTTCTAGACATGCAATGAAATAATTTTCACGTTGACAAAGTCGAGATCTGCCAAAAGGGGAATAAAAAGAAAATATGCAGAAAAGCAGTGAAAATTAGATGAATTCAGGGTTCAAAATAAAATGGTTTCTGAACTTGGGATTTTGTGTAAATACAAAAAACAGAGGAAAGAAACAAGAACAATCAGATTAACTACATAGGACACATGGCAAATCCAATGCATGATAAACATGTTTGACGAGGTATCGCATAAGATGATCAAAGAATTCTGCCAAAGAACATCATAAATAGATGCTTTATGTATTGACTTTCACAGATTCTCTATTAGTTTGACAGGTTTCTTTCATTTGAAGCTAATTTTCTTCCAAATTTTGACAGAAATATATAATTCGCAACAATTTAAATAGAACATACAAGAATATACAAATTTCTCCAATTTACAAGAATTGGTTCAAAGATATCATCTTTCAACTACATTAGTCAAAGCAATACCATGCTGGACCAATCAAAACCAATAGGAGACGTTCTTGGAACCAATTAAAACTTTGTCTTCTCATTTTCCTTTAAAAAAGCACCCATTTACAATCTCTAGAAACCCAGACAAAACAATTTTTCTTCTATGGGAAAACAAAATCAAATTAAAAATTTAGATTGGACCATTTCCGCATATCATAATTTTTTGTCAAATTAATTTCTGTAACAAATCTACACAGAGGAACGAAGAGATATGCTGATATGTGTGGTTATGTGCATATAATTTGCATGTATAAATATATGCATATGTTTGTATCTCTGGGTGTGTGTACATACAGATCATCAATGACAGCCTTATACTGATAAAGCGTAAAGAATTTAAGTCCTTCAACTTTGTCCTTGTGAAATGACCAAAGAGATAAAAATATGGGCAGAATTTTAGGTTAGTGGTAGGAATGCTTTTTCAGTATGTCATCATGGAGACTTAATAATCACAAGCTTGAAGAAAAAGACGTATACAGAGAAATTTCACAATGAACATCGCTCCTGACTACATCAAAAGCCTCATAGGAATTCTTCTGAGTAAATTATGGCAAAATTTGAATCCCAAACAATCTAGAGGGGCACAAACATCATTGTTCAGTACAATTGATAAGAATCACACCAAAAAGCCAATTTGTTAAAGTTGCACGAATTATCAAGAATCTTACAGGAACAGGTTCCAGGTGGGAAACCCTTTGACCAACTGCTCCATCTAATTTAGCATATTCTTCAGACAGTACCATGGCAATCATCTTGTCATCCTCAATGTCTTGTTGACTGCTAACTGAAGTTGAGCTAGAACATTCACCCAAGCTTGCAGTTTCATTTCTCATAACTTTAACACCAAAGCGTTACTGCTTCCTCAAGCAATCAACAACAAATAACTTAAAGCTTCACCCAAACAATCAACAGACAAGTTCAAATTATTTGCTGAAACCTGAAATTAAAAGAAATCTACTTTATCAACAGACAAGTTCAAATTATCTACTTTATTAAAAGAAATCAACATCGTGAAACTTGTGCAAAACTCAATCTTGGCAACATTTTTTAGTGTTTTCATCATAGAATCCAGAAATGTTGGGAGAAATGAAAAGGACAGAAAAAAATATGTTGATGGAGGTAATGAAACATATCAGTGAATATTGAAAACGCCCAATTAAAAATTAACACCACTAAGGTTTCATTGACATATTAATCAACTATTTCATGGTTCTGAGAATGAAAGCAATTGAAGTAGGAAATGTTGTTGAACTATTGGGAAAATGATGAATTCTCAAAACTTAAAAACTGTTTCTTCCTCACTAACAAACACCAACCATACACAAAAAGTCAAAAGTTCCACTTGTTGAATCTTCCTGCAATCCGTTCAGTGGGATAAATTAAAAATCTGATCTTTTTCAATATTTTATTGGGATACTTCCATCCAAGCAATAAGAGTGATCTGTCTCATGGTACAAAAGGGTTCCATTTCCCAATAGCATAAAAATCAAGCACTGCATCAAAAACCCAAAATTTGCAAGAAAATTTATTCAATCCAGCTAATTTTCACCATCCCTTTGAATCGAAATGCAGAACCCAGAATGCAAAAACTGAAGTCAATAGAGCGATAATGTCAATCAATGATTTTTACTACAACTTAAAGATCATCTATAGATAAATTTAGCAGAAGGGATCATTCAACTCTACCTGGAGATGTGCAGATGGCTGATGAATTCACAAAGTTCTTGGTGGAAATTTGAAGGGATTAAAACAAATTTAATTCTTGCAGAGAATTAGTTGGAGAAGATTAAGAATTCCCGAAGTCTTGTTGGACTTGCCAAGAATGGGATCATGGAGTTTAGGCTTGCAAATAACGCGGCAAGAATTGTTTGTTGAGCCAATGGAAGTTGGGAATCTTGAACGCATCAACAAAGATGCTGACATCACAACCAATCTATATAACTTGTGCCAAAAATTGTACACATCCTGTCTGTAAACGTGAAATATTTTTTCTGAGTTTTTTTTATTTTTTAATTCACTAAATTAAATTAAATTAAATTAAATCAGATTTTTATTGGTTAAAATTTTCAATTCCTCTATTTAATTCGGATTTTTACACTGTTCTTTTTATTCAAAATTAATAATAATATTATTATATATAATATATATTCAAAATTATATATAATAGATATTATATTATTATTATTACTCTTATTATTATTAGGGTTATCTTCAATTTACCCCATAAAAAGATAGCCTCTAATTACTTTGCCCCATAAAAGATTTTTATTAACACTTTGCACCATTGACTATCAATTAAAGATGCTAATTGATAACATCATTAATTATTAATTTTAAATGACAATTTTATCCATCAATAAGAAATAAATTAAATTATATTTGTCACTCTTATATTTAAACATTAATTTCAATTTATCTACTCCATAATTTTGTATTAATACTTAAATATTATTAGTTTGAGGCATAGAATATTTGATCAATTTTTTTAACAAATTAAAATACTTGTTTATTTTTTTCATCTTTTTTTCTTTTCCTTTTATTTCATCTTCTTTTATATAAATAAATATGTCAAGTTTCTTATAATTTATGATTTTTTTACTCATTTTAGTTTGTTATCTCTTTACAATATGATTGTTTATCTTATTTGTATTACCCTTATTATTATTACTATTATACTATCATTATTACTATTATTATTATTATGATTATTGTTATTACTATTACTATTATTATTATTATGACTATTGTTATTACTATTACTATTATTATTATTATTATTATTTAAATATTATTATTCTTATTATTACTATTATTATTACTATTACTATTACTATTATTATACTAATTATTATTATTATTATTATTATTATAATTTGCGATCCAATGTTTTAACGTGATTTTGATTGAGTGATTTTAGTAAGTGGTTTTAGGTTTTTGTATTTTAATATAGTTTTATTTACTAAAATAATAATAATCAAATATGACAAGAAATTACTAAATCTAATAAAATACAATACGCAATTGAATAAGTTTTTCCAAATATAATTAAAAACTAGAATTAAATAATTTTCTTTAAACCAAAAATCCAAAACAATTTAGTAACAGTGTATAATATTATATTGTTAATTATTTGATTAATTAAATATATTTCTTAAATAAATTATAATTAGGAAGCGTTATTAATTATTAAATTATATTATAATTATAATTAGGAAACAAACAATTTAAGGATGATGTACATTATTATATTGTTACCCATTTGATTTTCTTGATGTATTTGTATGCTTTTTATGGTTTCTGTCTTGACTTATTATTATAGACATTTTTAAAAGAAAAATCCTTGTTAGATTAGGATTGACTTATAATTATGGACACAATAATTTCAAGTTATTAATTATTTTAAATATATCTCCTAAATAAATTTATTTTTATGGGCGTAATACATTTTCAAGTTCTTGTTTTAATTAGCTTAAATATATCTCCTAAATAAATTATACTTAGAAAGTATGATCAAACTATTAAAATTATATTATGATTAGAAAACCAAAACAATTTAGGAAGTATGTATATTATAATATTGTTCCCAAAATATAATTAGGGGTTGAATTTACTTTAATGGTTTTACTTTTAACTCTACTTCTATAATTAATTGATTGAATTGAACGAAAAATATCTAAATTTAATTAAGATTTGAATAATTTTCTTTCAAAAATGATTAATTGATGTTTTAGGCAATTCTTAAATTCAATACTTTTCTATATCAACTCATATTAAGTTCAATACTTTTTATTATTACTCTAAATTAAGTAAGTTCAAGGAAAGTTATATCAGTACATATAGTTTTACTTTTGACCAGTTTAGTGTCACTTGCGGATAAGTGAATTTACGTGTGTCAACTGTCAACCATCCTTTTTTAATGGCCTTTGTTCTTCTATCTATTCTTCGATTCTTTCTTGACACCTCCGTTGTCATTGGTCTCATTCTTTTTACCCTAATTTTTTCTTTTTCCATCTGTTTTCAATGCCCTTTCTCCTTTCATCTTAAATATCTTTTTCCTTAATTTGGATTAGAAAAGTTTTTAAAAAAATGAATAAAATTTCATGAAAGGCTCTCACCGTGTCATAACGTATGCTTTCAATGTAGAATTAGCCTACACTTTCGATGCCAAATTGAGATATCACATTCACTCATGCACCCTAAACTGGACCTATTTTGGTTGTGAAAGATTCTACTTTTTAGGTTAGGTTAGAATGCTAAGATCTAAACCATCATACTATAGTAGAATTTTATACCTCTACACTTTAGATATAAGATTAAAGTATCACATTCACCCATCTTTTAACCAAACCCACTTAGATTGAGTAAGATTGTAAATGTGACTCATATGGATCAATCTAGAGGTGGTGGCACTCACAATTAGGTTGTCAAAATAATTAGTTCCGACACTTCTCGGTAAGGCTCTAGAGGTGGCTTATGTCCTTGGGTAGGCATAACACTTAGTTTTGACAATCCCTCGGTAGGGTCTAACTCATTAATCCTAAAACTGACACGCCCCAAATTTGTGAATATAATGAACTAGACCGATAGATGTATTCAAGCCAATGACGAATTAGAACTTGTCACATTCAAACTCAACTTTATTATAACTCGGAGGCCTCATTGTCTCAAGTTGAACTTATATGTTAGACTTTCACTTATATTTGAATTACAATCCTCCCATATTTTCAATATGGGATTGAGGTATCATATTCATTCCCTCTCGTCAGAGCCTTAGCGGCCTTGCAAGACCCAAATCAAATCCACCTCGATTGTGTAGCATTCATGTTTGTATGATATATAATTTTACATAATATTTTCTAGGAATTGATTCATAATTCCTATGAATTTGTTTGGATCCCAAGCAAAGTTATTGAGACATGATGATGACTATTATGCAGATAAGATTTTGCAAGCCACATTGGCGTTTAATCATTTGGATCAAAACATAGAGAAAGGATGCCAAGATAAGTAGCTCTATGTATGTTTCACCAACTTGCTACAATTTTACCAATCTAATATGTTAATGTATAGAGTAAATTTCAATCACCTAATAGGTTTAGATATGGCTACGTCCATGTAGTTAATAACTACTACTAATTATGAGAACTCTATGCAACTGATGGAAGCTCAAATCCTACAATATTAAGTGAAACCAATTATTTTTTTTTGTTCAAAATGAAATGAAACATAAAGAAATGTATGTAAAAATTATCTCGATAACCTCCTCATACTAGCAAAATTAAATCTTTTCGAAAGATTTTCAAATGACTAAAGGGTTACTTTTTGTATAATTTGACCTCATAATCAATTGCAAATTACCAAGAGAGAGGTGGTTGATCAATAGGAAATAAACTAGCACAAATGATATACTTATGAATGGAGTTTATTTTGTTCCATTTGATACCAAAAAATGTATACTATCTTACTTCCAACCTTAAAAACTCATTGTATGGTATGGATTTCTTATTCATAAACTCTTTTCAAGGTTGTTCTCTTCATTGTACTCTCAATCAACTTTGTCAAATCAAACTTATATGAGAAACAAGAGTAATAAAAGAAAGAATTAAATCTCTTAATTAGATCGAAATTGTATTAAAAAAAAAAGAGCAATACAAGAAAGAATAGAACCTCTTAATTAGATTAAATGAAGGTCAAAAAGTGTTGAAAATTGAAGAAATTAACCTTGGGCGTGCAAAATTTCTAGACATTGTTATTTTCACGTAATAAACTACGTAGTAATAAAATCTACTAGGGATTCTATGTAATTCTACAAATCAAATACTTAATAATCAATAATAAAATAATAGATACCAACCCAGGTTGGGTAGGTTACTCATAGAGGGATCATTTAGGTCCCTCCCAACCCCTAAATCTAGAGTTTAAGATTTTTTTTATTTTATTATTTTTTTTAAACAACTGAAATTCATAACAACAACAACTGAAATTCATAACAACAACAACTGAAATTCATAACAAGGCTAAAACATGTCAATAAAAATTTAAATATCTTGCCTAATAGAAAATCCTAATGATCCCAAACCAGCACTTGGAAATTCATCCCTGCAGCTGTGTGGGCTAAAGGACTATTTTGATCTTCAGATTTAATAACAACATGTATTTCTGGGAAGTTATTGAGCATCAACTCCCGAAATACGCTAAGATCATGCAAAGTATTGTCATTTTGGCAAGAGATTAACCTTCTGCCATATCCGTCACTACCGTATCCACCAACTGTGTTAATAAGAATTTCAATATCTTGCCTTAAGTTTTCCAAATCTTTTTCAATGTCCTCTTGTCTTTCTTCACAATAATAATGTCTAGAACTTTTGAAAAAGATTTTACGTGCAAAAGTTCTAGACATTATTATTTTCACGTAATAAACTCTGTAGGATTAAAATTTACTAGGGATTTAATGTAATTCTACAAATCAAATACTTAATAATAAATAGTAAAATAATAGACACCAACCCATATTGGGTAGGTTACTCATAGAGGAATCATTTAGGTCCCTTCCAACCCCCAAATCTAGAGTTCAAGATTTTACGATTCTAGACATTGTTATTTTCACGTACAAACTCCATAGGAATAAATCTACAAGGGATTATATGTAATTCTATAAATCAAATAGTTAATAATTAATAGTAAAATAATAGAACCCAATCCATGTTTGGTAGGTTAGTTATGGAGGGATCATTTAGGTCCCTCCCAACCTCCAAATCTAGAGTTCAATATTTTGGGTTTGCATGTGATGCAAGTGTGTGAGTGTAAAATAAAATAGTAAATAATAGTAATAATAGAAAAAGAATATTTTACGTCTTGGATGTGATATGTGTGTAAAAAAAAGTAAAATAATAGTAATATATAATGGAGAAAGAATATTTTACGTAAAATATCTTTTATGATTTTACATCTAATGATGATTCACATAATTGATATCGATCATCATACTTGTGTGTGTCTCTTTTGTATCACGTGGTGAACTTCTTTTAAAAAATAAGGAAACATTTTTTTTAGTCACTAAGAATGCTAAATAGGATAGAATAGTATTTTTATCCCTTTAGAGTTCAATTGATTTTTTATATTTTGTAACAAAATAGCGTAGATGGACATGCCACCATTCAATAGAGCTACTTGATATGGAAGAAAACTTTGTTTATATAAATTAAATTAAACACTTTTTTAAACAAATTAAATTACTTCATTAAGTTTAACTAAAATTCATATTAAATTAACACGTAATTTTTTTTTGTTAATTTAATTAAATTAGCTAATTTTAAAGGAAAGTATTTCAATTTCTAATTATATTTAGCAAAACTTATCTAATTTCTTAGTATATTTGATTATTCTTTGGTCAAACCAAGTAGCTACACTATTTTAGAATTAAAATTGTGTTAATCTTAATTTCAAGAAAGCAATCTAGTTAGAAATTATTTTTTTTTTGTTAATTTAACTAAATTAGATAATTTTAAAAGAAAGTGTTCCAATTTATAATAATATTTAAAATTATCTAGTTCCTTACTATATTTAATTATATATACTATTTTCAAGATTGAATAGACCAAATACAGTAAAAAAAATGCCTAGATTTACAATAATGAATAACAAAGGAGTTAAATTAACTTTTTAGTATTACAATTGGAGATGCAAAATTTAGATAAATAAAGACGTGTATTAATTATTTCAAATCAAATCAAAAGTTAAATTATATTACAAGCATAAAAAGTGCTAAGTCATTTATTAAAGATATATAAATAAGAAATTGATGATATGTTTCAAGTCCAATATTGATATTAAATATGAACTTAAATTCATAAATTACACTATCAAGACAACAACCATATTAAAAATAAATAAATTATGAATAAAAGTAGCCATTATATGAATTTAAATTATACTTGACCTATTTGAGGTATGTAACTAGAAAGTATAGAACTTAGCTTCGAATAAAATTATAATTATAACACAAAAACTCATATGAAGTAGAAATATAGAACTTAATTTCGAATAAAATTATAATTATAACACAAAAAGTCATATGAAATCGATTCATATATAAAATGTGGTTCATATATAAAACTCGGTTTATATATAAAACTGTCAATTAATGGTGATTGAAAATGTAATTCTAATTTCCTACCATTTTTATCGTACATTGAAATTGCGATTAACTCATACTTCATATATGAACTCGCTTCACAGTAGACCAGTTGCAATTATAATTATAATTATAAAAAGATAAAAACAGTTGCTAAAATTATATTGTGAAGAAAATTAAAAAAAATATTGCAAGTGACCGAAAAACTTTTTTAATTTCAGGAGAACAAATAAGTTTAAAATGAATATTTACATTACTTAAGCAGCTAGCTAAGATGCTTTGATTTAAGTTTTATATTAATTACTGAGCATGATACCAAAAGGATAAAAAATTATATTGACTTGACCAAATACAAATATAAAACAATTACCAAATTTAGAGTAATAAATATAAATATAAAACAATTACCAAATTTAGAGTAATAAATATAAATATAAAACAATTACCAAATTTAGAGTAATGAACAACAAAGGGATTAAATTGTAAATGTAAACTTTTGTGCTATGCAATTGCACTCACTTCCTTTTGTCTGTGCGCATTTTGGGAATATCCCCATTCATAGGTCCGATATCTACATCTATGAATTGAAAAGTCCGAATGGTTTGTGAATTCCGCACAGCTATAACGGCCAAACTTAATAAGATAGCCAGCTCGAAAGATAAATTGATAAGGCAATGATTTTTTTGAAACACTTTCCAGTGTTTCAAAATACGATTAACCAACATGTTAACTAATCGATTATGGTAAATTGGATCGGATTAAACTTAAAAAGAAAATCAATTTCTTTATACTGAAATGGTTTGATTAAATATATTTAGTGCCATTTATTGCACACAAGGCATGTTAGAACAACAATTAGAGCAAATTCTGTATAGCAGAAATTGGGATTGCAAAGTTGAAGATGGAGAGACTGCTCCATTTGTGTTTTACCGAACATGCAAGACCCTAGACAAGTCTTACTACTACTGTGGCTTCTTGGTGGCATTGATATATTCTTAGGAGTTGGAGGGTTTTTGATAAACTCACAAAATGTAAACTAGACAACAAAAAGATGAGAAGCTAAATTAAGTAAATGCAGAAACATCAACACAAAAAAAGATGAATTCAATAAACTGGCCATTGCCTCTACATATGATGATAATAACAATTGGCATATTTCCTTAAAAGACTCAAAATTTGAGGGATCATCAAATCCAATAAGTATAGAGAACATGGTGATGAACAAAATTAATAGGCAAAAAAAAACCCAATATTACTTTACTCCTCATCAGGGTAATTAAACTTCACTGAATGTGATTGCAAGTCAATTTGCCCTCCTCTATAGCTACCGCGCTTCTTCTTCGTCTTTTCATGACGGAAGTCCCTGAAAGAGAGAGAAAGAAGAATGACTTATTTTGGTAATGCAGATAGCATGAACAAAATGCAAAGCCATGCCAACAGAAAATGGAAGCCTTCAATCCTAAGCATACAATATGACTAACATGACCAGGCAGCCACACAAAAATTCGCTCGGTTGATGTTGCTCCTGTCTGCCTAACTTTCCTCTGACATTGATTTGCTCAAGTACAAAATCAATCAAATTCAAGACTGGCGCCAATCATTACTAAGATGCAAGAAGTGTTTTGTTTTTCAAAACACGACAACAAGTTACACAGAAAACAAAATTTTCCCAACTACCAATTCCAAACAGAACCAAAAACCAAGATAATTCACTTTGAAGCGACTATTCCCTAGATACACATGTCATGCTAGTTCATTTCATCTTTACCATTATTACTTAGGCTGGCAATACTCATTTCATTTTCACCTTAATAGTTGACAGATAAATTCATGTGAACACTGATTGATTTAGTTATTTATTAGCTTATAGTAGTCCCTTAGTATTATTTATGGTTGGATCTTGTCCACCCCAATCTTTATCCCAACACCAGGAAAGTTTTCCCTAGTGAGAGATACTAATACCCAAAACAAGAAAAAAAAAAAAGGATAAGTTATTTGATCACCGAAGTAAATGAATGTTGAGAAAGTAGGATGTATACCTTCCTTTCACCTGGCCCAGGACTTCTTGGGCTTTTGCACCATAACCAATATCTGCACCACCCTGAAAAAAGTACACCAAGGAACACATTTAAAAGGAGTAGAATACTTCGAGGGAAAAGAAGCTATGTAAAAGCCATCACACCTTTGCCCAGTAAGAATTATCCTGAAGCTTGTTATCAGCAAATTCCACTTCATCAACTTTCACCCTTTGAAAAGCATTTACCGTTTTTGGCTGCAGTATACAAATCAATAGATTTTCTCAGCCCAATTAGCAAAAACATGCAGAACGCAGGCATGAAGAGTCAGAACACCACCAAAAGTAGTTTATTGTGGGGGAAAAAAATGAGCAAATACACACAGACAGAAAGGGAGAAGGAGAGGGAGGGAGATTTGGAATGCAGATAATTAAACCTCCCTAGAGCCTAGATAGTTCGTGGCCAGTGTTTGTTATTTGAGCTGGCCACAGGATTGAGACAATATGTAGGTTTCAAAAAAAATTGAAAAGAGATGCTCTTAAGGTCAGATTAATTGTCAATTTGTCATGGAACTTAAATTTAAACTATCAAAATTATGAGGTAAAAGAGGAAAAATAAGTGGAAGAAGAAATTTGACATGAAGCACAAAACAAGGAAAGGGGGAAAAGGAAGACCATCAACAATAACAAGCAAAAAAAGATTCAGGCGTACCTCTGCAGAATCAAAACGCTGCTTCTTAGCACTTCTCTTGTCAGAAGATCTCTCAACTCCATTGTTCACGAGATCCCCCTTTTCACTTCCATCAAACTGTTTAGTCGATGACTTCTGTGGCTTCATTTGACTAACACTGCCATTCTCCTGATTACTTTCTCCACCAACATGAAGATCAGCCCCATTAAGCGGTTTCACTTCAGCTTGAGGCGTATTAACATCAGCTTCTTCTGTGCCTTCAGCTTTTCTCCTCTTAGATTCTTCAACAGCAACTCCCTCAAGAGGCTTATCCTTACTTTCATCAGAAGCAGTTCGTTTTCTCTTCTTTGACTTCTTGTCAGCTCCAATCTCCTTGGTCTCCTGTGATTTCTCTTTGTCAAAAACTTCTACACCAATATCAGATAATTTTTCAGAATCTGAAACCTTTTTTTTCTTCTTCTTTTCTTTGGATTCAGTTTTATTATGGTCCAGCAAAATGTTAGCAGCATCTGTACTACTGACTACCACTTTTTGAGTTTCCTTGCCATCTTCAACAGGGAATACCATTCTCGGCTTCCCCTCCTTCACTTTATCTTTAGATTTAGTTGTCTTTGCAGAATCGTTTTTGCCATCGCCACCCGCAATTTCTGTACCTTGTTTTCTCTCAGTCACCGCTGGCAATGAATCTTCCCGCATTCCATTTTCGTCATGTGATTCAGATGTTAACTTATTTTTCTTCTTCTTCTTCTTGTCCGTCAGCTCAACGGAATCATCCATCTTCACCTCAGAAAAAGTAGATTTGGCATTCTCATCATTTTCTTCATTTTTCTTTTTCTTCTTCTTACTAACAGTTTCTACAGGAGCTCCTTTATCACCACCAGGATCTTTCACCATTGTTCCATTAGCACTTTCTTCTGCATTAAAAGTCATCATCAGTCAACATATTCACATAATAAACCAATGAGCAGCCGAAATAAAGAAAAAAAGAATAAGCAATGGAAGGCGGACGTATAGTATAATGAAGTTTCATTTCAGAATCTACCTTGCTCCATGTGGCCCTTGCTATTTGTGTCACCATTTCTACTGCAGACAAAAAGCTCAACTAGCTTCAAAACAGAAACTGATAAAAAGCATTATTCAATGAATACAAATTAAAAATTTAAAGATGAAGCAAGAAAGCACAAATTTTAGGATATATCTCTAGGTGAAGAAGTTAATGAACATATGGAGAAAGAAAATTATTTCAAAAGGAAGGATATGACACGTCTTCTCTACAATTAAATTACCATTGTTATCAATTGGTCATTTCTGCAGATGGCAGTGTGAAAATCTAACAATAATTTCCATAGCAAGGACTACATATTTGTCATCTCATCAAGTAAGCTCCATTTAATGCACAGGCTAGCCACAGGTACTTTGCTTTCTCCTAAAATAGACTCACCCAATATCATTTCATGTCATCCAATTCTGATTCATTAGATACAACAAACGCACATGATATAATATAATCAGTGAGCTACGTTTCAGTAGGGATAAAGACAATTTGATTTGTTTTGAGAGGCTTAGGCTTCAATTTAAACAAATGTAAGGCCATTCTAACTTCCTATCAAATGTTATTGATGATGGGCAAATGAAGATATATCCAAGGAAGATCAGTTGTAGATGGGCAGACTAAGAACACCTCTTTGAAGCAGAATATTCTTGTTTCCAAACGACTGCTATAGATTAAAAAATATATTTATGACATGAAAGAACTCCATTGAATGCAAGACCCAGAACTACAAAACAAAATGCAATGTCCAGAATAACTGCTCAATCAGTTATCACCTTAGCCACACGTATGTTATACCTATGGCATACAGCAAAAGAACAAAATACCTAAACAAAATAATTACATTGCTAAGTGGGTGTCAGAAGCTCTACAGGCAAATTACCAAAACTAGCTCAATTGTAAGATTAAAAAAACTTCCTTCACCTATTATAGTGCTCAAAACAATAAAACTCTCTTAACAAGCTATTGGGATATTCAATTCAACCGTGCAACATCCTCATTCTTATTTTTCCGACTTACCAATTTTCTAAATGTTTGCAGTACATCTCCTCCAAGTCAAATGCATTTGCCTTCCAAGTATCATCCTGAAACAAAATCAAGTATTACAGTTGGCTTACATAAACAAGACAACTAAAGGAAGACTAAACCACATTTGCAAAGCAACTATTGCGTCACAATTAAGGGCATAATCAAAATTACATTACTGCTTTATCAATAATTTTGATTACGTGGCAATGTGTAATTGATAAAGTAGTAATGTAATATTGATTGGCATTACCAAAACGAAAATATCAGCTTTCTCTACTGATCTAATCTTCCTAAAGTACATGACTTCTACATCTGTCTATATCGCAGTCATATCTGGTATCAAACTACCTCTAATTGAGCTTCTTTGAGGAACCGTTTGAAAGTTTTCACGAACCCTTTATTGTGTATGTACTTAATGACAGAGTGGAGCAGCGCCAGCTTATGATCATCCTTTAAGATGTGGGTTTTCTGGTTAAGCTCCTGCTTCGTCATTGTCTCTCCAGGCTTGTGTTTCTGCAGCTGTCTTTGCTCTGCAAGCACAACCTGGCGAGGCTTTAAGGCTGTAAGTCTTGAAATTGAGCTATAGTTTTCCAGCAGCTTATTATCACTCTCTTCCACCATCCACTGACAATGACAATCAATCAAACTCTATTTAATCCTTAATTTGAAGAAACCCAACAATTATTCAGACTAAACTAAATTTACAGGAAAAAACCTTAAAAATCAATTCTTGGCAAGATTAGGCATTATCCCAATTTGAAAAAAAAAAAAAAACAAAACCCAGAACTAAGCATTAACAAAAAAACAAAAGAAAAACATTCATTCAACGAACTTCAAAAACAGCAAAGAATTAAACAATAAACACAACACGAGCTAACTCAACCCTGTGAATGAGAAATTGACCTCAGAAACAGCAAAAAGATTGGATTTTTATTCAATTATCCATTAATCTTTACATGGGTTTTCTCAGAAGAGCTCAAGAAAATGAAATCAACGAAAGAATGATTTACCAGAAGACAGCAGGGCTGTGAACGAGAGAGGTGGCAGAGTGAAGACAATAAGGGTATAAGCTTATAAGGAAGGAAGTAATGGAGGGAGATTAGGGTTTTAGAGCTTCCCGGGTTAATTTTATGGGTTTGGGTTTGGATGGTCCGAATTATTAAATTGGATAGTTTCAAAATTCTAAAGGTTAATTTCACTTTACCCTCCTAAAAGTTTTACACAATTACACATTTCCCCATACACTTTCAATACCAAATACTACTCAATTAATCATAATTGTTATACATGTGAAGTTTTTAGGATGAATTAACACTTTAACAACCCACAAGTTTGTGAATGTGCAAAATTAGTTCGGTTATATAAATTATATTTGACTATGGTGTTTTATGTTAGGTATAATATTTTTTATATTTAAATATGTTATCTAATTATTTCTTTCCAATTGCTTAAACTCTTTCCCTTCTCTTTTGCAAGTATGGTAAATGGGAGTTTCTAACATTAGTAGGAGGTTAGGAGCAAATTCAAAAATAATAAGAATGATTTTTTCTTGTTTAAAATTAAATTATTAAAAAAATAAAAGCTAACATTTTAATTTAGATATCCATAAGAGGATTGTGTATACTTTTAATATTATAACTATAGTTTCAAATCACTCAGTATAGTACTTTTATAGGTTAAAGTGATATTTTTTAATGTTATACTGCTATAGAGTTGTTACTTTTAAACAGTTAAGTTATACTTTTTGAAGTTACTTACTAGATAAAATTTTTTTGTCGCCGGTAGTGATACTTTTATATTTGATAGTGATACTTTTGTAGTTGAGAGTGATATTTTTCCATGTCATATTATTACTTTTTGTTAAAAGAGTGTAATATTTATAATGTTAAATTATACTTTTTCAATTCAATTACTATATTACTTTTATAGTCAAAGAATGACTGTTTATTTAAGGGAAAAACGGATCTCACGTTGTATCTAATAGTCAAATAATAATAGATGATAGTAACAAGAAAAATAAATGAGACAATAGACACAAAGATTTATGTGGTTCGGTTAAGGTGACCTACGTCCAAGGTCAGAGGCGGTGCCAAATTTCACTATTAAGTGGAGACAATTAGCCACTGTCTAACACAAAAAGCTTTTTCTAAAATGTAAAACAAATGAAAAAGAAAAGGAGAGAAAGAGAAAGGAAAGCAAGAGAAGCTTTCGTTTTGGGATGAAATGAAACTTCAGCATCTGTCTCGTATTTATAGGCAAATGCTAAATGTGAATTGATGTATGAAAAACTCAAGCCGCTTAGCTGCCAAAATGCTTCATTTCACACACAACATCAAAGTTTACAAAAGAAAACCAAGGGAAAAACATGCGTATTGTATTGAGATTGACAAGCCACCAAAATCTGAACTCAAAAGTCATCATAAAATAGCTATGGCCATAAGAGGGTTGCGGTCCATATAATATATTCATTACAGTTTACATATCATATTGTTACTTTTTATTGCACTCTTAGTGAAACTTTGTCATATAGTCGAATGTAGTTTTATTGTACATCAAAATAGCGATTATCTCACCGTTACATATCCGAACCCATTTTATAAGAAATTAGCCGTTCAACAAATGTAAACACTAAACAATCTTTCCTCTTGAATGATTTAGCCAACTGTCTACTTTTGCCTCTGGAATGATTTTGGCAACTCTCTTTTCAGTTCAGCTGTTTTCGGTTGTTCATTCAGTATTTCATTAATACATTGAAATAGCATTTGAACAATTTCATTCATAAGAAAATCATTACAAATATTACCGTTATTTATAAATATTAACAATTTCAACCCCCAACCTTCGCCTCGTTGCCCACGGCCTCAAAGTCGCACTACTAAAAATTGTAAAAACCAAACATTCTATTTCTCTTCTTCTCACTTTCAGTTCATATTTTTGCAAAACCTTTTTCTTTTCTCTTCAAACATTTTTTTTATAGAATCTATCAATAACGAACTGCCAGCATATTTACTACTACTGTGTGACTGTGTGTGGGAAAATGGCGGCTGTTTCAACTCAATTCTCAACTTTCAATTCATTGAAACCGCCCTCTTCGATTAGCAGTAAAAATATTCATCTGGGCTTCTCAAATTCTGCTCTCCAAAAGTTTTTATTCAGAAAGACTTCAACTTTTACAACTCAACCCGGGAGGCTTGTGGTTTCTGCAAGCAGCAGCAGCATTGATAACAATCATTTGAACAAAAGTAGCAATCTTTCTGTCTCTGATTCACCTCCTTCCAGCTCCAGGCCCAAGTTAGTACTTCGTTTTCTTGTTTAATACTTGTATTCTATAGCTGTTGATGATGAGGAATTGTAAATATGTATCTTTTTCATTTATTGTCGCACTTGGGATTTTTTTTTTTAGTCTTAATGGATATTTGTGCATTTGGGTTTTTGTTTTTAATGTTTCATCTGTTCATCGGGTTCTCAGTGGCATGTATTTTCTTGTATAAATGGAGGATATAGTTACACTTCTTTGGAAATGAAGGTATTTTTGCTTAACACTTTACTGAATGGAAATTTGATTGCTTTAATGATTGCGATAATGTGTATTCTTGCCAGTTTTGACCCAAAAATCTGAACTTTTAAAAAATATTAACAAGTTTAATGTCTGGTGTTCCCATATTTGGCCCGAAAATTGAACTTTTAATAATATTGAATAAGGTTAATGGCATTCCGCTTAAATTTAAATGAGTTTAGTGGCCTAATGTGATCCATATTTAGTTGGATAAAGCCTTAGATGCTGTTGTTGAAGGTTAATGGCATCCCAGTTGAGGACGAGGAGAAGAAAGATGGGAAAATTTGGTTGGATGATGTTTCTTCTATTGTTAATTAATGTAGAGGGCTTTCGTTTTGTATATCTGATACTGGTTGATTATTTTTTGTGCTTTGCCGTTGATTTGTTTACTCATCAAAGAAGAGAAAAGATTCATTTTCAAGCTTGATTAGTAAAGATTATTTTATTATAAAAATTATTATTGTTTAGGAAGAAGACATTGTTTATGGGATTCTTATATTGATGAAAATTCAGAGTGAGGCGCCACACTATCTCTGTATTTGTCGGTGATGAAAGTGGGATGATAAATCGGATTGCAGGAGTGTTTGCAAGGAGAGGATACAACATTGAGTCCCTTGCAGTTGGTCTGAACAAGGATAAGGCTCTCTTCACTATAGTTGTGTCAGGAACTGAGAGGATATTGCAGCAGGTTATGGAACAACTCCAAAAGCTTGTGAATGTGATAAAGGTTGTGTACCACATTACTCTTTATGTCTTCCATTTGTATTACTATGCATCTGAATAATTTCTTTGCTTCTGTACAAGATTTAGATTCTGACATTCAGTTTGTACCTTAAGTACTCTTCTTTGGACATAGCTTTTCTATTTTATATGTATGTATTTTGCTGTGAAGTATGCTTCCATTTTGAACCTTTTTGTTTATGCAAATTCTACAACCAGGTTGAAGATATTTCGAAGGACCCACAGGTTGAACGGGAACTGATGCTTGTGAAAATCAATGCAGATCCAAGTTATCGAGAAGAGGTTGTTTGCTGGTATCTCTTGCCTGCTACATGTCAAAGTTGTATACTGCCGAAAGATTGATTAGGGTTCTGTTGAAGGACTACTATCCTTTAGCCTGAAAATTACTATTAGGAGTCCTTGCAGTTTTCTGTTTTATGTTGTTAGTAATTTTAATTATGTCGGTTAAAATCTTCAGGTCATGTGGTTGGTGGACACTTTCAGAGCAAAAGTTGTGGATATTTCAGATCATTCTCTAACTATTGAGGTTGTACCAGAGCACTTTTGTTTTGTATCTGTTTGGCTACAACTTCGAATATAGTCATGCACAACTGATTGTGAACTTCATTCTCTTTTGCTTGCAAAGAGGACTAAAATTAAGGTGTTAACTGAAATTTTCTTTGGCTTTTGGTTTTTATATGCTTGGCTAAAGCCAATCTCTGTGATGTGGGGGATGTGAAAAAAATACTGTCTTCATTGCCTTTTGACCTGTAGCATGTGGCAAATAATGCATGCAAATTATCTCATAGCAGTGGATGGTGAAAGTTTAAGTAATTTTTGCGGGCTTGCATTTGGGTTTTGTGTTAAGAAGTACCTGTTATCTCTTTTGAATTTTTTCTTTTCTCCTTTTTGTGTTTCCTTTGGGGACTGAGCAAGATGGTTGTGGCAATGCTTTTAGTTCATTGTCATACTCAATATTTGTATCTTAGAGAGAATATTTCATGCATTTAGACTGTATTCTATGGGAGAACCTTATAAAGGTGTAGTTTTATGTTTTTCTATTTACTAGTCCCTGCCCCTGCATATACCCTGTCTGAAATATGGATGAGAACTGGAAATTGATGGAGATTGTACTTGCCAATCTTATGTATTGTAATTGCACCATATAAAATTGTTGCTTCTTGTATGTTTTTCATTCTGCTAAACTTGATGAAAATCATGCATTCATGGAGCCCCTCAAAGTTAATGGTCTGGTATATCCACTACAAACAATAAGATGTTCATGCTAACCATTCTTAAATCCCAATTTCATTATTGATATAGGTAACTGGAGATCCAGGAAAGATGGTTGCTGTGCAAAGGAATTTAAGTAAATTTGGAATTAGGGAAATTGCACGAACTGGAAAGGTTTGCTGTGTGGAAAGTTAGCATAATGTTCTGATTTTCGTTCACATTAATATTTATCTATTGTCTGTTTATCTAGTTGTTTATTTGTTTGATGGCTTATGCTTAGATTGCCTTGAGAAGGGAAAAGATGGGGGAATCTGCTCCTTTTTGGAGGTTTTCAGCTGCTTCATATCCAGATCTTGAAGGAACAATGTCTGTTGGTGCTGTTTTAAAAACGACAAAGAGAGTAGGCAGTGTAGCATCTGATACATCTAGTGGGGTACGTCTAATACTTGTGTCCTATGAAGATGGTCCTTTAACTCACAAGATGCCATGTTTACAAGAATTAAAAAAAAGAGAATATAATTACATTCATGTATTCGGCAGACTGAATTAACTTCTATTTGACAATGAATGATTCGAAATTGGGACCTTTGAGCATTGTGGAGTATAAACCAGTGCTCATAAGTTGACCAAGATATAGTCAGAACTGCTCCACAAAGTTCCTAAATGGTTTTAAGTTCTAGAGTGTGATTGCCACAGCACATATGATGAGTAAACATGCTGATTTGTTTACTAATATATTTTACCTTGGGCCGATTGTATAGATTATTTATTATTGAACATATCGTCTCTATTTAACAGTCCACGAGCACCTTCTCTTAGTCAAAAGGTACTAAAAATTTGCATAAGAGATCCACAAATGTATTTGGTTTATATTTGCTTGTATGAAATCTTAAACATCGTTGAGCATGAGTAAAAGGATATTAGGTGAGAAAATTTTAAGACATATGATCCATTTGTTTTAAATTTTAATGTTTCTTGCATAAAGGTGCTTGTTTTTAATTATCCTTTTGTTGCTATTCCATTTTGGTATGTTTACAATTATTTGTATGGACTTGTGCATCAAAAGCCAGGTACCCTTCCCATAACCTTATATTCCCATTTGGGGAAAGGCTGCCATCACTTTGTACCTTCACATGCTTTACTTGATTTTAGAAATCCAATTTCAGAAAACGTTTAATGTCTATGGGCTCGTCCCCCAATATCTGTGTGCTCTTTGAGTGGGGGCTCTGTACATTATCCTTCAATTGTTTGTTTTAAGGTTCCTTCATGTGATCCTTATCTTAATCTTCCACTTAATAGATGTCACATTGCTTTTTGCTTGTTCTTTGGTTTTGGACCATGTATCTGATATATTTGTTCTTCTTTATCAGGGAGATGTTTATCCTGTCGAGGCTGCTGATGATGGTTCTGTCAGTCCAGTTCTCGATGCTCATTGGGGTGTTCTGAATGATGATGACGTAAGGATTATCATTGATTTTATGTTCTTCGACACTTGCTTCGTTATGCCATTTTCTTTGTTGAATTTGTGTACGTCTGATGCTTCATTTATTTAAAATATCGTTTTGTGTGGTTCAAGTTGTCTAGGGTAGTGATGAAAGCTTTCATCTGTTCGTTGAAATTTCATTTGCTAAAAGCCTGTCCTAGTTACTGTTTTATTAAAAGGTGGTTATGCAAATGGAGTAGCAGGTGGTTTAAAATTCCTTACCAAATTGATTTGAATACTCTGTTCATAAAGGAATTTAGTGTTTTTGCACCACTGAATTCAATTTATCTTCTTTCAGACAAGTGGCCTTCGCTCCCACACTCTGTCAATGCTTGTGAATGACTCTCCTGGAGTTCTCAACATAATAACTGGTGTCTTTGCCCGACGAGGCTATAACATTCAAGTATATTAGATTTCTCTTAACACTGAATCGGTGAATTTTCTCTCTTTCAAATATGTTCCTATATTTCATTTCTATTGTGATTTTAATTTCAGAGTTTAGCCGTTGGTCATGCTGAAGTTGAGGGGCTTTCTCGCATTACGACTGTTGTTCCTGGTACAAATGAATCAATCAGTAAGCTGTTGCAGCAACTTTATAAGTTGATAGATCTTCATGAGGTGAGAGGATTGTTCATTTTGAGATTTAGGCTTCTTTTGTCATGGGCAAAATTGAGCAGATCATATATAATGTATGCCAGGAATTTTAATCTTTGTATCCGATTAGACCTCTTAGAATTCATGATATCTAAAAGTACATTGTCTTGAGAACTTATTTTCCTCGGTATCACTTGTTTACCTTTTGCTTAAGAAATATGAGATTGCTTCTTTTGGATTATAAATAACACTATACCTTTTAATTGTCTTTTTGTTCCATAGGACTTGTTGTAATCTTAAGTTTGAAAGGGTAATTTTGGCCATTGTATATTGCCTCTTGAATACATTGTTCATTCTTTCAGGTTCAAGACCTTACCCACTTGCCTTTTGCTGAAAGGGAATTAATGTTGATAAAAATTGCTGTTAATGCTGCTGCCCGTCGCAACGTTCTAGATATTGCAAGCATTTTCAGGGCCAATGCTGTTGATGTGTCTGATCATACTATAACTCTTGAGGTTGGATCCATTATTGCAATTATATTTCAGTTGCCATATTCTAGCCTCAGAAGTTTTGGTGTTTATACTTTCTACATGGATACCAATTGTCAACGACCTTGTTTTCTTCGATCAAATTGCCTTTGTTCACAATATAAAATTTTATTGGGGATAATTCGGTACAATTGGATGTGGAAAGTTGAAATACAGCAGTGCTAACAAGGTCTTTTATATCTATTAGACCGTGGTTTCCCTTTCTCGTCTTTAAGTGTAATGTGTTTATTTTCTCGTCTTCAGCTTACTGGAGATTTGGACAAGATGGTGGCTCTGCAGAGATTATTGGAACCTTATGGCATTTGTGAGGTGTGTTTGTCATCATTGATGTTGTCTAACTAATATTTGCTTGCAAATTATCTTTTGCATACTTGATATTTGTTTTCTCATGTTAGCATGATCTTTGGAGATGCCAATGTAGACTATTCAATGTTTATCCTAAACCTTTTTTTGGAGTGCAAACTTTCTTCCTGTGAATATTATTCCAGTGGCTATCTGAACTTCTTTTCACCAGGTGGCCCGAACTGGACGTATAGCACTTGTGCGTGAATCTGGAGTCGATTCAAAGTACCTCCGGGGATACTCATACCCAGTTTAACTGTGGACATGCTGAAGCGCATCTTTTTCATTTTTGTAAGTACTTTGGGAGCATTTTACAGATGCCTTGAGTTTCACACGTATATTTGATTTTCATATGGGCCTGGATGACTTCAATCAACATACAAATTTTGAGGACCTGAAGTTGCTGAGCACACACTACTTTCCTTTTCAATATTTCTTATCATATTATGTTTGACTCAATCAACTAGTGTATATGTTTGAGAATATTTTCACCAATTCGTGATTGTTTCGCTATAATATACGAATCGACTTGCAAATAATGCTTAAAGTTTACAGCTAGTACCAGTGGTTAATACAGATTTTTATCTCATCTTATATATTTGCAAAGTTGAGCAAAGAGAAAGGTTACAAAAGATAGTTGATGCTTTCTTGTGCCTTATTGGTATATTATGGTATGCAAGGCTAAGGTAGCAACACTCTGATGATATGAGAGTCCTATAAATCATTGAACTTCAAAAAGACTAACAAAATCTCTCTTTAAAACAAAGCATCAAAGCATCAAAGCACCAAAGCTGGGGAGGACTTGTTGAATTGAAGGTGTTTTATGCATCATTCAGGGGCAAGAGCCACAACTTGCTTCCCAACATTGAGCCCTGAGAATAGCCCTATAAGAGCATTTGGGGCATTCTCAAGTCCTTCAGCTGTGTCTTCCACATATGTAATCTTTCCTTCTTTTATTTGTGGAACAATCACTTCCAGGTACTTTGGATAGAGATGATAGTGATCAACCACAATAAATCCTTCCATTCGAATACGTTTGGATATCAAACAGAACAGATTGTGCACGCCTTCGTGCTTCTCGAGATTGTATTGTGAGATCAATCCACACACAGCAATGCGGCCATGGAGTCTCATGTTAAGAAGCACAGCATCGAGTATCTTTCCTCCAACATTCTCGAAGTAAATATCAATTCCATCAGGGAAATACCTACCAAGACAAAGTTACAACACTAAGTAAGAACAACAGTGGGATTGACATCATTCTTTAAATGGGACACTAACCTTTTCAAGGCTGCATCTAAATCTTCCTCTTCCTTGTAGTTGAAAGCTTCGTCAAATCCGAATTTGTTCTTCAACAAATCAACCTTAAAGCAACCAAGAAAAACAGGTGAAGTTCAGTATGAATGCATAGGCTATTGTTGTCCATATCTTTCTTTTGCTTAACAAAATAGAAAACCAGACAAGTTCAGATCCGACTATAGATTGACTGGACATCTCAAGTGATCAAACCTTTTCTTTGCTTCCTGCACTTCCAACAACATAACAGCCAAATGACTTTGCGAATTGTCCAACAAGCTGACCAACTGCTCCTGAAGCTGCTGAAACATAGACACGCTCTCCTTTCTTGGGAGAGCAAATCTCAAAAAATCCAACGTACGCAGTCGTGCCAGGCATTCCTGATAGCATTTCAAATTTGAAACTGTCACACTAAAGAATCAAAGCAAAAGGCTATGCAAAATGGTACAAGTTCAAATGTATCTTGTAAGAGGACAAGCTTTTCTGCAAAACACAATGTATTGGGATATAATATATAACTTTTAAGGCTAAAGTGGAGATGTTAGTTTCTCAACTGTGAAAGGAAATACAGTCAAAGCAATAGTGAATATGCAAGTTGTGAGAATTAAACTTACCAAGGATTCCAGTATAGTAGGACAGAGGAACATCTGTGTGTTCAATCTTAAAGAAAGAGTCAGGGGCAGTAACAATGCTGTACTCTTCCCATCCTGTCATTCCCCAAGCCAAATCACCCTTACTGAACTTTGGATGGCTAGACTCCAAAACTTTAACCACTCCATATCCAATTAGAGGCTACAACAAAATCAATGACAACAACAAGTAATGAATTCTTGCCCCTTTGTTTCATTAGTTGAATCATTTATTCATAAACCAAAATGAATCTCTTTAAGTAGTTATGCTAACTATCAATTCTCTCATACAGTTTTACACATTTGAAGTATCTTATTCTCAAGTGCTATATAAAGGTTCCTTTCAACAACATGATCAAATTCCAAAGCTACAAATTAATAACACCAAACAAAAACCTTTAACTGTTCCATGGTTTTCAGTATCAATTAATAGTTCATGATCAAAAAGAAAAGCAGAAATCTTTAGTCACTTTGACTTGGATTACTTTCAATCAATATTACCAAAATTGGGAGCACACACAGTGGATTTACATAGTGACACTACAAAAACAATATTCTATAACTGGAAAAGTTTAAGCTTCTAAAAACCCAATGATTGATGAGAATGAGATCCCTCCATGGCCCATAGCCAATCCTTAAAGCCAAGGGAAAAAAAAGAAAGAGTGACAGAATTGTGATGAATTCAATCAACAATATTCACATTGTTCATACTTACAGAGCCAGGAGTGAAGGACTCAATATAGCTTCCTTCTGACTTGGCCATGCGGATTTTCATGTAAGGATCGCATGACAAGTAGAGATTTTTAACCAGGATTGCCCCAGAAGAACCATCTGCGGGAAGCTTCAGCTTGATATTGCTGGTCTTCAACTCCATATCACTCTCTTTCGGAAAACCCGTGACATAGTTCTTCAGGAGCACCTGCTTGTTGCTCACTTCCTCAGCCATTTTTGATCACGTACTCCAAAAACAAAGCAAAGGTAGATTCTTGAGGATTATCTGGGATCGGTCTGTCTAACATTTATAGAAGTATAGATGGCCCTTGTCTACAATCATTAAGTTCATGGGCGGTATGATGATATCCACATGCTAGTAAAGATTCATCTCTTCAAATTATAAGTTGCTGCCTGTGGGAACCAGGAAAGAGACTTGCATTGGATTGTGGTTATGACTATTGATGAAGGTGAAAAAGGATGAAAACATGTTTGTTTGATGTCTTTGACAAAATGGAAAATACTAATGTGTATACATATCTTGGAAGCATTTGGTGAAAAGAACTCTTACATTCTTTCATCTGAATCAGTCAGTTTTTTGGAAGTTCTTGATGGATTTTCCAAGTACTTTTAAATGAATATATACAGTAAGATTTTTTTAAGATTTTATATGATATGATTTGAGAAGTGACACCAAAATTTCCAGTGCTTTTTACTGCAATTTCAGTTTGTTTTTAACTTTGGAATTAGTGAGCTGAAGAAATGTACTTTTGGATGAATGTTTTTCTGGAATTGAATGATTTTAAGATAAGTTGAGATTTTCAATTCGTTAACCAAAGACAAATCCTGATTTTCTTGAACCATAGGAACATGCACAAGAAGGAAAAGATTAACTTCTTCTTAATTTGCTTTTTATGACAAATAATGATGAAGGGACCACTGAAAAATCATGAAAGGGCAAAAAATAGATAAGGAAAGGATGAATGAAGCATTGGCAGCCACTGCATTTTGTTGCCATGAGCTATTGTGATTTCACACTACTAACTTTGTATCTTGTGAGATTTTCTCAAACTTTAGATTTCTTCTGTTCACATCCCTCAATTATTTAGCTCCCAACTAATGTCCAACTCAACTACTAGTTAATACCATGTTGCGTATATCTCCCCGAATGGAGGTCTATTATATGGATCACACTTGTGATACTTTAAACAACAATAACAATTGAGGTTTTATCTCATTAAGTAGAGATCGACTATATGGATCACACTTTGTCTCTATACTCGGTCGCCTAATCTTTACCCAATATTTAATGTGATTCATATTATAAGATAGTGACAAAATTTTACGTCGGTTGCCAACTGATGAAGATTGAATTTTGATTACAAGTATAATATCTCAGAAGTAGATTCATAATACAACAAGTATTCTTTTGATCATAGGAGAACAACTCCTTCTCACCAATTATTTCTATTACACATATATGGTAGGAGTTACAATTTTATTACATCTCTTACACTACAACAAACCCTTCTTCAACACTCTGATAATATGAGAATCCTATAAATTATTAAACTTCAAAAAGACTAACAAAATCTCTCTTTAAAACAAAGCATCAAAGCATCAAAGCACCAAAGCTGAGGAGGACTTGTTGAATTGAAGGTGTTTTATGCATCATTCAGTGGCAAGGGCCACAACTTGCTTCCCAACATTGAGCCCTGAGAATAGCCCTATTAGAGCCTTTGGGGCATTCTCAAGTCCTTCAGCTATGTCTTCCACATATGTAATCTTTCCTTCTTTTATTTGTGGAACAATCACTTCCAGGTACTTTGGATAGAGATGATAGTGATCAAACACCAGGAATCCTTCCATTCGAATACGTTTCGATACCAAACAGAACAGATTGTGCACGCCTTCGTGCTTCTCGAGATTGTATTGTGAGATCAATCCGCACACAGCAATGCGGCCATGGAGTCTCATGTTAAGAAGCACAGCATCCAACATCTTTCCTCCAACGTTCTCGAAGTAAATATCAATTCCATCAGGGAAATACCTACCAAGACAAAGATACAACACTAAGTAAGAATAACACTGGGTTTGACATCATTCTTTCAATGGGAAACTAACCTTTTCAAGGCTGCATCTAAATCTTCCTCTTCCTTGTAGTTGAAAGCATCGTCAAATCCGAATTTGTTCTTCAACAAATCAACCTTAAAGCAACCAAGAAAAACAGGTGAAGTTCAGGAAAAACCCATGAATGCATAGGCAATTGTTGTCCATATCTTTCTTTTACTAAACAAAATAGAAAACCAGACAAGTTCAGATCCGACTATAGTTTACTTCAATCAGACTGGACATCTCAAGTGATCAAACCTTTTCTTGGCTTCCTGCACTTCCAACAACATAACAGCCAAATGCCTTTGCGAATTGTCCAACAAGCTGACCAACTGCTCCTGAAGCTGCTGAAACGTAGACACGCTCTCCTTTCTTGGGAGAGCAAATCTCAAAAAATCCAGCGTACGCAGTCGTGCCAGGCATTCCTGATACCATCTCAAATTTGAAACTGTCACAATAAAGAATCAAAGCAAAAGGCTATGCAAAATGGTACAAGTTCAAATGTATCTTGTAAGAGGACAAGCTTTTCTGCAAAACACAATGTATTGGGATATAATATATAACTTTTAAGGCTAAAGTGGAGATGTTAGTTTCTCAACTGTGAAAGGAAATACAGTCAAAGCAATAGTGAATATGCAAGTTGTGAGAATTAAACTTACCAAGGATCCCAGTATAATAGGACAGAGGAACATCTGTGTGTTCAATCTTAAAGAAAGAGTCTGGGGCAGTAACAATGCTGTACTCTTCCCATCCTGTCATTCCCCAAGCCAAATCACCCTTACTGAACTTTGGATGACTAGAATCCAAAACTTTAACCACTCCATATCCAATTAGAGGCTACAACAAAATCAATGACAACAACAAGTAATGAATTCTTGCCCCTTTTGTTTCATTAGTTGAATCATTTACTCATAAACCAAAATGCATCTCTTTTAAGTAGTTATGCTAACAATCAATTCTCTGATACAGTTTTACACATTTGAAGTATCTTATTCTCAAGAGCTATTAAGGTTCGATCCTCTCAACAACATGATCAAATTCCAAAGCTACAAATTAATAACACTAAACAAAAACTTTTAACTGTTCCATGATTTTCAGAATCAATTAATAGTTCATCATCAAACAGAAGAGCATAAATCTTTAGTCACTTTGACTTGGATTACTTTCTATCAATATTACCAAGATAGAGCACACACAAACAATATTCTACCCTTTTATATAGTAATGATAACACAGTGGATTTACATAGTTACACTTCCAATACAATATTCTATAACTGGAAAATTAAAGTTTAAGCTTCTAAAAACCCAATAATTGATGAGAATGAGAACCCTCCATAGCCAATCCTTAAAGACAAGGGAAAAAAAAGAAAGAGTGACAGAATTGTGATAAATTGAATCAACAATATTCGCATAGTTCATACTTACAGAGCCAGGAGTGAAGGACTCAATATAGCTTCCTTCTGACTTGGCCATGCGGTTTTTCATGAAAGGATCGCAGGACAAGTAGAGATTTTTAACCAGGATTGCCCCTGAAGAACCATCTTCAGGAAGCTTCAGCTTGATATTGCTGGTCTTCAACTCCATATCACTCTCTTTCGGAAAACCCGTGACATAGTTCTTCAGCAGGACCTGCTTGTTGCTCACTTCCTCAGCCATTTTTTATCACTCCAAGTCTCCAACTACACCAACAAAGACCCTTTTACTCTGTATGTGTGATTGTGAAAGAACTTATAAAGCAAAGGTAGATTCTTGAGGATTATCTGGGATCGTCAAGTATAGATCGTATATCTACCTTAGTAAGACTGACGATTTTGATTCAGTCGTTATTACCCTTTTGTTCAGGAGTCAGAAAGGAATGCTCGTACAAAACCAAGTTTGGAATTTTAACTTGCACTGGCCCTTGTCTATAATCGTTAAGTTTATGGGTGGTATGATGATATCCACATGCTAGGAAAAATTTATGTCTTCAAATTATAAGTTGCTGTGTGTGTGGGAGCCTGGAAAGAGACTTGTATTGGAGTGTGGTTATGGTTATTGATGAAGGTGAAAAAGATGAAAACATGTTTCTTTGATGTCTTTGACAAAATGGAAAGTATTTAATGTATACATGCATATTTTGGAAGCATTTGGAGAAAAGAACTCTTACATTCTTTCATCTCAATCAGTCAGTTTTTTTTTTTTGGGAAGTTCATGATGGATTTAATGTTTTCAGGAAATGAATGATTTTAACATAAGTTGAGATTTTCATTTTGTTAACCAAAGACAAATCCTGATTTTCTTGACACATAGGAACATGCACAAGAAGGAAAAGATTAACTTCATTTTAATTTACTTTTTATGACAAATAATGATGGAGGGACCATTGAAAAATCATGAAAGGGAAAAAAATAGATAAGGAAAGAATGAATGAAGCATTGGCAATGGCAGCCACTGCATTTTGTTGCCATGAGCTATTGTGATTTGACACTACTAACTTTGTATCTTTCGAGATTTTCTCAAACTTTAAATTTCCTCTTCACTTTCCTCAATTATTTAGCTCCCAACTAATGTCCAACTCAACTATATAACTTTAAATTTCCTCTGTTCACTTTCCTCAATTATTTAGCTCCCAACTAATGTCCAACTCAATGTGGTAGTTAATACGATGTTGAACAACAATAACAACTAAGTGTATATCTCACTAAATCGAGTTCGGCTATATGGATCACACTTATGGTACGTTAAACAACAACAATTGAGCCTTATCTCACTAAGTGGAGATTGACTATATGGATCACACTTTGTCTCTATACTCGGTCGCCTAATCTTTATCCGATTTTTAATGTGATTCATATTATAAGATAGTGACAAAATTTTACGTCGGTTGCCAACCTATAACAATATTCTTCATTTTCCAAATTTATAACCGGTTACTTTTAAGCAAAAGTACTTACGTATGGCTGGGTGGAGTTTAGAAATCATTAGCACAATTATTACATTGAATCTTTTACCTTAGGAATCACTAATATCTTCTGTAATTGTTTTTATACTCCACTAAACAATGTGAGATGAAAATAAAAATATATATCAACAAGTAATGTGGCTGGCCTTACAAAAACAATCAACAGAAGTTCTCTCTCTTAATGATACATATATATCTCATAAGATACAAAGTTCATCAGAAAAAACTAAAGCACCAACCTTGTAAAAGGACTTTCACATGATGTACATTATTCAGGGGTTAGAGCTATCACCTTCTTGCCAATATTGTGCCCCAAGAAAATTCCTATGAGGGCATTTGGAGCATTCTCAAGGCCTTCAACTATGTCTTCCACATAACTGATCTTCCCTTCTTTTATAAGTGGGATAATCATTTCCAGGAACTCAGGATATTGATGGTAGTAATCCAGCACCACAAATCCTTCCATTCGAATGCGCTTGGCAACCAGCCAGAATAGATTCTGAACACCTTCAGGCTCCTCAAGGTTATATTGTGAGATCATGCCACAAATAGCAATGCGGCTGTTGAGTTTCATGTTAAGAATCACGGCATCGAGAATCTTTCCTCCAACATTCTCAAAGTAAATATCAATGCCATCAGGAAAATACCTAACGAAAGGAAGATTTGAGCAAGATCATTAGGAAAGTTGAATTAATCTTGATAGTGAAAAATCCTGTTTATTGTAGCTCAATGCAAGAAAAAAATACTCAGTGGCACATCAACATGCTAATCTTTCCCAACTTAATGAAGATTTGAGCAAGATCATTAGGCAAGTTGAATTAATCTTGATAGTGAAAAATCCTGTTTATTGTAGCTCAATGCAAGAAAATAATACTCAGTGGCACATCAACATGCTAATCTTTCCCAACTTTAATTCACAGCTAACATGGAAACTAACCTTTTCAAAGCAGCAACTAAATCTTGCTCTTCTTTATAGTTGAAAGCATCATCAAACCCAAATTTGTTCTTCAACAAATCAACCTTAAAGAAAACAAGAAAAACAAATGAAGAGCAGCAAAAATCCATAGATTTCATTTTAGCAGGGACTGAAATTCTCAGGCAAAATCAATGCTATGCATTCAAAAAGGTTGTATATTCTTCATATGATCAAAGAACTTGACACTTGCTTCAGATATCCCATATATATCCTTAAGTTATGTCAATCCCTCTAAGGCGAGACGTGCAAAAATCTCAGACGACTTCCAGGATGGATAGATTTTTATTGAAACTAATGCCTGAATCAGGAAAACTGAAATAGTGGACATCTCAAGGCACTGACCTTTTCTTTGCTTCCGGCACTTCCAACAACATGACAGCCAAGGAACTTTGCAAATTGCCCAACAAGCTGACCAACTGCCCCAGAAGCTGCTGAGATGAAGACATGTTCTCCCTTCTTGGGAGAACAAACCTTAAAAAAACCAGCATAAGCAGTCATGCCAGGCATACCTGTTAGCAAGTCAAAGTAAATTAGAGAAAAGAAGGCGAAGAAGAGAGGAAGTTAGAACTGATACATTACAATCATCAAAGCACATCATAAAAGAAATACGTGTTTCTTGAAACAAGAAAAGTCTTCTGTAAACCACTAGCTTAATGTATAATACAGAGAATCTTGAATAGGTTGAGTAAATCAAGAATTGCCCATTTCCCTAAAAGATTTTTCTCAATCACTGAAACAGCATCTAGATATACCAACAAGTATTATGGAACTCAGAGAGACCCTTACAACTTTCATGACTATCTTTACAATTATAAGGATATCATATCAGCTGTGGGAAATTAAATCTCTGCAGCTGTATCACAGTTTTGACATTAGAACTCAACATTCGAAGGACAACAATTACTCTAACCGTAACTCCTCCTTCTACAAGGAAAGAAAAGCGCTAAATAATTTGGAGAAACATACCAAGGATTCCGGTATAGTAGGATAGAGGGACATCTGTGTGTTCAATTTTGAAGAGAACATATGGAGCTGGAGTAAGGATGCTGTACTCTTCCCAACAAGTCATTCCCCAAACCAAGTCACCATTCTTGAAGTCTTGATGAGTGGAATCCAAAACTTTAACCACTCCATATCCCTCTACAGGCTAACATTAATCAAAGCAAAGACATGAAGTTGTTATGAACATTGCCAAAGGATAAAGATCACAACTTTTTTCCTTACATTATAATCCAATGTATGGTATACAAATGGCATAAAGCAACACACTTTTTTCACATTTGAAGAATTCCTTCTGAGAAACATAGTGAAATTTCAAGCCAACAACTCATACACATAAACTTGATATATTGAAGGATGCATATATGATTGCCTAATCATACTGAAATTATAAAACCATCCCCTTCCCAAGATCAACAATTGCTATGATCAACTACAAAAGCATTAAAAAGTAAAGGATGAAAAGACTTCAATGAAATCTTACAACAAATCAAATATTAATCAATATTATATATACCACCTCAACCTCACGCGATGCCAAAAAACAAGAACAATAAAAAGAATCTACATCCAAATAAATGAATGAAAAGAAACAAGAACCAAAAAAAGGGATGCTCATTTTTCATGGTAGAACTTCTAAAGTAATTGCCCGGATGTAAAACAGGAAGAAAATGAGAAAAAATTGGAGAAATGAACTTTACAGAGCCAGGAGTGAAGGACTGAACATAGCTTCCTTCAAGCTTGGACATGCGGTTCCTCATGTAAGGGTCACAGGCCAAGTAAAGATTTTTCACCAAAACTTGCCCTGAAGAAGAACCCTCTGGAAGCTTCAGCCTGATCCTGCTTGTTCTCATCTCCATATCACTCTCTTTTGGGAACCCATTCACGTAATCTTTCAGTATCACTTGCTTGTTCTCGACTTCCTCAACCATTTTTCTTTCTTTTTATTATACCAATAACATGTTCAGTTTCAGCTCAATTCACATTTCACAGCCCAACTTCAACGCTCTTTCTTTCACTGCGTGAGTGTGTGTGATAAACATCAAACACATGCTGCATGTAGGGTGTCGTGTCATCATGTGTGTGACTGTGCAGTTTGTGGCGTGGAATTCCTAGTAATGTTGCCGATGATGACAGGGTGATTAAGGTTTCGTTTGTCTTGGCATTAAAAGGATAAGAAGGAAAGTATGGAAGTTATAAATTTGAATAGCTGGGGCGGGGTACTCTCACCAATTGTACTAACATCTCAAGCAGATTTGACAATACAAAGGGATAGGAGAAGAAATAAAAACAACTCCAAAGAAACTATTAAAAAAGACACTGAAATTGTTAGAATTTGACAAAAGGGATTTGTTCATTTGGTCTATTTTATACCACACAAGAAAGACTGTGGTTTATTTACAATTAGTTTCATATCCCGATGGGTTTTGTGTTACACTGTTAGTTTACCATTAGAATTAATGAAAAGATATAGTGCATTTATATAAAATGTTACGGAGAATGAAACATGAAGTGACATGGTTTCATCTCATTATAAGAATTTTAACATAAAATGAACCGAATTATATTTAGAATGTAATAAATGTCATGAGACCCTCAAATTATTATTTGTAGACTTTTATGCATGTTTTGGAAGAGAATTGATTGCTTATCAAATTCAATATTTAGAATGTAATATATGTAATGGGATTCTCAAATTATTGTTTATAGACTTTTCTGCATGTTTTGGGAGAAAATTGGTGACTTACCAAATTCAATATGCAAGTATTATGGCCGCATAGAAAAATTGAGGCTTAAGTGCATCAGTTCACCTTCAGTATTTGCCTATAAATATGAGGCAATTCTGAAGTTCAAAACCATCCCAAAAACGAAAAGCTTCAAAACTTTTCTATTCCTCTCCTTTTTCTTTCATTTCTTTTACATTTTAGAAAAAGCCTTTTGTATTAGAAAGTGGCTTATAATTAGTGTTCCACCTTTGTAAATTATCTCCACGTAATAGTGAATTTTTGGCACCGCCTCCACCCGTGGTCGTAAGTCACATTAACCGTTAAGTTATTAGATACAACGTGAGATTCGTTGTTTCCCTAACAAAGAATGCATCAAATGGTTGTGCCAATTTAAGATTCCTAATGAGCTCTTCTTATGCCTCCCTTCTATACTTGAACAAAGTACAATATCATGCAAATTCATTGTTGCTGCTTCATATAATTCAGCCAACAGAAAGAGTAACAGGCCTAACTAGTTTGTTTGTTGAAGAAGCAGCCTCGGCTCTGGGAGAATGTCGAAGTATGAAAGATGGAAAAGACCTTGAAATCATGCACATTATTCCCCGGCAACAACTACAACCTGCTTTCCAACATTACGACCTGAGAATAGTCCTAGCAGTGCACTTGGGGCATTTTCGAGATCTTCAATTATGTCTTCCACATAAGTAACTTTTCCTTCCTTTATCTGTGGGAGAACCATTTCAAGAAACTTTGGATAGAGATGATAGTAATCATTCACCAGAAATCCTTCCATTCGCACTCGTTGTGAGATAAGACAGAACAGATTATGAACGCCCTCTGGCTGATCAAGGTTGTACTGTGAAATCAAACCACAAACAGCAATGCGACCATTGAGTCTCATGTTGAGAAGAACGGCATCAAGCATCTTTCCTCCCACATTCTCAAAGTAAATATCAATTCCATCTGGAAAGTACCTACAGAAAGAAGACTTCAAGTGAGGAATGGTGAGGTGTTTTCTGCAGATAGTAGGAAATGACAAAATCAAAAGGAAGCTACATTGACAATTTTCAACTATGTTTTAGGCTTGGAGATCTGAACAATTCAGTTTTTAGTTCAAGGCACAAAAGTATTGCTATTCTTGCCAGCATTCTATGTGGGTATGGGGGATAAAGCAGAGTTCAACATATAAGCTTTGGACCCAAATATCAAAGATTACCTTTTCAAAGCTTCATTGAGATGCTCTTCTTTATAATTGAAAGCTTCATCAAACCCAAATTTGTTCTTCAACAAGTCAACCTGAAATGAAAACAAAAAAAGAGAAAAGAATGTAACAAGCAGAGAAAATCATATTATAGAGTGAATTACTGGAGAAAAGAATGTAATGAATACATAAGAAATTCATATTATAGAGTGAATTACTGCACTGGTTTTTATTATTCCTCTAGTTTGTCCAGGAAACCAAATATCAACAAGATATTTTTGCACAGAAAGAGGATTCTAACAACCATGTGAAAGGCCTCAAGGAATCAGGATTACAAGACAGTAACTGTAATACCGGTGGAATTTTTTTGTTCTTATTTTTTGGTCTGTGTAAGATTGGTTGCTCAACTGGCACTATCTGAATTGCTGTTTCATGAAGCAAACTAATGACTGCTGGAGTTCGAGAAATAGAATCTATGAACAGCATCCAAAACCTCCTTTTTCTTCAAAATAGAAATCCATGGTTGCAAGTCGATATGGGTGTGATCAGACTCTTGTTTGGTTTTCATTGTGTGAAGTATGTCATGACAACAAGCATTCTTTGTAGGAAAGAAAGGATGCAATCTCATGAAGCTTATATCAATCTGTTTCAACAGAAACAAGAATTGATTTTGCCGAAAACTAATGCAAGCTTGCAATCATCTCATCCAGATGCAGTTAAATGGATCGCATGCTTTTCAGTACACCAACCTTTTCTTTGGTTCCAGCACTTCCAACAACATAACAACTGAACAACTTTGCAAACTGTCCAACAAGCTGACCAACAGCACCGGAAGCAGCTGAAATGTATACACGGTCTCCCTTCTTTGGAGAGCAAACCTCAAAAAAACCAGCATAAGCCGTCATGCCAGGCATACCTGAAAGCAATTCAATCAAAAAAGAAGAGCAAATTACAGAGAGGGTTGGAAGGAGCAAAGGTTGTGGAACAGGAATGTTTAATATGTCAACAGAAGCACCAGTGAAAAGGGTCTGTAGCATCCTACAAAGTGCATGTGCCTGTTATAAGATACTATTTTCACCTAACCAACAACTTAACATAGTCAAAAAGAATTTCAAACATGGGAGAGGGTTGATTTTATTGTAGTGCTGATCATATTTCCTGCAAAAACAATCACTATGCACAAAAAAGATATGTGCTTCCTTACAATTCTTAGCCGCAACTGTAAAAGACTTCTTTTCTTTCTGATTTAAACAGTTATAAATAAGCTCAAGGTTCAAGAATAATAGCAGTTTGAATATTAGACAACTAAAATGTCAAACTAAAAGATTCCCATCTCATTCAATGGAAAGTAATTTGTTTCAATATTAAGATATCTAGTACATGAAGTTACTACTTTGCTAGTTAACTGTAAAGAAGTGAAATAAGCTTGACCGAGAAAGGAAAAACATTCCCTTTTCTTGCTCCTTTTTCAACACTTGAAAAACAATTTCCTTAGCATAAAAAAACTTACCAAGAATTCCTGTATAGTAGGACAGGGGCACATCTGTATGTTCAATTTTGAAGCAAGTCTCTGGGGAAGTAATAATGCTGTACTCTTCCCATCCAGTCACTCCCCAAATGAGATCACCCGGTTTGAAGTTTGGATGACTGGAGTCCAACACTCGAGCCACTCCAAGTCCTACAATAGGCTACAAGAGAAGTAATGGCATGAAGCTACTGGATAGAGTTTATTGATGAAACCCTTTCAGTTGAAATACACACCAGAAAATACAATTTCTACTATCTATCCATATGTGCTCATGTGAATTCATGTGATTACTACAGATCAATTTAACTAGATGACTGTTACTGACAGATAACAGCACACAGATATTATGGCAAAAGCATGAGCAAGTCATGAGTATGATTGCTGTAATGCAATAAAACAATACAACTTCCGATTTCCACAAAACACAAGTAAATGAGGTTATGCCACCAATAAAAACCAATGCATCCAGTGTGTCATTCAACGAGAAAAAGCAAAAATCAAAACATCCCTAATAGAACTCCAATTACTAAAGATGCAAGCCATGCCATTAAACACAAAAACATGTTCCGTAGTAAATATGAATTAGATCCAACTCTGTCACGGTCATGTGGAGTTAAATTTATGTCTTCTTAGATACATAGAGTCTTCTACTATAAAGCTATGTGATTGCCAACTAAACTTATCTAGGGATGCAATAATGTTTTAATGATTTTATCTTATCAAGTGATACAATTGGACAAGAAACTTGATAATCTCAACCACAGCCTAGGAGAATACTGTTATGGCTATCTACTGGGTACATACACCACCATCTCCTCAAAGTTAAATGCACAAGTATGTTCAAAGGGAATATTCCTGGTGTAGCAGCAGGCACACATTATCTGCTATATATGCTATAACTGGTTAATGGTGATGATGAAGAAGAAGTACTTATTCAGCAGGTAATAAGTCCAAATATAGCTACTCCACATTACATTATGTAGTAAATGAAAAAGATGGCTCTTTTGACATTTGAGACTAAGAGAGCTGACAATGCAGTAGAAATAACTGTTTTATAATCCTTTATTCCCTGTAGTATACAAAGCAGCAACCTTTCTGCGGTTATATTCATCATTTGATTCTTTCAAACAACATTATCAAAATTCCAAGCAAACAGCAACTCTAAATTAACTACATCTACACGATTGTCGGCTGTTCAGACCATTCTTCACTCTTAAATTGCTGTTATCTCTTCAAAACCACCATGCCCTCTCCTCAAGCTCGTTTTACTAATTTTTGCTTACATCTGGTCCAGAATCCCACAAAATGTAAAAATCAGACAGTTCTTAAAATTTCTCAACATGGATCTAACTGCATTTATTGAACATAAAGATCAAATTTTGACTGTTCCAAACTACCAAAACTCAATAAATATATCATTCTTCAATCTAAACCAATCCGAGAAAACTTAAATTACCGGAATAAATTATCATGCATATAGGGAGAGGTACAACAGTAAAAACACCAATGTAATTACATGAGAGAATTTCCAAAATAAATTGGTATAAAAAACAATTAGCATCCAAACCAATGAATTTATGAAAGAAAAAAACAGAAACTGCAATTACAATTCCACCCAATTTCCCACCAAAACTTCCAAAAGGCAGTGATTGATCCTTAGAGGCTAAGACTACACAAAGCAAATGAATTCCACAGCGAAAACCAACAAATTAAGCATTACATAGAAAAAAAAAATACTTACAGAGCCAGGAGTGAAGGACTGAATGTAGTGTTCATCCAACTTGCTCATGCGCATTCTCATGTAAGGATCGCATGACAAGTATAGATTTTTAACCAAGATCACCCCTGAAGAATCCTTTGAAAGCTTCAGCTGAACAGTAGTGTTCTTGAACTCCATATCACTCTCTTTTGGGAACCCACTCACATAGTTTTTCAGTATCACTTGCTTGTTTCCCACTTCATCCCCCATTGATACCCTTTTTTAGCACTGTATAAAATTGTGGGTTGTCCAGAAATTTGTTGGAAAAAAATTGTGGGTTGTGCAGAGATATTTATAAGGGATATTATGGAGGAAATGGGTTTTTTTTTTTAAATGTTTTTTTTTTTTTTTTGTGCTTCTTGTTTGTTTGTGATTGAGAGTGATTATGGAACATATATCCCTTCCCAGTACTCTAAATGGCGTCAATTGGTGCCTTATTTATAGCCAGCACTGTTCCTAACATGCAGATTGCATAGTTTGCCTAACTTAACTAAATATTAAAACACACACTCACACACTAAATTAGGAGTAATTAGAGGTACATCATACAAATATGGTGAATATTCATCAGTCATCTGAATTCAAAACAAATTCTTTCTCACCAAATAATTTATCCAAAACATTAATTTTCTATCAAATGAGATGAGATGTTGGTGTTGATTCAAAATCATATTGATTCAAAATCTGACTTAATTTTATGCATATCTCAAGTGTACAATTCTAAGGTATGGAATGACATTAGAGAATAAGTATGAAGAAAATCAAAACTTTTCTTTTAAAAAATAAATCATTTTTCAAACAATATACTATAAATTAACTATTTTTTTTTTCTAAATTCGCGACTATCATTGTTGCACTTGAGGATGAACTCAATGAGTTAATGACTTTTTTTAGAGGCAAGCCCCATACACTTAACTTTATGGTACACCGATTCAAATATAAATCATCTAAAATGTATGATAATTATGCGATAAAGAGACCTTAGTACAAAATATGGACATTACAGTTTTAAATTTTTAATTATATTTCTTGAAAGAGCTAATATAGGATGTTTGTTTCTCTTAAACAATGTAGACTTTCATGAATTTTTCGTGATTAAGTTTATGACAAATCTTTTGCACAGTATTAAAATAGTAACTAAAGCATGTAGTACTTTTCCATTGAACTAATAAGGTGGGAGATCGTAACCTAAAATTTAATCTTGTCCCATTTGCATATTGTACAGATAATATAATAACACTAATTGCTTAGAATGCAGAAAGAGACGAAACGATACACATGATGAATTACCAAATTACTTAAATTGGTTAGGCAGAGTCTTGCCGTTTTCAAATAAAAAACTTGAGGTATGCTTATAAAAAAAAAACATAATGTTTTTTAAAAAATTTATATTTCCATTGTTAGCCAGTTTTTGAATCTTGACATTTGAACTAAAAAACGTGGGTTACAACCCACGAAAAATGATAATTTTTTAAAGAAATTATATTTTTATTTTTTAAGACCGCTCGCAAATTAGCGTATTACCAATATAGGTGGGTATAAAAAATGACATGAAAATATTCAATAATAATTAGTCTTTGAGTCTAGTCGTTTTAAGCAAAAAAACGTGGGGTTTTTTACCAAAATATTGATATTTTTAAAAAAATTTACCAAAATATAGTTATTTTTTTTCTGTTTCCCAAAATACCTAAAGTGGGATTGGGAACCTCGACTTCAAAGTCGAGATTGGAAACCTCGACTTTGAAGTCGAGTTTGTCAATCTCGACTTTGTCCCATAATGCACATTTTGTCCCATCCCATCCCACTCCCACCCATGGCTATTCCCTCCTCAAGAAATAAGTTCAAAACACAGGAGCCACAGCACCCAAGGGATTCCTATCAACCTCTCAACTCTTATTATTGTTTAAAGGAGGCCACACAGCGCAATAAAAGAGCAATAAAGAGATTGAAGATGGAGACGCAGCAGCAGCTTCTTGTGAACATGGGCTTCTCTCAAGTTTTGGCTGTTAAAGCTCTTACAGCCAGCGGTGGCGATATCCTCAAAGCCACTGACTGGATTCTAAGTCCAAGGCGGAGACAAATGAGTGTCAATCCTCCTCCTCATCCTCCTCCCTGTTCTTCCGATTCAAGTTATACCCCAACAAGAACAACAACAAGAGGCACACTCGCCACCCAATCACCGTTGCTGTCTTCATCAGATTCAGATGTTAACACTAGTAATAATAATAATAATAATGATATTGCTGTCTTCGTAAGGGGGTTTTTGATCGATCTGGGACTGCAATTACAGAATAATTTAGAAAATAATTATTTCCAATTGGGAAAAGAGTTAATAGTGGATATTGACTTCAAAGTCGAGGTTGCCAATCTCGACTTTGAAGTCGAGGTTGCCAATCTCACTTTAGGTATTTTGGGAAACATAAAAAAAATAACCATATTTTGGTAAATATTTTAAAAAATATCAATATTTTGGTAAAATTATAACCCACAAAAATTGATGATTTTTTTAAAAAATATATTTATATTTTTTTAAAACCGTTCACTATATAACACATTATCAATATAGGTGTGTGCAAAAACATGACATGAAACAACCCGCAATAGAAAATTTTTGAATATTGCCGTTTTTAGTAAAAAAACGTGGGTTATAACAAACGAATATTAGTGATTTTTTTAAAAATTTACATTTCTAACTTTTTAACACCGTTCACTGGATAACACATTTCTATTATAGATGTGTGAAAAAATGACATGAAACAGTCCATAATATAAAGCTTTTGAAATATTGCCATTTTCAGTAAAAAAAAAAAGGATCATAGCCCACAAAAAACAGTGATTTTTTAAAAACATTACATTTCTATTTTTTTAACATTGTTCATTAAATATCAAATTACAAAAATATGTGGGTGCAAAAATTAACATGAAAAGAGTCCATAATATTCAGTTTTTGAATCTTGCCGTTTTCAACAAAAAAACTTAGGTTATAACCCACGAAAAATAATGATTTTTTAAAAAAAATTACATTTCTATTTTTTTACACTGTCTACTAAATACCACATTACCAATATAGGTGGGTGAAAAAAAAGACATGAAACCAGTCCACAATCGCAAGTTTTTGAGTCTTGTCATTTTCAACAAAAAAATGTGGATTATAACCCATGAACAATGATGATTTTTCAAAAAATATATGTTTCAAAAAAAATATATGTTTCAACAAAAAAATGTGGATTAGAATTTCATGAATTTTTCGTGATTAAGTTTAGGACAAATCTTTTGCACAGTATTAAAATAGTAACTAAAGCATGTAATACTTTTCCATTGAACTAATAAGGGTGGGAGATCGTAACCTAAAAATTAATCTGTCCCAGTTGCATATTGTATAGATAATATAATAACAGTAATTGCTTAGAATGCAGAAAGAGACGAAACGATACACATGAATTATCAAATTACTTAAATTGGTTAGCCAGTTTTTTAGTCTATCCGTTTTCAAACAAAAAAAAAAAACATGAGGTATGCTCATAAAAATGATGATTTTTCAAAAAATTTACATTTCTATTTTATTAAGATTATTCACTAGACAACATATTAACAGTATCAGAGAGTGCAAAAAATGACATGAAAACTGTACATAATAGCCATTTTTTAAGTTTTGTCATTTTCAATAAAAAAAATGTGGGTTATAACCCACGAAAAATGATGATTTTTAAAAAAAATTATATTTATATATATTTTTAAAACCGTTCACTAGAGAGCACATTATCAATATAGGTGGGTGTAAAAAATGATATGAAAACAGTTCCCAATAGCCAATTTTTTAGTTTTGTCGTAAATAATCAAAAAACATGGGTCCGAAAAATGATAATTTTAAAAAAATTTACATTTTTATTTTTTAACACCGTTCACTAAATAGCATATTACCGATATAGATGAGTGCAAAAGTTGAGAATCTTGCCGTTTTCAATCAAAAAACGTGTGTCCCAAAAAAAATAGTGATTTTTCAAAAAATGTACATTTTCATTTTTTTAAGATCGTTTAGTAGATATCAAATTACAAATATATGTTGGTGCAAAAAATGACATGAAAAGAGTCTACGATATCAAGTTTTTGAATATTATTGTTTTAGCCAAAAACGTGTGTTATACGCCCATGAAAAATGATGATTTTTCAAAACATTTATATTTCTATTTTTTTTAACACTATTCATTAAATAACACATTATCAATATAGGTGGGGGAGTGAAAAAAAGACATGAAAACAATCCGCAATTGCCAGTTTTTGAGTTTTGTATTTTAAGCAAAAGAATGCGGGTTATAACCCACGAAAAGATGATTTTTTAAAAAATTTACGTTTCTATTTTTTTAACACGATACACTATATGACATATTACAATTATAGATGGGTGAAAAAAATTGACAAGAAAATAGTCCACAATAGCCATTTTTCGAGTCTTGCCATTTCCAACAAAAAAACGTGGGTTATAACCAACAAAAAATGATGATTTTTCAAAACATTACATTTTTATTTTTTTAAATCGTTCATTAGATAGAACATTACCAATATAGGTGGATGCAAAAAATGACATGAAAATAGTCAACAACAGCCAATTTTTGACTCTTGCCGTCTTCAACAAAAAACGTTGGTTATACCCTACGAAAAATGATAATTTTTTAAAAAATTTATGTTTCTATATTTTTAACAACATCCCCTACACATGACATTACCAATATAAGTAAGTATAAAAAATTACATTAAAACGGTCCATAATAGTTAGAGCCTAGCCGTTTTAAACAAAAAAACGTGGGTTATACGAAAAATGATAATTTTTCAAAAAATTTACATTTATATTTTTAACACTGTTCATTAGATAGCACATTACCAATATAGATTGGTGCAAAAAATAATATGAAAACAATCCACAATAACCAATTTCTGAGTTTTGCCGTTTTCAACTAAAAAACGTGGGTTATACCCCATGAAAAATGATGATTTTTTAAAAAAATTTATATTTCTATTTTTTAAAAACCATTCATTAGATATCATATTACCAATATAGGTGGATACATAAAATAACATGAAAAGAGTCCACAATATTCAGTTTTTGAGTCTTGTTGTTTTAAGCCAAAAAAAAATGTGGATTATAACCTCACGAAAAATGATGATTTTTCAAAAAAATTATATTTTTATCTTTTTAATACCGTTTACTAAATATCATATTACCAATATAGGTGGGCGAAAAAAAACATGAAAACAGTCCACAATAGCCAATTTTTTAGTCTTGTCATTTTAAGACAAAAATGGTGGGTTATAACTCACGAAAAATGATGGTTTTTAAAAAATTGACGTTTCTATTTTTTTAACACCGTTTACTAGATAGCACATTACCATTATAGATGGGTGCAAAAAATGATATTAAAACAATCCACAATAGCCAGTTTTTCAGTCTTACCATTTTCAGTGAAAAAACATGCCACCAAAAATGATAATTTTTAAAAAAATTTACATTTTTATTTTTTAACACCGTTCACTTGATAGCACATTACCAATATAAGTGAGTATAAAAATGATATAAAAACAGATTCCAATAGCCATTTTTTTTAGTCTAGCTGTTTTAAGCCAAAATACATGGGTTATAGCCCACGAAAAATGACGATTTTTTAAAAAAATTATATTTTCATTTTTTTAACATAGTTTACTGGATGACATATTACCAATATAGGTGGGTGCAAAAAATAGTATGAAAATAGTCCACAATGGAGAGTTTTTTAAACTTGTCATTTTCAGTTAAAAAATGTGGGTCATAATCCACAAAAAATAGTGATTTTTTAAAAAATTACATTTTTTTTTTGAGGAATTACTCCTTATTTCTAATCAAGTACTAAAATGTAAGGGTGGAGTCATCCCGATTTCCTTTTCTTGTTTTGTCTCAAATATACTAATGGTGTGGGTAAATCCGCCATTGCATTTTGTTTTATCTTTAATTCTATCAATAAAATAGGGAGTGGCGCCCCCCATAAATGGGATGATTAGCCAACAAAAAAAAAAAAACATCATTCACTAGATAGCATATTATCAATATAGGTGGGTACAAAAAATGACATAAAAACATTTCACAATAGAAAATATATGAATCTTGCTATTTTCAGTCAAAAAACATGGATCCCAAGACTATATTGGTCACAGATTACATAATTTACATGGTCACTTTGTATTTAGTTAAATAAAATACGCATTGAAATTGTTACGACGCAACTTTGTAGTTAAAATTGTGCACATTTTCTGACAAACACATACAATGGAAACATAACCATATATATGATCTTTGTATAGTTTGGTATACAATTTGGTAAATTTAATTATTGTATGCATAGGATCTTTGTATAGTTTGGTATGCAATTTGGTGCACTTAACTAAAAAATGTGAGATTAGTTTTACTTGAGTCAAAAACTAGCGTGATAAGAGATTAGTTGTCTTTAATTACTCTACCCAGCTGGGTGGAGACCCGTTGTTGTTTATGTTTATGACTTTAAGCCATTTATGTGCTTGTAGTAATGCATTATTTCTGTTGTTAGAACAATGCAATGAATTTCTATTGTTTCTTATTTAAAGTATGGAAGAAACAATAGAGCATACATTTTGTTTCAACCCATATGCATCATCTGTCTGGTATCACATGAGTGCTAAATAAACTTAAACTAGTCCCTCGTCTGTTTCTTGTTTAGGTATTTACTCTAATTTCAACAGTGCCACCACGTACTATAATGAAGGATGAACAATGTTTCTAAATAAGATTTTTGTGTCAAATTATTCTATGAAACTTGCTGTAGCAATAGTTTACCAATTAAGCCATTCTTCTTGCAATTGTAAATGATGAATGATGCAATATTTTTGTTTTCTTGCCGGTGTTTGACTTTAGATGCATGTATGCGCAGTGAAAGGTTGCTAGCTTTGGTAGTGTTTTACCCTGATTGCTCTAAGCACTACTACAAAAAATACTTTCTAAAACGGTTATTATTAGTTATTTAAAACGGTTAATTGATTTTTCCAACCGTTTTAGATCCAGCCGTTCTAGAAAGTCCTACATTTTTTAAAACGGTTAAGAAACCGTTGTTAATATTGTTTTTTACAACGGTTTATAACCGTTCTTAAAAAGTCCAATTATCCAATTTTACAAATTCCATTTCCAATCTAAACTCTTTTAGGCCTTTCATCAAACATAAAACAAGCACCTCCAGCTGCGACACAAATGTCAAAAAAGAAGCATTGATTAATTCGGACGAATCACAAGAAGCATTACCATTCAAAGTCAAAAAAGCCTTTTATGAACATAGACAAATAAAAGAATGTGCTGCTCATTAATCAAGTTCACCTTGATGAAGCACCTAATCTACGACTAAAGAGAAAAGAAAACAAAAAGGATTACCACTTTATGATCTAGTAATTGTACAGATATATACAATTCGAATACACAATTACTACACACTGCTAATATCATTACCACTATTACTACACACTTCAAGCCCAGACTTCAAACTGTGGCAATAACTTTCAAGCTTGTTTAGCTTCTTTTCCAACTCTGCCATGGAATACTTGAACCTTGAAGCTTCATGAACAGCCTCGTCCCTCTTTCTTGTAGCTTGAATGAGTTTATGCGAAAGTTCAGCCGCTGCAATCTTCCATTGCTCCTCTCTAGGAACTGTTAATGACTCATCCGATGACCTGGGACTTTTCTTTACCAAATTTGAGAAAATGGACTTAAAAATACCATTCGGGCTTGCTAGAGACGGTCTGCTAATATTTCCATTGTTGTCCACCACCTTGCAATTTGGCCTGCACTTATTGCATGAAACCCCTTTGTCGTCATCAGCAACAACTTCACCATTTTGCGATTTTTTTCTTGAAATCCCTTTGTTTTGATGCAGAGGGGTGGGATGGTGGTGTCTCGGGTCACCTGAATCACTAGGGGTTGTGGCTCTAAAACTGCTGCGTGACATCTCCTCATCTTCATTTCCTTCTTCAATCTTCCAAAACAAACAAACAAAAAAATGTAAATATTACAGTACTACTAAATTTAAAATTTAAAATTTAAAAACACAAACAAGAAGAGGAAGAACTTACAGGAGTGAAGTGAGGAGGGTGATGAACAGAAGGAAGAGTTTTGGGATGTAACCAAGTGACGATGTAAAAAGCTTCGTTTCTGCTTTTAGCCCTCGAATCACAAGAAGCATGAGTATGGGCGGGAGAGAGAGTTTTGGTAGAAGAGCCAGGGCGGGAGAGAGAGTTTCAGTTTTCTAGAACGGTTAAACTCTTAACCGTGTTAGAAAACTGAAATTTTTCACTTTTCTAACACGGTTCAAGTGCAACCGTACTAGAAAGTCCTAATTTTTCACTTTTCTAACACGGTTCAAGTGCAACCGTACTAGAAAGTCCTAATTTTTCACTTTTCTAACACGGTTCAAGTGCAACCGTACTAGAAAGTCCTGAAATCTGATATTTTTTCTAATTCTTATTACAAAAATGCCACCGCCCCAATTATCTAAAACGGGTTATTAATAACCGTTTTAAAAAGGGTGGTTTAAAAAGGCAATTTTGTAGTAGTGAAGCAATGGTGCAGATTATAGTTGAAATGGAGAGATTCAAGCAGAATTTCCATAAGCAAATCCAGGAAGCACAACATCATCTGGCGTGAGTTACCCAAGATTATGTCTGAGTTTTGATAGTATTACCCGTTTACTAGAGTTACCCATGAATTCCTGTTTGTTTTCTTTATCGCAGATTGTCAAAAAATCTTCATCGACATCTATTGTCTACCAGCAACAAGGTCATGGAGCCACCGTATCAATCAAAAATATTTGATGGCAGAAGAAATATCTAAAGCAGCAGCTTCAGCACGTTCGATGCTTCAAGACTCCGCCGCGCATCTCCTAAAGATGGCGGGCATAATTCAGCAGCTAAAAGAAGTGAGCATGCTAGCATTTACTGATCAGCAGAGAGAAGCGAAACCTCCATCACAAGTGATACTGCTGTAACTGCCAACAATGCAAGGCAAGCGGTTTCAGGCTTCCATGGGGGGTTGTGCACTTGGCGTTTTTTTTTATTTTTTAAAGACTTTGACAATGTCATTGTTGCTAAAATGTCTATTAATGTTTGTACAACGGAAAAGAGAGTTGAAATTCCAAAGGAAGGAGACAAAGTGGTAGTTCGTTCTCTAAAAGGTCAGTTAGTGAACTGGGAAAAATGGTTTTTGAGCTTTAAAGCTGCATATTTTGTGCACAGAATCTTTGTGTGAAAGCAACTATGGCAATTTGGAACCATACACATTTGTCACTTGTATCATCATCTCTTGAAGTGTATCCAGACTTGGATCATCAATTTGAGGTCAATGGAAGAAAAGGGTTCTCCACAAGAAGTTTCTCTGACATGATTAATTAATGGAGGAACAAGTAAGAGGGAGGTCAACATGCATCATGGCTGCTTGAGTACTGGAGTTGAAGTTGATCAGAACAAGATGGACTTGCTGTGGCAGGACTTGAATGATGATGAAGATGAAGAATTAGAAAGCAAATTCTCTTTGGATGATATATCATGTGGATTAGACCATGATCAAGAATGTGATGAAAAAAATGGTTTGGAAGATGCAGAGGAAGAGCTTTACTATGTTCAAGCTTTGAAGATATAATAAGAGTAGTACTAGCACTAATGGTATTGTGGTGTCTCAAAACAAAAGTAAAATGATTTTGGTTTTCAAGGTTTTGATGAAGAAGATTTTCTTGCTACATAACAATATGGGAAGGTTCAAGAAATATAGGTCATGAATCTTTGATTAATTGATTACACTATCAATTCTCATCAATCGATCAAACTGTTACAAGAAACTTCAGGAGGAGCACTCGATCTTATATTTGCTATTTATGTATGTTATACTTGAAATTTTTGAGTTATCAATGTAATTTTTGTCTTCGAACTCTTGAATTTTTCCGATTTGATTTGATTTGATTTAAGGGTTAACTTTAGTTTACCCCTAAAAGATGAGCCCATAAAAGATTTTTTTTAGCACTTTATACCGATAATGATATTTTGTTACTATATTTAATTGAAAGGTTAAATTTTGCCTTAATTGGTACTGTTCTTAAATTTAATTGTTGTTTTGATGATTAACAAATAATTATGTAAATTAATATTTTAATTAGCTTCTTCGGAGTTGTAAATGTACAAAATGCAAATGGAAGTTGAAGAAAAGTTTTCCTTAATTCTAACAAATTTAGGTATTGCTTGATATATTTCGTTTATGTGGGCACGACGTAATCCATATCCGTAGTGGTAATAGTGTGCACATGGGCTAAAAATATAGTACATTGCAAAAAATTAAATGCTGAATGAGGATAACAAACTTTTTTACTAATTATATAAAATAATAAATTTATTTTAACATTCTTAATAATAAATATACTAAAGTTACACCTAATTTAATAATTATAACTTAAAACTGGCCTTTTTTTCTTAAAACCATTTATTCATATATTATGTGTTGTCCGTTCTACCAACAACAAATTACCTAACATAAGACAAGCCTTTTTTTTAAAACCATTTATTCATATATTATGTGTTGTCCGTTCTACCATCACTAAATTACCTAACATAAATTAAATTATCCGAATGGTGTCTTTTGACAACTATTTTTTTAAAATTTCAATTTGACTACCACCTTATTTATAAAAAGTGGTATATTAGTGTTCATTTCGTTAAATCAATCGTTATATTTGATTTTTTTTTATTAAATCATATTTTAAAGTTTAAATATTCCAACACAATTTTGTTAAATGAGAACCCACTAACATAAATGAGAAACTCTATTAATTACTATCATTTTAAGGTATAATGTCACTCTAAAAAAATAAAAAGATATTGAATTTAAACAAAAAATTAAAAATAATGAAAAATATCCTATTCTAATAATTTGGCCTGCAACTTGGTAATAGATTTTCTGTATTACTTCTGTATCACTTCATGTATCACTCTATAAAATTTTGATATATGTAGAATCACTCGTCTCTTAGAATTCACTAATCACTCAATATAGTTTTAATTTTATTTAAAAGTATACGTGCCACATTAATAAAGAGCCATACATAGAGTGATTTACCAAATGATACACAAGATCCAAAGCCCTGAAACTTTTCAAATAGTTGCACAATTTAGGTAACAAAAATCTATGATTTGATTTTTGGCTAAAACTTGATGGCTCCACACATAATGGTCAATTATTAGAATTATATTTTCTTACCATGTATATATTTTCTCCAAAATATATTTAAAGAGGGGTTAATTACATTTATCACCCTTGAGGTTTGATAAAAGTACCAAACAAACCCTGTGGTTTAAGAAAACTACGACCATCCCCTGGCTGAGCAAACGTTTAACAAATCAACCCATCTCTCAAAAAAATGTTTGTGTATTACCTAATATACCCTTAAAACTTTATCTATAATAATTATATTATTTTAGTTAACTAAATACATATGTTAAATATTAACAAAAATCAAAGAATTTTTTTTTACATAAAAAAAATTCAAAAAGAAAAATCTTCTTTCTTAATTAATCAAACTAACTATTTTATTCTCCAAAAATAATTCTTTTTCTTCCAAAAATTTAAAATTTATGTAGAAAAAGATTTCTTGATTAAAGTTTGATTAATTTGATAAACCCATTTGTAATAAAGAATATGAAATTGATAATTTATAACAAAGAATTAAAAAGTGAAAAAGTATTTATTATCATTTCATATTTACTTATATATTTTTGTTATTTTTTTAACAAAAGAAGTTATGGCATTTTGGTCTTTTCATCAATTTTTTTACTCAACTTTAATAGTAGGGGGGTGATCGTAATTTTCTAAAACTACAGGGTTCGTTTAGTACTCTCACCAAACCTCGAGGGTGGTAAATGTAATTAACCCATTAAAGAGTAATGAATAGTTGCACAATTTAGGTAACAAAAATCGATGATATTTGATTTTTGGCTAAAACTTGTTGGCTCCACACATTTTCTTAAAGAGTAATGATTAGAATTATATTTTCTTACTATGTATATATTTTCTCCAAAATATATTTAAAGAGTAATGATAGGTGGTACGTATGAATATTTGTAGTATTAATTGCAATACTCAATAAAAAAAATATAATTTTTACGAATAAAACTAGTGTTGTAATTATTCCAAAATATTTATTGTGGATAGGTAAGTGATTAAATGAACATTAATTATGAGTAATAATACGATTCGTGGCAAAGAAATTACAAAATCTCGTAAATGAATATATTTCCTAATTAATCAAATACTATTATTTGAATAGGAGTAAGACTGCACACCACCATACCTATAGGCGCGCTATAGCCTATATATACACACACACAAACAATACTGAATCCATAGCCCATTGTTCTTTTGTATTTCATATATCTTACAGGTGGCAATACACATAAGAAGAAATGGGATTCTCTTTGAGCTCAAGCATTAATATTGCAGCAGTAATACTTGTGTTTCTTTCATTTTCTCTAACTTTTCAGAGTTTTTCATCAAAAGCAGACTTAATCTCTGATGTTTGCAAACGAACAAACATTGATCCTGCATATTGTAACAAAACTTTAAGAGTAGACCCTCGTTCTAGAAATGCAGATCTTCCAAAATTGGCTCTAATCTCCACTGATTTAACAAAGGATCATTTCACTTCAAGCATTAATCTGATCAAGTCCCTTGTGAAGCAAACAACTGATCCTACATTCACAGAAAGGTACAACATTTGCTTAGAGAATTACAATACGGCGTTCGGCGATTTTAATGATTGTTACGATAACTTGAAAGAGGAAGATTATTTGGGCTTTCAGCTCAGTGCCGAAGGATTACAGGACGGACCTCGCATATGCTCAGAAACATTTTTCACGGCTCCTTCCGCACCAGTGCAGCTCCAGCAAGCAAACCACGAAACTGAAGAGTTAACAGTGGCTACGTATACTATTGGCATGATGTTGCAAGAATAATAATAATAATAATGCAATATTGCATTTTCATATATATATATATATATATATATATATAGCAAGAATAATTAATTGATGAATTGAACAATATTCATCATCTCTGTCTTTGTTTTGTTTGCATGAGTTATAATAATTAATTAACGAGTTTATATAAAACTTGTATTAATTGTTCTAAATTTAATCCAAACTAACATATATAAGAACAACAATTAATTAAATACATTAATTTGTCTTGTGTTTTATTTCTTCGCAAAATGATTTTACGAATTATAATAGTAATTTATCAACTATAAATTTGATCTTCAATATTTGTAGTTTGAAGTAAAAGTGATCAATGGACATATTTTCTTTCACAAATTAACAATCTAATTGAATTTTTATCCTTGCAAAAATATCTTTTGTTTCTTGTTGTTTTTTTGACATCTAGCTAGAAAAAACTGATTTTTTTGGATCTAATTATTTTTCGCCTTTTTTTATTGTTATTAAGAGAAATTTTAATGTTTTTTTCAGTAACATGAAGTTATTATTATAATTTTCTATATTTTATAATAAATACAAGTTTTCTAGATGATTAAAAAAAGGAAAAACAATAAAAATTTGTTTTTCGTAAAGGGAAAAGTTCAATTAGATTGTTAATTAATTTGTTTTGTTTTTATTTGTAGCATAATCAAATAAAAAAAACTTTGATTGTTTTTCTTTTGTTTTTTTTAGCTTGATCCAAACTAAAATAGAAAATAAAATTACATGATTTTTATTTTTTTTTTTTCAATTTGAATCAATTTGCTGGTTCTTTAAGTGTCCTACTTACATTGATAAAATAGCTCCAATTTTCAAGCTTGAGTGATTCAATAATTACCATAAAAACAAATGGCCAACAACAGCAAGAAATTGACTTGATGGATTGAACCTTTATGACTAGTGAAATTTGGTCAATAACTGATCAGAACTATTGTCTATGAGTACACTCATGAAAAATGCATGGCCTGTCAATTTTATCATTTTGTCTGTCCTTTTTTTTTTCTTTTTTTCTGACAAACTTATATTAGGTTTGAGCTTAGACCTTCTGTATTAATTAAGGATCTCTTTTTTTTCTGGAATATTTGCAAGATGAACTGATTTTGGTTAAAAATTGGACCAAAAAGTGTGAAGGAAAAGCAGATAAAATATTAATAGAGGGATTTGATTTGACACTTGACTTGTTGAAAATTGAACTCGAACACTTTACCTCTAACTTTAAAAAAATATAATGTTGTAAAGCACATGTTATTTTGCTAAAAAAATCATTTGATGTTATAGCTTCTATACTTCATAAATCTGAATTTATTGATGTTAACTTCTCTTTCACCTTAAATTGAAACCGTGTTAAATAGTTTTTAGACAGTAATATTGTAAAATTGTAGCAATTGAGTTAATCAAAATTGAAGAACTAAGTTTATATGTTAAATTATAACCCAAATACAAAACTTTTTATGAAAACTATTCATATATAATACCTGATTCATATATAAAACGAACATTTAATCGCTCGTTGAAATTGTGTTCTAATTTTCAGCTACTTTTATCGCGCGTTAAAATCATAATTAACTCACCATTGTGTTGCATGTGCAAAACTATTTCACATAAAACGGATCATAATTCAAAGTGATTACCCGTCAAAATGTTAAATTGTGCACACTTTAAACCTAATTGGCCTAAACTCTCTCTTTTTTTCCTCTCCATCTCCGAGTATTGCATGTATCAAGTTTTCAAATTACTTGAAAAATACACTTGGGCTGCCTCAAGATACATCAATTTAGTGTTGCCCAACTCATACTAAATTAATGATTCTCCTTCAACAAAAATAAAGGAAACAAAAAACCATGATGCAAGTACATTGACCTCATAGATTTCTTATTGTAGAAAGGTTTTAAATACTTATATAGCTTCTGATTTCTTTCTTCAAAAAGACATGGAGTTCTTCACAAGACATTAAGTTCAAGTCCTTCAAATAGTGTTATTGTGTGACAAAGACAGCAAGAAAACTTTGGCATCTCATTGGCATTTTACAACACAAATTAAGTCACACAAATACATGCAGCAAGTCATGCACTTCATATCATCAAAGATGTTACCATTTCCAGTCTTCTCACCTAACAAGCTTCATTAATTGCATCTTCCTCACTGCCTATGATCATACAAACTAAGATTTTATTTCCTCTCCCATTTGATTATTTCAAAACAGGAACCAAAGACATCACAAGATTTTTGAAGATATCAGGGCTGGGGGCAGAAAACAGTGGAACAAAAGCTTTAGGAAAGTTTTAAGATTCAGGACTTTAAAGTGAAGTAGGATGATGACATTGGGAGAAATATGGGCAAGTTTTGGCTCTGTTATGGCTGGGATAATGTTCTTCAGGACCATTTTTCAGAGTTTTTTCCCACAAGAACTTCGGGGTCCAAGCCGGAAGTATGGGGAGAAGTTGAGAAGCTTTTTCTACCCTTTTGTCAAAATTACATTCCCTGAATACCAAGGTTACATTTTAAGCCGAAATATGGCCTATGTTGCCATTGAAAGATACATTGACAAGAACTTCTCTAACCAAGCAAAGCGCTTCAAAGCCAATGTTGCCCAAGACTGTGAACTGATAGTACTGAGTATGCAGGATTCTGAAGAAGTCATTGATGAATATCAGGGGATCATGTTTTGGTGGGCTTCAGAGAAACGCATTCCTGTCTCTCAGTCCATTTCATTATATCCCAAAGCAGAAGATACCAAGAAATACTTTACACTCACATTTCACAAAAAGTACTGAGAAATTGTTGGGGAAAGGTATCTTAAACATGTGTTTGATCAAGGAAAGGCTATCATTGCAAGTCAGAGGCAAAGAAAATTGCATACCAACAGCAAGAGCAAGAGTTGGAGTGGTCACAAGTGGAGCCATGTAACCTTTCGGCATCCATCTACATTTGACACTTTAGCCTTGGAGCCCAAGAAGAAGCAAGAAATCATTGATGATCTGATCATGTTCAGGGAGTCTAAAGTATAATAATTGTAACTAAATTAAGGACCATTTAATAAAAAAGAAAAACTATTGGGACTATTTAGCAAAATTGTAAAAATTGGTCTTAAACCCTTTCTTTGCAAAGACTTGGGTTCATTCTCTTATTCATATTTTCCATTATTTCCATCTTAACTAGGGCAAGAGACTAGTGTTGATTGAAGGAGAAAAGGGAGCAATTCTCCCTCTAATTTCACTCTAATTAAGGTAAGGAACCTATCTAGTTTATTTATCCATATTAATTAATATCTTTATTTAGTGTTCTAAAGTAGTAAGAGCTTGAAATTTTGTTGTAATAGGATATGGGTTTTAATCCCATAAGTTCAAGAACACTTATCTAAGGATTTTAGCATTCATTTGATTAGGTATAGAACATGGATTGATGGATTTAAGTCAATTGTGAGGATATTTTGTTGAAGAAAGTTTATGAGAGTAATATATAAATAGGTTTTAGAATTGTAAGGAAATGAAGTGTTCTCAAATTAAGAATGGTGTCTAAAAGTTATTAGGCTCTATTTAATTATTCTTTTGTCATATGTGTATGTTTTATAGGAAAGTAAATTGAATAAGTTGTGAAAATCTTAGATCAAGTGCGTTATTGGAGGGTGACTACATGTAAGTGGTAATGATATTCCTTTATGTTCTATACACATTTGATGAAACATATCTTTGAAAGTTTGGTTATGTTATTATATTAAAGTGGTTTAGGCATGAATAAGATTGTGATTTTGATGACTATGAAATGTATGCAGTGGCTTTTATGAATGTAAAGTATTTTGTCTAATGATTTAAATGAATTTGAATTGTTATGAGCTCTTGAATGTCTTAATGAACGATTGGTAGGAATATGTTCCAACCTATCTGTAATGGCCTACCTAGCGGGATAAACAGCTAGGAACCTATCTGTAATGGCCTACCTGACGGGATAAACAGTCAGGACTGGATCCAGTAAAGTTACCAAGAGTGACTTGAGTTATTCATGAGCTAAATGACAACAAGTACTCAATGTATTTGTGAATATTTGACAAATAATGATGCCACTTGCTATTTATGTATGTGTGTGTATGTTTTGATTTGAAAGGTTTTTTAATGTTGATTTTCATGTGTGGAATAATGTTTTGAGAAAATATATTATATAACGTGCTCAATCCAATAGAAGAATATCTTCATCACTTACTGGACATAGTTTTGCTCATACCACGAATATTGTTATCTTTGCAGATTCTAAGGTTTCATGTACAGGTTACGTGGATGACTGGAAGTGGAGAGAGCTATTTTGTGGATATTGTAGTTATATGGAGAATATAGAAAATTGTAATAGATGTTTTGGGATGAACGATATTGGAGCATTAGATCTTGATTTTGATGCATATAGTTCAAGATGATTTGAAAGGAAATGTATATTTATGATTGTAAGTGAAATTTGTAATTATAAGTTGCATATACTATGCTTGTGGGAGAAATATGTCATATTACAAAGATCTAGGTTTGAATGTGATATTTTGGAAACGCGGATTTGAGACTGTACATATTGACTGTTATGTAATGTGTGGTATATATATACTGTTGGGATAGTAAACTTTGATAACAGAAGGTTTCGCACTTTTGGAGTTAGTTTCTAAGGGTGTGGCCGTGCCATGTCCGAATTCGGAGCGTGACATAAAGAGTATTACGCGAAGGTAGGGAAGGCGTGGAGGCGTGGAAGCGTGGTTATCTTCTTTATGGCCCTCCAGGAACCGGTAAGTTCTCCATGATTGCTGCCATGGCTAACTTTTTGAACTATGATGTGTATGATTTAGAGTTACCTCAGTTGAGGATAATGTGCATTTGAGAAAATTGCTGATTGATACATCCAGTAAGTCCATTATTGTTATAGAGGATATTGATTGTTCAATTGATCTAACTGGGCAAAGGGAGAAGGAAAAGGAGAAAAGTGAGAAAGAAAAAGATGAAAAAGAAGCACTCGAAAAGAAGGTGAAAATGTTGGAGGAAAATAAGAAAGGACAGGTTACTCCGTTTGGAAACATGTTTTGGATCAAGGGGAGGATATCACAGTTAGGGACAGGCAACGAAAGCTTTATACTAACAACAACAATGAAAGTTGATCTGGGAACGGGAGGGTGATACGGAGGATGTCAAGCATGTGGAGTCATACGGCATTTGAGCATCCAGCAACGTTTCATACTTTGGCCATGGATCCAAATAAGAAGCAAGAAATCATTGATGATCTGATCACATTTAGTAAGGCTAAAGAATATTATGCGAAGATAGGTAAGGCATGGAAGCGCGGTTATCTTCTTCATGGCCCTCCGGGAACCGGTAAATCAACTATGATTGCAGCCATGGCTACCCTTTTAAACTATGATGTGTATGATTTAGAGTTGACTTGCGTTAAGGATAACACAGAGTTGAGGAAATTGCTGATTGATACATCGAGCAAATCCATTATTGTTATTGAAGATATTGATTGTTCCCTTGATCTGACTGGCCAAAGGGAGAAGAAAAAGGAAAAGAATGAAAAGGAAGACAAGGATTCAGTGGAAAGAAAAGAGATAAAGAAGAAAATGGAGGAAAACAAGAGCAGCAGCCAAGTAATTATTAGTATCATCCAAGGCCTATTTCAGTCCTGCACTACTACAACATTAACATCGTTGGTCAATCACACTATCAATCAAGCATGATTTTGAGTTTTGTGCTTTTGATGCAAAGGAGATTTGGAACCTTACAACCATGACTTTAAGTAACATTTAACAAGAAGTTTACCTTTAGTTTGTCAATACTTCATTTTGATAATATATGGTTTGGTTTTAAAGTCAAGCAGTAGAACAACAAAAGGCATGAAAGGCACAAATATGTGGAAGACTCTATGGAAACTTATTGTGCATGAGACAGAACATGCCATTTAAATTTGGTCTTCTGGCAATCACTTGATTTTCCCCGCATGGTATGCGTACCTTATGATTCCAGCTGAGAATTCTTTCAGAAGAGACCACATAATTCCCTAGTCTCCATGTAAGTTTTCAGTCCCATCATGTCGAGTATGAGTACATTACCATTTGAAACATAGAATTCTTGCAAATTCCCATATCTCCAGCTAAATTTCATTTCCACCACTTCAGAATCAGCCACAGATAATTCTATCTATGCATCATTCTTGCATTGCCTAATATCAATAGTCATTGTCTCGTTGATGGGTGATTGAATGTCGCAGCACTGACGTCGTGGTGTCTTCATATGCCATTGGGAACAATAATTCAGCATTCCACAGAAAAAAATATATCAATAGAGGCCAAAAAGAGCAATATTAAAGGCTAATTTACATTCATGAAGAAAATGGACAAATAACTGCTTCTTTGAGAAAATACTGATGCTTTCCAGTTTCTGCATTGCATTCATTCTTACACAATTCCCGGCATTATATTTAGTATAGTTTGTCAAAAACCGTGTTAACATCAGAAGCAACATCAATCTGAAAATGTGGAAAGAATTTTTTTGACTAAACATAATTAATTAACATAAAAAAATTCAATAACACAAGATTATAGATGCAGCCATAAATCATATACTATTATTCTGAATTCATTTAAACTCCTAGTTCAAGATCATAGCAGAAAGGCATTATTAAACTAGATAAGTAATTAACTCATTTTCAATATCAAATGGGACTAAAATTAATTATTCACTAAAATTTAAAACAGGGGAGTTATGTGTAATTTCGCATACAAACTTGAGGAAAAGTATGCGAAATTCTCATCAAGCTGAAAATGACTACTGTTTCTTTGCGTTGACTTACTTCTCTGCAATGTTAATTTGTCAGTGGGAACTGATCTGCCGTCATCTCTCTCCAGCCTCCTCTTCTTCAGATTTCCCATCTCGCATTATTTTTGTTGTTTCTCATTTGCCTTTTCAATAGAATTCCAGCTGAAGAAGAAAAAGGGTTGAATTTGTGGGTTTGGAAGCCTCTTGTCTCGTCTTTCTCTACTTCTTGGAATCAAAGCATTACAAGTTAATTTTGGATTTGCAAGATACATATATAAAGGTAAAAAGAATTTATTTTTTTGGAAGTTCCATTCATCTTTCGTTGCAAATTATCAGATGATATCTTGGTGGGATCATCATCAGCATTGATTATATATATATATATGTTGATCTGGGTTTTGTCTCTTGCAAAACTGGTTGCTCTTTTCCTTTTTGCCGTTTTGTTCATATATATGATTAACGTTGTATAAAAAGTAGATTACACAAGTAGTATATATGGAACCAGAACATGGAATGAATGTCCAAGGTTTTCAGAGTAAACTGTTCTTCATCTTATAATCAGTTGATTGTATGTTCTTAATTCGTGGCTGTGTTCCAAATTGGAAACTAAATTTCCCAGTAAAATACTAAATTGTGGAGAAACAATAAAGATGGGACTTGTTTTATTGTCACTTTGTCTTACCATTTCAACAGTCTGACACTATTAACAGACACTTCTTAGGGAAAAATGATGGAGGAACTTGCAAATATGGCGATAGACAAAGGGAAGAACATTTTGAACATGCCAGACAACCTCAACACATTAGAGACTAAACTGAAGAGATTGAGTTGCCGCGCGTCTGATTTCAAGCAGCAAGTTACAAAAACAGAACGAACTGGGAAAAAGAAAAGAAAACGAGAGGTTGAGAATTGGTTTGAAGAGGTTGAACAAATTGAAGATGAATTCAATGCATTGAAAAACAAGATTCAAGATGGGGGACTTTGGGGGAACAGAGACAGTGGGGATAGTGTTGCAAAATTGGTTGCAAAAGTGGTACAACTTTTGGAGCACAGTGAAAGTCGGCATTTTGATGTCCTTTTGATTGATGATCATGATAACAAAGGTGAGCCACGGGTGACAACAAAATTGTTTGGTGACAAGTTCAAGGAAGGTTTGAAAACAATTTGGAATTGGTTGCTCATTGATAATTTATTCAACATTGGGATTTACGGGCAGGGAGGAGTAGGTAAAACCACACTGGCCAAGCACATTCACAATTATCTCCTGGAGAAAACAGATTTCAATGTTTACTGGGTAACCGTCTCTCAAGAATTCAGTATTAAAAAGCTGCAAGATGACATTGCCAAACGTGTAAATCTTGATCTTTCTGGTGAAGATGATGAAGATCTAAGGGCTGCCATGTTGTCGAGGTCATTGGCTCATCAGCAATCTGTGCTTATATTGGATGATGTTTGGGAAGAATTTTGTTTAGAAAAGATTGGAATTGCTGATGGTTCAAACAAGTGTAGAGTGATTTTGACTACCCGTTCATTACAGTTGTGTGACAGAATGCGCTGTCAAAGAAAATTTGATGTGAAAACTTTGAATACAGATGACGCTTGGAACTTGTTCAAGTACACCCTCGGCCCTGAGACAGTACTTACTCTAGAAGTAGAAGAGATTGCCTATAGTGTTGCAAGAAGGTGTGGTGGATTGCCTCTTGGTATCATCACGGTGGCTGGGAGTATGAGAGGTGTGGTTGACATATTTGAATGGAGAAATGTGTTGGAACAATTGGAATCATGTTCAGTAGGATACAAAGAAATGGAAGACAAGGTATTTCCAATATTGGAATGGAGTTTCAACCGCTTAAATGGATGCGAAAGGCCCTGTTTCCTGTATTGCTGCCTATATCCGGAAGATTGGTATATTGAAAGAGAGGAGTTAATCAATCTCTTTATTTTGTCAGAGCTGATTCCAAGAAGGAAGAATAGGGAATCAGAACAAGATCATGGTCGTACAATTTTGAACAAGCTCGTTAAGGCTTGTTTGCTGGAAGAAACTCAAAACCGAGGATATATAAAGATGCATGATTTAATTAGAGATATGGCGTTAAGGATAACGGGCAGGAACTCAACGGGAGATGTGCCTAGATTTTTGGTGAGTGGCATAGAACCGAATGTTATAATGGAGGAAAGTGAATGGACAGAAGATCTCAATGCAGTTTCCTTTGCCCGACCTTTTTTTAGTGACTACGGTCGCAGTTTAGAAATTCCTTGGCACATGTCACCCAAGTGTAAGAATCTCTCAACCTTGCTTTTCAAAGCTGCCAATATAGAAAGAATTCCAGGTTCATTCTTTAGGGACATGGACGGACTCAAGGTTCTAGATCTGAGAGAGTGTAGCGATCTCCAACAGCTGCCTAACTCTGTCTCAAACCTGGTGAATCTCACTGCATTGTTGTTGGGAGATTGTAGTGAACTCAAGTCAGTTCCACCATTGGGAAAACTGAAGCAACTGAGGGAATTGGATCTGTTCAAAACTAGAATTGGTGATATACCTCAAGGGTTGGAGTTATTGTTCAAACTCGAACGCCTTAACATGGGTGGGACAAGATTGAAGAAGAAGACCATACCAAAAGGTACATTTTCCAGACTCATCCGTCTTGAACATCTTATATTGCCCAAGTGGGTACACGTTTGCGATTCACAAGTATTGAAGCAATTACAAGTATTTAGTGGATGTTTAACTTTGATTGATGTGTACAATGAATTCATGACATCTCGCTGTTTGCCCAAACACTATGCTATATGTGTTGTAGAGGAGGAGACACCATCCGGTGATTTTGTAGATTCAGATTTTAATTATGATGATTTTGTGGATTATGATGATGGAAACAAGTTGGAATTTGAGAGGTGCAACTTTAGAAAAGGATTGGATGTGGTTTTGATACCAAAGGACATCAAGGAATTAATACTCAATAAGTGTTTTGGGTTTTCAGATGGTAATCTTCGGAATTTGATTCGTAGATCAAAGGAATTTGATTTGGTTTGTCTACATATTTCAGATTCAGAAGAAGTAGAGTTTGTGGTCAACTTCTCCTCTCCTCCTCCTCTTCATCCTCTTCCTCTTTATGATGATAATGAAGTGGTAGTGCTACCAAATTTGCAAAAGTTGAGGCTTTCTAATTTGCCGAATTTAGTGGGACTCATAAATTGGGGAAGGCAGCAGCAGCAGCAGCAATTAATTCCACCACCACCACCAGGAACCTTTTCATCTCTTACTGATTTGACTATTTGTGGATGCCACAGATTGAAGAAGCTGTTCACATTGCAGTTGTTGTCGCAGCAACACACCCTACAAAATCTTGAATCTTTAGATATCAGCCACTGTGAGCAACTGGAGGAAATGATGTCCGCAAATGATAACGATGAAGGAATGGGAGAAGAAATCGTAATCCACCCTCCTCCTTCTTCTTCTTCTTCTTCAACTGTATTCTGCCTCAACTTGCCTAAATTATTGACGTTGTCGCTCAGTAATCTGCCTCAACTTGAGAATAAAAATTGTAAGGCAATCATCATCATCATCATCTCACATTCCATCCAACAGATTCGGGTACTAAATTGTCCAAAGTTAAAAAGGCTGCCTCTCTATATTCCCATGAAATACAATAACACCACCAATGCCGGCAATGGACAAACATCTTCTTCTTTTGCTCCTCCTGACAATCTTCAATGGATTAAAGGATCAAAAGAATGGTGGGAATCATTAGAATGGGATTATTATCTTCCTAACGCCAAGGCTGCCCTCCTACCTTTTTTTAAATCCATTAATTATTGAGAAGTTTGGGAAGATGTGACTCTCTTCTTTGATTTTTTACTTTTATTCTTTTAGACATTGATTATTGTAATTTAGATTCTTCTTCTTCATCTATATTTGAGTTTTCTTCATTCTTACACCTTTTTTTATTATGCATATGCAATATGTAAGTCTATCTTTAAATGAGTTACCTGCCACAATTGCCTTTCCATTATTATACAACAATATTCTATGTTTATCAAATTCTGCACTCTGTATAACTTAATATTCAAATCACTATAAATAAATTTATGGACATTGAAGTTATTTCTTGATTTTTGGTACTCAATCCCTGTTAAGCTAATATTTTTATTTTCTTCCTTCTTCCTCTTTTTTAATTAATTCAATTTTCCTGAATTGCTGGATTAACCAAATTTAACATGAAGTAGCAATTGGGATTCCGAGAAGGACAAAATATATTCAACCGCACTGAAACAGATTCTACTTCAAAAGTTCAAAGTTCTTGAACTAGTACTACTTGGCCATATGCAACCATGGAGAGAAAACAAAATAAAAACCATCATGACAATGAATCATTCATTTTGGCATCGACAAATGATGAAGATTCAAGAGATTGATATATGGCAGAAACATCATAATAGAAATGAAAAAAAAAAAAATCCAATTAGACCAAATTATATAGTTGGGAGTAAATTTTGTTCATCCTTAACCAATTGCAATATGCATTAAGGCGCTAACAATCCTATTGCAATAGACGTTTTAGCATGAGGCCTGTGAAAAATCTAATATTCACGGAAAAAAAAAGAGTAAAATAATCATCAATAATCATCTATTGACTTTCGTATGCAGCAACATTTCTCTAGTGGATAGAGCTATGGAGAAATCCTTCTTGGCGGATGGGAGGTGTTGTGGAAGAAATTTTGAGTTGTAGAATTTTTTCTTTAATTGTCAAATAAGAGTGATTAGACATGGCATGCCATGTAATTAGTCAACGTCATTCACTTATTTTCACTAATATTTTTTATTATGGGTATCATTACTCATTAAATTATGAGTAATAATAGAGAGTATTATAATTCTTATGAGATTTGGGAACTTTGTGGAGTCCTAATTGACATAAAAAAAAATGTAGAGTTGTAATTGATATAAAATATGAAAGATTTTGTCTTATTTGTTATAAATAAATAGTTTAAAATTTATCACAATCATCCTGATAAATTCTTTATCAGACATCCCCTCCATGTAAGTTTTTATTTTCTTTAAAATTTTCACCTAAATAATTATACATCCCTTATACAATATAATTTACTTAAACCAATAATTGTTTATTGTAAACTAAAATTACAATATCATTATACTAGGAAACAAGACGAGATTCTCTGTCCAATATTTGTAGTGTCTTATCCTATCTAAAGCTCGAAACAATGTAGTTTTATTAAAAGTAGGGACTAAATGCATAGATATCATCAAAATTACTTTACAATTGTTAGACTCTAACCAAGATATTAGTGGACCTACGACATAGCTTTAATTAAGACAGAATAAAACAGTCAAAATCTTGGACAGAAGATCCCGTGTCCTAAACTCACCAACATGTTCCTGAGCAGGAGTCCGATGCTTTGAGAGCTCATGACACAAAAGATCCAATTTTTTGGCGAAGTCATCAAGAGTCCATTCAGATAGAGTCAAATATCTATTATACAATTGAGATGGAGCATTAGTTCTATATTTGTGCAATGCAGAACAATGTAGACAGGTGGTTTGACTTTGAGCTTTTACTGTTCACCACCTAAAATGATCATATTTCACCTCATAGCTAGATTCAAGCAGCATAAATCTCAATTTCAAATCAAATGTCTGAAAGTGAGTTGCATTCAAGAATAAAAGACTTTGGTTTAAGGTTTACTGAGTTCTCAGCTTTGCTTAGATTTTCCTGTTTAAAAGATAGGATTGTGGAGCTTACTGTTTAATATGGCAATCTAGTACATGCACTTTGCTCAATATATAAGTTGCAAATGTTTGTTCTCAAGGAATAAAGCTCAATTGCATCAAATACTTTGCTTCAAATTATGCAATATTTAAAGTAGAGTTATTCTCTCAATGGTAAAAAGATAAGGACAATGCAGATTTGTTCTTAGTTGTGTGCACTGATAGACTGAATCAACTGATCAAAGATAATGAATGCCTAACAGATATTGAACTGCAGATGTACTACATTTGCATTTAATCATTCGCGTTTACTCTTTGACGACGATAAGATGTTGCTTAATGACTTTTTAAGTAAACTTCGAAAGAAATAGTGATTCATGCCCTGCACAAAAGCTAGGTTCAAGATGCCAATAGTCCCACACTTGTAAAGCAAAACAAGTTGCTCCATTTATACACAGACACTTTATGTCCACCTTCTTTGAAGTGATGAAGTTACAAGTTAAGTAGAATGATGAATTCCAGGATTATTAGGATAAACTCCCCTTTTCCAATAATCATAATTGATTAGAACAAACATGTTACTTATTTGCTTACAACAACAGTGAAAATCAACAAAAAAAAACATAAGAATTGGCTCAAGTATTATAACCATTATTTCTTCGACAAAACTCTCATCGATACTAATGAATCATTTGGCAGAGTCTTGGAAGAGTCATTTTTGTTTTGGATTGTAAGCAAGAATAGAGAACAAAGTTTGTGTAACAGTGAGGATGAAGAGCAGAACACTATTGAGAACATCCCATCTTACATCATAATAATTCCTCACTAAATATGCTCGAAAAGGACAACATTTGTTCACTTGACGAAGGTGGCTATCAAAATAGAAGTCCTTTTCATGTACATTTGCTGAGAGGCTGTTGAAAAGGGACACCAATTTTTGCATATCGTTTATTCGAGACTTTATCACTCCAGATTGAAGAAGTAACTCAATGTCCTTCTCATTATCCACCAAAGTATCCATGAGAAGAACATATGAAGCAAAGATTTTGTTTTCACAAGAGCACATTTCGAATATTATGAAGTTCCAAAACAAAGATTGGATCCCTTCATCAATCTCCAGGCAAGGAACTGAAAGAACCCATTGTTGAATTTTATGTCTGCCAAATTTGTTGTACTTCCTCGCTTGAATTTGATCCCATAAAGCTCTAATTCGGATGCACTTTTTGCTTTGTTCAATGAGCTCGGAGGCATGTCAGGGGAATGTATTGGAATTCCAGGCTGAAGAGAAGGATTTTGAATGTTTGGGAAATAAGCAAGCATGACCAGCTCAAGAAGATGCCTCTGCCGATCTGGAGTCTTGCCTGGTGGTTTTGGAATTCGGAAAAATTCTAGAGCAGCATTAACTAGAGCATGAGCACCATCATTAGTTCCCAATGGAACTAACTGGGACAGAGAATGGAGAGCAAAGAAAGGAAATTGATTTTCAATCTTTAGTAAATCTTGTTGTAAAGTATACAGTGGTACCTTTTTTTCCTTGCCTAAAACACTTTCTTGTGTGATTTGTTGCCAATTGTGCCTCAATAATAGTTCAACAATAAAACAACCATCCAACAACATGATTTCCAAAAAATCATAGCTTGTTATTGTTCTTGGAATATCTTTATAGCATTCTGGATCATCAGGGTGATATCCCTGTGTATCAAGATTATAATTTATATCTGCACTTTTCCAGGGGATATAAGACTCCTGGGTATGCAAAATATCAGGCAGAAACACATTTAATCCGGATAATTGAACTGCATATCCCCAAGACACATAAAATGTCCACAAAAGATCGATCATAGCAAACTGTTTGTTGCAAGATCCTGTGAGAATCAACTTTGCCTGCTTCAAGTAAGTGTACCAAAGCCTCAAAACTTGTCATTTTTGGAAAAATTGGTTCTGTTTCTTCCAAATGGTGGAGAGAAACCAATGGCCTAATGGGATGTGCGGCCAACAATCCGAAAATATTTCCCCTCACATCCATCTTTTCAATCAAAATTTCAAGTACAGAAAACATAATTTGAACTGATTTAGCCTCTAATTGAATGGGGAAAAGCATCAAGAGTGAAACTTTTTGAGCTACATAGGAAGTACCTGATGAAATCCAGGCTCACGAGTTAAAGTAATTCCAAGTTCTGTCAAACAGGCATGAATCCTTCCATCACTGCCATAGAGATGGGGATATCTTTCCAGGCAGGAATCAAGGACTTCAGCCAAAACGGAAGCCAGGGGATAGCTTATGGCAAAACCAGCTCCTCCAAATGCCATATCAAAAGAGAAAAGTTTATTTGCCTCAAAATTTTCTGAGTTTGTCCCAATATAATACCACAAGCTATGATCATATTTTGACAGGGTCTTCACCAGATTTTCAGGAAAGAAAATTGTATCATCATCTCCAAACACAAACCCGTCTAACATTAGTATGATTCAATGCTACAGTTTCTGATACAACACAGGCTACTCGAATCTAATGTCCAAAATCAAACTCATTTCCTTCTGAAATTTTGCATCAGTTATACATATTTGAGGCAAGAGCTAAATTGACATCCATATATGCATTAAAAGCTTAATTATAACATGCATATATGTTTGTGGACTTAAATGTGAATGGTTGTATATTTCTTTTCTCCATTTCCTGTCTTTGTGTCAGTGTTTGATTAATAACTCTAAAAGTTGATTTACATATATGTTGCATGTTGTGGGCTGAATAGGCAATGTCGTATTTCGTTGTTTGAAACTTTCAGTTGTTTGGCCGAAAGACAGCAGCAAGTTTGCAAAGTGCAAAGAGAAACCAAGTTTGGTAGCCAACTTTTGATGCAACTTCCACATGCAAAAAGAAATTGTAAACTTATTTTTTTCTACTGCTGTATATGGAGGAAGGCCTTGGTTGATATTGGTGCATTAGTCTTAGGTTGAAAATAATTATTAGTATCGTCCAAGGCCTATTTCAGTCCTGCACTACTACAACATTAACATCGTTGGTCAATCACACTATCAATCAAGCATGACTTTTGAGTTTTGTGCTTTTGATATAAAGGAGATTTGGAACCTTACAACAGAGGAGATCTCCACGAACATCAATCTGAAAATGAGGAAAGAATTTTTTGACTAAACATAATTAAGTAACATAAAACAAATTCAATAACACAAGATTATAGATGCAGCCATGAATCATATACTATGATTCTGAATTCATTTAAACTCCTAACTCAATGCCAAAGCTCCACAATTATCAAGAATACTGCAGTAAGAAACTAACATTCATTTCTAAAAATGGGCTTAAGTCTAATCTATGTAGATGACATCCAAAACATGTCATCAATTCCATACGCAAGTATGCTACCAAACAAAGTGCAAACTACTATATGGAGGAAAAAGGTTACTTACATCAACAACAACAATTACTAGCCTTTATTCAACTTTGTGGGTCGGCTACATGAAGCATACTTCGTTGTCGTATCCTATCTATACACATGTTTTCATTATACAATTTCTAATGTGAATTATATAATTGGATGTGGCAAATTTTTACACTGGTTTCCAACTTATCGCAAACCTTCTCCTTTTTTCGGATTTGGGACTGACAGTCACTGACTACTTATAAGCAAACAAACTACTTATAGTTAGGCAGAGTTAAGAGGAACACTCTGAATTGCCTAATTCGATGCTAACATAAGTAATCCAGACAAAGTGAAGTAATAATCTTCCTCAGCTAAACCACAAAATAGAGACTGTTTCTACTATTGCTAGCTGCAGAGATGCAACCATAATAAAGGAAGAAAATATCATTATTCATTCCTATTTGCTACATACAAGAGCTGCTTTTATTGCAAGAAGGTGTAGAGACAAAATACTAGAGGGCCAAGGAGCTGCTGCAACATTGTCATTGAGATCACAAATGAATCCAATTCCTCAACTTTCATCCATGTTTGAGAAGATAATGTTTTAAAGGATGCAAATCGTGAGAAAATAAAGTTTACATTAAATGGAAAGCTAAGCCAAAGGCAGCAAGATTCTTATTTTCATGGATGGGGAAAACAATGTTAAACTAGTTAAAGATCATAGCAGAAAGGCATTAAATTAGTTAAGTAATTTAACTCATTTTCAATATCAAATTGGACTAAAATTAATTATACACTAAAATTTAAAACAGGGGAGTTATGTGTAATTTCGCAAACTTGAGGAAACGTATGCGAAATTCTCATAAAGCTGAAGGTCGGTAGACAAAATTACTCCCTAAATTACTCCCAAGTCCAAGAAACTGAGATGAAAATTACTCCCTAAATGACTAGTGTTTGTTAGCGTTGACTGACTTCTCCCCAATGTTAATTGTTAACTTCAGATTCCATTTCCAAATACAAATACAATAATTTCTTAGCCTAGTGGGAATTGATCTCCCTCCACCCTCCTCTTCCCCATCTCGCATTATTTTTGTTGTTTCTCATTTGCCTTTTTCAAAAGAATTCCAGCAGAAGAAAAGGCTTGAATTTGTGGGTTTGGAAGCCTCTCTACTTCTTGGAATCAAAGCATTACAAATTAATTTTGGATTTGCAAGATACATATATAAAGGTAAAACGAATTTATTTTTTTGGAAGTTCCATTCACCATTCGTTGCAAATTATCAGATGATATCTTGGTGGGATCATCAGCATTAATTATATATATGTTGATCTGGGTTTTGTCTCTTACAAAACTGGTTGCTCTTTTCCTTTTTCCGTTTTGTTCATATATATGATTAACGTTGTATAAAAAGTAGATTACAGAAGTAGTGTATATGGAACCAGAACCTGGAATGAATGTCCAAGGTTTTCAGAGTAAACTGTTTTCTTCATCTTATAAATAGTTGATTGTATGTTCTTAATTCGTGGCTGTGTTCCAAATTGGAAACTAAATTTCCCAGTAAAATACTAAATTGTGGAGAAACAATAAAGATGGGACTTGTTTGTAAATGATTCAACTTGATCCACGATGTTCTGAAACATTTCTAAGTTCCACCTCTTTGAGTAGAAGTTGCCTTTGGAAGTTCTGAAATTGCAGAATTAGCTGTAAAATGGAAAGCTAGGCAAAAGGCAGCTAGCCAGATTATGGGGAAAACAATGTTAAATTAGTTAAAGATCATAATATCATATCAGAAAGGCAATTATTCAGTGTGAATGATTTTATGGAAGGCCTAAAATATAAAAAACTAGAAGATGCATTTGCATTTTCCTAATTACCTTCATTTAAGTTGCATGTCCTTTGGGCTCTGATAACTCTATTTGCAAGAGACATTCAAAGGTAAAGAGAATATCATTTTTGGTATTTTTCCCAGCAAATATCAGAGGATATCTTGGTTGGTATTTATTATATATATCTTGATGTGTGTCTTTAATTTCTCTTGCAAAACAAACTGGTTGTTCTTTTTCTCTCTGTTTTGTTCATATATATATATGATTATGTTTTGATATATAACGTTGTTGTAAACTAGTGTTACTGTTGTTAAAATTAGTTGATTCTAAGTTTTTATGTTTTATGATTTTTGTTATGTCACTCGATCGATGTACTTCTTCATTCTAAACCTACGTCTTACTCATCTACTCTGCCTAATTACTCCATTTTATATTAGTTTAAAATGGATTTTTTTTATTGCCATTTGTCTTACCATTTCAACAGTGTGACACTCTTGACATATAATTGTTAGGAAAACAGAAAGATGGAGGCATTTGCAAATATGGCGATGGACAAAGGGAAAAACGTTTGGAACTTGGAAGACAACCACAACACATTAGAGACTAAACTCAAGAGATTGAGTTGCCGTGCATCTGATTTCAAGCAGGAAGTTACAAAAGCAGAAAAAACAGGGAAAAAGAAAAGAAAAAGAGAGGTTGAGAATTGGTTTGAAGAGGTTGAACAAATGGAAAATGAATTCAATGCATTGAAAAGCTTGATACAAGATGGGGGACTTTTGAGAAACATATCCAGTGGGGATAGTGTTGCAAAATTAGAAGCAAAAGTGGAACAACTTATGGAGCAAAGCCAGCATTTTGATGGCCTTTTGATCGATGATCATGAGAACAAAGGTGAGCCACGAGTGACAACAAAATTGTTTGGTGACAAGTTCCAGGAAGGTTTGAAAAGAATATGGAATTGGTTGGTTACCGATAATTTATCCAACATTGGGATATACGGGCAAGGAGGAGTGGGAAAAACAACACTGGCCAAGCACATCCACAATCATCTCCTAGAGAAAAAAACAGATTCCAATGTTTACTGGGTAACCGTATCTCAAGAACTCAGTATCAAAAAGCTGCAAGATGATATTGCCAAACTCCTAAAGGTTGATCTTTCTGGTGAGGATGATGAAGACCGAAGGGCTGCCATGTTGTCCAGGTCATTGGCTCATCAGCAATCTATACTTATATTGGACGATGTTTGGGAAGAATTTTGTCCAGAAAAGATCGGAATTGCTCTTGGTGCAAACAAGTGTAGACTGATTTTGACTACCCGCTCATTACAGTTGTGTGACAGAATGAGTTGTCAAAGAAAATTTGATGTGAAAACTTTGGATAGAGATGAAGCTTGGGATTTGTTCAAGTACACACTTCGCCTTGAGACAGTACTTACTCCAGAAGTAGAAGAGACTGCCAAGAAGGTAGCAAGAAGGTGTGGTGGATTGCCTCTTGGTATCATTACAGTTGCTGGGAGCATGAGAGGGGTGGTTGATATCTATGAATGGAGGAATGCGTTGGAACAATTGAAATCATGTTCAGTAGGATTCAAAGAAATGGAAGACAAGGTATTTCCCATCCTGGAATGGAGTTTCAACCGCTTAAATGGATGTGAAAGGCATTGTTTCTTGTATTGCTGCCTATATCCGGAAGATTGGAATATTGAAAGAGAGGAGTTAATCAATCTCTTTATTTTGGCAGAGCTGCTGATTCCGAGAAGGAAGAATAGGGAATCAGAACATGATCATGGTCGTACAATTTTGAACAAGCTCGTTAAGGCTTGTTTGCTGGAAGAAACTCAAAACGGAGAATGTATAAAGATGCATGATTTAATTAGAGATATGGCGTTAAGGATAACGGGCAGGAACTCAACGAGAGAGATGAAGGGAGGAGATGTGCCTAGATTTTTGGTAAGTGGCATAGAACCGAATGTTATAGTGGAGGAAAGTGAATGGACAGAAGATCTTAATGCAGTTTCTACTTTTTATCCTCGTGGCAGCATAGAAATTCCTTCAGACATGTCACCCAAGTGTAAGAATCTCTCAACCTTGCTTTTCAAAGATGCCAAAATAGAAAGAATTCCAGATTCATTCTTTAGGCACATGGACGGACTCAAGGTTCTGGATCTGAGAGAGTGTAGATATCTCAAAGAGCTGCCTAATTCTGTCTCAAACCTGGTGAATCTCACTGCATTGTTGTTGGGAGGTTGTAGTGAACTAGAGTCGGTTCCACCATTGGGAAAACTGAAGCAACTGAGGGAATTGGATCTGTCCAAAACTAGAATTGGTGATATACCTCAAGGGTTGGAGTTATTGGTCAAACTGGTACGCTTGAATCTGAGAGAGTGTAGAGATCTCAAAGAGCTGCCTAATTCTGTCTCAAATCTGGTGAATCTCATTGCATTGTTGTTGGGACATTGTAGTAAACTAGAGTCAGTTCCACCATTGGGAAAACTGAAGCAACTGAGGGAATTGGATCTGTCCGAAACTAGAATTGGTGATATACCTCAAGGGTTGGAGTTGTTGTTCAAACTCGAACGCCTTAACATGGCTCGGACAAGATTGAAGAGGAAGAAGACAATACCAAAAGGGACATTTTCCAGACTCATCTGTCTTCAACATCTTATATTGCCCAAGTCGGGACCGGTTTGCGATTCACAAGTATTGAAGCAATTACAAGTATTTAGAGGATGTTTAACTTTCGTTGATGTGTACAATGAAATCATGACATCTCGCTGTTGGCCCAAACACTATGATATTTGCGGTGTAGAGGAGGAGACACCATCGGGTGATTTTGTAGATTCAGATTCAGATGATGATTTTACGGATTATGATGATGCAAACAAGTTGGAATTTGAGAGGTGCAACTTTAAAAAAGGATTGGATGTGAATTTGCTGGCAAAGGACATCAATGAATTAAGACTCAAAAAGTGTTTTGGGTTTTCAGATGGTAATCTCCGGAATTTGATTTGTAGATCAAAGGATTTGGTCCGTCTAAGTATTGAAGATTCAGAAGTAGAGTTTCTGGTCAACTTCTCTTCTCCTTCTCCTTCCCATGTTGATGATGATGAACATCAACTGGTAGTGCTACCAAATTTGCGAAAGATGTGGCTTTATAAGTTGCCGAATTTAGTGGGACTCATAAATTGGGGAAGACAGCAGCAGCAGCAGCAGCAATTAATTTCACCAGGAACCTTTTCCTCTCTTATTGATTTGACTATTTATGGATGCCACAGATTGAAGAAGCTATTCACAGTGCAGTTGTTGTCGCAGAATCTTCGATCTTTATATATTAGTGACTGTGAGCAACTGGAGGAAATGATAGCAGCAAATGATAAGGATGAAGGAATGGGAGAAGAAATCGTAATCCACCCTTTTTCTTCAACTGTACGACTTCCTAAATTATCGGCCTTGTGGCTCAGTAATCTGCCTCAACTTGAGAATAAAAATTGTAAGGCAATCAGCATCATCTCAGATTCCATCCAAATTATTTCGGTAGAAAATTGTCCAAAGTTAAAAAGAATGCCAGTGTCAGTATATATTCCCATGAATAACATTAACACCACCAATGCCGGCAATGGACAAACATCTTCTTCTTCTGCTCCTCCGACTATCTATGGATCAAAAGAATGGTGGGAATCATTAGAATGGGATCATTATCCTCCTAACTCCAAGGATGCCCTCCTACCATTTTTTAAACCAGATGAATCTGACTATTCAGATGATTCTCACTCTGATTATTGATTTGTTTTCCCACTTTGATGGTTGTAATTTTAGATTATTAATTCTTCTCTATATTTAACTTTTCTTTATTAATTCTAATGTGTTTTATTATATTATATGTTCACTGTTTTTACGCATCTAACAATAAATATTTTTTTATTAAAAATCACTATTAATGTAATTCTATGCATCACCATCACAGTCCTTAATAACTTCTTCATATGATCAACACTAAATTTGTAAATTTTGCTCATAATTAATATACCGACTTAAATTATATTTTTAATTTTCTCTTTTTTTGCTATTTTGATCTCAATCTTTCACAACATAATATTTTCAAGTCAAATAATTCATTAACCAAAAATATATATTTCATACATGAATAATTTTATTTACTTTCTTATTATTTTTCCCACGTATTTCAAGATATTGGAATTTTATAATTTCTTTTTCAACAATATTATAAAAATTGTTCAAGAAGTAAAAAAAAAATTACGATCTTTAAAATGATTATTCTTGTAAAAAAATTATAGGATTGGCGCAAAGGGTGAAAAACAAATCTTTGATTTTTTTTTCCATTATATGATATAACATTGTTCCTAATTCACCCAGGAAAGTGTAAATGAATAGATTACCGGTCAAACTCAAGTTTCTATCGGGTTAGCTAGTCAAACCCAAGTTTTGATCGGGTTTGACCTATTTTTCACATTCTGATTTTCTAATAAAAATCAAATCGAACCAATCCATAGACCGATCCCTAGTCTAATCGGTCGGACCGGCTGGTCTGGCCCGATTTTAATAACATGGATTTAAACTTTATTGACCATAATGGATTCATCATTCTTCATGGAAAATCAATGTTTTGAAAATTAGATTGGACTATGAATTGGCCTAACTAAGGGAATCTGTGAAGGGCCTCCTGCATACCTGCCTCTGGGTACCTGATTTACCTCTCACGTGCAGCTCCTGGGGCGGGGTAGCGTGGGCCGGTCAGGGTGTTCGGAATTTACACCTTTTGCTCCAAGGGGTCAATCTGGTCGGATTGGACGAGAAAATCGAATGACATCATAAATAAATTTTTACAAATATAACTAATTACTAATAAAGAAAATCAAATAATTCGTAAAAATTATATCTAATTACAAATATTTACTAAATTATTGTTAAAATACATAATATTAATGGAACATCATTAATTCATTTACAAATTTGATATTATTTAATATCAAGCATAATAATTTTAAAATGAAAGAAAAAAAATACAAATGTTTTAAAGTATGTGAGGTTTTTTTTTAAAAATTTTATATAGGCATTAAATTGATCAAAAAATAGTAAAAACGAGAGTATATCAAGTATTTATTATTTATTTATTTTGGGTGAGTTAACAAATGGATATAGAATAAAAAATAGGCCCATAAACAAATGTATTGAGATTATTGCTATTTGCTACTAGGAAAATTGATATACATAACGGGTTTGAAGTGCACAATGTTTGTCATGATTATTGATTGTTTTTACGTCTGAATCGTGTTTTCTATTCTTTTCTCTGTCATACAGTTGCGTTTTCTACTAATGAGTAGATATTTCTGGCCAGATTATCTTCTAAATAGACATTCTTAATACCTTTTAGATCATCACAAAATTATTCAAGAAAATTGACGAGTTCAAGTTTTGCAGGAGCTGTTGTGGAGGCCTTTGTTCGGCTTCGTGAGAGAGGCCTAATTTATCAAGGTATAGATTATTCTCTCTTCAAGTTGAAATTAACGAGCTTGTGTCCTGCTGGTAGACAACCTTAGTATATGAGTAGGACAAGCCATTGTTGAATCCTTAGCAGTAACTTACAGTAATTCTGGATTTTTTGATAGTGTAAACCCCCTTTATTGGTTCCTTTTTCTGATTGTGGGATAATAATTGAAGATGAAAAGAAATGGGTGACTCTCTTGAAAAACAGAGGTGATAAAGTTTCAAATATCGGATGCAAGATTTTTCTTCCTGAATTACCACAGCAATTAGAAGTAGGACTTGGTCCTCATTCATTTTATTGGAGGAATCCTCCTATATGAGTGTGTTCTCTCTAAGGATCTTGTGGTCTTTTGGTACAGGTTCATATCTGGTCAACTGGTCCCCAAATTTACAGACTGCTGTTTCTGACTTGGTATGTTCAGTTGAATTGTTACTTCCCATTCGTTGCGGCTGTTCTTAATGCTGCTCTCATTTGGCCTTTTAATAATATCAAGTTATTTTACTTCCTAGGAAGTAGAATATTCTGAAGAACCTGGTTTTCTATATTACATCAAGTACCGTGTTGCTGTTTCTGACTTGGATAGTACTGAAACTCCTTCAACTAGTTAATCATTCTATTTCTCAATTATTCTTGTAAATTGACCTCGCCGCGATGTGTAACGGAAGGATCAACTTGGTAGCATGGCCTGCTTATATTGCATCTTGAAACCTAAAACGTGTTCTGACTTCTGAGGATTCATTTTGCAAATATGTGTCATGGCCTTTGCGAAATTAAGGACTACTTTGAAATGGTCAACCGTAAAACAGTTCTTTATTGTAGATTTTGAAACATTTTGAATGTTGAGAAATTGTTTGGATCAAATTATTTTGAAGAGTGAGTTTTGTTGAGTCATTCATTAGAACTTTCAATATTTCATATGACCGTTTGCTATATGCAAATATCCCTCCACTTTTAGATTTTGCAATCAAATCAAAAGGACCTTCAAACTTTTTCATTTTTTTATTAGGAGAACATAAATAGCAAGATGACACTTTATGCTCAGTTTTGATTTAGTTGAGTCCATAAGCATGCTTGGATACTGGAAACCTGCAATAAGAAATGGAGTCTTTATTGTTCTTCAATTCTGCTGTTCTTGGGTTTTAGGGACGACTATTTGACAATTGCAACCACGCGTCCGGAAACTTTGTTTGCTGATACAGCTGTTGCAGTGAATCCCACGGTATGTTTCTGTCATGAATGATATCTAAGTTGAAAGGATTATCTTTAGCAGTGAGAGCCACTGAAATGGTATGGTAACTTATTTTACGGCGAAACCAGAGTGCAGTACATCTCACTGATGGTCAATCACTCTGAAACATGTATGGTGTTTCTTTTGTAAAACTGAGTGCATCACATGTATGGTGTTTTCTTCCCTCTTTTTCAGGATGGGCGTTATTCTAAATATATTGGAAAGCAGGCTATTGTGCCTTCAACATTTGGGCGGCATGTCCCGATTATCTCAGACAAGGTATTATGTTATTTTCTTTGATATAAAGGTGATAGGAAAGTGATCATTATGCTGAATTTTCATAAGTAAGCAGTGGTTTGTGACAATGGATTCCTTAGCTGAGAAGGCGCTAAATGCAGTTGAAAAGGGAGAATTGACTATTATGCCTGAGAGATTTGAGAAGGTATATACATTTATTATGTATTTCTGCTTTGTTTCAACTGCATTTTTCTTTTGAATTAACCATTATGCCTGAGAGATTTGAGAAGGTATATAAATTCATGACGCGTTTCTCTGCTTTGTTTCAACTGCAATTTTTTTTTTTTTTTCTTGGTGTCTGCAACTGCAATTTTTCAAGGAGTAAACGAACGATTAACTTGCTGAACGATTTTCACTTAGCTCAAGTTAGACATACAAGAAAATTGCAGCCAAAGAAGTATCCCTGTATGTTTAATTCAGCCTTAAATTTGTCCAAAATTGTTCAAAATGATGTACCTGTTTGATGTCAAGGTCTAACTTCTTTGAAAACACTCTGATTTCTTCTATTTTCTTGTCATAAGTACAATTATTGTCCATTATCTTGTAAATGCTCGTAGTTCCATGTCTGCTGAAGGAGACACTGTCAAAAAAGAAAACAATTGGCCTCCTACATGGATCAACAGGGTGATATCCCTGTGTATCAAGATTATAATTTATATCTGCACTTTTCCAGGGGATATAAGACTCCTGGGTATGCAAAATATCAGGCAGAAACACATTTAATCCGGGTAATTGAACTGCATATCCCCAAGACACAGAAAATGTCCACAAAAGATCGATCATAGCAAACCGTTTGTTGCAAGATCCTGTGAGAATCAACTTTGCCTGCTTCAAGTAAGTGTACCAAAGCCTCAAAACTTGTCATTTTTGGAGAAAAATTGGTTCTGTTTCTTCCAAATGGTGGAGAGAAACCAATGGCCTAATGGGATGTGCGGCCAACAATCCAAAAATATTTCCTCTCACATCCATCTTTTCAATCAAAATTCCAAGTACAGAAAACATAATTTGAACTGATTTAGCCTCTAATTGAATGGGGAAAAGCATAAAGAGTGAAACTTTTTGAGCTACATAGGAAGTACCTGATGAAATCCAGGCTCACGAGTTAAAGTAATTCCAAGTTCTGTCAAACAGGCATGAATCCTTCCATCACTGCCATAGAGATGGGGATATCTTTCCAAGCAGGAATCAAGGACTTCAGCCAAAACTGAAGCCAGGGGATAGCTTATGGCAAAACCAGCTCCTCCAAATGCCATATCAAAAGAGAAAAGTTTATTTGCCTCAAAATTTTCTGAGTTTGTCCCAATATAATACCACAAGCTATGATCATATTTTGACAGGGTCTTCACCAGATTTTCAGGAAAGAAAATTGTATCATCATCTCCAAACACAAACCCGTTTAACATTAGTATGATTCAATGCTACAGTTTCTGATACAACACAGGCTACTGGAATCTAATGTCCAAAATCAAACTCATTTCCTTCTGAAATTTTGCATCAGTTATACATATTTTAGGCAAGAGCTAAATTGACATCCATATATGCATTAAAAGCTTAATTATAACATGCATATATGTTTGTGGACTTAAATGTGAATGGTTGTATATTTCTTTTCTCCATTTCCTGTCTTTGTGTCAGTGTTTGATTAATAACTCTAAAAGTTGATTTACATATATGTTGCATGTTGTGGGCTGAATAGGCAATGTTGTATTTCGTTGTTTGAAACTTTCAGTTGTTTGGCCGAAAGACTGCAGCAAGTTTGCAAAGTGCAAAGAGAAACCAGGTTTGGTAGCCAACTTTTGATGCAACTTCCACATGCAAAAAGAAATTGTAAACTTACTTTTTTTCTACTACTGCTGTATATGGGAGGAAGTGATATTGCTGCATTAGTCTTAGGTTGAAAATAATTATTAGTATCATCCCAGGCCTATTTCAGTCCTGCACTACACAACATTAACAACAGAGGAGATCTCCACGAACATCAATCTAAAAATGAGGAAAGAATTTTTTGACTAAACATAATTAATTAACATAAAAAAATTCAATAACACAAGATTATAGATGCAGCCATGAATCATATACTATGATTCTGAATTCATTTAAACTCCTAACTCAATGCCAAAGCTCCACAATTATCAAGAATACTGCAGTAAGACACTAACATTCATTTCTAAAAATGGGCTTAATTCTAATCTATGTGGATGACATCCAAAATATGTCAGGCAATTCCATACGCAAGTATGCTACCAAACAAATTGCAAACTACTATATGGACGAAAATGGACAACTAGAATGTTATTTGTTATAATTATCTAATTTAAACCTTAAAAAAAAGAGTAACAATATATAAAATAATTATTATATATATAATAATAATATTTTTTATACGCAATTTTTATTAAATTAACCTAATTTATCTATCCAAACACATCTAATCATTTTATAAATATTCCTTCCTCATAACAAATCTCGATGAAATCATTTCATAAATAAAAAAATAAAAAATACGTCATCCAAGCGAACCCTAAGTAATTATCTAATTTTCAATATCAAACCGGACTAAAATTAATTATTCACTGAACTTTAAAACAAGGGAGTTAAGTGTAATTTCCAAAACTTTGAGGAAAAGTCTGCGAAATTCTCATAAAGCTGAAGGGATCGATCGGGAGACGAAATTGGTCCCTAAATTACTACTGTTTGCGTTCCTTCCAACTTCCAAGTCCAAGAAAGTGGGAACTGATCTGCAGTGATCTCCCTCAGCCTCTTCATATTATTGTTATTGTTTTTCATTTGTCTTTATCAAAAGAATCCGAGCAAAAAAACAAAAGAAGAGAGTTAAGTTTGTGGGTTTGGAAGCCTCTCGTGTTTGCCCTGCTTCTTCGAATCAAAGCAAAACAAATTTTGGATTTGCCAGAGATATACAGAGGTAAAAAGAATTTCATTTTTGGGGAGTTCCTTTTATCTTTACTTGTAAATATAAGATGATATCTTGGTTGGTGGGATCATCAGCATGGAATATATATATGTTGATTTGTGTTTTGTCTCTTGCAAAATTTGTTGCTCTTTTCCTTTTTCAGTTTTGTTCGTTCATATATATGAATATGATTATGTTTTGATATATAACTTTGTATAAAAAGTAGATTACAGAAGTAGTATATACGGAACCAGAACCTGGAATGAATGTCCAAGGTTTTCAGAGTAAACTGTTCTTCATCTTATAATTAGTTGATTCTATGTTCTTAATTCGTGGCTGTGTTCCAATTTGGAAACTAAATTTCCCAGTAAAATACTAAATTATGGAGAAACAATAAAGATGGGACTTACCATTTCAACAGTGTGGCACTCTTAACATATACTTCTTAGGAAAACAGAAAGATGGAGGCAATTACAAATATGGTGATGGACAAAGGGAAAAACATTTTGAACATGTCAGACAACCTCAACACATTAGAGACTAAACTGAAGAGATTGAGTTGCCGAGCGTCTGATTTCAAGCAGCAAGTTACAAAAGCAGAAAGAACTGGGAAAAAGAAAAGAAAACGAGAGGTTGAGAATTGGTTTGAAGAGGTTGAACAAACGGAAGATGAATTCAATGCATTGAAAAACAAGATTCAAGATGGGGGACTTTGGGGGAACGTATACAGTGGGGATAGTGTTTCAAAATTGGTTGCAAAAGTGGAACAACTTTTGGAGCACAGTGAAAGTCAGCATTTTGATGGCCTTTTGATTGATGATCATGATTACAAAGGTGAGCCACGGGTGACAACAAAATTGTTTGGTGGCAAGTTCCAGGAAGGTTTGAAAACAATTCGGAATTGGTTGCTCATTGATAATTTATCCAACATTGGGATTTACGGGCAAGGAGGAGTGGGAAAAACCACACTGGCCAAGCACATCCACAATTATCTCCTGGAGAAAACAGATTTCAATGTTTACTGGGTAACCGTGTCTCAAGAACTCAGTATTAAAAAGCTGCAAGATGACATTGCCAAACGTGAAAATCTTGATCTTTCTGGTGAAGATGATGAAGATCTAAGGGCTGCCAGGTTGTCCAGGTCATTGGCTAACAAGCAACCTGTACTTATATTGGACGATGTTTGGGAAGAATTTTGTCCAGAAAAGATCGGAATTGCTCTGGGTGCAGACAAATGTAGACTGATTTTGACTACCCGCTCATTACAGTTGTGTCATAGGATGCATTGTGAAAGAGAATTTAATGTGACAACTTTGGATGCAGACGAAACTTGGAACTTGTTCAAGTACACCCTTGGCCTTGAGACAGTACTTACTCCAGAAGTTGAAGAGACTGCCAAGAAGGTAGCAAAAAGGTGCGCTGGATTGCCTCTTGGTATCATTACAGCTGCTGGGAGCATGAGAGGGGTGGTTGATATCTGTGAATGGAGAAATGTGTTGGAACAATTGGAATCATGTTCAGTAGGATTCAAAGAAATGGAAGACAAGGTATTTCCAATACTGGAATGGAGTTTCAACCGCTTAAATGGATATGAAAAGCATTGTTTCTTGTGTTGCTGCCTATATCCGGAAGATGAGAAGATAAAAAGAGAGGAGTTAATCAATCTCTTTATTTTGGCAGAGCTGATTCCGAGAAGGAAGAATAGGGAATCAGAACATGATCATGGTCGTACAATTTTGAACAAGCTCGTTAAGGCTTGTTTGCTCGAAGAAACTCAAGATTATCGTAAGGGAGAATGTATAAAGATGCATGATTTAATTAGAGATATGGCGTTAAGGATAACGGGCAGGAAGTCAACGAGAGAGATGAAGGGAGATGTGCCTAGATTTTTGGTGAGTGGCATAGAACCGAATGTTATAGTGGAGGAAAGTGAATGGACAGAAGATCTCAATGCAGTTTCCTTTGCCCGACCTTTGTTTTATTACGACGATCGCAGTTTAGAAATTCCTTCAGACATGTCACCCAAGTGTAAGAATCTCTCAACCTTGCTTTTCAAAGCTGCCAAAATAGAAAGAATTCCAGATTCATTCTTTAGGCACATGGACGGACTCAAGGTTCTGGATCTCAGAGGCTGTGGATATCTCAAAGAGCTGCCTAATTATGTCTCAAATCTGGTGAATCTCACTGCATTGTTGTTGGGACGTTGTAGAAAACTAGAGTCGGTTCCACCATTGGGAAAACTGACGCAACTGAGGGAATTGGACCTGTCCCATACTAAAATTGATGATATACCTCAAGGGTTGGAGTTATTGGTGAAACTCGAACGCCTGAACATGGGTGGGACAAGATTGAAGAAGAAGACAATACCAAAAGGGACATTTTCCAGACTCAGCCATCTTGAACATCTTATATTGCCCAAGGCTGTACAAGTTTGTGATTCACAAGTATTGAAGCAATTACAAGTATTTAGAGGATGTTTAACTTTCATTGATGTGTACAATGAAATCATGACATCTCGTTGTTGGCCCAAACACTATGATATTTGCGTTGTAGAGGAGGAGACACCATCCGGTGTTTTTGTAGATTCAGATTTTGATTTTGTGGATTATGATGATGGAAACGAGTTGGAATTTGAGAGGTGCAACTTTAAAAAAGGATTGGATGTGAATTTGCTGGCAAAGGACATCAAGAAATTAAGACTCAATAAGTGTTTTGAGTTTTCAAATGGTAATCTCCGGAATTTGATTAGTAGATCAAAGGATTTGGCCATTCTAGATATTTCAGATTCAGAAGAAGTAGAGTTTGTGGTCAATTTCTCCTCTCCATCTAAGTATGATGATAATGAACTGGCACTGCTACCAAATTTGAAAAAGTTGTGGCTTTATAATTTGCCGAATTTAGTGGGACTCATAAATTGGGGAAGACAGCAGCAATTAATTCCACCACCACCAGGAACCTTTTCCTCTCTTACTGAGTTGTATATTTCAGGATGCCACAGATTGAGGAAGCTATTCACAGTGCAGTTGTTGTCGCAGCAGCACACCCTGCAAAATCTTGAATCTTTACAAATCAGCGACTGTGAGCAAGTGGAGGAAATGATAGCAGCAAATGATAACGAAGAAGGAATGGGAGAAGAAATCGTAATCCACCCTCCTCCTTCTTCTTCTTCTTCAACTGTACGACTTCCTAAATTATCGACCTTGTCGCTCAGTGATCTGCCTCAACTTCAGAATAAAAATTGTAAGGCAATCAGCATAATCTCAGAATCCATCCAAAAGATTGATGTATTCTATTGTCCAAAGCTAAAAAGGCTGCCTCTCTATATTCCCATCAATAGCATTAACACCACCAATGCCGGCAATGGACAAACATCTTCTTCTTCTGCTCCTCCGACTATCTATGGATCAAAAGAATGGTGGGAATCATTAGAATGGGATCATTATCCTCCTAACTCCAAGGATGCCCTCCTACCATTTTTTAAACCCACTAATTAGACGTGACTCTCACTTGATTTTTTATTTTTGTTCCATCTTTCACACTTTGATTGTTGTAATTTTAGATTATTCTTTCTCTATATTTAACTTTTCTTCATTATTACGCTTATTATTTTCTTGCCAATTTATTATGCATTTCCAATATTTAAGTCCATCTTTAAATGAGTTGCCACCCACAATTGGCTTTCCATTATTATACAACAATATTTTATGTTAATCAAATTCTGCACTCTGTAAAACTTAATATTCAATTCACTATAAATAAATTTATGGACATTGAAGTTATTTCTAGATTTTGCTACTCAATCCTTGTTAAGCTAATAGAGTAATAGAGTAGGGATTAGGGAAGTAAAGTAAAGAAAGGTGGAAATTATTAGAACTGGACAATCCCAAGCTAATGATGTCCTCCAAACATTTTTTTTTCATTCATGCATTGGGGAATTTCGATTGTGACTCTCTATTTGTTTTGTTTTTTTTCTCACTTTGATTATTGGAATTTAATTTATTCTTTCTTATGTAGATTATTTCTTGACACTTGTATATGGAAATGCTCTCAAACATTCCATCAAGTATATTTTTCTTATTTCATATAATTTCTTCATCACCAAATCAGCTAACCAATCGCACCCTAACTCTTGATGGGGTGGGGGGTTTTTGAAGAGGGTTCGTTTCGATTCCTTAAGAAGAGGTCGAGGCCATAGCATTGCAAAACGCTTTTTCTTTTTAAATCGTTGTTCAATTTCAAAATTTTCTTTGAAAATAATAATTTTGTAAGCACTTTTGATAACTAGATAAAATAGAAAAATAAATAAATGCATAAATATGGTTTTTAGTTTGAATAGAAGTGAAACAATATATTTCTAAGTTGTAGTTTACATATTTCAACCAAACAAAAAGTTTGAAAAAGCTAAAATAAAATTAGCAACAAATTTTTAAAATTAAAAAAAAAAAGGAAAATTTGGTCCAATCACTCTAATTTAGCCTATTCACCATTTTGGTTCATAGGATTTTCTTGTTTTAACCAATTTTCAACTACATATTATTAATTTAGCAACCAACCAAATCAAGATATTTAAATGAAAGTTAGGAATGTGGCGATTAAAGAAAGATTTTTTATCCAAACATTTTTTTATTGGCTTTAATCGGACACTTTTTATTCAAACATTGTTTCTTTGTTTTAATAATAGGACTCTTTTATTTCTATTTATTATTTCATGAAAATAATAATTAGGAGTAATCAGAGGTACAAATATGGTGAATATTCATCAGTCATCTGAATTCAAAACAAATTCTTTCTCACCAAATAATTTATCCAAAACATTAATTTTCTATCGAATGAGATGAGATGTTGGTGTTGATCAAAAACCATATTGATGAAATATCTGACTTAAATTTATGCAAGTCTCGAAATTTGGAATGACATTAGAGAATAAGTTTGAAGAAAATCAAAACTTTTCTTTTAAAAAATACATAATTTTTCAAACAATATACTATAAATTAAGGCTCCGTTTGGATGAGTTATTTTTGGATTATATCATGAAATTTTTTTCCTTGGTATTTGTTATAAGAAAAGAATATTTCATAAGTGTTTGTGGTGTGTCATTTTTGCACCAAAATTAATTCTTACTCTAAAGATTAAAAATAGTCTAATAGGAGTAAGGTCGATCTTACGAGGAACAACAAATTTTCTAAAATAGTCAATTTGCAATTGTCACAAATTTTTCTCAAACTCTAAGTACATTTTTTCATCCTCGGAGATTTTCTTCTTTCAAGTTTAATCTATGGTTTGTAATTTAATTCTTTAAAATAAATCTTTAAATTATGTTTAAACTATAACTGAATCCTTTAAATTAGTTTCCAAAATCAATATATAAAGTTTAAGGTGATCATCATGGTAAATCCTTTGTCAGGTACTAATCATTGAATCCCATGTAAGTTTTCTTAATACACAAAAATTCATGTGTGACCGTCGCATGTATACAAGGGGATTAATGACGCACCCCATGTGCACTTATAATGCACTTCATATATGAAGGATCATAATTGGCATATAAAATATGAACTTTGAAGTGAGGATCATGATTGGCGTATATAATGTATGAACTATGAAGTGAGTATCATGATTTGCGTATAACATATGAGATATGAAGTGTTAAGTCATTTTAATTGACGTGTAAATATTTGCGTAAAAATTATCAGTTTAGAGGGAAATTTATCATCAACATCAAGTCACCAGTAATTATCATGTCATCAACATATAAAGAAAGAATAATGCGACCAGAAGAGGTACATATGACAAATAAGGCAGAATCATATCGACTGGAATGGAAACCAAGAGAGGTAATTACAGTGGAGAACCTCTCAACCCAAACTCGAGGAGCTTATTTAAGCCCATAAAGGGCTCGTTTTGTTGGTGGGAAAGTAATATTTAATAGGAATGTGATTCGTGAAATTTTAATTTTGAGAAAAATGAATATTTTTCTTGATCATTTGATTCCGAAGAATTTAATTGTGAGGAATCTGAATACTTACCCTGTGTTTGGATAGATTCTTATAAAAGTTAGTATTTACAATAATCAGGAGTAATATATTTAATTTTCCTTAATAAAGTTGTTTTTTGGGCTTATTTTATTTTTTTTCATTTGCGATGACAGTGGCATACAAGTTGATATATACTGGGATGATTGGTGGCGAGTAGCAATGAATGAATGGGTTGAGAAAGAATGTGAGATGATCGTTGTTATAGGCCTAATTAATATAATTAATTACTTCCAAATCTCCAGGAGCAGATTTTCTGCTCAATTATGAAGTGGAAAAGCACACGGGATTGTAGTACGTAATTTCATCGTTTCTGAAATTTTGAAATATCAAAACAAATCCCCATTATCTAAGAAAATAGATAAGCGCGGTGGGGAGATTGACACGGCACATGACCCAGGGTATGGTCACGTGCGGTTTTCAAAGAGGCTTCCCAAGCTTTGGCCAGGTGTCTGGTTCAAAGGAAGATTCCCCTCATAAAAACGACGTCGTTTCGCGACCACTTCCTCCCAACTCAGAACCCTTTTCAAAAACGACGCTTTGTTTTCTTCGATTAGACATTGGCGTGTTTCGGCTAATTGTCAGAGCATTAAATCTTGCGCTCCTTTCTCCCTTCCTCCCTCCCATTAAGCATTGGATTCTCTTCCTCCCTAACTCAGACCCCTTCCTCCCTTCCTTCCTCCCTCCCAACTCAGACCCTTGGTCGTAATTAGAACGATCTTGTTTCAGCAACCCCCACTAAGCAACTGAAGAAAGGCTCGATTGTTGTTGTTTTAGAAGTTTATTTTGTTTTGAAGCTTTTCATAAGTGAGATTTTATTGAGATATGTTGAAATCCCATGAACAAAGATCCAATATTTTCCAACTTTGAACCTTTTTGCGTTAATTTTTAATGGGGATTCTGCGTATTAAAGATGGATGGTAGATTATTTTTTGGGGTTCTCTCTTTCACAAAAAAAATCCATGTTTTGGTTTTGCGTGTTTTTTATTTTTTCAATTTCCTATTCCAGATTTTCAATGATTGATATGCGTATGTGCGTAGGTAAGAAAGAATCTGAGGAGATGATTGAGAAAGAAGTGAGTGCAAAGAAGCAGAAGAAAGGTGTGATAGAGGAGACTATGAAAAAGAAGACTGAAGTCAAGAAGACAAAGGTTTAGCCCATATCCAGGTGGTCTCTTCATGAGCTGCACAAAGAAGATTGCATGAGCAAAAAGAAGACTGCCGTTTCTTCTATTTTTGTTTTCCTGTCCAATTTTTTTCAGCATCCCTTTCTTTTTCTTTTGTTTTATTTTTGTTTTCCTGTCCAATTTTTTTCAGCATCCCTTTCTTTTTCTTTTGTTTTTTATTTTTTTTATTTAGGATATTATTGTTGTGAGGCCAAGGTTCAACCCGTGGTCGTACCAAGCTCCAGAAAGTCACTAGAGTGTTTGATTGCTTCGTTGGGTATGACGTCTTCATTTCACAATGACATTTTTGCAAAAAATTCCTTGGTATTCGTAGAAGATATGTGGAACATTGGTCCAAACAAAAAGAAGAAGAATAAAAGAAAGACACACACAGACCTTTCATGGCTGCTTACCGGTGCTAATATTTTCTCGAAATTCTTACTTATAATAGTGATAAACATCACTAATTATTTTCCTTTCAGGTGGTTCAAGGCCTATTCTTGGGTGATATACTTGTTATAGGTGGGACAATCTTTTTCGCATGGAGCAATGTTGGTGAGGTCAGTGAACTTTTCTGATTGGTAAGAGTTTATGAGTGCACTAAATTTTTCTTAGGATGAAAGCAGCGGCTGTCAATTTTTTATGACGAGGCACCAGAATTCTATCTTTATCTTATAATTTATTGGTACAGGAATTTTGCGTGAAAAACAAATATCGGTGTTGAAGTTGTTTCCATGCTTAGTGTTTTTGTAATGCTTGTGAGGTTTGTCAGATGTATCCTTTTCTTTTGATAACAGAGTGTTGTAGCTTATTTCATTGTATATGGAAAATCTTTTACTGCTTTTTGCTATCATCCCTATTCAAGAATGTTGTGTATACATGCTTTTCCATAATCTTCCTTCAGAGTTGTCATGGAGCGTAAGAGTTTGGAATCTGTTGACTGGTCTGCAGAAATTGTAAGTGAATTGACTTTTACCTATTTTTTCAAGCATTCTAACTGGCAACCTACTTCTTTTTTTCATGGCTGATCAGAAATGTTTGTTTTCTTGACCTTCCTCAACAAAAGACATGAAACTCATCTGTTGATAAGGAAACTCATTTATCATTTTAGATTCATTTTCTTGGCTTAGATTTTGCCTCTGATTTTCAGATATTGGCCTTCTTTGGTTATGCAGTGGCAAGCTTTAGGTTCTACTCCGTTGTTCCTTTTGTCATGAAGGTCAGCTTGTTTTTGTTCAGAAGTTTTTTTGACTCTTTGTATCTACTGTCAAGTGGAGATCAAAAACATAGTTAAGCAATTAATGCTTACTTTTACATTTAATAGAACTTCAGATTTTTCTTTTTTCTACATTTTTTTCCTGGAGGAGTTTTACATGTTGGCCTTCATTTCTTCACTTTTAAATTCGTTTATCTTTCGCAGTATTCTTGATGGTTCCTAAATTGCATTAGATATTGAATTTGATTGGTTTGAAAATTTTCAGTATCCTATGTAATTATGAACAATGACTACGTACAGTTGTTGAGCCCTGATTGATTCTTTTAGTTTTTCCATTGTTTGGCTCGTTTGGATTTCGGTGTACTATTTAATAATTCTTGTTTGTATTAATAGGCTAAAGATTGCATTTTTGCAGCTTTCTGATTGTGTGGAGCTTCCATTGAAGCTGGAATTTAGCTTTTTGTTCCTTCACAGATGTGTTTTATAATGGGTGCTTCTGTTTTTTTTGTGTTTAGATGGTACGTTGTTTCATTGTTTCTTTTTGTCTATTTTGACATACAAGAAAGTTGATTAATTTATGCGTTTGCACCTTGCAGTTTGCAGTTTCTTCAAGAAGCCATCAAAGAATAAAAACACCCGAAAATGTCCTGCTTTTGAAGAAGATAATGTTGATGAAGAAGCCAAGGATGAGAGCACGGTCATGTATAACAAAAATAAGCCAGCTGCAGCTGATAATAAGTTACGCTTCTCGACTGGATCCTCGAAGCAGCGATCCTTAGAAGGCCGTTACAATCCTAAGATGCATCCTGTAATTCCTGTTGAAAACTGGAGAAAAGGATCTCAGGTATCGGTTCAAAACAGTAGTGATTGTTTCTGAAAGTATGGAGAGGAAATAAATATAAGAAAAGGATGACCAGCAAGAAGGAAAGAGAAACAAAAGGACTGATAGTATGCTATTGAAATATCTACTCAACCCATTAAATGGCTGAAAGTTAGTGGGCACATTTTCTTTCAAGAGTCATGTTTCCACCAATCTGGAGATCACAAGAGAAAAAACAACCCAACCCATTACCGTGAACCTAGATTTTATACTAAGGTTTCCACCTGCCATCTTCTTTCATTGTTCATTTTGAAGCTGCTTTGTTTTACGATATCAAGTGCTAAATCATTTCTATGACAGTTGTATTCCTAAGTAGAAGTTCTTCCCATCTAAGTCATAGTTCTGCTTTTTAACTCCACTTATTGTGCTTTAACATAAGTATTTATGAAATATCTACTCCTGGGGAGTGTGCAAACTATATTTGATTAAAAGGCTTCTCTAAAGATGAATGTATGAATAATCTCCAGATGCAGTTGATTTCATGCTTTTATTGTTACACATAGTCTGACTTATATTCAAATTCAGGTCTTCAAAGAATGTTATATGCGTGATGGGTCGGGGAATTCTTTTGAACTTTCTCTTGTTGGTTGCAAATGCATTGGAGCCTATGTGAGAAACAAAAAGAATCAGAATCAGGTAGTGATGATTTCAAATTATCTGTATTCTTGTTTTTTTTCTTTGTTGGTTGTTACAGAAAAACAAATGATGGATTTATTCTACTTCTATGGAGCAGATATGCTGGTTGTGGCAGAAAGTAAGTTCAGAGGATGACAGGGGGTTCCAGCGTTTCTTGGACAATGTGCAATACAAGTGTAGTGGTATATTGCGCTAAGAACGTGTATTTGGACAAGGATTTGTTAGCACAGGAGGGATTGGTAAATATCTTCTTCTTTTTTTCTGCCTGCCTTATGCTTTTATCCTTGTGCCATTTCGCACAGAAATTTAATGACTATAATATGGGCATATATGGACATGAAACTTTGAAATCTATAATAATTTTTTGCTCAGTTTCAATTTATCCCTTTTTATCTATTCTCACAAGCCTCATCCTTTGCTTGCTTCTCTTGTTTCCCTCAACCTCAAGGTATTACCCTATGCTCTCTCTCTCTCTCTCTTTCTCTTAGTGTCAAAATTTAAATATATATATCTGTCTAGCTTCTGGACTATTCATTATATATTTTTTTGGATTCTTTAATCCTTCGTTTCTGTATTAATTCAGGCTCAAGAGATGCCTTCATCTTATCTTATTATATATAGCTCAATGCTCATTTCAAAACGCAAGAACAGATTAATATGCATACAAGAGTATAGCCTCTCTCTCCTTCTCTTCTCTCTTAGTACTTACGAACCAAAATTAGAAGCACAAGTAAATATGTAGAATCTGAACAGAGATAGTACTGATTTTAAATCTTTTTTTATTCAGCTTTTTCGTCCCTTTTATTGATATTGAATATTGAATACTGATTGTTTCGTACCGTAATACTTCAAACACATTTGCATTTACTTTTACTATAATCTGGTGGACGGATGATCTACTGTGGACCATTGGGTCTGCACTCGAATAAAGTCATCGAATACTTTGAGGTCAGTTTTCAAAACAAATAGAAGCTGCCTTTTGACACAATTTGTTTCTATTCTCCAGCAGGAAATATCTCTAATTAGCAATGTATAAAGCTAAATTAATTTGTCCAACAGGGTATCTCTGGTGTGCCAAAGATACGCGATAATTATAATCCAGCAACATGGATGTTAGAGGTTACTTCTACATCTTCAGAAGCTGAACTTGGTGTAGATTTTGCTGATATCTACAAACATTCTTCTTTGTACAAGTGAGTATAAATACCATTGAAGTATTTTTTTTCCACCTGTTCTTAGTAATAAGGATAGTTCTGAAAATCAGTGCATGCAATATTTAGCTCAGGAAAAGTGTTAAAAGAATTGATTACATAGGTTATAAGCAATGCGCCTGTCAAAAATCATCAGTAATTACAATATCTAAACTTGGAGTCGGTTATATGGATCATATCTCACCACTAATATGATCCATATCACAGAGTTTGGCAAAATTTTTAAGTCAGTTGTCAATCTGTCAAAACCTTCATCTTTTTCTCGAATTTAGAACCGGTTACTTATAGACGAGCTGCTTATAATTAGGCGGAGTTAATTTCTTTGGTTAGTGATTGCAGAAGGATAATTTCTTTCATTTACTTTTCTGTCTGATTTCTTTCTATGAATTTGTCATGATAGGAACAACAAAGAGCTTGCAAAGAGTATGAGTACTCCACCTGTTGGTTCTAAACCTCTGGAATTTCCAACTCGCTTTGCACAAAATGGTTGGGGACAGTTCAAAGCTTGTCTCTGGAAACAACATTGGTCTTACTGGAGAAGCCCTTCTTACAACTTGATGCGCTTTATTTTCATGACTATTGCATCTCTGGTTTTTGGAGCATTATTTTGGAATCAAGAGACGAAAATGTAAGTATATCTTTCATTCTAGAGACAATCTTATTCATCCTGTTCCAGTATAGAGCATTTCTTTTTGTTTAACAAAGGATTTCAAATTACTAATGCTGAGATATCCCTTTGTTTTGCAGAAACAATCAGCAGAGCTTATTCAATGTACTCGGTGCAATGTTCAGTGCATTAATATTTTGTGGCTTTAACAATTCCTCTTCAGTTCTGCCGTATGTCAGCACAGAGAGAGGCGTTGTGGCTTTATCTGGGCATGATGCTGATCTCAATGACACCAAGCTATCCTGTGGCTGCAATTCTACAATCAGCTTTCTACAATGTGTTCCTTCTCTTTGCTGGATTTTTGATTCCTCGACCAGTTAAGCACCCTTTTAACTTTTCTTTCTTTGTTTTCTTTTGTTTTTTTTTTGTCGTTAGTGTTTACTTGTATCGACTGAACACAATAACTATTAAGGTTTTATCTCACTATACAGAGTCGACTATATAGATCATACTTCGCTATCGTATTCTGTTTATATACATGTTTTTATTTATATTTAAATATTTCATATCTTTTTTTTTTCATTTCTTTCCAATTATTTTTAGATCTCCATCTTCCCTTTTAAATTTGATTTAATGTTTCTCTATTTTTTGCTGGTACAACTAGAGATTTCCTATGCACATTTTTAAACCATTTTAAACTTGCTTCCCTCATTTTTCTCATCCATTGGAGCTATCTCACTTCCTTTCTAATGTTCGCATATCCATTTTAACATTCTCATTTTCGTAACTCTCACAAAACATAATTCATACAACCGGTCACTTTCTTACATTGTTATTTATGTAACTCTCACAAAACATAATTCATACAACCGGTCACTTTCTTCGTTCAGATATCCATTTTAACATTGCCATTTTGTAACTCTCATTTTTTGTTAATCCTCATACTTAGAGTCCCTCAACAAAATATAATTCATGTAACCGAACACATATAGTAGGATAAAAGTTCAGTTGTCCTGCTTGTCGTATACTTAGTTTACTCATAGTTGTTGTGTTGTTATTGTGTTGTTTCAACCTGCAGCAAATCCCAAAGTGGTGGATATGGTTATACTATTTAAACCCAACATCTTGAACCATGAATGGAATGTTTACTTCCCAATATGGAGATATCCACAGGGATATTTGGGTGTTTGGACAAACCAAACCAATAGCAAAGTTCATCAGAGATTACTTTGGATTTCATCACAATCAACTACCCATTGTGGCTGTTATTTTAATTTTGTACCCTACTATTTTTGCTTCTCTGTTCTTATATTTCATCTCAAAGTTAAACTTCCAAAAGAGATGAACAATGTCAAGTAACCCATTTTATTTCATGATCATTTTATTATATGTGCTCATACTTTTAATATTCTGTAAATATAGATATATAATGAAAATAAAAGGAAAAAAAATTCAACAAAATTTATCTTCCTTGAAAACTAATTTGGAGCTGTAACAACTGTGATCCAACCATAGTAAAAAGACATGCCCAAACTATACAATACCATAAATGAAACAGCAGAAGAAGCCTCTGCTAAGTTAATTACTACATTATCATTCCCAAAAAAATAAGAAGTTGAAATGCTACATTTGCATTCAGGAACTTCAAGTAACTCCTCAAGAAACCATAGCATTGGCTTCTTCTTCATCACCGTCACCTGTTGGCACCTCATTAAAAATAAACTCGCTCTGGTACTCCATCAAGTATTGAGTTGATCTGTTCACATCATAAAACAATTCTTTCACTCGGCTGATGTCTCCCATCTCCACAATGCTGCCCTTGCGCTTTTGGCAAGCCAATGCAGCAGCCGTTATTAAGTGTATGGCATATCTTAAGGAAGTATCGACCCCGATTTTTGTTAGTAAAACCCTTGCATCTTCAGACATTTCTACTTCCTCTTCTTGGCACCGGATGTCCAGAATTTTCCTAATATCTTCTTCTGTGTATGGCTGAGTGGAGATGATGAGTAGACGATCAAGAAAATCAAGTGGAATACCGTGTGGGGATTTGTAATTAGTGCCACGGATTGTAGTGATCCCTCTATTGGTAGCAACAACCAAGATAGGGGCCATATCATTCTCCAGGGCACGATTTAGGAACGAAAAGCACTCAATGTCAAGCATGTGCACTTCATCAATGAAAAGAACACCAGGCACAATCTCAACCTTCCCTTCTTCCCTCCACTCTGCAACCTTTGTGTCAATTTGTTCCCTCACTTCAGCACGAATTTCACCAGTGTCACCGGTAAAGAGAGCCAAAAAACCCTGTGTCCTGAAACAAAGAGAAAATGGCATCCCCGAAAGAGTAAAATTACATAGTTATGATGAGGTCAGAAAAGAGACTTATTAAAGCGAATTGAAGCATTTTTATTTAGTTTAAATGGCAGTTTCTGTATTACTTTAATTTCTTTTCAAACAACATAGTTTGCCTCCATTTAGACAGTATGCAAGGAGGACAGCCAAGAGAACCCAATGGGATAAAAATATTTTAATTAACATGATCCTGAGAAGAAGCGAGTCTTTGATCATTAAGTTACATCAATTCTAACAATATAAATGGCATGAATCAAAACAAGCTCCTTTGGAAAAAAAAAAAAACCTTCTTCCAGATAAGTCATGAATAATATAGATGGCATTTGAACCTCTGCTTAGTGGTACTCTCAAAAGGGTATAACATAATTAGCCATGTCAATGTCAACCCTAGGGATTTGTTTACTGATACCGTATTAAAAATTATAAATTTGGAGGATTTAAAAGGTGAGTGCCATTTGTCTATTTAAGAGAGCAACTACATTTTTGTGTCTTCTTACCATTACAGACTTCAGGAGATGATTAGGTAATTAATCTGGAAGATGGATTTTATCATAGAATAAGTGTTTACCAAAAAATAGACAAATGGGAATAAATCTCTTTGGAAGATTTTATGTATATCTTTATCTTTAATATAGAAAGTCTGTAAAAAGATTTACCGCAACATTGGTCTATATCTTAAATGTCCTGTAGTTAGGATTTGTACTACTGGGTAGTTTGGATTGTACTACTATGGGGGTAATTTTTTTATAGGATAGTTAACTTTGTTTTTTAATTTTTTATCAACTCAGTTTTTCTCTGGTTTTCACTTTATTGGCATTTTCTTATAATTATTTCATGATTTCTTATAAGGTTTTCTACTCTTTTTGTCTAATAATTACTGCTTATTTTTAGATCCTTTCATATATTGGGATTAGTTGTTATATAGTAGTTTTAGAAAATTTAGTAATTCTTCTTCAGTTAAAAGGAAAAAAATTTACTGGTCAATTGACTTTATTTTAATGATTATTTGGTACATATTTTCAAGAGTACGGTCTAAACTGCACTATATTTCTAATGTGAGTGTGATTGAAGACATGCATATAGTGATTGATTTTCCTTTTTAATGCTGGCACTCCAGGTATTAATGTATGGAAAAAATATGAATGTAACAAGTTTAAGTGTTACTTTGGTAAAAAAAAAAGCATACAAACTTGATTCATGATTTGTATAAATTACATTTCAAATATGCAGTCTGCAGCCCCTAAAGCCTGTTGTTTTCTAGCTAAAACACTGATTTTATCAGTGTGAGTAATGAAAGAAATGTATTAGATTCTCTTGGAGAAAGTAGTAGCAAGAAGGAAGCAAAAAATGGAAAATGAAAATATTTTCATATTGGGATGTGCTAACATTAACTTCAATTGTGAGGAAAACTGTGTCTTGCCTATTTTGTTTGATATACTGTAATGCGTCATCTCTTTTGATACGTTATTGTTCCCATTTGCAAGAAACACACTTTCTGTTGATAAAAAATAGAGTCAATTTTATACTCTATTTTGTGTTGTTATCATAACATTATACTTATTGTAGTTAGATCACCTTTTCACCCTAATTGTTGCAATGTAATTGTAGTCAAATATCAGGATTGTAAATAATGGACAAACTTTGTATTATGTACTTGGATTTATAATTATGAAAATTATTTTGAAGTGTTTTTATTATATTATATTTTCCAAATTTACATATAAAAAATTAATAAATATAGTGTTTGTAGACATCAGTTGTCAATGTTCAGGTTACCAAATTAGGTGTAAGATATAAATTTTTTTCATGAATATGCATTGAATCCTATGTGAAAAAACTCTTATTAAACATCAATCTTATTTTAAGTTGAAACAGGCAAATAAGTTACATATAATATATGAAAATTATTATTTGATGTGAATATATTTTTAATGCCGCTTTCTCAAACATCTTTTTAATTGATGTAAAAATATTAAGGAACAATAAAACTTCATAAGAAAAAATATCGCAAAAACAATAGTTTATGCTATTTAAACATGTTAATTTTCTTGACCATTTTAAACTTAGGCTTCCAAACATGCCTTTATTAGATACGCTTATTGAATCGGTGTTTTATGTTATGATTTTGCATTGAGTTTATGGTAAGCCAAATTTAGATTCGATTAAATTTAAAAGTATTGGTATGCTAACTAGAAGCTAATATTTTGTATTTTTATTTCAACCAAATTTATTATAGTTAAATTTTATATATTTAATTAATTAAATATATATATATATATTTATACATACTAAATATATTTTTGCACACTATACATATTTACATGTACTACATAATTGTTACACATCACACATTATCACACATTATACATATTTATTCTTACTACACACATTTTCGCACACACTATACATATTTACATGGACTTCACGCATTATACATATTTATATATATTCTACAAATTTTCACACACTATCATATTTACATATACTTTACACATTTTTTGCACATTATACATATTTGCATATATTACACAATCTTTCATACATTATATAAACACGTTTTGTCAGACACTATACACATTTTTACACACTATATATATTTACACATATTTCACACATTATAGATTTTTATACATATTATATGCATTTTCATAAGCTATGCATATTTACACATACTTTACATACTTTTGCACACTATATATTTTTACACATATTATATAATTTTTTATACACTACATATATTTTTATATATTAAACACATTTTCACACACTATATGTTTTACAAGCACTTCATATTTACATATACTTAAACTTATTATGCATATTTATACTATATATATTTACACATATTACACATTTTTTCATATACTACATATATTTATACATACTAAATATTATGAGACGCTCTACAAGACAACTACACCTATTTATAAACGGAATTCAAATGCCTCACTATTCATTTTTCTACTATATATATATATATATATTTAATATTCCTACATCAATAGTTATTATGCACTATAAATTCTAACAATTCACTAACAAACCATTTTTTTAAGGGAGAATTGCAAAAATAGTCACTCACATTGTACAAAAAAACTTATTTTGTCACTCACATTAAAAATGATGCATTTTAGTCACTAAAATTTAAAAAATGCATCAAATTAGTCACTCAACAAAATTCTGTTAGCTTTTTTAACAGAAAAAACACACGTTTACATCACGGACCACTTAATAAAAGTGTAAAAATAGAAAATTGTTTTATTCTTCACTCAAAATACTTTATTACAATCGATTTATTGATCATTCGTTGTATTATACCAGTAGACTCTTCCTCCATTAACAGTGGACTATGAATAAATTATGAAGGGTTTTGTTTGAAAAATAAATCGATTCTTCACTTTTATCCATTTATTAAGTAATACATGACGTGAACTTGCGTTTTTTATGTTAACAAACTGTGTTTTTCCCATTAAAAAAGTTAATAAATTTTGGTTAGTGACTAATTTGGTACATTTTCTAAATGTGGGTGACTAAAATGCATCATTTTTAATGTGGGTGACAAAATAAATTTTTTTGTACAACGTGAGTGACTATTTTTGCAATTCTCCCTTTTTTTTAACCATGGGCATGAATCAGCGCGCATGAACCTGAGTCACATGAGTCCATTTCCAATAAACTCTAAAATTTGTTTTTAAATGAAAATCATTATCAATCTAAATCTTTTGAGTTTGATTGCATATTAAAATTTATTGTTGAAGTAAAATTGGCATTTAAAAAAAAATTAATTTGCAAGATTTCTGAAAGAGGAGGAGTCAAAGTGTTCCCAATAATTGAAGTTTGGAGAAGAAAAAAATTGAGAAAATAGAAAAGGAAAAGAAGATTACTAAGCAAAACTATTGATCGGTTGAAATTTTAAAATGGGGGAAAGAAGATCCATAGGGATTTTTGGGGTTTAGTAGAATTTGGTGGAAGGGAAAGAATTTTGTGGTGTTTAGACGTACTAATTTACTATATTATTTAACTTATTCATGTCCCGATATAATATGATGCAGTTTTGTTCTTGAAGTAAAATTCCAAAAAACAAATTATTTGAAAGGAAAAAATTACTTCTTTCAAAACAGTATATTTTCTACAAAACCACAAATTCATTTACAAATTCTCTCAAATAATGGTTATGATTGAGCCCACAAATAATATACTTTTCACACACTATTCATATTTACACTTATTACGAAATTTTTACACACAACAATATTTATACATGCTACACACAATTTGTATATAATATGTGTAAATATATTGAATGTGTAAAAATGTGAAATGTATATAGTATGCGAATGTTGTGTGCACAATATGTGTAAAAGTGTGTACAAATCTATAGTGTAAAAATATCTCTAATATATGCAAATATACGAAAGTGCGTATAGTATATACATATATGTGTATATGTATAAGTGTGTGTACATTTATTGGTAACCATGTATCATTTGGAAATGTTTTAATATATATATAAACATTTATTATGGGTAGTTTTGTGGAAATATTAATAGTATATATTGTGCAACAAATATTATATAAGGCTATCACAATTATATTACTTATACCTATTACACTGAATTAAGATTATAACGGGAAATAGTATATAAATACACCGCGCTGGCAATGTGTAAATATGTGTACAAATCTGTAATATAAGTAAATATGTGTAGTATGTGAAAACTTTTATGATATGTGTAAATATATGCAATGTGTAAAAATGTGCATACTATATGTAAATATGTATAGTGTGTGAAAAGGAATAAATATATATAATTTATATATATAGTATATGAAAATATGCAAGTATGTATACCAATATAATGTTTAAAAAAATTTGTGTATTATGTGTAAATACTTATATTGTAGAAAATATCCATAAGTATATTGTATGTGAATATATGTGTAGTGTGTATAAATATATCAAATTTGTAAAATTATATGTAATATGAATTAATATATGTAACCTGAAAAAACATTGAGTGTGTGAAAATATATGCAATTTATATATATGTATATAGTGTGTAAAATGTGTGAAGCATGTGTTAATATGTGTATGAGAAATATGCGTAAAATGTATGGAAGTATGTATAGTGTATAAATATATGTGGATTATGAATAAGTTTGTTTACAAATATGTGCACATATAAAATGTGTTAAAATGTAAGAACAATGTACAAATATTTAAAATGCTTGCAAACGTAAATATTATATACAATATATGTTATGTCGGAAATATGTGAAAAATAAGAAATAAAATATAGTGTGATAAATAGTTAAATACATACCAATATATGAAATATGTTTACTATATATATATATATATATATATATTCGTAGTATGTATAAGTGTACATATAAGATTGTATAATATGTGTAGTATGTAATACATGTACATTGTAATGTGTGCAAATGTAAGAAGAATTTACCAATTTTTATAATGTGTGACAATGCATATAGTATATGTATATCCGTAGTGTCTACATTATGTGCAATTGTGTATAAATCTATAGTATCAAAATAAGTCTAATATATGCAAATATACAAATATTAGTACATATATTGTGCTACAAATATTATATTACTTATACCTATTATACTAAATTAAAATTATAACGTGATATAACAACATCTAATACACCGCGCTCGCGCGGCTATTACACCGCGCTGGCGCGGTGTTGCCAACTAGTATGGCAATAGGATACTAGTTGAGAGCATCGTCTAACATGGCCATTTGACTTTCCCTTATACTTAATTCATGAGAAATTAATTCTTTAAGAAAAGTTTCAATTTCGATGCCGACTGATCTTTTGTTTCATTTCGTGTTTCATTATATAAGTCCTTATGTATTTTATTTGATAGGTACACATCACGTCACGTCACGTGTCTTTTAACCTTTGTCTTTTAAAATTCAAAAATAATTTAAATAAAATTTTAATTAAATACATGTGAAAGGTGTATCTATAAAATGAAATTGGAATTAAATAAAACACTATAAAAAGAAATTGGAAAATAAACAGGATTGAAATAGAAGATTGGGAGTGAATTTCGACTCGCAAAACAATTTGCAAGTGGCAGACAAAGTCGCCAACTACATTAATTACATTATTTAAATAAAATGAATGGAACCAAGATTGAATTCATACCTGTATATAAATAGAATTCATAGAAGATTGATCCAAAACATCCAAAGAGTTGTTCAATTAATTACTTTGCCTGAGGTCGTCGATTGATCAAATACGAGATATATATAGCAAGAGAGCAAACAAGGAATGATGAAGTTATATGCTCTTGCAATTGGTAATTAATACAACATCTCTTAATTTCTCGAAATTATAAAAAAAAAAAAAACAAAATTGCATGCAAACGATAATGTAAATTATATATAAAATAAAACCCCTCTTTTGTTTTCTTGATAGTTGATACGTATAAATCTGTTCATTTATTTTATTTTATTTTATTTTTAAGAAAAAGGGTACTAACCCCTATTTTATTATTACTAAAATTCAAAGATAAGAGGTCAAAAACCTCCCGTTTACAATTGGTAAATTGAAGATAGGAATTATAACTTTCTTGCATATAAACATAAATCACAAAATATTTTCTGATTATAACTTGTTAGGGAAAAAACGAATCTCACGTTGTATCTAATAGCCCAAAATAATAATAGAGACAGTAACGAGAAAAATAAATGGGACAATGGACACAAAGATTTACGTGATTCGGTCAATGTGACCTACGTCCACGGCCGGAGGCGGTGCCAAAATTCACTATTATGTTGAGACAAATTTTCAAAAGTGGAACGCTAATTTCCACAAGGCTTTAAAACAAAAGAAAGAGAACAAAGAAAGGCAGAGGAAAAGAAGCTCTTAAGCTCTCTGTTTTTGTGGTGGTTTTAAACCTTAAGCAATGCCTCGTATTTATAGGCAAACTGGAGGTGAATTACTGTAGAAAAAACATGCGCTGAAAAATTCCAACTCATGCTGCCGAAATGCATTTCATTTCACACAACCGCAATTGTGGAAATGATCTCTTTCACACAACCACAAAGTTTGCTGCAATTTTGTCAACTAAACAACCAAAATGTGAGGGTCCCATGACATATAATTTATTACAAATCTCCACCTTGGTATGGAACCCGAACAATAGTGACTTAATAAAAAAAACACCTCCGGCAAAACCCCAATGAGTTGAATCACAAAATATGAACACCAATTGAGTCCAAGCACTGCTTGAAATTGTATACTAGAAGAGCTTTAGTAAACATATCGACGGGATTGTCCTTGGTATTAATCTTCTGAATAAGGATCTTCTTCTCAACAATGGTATCTCGAATGAAATGATATTTAATATCAATATGTTTCGTCCTCTCATGATACATCTGGTCTTTAGTCAAATGAATTGCACTTTGACTATCACAGTAAATCGTAGTAGTCTCTTCTTGTAGAGTTAATTCACTGAATAAACCTTTCAACCATACAGCTTCTTTGATGGCCTCAGTGACTGCCATATATTCTGCTTCAATAGTAGATAGAGCCACTGCATGTTGTAGAGTAGCTTTCCAGCTAATTGCACAAGCCCAATGCAAAATATATAACCTGTAAGAGACCTGCGCTTATCAAGGTCACCGGCGTAGTCTGAATCTACAAAACCAACCAAATTGTTGTTGGTTCTACCGAACTTTAAACAAGAGTTTGAAGTACCCTTCAAGTATCTGAGTATCCATTTCACAGCCTGCCAATATTCTTTGCCTGAATTTGCCATATACCTGCTAACAACACTAATTGCTTGTGAAATGTCTGGACGAGTACAAACCATTGCATACATAATACTGCCAACGGCAATAAAATAAGGAACACGTGCCATATAACTTTCCTCTTCCTCTGATTTTGGTGATTGAGCAGCAGATAGACTAAAATGGCTAGCGAGAGGAGTACTAACTGGTTTGGCATCCAACGTGCCAAATCTCTCCAAAACTTTCTTAAGGTAACCTTCTTGGGTCAGATATAATTTTCCAACTCCTCTATCTCGTCTTATCTCCATACCAAAAATCTTCTTAGCTGCTCCCAAGTCTTTCATTTCAAATTCACCATTCAATAAGGTCTTCAACTGGTGAATTTCTGCAAGATTCTTACCCGCAATGAGCATGTCATCAACATATAACAAAAGATAAATGAATGAATTATCTTTTAACTTCCGGAAGTAAACACAACTATCATACATGCTCCTGGAGAAATCATGATCCAACATAAATGAATCAAATCTTTTATACCACTGTCTTGGAGATTGTTTCAATCCATACAAGGATTTCTTCAACAAACAAACATGGTCTTCCTTACCTTCAAATTCGAAGTCTTCAAGTTGTTTCATATAGATCTGTTCATCTAATTCACCATGAGAAAACATCATTAAAATCAACACCCTCTACCTGACTATAGCCCTTTGCAACTAATCGTGCCTTATACCTTGCATCGTCAACACCTGAATTACCTTCTTCTCTTTTAAAGACCCATTTGCAGCCAACAATTTTCTTTCCTTTCGACGGCGTCACAAGATCCCAAGTTCCATTCTTGTACAGAGATTCCATTTCTTCATTCATGGCCACCACCCACTTATCTGAATCAGTACCTGAAATCGCCTCTGTATATGTGGAAGGTTCTCCGCCTCCACCTGCTTCCTGTGCTACTGATAAAGCATATGCAACTAAATTTGCCAAATTTGCATACATCTGTGGTGGTCGAATCTCTCGTCTTGGTCTATCTCTGGCTATGGAATATTCTTCTTCTACTGGTTCATTTTCAACCAGATCTGGATCAGGTTCATCACATTGGTTTGTAGAAGATCTTTGAGAATGACTGAAATTTATGACCTCTAACTCCACCTGTTTCTGTGTGCTATCTTCCTTTTCTAAATTACAAGGATTACAAGACTCTTTTATAGGATTTAACATAAATATCTCATCAAAAGTAACATCTCTGCTAATTACAAATTTAGGTGATTTGGGATCAGGACAAAATAATCTGTATCCTTTCACCCCTGAAGCATAACCGAGGAAAATACATTTTCTAGCCCTAGGCTCTAACTTTCCCTCACTTACATGCATATATGCTGGACACCCAAATATTCTTAAATTGGAGTAATTAGCAGGAGTACCTGACCATACTTCCTCTGGAGTCTTGAAATCAAGAGAAGCACACGGAACACGGTTGACAATATAACAAGCTGTAGCGATGGCTTCCGGCCAAAAGTCTGAAGTCAACCCAGCATTTGAGATCATACACCGAGCTCTTTCCAAAATAGTCATGTTCATACGCTCGGACACACCGTTCTGTTGAGGCGTCATTCTAACGGTACGATGTCGAGCAATTCCTTCATTTTTACAGAATTCATTGAATTCTGTTCCACATAATTCCATGCCATTATCTGTCCGCAACCGTTTAATGTGTTTTCCTGTCTGCTTTTCAATCAAAGCCTTCCATTGTTTAAATGTTAGGAAAACATCACTTTTATTTTTCAAGAAATACACCTAAAATTTTCTTGAAAAATCATTAATAAAACTTAACATATACCTTGCACCACCCTTAGAAGGAACACGAGAAGGCCCCCAAAGATCAGAATGGATATAATCCAAAGTACCTTTTGTTTTATGAACTGCAAGTGAACTGAAACTGACTCTTTTCTGTTTCCCAAAAATACAATGTTCACAAAAGTCCATCTTACCAGTACTTTGTCCACAAAGTAGGCCCCTGTTGCTTAACAACGTTAAGCCCTTCTCACTAAAGTGTCCCAAACGCATATGCCACAATTTGGTGATGTTGGTATCTGATGATACGGAGACTGCTGCAGCACCTGAAACTGTAGATCCCTGCAAGATATACAAACTACCAGACTTGCAAGCTTTCATCAATACAAAAGCACCTCGTGAAACTTTTAAAACTCCACCTTCAGCCGAATACTTGTACCCGAGAGAATCAAGGGTACCTAACGAGATGAGATTTTTCTTCAAATCTGGAACATGTCTAACATTTGTGAGTGTTCTAATAATGCCATCATACATCTTTATCTGGATTGTTCCCCTACCAATAACTTTACATGGAGCATTATTGCCCATCAAAACAACCCCACCATCATATTTTTCATACGTGGAGAAATATTCCTTTTCAGGACTCATGTGGTAAGAACAATCAGAATCTAGAATCCACTCATTTTTAGACCTAACTTTATTTGTTGTTGCTACAAACAAAGTTTTATCATTCTCATCTGCAACTACACTGGCTTCGGCTGTGCTGCTGTTATTCTACTTATTTTATATTTTTCTTTATTTTTCAATTTGTAACATTCAGCCTTAATGTGCTATTTTTCTTGCAATAATTACAAACTTTATTTTTATGTCTGAATTTAGACCTACCGTTGGATCTACTACTATCAAAATTTATGTTTTCAGGTCTCTCCCGTATCACTAATCCCTCTGCCTGACTTTCACTAGTTTCCCCCGTGATGTCCCTATCAATCTGCTCTTTGGACTTTAATGCAGATTTTACATGACTATATGAGACAAAATCTTTCCCATAAATCATGGTATCACGAAAATGTTTAAATGACTGTGGAAGAGAGCATAACAACAAAATGGCTTGATCCTCATCTTCCATCTTAACATCTACATTCTCCAAATCCAAAATAGTGAAAGCAAATTTATCAAGATGTAAGATTATAGATGTACCTTCAGTCATTTTTAACATGTACAACTTTTGCTTCAAATAAAGCCGATTCTCCACCGTCTTTTTCATATAAATGGACTTTAACATGTCCCACATTCCTTTGGCTGTCTTTTCACCGGCAACTTCCTGCAAAATCTCGTTAGAGAGATTTAATATAATAGCTGATCTAGCCTTTTTATCTATATCCAAGAAATTTTGTGTCGTCATTTTCGGTGGCTATTTCTCTACTCCTTCAAGAGCTAACTCACACCCATCCTGAATAAGAATGGCTTCCATTCTGAGTTGCCATGTACCGAATTTGATACTCTGGTCAAACCTTTCAACGGAGTTCTTAGTTACTGTCATCGTGGCTAAAAGATCTAAAATGAGATATGGCTTTGATACCAATTTGTTTGGGAAAAAACGAATCTCACGTTGTATCTGATAGCTCAAAATAATAATAGAGACAGTAACGAGAAAAATAAATGGGACAATGAACACAAAGATTTACGTGATTCGGTCAATGTGACCTACGTCCACGGCCGGAGGTAGTGCCAAAATTCACTATTATGTGGAGACAAATTTACAAAAGTGGAACACTAATTTCCACAAGGCTTTAAAACAAAAGAAAGAGAACAAAGAAAGGCAGAGGAAAAGAAGCTCTTAACCTCTCTGTTTTTGGGGTGGTTTTAAACCTTCAGCAATGCCTCGTATTTATAGGCAAACTGAAGGTGAATTATTGTAGAAAAAACATGCGCTGAAGAATTCCAACTCATGCTGCCGAAATGCATTTCATTTCACACAACCTCAATTGTGGAAATGATCCCTTTCACACAACCACAAAGTTTGCTGCAATTTTGTCAACTATACAACCAAAATGTGAGGGTCCCATAGCATATAATTTATTACATAACTCCATATGCTTGAATAGGATTTGGATTCAAGCACTAAATATCCTCATTGGTAGCTTTGATCCTCTCTTTCTTTGAAAGCATCTTTCAATATTAATTCTGAGCCCTATCCCAAATTCTCAGTTGATTCTCTCATTTTTTTTAATTAGTTTTCTTGGCCATAATAATCTATCAGAAGTGGATTTGGTGCGACTGGCCGTAGATTGCCGTTTGGGGTGTCTGCTTCTAGCCTCAATAGCGTGGGAAGGGGTTCCTTTTCGTTATTGCCTTAATCCAAATCTTAAAAAGCAGATTTTCCGTTGAATTATGGAGTGGAAAATCACATGGGATGGGATGGGATGGGATGGTAGTATTTTATTATTTCCGACTCACAAAACAATTTGGCAAGTGGCAGACAAATAAAGTCGCCAACTAAAATCATTATTGTTTAATTAAACTGAGATTGAATTCATCCCTATAAATAGAGAACTCATCCAAAACATCTAAGAGGGGAGTTGTTTAGTTAATTTGTTTGACAAGTTGATCGATCGATATTCCTACGAGCAATATAATTTAGCAAACAATATACGGAAATGATGATGAAGCTGGCAATGTCAATGAGATGTTCTACTTTTGTGGTGCTTGTGCTCGCTCTTGCCATTGGTAATCAATAACTAACCCCAATTGTCTTAATTTCTCTTTCTTGAAACTAATTAAAATGACCTGAATTATATATGTCCATGTGCAGCTTTGTCTTTCCAGAAATCAGAAGCAACGCAGCAGACCACCCAATTGCTGAAGCGCACAGCGGGCGTACGCGTCTCAAGAAAACTAAGCCGTACTTATAGTTTGAGTGGTACTTTAAGAGGTCAAATTGGTTCTAATTTAGATGTTAATGGCATCACTATGCCTGTTACTGGCACTGTGACTGCTACTGTCAGTGGCACTGTTTCTAATTCGAGCCCAGTTATTTCTGTTTTTCCTCCTAGTCCTCCCGTTGAAATTGGCACTTTGACTTGTACTATCAGCGGCACTTTTTCTATTTTGGGTGGTGGTACTTACAGCTTCAGTGGTACTATTGACAATGGCCATGTTACGCGTTCCCCTGTTATTGTCGGTTTGGATGGTACTGTCAACGGCGAGTATGTTGATTCCGATGGGACTAATAAAAGTTTGAGTGCTAATGTCGATGGCACTGTTTCTTCTAAATGAGGAGAGACTGTACAGTGCATACTGATATATCCATTTTGATTTAATTTGTTGCCTTTTCATTCTGCTTTTGTTATTTGTTTATGACCCCATTTCTATCGTTTTGTCCTCCTCGAGTCGTGGGTGCTCATACATGGATTGCATGAGCACCTTTTTTTTTTTTTTTTTTTTTTTTGCCAAAATATGTGGGACTTTTTTTTTTTTTTTTTCAGTTTCAGTTTGGATTTAATAAAGTTATATCTTGTTTTATTGTTTTATGTTAATGTACATTAGGATTGGCTTAAAAAAAAAAAAAAACAGGAAAATTTTGCAATACTCAATTGTGCATTATTTAATAATTACCTCAATTAATTAATAGTTGTAATCGTCCAGATAACTAACATTAATATATATTTATTGACTGTTCGTCAACTAATTATATCCATCAACACTTATATATATTAAGTGTTACCTGATTAACGGGGCCAATTTGTTATAAATTAATTAACTATCAAAATTTCAAATTTTATTTTATAATTTGGGCCATTCTCCTGTGAGACCGTCTCATATAAAGTATTAAATTTTATTTTATATGAGACTTTGGTATAAATTTTACTTTAACGTATAAAATATAAAAAAATTAGCTTATAAAGTATCAAATAATTAGCATATAAAGTATCAAATATTAGCGGATAACGTATAAAAAATTAGCTTATAAAGCATAATTCACATCTCATATATGAGACGGTATCAGAAAAGTTTTTGCATTATAATTTAATTAAATTTGAAAATTAATTTGATAGTTTAATCAAATCTCAATAACAACAGAAAAATTAATGTACTCCATCCATTATCCTTCTCACCTTCTTTTGTATCATATTTTCACTATCTATGACGATTAAAAACTAAAGTGCCACTTTTTTTTTTTTGTTGAAAGCGATAATTTCATTCATCATAAAAATAATAGTATACAACTAAGTAACTGAAATAAAATGCAACAAGTTAATTAAGTTGATTAAACTTATAAACTCAATGCATTACAAACACCCAATTCAACACATGACCTAATGTCATAACAGTTTGAATGATACAACAAACAAAATGCACATCAAATATTCACTTGGTCTAAGTTAAAACTGGATTTAGATAACTTTTCAAAGAGCAAAGCTAAAATTGAAGAGTTTTCATCTACCTAGCTAGTAGCAAGTTAAAAGTGAAGTGAATCTTCTCCATGATAGAAGTGCTAAAAATCAAAGTATTCTTCATCTCTAATAGTAAATCAACACCAAGTTCTCAATTTCTTTGGTACATTTTGCTAATCCATCCAAATTTTGAACTACCAATATCCAGATTCACACTAGTTCTTAAATATTAAATCCAAATTTGAAGGAGAAAGCTTTGATAAAGAAGAAACCTTTATCGATGCTCGCCATCCGTGGATTATCGGAGATCAGTGTAGATCTCCCCCCCCCTCCCCCCCCTTTTTCTTTTTTCTAATTTATGCAACAATATAAATAACTCAAAAAAATGGAGACGTATGCTTTCAAAAGAGAGAAAATAAACTCTTACTAGAGGAGATATAACTCCTAATAAATGAGACAAAAAAGATATTTAGGTAAGAAATTTGGATTCATGGGAGGTTATTTGGTGGGGCTGCCACCCCTTAGAGTTTGCAAAGTTTGGGTTTTAGGGTTTGGTAGAGAGAAGGGACAGAAGGGAATAACTTGTTCTTGTTCTTGTTAAATAAAGTGCAACTTGAAACCCCTTAATTCTGTCTCTTCCTGAACTATTAACATGACCTCTAAAAACGTTCAAAAAATAAACAAATCATGATAGTATTAAAAAAGCTAGCGCCACATATTGTCCAGAAAATGATAGTATTAAGGGCTATTGCCAATTAAAGAGGGAAATTCAATTTTTGGCAAGTCCAGAAAATGATTGTTCATTGTTCCTATCCAGCCTAACCAAGTTTCTTTGCGCAATCCATTATTTTTTTATATATACCAAACACGAGGGATAGGTTAGGTTTTTTATAAAATTAAAATTACAACATCCCAAAATTAAAATATAACTTATATTAATAGTCTTATACAATTTCGCACCCACAAACTCAACTTATGTTTTGTTGCCCTCAGCAACAATAATGAAAAACATGTTTGTCAGGTTTGGAATCTCAAGAGTTTATTTAGATAGGGTTTTTTTTATCATTTCTCGTCTCATTTCAAAACAACATGTTTGTTTATCTTTAAATTTTAAAATAATTTTTTTTTAAATTCTCAAACTACAAAAATAAGGGCATTTTAGTCTTTCTCACATCTTTTAATTTTTTAATTTTGTTTTGGTTGACTGTCTTTTGTCTGTCATCGGTCAACCGTTGTTGACCACCGCCGGATTCTGACTACTTGTCCGGAATTTGATAGGGATCTGGTCAGTCGGTGGTGGTCGACAGCGGTCAACGGCTATTAACCGACGGAGGTCAACCTTTGACACAAAAATCAATAAAAACAAAACTTATCAATCCAAATACTCAATTCTCAAAAACAAAATATTCTTTTTGTAAAATGCAACCCAAAACATCATTTTTTCTGATTTTCAAAACAAAACACATATTCAAACGGATCTATTTTAGACAAAATGTGATTTGAGTAGTTAAATTTACAAGGAATAAAAATGAATTTACAATTGTCTAGCAAGTTAACTAGCAAAAGGATATATTCGACTATGCAGAATGTAACAAAATTTCTAATGTGAATTTAAATTCATATTTTTGTGTAGGAAGAAGAAATGTATTTGGTCTCTTGGTTTAATATCATAAAGTGAGATTATTTTTTACTTTTGACTCATTTTATTAAGTTAAAAATAAAGGTGGTCATATCACAGCCGCGCGTGTAAACATACACTCCAACTCTGTCACGTCCTTATTTTCATTCACTTTTCAAAAAAAGCTATAGTAGGGGCGGACGATTTATTTTCTAGGCATAGAGAGGTAACATGAGCATATGTTAAATTATAAAGACCTTTTTATAATTTGTCCTAAATTATAGGGAGTCAACTTAAAAATTTCTAAAATGGCATGGGATTTCTTATACTTGACCCCTTTCTATACATATATGGTGACGCCACAAATTTTGACACTGGGATCTTTTGTCCAAGATTTTGTAAGTCTTATTTTATCTTTAATTAAAATTACGTCGTAAGGTTCACTAATCTTTTAGTTAGGGTATAATAATTGTAAAGTAATTTTTGTGATATTTATGCATTTAGTTCATACTTTTAATGAAACTACGTCATTTTGTATACACATACTCACGTACTAAAGTGATATATACACACCAATAACACACACTCAATGATTTATTAACTTCTTTAGCGATTCAACAAGTTCATCAGATGTATGGATCATGCCGCAATTAATCCTGATAATCAAAATGATGGAAACGAAATTGCACAAAACTAGAGACAGAATTCGAGGAGAAACTTGAGGAGGAACGGGAATAAGCCCAAGAAGCCTCATCCCCCTTATGTGGTTGATTTGAACATATGAAGAAGTGTGTTTTGAATACTCAAAACTTCAGCTTTGGGTGCATCTTACCATTTTCTAATTTTTTTTTAGTTATTTAGTTGCTTAGTTTGCTTATTTTGCTTTTACATTTTTTTATCTTCATAACTATGTTCAATGAGGATGAAGAAGTTTGATTCTGAATATAATAACTTAATACTAAAATCTATAAAATCAAAACTAGCTAGAGCATTGAGTGCATCTTACCATTTTCTAATTTTTTTTGGGCTTTACCTTCAACTAATTTTTTTTAGTTATTTAGTTGCTTAGTTCGCTTATTTTGCTTTTGCATTTTTTTTATCTCCATAACTATGTTCAACGAGGATGAAGAGCTTTGATTCTGAATATAATAATAACTTAATACTAAAATTTATAAAAATTAACGATAATAAGCCTGCTTAAGTAGCTGAAATAGAAACTTTAACTAAAAACTTGTGTGTGTCACAAACTTACTTAAATATTTTAAAGAGTAAAATAAAGCTATATATTTTGAGTATGAACTTCATCAAAAATATCAAAATATAAGAGACATTCATAATTTTTAAAGATTGTATAACTAAGCATGACTTAGACTAATTAATATCCCAAAATAATCTATTAATTGCAATATTTGTTCAAAAATGTTAGTGACACTGCATAATTAAATTATAAATTATCAACACATATTAGTTGAATGTACAATTTTATTCATGTCATCTTTCCAGTACTTCAACTAGGAAATTTCATAGACGAAAAAAGTTAATTGTTGCATCAACGACAACAATGATTCTAAATCAGTTCTCGAACTCTAAACCTCAGTTAAGACGCTAACTTCATACCTACACTAGGCCTAGCGGTTGATTACAAATCAGGTTTCATTCACTACAATCAGTGGATCTATTGGGGGTATGGGGTGCGGTCGCCCCCAAAATTTGAAAATTTATATTATATGCCTTTAAAAATTAATAATTTTTAATTGAATTCTTAAGAAAATTAAAATTTGTCTCTCTAAAATTAAAATATAATTTCTATTATGTAATTTTGCCCCTCAAACGTTTGGATCCGCCACTCACTACAAGCATGTTTTTTTATGTGATTACATTTGAATACAAGTCACTTAAATAAGCAAAGTTGAACAGAGTAAAAAAGTAAAAGCATTTGGAAGCATTTGGGAGTTACTAAAGGAACATTAAGAATTTTATTTTAGTAAGCACATTAACGAAAATGTCTGTTACATATATATATATTTTTTGTCCCTCACAGTTAGAAAGTAAAAAAATATTTGTCCCTCACACTTTCAATGGGTAAGGTGTTAATTCCTCATCAACTCTCTCATTAAAAAATAATGAACAAATATAAAAAGTAAAAAAAAATCTCATATTAATCTTTTTAATCTTCGATTACCCTACTCCCCTTACGTACATAAAAGGCCAAATATAAATAAATAAATAAACCTTCCATTTACAAAAAAATGATACAATTATGAAACGATCCCAATATAAATGATTTTAACGATACAATTATCAAGTGAAACAATCCCAATATAAATGATTTTTTAGTGAGTACGTAAGTGCTACAGCCATATGCTACATTTATATATACATATATACACATTTTCACACACACACACACACTATATATATATATATTTTTCACACATTAATATTTGCACAATTCATAGATCACGTATTCAAATAATCTGTCTAATATTATTTTATTTTATTCTATTCAATATTCAAAACGACGTCGTTTCACTAAAATCAATGACTAAAAACATAAATATCACTAAAATCAAATTTACAATTATTATATTCTAGCCAAAACATGATTGAACCCTACAACTTTAGATTTAACCATGTTCTCGTCTCATCAAATAGATAAAAGAGTTAATTACATTTACTACCCTCGATGTTTGGTGAAAGTACCAAAAAAACCCTGTGGTTTCAGAAAATTACGGTCACCCCCTACTGTTAAAATTGACTAATAAAATTGATGAAAAATACCAAAATGCCATAACTTCTTTTGTTAAAAAAAAAACAAAAATATATGAGTAAATATGAAATGACAATAAATACTTTTTTACTTTTTTGTTATAAATTATCAATTTTGTATTCTTTATTATAAATGGGTTTATCAAATTAATCAAACTTTAATCAAGAAATTTTTTTCTATATAAATTTTAAATTTTGGAAGAAAAATAATTATTTTTGGAGAATAAAATAATTAATTTGATTAATTAAGAAAGAAGAGTTTTTTCTTTTTGAGTTTTTTTGTTTGTGTAAAAAAGAAAATTTTCTTTGCTTTTATTTTAATATTTAACATATATATTTAGTTAACTAAGACAGTATAATTATTATAGATAAAGTTTTAAGGGGATATATATTAGGCAATACACATATATTTTTTTGGTGAGAGGGGTTGATTTGTATTAATATTGGACAAAATACTTTACAAACCAAACTTATATTAATATTGGGCAAAATACATGTTGGATATACCAAACATATCATATATGTGTGTATTAATATTAATGTTGTGTATTGATATTTGTATTAATATTAATGTTGATTTGTATTAATATTTGACCAATATTAAAAATAGGAACTAAAATCATAAATATCATTAAAATTACTTTACAATTGTTAGACTATAATCAAGAAATGATAATTTTGAAATGGGGAAGGGGATCCCAAAAATTAAATACGCATATAATATCGTAATATCTTTAACAAAAGACTTTCAAAAGAAAAGTTTTAAGAAGATTGTTATACTTTTAAATTTCATCAATAATTATTTGTTATCAGTGGTAAGAATGATATGATTATTACTTTCTTAAAACACTTTAGATTTCACACCTAAGATCTAGAATTAGTAACTGAAGTTGGAATTTAATGCTGATTGAAGAAGAAACTTAAAAATAAAAAAATTTGACTGCTGCAATATTGCAAATGTATTTGTGCAGCTAATACGTGCAATCTTTCCCACCCTAAATACAATCTCTTATAAATTTTGAAGGCGGCAGTAAGACTGATTTCTTTCTTCGATCAAATTAAGTCTTAGATAAATTTATTTGTAATTTGATTTCAAAACTAATCACAATTCTTCACATAAAGGGAGATTGAAGAAAAGTAAAAAAGAAAAACTTACTCTTGCTTTGCAAATATTATTACTTTTCAAGTTTTTGTGAAATGCAATAGGTCACTAGGCTCCGTTTGGATGAAGTATTTTTTTATTTTATCATGAAATTTTTTTTCTTGGTATTTGTTATAAAAAACGTATATTTTAAGAGTGTTTGGAATGAATGATTTTGTTTTGTTGGGATTTGTATTGGATATTTTTTTTATTAATAAAAGTTTAAAATTTAAATTTGAATTATTATTTTATTAATTTATTTTGGTGAGAATTGTGTTAAAAAGAATTGTTTATTATTAAAATTTAAAATTAAATTTAATATTTTTTTATAAAAAACACTGTAGCAAAAATAATTACTGTAGAATTGTTTTTGTTTTTAAAAATTTTGATGGACAAATTGAACAAAGCAAGCAACTCATTTTGCAATTGTGAAATAAATTAATAAATTCATCATATCCAAACAGAGCCTAAATTCATAATAAGTTAGAATATATAGCTAATGATTAAAAAAAAAACACACACACACACACACACTAATTGTTAGAGGAAAACTTGTGAGTATTTGAAATCGAAGAAAAGAAAAAATATTCCGTACGAATGTGTAATGTGTGGACAACCTTAGCAAGCCCGAATTGGAATTGGACTAGTGGGTCAGGGTGTCTACTAGACTTTGGATCAATTTAAAAAGAAACTATGGGCCGAAATAATTGTTGCGAAATTTGGCAAACCTCATAAAAAGAAAAGTTGTGAAATCTTGGCCCAGGTTAGAGCTGCTGAGGAGAGGTGCTTGGATTTTCCTAATCTTTTTGTTTATAATTGCTAAAAAAAATTGGCACCAACACGATGTGATATATCATAATTTCTCTGTCAAAGTCAAACCACTGAATCGGGGCTTGTAACTTTCTAAATCTTAATTTCCAATTGATGAATTTTTGTGAAAGTTCCCATCTTGAAATTTGAATTTAATCATGTTTTCATTCTTGGTTTGCTTATTGCTGAATTTTAATGATTTTGTAACGAACTGCTTAGGGTGACGTTCTTCGATTAACAAATGGCAATAGTGCAAGATTAAAATTGGTGAATGGTAATTTTTTTTTTTTTGAAAAAATGCGAAAAATTCTTTAAATTTGATTGAAAAACTTTTTTTAAGTTCCCATCTTGAAATTTGAATTTAATCATGTTTTCATTCTTGGTTTGCTTATTGCTGAATTTTAATGATTTTGTAACGAATTGCTTAGGGTGACGTTCTTCGATTAACAAATGGCAATAGTGCAAGGATTAAATGGTGTTAATGGTAATTTTTTTTTTTTTTTGAAAAAGCGGAAAAATTCTTTAAATTTGATTGAAAAAACTGTTTTTTAAGGTTCCCATCTTGTAAATTTGAATTTAATTCATGTTTTCATTCTTGGTTTGCTTATTGCTTGAATTTTTAATGATTTTGTAACGAATTGCTTAGGGTGACGTTCTTCGATTAACAAATGGCAATAGTGCAAGATTAAAATTGGTGAATGGTAATTTTTTTTTTTTTTGAAAAATTGCGAAAAATTCTTTAAATTTGATTGAAAAACTTTTTTTAAGTTCCCATCTTGAAATTTGAATTTAATCATGTTTTCATTCTTGGTCTGCTTATTGCTGAATTTTAATGATTTTGTAACGAATTGCTTAGGGTGACGTTCTTCGATTAACAAATGGCAATAGAGCAAGATTAAAATTGGTGAATGGTAATTTTTTTTTTTTTGAAAAATTGCGAAAAATTCTTTAAATTTGATTGAAAAACTTTTTTTTGTCACTCACATTTGAAATTAGTGTAACTAATTGGTCCTTCACATTTAAATAATGTGACAAATTAGTCGTTCCATCTATTTCATGTTTTTTTAACAAAAATAACCCACACGTGATGTGATCATTTTTTCAAGATCCAAAGCTGGAATCAAAATTCACTCTCAATTTTTCATTAATGACAAAGTTAATACATAAATTAATTTTATTCTTATTCCAATTTTGCCCTAGAAAAAATTGTGATATGATGTTCACGTGACTTATTACTTAAAAAAGAGATGGAGGTTGATGGAATAACCAATTTGTTACACTGTTCAAATGTCAACAACTAATTTGTATCATTTCAAATGCAAAAAAAAAAAAAAAAAAAATCATCCAAATCTAAGAATGTTTTTCATAATTTTCACTATAATATTATACTCGATTAATGGAAACCATATTGAAATTTTAGTGCTTTAGAAATAAACCTAATTATTTTTATACACTTATTAAAAGGTTTCACTGCCCCTTACGAAAATAATATAGTTTATAGATTATTTTGATAATTTTCAATTAGATATAGAATTCATTATTTTTCAAGGCAAATGAATACGAGAATTAGTCGTAATAAAGGTATTAAACATCTACTAAAGTATTAGGATCAAGATTTTAATTTTAATAATATATTTTTAGTTTTAACAGGGCGGCCTTTTGATAATAAATTTATTTATTTTTCTTAGTTTTCTGTATTTTCAATTTGTTATACAAAATTTTTGTTTGATTTAGATCTTTTGTTTCTGTATAATAAAACTATTTTGAATTTTTGGATGATTGAAATATTGAACGTTGTTTGATATGTGTTAAAAGATAAGATTAAAGGGTAGTTAAGTATTTTGTTAAATGCATTTAAAAGTTACATTATCAATACACCCTAAACAATAATTAGCTCAAAGTTTTCAATTTGTGAAGGCAATTGTTTTTTTATGAGGTGAGAATTTTTTTTATTGTAATTGTTTTGGGAGCTATGAGAAATGATCAAACTTGCAGATTCTAAGGAAGAAGATGATGGTAGTTTTGTCTTTTTAATATCATAAACTAGTGTTATTTATGTTTTTTACCAATTTTTTTAAGTTAAAAATAATTTTTTTAATTATGATGGCTCGTGTCATTTAAACTCTGTTACTTCTCCCATTGATCCATCCATTTTTCAAAAAAAAAAAAAAAAAAAAACACAATGAGGTAAATAGTAGGTTTTTAAACGTTAGGAAAGTAACTTAAAATTTTGGCAAACCACGAGGAGGCTTTTGGAATTAATCCTAAAAAAATTTGTTTTATAATTTAACAATAGCACAATAAAAGTAACTGTTTCACTATTGGTTTTCAATTCATTTTCTATTTAGCATCATTAATTATAAGGCACTAAACGACCTCGTTTTGAATGATGAACGATTTCCCATAACTAATGGTTTTTCTAATCAAATAAATAAAAAAGAGTTGCAAACTATATGTGTTACAAAATCAAAATTGAGTGATTAAAATTTTAAAATTTGTGACCAAAAAATACTTACCCCAAAATTAATTAATGGACTAATGACTAAATTCTCTTAGAGAATCCAATATCCAATACATTTGATGTTTTATTTTTCTTTAAATGCAAAAATATAACTTAAAATAAAATTTATAGTAGTAATTTTTTCTTTCATTTTTTTTCGCTTATTATCAGGTGAAAAATAACTTTCACCACTTAATGATTAAATTGTTAATATTATATAAGTGTTTTGAAAGTTTTTCTAGTTTATTTCTTTTTTATTCTTTTATTTTCCATATTGGTTGTGTGTTGATATAATTTAGTAAAATTTGAACTTTTTTAAACCAAGTTCTCATATTAAATTTTCTAGGGAAACCTCGACTTTATATACAATTTTTTTCTTTTATATCGAAACAACTTTTTCTTGGCTTGTTTAGTTGGCAAGTAAAGTCATGGCTCAAGAGAGTAATATGATTTCTCAAAATCTTATTTTTATGTTTGGTAAATTTTAACTAATTGGGTAAAGTAAAAACTTTCCGTAAGATCGGAAAAGTTACACTTAAATTCTAAGAAAAACATTTCCAACTTTTAGCTATCAACTAATTTCTTGAGAAGCGGATTCATATATGAAACATGAGATAATCGAATTTTAATGCACAATAAAAGTGGCAACAAATTAGAAATCACAATTTCAACAAACATTAATAATCCGTTTCATATATGAATCAGATTAGTTTTTGCATTTAGGACTATTTTTTTTTAATTTTGCACCTAGGAAATTAAAAAAAAAAAAACTCTCATTACACCTTTGACCCTAATAACCCTAAGCCATGTAATACTCGTCCCTCCCTCAACTCAATGGCCTAAGATAAGAAGTTTATGGAATTGGGCAGCATTTCCATCTTGAATAATCTTTTCACTTTGTCTCATCAATTTGGGTGGGAGCTTTGTAAACATCTTAAAAACCCCAATATTTTTGTCAATGAACTTACAAAAGTAAATTTGAACTAAAAATGCAACCACAATTTCGGTGGAATCTTTTGTAAACAACTTAAAATTACTAAAATTTACCAATGAATTTAGAAAAGTAAATTTGAACTAAAAATACAATATGTTTTAATATATATATATATATATGTATATATATATGCGAAAGGGAAATATACAACCAACTAAATATTTGGTCATCTTATGAGTCATACTCAAATCATTCTCATTACTGCACAAAGTATACAATCAAGAATGTATAATGAATGTAAAGAACGTAAATACTTATATATTTATGAAAGTTATACAAAAGACTCCTCGCAAAAACTATATTATGGGTGTTAAATGATTGAACTACTCATAAGTAACTCAATCAATACTCGATTTGAACTCAGATTAGATAGGGAGCTACTTGGGTAGGTATTTTTTTTTACATCTTTCTTCAGTACTAGTTAAAGATTTCATTTTTGGAAAATATTTTTAAGTATGATAGAATCATAAACCCCTGCCCCTACAACAATGAACAATCCCTCCTCCCTCCCCCTTTATTCTCCATTCAACAAATAAAATATCCCAACAACCAACCACCCCCATTCTCAAAAAATCACACTAATAAAGAGTAAATTGCACATGCATGTATATAAAAACAACAAAAAGCTGTGATTTTTACTACTATTTATGTACTATAAAAGTCAGGATGGACGCACAAAATGAGGGCTGGGGAGGGAGAGAGAGAGTATGTGTGTCGCGCTAAGGTGATTGATTAAGCTGAGCAAAAGACAAAGTGGATGTTGAGCCGCAGTTGAGCAGTTGAGGGAAAATACTTTGATTTCCGAATAAAGCAGTGTTAGGACAGGACGATGATGATGTGGAAGGGACGACAACTCTAAATGAAAAAAGAAAGACATTCCGAAATAAAAATTAAAAAGAACATTTCTTTTGTCAAAATGCATCATTTCTCTTCAATCTTTACCTAAATATTCTCCTTTATCATTTTTGCCTTCCAATTTTTATTTTTTTTAATGTTTATTTTGGGTCACATATTGCTCTAATTACACATATATATACACACACATTAGGTGAAATTTAGAACATTTGGAGAACTCATAGTCACAAAATTTCATTAAAATTTATAACAATAGATAGCAAAATTGGAGTTATTCCTCATTATTATTTACACTAAATTCCTGAATTTTTAGAAGCATGTATAGATGGTTTATGAGAAATTTTTTTCCTTCCAAGTTCCGAAATTCGAAGCTATAACTCAAGCTCCAATTGAGCAAAACATTTTTAACTTTTTGGGAGAAAAAATAAAATCCCAATTTATATTTAAGAGAATAATTTTTTTTTATTGATAATGAACATTTGTATTAATGGCTTTTTTTTGGGGTGGGGGTGGGGGGGGGGGGGTTAAATAGCCAATTTTTATTATTGAAATTTTAAAATTTCAAATTCTAGATTTTAAATAGAACCACAATTGGCCAACTACTAAAACAGCCGCTGACTAGTCAACTTGGAGGCAACTAACTACCCATGGTTTGATGATATTAGTTTGCATTTTTTTTCTATTGAGTTTGGGAAAAAAAATTGAACTTAAAAAGAAAAAAACAAGTAATTAAATAGAAATTAAGTTCTCAAATAATTTTTTTTAATAATGTTCATTTTTTTGCTTTGTTTTAGTTTATCCTAATAATGGAAATTATGTTAATTACCTTGGATTAATATTTAAGAATAAAGATTTCTTAACTAACCTAAAAACCCTAAGTTTTGTCCCTCTCGTCTGTGTCTCTCTGTCTGGCCGCTTCCTTTTCTCTTTGTTGAGTCTTTTTGGTTGTATACATTGAATCCCCCTTTGTGTGCTATCGTGGCTGTATCTTCACCATCGTGTGCTCCTTCTTCCTTTAAATCGGTGACGCTTGTCCTACAAAATTCAGTAAGAGAAAATGAGGTCATGTATTCCAAGTCATCACCGAAGATTGCTTAAGTGCTAAGGATGCATTGTGTCAAACACTTGGAGATCTCAGAATAGCTGTGTTTGTGCTTGCTTGTGCGCGCTAGGACTTGTGTCGTGTGCTTGTGTAGTTCGTGTTGCCGTGCATGCTAACTGTCCAATAGGTGGGAAGTGAAATGCATGAGTATGGTGCCTATGTGTGAGTGTAGTGAATGAGTGAGTGCATGAAGCTATGTGCAAGTGTGTGTGGGTGTGCGTGAATGTGTGCAAGGTGAGACTACGCACGAGTGTGTGCGGGCGCGCGCTGTGTGTGGGCTGGGCAGGCGCATGGCGCGCCCACCTGGTGTGCAGTGTGTCCATGGGCGGGTGCCTGGCGCGCCCGCCTTTGTGTGCTATATGTGTGGGCGGGCGCGCCAGTGTTCGCGTGTGTGCGAGGTATAGGCGCCTAGCGCGCCCTCACCGTGTGTGCGCATTGTGTGGCGCGCCCTCCGTGTTGTGTGCGTGCGTTGTGTGGGCGTCGTGCATATGTGCTTTGAGTGTTTTGAGTGTGTGTAGTGCATGCATGTGAATTGTTTGTTTGTGCTGAGTGTGTGTAGTGTGTGTGCATGTATGCTCTTATGGGACTTTGTGCGTGAATGCTTGAGAATTGTGAGAGAGATTGTGTCAAAACGTGTACTCGCTCCATACATGCAATAATCACATAATTTGTACAACATTTTCACACTTTCTCACCATCTTCTCACATATCCATTCATGAACATTTTCACACATAAGTGATAGCGTGAAGATTAAACCTTAATTCCCCGGCAACGGAGCCAATTTGATAGCGGTTTTGGAGCTAAGGTCAAATGCAAAGGTTTAACCGAATTAAATAAATTTATAACCTTAATCCTCACGACATTTAAGGTGCATCAAGACACCGACATTTTGTAGTTTAGAGGAAGTAGGGATCGTTCCTACAGGCAGGGGATGAGTTTATGCAATTAGTGTGAATGTGTGTGAAGTAGTGAAAGTAAAAACAAGTAATGAAAATAACCTAAACTATGCTAATACTACCAAATAAACATGAAAATGTGTGGAAGAGAAATCAAGTAATTAAAGTATACCCTTGGATTTGGTTATCTCAAATGTTTCTGTTATGTGTGGTTTATCCTATGGAATTACTACGACTAAGGGTGAGCCAATTCAACTAAGTCCCCCCTTTATGGCGGAGGCAAGGACCTAAATGCATTGTCTCCTACCGGAAATTAAACAATTAACCAATCCCCCCTTTATGGCGGAGGCAAGGACTAGCTAACTATCAACCGAAATTTCAATGTCTCCCATTCGTTCAACACTCTAATCCAACCCCTCCTTTATGGCGGGGGCAAGGGTCGAACCTAGTCACTCCCTTGGAAATCACTCTCTAATTCACTTCCCCCTTTATGGCGGAGGCAAAGACTAAACTAGTTCATGTCTTCTAAGTTCATCAAACCTACATTGGACTCTCAATATCCCAATCAATTCCCCCTTTATGGCGGAGGCAAGAACGGACTAAGATATCTCCATTAATCCATCACCTACATACTAGTCTACCATAAGCATTACTAATATGAGATAATAACTAGTTTGTAGGTGCTTATTCCTAGCTATCCATAGCCTAAAGCCACACATTAACACAATAAATTAACAACACATAACCACAATCCAAGATTAATAGCAATTTAGCCTCTCATGGCACATATGAACATCACAAATATATATAAATAAGCAAGGGAATAAGCAAAGAATTGCAAGGAAAATAGACTACCCATTTGATTAAACACAAAAGGAAGCTTTCCAAATGTTGATTCCAAGCAAATTATCCAAACTTTGCAATGATTCCAAGCTCTTGAAGCACATGAGGATTACAAGAATTCCTTCCACAAAATGGAGGCACCAAATCCTACTTTAAACTACTCTAATCTAATCTACTCCTAATCTACTACTTTGTGCCTCCTTGTGTTCTTCTTCTTCCCCCTCTTCTCTTCTTCCCCTTGGCTGCAGCAAATCCATATATGGAGAGGGATTAGGTTTGAAAAGAGTGTGTGCCGAAGTTTCCAAAATACCCTTGAAGCTTTTGAAAACGGAGGGCAAAAGAGGTAAAAATGCAGGTTGTCGCGCTGCTGAACTCGCGACGTTCGAACATGAACGTCGCGACGTTACTCCTTTTGACCTGAACTACGCAACGTTCGTGAGGAACGTCGCGACGTTCCGTGTGCGGCGCACCGGAGAAGTTTTTCTGCGGCGCGCCGGAGCCCTCTGGAAAGTGGATTTTTCGGCTCTTTTTAATGTGCATTTTTCGGCGCGCTGGAGAAGTTCTTCCGGCGCGCCGCCGGGCTTTCTTCCAGCTTCCGATTCGCTTCAAAATGTGCTCTTTTCATCGTTCTTTTGCTCCGTTGCTCATCCCATGCCATAATGTCCTGCAAATACATTAAAAACACATAAAAAACGACATAGAAACATGCTACAATGACGCTCAAAAGATAAGTAAAACGAATCCAATAAGGTGAAAGTTATCACCTTATCAATAAGTCATGCCTCAAGTAAGATTTTCACAACAAATCCATACAAAAGCTCAAGGAATCGTAACATATAAGTTGGTATAAACCCGACTTATCACCTAGGGGGGTGGAAATATTATGTTGAGGGCAAGTTTGGTTAAATTATTATTATTTGTTTGTAAATAATATGATGTTGGATTCTAATCACAATTGAATGATCCTTCTTTCTTCTTCAGTGATGTCGGATCCTTCTGATATTGATTTCACTACTAATCCATATTTTGAGAAGGTGAGATTTAAATTCAAAATTTCAATTCTGGCGTTATGGTTTCTCAATGTTGGAAAGTTCATAACCATTTAAATTTTAATTGTTAGGTGGACTGGTGCTGGCCAAAAGTTCGTCCTGGTTGTATTCTGAAAACACGCGATAAAAAATTTGCAAGTATTACATTTTTTTCCTTATTTTCACTATTTCTGCACATGTTTCATATATATATATATATATATATTTCTATTTTGACAACCCTTTTGTTGCAGACATATGTTTTGCATTTCCGGTATTGGATGCCATGTACACAGAATACTTTTTGAACCACGAAGGTAAAGGTGTTAAATTACTATCTGCACAAGAGCTTTTGGATTGGTTGCATATCGTGTTTCGTCCAACATATCCAAAAAAGTGGGAAGATAAAAGTCCTGAATTTAGAGGGTATCCAAATTCATATCGGATTGCCTTTGAATACATTCGTACTGAAGGTGTATCTACGGAGCAGCAATATCCTTTCGTTGGCCACGTGAAACGCTTTGAGATACCTATGAAAAACTCTCCCGTGAGTGAAACTAACTTTTTATGAGCTATTGGTTATCTAATTTTTTGTTTTCTAACGCTCGTGTTTTCATCATAGGAAATCAAGGTTAAAATCAAGAACTTCGGTAAGATTGCTGATGGTCGCCATGATTTGGTAGTTGAGCAGTTGAACATCCAGCCTGTCGTAAAACGCATGGTTTTTGCCAAGAGTCTCGTTGCTTTTGATGGAGATGTAAGTATTTATGATTTTTTTTGCATTATTGATTGGATACTTTTTGCAGTATTATTATGTTTTTCGCATATCTATTAGTATTATTATGCTTCTAATATTGTATTCTTAAGTGTTACATTGTTAAATTTGGGTGTTTTTAGGGTATTTAGAAAGGTCTAACTAAAGATAAGTCAAGAATGCTAAAAACTGCTATTCAAAATGGAGAGCCCACCCAGTACCATTCATTGCTGATTTTTGGCTATGGAAGCGAAGGAGACGACGTGTATTATATTGCTCAAGGGTATTGGGGCCAATGGTGGTGTCATAAGGGCTGTATAAAAGTTCTGCGGCAATTGATTACCCGTGTCTATTATCTAGAAAAAACATATGTTACGCGAGTGGAGATTAAGGACTAAGAGATGATAGTTTTCCATGTAGCTCTTGAGATTAAGAGAAGCTATGTTCTAATCATATGTTTGAAGGCTTTAGCACTGAAACTTTATGTTCTGATCATGTGTTTGAATTTTTTAGCACTGAAACTTCATAAAAAATCAAGTTAACCTAAAAATTAACTAAATCATCCCCTACTATGTTAGGGACAAAATGTTAGTAGTTTGTTCGATTCGGTTAAACCTCAACTCCGAAATTGTCTATTTAACACGAAACCCAAACATACTAAAGCTAGGACTTGCCTCGATAACACCCTCCATATCACACTGATCCTAAAAAATCAAGTTAACATAAAAATTAACTAAATCATCCACTACTATGTATGTTAGGGGCAAAATGTTAGTAGTTTGTTCGATTCGGTTAAACCTCAACTCGAATCGAACTCGTCTATTTAAACATGAAACTCGAACATATAAAGCTAGGACTTGCCTCGATATCACCCTCCATATCACCCTAATTCTAAAAAATCAAGTTAACATAAAAAAGAGGACAGGACGACGACGAGCTGTTGACCGAGACGACCACTCTAAATGAAAAAAGAGGGATGAAAAGAAAGAAAGACATTCCGATTTCCGATTTCCGATCGATGATCATGTTTTAGTATTTCACGCTATTATAAGTATAATTAACCGCGAGACACACATTACTGACATTAGTTATACTTATAATAGAGTGAAATACTAAAACAGTTTTCTACAAAACAAAATCAAACATTGATGAAAAACATCTACATCGCATTTAATACCTCCAAAAAATTTATATGCTTACCTTAGAGTTGTCTGCCCTAGGAGCATCATTTTGCCTTGGCATCATGTGTAGACAGTGCGACAAAACTACAAATTTTCTTCGAAAAACACTCAACTCTCCTCTTTTACTTTTACCTGATAAAGCAGAAAACTATGGTAAACCCATGGAAGTTTTAAATCACATCTCATAAAGAAATAGATGATAAAAAGAGATGGAACGTGTTAAGTAAATAAATAAATTATGTGCAAATTAATGTGTCTAAATGTAAAGATTGAAACAAAAAAATCAATCCAAAATTAATTACACATCCAATCAAATACATTTTAAAATCACACGTACAAGAATTTTACAAAATTAGTAAAAAGGAATAAAAAAAATTGTAATAGCAACACTCTTTTTATTTTTGTTCAACATTTATATTTTTAACCCATATTCACTAGTTGAAATCCTAGCAAGACAATCATTTTTCTCATTCTTGATGTATGCAGTGACGGATCTAGGCGGGGGCTGGATGAGGCTGAAGCTCCCTCCAAGATCGCCGGAAAATATCGATATGTAGTAGCAGTGGCGGTCCCGCCATGGTCGCTGAAGTCCGCCGTTGCTCCTGCTCGCCGCTGAAGAGTGAAGAGTGAAGACGAGAAGAAGACGTCTTTTGTTCACCAAAAAAAAAAAAAAAACTCACTTAACAAAACGACGTAGTTTTGTTAAGTGATTTCAAAAAATAAAAAAAATGCAATATAGAATGGGGGGCTTGGAGCAATACAGACTCATTTCCTTTCAAAATTCATTTCCAAATATTTCCTTTCCAAATTCCAAACCCTTCCCATCTCTCCCAAATTCCCAAATCTTATTTCCAAAATCTAAACCCTTTCAATTTATCTATCTCCCAAATTTCCAAACTCAAGTTCAAATTCACTAGTAAAGAAACTTTTTCTTTCTTCCCTCATTGTCTCTTTTTCTTTATCTCCATTTTTTGTATTCAAAATTCAAGAAATGTTAGTTTTACTTCTTCTTTTTTTATTTAGAGTTTTGTTATTTAAATGTTGTTAATTGTAAGTTAATTTTAATTATTAAGTTAATTTGGGTAATTTTATTAAGAATTTTATGGACTAAATATTTAGTGATTTGGAATTTAGATTAGGGTTTTTGAATATGAACTAATGTTAGGAATTTTGAATTTAGACAAGATATTTTAGATATAAATCATAATTTAGAAACTCTAGTTTGTTTAATTAATTTTCTTTATAGATTAATAGTGAATTGTGATTGAATTATTAATTTATTTAATTATAAATTAATTGTGATTGAACTAATGATTGTAATGAATTTATTTTAAATTGTTTATTTATGTAGATTATGGAGAGGTTTTTTAAACCTAAACAAATTCGGTGCATCTTCTAATGAGCCTAATGTTAGTGAAAATGTGGAAAATCAATCTCGTGTAGAATTAAATTTGGATGAAACCTATTTATACATTTTTATCATTTTTATTATTGTTTTTAGAAATTTAATTGTTAAATATATTTATTTAATCGCAAAAAAAAATTAAGTAAGCCCCCGTTAAAATTCTTTTCTGAATCCGCCCCTGGATGTATGGATTGTTTTATTTATTTATTTTTAAAAAATGGCCAAATGTATATGTTGATGTTTATTTATACTTGCAAATTACCAATCACATAGTATTTAGTTGATTACATTCTGATTTACATATATTTTTTCTTTCATAGGGATCTGATTTATTAATAATTTTATTTCTTGTGAATAATTTACAAATTAATATGGTAAATAGAGGGAATAAAGATTCAATGCTTGGGAATATTTTTTTGGTTTATTTCGTCTTGATTTGCATAAACTTTTTCTTAAGGACACCTGATTTACCTATAACTTTTCTTTTGTAGGAGCAATTTAATTGTAAAAATTAATTTTTTGGTAAATAAGGTGAGCTAAATTAAACTACTATTATATGTGCTATATACATCTTCTAATGGACTAGTTTGAACCAAAAACAAGAAGAAGAAAAAAAAACTCACTAGCCAAGAAACATTCATGTTCTCTTTTATGAATTCTGAACCTGTGGCTTGAACAATTCTAATGCTTCACAATCCAAAAGAATAAGGAATATTTGTCTGCATTGTCTGTATAAAACCTAAACAATCTCAGTATCTCAAGTACAGTTCATAGACAAAGCTTATAAGCAATGTTTTATTTTCTGTTACAACTATAGTAGTGTTTATAGTTGTATATAAAATAGTTTGAATGGCAGAAGAGGAAGAGGTGGTGGAGAAAAAGCAGGTGATGTTGAAAAACTATCCAAGTGGATTGCCAAAAGAATCCGATCTAATCATCTCAGGACTGAAAGCACCATAAGCTTGAAAATCCCACAAGGCTCAAATGGGGTGTTGCTTAAGAATCTTTACTTGTCATGTGATCCTTACGTGAGGATTCTCATGCAAAAGTTAGAATTAATCTAGTCTTGAAGGGGAATTTTCTGGTTACATTCCTGGCTCTGTAAGAATGTATATCCATTTCTCTTGTTGCATTCTTGTGCTTCATATATTCGCTGTTTATTTTTATGGTAGCCATGAATTTTTTTTACTGATTGTTGTATCCTGTTCAAAGAGAAGAGTCCTACTTGTTTGTAAGCAAAAATAGACCGGTTTTTTGTGGATGGGGAGTAGTAAACTCATGACATATCACTGATGCTTTTCATCAGTTTGTGAGTAATATGTATATTTTGTATAATCTACCTTCTTATATATAACTTGGTTTGTCTGTATTTGGATTTGGAGTATCAAATTTTCAATTTTGTTCAAGTTTCTGAATTTTGGGAAAGTTCAGACTGTTGTTCTGAAAGTACAGTCTATGAAGTCCAAGAAGTCAGGAGAAAATTAGAAAATTATGTCAGCTGAATGTTTTCGAAAAGTCTCGAGTTGTATAGCATAAAATTTTGGAAACTTCTCAATATTTGGGTAAAAATTGTTATTCCCTTACCAATCTTAGTTGAAATATTGTAAATGGACTATCTAATGAATCATTTCAGAAGAGTCAATTTTTTTATGATAATTGCAACTTAAGCTCGCATTGTTTGATCCGAGTACTGGTAATGTGCAGCGGATAACTGGATTTGGGGTATCCAAGGTAGTGGATTCAAGACATTTCAACTTCAAAGGGGGTGACTTGGTTTGGGGTCTAGTAGGATGGGAGGAGTACAGTCTCATAGAAGAACTTGATTCCTTTTTCAAGATAGAGCACAAAGATGTACCCCTTCCTATTACACTGGAATTCTAGGTAAGTTCACTCTTGTTTCGAGGAATTTTCTGGTAAGGAAATGTTGTGGCTGTATACTAGCATGCAATCTTGATTCTTATGTGACTAAAACTGTAACGTACGTACGTACGTACTAGAATGTTTGCACAAATGTCGTTTTTCAGAATTTCATTCCACGTTGTGCAGTCAATTACTGATATTGCTATGCTTCATGATGAATAATGCGGTTGCACATTCCCATTTATGTTCTCTCTGCAGTAGGTATATTTGTCTTTTATTTTCCTTGACTGAAAAAGAGCAGTCTTCAATCATCAGAGGGATAGTTCTAAAACTTTTCTCACACCCTTTAAACCAATCCTTGTCCTCAGACTCTCATACCATGAATTTGGTTTCTAGGACATATACTTCCTGTTATTGATTTTATATCTTGATTTAGTACTGCATTTGTACGTACGTAACAACCTGATCGATGTTCAAACCGTTGATGTTACCAGTTGATCAGATACTAAAGTTTGTGCATCTATGAGTTCCTTGTAAATAAATGCATGGTTGCTGGCCAACTTCAACATTAAGAGTACTAGAATCCATTCCTTTAGCGTTTCCTCTGATCTTAAATGTGATTCTTTCATATTTTTGTGAAGTTTGTGCATCACGACTTTCAAAATAGTCCAACATAGGCAGTAAGACCAGGCATACCTTCACAATGAGAAAAACCAATATGTTTTAAATGCCAAACATTGTGACAAATTGTGGAAGCTACACTAACTAAGGTTCTTTTGTTAATAACCTTTCAAAGGAGCTAGAAGATGGACAAACATGAAAATTTAATAAAGAAAGAAAAAAAATCCTAATATTGAGAATATCAGCCTGTTCCATTCCGAAGTAAAGAATTTTAGAAAGATATTCACACTAGATGTCCAATTCTAGGATGAGAGAAGAGGAAGGGGCAGGGCATTGAGCTTAGAGATATCCAACTCTAGCTCTTAAGAGTTAAGATTGAAGATCGAATAATTTAGGAGAATAAAAATAAACTTTTATATCTTGAAGTTTTCCTCAAAAGTACAATTCTCTAAGCAGTAAAAAGATCACTATCACATTAAATGACACATGCACAGACAACAAAACTAAGCATTGGCAGACTGCAGCAGCTTCTATTCAATAGGCATGCAAATAAGTGCTTCCTTTAGTTCAACATATTAGAGTTTGATTTGAATACTTCATCTTTCTGCCAAAATTCATTTGTGCAAAATACATTTGGAATCATCAACAATCTACTATTATTTCCGCGAGAGTTGAGCTTTTTTGGATAATAGCAGCATATAAACAAAGAAAATAACCAATTAAGCATATATAGCTAGAATGTTGACAAACATAGCATGAAAATTATGATTTAAAATTTGAACATTTCTTAAAAGAAAGGAAAATAAGACAATCAGAGACAAGCAGAAACAATACAAGACTCCAATTGGAAGAGTTAAGAGCAGCAGCAAAAGTCCTTGCTAGTACATGAGGACACTTAATCCGGTCAAGCAATGGTTTTGCTGGATGCTGTGGTAAATTGCTCCAAAGGCTTTTTGACATCACAGAGCACTTAGTTATACTCACTGTCGGAACGAAAACATTTTTCTAGGAGGCGCTTAATTGTACAAGTTTTTTTTTTTCATACAATAAATGTGTAACTATTTTAATTGGTTTGTTTAAATCATGATTAAGAACAACATTATCGGGTTGAATTACACGACTATTTTCTTTATTAGAACTTTTAGAAAATAAGGTCATCTTAAAAATTTATCTATTGCCTACACAATTTCTCAAAATTACCAAATAAATTTTTTTCCACAATATTAAAATAATTAGACAAATAAATAATCGTAATAAATATAAAATATTTTAAATATTAATTACATATAAAATTTTTACACCATTTTTTTACAATAATATCCTAGACAATAAAAGAGAATAAAAGCCCTATTTAAATAATTTTTCTTTTAATTTGCACATAATACATCTCCATAATAATAATACAATAATTCATCTATGATGATCAGCATACACATCAAGTTATAAACTTGACATTTATATTACGAGAACATCAAGGGAATAAAAGCAAAAAACTATTCATGTAATAATAGAGCAATACATGTATAGAGAAGTGATCCAAATCATCCAATCCGTGCACATAATTACAATTCTAAAATTTAAAAGATGGCTGGTGGCTTTGCAATAATGGTTTTGAAATTTAAATATTTATTTTATTACCATTAATAAATATGTAATCACAATAATCAATCACAAAAATACAAAAATAATTTTAAATATTACTAATATTAAAAAAAACATTAAAAAAATTCACAACAAGAGGTCGCACTTACTAGTCATGTCGAAATAAGCTCTACGAAATTAGACTAATTCAACTAAATAGTAGTAGAAGATGTGAGGTCGTAATGGAGTAGGCTATAAACTCATAAGAGAGCAAGAGAAAGGAATCCACATAGAGTTTAAAAATTAGAGTGGAATTAGATTTTAGTAATTAGAGCTTAGGAAATCAGGTTTATAAATTTTTAAAATTTTTTTTTACTCTTAAATAAAACGACGTAATTTTACTTAAAAGTATGTATTTTTACTCTTAAGTAATAATAATAATAATAATAATGAATCGTCTTCTTGCTGAGCTTTTTCTAGAGTTTGGCCGCTGAAATTCTTTTTAAGTACTACTACTCTTCTTTTCCGGAGGAAGGAGGGGCGGCCGCACCGGCTTGCCCCCTTTAGTTCCGCCACTGGGTACAGTAGATTCAAAGCCGTTGACATCTCTCTCTTATGTACGGAGTTTGCCTAATTAAAAAAAGGAAAAATTAGAAATAATTGAATATTGTATATTTTTTAAGGGCTGTTCAGTATGAATGTGTTGATCGCATTCTTTCCAATAATGTGGCTGGAAGTTAGAACTACATTGACAATCATCTCTGGATAGCTCTCCCGGTTCATATTCTACTCTTGAAAAAAAAAAAAAACCTACACTCACACACCCACAAATCATGCAAATCAAGAGAAAAATGTATTTTGCATTAACATTTCAATTAATCACAGTGAAAGGGAGCCATATATGCACAAAGTCGGATATATAAAGGGGAGAAGAATCTCTCAATAACATTCATGGCAAGAAATTATGGGTTATGGAATGTTAAAATTGCACAATAAACCACGAATATATATAAAATGAATAAAAGATTCTCAGCAGTATGAATGTGTTGATCACATTCTTTCCAATAATGAGGCTGGAAGTTAGAAGTACATTGTCAATCATCTCTGGATAGCTCACCCGGTTCATATTCTACTCTTGAAAAAAAAAAACACACACACACACACACAGAGACACACACACACAAATTGTCACGCCCCGAACCCGCGAGACACGGCCACACGCTTGAAGTCCGGATTCCAAACGTGCGAAGCCCCTTCATCTATCAACGTTGACCAACAACAACATATATACATAGGCCACAAATTTTTTCCAACGGATTATCATTATAAAAACCATCAATTTAAATACTACAACACACAACACTTCCAAAGTATAATATATATAACTTCCAGTAAAACCCTTCACAATATCAACAACATATACATATCTTTCCAAAAGCCTCATAGACTACATACATCAAAATCATCACTTAACATCCTAACATTCGTCAATCTTCCATTTCATTACACTATTACAAAATCTACCAAAATGTCTATCTACTCTTGTCCTCTTCCACAAATGCTGCAAAACGACAATAATAGTGGTGTGAGCAAACACTTTGCTCAGTAAGTGATCAAAATATCCTTCTATTGGCTTTAGCACTTCATATATACAATATACATTTCAAATCATCATTTAACCCTTAAAACTCATCTTTTAAAAACATTTTCATTCAAAATTACACACACATACATATACATATAGCAATGACTCCTCATTGATCAGATATTTGCAGTTGTAACAGATAATCATCAAAATTTAGCTCAAGAATCATTTAACTCGCTCTTGGGTCATACTGGATCCAGTCCTGACTGTTAATCCCGTCAGGTAGGCCAGATAACAGATGATTTTCCTAGCTGTTAATCCCGCTAGGTAGGCCAGATGACAGGTGAATTGGAACATGTTCCCCCCAATTGCTAATCGAACATTCAAGAGCTTAAAACTTTTCACAAATACGTTCAAATCATTTCACACTTGATTTCTATTTTTTTTCAAATGCCATTGCATACTTTTACATAATCATCAAAGTCATAACATATACATGCTCAAGCCAACTTTTCATTATAATAACATAAGTAATTAATCAAAAGGCATTTTATCAAACACTTGGAAGACATAAAAGGATATAATCACCACTTACCTCAAAATCAACTCCAATATAGCCCTAATCCACAATTCTCACCACTTCTCAAATCACTTTCCTATATAAACATATACATACATTACTTACTTAATCAATGAACATTAAAATCCTTAATCAACTTCAAACCCTAGCATCCTATAACATTAACCAAAAACTTAACTTGTGTAGTTAGACTAGATTAAGCCCTTACCTTACTTAGAGTGGAGATGAGATGAGAATTGCTCACAAAGCTCCCTTAAACTTCCCTCTCCTCTTGCCCTAGTTGAATTGGAACAATAAGAGTACAATAAGGAAGAGAGAGTGGAAAGAAATGAAAAGGAATACAAAGGCATTAAAGGGTTTTAAGACCCAATTTTCATAAATTGCAATTTGACCCTTTGACTTTTATTTATTTATAGAAAAGTCCCTCTATTTTTGTTATGGGTATTACATTTTACCCACCTTATAAAAAGTTTCGGCCTCGAAACTTAAATTACCTTGTTCCTCAAACAATTGTGGGTATTTTCCTTTTACTTCTTCTTCCAATTCCCAAGTAGCCTCGCGAGGGGTATGGTTGGACCATTGCACCTTCACATAAGGAATCGTCCTTCGTCTCAAAACTTGTTCTTTTCGGTCCATAATCCGAAGAGGGAATTCCTTATATGATAACCCTTCTTGTACTTCCAATGGTTCCAACTCTATCTCATGGCTAGGATCCGAAACATACTTCCTTAATTGCGACACATGAAACACATTGTGAACCCTAGACAGAGATGGTGGCAAAGCAAGCCTATACGCAAGATCTCCAATCTTTTCCAAGATCTCAAATGGACCAACATAACGTGGACTCAACTTTCCACTCTTGCCAAATCTCATAACTCCTTTGCTAGGCGATACCCGAAGATAAGCTTTTTCTCCACATTGAAATTCCAAAGGTCTTCTCTTGGTATCGGCCCAACTCTTTTGTCTATCTTGAGCGGCTTTCAAATGATCTCGGATCAAGGGAACCTTTTCAAGTGTTACTTGTACCAAATCTGGCCCCATTAAACTTTTCTCACCAATCTCATCCCAACAAATGGGTGATCTACATTTCCTCCCATACAAAGCTTCATACGGTGCCATCCCAATGCTAGCATGGAAACTATTGTTGTATGCAAATTCAATTAAAGTTAAGTAATCAACCCAGCTTCCTTCGAAGTCCAATACACAAGCTCTCAACATATCCTCAAGTGTTTGGATAGTTCTCTCTGATTGTCCATCCGTCTGTGGGTGAAAAGCTGTGCTCAAATTCACTGTAGTCCCCATTACCTTGTTAAAACTTTCCCAAAATCGAGATGTGAACCTTGGATCCCGATCGGAGACTATACTGACAGGTACACCATGCAATCGAATGATATTATCCATGTACATACCAACTAACTGATCCATGGTAGCCGTTGATCGCATGGGTAAAAAGTGAGCACTCTTCGTCAGTCTATCCACAATCACCCAAATCGTGTCTTGACTTGTCTTTGTCTTCGGTAATCCACAAACGAAGTCCATCGTCACGTGCTCCCATTTCCAAACCGGTATCTCTAAGGGTTTCAACAACCCTCCAGGACGTTGATGTTCGGCTTTGACTTGTTGGCATACCAAGCACCTTGACACAAATTCGGCAATTTCTTTTTTCATACCATTCCACCAAAAGTTCCGTTTCACATCCTTGTACATCTTTGTGCTACCAGGGTGAATGGAGAATTTCGAATTATGTGCTTCCTTCAAGACTTCTTTCTTCAAATCCACATCATTGGAAACACACAATCTTCCTCGAAACCATAAGCTTCCGTCGTCATGACATTGGAAATCGGTTTGTTGGCCATCCTTGATTTGATCTTTCTTCTTCTTCAATTCAACATCATTATCTTGAGCAACTTTGATTCGTTCAAGAAGTGAGGGTTGAGCTATTAAAACTGCTAGAAATCCATCGGTTGGTTCGATCACTTCAATTTCTAGCTTCTCAAACTCGGAAATTAACCCTTTTTGTTGGGTCAACAGGGATGCCAAGGTGTTCGAAGACTTCCTACTCAAAGCATCCGCCACTTTGTTTGCCTTACCGGGATGGTACTTAATATCCAAATCATAGTCGTTCAACAATTCCAACCATCTCCTTTGTCGCATATTCAACTCCTTTTGAGTAAACAAATACTTTAAGCTCTTATTATCTGTATATATTTCACATTTCTCTCCATACAGATAATGTCTCCATAACTTCAAAGCAAACACAACCGCCGCTAATTCAAGATCATGTGTTGGGTAGTTTTGTTCATACTTCTTCAATTGACGGGAAGCATAAGCAATAACTTGCCCGTTCTGCATCAACACACATCCCAATCCATGTTTAGAGGCATCGCTGTACACTGTGAATTCTCCTGACCCAGATGGAAGTGTAAGCACTGGTGCGGAGATCAATTTCTTCTTCAATTTCTGGAAACTGTCTTCACAAGCCGTGGTCCATTCAAACTTCACTCTTTTCTGAGTCAATTGTGTTAATGGTATAGCAATAGAGGAAAATCCCTCAACAAATTTCCTATAGTAACCGGCCAATCCCAGAAAGCTTCGAACCTCAGTTACATTTGTTGGTTTAGGCCAGTCCACAATTGCTTCTACCTTTTTCGGATCCACTGTTACACCATTTTCTGAGATTACATGTCCTAAGAAAGCTACACTTTCTAGCCAAAATTCACATTTGCTAAGTTTGGCAAAAAGTTTCTTTTCCCTTAAGATTTGCAACACTATCTTCAAATGCTCAACATGTTCCTCCTTGGTCCGAGAATAAATCAAGATATCGTCAATGAATACTACGACGAACTTATCAAGTTGAGCCCTAAAGACCCTGTTCATTAAATCCATAAAAGCAGCAGGGGCATTTGTTAGCCCAAAAGGCATAACAAGAAATTCATAATGCCCATACCTTGTTCTAAAGGCACTCTTGGATATATCCTCGGATTTGATTTTTAACTGGTGATACCCCGACCGTAAATCAATCTTAGAGAAAACCCTAGCTCCATTGAGTTGATCGAACAAGTCGTCTATTCTTGGGAGAGGGTACTTATTCTTGATGGTAATCTTATTCAATTCCCGGTAATCGATACAAAGCCTCAAACTCCCATCCTTCTTCTTCACAAACAACACAGGAGCGCCCCACGGCGATACACTAGGTCGAATAAACTTGAGATCCAACAACTCTTGTAATTGAACCTTAAGCTCTCGTAGTTCCGCCGGGGCCATTCAGTATGGAGCTTTAGAGATTGGTGCTTCTCTGGGTATCACTTTAATCTCAAACTCAATCTCACGATCCGGTGGAAGCCCTGGCAATTCTTCCGGAAACACATCCGGAAATTCTTGGACAACCGGAATGTCACTCAAGTTCACACCTTCTTTCTTAGTATCAATTACATTTGCCAAGTACCCCATACATCCTTTACGAAGGGCTTTCAAAGCTTGTAAAGCGGATATCATTGGGGTTGTACTCTTGGCTTGTTTTTCCAGGTTTCCTCGAAATGTGAACTCTTTCTTTCTCGGAATATCAAACTTAACTCTCTTACCCCGACAATCCACACAAGCATAACTGTTGGTCAACCAATCCATTCCTAAGATCACATCAAAATCTCTCATGTTGATTTGTATCAAGTTTGCCTTAAGTTCTTGTCCCTCAATTTCCACAAGACAATTTCTATGCACAAGATTTGAAATAAGAACTTTCCCTCCCGGGGTAGCTATATGGTAGGATTCTTTAAGGTTTTCCGGTTTAGAACTCAATTTACTTGCACATCCTTTCGATATAAAAGAGTGAGACGCCCCACAATCAAATAAAACCACAACAGGCACTGAGTTAATCATTATAGTACCTGTGACAACATCTTCAGACACTTCCGCCTCTGTTTGGGTCAAGGCAAAAATGCGAGCATTGGTAGGTTTGGTTCCAGCTGGCGGAGCAGTGGGCACTCATTGATTTTGTGCCCTGGCTTGCCACACCAGAAACATGTTCCACTTTTCCATCGGCATTCTCCTGAGTGCATGCGATGGCAAAACTCGCATTCCTTTCTGTTGCCCCCTGTTGGGTTGGGAGGTCGTGGTAGATTAGGAGGTGGTGCACGTCTCTTATTCATTGATTGGTTCCCCCACGGTTGCTTGGATCCTTGACCTTGAGAGGGCATTGGTCTAGCTCTCTTGGCATGAAACTCAGCGTCACTTCTCTTGAGATCCGCCTCAATTCCTTTGCACCTTCTGAAAGATTCTTCATAGCTACTTGAGGGCATAGAAGCCAATTTAGATCGGATTCGTCCTTGCAATCCTCCCTCGAATCTAAGTAGCTTGAGTCCGTCATCCGCCATTACCGTAGGTACATGGCGTCCCAAAGCATTGAACTTTCCCGCGTACTCCACAATGGACATGTTCTCTGTTTGCTTCAACTCGAAGAACTGTCCTTGTCTTTCAATACGAACGGAATCAGGAAAGTAATGTTTCAAGAATACGCTTTTGAAGGTTTTCCAATCCAAGGATTGCCCTTCACGAGTGTAAGCCGGAGCCGTTCCTTCCCACCATTGTTCGGCATCTCCAACTAGGAAAGGAATGACGACTGTTGGCTTCACATCGTCGGGAACCTCCAAGACTTTGAAATTGGCTTCCAATTCGTGAAGCCACTTCTCTGCTTTCTCCGGGTCCGGGCCACCATCGAAGACTGGCATGTTTGCCTTTTTCAAGTTCTCATAATGAGTCTTGCTACCAGTCGCTTTTTGTCGTTGGTGGTCCACTTGTTGTCGTTGGTGGTCCACTTGCTCTTGTTGCAACTTTTGTTGGTCCTGTTGCAATTTCTGTTGATTTTGCATAACTTGAGCTATCATGCCCAAGGCAGCCGCGAGCTCTGAAGGCATCGCCGAGGTGGTCGTAAGTGGATGTGTGCGAGTAAGCACATCTCCCCCTGTATTCGTTCCTGCCCCATTGCCATCATCTTGGCTCTCTACGGTCACAATATGAGGATTTCCTTCACTCCCACTACTTTGTGCCATATCCCTATCATAACAATTTATCCAAAGATTCTTTTCATATGAGCATTACGAATAAAACAAGGAAGGAAAGGAAACAACTATAAGGATATTCCTACCGATTACAATACTCATGAGCTCAAAGATCTAAAAGAATCTTTAAAAGAAGTAGTTGTATCTACAAAAGAATAAAAACATAAAACATAAGTAAAATTTTTTTTTTTTTTTTGACTGAACGTCGCGACGTTCGAACCTTAACGTCGCGACGTTCACAAACATGATGTTCTGACCATTTTCTTTGTTTGAACGTCGCGACGTTCGATCCTTAACGTCGCGACGTTCACAAACATGAAGTTCTGTCCATTTTCTTTGTCTGAACGTCGCGACGTTCGATCCTTAACGTCGCGACGTTCACAAACATGAAGTTCTGTCCATTTTCTTTGTCTGAACGTCGCGACGTTCGATCCTTAACGTCGCGACGTTCACAAACATGAAGTTCTGTCCATTTTCTTTGTCTGAACGTCGCGACGTTCGATCCTTAACGTCGCGACGTTCACAAACATGAAGTTCTGATCTTTCTTCTTTCTTTTTTTTTTTCAACCTAAAATTATTTCCTCCAAACTTCCAACCCTCCAACCTTAACCCTACTATCTCATATGCCTATTGTTATTGACTTACTCTCTGATACCACTAAATGTCACGCCCCGAACCCGCGAGACACGGCCACACGCTTGAAGTCCGGATTCCAAACGTGCGAAGCCCCTTCATCTATCAACGTTGACCAACAACAACATATATACATAGGCCACAAATTTTTTCCAACGGATTATCATTATAAAAACCATCAATTTAAATACTACAACACACAACACTTCCAAAGTATAATATATATAACTTCCAGTAAAACCCTTCACAATATCAACAACATATACATATCTTTCCAAAAGCCTCATAGACTACATACATCAAAATCATCACTTAACATCCTAACATTCGTCAATCTTCCATTTCATTACACTATTACAAAATCTACCAAAATGTCTATCTACTCTTGTCCTCTTCCACAAATGCTGCAAAACGACAATAATAGTGGTGTGAGCAAACACTTTGCTCAGTAAGTGATCAAAATATCCTTCTATTGGCTTTAGCACTTCATATATACAATATACATTTCAAATCATCATTTAACCCTTAAAACTCATCTTTTAAAAACATTTTCATTCAAAATTACACACACATACATATACATATAGCAATGACTCCTCATTGATCAGATATTTGCAGTTGTAACAGATAATCATCAAAATTTAGCTCAAGAATCATTTAACTCGCTCTTGGGTCATACTGGATCCAGTCCTGACTGTTAATCCCGTCAGGTAGGCCAGATAACAGATGATTTTCCTAGCTGTTAATCCCGCTAGGTAGGCCAGATGACAGGTGAATTGGAACATGTTCCCCCCAATTGCTAATCGAACATTCAAGAGCTTAAAACTTTTCACAAATACGTTCAAATCATTTCACACTTGATTTCTATTTTTTTTTCAAATGCCATTGCATACTTTTACATAATCATCAAAGTCATAACATATACATGCTCAAGCCAACTTTTCATTATAATAACATAAGTAATTAATCAAAAGGCATTTTATCAAACACTTGGAAGACATAAAAGGATATAATCACCACTTACCTCAAAATCAACTCCAATATAGCCCTAATCCACAATTCTCACCACTTCTCAAATCACTTTCCTATATAAACATATACATACATTACTTACTTAATCAATGAACATTAAAATCCTTAATCAACTTCAAACCCTAGCATCCTATAACATTAACCAAAAACTTAACTTGTGTAGTTAGACTAGATTAAGCCCTTACCTTACTTAGAGTGGAGATGAGATGAGAATTGCTCACAAAGCTCCCTTAAACTTCCCTCTCCTCTTGCCCTAGTTGAATTGGAACAATAAGAGTACAATAAGGAAGAGAGAGTGGAAAGAAATGAAAAGGAATACAAAGGCATTAAAGGGTTTTAAGACCCAATTTTCATAAATTGCAATTTGACCCTTTGACTTTTATTTATTTATAGAAAAGTCCCTCTATTTTTGTTATGGGTATTACATTTTACCCACCTTATAAAAAGTTTCGGCCTCGAAACTTAAATTACCTTGTTCCTCAAACAATTGTGGGTATTTTCCTTTTACTTCTTCTTCCAATTCCCAAGTAGCCTCGCGAGGGGTATGGTTGGACCATTGCACCTTCACATAAGGAATCGTCCTTCGTCTCAAAACTTGTTCTTTTCGGTCCATAATCCGAAGAGGGAATTCCTTATATGATAACCCTTCTTGTACTTCCAATGGTTCCAACTCTATCTCATGGCTAGGATCCGAAACATACTTCCTTAATTGCGACACATGAAACACATTGTGAACCCTAGACAGAGATGGTGGCAAAGCAAGCCTATACGCAAGATCTCCAATCTTTTCCAAGATCTCAAATGGACCAACATAACGTGGACTCAACTTTCCACTCTTGCCAAATCTCATAACTCCTTTGCTAGGCGATACCCGAAGATAAGCTTTTTCTCCACATTGAAATTCCAAAGGTCTTCTCTTGGTATCGGCCCAACTCTTTTGTCTATCTTGAGCGGCTTTCAAATGATCTCGGATCAAGGGAACCTTTTCAAGTGTTACTTGTACCAAATCTGGCCCCATTAAACTTTTCTCACCAATCTCATCCCAACAAATGGGTGATCTACATTTCCTCCCATACAAAGCTTCATACGGTGCCATCCCAATGCTAGCATGGAAACTATTGTTGTATGCAAATTCAATTAAAGTTAAGTAATCAACCCAGCTTCCTTCGAAGTCCAATACACAAGCTCTCAACATATCCTCAAGTGTTTGGATAGTTCTCTCTGATTGTCCATCCGTCTGTGGGTGAAAAGCTGTGCTCAAATTCACTGTAGTCCCCATTACCTTGTTAAAACTTTCCCAAAATCGAGATGTGAACCTTGGATCCCGATCGGAGACTATACTGACAGGTACACCATGCAATCGAATGATATTATCCATGTACATACCAACTAACTGATCCATGGTAGCCGTTGATCGCATGGGTAAAAAGTGAGCACTCTTCGTCAGTCTATCCACAATCACCCAAATCGTGTCTTGACTTGTCTTTGTCTTCGGTAATCCACAAACGAAGTCCATCGTCACGTGCTCCCATTTCCAAACCGGTATCTCTAAGGGTTTCAACAACCCTCCAGGACGTTGATGTTCGGCTTTGACTTGTTGGCATACCAAGCACCTTGACACAAATTCGGCAATTTCTTTTTTCATACCATTCCACCAAAAGTTCCGTTTCACATCCTTGTACATCTTTGTGCTACCAGGGTGAATGGAGAATTTCGAATTATGTGCTTCCTTCAAGACTTCTTTCTTCAAATCCACATCATTGGAAACACACAATCTTCCTCGAAACCATAAGCTTCCGTCGTCATGACATTGGAAATCGGTTTGTTGGCCATCCTTGATTTGATCTTTCTTCTTCTTCAATTCAACATCATTATCTTGAGCAACTTTGATTCGTTCAAGAAGTGAGGGTTGAGCTATTAAAACTGCTAGAAATCCATCGGTTGGTTCGATCACTTCAATTTCTAGCTTCTCAAACTCGGAAATTAACCCTTTTTGTTGGGTCAACAGGGATGCCAAGGTGTTCGAAGACTTCCTACTCAAAGCATCCGCCACTTTGTTTGCCTTACCGGGATGGTACTTAATATCCAAATCATAGTCGTTCAACAATTCCAACCATCTCCTTTGTCGCATATTCAACTCCTTTTGAGTAAACAAATACTTTAAGCTCTTATTATCTGTATATATTTCACATTTCTCTCCATACAGATAATGTCTCCATAACTTCAAAGCAAACACAACCGCCGCTAATTCAAGATCATGTGTTGGGTAGTTTTGTTCATACTTCTTCAATTGACGGGAAGCATAAGCAATAACTTGCCCGTTCTGCATCAACACACATCCCAATCCATGTTTAGAGGCATCGCTGTACACTGTGAATTCTCCTGACCCAGATGGAAGTGTAAGCACTGGTGCGGAGATCAATTTCTTCTTCAATTTCTGGAAACTGTCTTCACAAGCCGTGGTCCATTCAAACTTCACTCTTTTCTGAGTCAATTGTGTTAATGGTATAGCAATAGAGGAAAATCCCTCAACAAATTTCCTATAGTAACCGGCCAATCCCAGAAAGCTTCGAACCTCAGTTACATTTGTTGGTTTAGGCCAGTCCACAATTGCTTCTACCTTTTTCGGATCCACTGTTACACCATTTTCTGAGATTACATGTCCTAAGAAAGCTACACTTTCTAGCCAAAATTCACATTTGCTAAGTTTGGCAAAAAGTTTCTTTTCCCTTAAGATTTGCAACACTATCTTCAAATGCTCAACATGTTCCTCCTTGGTCCGAGAATAAATCAAGATATCGTCAATGAATACTACGACGAACTTATCAAGTTGAGCCCTAAAGACCCTGTTCATTAAATCCATAAAAGCAGCAGGGGCATTTGTTAGCCCAAAAGGCATAACAAGAAATTCATAATGCCCATACCTTGTTCTAAAGGCACTCTTGGATATATCCTCGGATTTGATTTTTAACTGGTGATACCCCGACCGTAAATCAATCTTAGAGAAAACCCTAGCTCCATTGAGTTGATCGAACAAGTCGTCTATTCTTGGGAGAGGGTACTTATTCTTGATGGTAATCTTATTCAATTCCCGGTAATCGATACAAAGCCTCAAACTCCCATCCTTCTTCTTCACAAACAACACAGGAGCGCCCCACGGCGATACACTAGGTCGAATAAACTTGAGATCCAACAACTCTTGTAATTGAACCTTAAGCTCTCGTAGTTCCGCCGGGGCCATTCAGTATGGAGCTTTAGAGATTGGTGCTTCTCTGGGTATCACTTTAATCTCAAACTCAATCTCACGATCCGGTGGAAGCCCTGGCAATTCTTCCGGAAACACATCCGGAAATTCTTGGACAACCGGAATGTCACTCAAGTTCACACCTTCTTTCTTAGTATCAATTACATTTGCCAAGTACCCCATACATCCTTTACGAAGGGCTTTCAAAGCTTGTAAAGCGGATATCATTGGGGTTGTACTCTTGGCTTGTTTTTCCAGGTTTCCTCGAAATGTGAACTCTTTCTTTCTCGGAATATCAAACTTAACTCTCTTACCCCGACAATCCACACAAGCATAACTGTTGGTCAACCAATCCATTCCTAAGATCACATCAAAATCTCTCATGTTGATTTGTATCAAGTTTGCCTTAAGTTCTTGTCCCTCAATTTCCACAAGACAATTTCTATGCACAAGATTTGAAATAAGAACTTTCCCTCCCGGGGTAGCTATATGGTAGGATTCTTTAAGGTTTTCCGGTTTAGAACTCAATTTACTTGCACATCCTTTCGATATAAAAGAGTGAGACGCCCCACAATCAAATAAAACCACAACAGGCACTGAGTTAATCATTATAGTACCTGTGACAACATCTTCAGACACTTCCGCCTCTGTTTGGGTCAAGGCAAAAATGCGAGCATTGGTAGGTTTGGTTCCAGCTGGCGGAGCAGTGGGCACTCATTGATTTTGTGCCCTGGCTTGCCACACCAGAAACATGTTCCACTTTTCCATCGGCATTCTCCTGAGTGCATGCGATGGCAAAACTCGCATTCCTTTCTGTTGCCCCCTGTTGGGTTGGGAGGTCGTGGTAGATTAGGAGGTGGTGCACGTCTCTTATTCATTGATTGGTTCCCCCACGGTTGCTTGGATCCTTGACCTTGAGAGGGCATTGGTCTAGCTCTCTTGGCATGAAACTCAGCGTCACTTCTCTTGAGATCCGCCTCAATTCCTTTGCACCTTCTGAAAGATTCTTCATAGCTACTTGAGGGCATAGAAGCCAATTTAGATCGGATTCGTCCTTGCAATCCTCCCTCGAATCTAAGTAGCTTGAGTCCGTCATCCGCCATTACCGTAGGTACATGGCGTCCCAAAGCATTGAACTTTCCCGCGTACTCCACAATGGACATGTTCTCTGTTTGCTTCAACTCGAAGAACTGTCCTTGTCTTTCAATACGAACGGAATCAGGAAAGTAATGTTTCAAGAATACGCTTTTGAAGGTTTTCCAATCCAAGGATTGCCCTTCACGAGTGTAAGCCGGAGCCGTTCCTTCCCACCATTGTTCGGCATCTCCAACTAGGAAAGGAATGACGACTGTTGGCTTCACATCGTCGGGAACCTCCAAGACTTTGAAATTGGCTTCCAATTCGTGAAGCCACTTCTCTGCTTTCTCCGGGTCCGGGCCACCATCGAAGACTGGCATGTTTGCCTTTTTCAAGTTCTCATAATGAGTCTTGCTACCAGTCGCTTTTTGTCGTTGGTGGTCCACTTGTTGTCGTTGGTGGTCCACTTGCTCTTGTTGCAACTTTTGTTGGTCCTGTTGCAATTTCTGTTGATTTTGCATAACTTGAGCTATCATGCCCAAGGCAGCCGCGAGCTCTGAAGGCATCGCCGAGGTGGTCGTAAGTGGATGTGTGCGAGTAAGCACATCTCCCCCTGTATTCGTTCCTGCCCCATTGCCATCATCTTGGCTCTCTACGGTCACAATATGAGGATTTCCTTCACTCCCACTACTTTGTGCCATATCCCTATCATAACAATTTATCCAAAGATTCTTTTCATATGAGCATTACGAATAAAACAAGGAAGGAAAGGAAACAACTATAAGGATATTCCTACCGATTACAATACTCATGAGCTCAAAGATCTAAAAGAATCTTTAAAAGAAGTAGTTGTATCTACAAAAGAATAAAAACATAAAACATAAGTAAAATTTTTTTTTTTTTTTGACTGAACGTCGCGACGTTCGAACCTTAACGTCGCGACGTTCACAAACATGATGTTCTGACCATTTTCTTTGTTTGAACGTCGCGACGTTCGATCCTTAACGTCGCGACGTTCACAAACATGAAGTTCTGTCCATTTTCTTTGTCTGAACGTCGCGACGTTCGATCCTTAACGTCGCGACGTTCACAAACATGAAGTTCTGTCCATTTTCTTTGTCTGAACGTCGCGACGTTCGATCCTTAACGTCGCGACGTTCACAAACATGAAGTTCTGTCCATTTTCTTTGTCTGAACGTCGCGACGTTCGATCCTTAACGTCGCGACGTTCACAAACATGAAGTTCTGATCTTTCTTCTTTCTTTTTTTTTTTCAACCTAAAATTATTTCCTCCAAACTTCCAACCCTCCAACCTTAACCCTACTATCTCATATGCCTATTGTTATTGACTTACTCTCTGATACCACTAAATGTCACGCCCCGAACCCGCGAGACACGGCCACACGCTTGAAGTCCGGATTCCAAACGTGCGAAGCCCCTTCATCTATCAACGTTGACCAACAACAACATATATACATAGGCCACAAATTTTTTCCAACGGATTATCATTATAAAAACCATCAATTTAAATACTACAACACACAACACTTCCAAAGTATAATATATATAACTTCCAGTAAAACCCTTCACAATATCAACAACATATACATATCTTTCCAAAAGCCTCATAGACTACATACATCAAAATCATCACTTAACATCCTAACATTCGTCAATCTTCCATTTCATTACACTATTACAAAATCTACCAAAATGTCTATCTACTCTTGTCCTCTTCCACAAATGCTGCAAAACGACAATAATAGTGGTGTGAGCAAACACTTTGCTCAGTAAGTGATCAAAATATCCTTCTATTGGCTTTAGCACTTCATATATACAATATACATTTCAAATCATCATTTAACCCTTAAAACTCATCTTTTAAAAACATTTTCATTCAAAATTACACACACATACATATACATATAGCAATGACTCCTCATTGATCAGATATTTGCAGTTGTAACAGATAATCATCAAAATTTAGCTCAAGAATCATTTAACTCGCTCTTGGGTCATACTGGATCCAGTCCTGACTGTTAATCCCGTCAGGTAGGCCAGATAACAGATGATTTTCCTAGCTGTTAATCCCGCTAGGTAGGCCAGATGACAGGTGAATTGGAACATGTTCCCCCCAATTGCTAATCGAACATTCAAGAGCTTAAAACTTTTCACAAATACGTTCAAATCATTTCACACTTGATTTCTATTTTTTTTTCAAATGCCATTGCATACTTTTACATAATCATCAAAGTCATAACATATACATGCTCAAGCCAACTTTTCATTATAATAACATAAGTAATTAATCAAAAGGCATTTTATCAAACACTTGGAAGACATAAAAGGATATAATCACCACTTACCTCAAAATCAACTCCAATATAGCCCTAATCCACAATTCTCACCACTTCTCAAATCACTTTCCTATATAAACATATACATACATTACTTACTTAATCAATGAACATTAAAATCCTTAATCAACTTCAAACCCTAGCATCCTATAACATTAACCAAAAACTTAACTTGTGTAGTTAGACTAGATTAAGCCCTTACCTTACTTAGAGTGGAGATGAGATGAGAATTGCTCACAAAGCTCCCTTAAACTTCCCTCTCCTCTTGCCCTAGTTGAATTGGAACAATAAGAGTACAATAAGGAAGAGAGAGTGGAAAGAAATGAAAAGGAATACAAAGGCATTAAAGGGTTTTAAGACCCAATTTTCATAAATTGCAATTTGACCCTTTGACTTTTATTTATTTATAGAAAAGTCCCTCTATTTTTGTTATGGGTATTACACAAATCATGCAAATCAAGAGAAAAATATATTTTGCATTAACATTTCAATGAATAAAATTGCACAATAAAAAGCGAATATAAAATGAATAAAAGATTCTCAGAGGGTTGAACTCTCATTATCCGATCCCGTCTATATTGAAGAAAATATTGTTGGCATCTTGTTTTCAGGATCCTAATTTTGATCTTACTAACAATAACCTATGAATATGTGAGTTCTATATATTGCTATCATGATGATAAAAAAATATCTTCGTTTCCAGTTATATATGATGTTATTATAGTAATAATGCAAATCATACGCAAGATCCTAAGAGAGATATGAACTCTTATTATAGTAGATTATGTAACTATACCAAATACAATTTTGCGATCTGTAGCACATGATGGCATTGACTTATATATTTAGGGAATCCTAAACATTAATTTGAGTAGGTTCATGTTTTATACATATATGTGTTGTCATGAAAATTTCAAGTAATTAATGGTAGAGATTTCTTGCACTTTCACATAGATTATTAGAAAGAAGCATTACAATTTATATTTCATCCATTTGCGCGTTACTTCATCATATACATGGCACATGGCAAATAGCCAAACAATGCATTTTTAGTTATCAAAATTTAGTTTTGTATCACTTTTAGTTCCCAATAATTTGGCACTAACAAAATTAGTCCTTAATATTTCATTTTATGGCCAAAATATGATACTTTACATATTTTATTCAGTTATTAATGAAAGTGCTGATATGACATATATGTGTCGTTAACCACACATGACATACACTTTATCTAACAAACAAACAAAAAAAGTAATTTTGATCTTCAAAGTTTAGGGTGAATCACTCTTTGTCCCCAAGTTATGCATATGAACATTGTTTTAAGGAAAATTAATAAATGAACCTTCACCAGTTCAAACCATCATAGGTTTTTCCAAAATAAAAATAAAAATAGATGTAATTAATGAGTAAAATAAGAAAAATTTATCAAAGAAAATCGACTAAGAATAAATACACAGGTTTTAAATTTCATATGTAGGTTTTGTAATTTTCTTCATCATCCTTAACAAACTCTCTTCATATCTATTAGAACTTTAACTACTGCACCAGAAAGATGATCGCAGGTACATCAATTTGTCGTTTATCAATACGTGGTTATTTGTTATTGGATTGCTGATGGAGCTACCATAAAAGTCGAAAATTTCTTTCTCAAATTGAAATGCTTGGCTTTAAATATGGGTATGTCGTTTCTTCTTTTTTTTTCCCTTTCTTAGTTTTGATTTTTTAGAAATTGAGAAATAGAAAACAAGACACATATTTATTTTATATTTATTTTCGGCAATTTTTTCCTCTGTTTTTTGGAAGAATTGACTGAATTATGAACCAAGATGAAGGATTAAAAATGAATCTAAAAAATAAACAATACAAAAAATATATGATATATTTAAATATGAATAAAAATATGTATATATAAATAGGTTACGATAGCACAAAATTAAAACGACTCATATAATGGGATAAATGCTTAGTTGTACTAGTGGTAAGATTTAGGAATTACTATTGGATCATAAACCGTTGACATCTCTCTCCTATGTACGGAGTTTGCCTAATTAAAAAAAGGAAAAATTAGAAATAATTGAATATTGTATATTTTTTAAGGGCTGTTCAGTATGAATGTGTTGATCACATTCTTTCCAACAATGTGGCTGGAAGTTAAAAAAAAAAAAAAAATGTGGCTGGAAGTTAGATTTACATTGACAATCATCTCTGGATAGCTCACCCGGTTCATATTCTACTCTTGAAAAAAAAAAAACATACACACACACAAATCATGCAAATCAAGAGAAAAATGTATTTTGGCATTAACATTTCAATTAATCACATGAAAGGGAGCCATATATGCACAAAGTCGGATATATAAAAGGGAGAAGAATCTCTCAATAACATACATGGCAAGAAATTATGGGTTATGGAATGGTAAAATTGCACAATAAACCGCGAATATAAAATGAATAAAAGATTCTCAGAGGGTTGAACTCTCATTATCCCTTCTATATTGAAGAAAATATTGTTGGCATCTTGTTTTCAGGATCCTAATTTTGATCTTACTAACAATAACCTATGAATATGTGAGTTCTATATATTGCTATCATGATGATAAAAAAACATATCTTCGTTTCCAGTTATGATGTTATTATAGTAATAATGCAAATCATACGCAAGATCCTAAGAGAGATATGAACTCTTATTATAGTAGATTATGTAACTATACCAAATACAATTTTGAGATCTGTAGCACATGATGGCATTGACTTATTTAGGGGAATCCTAAACATTAATTTGAATAGGTTCATGTTTTATATATATGTGTTGTCATGAAAATTTCAAGTAATTATGGTAGAGATTTCTTGTACTTTCACATAGATTATTAGAAAGAAGCATTACAATTTTTATTTCATCCATTGCGCGTTACTTCATCATATACATGGCACATAGCAAATAGCCAAACAATGCATTTTTAGTTATCAAAATTTAGTTTTGTACGTATCACTTTTAGTTCCCTGCCACTAACAAAATTAGTCATTAATATTTCATTTTATGGCCAAAATAGGACACTTTACATATTTTTTTCACTTATTAAAGAAAGTACTGACATGACATACATTTGTCCGCTAACAAGTGCACACATGGCATGCACTTTATCTAATAAATAAACAAAAAAAGTAATTTTGATCTTCAAAGTTTAGGGTGAATCACTCTTGGTCCCCAAGTTATGTATATGAAAATTTTTTTAAGGAAAATTAATAAATGAACCTTCACTAGTTCAAACCATCATGGGTTTTTACAAAATAAAAATAAAAATAGATGTAATTAATGAGTAATGAAAAATAAGAAAGATTTATCTAAGAAAATCGACTAATAATAAATACACATTCAAAATCTTGTGGCTACAGTTTTAAATTTCATATGTATGTTTTGTAATTTTCTTCATCCTCCTTAACAAACTCTCTTCATATCTATTCGAACTTTAACTACTGCACTAGAAAGATGATCCCCAGTACATCAATCTGTCGTTTATCAATACGTGGTTATTTGTTATTGGATTGCTGATGGAGCTACCATAAAAGTCGAAATTTTCTTTCTCAAATTGAAATGCTTGGCTTTAAATATGGGTATGTCGTTGCTTCCTTTGTTTTTTTTTTTCCTTTCTTAGTTTTGATTTGTTAGAAATTGAGAAATAGAAAACAAGACACATATTTATTTTTATTTTTTTTGGCAAATTTTTCCTCTGTTTTTTGGAAGAATTGACTGAATTATGAACCAAGATGAAGGATTAAAAATGAATCTAAAATAGAAAATAAACAATAAAAAAAATATATGATATATTTAAATATGAATAAAAATATGTGTATATATAAATAGGATACGATAGTACAAAATTAAATCGACTCATATAATGGGATAGACGCTTAGTTGTAACTAGTGGTAAGATTTAGGAATTACTATTGGATCATGAAGGAACTAGTTTGTGAAAATGAAATCAAGAGCAAATAATTTGGATTATTGAGAAAAATATAAAGAACCAACGAAAAGCACAAGTCATTAAAAGTAAAAATTAATTTTTGTTGGAACCAAAAGTGATACATCCCTAAACTTTGGTGACCAAAAATTCGTTTATTTAGTTTTTGTTTATTAGATGAAGTGTACGTCATGTGTACACTTGTTAACCGACACATGTACACTGCACTTGTATTAATAACTGAACGAAATCTGTGAAATATCCTATTTTGGCCACAAAATGAAACATTGGGAACTAATTTTATCAATCCGAAATCATGGGTAACCAAAACTCATACAGACCTAAAATTAATACATTTTTTTCCAAAATGTTTAGTGCTTTGTTTTCGACTTTTGATGTAGCAGAAGTGGTGAACCATGTTTAAGGCAGATTAGTAAATTCTGGGTGAAAAATACACATGTACAGGGAGTTTTTTTGGAGTTATGGAATATTAATTAGTTGGCTACCAATATAAATATTAATGGTAAAATTTGACATTATGCTCAATGTAAAACTAGGCAGCTGTTCCCATGCCTATATATATAGCTACATATATACGATTGCAAAATGTATAGAGCATTTATAGAAAGGAAGAAAGAAAAGAAGCATACAGTTTACACATGGATAAGCCATCTCTTTTTGGTTTGGTAGTGGCACTGATTCTTTTTGTGATTTCATGTTTCATTTACAGTCGCCTGCGCCGCCATGGCGGCAGCAAAATTCCACCAGGGCCTTTTCAGTTTCCGATTGTTGGAAACATGTTCCAGCTCAGTGGAATGTTAGCCAAAACACTAGCAAATCTCTCTCAAACATATGGACCTTTGATGTCAATTAAATTAGCCAACAAAACCATTATTGTTATATCTTCGCCAAAACTTGCCAAAGAGTTATTTCAAAAATATGACCATACCTTCACCAATAGAGTACTGCCTGATGCATTTCGAGCATTAGATCACCATAAGTTCTCTCCTTTCTTCTTACCAGCAGATAGGCAATGGCGTAATATTCACAAACTGTGCAAAGAAGAAATTTTTTCCACAGCACGACTCAATGCTAGTGAAGGCCTTCGCCAAGAAAAGATGCAACAACTTGTTGATTATATCAATGAATGTTGCATTGACGGGAAAACAGTCGATTTTGGTGCAGTTGTCTTTACAACTATTCTGAATTTTCTATCAAACACTTTATTCTCAGTTAACTTTGCTCATTATGATTCCAATGCGTCTCAAGAACTCAAAGAAGTTTTTCGAGGTGTGCTGAAAATTTTGGGCAAACCTAATCTTGCAGACTTCTTTCCAGTGCTTCAAGTGATTGATCCACAGGGCTTAAGGCGCCAAAACAAGTTATATTTTGGAAAAGTTTTTGAAACCTTTGATGATATTTTTAGTCAGAGGTTGAAGGAAAGAAGACAATCGCTTACTTCTTCCAGAAAAAATGACTTACTAGAAGTCCACCTGGATCGATGTGAGCAGCACGAAGCTGAATTCAGCTACAATGGCATAAAGCATTTGATTCTTGTGAGTATAATTTTTTAGACAGCTATTGTTTGTAAAAACTAAAAAATTCAGTAGATTTTAACACTGTTAATTGTTTAAATTTCAGGATTTATTTCTTGGAGGAACTGATACAACTGTACGCACAGTAGAATGGGCAATGGCAGAGTTACTGAAGAACCCTGAAAAAATGAAAAAAGCGGTGGCAGAGATTCGGGAAGCTATTGGAGAAGGCAAAATGATTCGAGAATCAGAAATATCAACACTTCCATACTTACAGGCAGTTATTAAAGAGTCGTATCGTCTTCACCCCGGTGCAAACATAACAGGTCGGACGCCTAAGGATGAAATTGAAATCGACCAATACATCATACCAAAAGATGCAGAAATATTTCTTAACATCTGGGCCATCAACAGGGATTCGAGTGCGTGGTCGAACCCTGATTCATTTATTCCTGAGAGATTCTTGGACTGCAAAATTGATGTGAAAGGCCAACATTTCGAGCTCCTTACATTTGGTGCTGGAAGGAGAATGTGTCTTGGAATGTCACTGGCTCATAGAATGGTGCATCTCGTGGTTGCATCTTTACTTCACAACTTCGATTGGAAGCTTGAAGATGGAATAAAGCCAGAAGATCTTGACATGACTGAAACATGTATGGGGTTTGCATCGCAGAAAGCATTGCCACTTAAAGCCATTCCGATTTGGACCAAAATTTAATCATTTTCTTTCTCATACTATTTGCATATGTTGGTTAATTTGAAGAAGATAATATTGCTGTTCTACAATTAACGTTGTTCATCTTCCTTTTTTTTTTTTTTTTTTTTTGTAAAAATTGTGTTTGTTTGTGGTTGAGAATAAGAGAACAGAGAGCTGACGCTCTGTTTGTTTGTTATTGACTTGTTGTTTTGGGTATATTACTGTTTTATAAATCCAATTCTACTATATATGTGGAGACAATTAAGTCCAAAAATACAATAAGCATAAGTGGAAAAAGTTTAATATCATTAATTTATATTGGCCAATAGTTTAATATCTCTTGGATTTAAAGATGACTTTAGCCTTCAAACTGGGTTTGATTCATTGATTGATTGTTACTTTATAGTTACCTCCACACAACTCATTAATCATATGCATGCACAAATTAGCAATACAACTACAACAAACAACTTAAACTTTTATCCCCCTAACGAAGTCGCGGCTATATATCCTAGGGCATCGCCTATTCTGTATAAACTCATTTTTTTTTCATTTATATATATTTATCATTTTTGGATCGATCTTAGAGAATAAAATTTAGGTAACAAACAAAAGTGATCATAGAGAAAGATAAACAGATTTATCACTTTATTTGTTAAAAATAGCCCACGCCATGACACTGATATTGAAACTCTTTCAACAAAGGTTCTAGTTTTACTTCAATACCAGATTTTTCAAGAAACTTGTTACAGCAGAACACACAAGTAAATGGAAAAGATTGCAGAAGTAAGCTGCATGCATGTCCTCATTCTGGAACAACTGCAACTAGCTGTTTCCCTAATTTTTACCACTAAATATACCTACAAGGGCTGCATGCAGTGGCGGATCCAGAAATTATAGTTTGGGGGTGCAAAATTATATAGTAGAAGTAATATTTTAATTTTGGGGGTGCAAAATTCTAATTTTCTTAAGGACTCAATTGAATTTTTTAAAATTTTTAAAAGGACCAAACATAATTTTTCAATTCTGGGGGGCGGCCGCACCCCCCTGTATCCGCCCCTGGCTGCTTGGGCACTTTCAAGGTTCATATATAAGAGTGCATACCAAAACTATTTTATCAATGATTTCTTGTAGTTAATTTTGATTTTTAATTTAATTAGGATTAACTCAATTGATTGCTTTAACACATATTCGGCCATTATATTAGCACATCTGATTAACTATGAGAATGAATTATTCATTTCCATGAGTGCTAATCAATATTTACACCCAAATACTAAAGATGAACAGTAAAAAAATTAAACTATTAAAATTCAAGATAAAATATCAAATAACATGTGAATATTTGAATAACTGACAATTAAAGGATATGAAGGCTATGAAATTCAAATATAAAATTTGAATTAAACTTATTTTAATCCAAACTGTAAATTCAAACCTTCCTATGGGTAAAAGTTGATTTTCTTTATAATTAGATCAGTTAACTTAGACACTAAAAATAATAATCTAAATACCTCTAGGCATAGAATTAAAATTTCTCAATTCAATATCTAGTTTACCATCTTATTTCAATTAATCTCACTAAAATTAATAAATTAATTACAATTGGATCTACATATGATTTTCTTCATATCACTAGTCAATATGTGATAAATAAAGAAAAATAATTACTCACTAATATATCTAAGATGCTTTGGCTACTCTTAAATATACTACAAGGTTTACTTTTAAAGAAAAAAATCAACTAATCTATATGTTGATTTAATATTTTTAATTTTAATCGCTATACTTCATATGATTAAAGCAATTTTACACTACATATTTGAGATGCTATGGCTACTCCCAAATATGGAATGCAATTTTTTTTTTTACAATTGCATCTAAGAAAATTTTAATAGTCAAATGTTGACAAAGGTGATTAATATTCCTTTTCTTCCCTTTTGTTTATTTTAATTATTGAACTTTAAGTGACTAAAATACTTTATGTATCAAATCATTGATACAAGGAAATTTCATAAAGAAAATATACATCAATGCATTTACTGTCCATTAATCCTAATGTTAACTAAAATTCATTAGCTTTCCTTATTTCTTATTTATTTTTAATCAATAATTTTATTTAGTTAAAATACCTTACATATAGAGTATTAAGGATGCTTTGGCTATTCTCAAATAACTATTGTTAATGTCAAAGAAAATATTAGCATCAAAGCAATAAATTACTCAATATATAGTTAAGGATAAATTAGAAAGATAAGTAATTTATTGCTCTTGATACTAATATTTGCACTGTCATGGTTTTCTAAAATAACATACTTTTTAAAATATATTACCAAAATAACAACTTTTATTCAAAGTTATCTTCTCTATTTTAATTTTCAATTTCAGAAGTTATTACTTAATTATCAATTAATAAAAGAAAAATTATCACCTTGTCTTAGAGAAACAACAAATTTTTTTTTCAAATCATTCATTAAAATACATGAAAATACCTATTAGAATTCTTTAAGAAAAGACTTTGATAGATGGACATGGTAATAAATTTAAGATTAGATAGCTTTTAATCAGAATTCTTTAAATACATAATTTTTAATTAGAATTCTTTAATAAATGGTCACAAGAAGAAAATTCATATCAATAACATTTTTTTAAATAAAACACACAAATTTTAATAATACATTAATTTTAATGTTTGTAATTTTTCAAAATTATAAATCACTACGAGTTTTTCTTACCTTCATTTATCTTTATTTTTTGAATTGTTTTTCTCTATCAATTTTAACTAGTAGAACAATTTCGAAATGAGGATGAGTAGATTTTCTTCAAAATTATTTACAATTAATTGCTTCATTTACAATTAGTTTTATTTGTAACTATTTCACTTTAAATTATTTTAAAGTATTTTAAAATTTTTCCATCATAATCTTGAGTTTTGATAAGGGAAACAAATACGTGAATTTGATAAGGGAACAAAATTAAAAGAAGAAAGAAGAGAAAGGTGTAGAGGGAAAATTATTTGTGAAGATAGATTAAAAGAAAAAAAAAAGGGAAAGATCAAGAGGTAGGTGGAAAGAGAAAATTATAAGAGAGACTAATTTTAGAAAGAGATAATAAATTGTCTTGCATGTTAGCTAATTGAGACTTACATGAAAAAGAGTGTTACTAAAGGAATATAATTCAAAAGTGTATTATTTTGGTAATATTATTTAGAAACTGTGTTATTTTAGAAAAAAGCTGGTCATTAACAGCTTCTCAAATACATAATAAAGTAAAATTAAAAGAAAATATCACTTAATTTCTTAAAAGTCAACTAATCGTTATATTGACCAAAATATATAATGCCTCCAAAATTTAAAATGAATTATAATATTTCATGTCAAAATTAAAGTTTCAAATTTATTATCCTTGCAGAGGCATTTAACACTTTTATTATAATGGTCAATTTAACTTTCTACATGCACAGGTAGGTAAGATTTTGGATAAGAATTAAACATATTTAATGCTTCAATATCATTAGGATAATAAAATTATAATTTTTAATTTGATGTCATTTAATAATAATAAATAATAATAACATATTACTATTTTGTTATCATATTACATATTTGAAATGCTTTGGCTACTCCCAACTATATGTGAACAATCTTTATAATGACAATAATGAAAAACATTATTTCAAAATCCCAAACTTGACTTAGTGTTGATAAAATTATACATGCATATATTTTATTGGCAACTAGGCTTAGTATGAGATATTTTTTGGTTTTATAATGAAATATTTTTTTATTAAAATTTGTTATAAGAAAATAATATTTTAGAAGTGTATAAATTGAAAAGTTTGTTTTGTTGAGATTTATATTAGAGAACTTTTTATTAATAAAATTTAAATTTAAATTAATATTTTATACATTTATTTTGGTGGGAAACTGTATTAAGAATATTTTTTTATTATCAAAATTCCAGCAAAAATAATTATTAAAGCATTGTTTTGTGTTTTAAAAATTTTTGTAAAGAAAATGAAGAAAACAAACAACATAAATTTGATTTGTGAAAAGCAACAGGTAAAAAGGTGTCAACCAAAAGATATTTTGACCATAATAGTATACTGTGGTCACCGAAATTATTTTTTCAAGTTGGAAAGTTTTGATAATCATATGCATGCATGTATATACATAAATAATATTTATGTAAAACAATAATTGAAACATGCATTTTGGAAAATTTTTGTGTTTTTATACATAAAACAAATCATATGTCAAATTATTGGATTCTTTAGAAATGCGAAAAAAAAAATTATATTCAAAAGAAATACATGCAACTGATTTAGAAATCACAAAATAAACAACAATCATGTTCAAATGGACACAACAGTTAATCTGGTTTAGTGAATGCAAACATGTTCAATAATATTAATTCAAATGCAACTTTAAAACAAGAATTACATACACATATAATGTCAAAATTTCATGTAAATCGTCATTGTTCCTTCATTTAGATTATATGATTGACATTGAATATATAGCGTTTCAATTAAACAATATAAACCAATATACATGAAGAACACAAACAAAAGGCCAGGTATAATCAGTGACGGAACCAGAACATATATTTAGGGGGGGCTTAAGTGTATAATCGAAAACAAAATCTCATAAAATAAATAAGCAAAAATTCTTGAGATCGTCTCATATAAGTGAATTATACATATACGTACCCTAATACAATAATTTTTTACACATTGTATGCTGATATTTGATATTTTATATGCTAATATGCTAATTTTTTATATTTTATATAATCTTTAATAGTTTATATGCTAATTTTTTATATTTTATACGAGTAAAATTAATACGCAAGTCTTATATATGATACGATCTCACAAGAGAATGACCCAAATAAATATATATAACGCTAAAATATCGAACTGACAAAAAAACTTTCTATGATGAAAATTGACAAAAAGAATTACAAGCTCTCTTATTTTTTTGTAATAAATAAATATAATTTATAAATTTAAAATTAATTAATCACAAACACAATTCACAAATATCTATTAATAAACATTCAATCACAATAATCAATTACAATTCACAAAAATATTTACAAAAAAAAATAAACATTCAATCACAATAATCAATTACAATTCACAAAAAATATTTACAAAAAAATTTAAATATTACTAATATTAGAAAAAATAAAAACATAAAAAAATTTACACCAAAATCGGTGCTAGTGGCAACAAAATAAGTTTTAGCATACTAGAATTGACTATCAATGGAGGTCTGAAACTAAAGAAAGGAGACAATAAGTTGATTTTCTATCTAGAGATATGAGATTGTGAGAAGAGAGGGAGTTTGGGAGAGATATTAGAGTAAAAATAAGAATTAAACTGGGTTGTTGTAAGAAATTTTATTAAAATCACGCAAGGCTTTTTTTTAACTTTGTAATAAGTAAAACGACGTCGTTTTATCTTTTTTTTAACTTTGTAATAAGTAAAACGACGTCATTTTATTTTAAATGATGTCGTTTAATTTAAATTTAAGAATAAAAATTTTTTTAATTAGGACGACATCGTTTAAAACAAAATTAAAACGTTGAACTTTAGAATGAAAAAAAAAACGAATTCAAGTCATCTTCTTCCAGGAAAACAAGGAAGAGTTCTTGATTTGTAAAACTGCAGATGTGGGAGGTGGGAGGTGGGAGGCGGGCGACGGGCGACGCCAAGGGGTAAATCCTATTACCTTCTTCTCCAAAAGGAGTATAATTGTTTATTCAAAATGTGTCATATATAATTAAGGGAATAATTATTTGGCATCTCAAGAATATAAACATATACATAAATGAAAACAAAATATTTGGCATGACATATACATATACCTAAATGGAAACAATATATTTAGCATGACTAATACCAAACTCTAAGCCTTACTCTTTTTTAGCATTTTAGTACATAAATACTAAAATATTATAATTACAATTATAAATTTATGTAATGTGAACTTATTGAAATTTTGTTTGAAATGATAAATTGTATGAAGTATTACTAATTGGCTATATAAATACTAAAATAGTATGATTACAATCATAACTATGATCACAATTATAGTTGTAATAATATAACATGATTCTTTTATTAATATTATAACTTGTATGAAATTTTAAATATAATCACGTAATAACTATAGTTATAATCTTATTAATATATAACAAGATAATTTTATAGGTAACAACTAACAAATACATTATATGTAATTTGAATAAGTATTATAAAACAAAAATTGTAAATAAAAATATAAAATATAGAATTATAAATAAGAAATAAATTCAATTAACTATTTAATATGAATTTATGATTAAAATATATAATTATGTGTAATTTATTAATTAAATATGATTATTTAATTTTAAAAAATGTTAGAATGAATACATTTACCTTGAACAATATGTAGACATGGCCATTCCACCGGTTCCGGAACCGATAGCCCACAAAATCGGAACTGTAGCTGTATCGACTACCTTACGGTTCTCCAAAATTGGAATCGGAAGGTTCCAAACCATGAATTTAAAAAAAAAAAAAAAAAAAAACCTTATCCCTCTTCCCATTAACCTTGTCGTCTTCTCCCTTCCGCCTTTCTAGCCTTCATTTATGAGGAAGAAAACAGAGAAATAATACATAAAAGAAGGAAAATAGAGGAAAACTCAAAACTCTCATGAAAAAAAAACATAACTATGACACAACGACGGCAGTCGATGGTTGCTTGATTCAGACGGTGGCCTTGAAATTTCTTTCTTCTTAATTTTTTTCTCAAATTAACATCAATTATTTGGAATATTACTCAATCAAAGACAACAGCACCCAAGCCATCTTCTTCATTCGATATAGAGCCAACACTAATTTCACGATTTGATATATATGACTGAAAGCGTGATAAATGTATATATTGTTGGTAAATAATAAGCGGTAACTTTGACTATAAATTTGGGATTTTCCTTTTATGATAAAATATAGCTCAAAATATATAAACTAATTAATAAGATAAATTTTATAATTTCCTTTTATGATAAAATATAGCTCAAAATATATAAACTAGTTAACAAGATAAATTTGGGAGTTTTCTTTTCTGATAAAATATAATTCAAAATATCTAAACTAATTAACAAGATAGGAAAAAGTAGTATATATCTACGAGATAATGAAGCATGAATATTTAGCATTAATAATGAGAAAAATTAGCTAAGTTTGGTCAATAAATTAAATGACAATTAAAATTTTCCAAGTAATTTTGGCTAATTACTGTTTTAAAATTAAAATGATATGGGGAAGGTTCTTCTAATATTATTTCTTGCTTTTTTAATCTTTATATTTTAGATTTTAGAGCTATAGATTAGGATTTAGGGTAGGTTTAGAATATCAACTTTTCTAATTAATTATTCTAATTCTATTATTAAATTATATTAAATTTCAATTAATAGTTCGATGATTCTCTCAATACTCTTCTTTTTTTTTCTAAATATTTCTTTCCCACTTATTTAATCTTCATAATTCTATTATTCTAAAAAATCTATATATTAATTCAATATTAACTACTATTCTAATTATATTATAATACTAGATGAATTCCAATTAATAATTCAAATGTTCAATTATTCTTTCAATATTCTTATTATTTTTATATCTTTCAATCTCACTTATCTAATTCTTCCTAGTTCTATGCTTCTAAAAACTCTATATATTAACTTCAAATCTAAGTATTATTGTTATAATTATATTATTATGTTTTATTATTTAAATTTCAATTAATAGTTTAATCATTATTTCAATAGAAATCAAAATTAAAAGTATGACTAAAATTGAAATAAAAATCAGAATTGGAACAAAACCGTAACCGAAATCAGAATCGAAATCGAAACTGACGGTTTCAAAACCGTAATCAGAACCGCCGAGGAGCGGTTCGGTTCAAGTTCTAATGGCCACAGAATCGGGAACCGAGGTCACGTCTAACAATATGGTTCAAATCTATTACCTACCATATTAATAACCAAATTAAATACAGATTTCATTTTTTCCAAAATTTAAAGTTAAAAACCGAATTAAAAATCGAATTTCAACATCCGATTAAACCGAAAACCAAAAAATAAAAATAAATTAAAAAAATATTTCAGTTCCATTTCGATTTTTGGGTCCATACCTACTAGATGCTATGTAAGCCCATGTTTCCCATTCTTTTCTTTTCTTTCTTTCTTTCTTTTTTTTTTTTATTAATATAAGAGCAAAATGCCAATTTGGTCATCAAACTGTATCAAACTAGTACTTTTAGTCATCGAACTATTTTTTCAGCCGAAAAGGTCACTCAACTATTATTTTTTTGCGAAGAAGATCATTCCGTCCATTTAGCCTGTTAGAGCAAACGGAAATACGATCACATGCAGTGCACATGCTTATTTTCAAGGTTATAATTGTCCAGCAAATAGAAAAACACTCCACCCAAGATTCTTTTTCTTTATTTAATTTTTTCCTTCCCTTTCAATTTATTTAATCAAAATCAAGCGTAAGTGGAATTTTTTTCTTTTTTTCTTTCCTTTTTCTCGGTTTCTTTCCCTTCTATTCAAGGTTTTTTTTTCCATTTTTTTGTGTTCTATTTTCTGCAGCCGCCGGCTTCTTCTTCTTCTTCAAATCACCATCGTCAAATGCAACAGCCCAGCAATAGCAACAACAACAACCACAACCCGCGTCAGGTTCAGGGTCAGGGAGATGATTTAAGCAACTTGGGTTGTGGTGGTGGTGGTGGGTAACTCTAAGTCCAATCACTTTTTTATTTATTCTCTCTTTCTATTTTTTTCCTCTCTTTCAAAATTTCAACCCACTGCCACCAACAACTTAGGCTGCAGCCACCTTCACTACCGGTCCACCACCATCACCAACATCACCAACAATAAATAGGGCAATAACAAATAGTTGTTCTCCTTAATCCACAATAAAAAATCTAAAATTTTTCCCCAACTCAAAAAAATAAACAATGAAAAATCTTCACGCAATTCACAGATGCTTTGAAAGAATTCATGGGATTGCTGTGGACATGTGATAATGGAGTCTGAGAAAGAGAAAGCACAAAGGGTTTTATATCTAATGAGAATTCTTTGTGCCATTCTTAAATTTGAAAATTCATCATGTCATTCCTAAATCTGACTCCCACAACAAATCAAAAATGCATTCTTTAATTGAACAATAATGAAACTCTCTTGAAACTCAAACCCATATCTATCTTCAAATCCATATCAATAATAATCTATTTTCCAAAAACCCATGTCGCAGTTCATCTTTGTATTTCGAATGGGATACTGGCGTAGTAGAAGTTAACTGCTGTGAAGTTGTTAAAGCAGACGATTACAATTGAAGGATTTGCAATCGTGAAACGGAAATTGCAGAAGATTGATCGCGTCTTGTAAGAATAATTGAAAGAGTTATTTTAGTGAATTTGTGTCAAATTCCATTAGCTCTAAACCTTCATTCCGTAAAAGCAAAGTTTGAAAGAATCCTAAAACTGATTTAAGAAAAACCAAATCAAGAGCCATGAAATCTGGGGACAAGGGTGGGGAATCGGATGATATGTTCAAATTGAACTTGTAGATGTTAGAAGGATTATTTGTGGTGCTTGCTACATTGGAGAAGAAGATGCAATGTAGTTTTAACCTCTCATAGAGTGAATTGACATTTTTGTCCTTCAAATTTATTTCCGTTATAGGTTTAACAGGCTAAATGGACGGAAGGACTTTTTTCGCCAAAAAATTTACTTGAGTGACCTTTTCGGCTGAAAAAATAGTTCGATGACTAAAAGTACTAGTTTGGTACAGTTTGGTGACCAAATTGGCATTTTGCTCTTAATATAAAGGAAGATCGTGTCTCTTACAATTAACAGGGTCCATACCTACTAGATGCTATGTAAGCCCATGTTTCCCATTCTTTTCTTTTCTTTCTTTCTTTCTTTTTTTTTTTATTAATATAAAGGAAGATCGTGTCTCTTACAATTAACAATTAACGGGATTCATACAATGCATATTGCGTCTTAGGGTTTGCGCAGTAGAGGAAAATAATGGAAAGTATTGCATCTTCTGGTTCTGATTTTGTTGCAATTGAGAGCGGATTGAAGAAGACGAAGAAGAAGGAATCGATACTACCATCAGCATCAAACTCAACCTCAACCTCCACCACCACCACCTGGAAGAAACCGAAATCAAAATTGACCGAAGAGGACAAGAAATTATTACGCAAATTGAGCGAAACGAACTACGACACCGACGACGAGAGGAACGACTACTGTGCACGTTTTACTAAGGAGGAGCTCGATGCCATGGCTGACGATTACATTAGCCAGATCGAAACCGGTGTATGTATTTCTATTTCTATTTCAACCTACCTAATTCATTGATTTTATTTTATTTACATATATATATATATATATACATGAATTCTATGGTGGTTTTGTTTGTTGTCTCTCATTCTGACTCTAAATTCCTTATAATTAATTCCTTGAACAGGGTTATGATGTTGTAACCTATCCGCCTCCTAATTTTCCTTACGCTTGTTATTATGTACCAAAAACAACATGGTTCAAGGAGGACAAGGAAGAGTATCGATACGCCAAGGAGATGGCTGAGTTTGTAATAGCCCATATCAATGCTCAATTTGTATGTATCCTATATATATATATGCTTCAGTACTTGTAATTACTTAGAGATGCATTTGGGATTTAATTAGAGGGACTTATGTTTTTGCAGAATGACAAGTCTTACTGCCTTGTGGATGTTGACAAAGTTGTTGACACCACTACCTTCTTAACGCTTTTGACCTTTAGAGCTAAGGAACTTCCTGCCGGTTCTGATGCTGATGGCAACGCCGATGCCGTCATTGAAACTTTTCAAGCTAAAATACATACACCACCACCCGTTTACAAAACTTACATCCTTGAAGAGTGGAGGTTTAAACCAGTTTCTAATGCTGCATGCAGAGGAGGATGATCATAACAACAACTGAAGATTAAAAAGAAAAGGGCAAAGCAGCATATGTTTGACGCTAGAGGAGCAGTTAGTTCATGCTGTTGGAAAACATACTAAAATAGTATAATTACATTTATAAATTTATGTAATGTGAACTTGAAATTACAACTGTTGTTCCTGGTAGAGATGAATCAATCATTAAGCTGTTGCAGCAACTTTATAAGTTGATAGATCTTCATGAGGTGAGAGGATTGTTCATTTTGAGAATAAAATCTTAGCTGGTAAAATTAAGATTGTTTTTTCAAATTAAGTTTATAATGTTTGAGAACTGCCGAGACTTTTTATTTTGTAAAAGTCATTTTTTTGGGTTAGGCTTCTTTTTTCATGAGGCAAGGGCAAAGTTGAGCAGATCATATATAGTGTATGCCATGAATTTTAATCTTTGTATCTGATAAGAACCTCTTAGAATTCAGATATCTAAAAGTACATTGCTTGAGAACTTAATTTTCCTCCTTGCTATCACCATACCTTTTAATTTCATTTTTTTGTTACATAGCACTTGTTGTAATCTTCTGTTTGAAAGGGTAAATTTTGGTCATTGTATATTGCGTATTGAACACTTGTATCTAAAGCTCTAAAAGGTAATAATATTTATCCTAATATGAAGCACTTTGCCACAATATCACAAACTGAAAAGCATGAAGCTTTACAGACACAATCTGCAGTTTCCTATAAAGTATTTGATTTTCAGAGTTTAGCTAAATTAAATGTTGAAGTTAAGATTCGAGAGTATTTTTCTAATATTGGCTGGACTTGGTTGCTGAATTTTCCTCAATTTAAAATGCCAGTTAGATTTTTACGAGAATTTTATGCCTCTTTTAATTCTGATATCACTGAAAGTGTGGCTTTTACTAATCTGTCTGCGATGAAGTTTAGGCTGATGAATGAGGATTACAATTTCACTTTGAATGAATTGGCTTCCAATTTAGGGATTTTAAGTTCTGAATCTGATTCTGGTTATGATGTTGAAGCTAAGGAATATTATAATTCTGTTACTGGAATTCCAAAAGAGGTTGATAATGTTAAAATCTGGAAAATCTTAGCTCCTTCTGATCGTTATTCTTACAAGCCTTCTAGATCCAAAGATCATTTCATTGCAGATCCTGCCTTAATATTATGTCACAGATTTCTTTCTTACACTTTGTTTGGTAGGAATGATCATACTTCGGTTGTGTCTTCACATGAATTAGCCATTTTATGGGCTATGCACAAATCTGTTAAATTGAATCTTCCTTATTGGCTAACACTTACTTGGAAACGTGTGAGTAAGGCTGATAATAGAAATTTGGTTTTAGGACATATGTTGCTATTCTGCTAGCTAGGGATCCAATGTATGAAGCTTTAAGTCCTGCTTGGCCCAATGATTGCATATCTGCTCCTATTGATATTCCATATTTGAAAGGTGCTGGTTTGGTAATTGAGGATAAAAATGGCAAACTGAATTTCAATGAGCCGGAGGTTCCACCTTCGAGCAATTTGCCTAATGCAGGGATAGCGGATTTGCGAGAGGACGTGAAACATCTTAATTTATTAATTTCTGCCATTGCTGCTGGATATGCGGATAACAATGAGCGGGTACAATTTTGCACGAATGACATCGCTCAAATTAAAAGTACTCAAGCAATCATCCTTCACTCTCTGAATGAAATTCAAAGTACTCAAGCGTCAATCCTTCAAATTTTGCATGACAGATCACCACCACCCCCATCGAATTGATAAGGCTATTCTGGTCCTTTTTCTTTTTAATTTTATGTTATTTTATGTTTTAATGTTAGTTTTGTGAGTTTTCTGTTTATCTTGTGTTTTCTTCACATGAGGGCATGTGAGTGTCTAAGTGTGGGGAGATTGTTAGTTACTGTTTTTTTTATGAATGTTATTTAAAAAAAAAAAATCAGAAAATTGTCAGAAAATTTGCACAAAAACATTTTAGTATTGTTCTAGTTTGTTGTTTATGTAGGGGATCCTAGATTATTTCATTGTCACAGGCATTGTTTGGTCAAACTGGACATCATTTATGTGATGAGTTTTGCATGCACTTGGATAACTTCAGGTATGACAGATACAAGTTTTGAGTTTTGCCAACTTAAATGTGAGGTTTTGAGCATAAGCACTTAATGACCACTTTGTTAGTGCTTAAATTGAATAATTTCTTTGAATGAGTGTAAATTGTGCATGTTTAACTTATGAAGATTGCTTTGTTGTACATAGATGTCATGAATTGAAGTCTGAACTTGAAAATGAAAAAGGCACTTAGGATTTCACCATTTTTGACTTCAGTTTTCTTTCCTACCTCACTTGACCATTAGTTAGCCCTGTTGAGCCTTAACCAATTTCTTTGTGTTTAAACCTACTAAAATATTTCACCCAAGAACCTTTTTAGCTTTCTTTTGGCCCAAGAGGTGTAAGTGACTAAGTTCATTGAAGTTAACGTCCCCATTTGAAGGAAAGAAGTCTTGCATCTTTTGTTAAGAGAAGTGTTGAAATTTGTTGTTCACAATTATATCATTGGACAGAGAAATTAAATTTTAAAAAAAAAGATCTGCAGAAATTTGGCCGGTGATTGTTATGTACATTGAAGAACAGAAAAGAAAAAGAATGCAGCGAAATAAAAAAAAAAGAGAGAAACAGCTGCTAAAGCAGAAAAGAAAAGAAGAAAAATATGAGCTGAATTTGTTTTGAGAAATTAGTAATGTTGAGTTTTGATGCAAAGCAAGTGTGGGGATGTGATTGGAAAGTGTTACTTACACCTTGTTGTTTATTCTCAGCCTTTTTAACCTTCTTAAATCTTACCTTATAAACCCTAGCCCCATTACAACCAATAAAAGACCTTTTGATTCATTTTTGGTTTCAATATTATGATGGTCTTTTGACATATTTGCAAACTTGTGTTAAGTTTCATGCACAATTTGAAATGAGTGGTTGAACCCAATCGTACATATCTTTGAGTGCTTGAGTGATCCTGGAAGTTGCTCAGAACTTGGTATCTTGACTTGGAAGACTTGACATTGTATGATTTTATCACATGGATAAAGCATGAATTCTGTTTTGGTAAAGAATTCTAGATTTGGCCAGATTGGTGTTTGTGTAGTGAACTTGTCTAGTTAGTTGTGAGTTTGTTATTTTCTGTTTAAATGCTGAGGGACCAGCATATTCTTAGTGTGGGGATATTTTGATGGGCATAAATTAATTCATTATTTTATGCATATTTTGATGTGATTTGTGGATTGAATTCAGCACTTATTGGATGTTTTGATTGTAGGAATTGGAAATTCCAGCTAGGATGATGACATAGAGAAAAAGGTAGAATCAAGAGGATTTTGGGCAGATTTGGAGGTGAAGTTGTAGCAGTGAAGCAGTGGACATCAAAAGAGGATTTTGTGGAAAGTCTTAAAGAAGAAGTTGTGGCAGTTGGAGAGTGTTTGAACTGATACCATGAATGAAGGAATTTTGAATTTGAATTGGGATTTTACAATCAAAAGTTGTTACCATATTTTATGGCAACAAAGGATATTTCTCTTGTTTAGTTAAGATTAGGAATGATTGTTTTTCTATTAATAGGGGAGAAATCAGATCGTATGATATCTGATTTACGCTGCCGTTTTTGGTATTTACATTTTTCTGTGCAAAAACGAGCTGCGTAAACCAGATATCATACAATCTGATTTCTCCCCTATTAATAGAAAAACAATCATTCCTAATCTTAACTAAACAAGAGAAATATCCTTTGTTGCCATAAAATCTGTTAACAACTTTTGATTGTAAAATCCCAACTCAAATTCAAAATTCCTTCATTCATGGTATCAGTTCAAACACTCTCCAACTGCCACAACTTCTTCTTAAGACTTTCCACAAAATCCTCTTTTGATGTCCACTGCTTCACTGCTACAACTTCACCTCCAAATCTGCCCAAAATCCTCTTGATTCCACCTTTTTCTCTATGTCATCATCCTAGCTGGAATTTCCAATTCCTACAATCAAAACATCCAATAAGTGCTGAATTCATTCCACAAATCACATCAAAATATGCATAAAATAATGAATTAATTTATGCCCATCAAAATATCCCCACACTAAGAATATGCTGGTCCCTCAGCATTTAAACAGAAAATAACAAACTCACAACTAACTAGACAAGTTCACTACACAAACACCAATCTGGCCAAATCTAGAATTCTTTACCAAAACAGCATTCATGCTTAATCCATGTGATAAAATCATACAATGTCAAGTCTTCCAAGTCAAGATACCAAGTTCTGAGCAACTTCCAGGATCACTCAAGCACTCACAAGATATGTAACGATTGGGTTCAACCACTCATTTCAAATTGTGCATGAAACTTACACAGTTTGCAAATATGTCAAAAGACCATCATAATATTGAAACCAAAAATGAATCAAAAGGTCTTTTATTGGTTGTATGGGCTAGGTTTATAAAGGTAAGATTTAAGAAGGTTAAAAAGGCTGAGAATAAACAACAAGGTGTAAGTAACACTTCCAATCACATCCCCACACTTGCTTTGCATCAAAACTCAACATTACTAAATTTCTCAAAAACCAAATTCAGCTCATATTTTTCTTCTTTTCTTTTCTGCTTTAGCAGCTGCTTTCTCTCTTTTTTTTTATTTCGCTGCATTCTTTTTCTTTTCTGTTCTTCAATGTACATAACAATCACCGGCCAAATTTTCTGCAGATCTTTTTTTTAAAATTTTAATTTCTCTGTCCAATGATATAATGTGAACAACAAATTTCAACACTTCTCTTAACAAAAGATGCAAGACTTCTTTCCTTCAAATGGGGACGTTACTTCAATGAACTTAGTCACTTACAACCTCTTGGGCCAAAAGAAAGCTAAAAAGGTTCTTGGGTGAAATATTTTAGTAGGTTTAAACACAAAGAAACTGGTTAAGGCTCAACAGGGCTAACTAATGGTCCAAGTGAGGTAGGAAAGAAAACTGAAGTAAAAAATGGTGAAATCCTAAGTGCCTTTTTCATTTTCAAGTTTCAGACTTCAATTCATGACATCTATGTACAACAAAGCAATCTTCATAAGTTAAACATGCACAATTTACACTCATTCAAGAAATTATTTCAATTAAGCACTAACAAAGTGGTCATTAAGTGCTTATGCTCAAAACCTCACATTTAATTGGCAAAACTCAAAACTTGTATCCGTCATACCTGAAGTTATCCAAGTGCATGCAAAACTCATCACATAAATGATGTCCAGTTTGACCAAACAAATGCCTGGTGAACAATGAAATATCTAGGATCCCTACATAAACAACAAACTAGAACAATACTAAAATGTTTTTGTGCAAATTTTCTGACAATTTTTTGATTTTTTTTTTAAATAACATTCATAAAAAAAACAGTAACTAACAATCTCCCCACACTTAGACACTCACATGCCCTCATGTGAAGAAAACACAAGATAAACAGAAAACTAACATGAAAACATAAAATAACATAAAATTAAAAAGAAAAGGGACCAGAACAGTCTTATCAATTCGATGGGGGTGGTGGTGATCTGTCATGCAAAATTTGAAGGATTGACGCTTGAGTACTTTGAATTTCATTCAGAGAGTGAAGGATGGTTGCTTGAGTACTTTTAATTTGAGCGATGTCATTCGTGCAAATTGTACCCCGCTCATGTTATCCGCAATCCAGCAGCAATGGCAGAAATTAATAAATTAAGATGTTTCACGTCCTCTCGCAAATCCGCTATCCCTGCATTAGGCAAATTGCTCGAAGGTGGAACCTCCGGCTCATTGAAATTCAGTTTGCCATTTTTATCCTCAATTACCAAACCAGCACCTTTCAAATATGGAATATCAATAGGAGCAGATATGCAATCATTGGGCCAAGCAGGACTTAAAGCTTCATACATTGGATCCCTAGCTAGCAGAATAGCAACCATATGTCCTAAAACCAAATTTCTATTATCAGCCTTACTCACACGTTTCCAAGTAAGTGTTAGCCAATAAGGAAGATTCAATTTAACAGATTTGTGCATAGCCCATAAAATGGCTAATTCATGTGGAGACACAACCGAAGTTTGATCATTCCTACCAAACAAAGTGTAAGCAAGAAATCTGTGACATAATATTAAGGCAGGATCTGCAATGAAATGATCTTTGGATCTAGAAGGCTTGTAAGAATAACGATCAGAAGGAGCTAAGATTTCCAGATTTAACATTATCAACCTCTTTTTGGAATTCCAGTAACAGAATTATAATATTCCTTAGCTTCAACATCATAACCAGAATCAGATTCAGAACTTAAAATCCCTAAATTGGAAGCCAATTCATTCAAAGTGAAATTGTAATCCTCATTCATCAGCCTAAACTTCATCGCAGACAGATTAGTAAAAGCCACACTTTCAGTGATATCAGAATTAAAAGAGGCATAAAATTCTCGTAAAAGTCTAACTGGCATTTTAAATTGAGGAAAATTCAGCAACCAAGTCCAACCAATATTAGAAAAATACTCTCGAATCTTAACTTCAACATTTAATTTAGCTAAACTCTGAAAATCAAATACTTTATAGGAAACTGCAGATTGTGTCTGTAAAGCTTCATGCTTTTCAGTTTGTGATAACGACGGTCCTGCTGTTCTTCCTACCAAGCGAAGTGCAGAAAAATGTAAATACCAAAAACGAGCTGCGTAAATCAGATATCATACAATCTGATTTCTCCCCTATTAATAGAAAAACAATCCTTCCTAATCTTAACTAAACAAGAGAAATATCCTTTGTTGCCATAAAATCTGTTAACAACTTTTGATTGTAAAATCCCAATTCAAATTCAAAATTCCTTCATTCATGGTATCAGTTCAAACACTCTCCAACTGCCACAACTTCTTCTTAAGACTTTCCACAAAATCCTCTTTTGATGTCCACTGCTTCACTGCTACAACTTCACCTCCAAATCTGCCCAAAATCCTCTTGATTCCACCTTTTTCTCTATGTCATCATCCTAGCTGGAATTTCCAATTCCTACAATCAAAACATCCAATAAGTGCTGAATTCATTCCACAAATCACATCAAAATATGCATAAAATAATGAATTAATTTATGCCCATCATGTTGCCGCCCATTGCAGCGTTCTAGATATTGCAAGCATTTTCAGGGCCAAAGCCAACATGTGTCCGATCGGTTGGATTTATTATTGCAATTTATATTTCAGTTGGCATATTCTATCCTCAGAAGTTTTGTTGTTTATACTTTCTCTGCATATGTATATCAATTTTCTTCGATCAAATTGCCTTTGTTCACAATGTGTAATATGTGTAAAATTGATACGTGATACAACTAATTTTTTAATTGATACGCATGTCGCATATATGAACCAGTTTACATAAGAATGCCTATCTATAACATCGTATTTGCATATCCAATTATTCCATAACAAATTATCATTTTGTAATATCGAGGTTCAAATGCATATCCAATTTTTTACGTAAATTTTTATACTAAAAAAATGTGACGGGTGTTTTTTAAATAGCTATATAATTTTTGAAAATTAAGCTAAAACCCAATTATAGTGAATCTAACGGATAATTGATTGTATACATATCAAAATATAAAAAGTGTTACATAAGTGTTACACCAAAGTGTTACAAAAAGATACCAATGGATCTTATGGTATATTCATGTTTCAATTTATAAATAATGTATATTTAATATCTATTATTTAGTGTTCATTAATCATTTGATATAATTTTAATAAAATACACGCGTGTGTATTTAGAAATCAAAATAAAAATTGAATAGAAGATCTGCTAGGAGCTGACCATGAAAATTTGTCATTTAATCAGAAAAAGAGTTTTGAAATATATATTATTATTTATTGACAAAATTATAAATTAAAGTTCCAAAAATCATGAAGGAACTTCTTTTAATTAAACTAGTAACATCCTTGGAGATAGTGCACTAGTGATGGTAATTGTGTTTGCGTAGTGAAAAAACCAAATAATTTTATATTAGTAAAACAACATATGTAAATTTTTACAATGATTTTTAGTGTAATTATATTTTTTGAAATAGTTTATAAGTTACCATGATAAAATTATAGGGTTAATTACATTTATCACACTTAAGGTTTGATGAGAGTGTCAAATAGACTCTGTAATTTTAAAAATTATGGTTAGCCCCTTACAGTTAAAATTGACTAACAAAATTAATGAAAATATCAAAATGCCATCATTTAGTTTGTTAAAACAATAACAAAAATATATGAGTAAATGTGAAATGACAACACTTTTTAATTCTTTGTTATAAATTATAATTTTCATATACTTTATTACAAATGGGTTTATCAAATTAATCAAACTTTAATCAAGAAATCATTTTCTATCTAAATTTTAAATTTTGGAAGGAAAAAAATAAGTTTTGAAGAAGAAAATAATTAATTTGATTAACTAATAAAGGAGATTTCTTCTTTTTGAGTTTTTTTTTTGGTTTTCGTAAAAAGGAAAATTTACTTTGTTTTTATTTTAGGGTGAATTACATGTACCTCCCTTATGGTTAAACTATATTACAAAATGATCCCTGTAGTTTTTCCTTATTATGAGTAACACCTTCGATCTAACTATCGTCTAATAAAAAATCCTCTGCCATTAGTAAATCAATAAAAATTGATTAAATTTTCAAATTTGCCCTTATTTAAATCGATAAGTGTGTTGACATAAAATTACTCATTTCACTACATTAAAACTGATAAAATTTTTAAAAAAATTAGACAAAAATACCATTAGCACCATTACATCACTAGATTAAATTTGAATTAACTTTGATTTATTTTAATTTAATTTTTTTATTTTAATTAAATAAGTAATTGGATTCTTTTTATTTTATTTTTTTATTAGATTAAGTAAACAAATAAAATTTAAAAATTTAGCCAAAGACATTGTTAACACTATTGATCCACCAAATTAAATTAGAATTAATTTGGATTCTTTTATTTTATTTTTTTATTTTAAGTAAATAAAATTTACTTTATGTCATTTTAATTGTCTCCATATTAAATAAAAAATAATATAATTAATAAATTTTGGTCAAAGATTTCATTAGCAACATGAACTCATAAGATTAATTAATATTAATATTTGTTTTTTTTAAGTAAATAAGTAATTAGGTTCTTTTTATTTTATTTTTCAAAACCATAAGTTAGGGGTTTTTGGTAATTTTACTGGATTTGTCAACAAAAGTTATGTCAAAGGGACTGATATGTAATATAGCTTAACAACAAGAAAGCTAAATATAATTCACCATTTATTTTAATATTTAACATATGTTATTTAGATTAAAACTAAGACCAATATAATTGATGTATAGATAAGGGTTTTAAAGGGCATATGTCAGGCAATCCACATTTTTTTTTGGTGAAATCAAACATTATTGGATGATGATTGGTGAGAGAGGTTGATTTATTAAATATTTTCTCAATGGGAGTGACCATAAATTTCAGAAACTACAGAGTGTTCGCTTGGTACTTTTATCAAAACTCAAGATTGATAAATATAATTAACCCTAAATTATAATTAATTAGAAAGAAATAATTTTTTTATTTTTTTTATCCTTATATATATATTTGAGAAAATATATCATAACAGTCATCTTCTTTTTGATCTTGGTCAAATAACAAGTCCTCATATATATATATATATATATATATATATTATCTATTTATTCTATCAGTTGAATTAGTTATATCATATGGTTATAATAGCAAGTAATGAACTCTTTTTGCTACTTTATGCCAATCTGTATCATTCTTTTTTTTTTTTCATTAGCAATACAATTAAAACTCTATATAATTCGAGTTCCCAAATCATGCTCATAATAGAATTGTATTAGTATATAAAATTTATACAGTAAATATTAATAATTTTCTTTAAGTGCTCACACTTATTATATTTTCTTTAATAACTTTTATCTTATAGGAAGATAGGAAAATAATATAAACATTCCATACATTTCAACACTTAAATAAATTAACATATTTTATTTTCTTATCACCCACATTCTTTGTTGTTCATGTTTTTATATTATATTTGCTATACGAATAAATATATTTCTTTTCACAATAAGAGATATACCTTATCCCGATTATTTGATAACGGTTTGCTATACATTTAAATATATTTCTTTTCTTTCTTAAACGTACCATAAATTTAATTTTCTTACTTAATTGAATTAAAAAGTGTGAATAAAAATAGTATAACAATTACAAAATTTTAAGTAATTATTTATTTATTTTTTGAAATAAATTGCCCTAATTATACTTATGTTAATTTTAAACTTATATATTAATGTTTGATTATCATCCTTAACTATGCCACAAATTTAATTTTCATATTTAATTGAATACAATTGTTCTATAAACTTTTGAAATATATATATATAATAACAACTACAAAATGGAAAACAAAATGACATATTCATATAAATACATAATAATAATAATATTATTATTATTAATAAATTTATTATTTTATACAAAAAAGGATAAAAAAAAATTAAGGTTTATTTGATGAATTAATTTTATATAATGGAAGTAATAAAAAATGATATAAAATAAGGTATGGATAGGAATATATAAAAAAATATTTCTTATAATGTGAAAAATAGAGTTATGGGTTGAAGAGACTTTACTGTAGTTAGTGTAATCTTACTCCAAAATGAGTTTTGTGGTTGGAGATAACACACGTATTTTGGTAAAAATGGTAAAGTAAAAAACCATGTTGATTTTGACTTTTTTCCTATTGTCTTTTAAACATATCTCAATTATGAGCATGTATTCTAATTAATGGGGTAAAAAAAATAACATTTAGATTTTTTCCCAAATTTTCATTTTTCATGGGTTATAACATATGTATTTTAGTAAAAAAAAAATTCAAAAACACGTTGATTTTGATATTTTTGTGATGTTTTTTATATCCATCTCGATTGTTAGCATGCTAATATAGTAAAAAAAATGAAATTTAAATATTTAACTATATGATTTTGAAATTTCATAACTTGTCGATTTTAACTCATTCACATGGAGATCATGAATGTTTGGAATTCATATTATACAAGGAGATATTATTTTTGCTAATTCAAATTGAAGGGTGCTATAATATTGGTTTATTTTCGGCATTATATCAATAGTTAGTGCATTCAATAGTTAGTAATGATAACCTTGATATGGATGATAAGAAGCCCAAGGGTTCTTAGTATCAATTTCATCACTATCATCAATAAGAACTCTTATGCTTGTTATCATACATATCAAGGTTATCATTACTAGTATCAATATTATTACTATCATCAATAAGAACCCTTAGACTTGTTACCCATGAACTCGAGATTTGGTAATATTATTTGAAATTTGAATTTTAAAATTTTAATAATAAATAATTATTCTTAACATAAAATTTATCAAAATAAATTAATAAAATATTAATTCAAATTTGAATTTTAAAATTTTATTAATAAAAATATTTTAATACAAATTCTTAAACCCAAACAAACTTATCAATATCTAAATACTTTTAAAATATTTATTTTTTACAACAATTCTAAAAAAAAAATTCTATTAGAAAATAAAAAAAATCCCTTACGCAAGCGGACAATTTTTTCAAAATCAAAAAACATTTTGCCTTTTATCCCCAACTATTAGCAACACCATTGTTAATTTCGGGGTAAATTCTTTTCCAATATTTGATAAATAAAATTATCAATTTTAGTACAAGTTATGACAAACTCTGTTAACGTTTTTGCAGCGAGGGAAAATGTCAAAACGAGTCCGTCTTCTTCTTCCCTCCAAATTTCTCACCGCTGTCAAGAACAGTTCTCACAGTTCCCCTCTTCCCCGGCACTGTAAATTCTTCTGCTCCCTTCCTCTCGAAAATGAAACCACCACCTCCGCCACCGCCTCTCTGTCCTGTGCTGCTGCTGACGTAATCAACGAAAATCTCCCAGAACAACTTCGAAAGCTTCGAATTTTACTCCAACAAAACCGCACCGAATCTGGAAAGAAGCTCCTCAAGACCCTCATTGATTCAAATTCAGTCTCTAAGCTCTACACTCTGTTCAATCTCTCCTCACCGCCTCCCACTAAACCCATGTTTTATAACTTGCTTTTATCGCTTTATTCTGAGTTAAAGCTCCCCAATGAGGCCACAGAGGTCTATAGTTTAATTAATAAAGACGGTAGCTTTCCTTCTCTTAGCTCTTTTAATTTATTTCTAGAATCACTGGTCACTTCGAATCAGTATAATAAGGCCCTTGAAGTGTTTTACAAAGCTGTGAATTTGGGTATCCAGGTCGATAAGTTTAGTTATGGTAAGGCCATACAATCTTCTGTGAAATTGGGGGATTTTTCAGGAGCTTTGGAGCAATTGCGTTGCATGAGAAAGTGTGGAATTAGGCCTAATGGGTTCGTGTACAATGTTTTGATTGGTGGTTTGTGTAAAGATGGGAGATTGGGTGATGCGCAGAAGCTGTTTGAAGAAATGATTGAGAGGAGAGTATGTCCTAATAGGGTGACTTATAATAGCCTCATTGATGGATATTGTAAGCTGGGGAACTTGGAGGAGGCGTTTAATATGAGGGAGAGGATGAAAAATGGTAATGTGGAGCTTAATATTGTTACATTTAATACGTTGCTTAGTGGGCTTTGTAGGGCAGGAAGGATGGAGGAGGCTAATAGGGTGTTGGAGGAAATGGAGGTTCATGGGTTTATTCCTGATGCATTTACTTATAGTATAATCTTTGATGGGCATTCAAGGTGTGGAAATGTAGATACTTCGCTTGCTTTGTATGAAGAAGCTGTTGGTAAAGGGGTACAGTTGAATGAGTATACTTATTCCATTTTGTTGAATGGCTTGTGTAAGGAAGGGAAAATGAATAAAGCTGAGCAACTAATGATCAAGTTGAAGGAAAATGGACTTGCTCCTACAAAGGTGATCTTTAACACCATTGTGGATGGCCACTGCAGGGAAGGCAACATACAAAAGGCAATTTTGACAATTGGAGAAATGGAAAAGTTCGGGGTGAAGCCAGATTGCATCACATTTAATACAGTGATCAGTAAATTCTGCAAGTCAACTGAGATGGATCAAGCCTATGAATGGGTCAGGAAGATGATTGAGAAGGGAGTTTGCCCCAATCTACAGACGTATAACATCCTAATTCAGGGCTATGGGCAATGTTGTCAGTTTGAGAGGTGTTTCCAGATTCTTGAGGAATTGGAAAACAATCAACTAAAGCCTAATGTGGTTACTTATGGTTCTTTAATAAATTGCTTATGCAAGGATGGTAGGCATCCTGAAGCTGAAGTAGTCCTTAGGGATATGATAAGTAGAGGGGTTCTGCCAAATGCCCAAATCTATAATGTGCTCATAGATAGTCAATGTATAAGAGGGAAGATCAAAGATGCTTTTAGGTTTGTTGATGAGATGTTAAAAAGTGAAATTGCCCCGACACTTGTGACCTACAACACACTCATTAATGGGCTCTGCAAAAAGGGGAGGGTTGTGGAAGCAGAAGAATTGGCTATCCATTTCATAAGCAAGGGTCTGAACCCTGATGTAATCACGTATAATTCCTTAATATCTGGTTATTGTGATGCAGGGGACTCCAGAAAGTGTTTTGAGTTACATGAGAAGATGAAAGCATCAGGCATTAAACCTACCTTGAGCACATATCATGCTCTGATTGTGAAATGCAGAACAGAAAAAGAGGGACTAGTGCTAGTAGAGAAACTTGTTAAAGAAATGTCCTATATGAACCTGACTCCTGATCGAGTTGTATATAACGCAATCCTTGGTTGTTATGTAGAGCATGGAGAAGTTCAGAAAGGATTTCTTTTACAAAGTGAGATGGTAGAAAGGGGCATTCCTTCTGATAGGATGACCTACAATGTCTTGATTTTGGGATGCATCAAGGAGCACAAGCTTGAGAAGGCAAAGGATCTTTTTGATGGCATGAGAGCTGGAGGATTGATTCCTAATGCTGACACCTATAATACACTCATTGCTGGACACTGCAAGCTAAAGGATTTTGTTGGGGCATATACATGGTATAGAGAAATGTTTGAAAATGGTCTTTACCCAACTACAACCATTTGTAACGAGCTATTGTCAGGCCTTAGAGAGGAAGGCAGAGTAAAAGAAACCAACATAATTTGCTCCGAGATGAATGTCAAGGGAGTTAATGGATGCAGCGCTAACACGGGCTGTTCGGCTGCTTCCAAAATGTGATCTGCTGATGCTCTGCCTCTGCCTTGCCATCTCTTAGATTAGAATCCATTGGCAGACAAGGCATTTACATTCATTACTATGAAGGAAAATCAAGGGCTGTAAGTAAAACCAACAAAGTTACTTCAATACATGATTCGAGCTCATTTAAGGTTTGGTTTACTAATACAATCTTTAACAACATTCTTCCAAAGTTAAGTTCAAACTCAACCCAATTAAACGGCGCAATAGTTTGTTTCAAATTGTTCAATGGCAGTCACAATGGAATCATAGTTTGAGTTTATACAACAAGAATTCAAGCTTTCAAAGTTTGAGTTCAAATAATAACTCACTTTTATTTCTTGTTCTTTTTCTTGGGTTAGGAGTAAATATGACAATGCTAGTTATTTACTTGCTTCTAAAGCTTATGAAACTAAAATCTATCAGAATTTAATAACGGAATGGTATGCATGATTTATGTAATTAACACAAAAAAGTTTGTTTGGTACAATAACACCTGCATTGTTAGCTACCTATGGGGTCATATGTTTTGAGGCCACGTGAAGTTGGCTTATGCAAACAGTTTCAACAATGTTGGTGTCTCCTATTTCCTTCCTTTTCCCAGTATTATTCTATATTATTTGGTTGGAGTTTTACTTTCTCTTAAGATATATTTAGGATGGAAGTTTGCATTGCTTGAATTAGTAAGCAATTTGCACTTGGTGTCTTTTATCATATCAACACTTGTGAAAGTTTCTTGGTTGATTGTATGTTACGCCACTAGAATTGATGTTGCGATTTTAGATTGCTTGAGCCGGTAATTGCTCAGCTTTTCTCTCTTCTATCATAGTTAGAACATTCAATACCTTCCCTTGTACAGGCCTATGCATCTTTTATGAGGGGAACTTTGTTATTTGAACAAGAACAAAATTGGGAAGTTGCACTGAAGAGTTTCAAAAATGCCAGGTACCTAATTCTTGCTAATCCTAAAAATGGTGGTGTTCTTCTATGAACTTTCAGGATGTTGCTTCAAGTTTGTTATGCTCTTGTATTAGTGTTTCAATTCTGGCTGACTTACTTTCTTTCTTTAGTGCTGTTTATAAGGAACTTGGTAAATATGGAGATGAGGATAGCCGACATTTGTGCAATAATCGGGTTGCAGAATTAGAACCTAATATAGAATACTGCGTACACAAAATTCACGGGTCAAATTTTCAAATTACTCAACTTGAAATGAAACAACTAAAATGCAAAAGGATTGCTTGTGACAATATGTGAATTAAGCATAATAAATATGTGTATCTCAGAGAATCAAGCAAAATTTTTAACTTCTGGTATACACAAACTTCTTGAAATGCTATTCAGCATAAGATACTGGAGAAAAGATATGAATATAGAACTGTTACATAAATGCTATTCAACCACTATGCTTTAGTTATTTAGAAATGTCAGTATGAATATAGAAATGCTCCCCTATGCTTTAGTTGGAGAATCCTTGGGTAGAATTCCCTTCCTTGGGGTTTGGTTTAAAATCAACCAAAATAAATTGAAAATAAGGCTAGATAATAGCGCAAAAATAATCTCAAGATAGATTTTAAATACTTGGCATGAAACTCTATTTTGCTGAGAAAAAAAGGTGTCTTGTTTAGTATGGAATAAACACTAACCTTTCAGAATGGCTACACGTGCTTTTGCATTTGAAATTGGAAATGTATGGCCAAGCCAATTAAATTCTTTCATTGATGCCGCCTGCTGGGACCTAGCGTCAGACAGCACAGCCTTTGATCCAGGACAATGCAAATGATTTAATCTATTAGAAGCTAATCAAGCTAAGACATTCATGTTTTTACATTACCATAAAGAAAAGATAGCAGAATATGATTACCCCAACAATACAATCATATAAATTTCAAGTATCAAGTATTTCCTGATTGCTAAGAAATGAGTGCGGGAATTTAGATATGCATTTTCAGTGTGTACATATATAAGTATTGGATATTTTTTAGCTTGGTGCATAATATCCTATAGTTTTATACACCTGGTCTCAAGTTTTCCCCTTCTCTGTGTGGATGCCGGTTTGATCAGCTGAGGAACTGGAAAAGGATATTCATGGCCCAAAAGCAGACTCTATTCCTGCAGATAAAAGACTTGTCATATTTGACAAAATTTTGATATCATATAACGAAGCTGGGAGCTTCATCAATAATGATCTGGTAATGACCATGAATATTGCAGTGAAGTGTTGGATATCTTGGTTTCTCTCATGTTAATTCATTTTTTTTTTGGATTTCGGAGGGTGGCATATTCTGAGTCTGTCTTCAGGATGCTGATTCTGATATTTTGTTTCTTTTAGGTTACTACAGGAAATTCTGAAAACATGAAAGACGATCTTAGTGGTCTTTATAAAGCTATCAGCGCTGTTATAAAGCAGCGAACCATTGAACGTCATGAGTTAATGGTCAGCACTGCCATAAGTAAACTCAATAAGGTCCATAATGATAAAAATGAAAAAGTTACGAAGCCAGAAAAGTTTGTACAACTATATGGTCATTTGTTACAGGCAAGTACTTAGTGCTGTTACATGATGACAATCTGTAGTAGCAGTATTCGTACGTATTGATATAACTGCTGACTTTAGTGACTGTTCTTTCAACTTGCAGACTACTGTTGAGCTTTCTGATTTAGTTAGCTCAGGAAGAGATAGAAACCCAGAAGAAGTGGCTTTTGCTGAAGAATGTGAGCTCAAAAGCCTGGTTTTCAGAGCTGAAAGGTTTGATTTGTCACTTAGATTTTGACCAGTTGGTTCTTTGCCTTGTACCCTTTGACTTCAGTCTGTTTATGTCTGAAGATTATGTTGTCTTTTCCTCTGTATCTATACAACTAGTTTTTCGTCTTTCATGGTATTATAGTTTTATATACTATTTTCCAGACTTATGATTATCCTGGGTATTTTGCTTTGCAACATTATCAGAATAGAAGGGAAGAAAATTTAGTCCAATTCTCCATTGCCCTTTTATGAAAATGTTCCTTAATGTCGTTGATAAAGTGGGATAAATCATCTACTCGGTTTCATCCTTTTTGGGTAATTGTGATGTGTTCCTGTCCCTTTTGTATATAGTATTTTGTTACACTTTATCTTTTGCTATCTACATGCTTTCCTGTAAATGTCCTAATTTATTTGATGCTTCAAAAGTTTGAGAAAACCTGCCACGGCAATTTTTTGTCATATATCAAAGATTTCACCATGTTATGAAGAAAGAAGTGACCCTAGAAAGACATTATATTACTCTGCACAAGTAACAATGAAAAAGGACTATGAATATGACTGGTAGTATCTCCAGTGCTTAGCGATTTCTTGTCTTCTCTTGTCAATTACTTAATTTATTCCTACATTTAGAAACATATTTCTGCTTTTCTATTATTGCTCTTAAAATCTGGGTCAAAATGTTATGAATGGAGGATTGTTTTTCTTTTTCAGGTGCTTCTATTTAGCTATGTCCTACAGTTTGGCTGGAAAGAGGACAGAAGCATATGCTTTGTACCGCCGAGCCCGCTCTTTAGCTGATGCTGCCTTTAAAAGCCTTCAAAGTGCAAAGACTGCTGATCAGGTGTGCATATTCTTGCAGGACTCATTTACTCTCTAAACTTATAAACCATTTAAGTCTGTGTTCTTTAGTGCTTGTTTGGTAAGAATCCCATGATTCATTTGACACTGGCAATCAGTTCCATATTTTTATTCGAAAATCAGAACTTGGTAACTCTAAAACCAAGGCATATAAAACTGCTCATTTATGAGAACATTGATAAACATAATTTTGTTAAAGATTAGTAACCTTTCCTCAATCCATGTCCTATTGCTTGAATGGCACCTGCTTTAATTTTTTCCTTCTATTCAATTTTTGTCTTTTATTTCTGTATCAGGCCATGATAAAGGAGTTGCAGAAGTTGTACATTGACAGTAGATCAAACAGCTGTATAGAGCATGCGATAGCTGTCTTGGAGGAAGAGCAGGCTCCAGAGAAACTATCGAAAAATTTCTCCACAATATCATTGACAGGAAATGCTAAGAAGGTACTGCTACACTTTTAACTGTAGGTTCCTTAGGTTGCTTTTGTTTAAAAGGAAGATCAATCTATCAGTGGGTCATTGCAACATGTGTGATTGCTTGTATTGCAGTTTAGTACCATTTGATGTGCCTTGATGGGACTTTACTTTCAATTGAGTTGCCCATTTGTAGGATATTATTGGCTATTTATATCTGAATCTTTGAATTGCAATTTTTGGCTCCTAAAGGTTATGTCATGGGGGATGCACTTGTTCATTCACATTAGCTTTATAGATGAATGAATCCTTTTTAATGTTTGAAATGCGAGTGAATAGGCATTATAAATATTTAGGAAGTTTTGACTCATCTAGTGATGATGTGTGCTCTAGATTATGTTGTTTAATATCCCAGTGTACAGAGCATAATACTTTTGTCTGAAACATTCTTTGGTCATGCTATTGTAGCTCGTTATTCTTTAACCTAATTGTTTTCTGCTGATTTCTTTTGTTTCAGCTGGAGAAATTTCTTGTGGAGAACCTGGATACGTATGAATCAGCAGTTGATACCAGTGTAAAGTCGATACCACCTCATATCGAACGGTTCCCACCTGCATTCCAAAGAATTGCAAGGAATCCTATAGTTCTTGACATTGGGTATAATCTGATAGACTTCCCATCATTGGAGAACAGGACAAAGAAAGACAAGAAAGGATTTTTAGGCAGGCTTTGGGGATGAGTTATCTGAGTTTTTGTTTCCATACTCGGAATTTAGCAATTTTTTTAAGACTTTAAAGTATGGGTCAGTGATGATGTATTAACTCCACTCTTGAGATAGATTCATGTCATTGTTAAATCGTTGGCTTTCAAGTTTCAACACTGTGTAATCTGCAAAAAATACTTCAATTCAAGTTCAATAAACAGAGAGATTGATGAATTGGAATGAATCCCATCTTTGATGATTAGGCATTTGGTTGGGGGATGTGGAATCAGGAATTGGAATGGAGTCAATCTTTTATGGGTGTGAAAGAATAAAAATGAAAGCAAAATTTCAGATGTATTCAGAAAGAAAGTTGTGGTAATTTTATTTTATTTTTGGCAATTCGCAAACGCTCGAGCCATAGAATCAAAGTAAAGTTATTGCTGCACACTTTTAAGATAGAAACAGGAAGCATTCACTGATTCAACTCATCCAAATATCCAATGCTTAAAAGTATCAACACCAAAGGGATATTACCCATCCTATACAAATTCACTCATTTTAGTCAAGCAATTCATGAGCAGGAAGCCAGGAACATTCTTACAATACCCCTCTCTGTTACTGATGAACCACAAAGTTCAAACGAGACTAAACAGTTTCCTGAAACCATGGTCTAAAGCCAAGAAAATCTGTTGCAAATTAATATGTACATAAAGCTTGAATACAGTAAGTACACAGTGATGGAGAAGTTACAAATCTTTACAATTCACATTTGTACTGGAAGATATTTAATGAAAGCAATTGTTGGCTCAAGACTTCAAAGCATGTCCAGACTGTTTGTTGTAACAACCTTCGACACACACACACACACACACACACACTTAGATCAATATTCTGTCAATAAAATATCTAATTATAAGTCATATTAGTTTTCTCCTTCTTGGAGGCAAACCATTAGGGTCTATATGGAAAGAACTCTCAGGAATGCCATGATCTCCAATTCCAGGGACTCTATAGAACGGAATCCTATGGGAAAAACTAAGGATTTCAGTTCTTGAAATTTCATGAGTCAGTCTAAAACCGTCTAACTGAGGCCTATGAAAGAAAGTCAAGCAGCCCTTCACCTCCTCCAGCCTTGCTACCTTTATCTTCCCTTCTATTAAGAAGTCTGATAGAATTTCAAGAATCCAACATTGGCAGCTTTCTTGATCTGAAAACTCCCACTCCCTGTTCCATCTTTGATACATGGCCCAAATCTCCCCTTTTGCAGGATAAATCTTGTAGCTGGACATAGTTTTCTCAAACTTAACCAAATGTGATAACTGTGATGTCTCAAGACTGACAGTAGTTCCTCCAGCTCTAAATGTTCCACAGGCTATAGGCAGATTCTTTCGCTTCCAATTAATCTCCAAGTCCGTAGAAGGTTCAGGCTCCAGAAATGTGGCACGCACTTGGGTTCTTGAAATCACATTGTCTATTAGCACATACTGGCGCGGCATCGAGTCTCTTCCACAGTATATAGCCCAAACCTCACCTGTTGTAATGACCTTTGGTAATTGGGTATTACCCAGCACTTCTCTTCCTATGCAAGGGTCAATGTGAGAGGAACTTTCTTCTAGGCTAGTATAACTTGCACCATCTGAAGTTTCTAAGTTTGACATTATCTCATCAGCTGCTTTACCATTTGAATTTCCCTTCTTCAACATTGTTGCATTATCTGATTTTTCTCTCATGTTCTTTGGCACTGCTAAATGGTCAACCTCCAGCATTCCACTATCTATTCCAGTCAATCTAATTGCTGGAACTTTGTGGGCTAGAAAGTATAACATGCTTGGAGAAACATGAATGGTGATAGGAATCCCTTCTTGTGTTTGCCTCTGAAAAATGCTCCTGAATCCCTGAACCTTCACCAAGCATGCACAATCTGATCCTGTGTATTTTGAGAAATCTGAGAGGAATTCAACCAACTTATATTTGAAACTTTTGGTGGCTTCAGGATTGTAGGACCATTTCTCAAGGTTCCAATCCTCATAAACTGCCCAAACCTCACCTTTCTTAGGATATATACTAAACTGTTCTAGTGTCACCCCAGGAGTCCAAGTGCATTTATAGGAAAACTTCACAGGTGAGGTCAACTTTTCTCCTGTCTCCAAATCCAGACAAAAAGAACCACATGCAACAGGTAGTCCTGCCTCACACCATCTTCTCTCTCCATCACAAACTGGAACTGGTTTCAGCCACATCACAAAAATTGTAGACGTATACTTGGTCATGATTTGAGCATACCGGGGATTTTGAGGATCATTAGATTGATAATGAGTTGCCCATATTTGGCCTTCTTCCATATAATCTATTTTTCGGTCATCTTCAAAGTTGTACAAGTCCTGGTAAAGCAGTTTAAGTGCCATGGTCGGTGAAGAAGATGACGGATCATCTTTCAAAATAGTAGAACATGAGCCAGCTTCTTTAGTACTCCTATCATGGATAATACTTGGCAAATTCAATTCAATCCTTTTCCCCAAACTTTTTGAAGAATACTTTTCAAACTCTGCAGAAACTTCAGCAGCAGTAACTACCTCCTTACCAGTTAAATTAGGGAAAGAGGATACTTCTTTAGCAGGTGATTCATAATTATCCCAGTCAGTATTTCGGCGCAAATCAAATGCAGCACGCTTATCACTGTTAGAAAGGACCAAGAAAGCCTCCTGAATGAGTCTAAGGGCCAACTCTGTGCCGCAAAATGTTTCCTTTATAGGTTGAAGGAAGGTTTCAAGTTTTCGGTACTGACATGCTATTTCCTGTGTGGTGGATAAGGGTCCAAGACTTAGGAGCCAGTAGTAGTCAAGATAGCCGGTAATGTGGTTACTGGAAGCTAACAAGATATGGCACAAGGTCTGCATCGAAACAATGTTCTCAAGGGGAAAACGATTCTGTGCTCTTACTAAGTTTTCCCTTGCAGTGACATAATCTCCATTCTTAATCATCTTTTCTGCCTTCTCCCTTTCACGAAGAGCCTCAAATTGCTTGTCATAGAACTGTATCCTACTGACCATATTTAAATCCCAATGTTACTGAGCCTTCTGAATATAGTACCCCTAAAATGCAAACAAGAAAAAGATTGTGTCATTTTTCAATTCAGATAATGTGAACTTAACCATAGAGGAAGCATACAAGGAGCAAGGAAATATTTTCACTTTAAACCACATATCTTCTAGGAAAATGAGCTCCACAACAAATACAATTTGACATTTAAGGAATTCTGCAGCATATTTGGGAATTCTGAAAGTTATCCATACATCCATACATGGGAGAACAAGAATGGCCTCTGAACCAAATACCAACACCGACTAAAAAAGATTCAGCATATCAACAAAACAAACATTGCACTCACTGTCTACAACCTTGCAGGAAAATCAATTTTTTGCAGAATCTTGATCTTAATGAGTTCATAATGAGCCGCACTATAGCAAGATATTGAACACCTCAAGATGTAACAATTCATCAACATAATATCCCTTGTAATTAAGACAAAATTTCAACCCAATTAAACTATACTTGCATAAATAAAAAGTAAAATAAAGAAGCAACCTTTAATAATCAGAAGCATAAAAAGCCCATCTTTGAAATGAACCCAAAAAGAAAAAATTTATAATTAATGCAAGAGCTTACATGCACGTAAATGTTCTTGCCAAATGCAATCGCTATGCTAAAAACCCATAATTTTACGGCTACAAACTCACAGCTTTGAAGTGTCTTCATGCAGCCAACAAGAATAAGTATCATTTGCACTGCATGTGTGACTGTGTGAAAGAATTATTACAAGAAAGACTGACCTTTTCAAGCTTGAAGCTTCATCATTAATTGTCTCTTCAACAGTAGTAAAACAAACAGAGCCACTGAGCGAAAACTAAAACTTGTTGGTCTTTAATCTTTCAAAAAAAATCATTAAAAAAAAAAGGAAGAAAAAAGTTTTAGATATTGAAGGTGAGGAAAAACAGACTTCCATTCCATTTCTCTGTGTTCTTTTGTGGGTTTTGTTTGTTGTACGGAATAAACACACTTTGCACACTGTCCTTTAGTAGTAATTATTATTCACAAATCAAAGGTTTAATGTCTTTTAAGACATTGTAGGACTTTTTTTTTTTATTGTAAAAGAAACACATTTTGTTTTTCTTGTGAAATAAAACTTTAAGATGCATATTTCCTTAATCCTATTGCATTCCAATTTCTGTCGTTGCTTTTTGTTTATTATTATTATTATTCAACAATTATTGTTGGCAAACTTTTGGTGAATTTTCCAAGTATAGATTACTTAAAAGTCACATTATTTAGAGTCATAGACAATTAATTGTTCATGCATTACTATACTATGTTTAGTAAAGAATATGGATAAGAAAACAAATTATGAGAGTGCGGTGCATGGTGATTCATTGATTTAAGCGACTAAAATAAGACAAAGATCTCTCTTAAATCCCCAATGGATTTTGAGGATCGAATCACGAGGAACACGACACTCGATCGATTAGACGTCTTCAAGATTGCTTTTACAACATATTGTTAGGATGAAGATTTCTTAACTCAATGCTTAACAAACATGAGTCATTTTTTGCTAAAATACGTGTGTTATAACCCATGAAAAATAGAGGTTTTGCGAAAATTTTAATTATCATTTTTTTTGACAATGTTCACTAGAATACATGTTCACAAACAAGTTGGGTGCAAAAAATAGTACAAAAAAAGTGAAAATAAATGCATTTTTGGATATTCCAATTTTTGACTAAAATACGAGTGTTATAATCCATGAAAAATTGATGTTTGGGGAAAATTTTAATTTTCATTTTTTTTGACAATATTTTCTGAAATGCTTGTTCACAATCGGGGTGGATGCAAAAAATGGTACAAAAAAATAGAGGTTTGGTGAAAATTTTAAATTTTATTTTTTATGATAATATTCACTAGAACGCATACTCACAATCGGGGATGGTACAAAAAATGGTACAAAAAAGTCAAAATAAATGCGTTTTTAGATTTTACCATTTTTTACTAAAATACGTGTGTTATAACGGATGAAAAATGAAGGTTTGGTGAAAATTTTAATTTTCATTTTTTTTGATAATATTCACTAGAATGTATGTTCACAATTAAGTTGGGTGAAAAAAATTGTACAAAAAAGTCAAAATAAACGCATTTTTGGCTAAAATACATGTGTTATAATCCATGAAAAATGGAGATTTGGTGAAAATTTTAAATTTCACCTTTTTTGACAATATTCACTAGAATGCATGTTCACAATCAGGGTGGGAGCAAAAAACGGTACAAAAAAGTCAAAATAAATGTATTTTTAGATTTTGCCATTTTTGGCTAAAATACGTGTGTTTTAACACATGAAAAATTGATGTTTTGTGAAAATTTTAATTACGATGACACCCTATGAGATATGGAAAGCTAAAACTCCAAATCTTAACTATTTCTATCCTTTCGGTAGTACGTACTATGTGTTGAATGATAGGGAACATAAAGGGAAGCTCGATCCCAAAAGTGATGAAGTTATTTTCCTTGGGTATGCTATCAATAGTCGAGCCTATCGAGTCTACAACAAAAGAACTCGAACTGTCATTAAATCTGCGAATGTTCCTGTCGATGATTCACTGAAAATAGCTTATGTTTCTAAAGAATGTGTAACATAGTCCCTAGATGAAGAAAGCTCGAGTGTTCCAGCCAATGTTCCCACCAGTGTCACAGGTGGTGTTATAGATCAGGATGCTGTGATTGATAATTTGGAGAAAGCCACCCCAGCTAATAGACAACAACCCACTCGTGTCCAGAAGAATCATTCTACTAATGAAGCCAAAATCTACACGTGAAAAACGAACCACCAATCCGAACATGGAGTGAGATGAGGTCATTAATGAGGAAAAAATATGTACCTACTCATTATCAAAGGATCTAAAAAGGAATTTGCGAACTTTGGTTCAAGAAAGTATGACTGTTGAGGAGTACTACAAAGAAATAGAGTTATTAACGAGTAAGGTCAATATAGAGGAGGACGAGGAAATTGCCATGGATCGATTTGTTGGAGGTTTGAATCTAGGATTGGCTCATAAGGTTGATTTACAGCATACGTTGGATATGGAAGAAACACTTTATACAGCTGTAAAGATCGAAAAGTACATGCAGTTCAAGGGCCAAGCTTCTTCCTCTTCTTCCAAGCTAACTTGGAAAAAGAATTTTAAATCTTTCACATCTAAGACTCTATTTAAACCAAAATCAGCAGTTCTTGAGTCCGTTTCCAAGGTCATAGGCAAACAACCTTTGAGCACACCAATGACAACACCTAAGACTGTTCAACGCCAACGGGAAGTTCAGTGCTTTAAATGCAAAGGATATGGGCATTATCAGTCTGATTGTCCAACAAGAAAAACTCATGTATGTCCTTGACAATTGTGATATCATTAGTGAGCATTCTAGTGATGAGGAAAGAGCAACACTTGAGGAAAAATCAGAAAATGAGTTTGAAGAGTCTGACAAACTTAACTTAGTTTTCAGGAGGATTCTTATTGTACAACCTCAAGTTGATGAAGGTGAAGTTCAACGTGAAAATATCTTTCACAATCGATGCAAAGTTCAAAGAAAGATTTGTAGTGTGATAATTGATAGTGGAAGTTGTACTAATGTGGCTAGTGTATTGCTAGTTCGAAAATTGGGCCTTACATGCAACAAGCATCCAAAACCTTATAGGTTACAATGGTTACCTCAAAGTGGTGAAGTTAGGATTATCAAGCAAGTGAAGATCCCTTTCTCTATTGGAAAGTATCAAGATGAGGTTTTATGTAATGTGGTACCAATAGAGGTAGCTCACTTGTTATTAGGAAGACCTTGGCAATATGACAATGATATGGTTTATCATGCCAAGAAGAACTATTATAAGTTTGATTATAATGGTTTGAATGCGACTTTATCTTCTTTTTTTATTTTAAAGAGGATCAACAATGGTACCCCATCTACCCCCTTGGTGACTCAAAGATCAAAGTACAGTTGCAAAAGCTTGGGTTGAGATGAAGGAGTCCGATGCCAAATAGGAGTTTGAAAAACAAAAAGATGTAACTAGCACAAGTCAAAAATCTAGTGTAGGCCTAGAGTTAGTTCCAAAGAAACTTACTATTTTTGCTTCAAAAAGTGAGATTAAGAGAGCATTAGACAATAGGGAATCATTATATTTAATGATCCGAAAGGATGTGTACATCATTGATAGTGATCACCTTAAAGATTTGCCTAGTGTTGTCTTATCTCTTTTGCTTTGTGACTATGAGTACTCCAAATGTTCTAAATTTCACCTAATGTATGTGTATATATATGTGTGTAATTAGAGTAATATGTGACCCAAAATAAATATTAAAAAAAAAATTGGAAGGTAAAAATGATAAAAGAGAATATTTAAGTAAAGATTGAAGAGAAATGATGTATTTTGACAAAAGAAATGTTCTTTTTATTTTTTTTGTGCTCTCATTTTAATTAATTTGCTTCAAAAAAATTTTAAATATATTTTAATTTGGCTCTTTTATTTTAATCAATTGCGAGACACACATTACTGACATTAGTTATACTTATAATAGCTTGAAATACTAAAACATCATCATCGATCGGAATGTCTTTCTTTTTTCATTTAGAGTTGTCGTCCCAGTAGTCCCTTCCACATCATCGTCCTCTTGTTCTAACACTGTTTGATTCAAATTATTTTCCCTCAACTGCTCAACTGCTGCTCAACATCCACTTTGTCTTTTGCTCAACTTAATCAATCACCTTAGCGCAGCACACTCTCTTTCTCCCCAGCCCTCACTTTGTGTGTTCATCCTGGCTTTTATAGTACATATATAATGGTAAAAATCACAGCTTTTTGTTGTTTTTATATACATGCATGTGCAATTTACTCTTTATTAGTGTGATTTTTTGACATTAATCATTTTTAATTCATTTGCACAATATTATTCAATAACAATATAATAATATTGTCCAACTCTCAAATTAGGATCTAAAACTCCACTATTTCTTTTAAACTAATGAACATCAAAATAAGAGTATTAATAATGATCCAATCTTTATCAGTTAAAGAGTAACAATGATCCAATCTTTATTGGAGTTTGATGCAATTACATTTTACATGCCACGATAGAAAATTTTGGTCCTGGATTTGGTGGCCCATGATTATTGGATGACCTTATGTTAACTTGATTTTTTAGGATTAGGGTGATATGGAGGGTGATATCTAGGCAAGTCCTAACTTTAGTATGTTTGGTTTTGTGTTAAATAGACGATTTCGATTCGAGTTGAGGTTTATTAGAACCGAACAAATGAGTTCGAACTTGTTCGCTAACATTTTGCCTCTAACATAGTAGGTGGTGATTTAGTTAATCTTTATGTTAACTTGACTTTTTAGGATTAGGGTGATATGGAGGGTGATATCAAGGCAAGTCCTAGCTTTAGCATGTTCGGGTTTCGTGTTAAATAGACTATTTCGATTCGAGTTGAGGTTTAACTGAATTGAACAAACTACTAACATTTTGCAACTTTTTTTTAAACTATTAATTGCAAACTTGCATGATTAATTATTAATAGAATTGATTGGACCCACCCCAAACCCTTATAATTTTTCTTTTCCCGATTAATTGCACTCGCACTGCACTACCACTCTCTTCCCCGGCGACGTCCTACCAATTTCAGGTATGTTATTCATTTTTTTTTTTAATCTTCAAATTCTTACTTCCCTCTATACACTCAACCCCACCCTCTCAAATGGGTTGTTGGGCAATTCATTTTTTGTTGTTTTTGTTGGTCTGGATTGTGATTTTTTTTTTTCTAAAATGTGAATTGGAGAGTTTGAGTATGGAAGTCCACCACCCGTGTTAGGAAAGAATTGGTCTTCCCCTTCTCTCAAATCTGTTCTTCATCTTCAAGACCCAAGGTTTGTTTTTGTTAATATAACATTTTTTGTTTTTAAATTTTTGGGGTTGTATGTTCAGTTGAATATTTTTATCTATCGTGTTTTGTTCGTGAAATTTTGGGATTAATGGTGATGAGGTCATATTTTTTATTAAATATGAATTTATATGGATTAGTGTATGCATTCTTGTCATTGCCACTAGCAGAGATATCACGTGTAATGAATCGAAATATAGCAGAGATATCACGTGTAATGTTACACGAAAGAAATGTTCCACAGAGGTTTAGGGCTGAAGCTATGAACACAACATGTTACACCATAGATCGGGTGTATCTCTGTGGAGGAACTACGATGACACCCTATGAGATATGGGAAGGTAAAACTCCAAATCTTAACTATTTCCATCCTTTTGGTAGTACGTACTATGTGTTGAATGATAGGGAACATAAAGAGAAGCTCGATCTCAAGAGTGATGAAGCTATTTTCCTTGGGTATGCTATCAATAACCGAGCCTATCGAGTCTACAACAAAAGAACTCGGACTGTTATTAAATCTGCGAATGTTCAAGTCGATGATTCACTGAAAACAGCTGATGTTTCTAAAGAAGGCGTGGCACAGTCCCTAGATGAAGAAAGCTCGAGTGTTCCAGCCAATGTTCCCACCAGTGTCAAGTGTTACAGATCAAGATGCTGTGATTGATAATGTGGAGGAAGCCACCCCAGCTAACAGACAACCATCCACTCGTGTCCAGAAGAATCGTCCTACTGATGAAGTTATTGGAGGTCTGAATGGTGGTATTCAAACCAGAGATAAGCCGAGAGTGAACTATGGAGAAATGATCCAAATGGCGTGCTTTACTTCATCCATTGAGCCCAAAAATGTTAAAGGGTTTATTATGCCAAGAAGAACCATTATAAGTTTGATTATAATGGTTTGAATGTGACTTTATCATCATTAAAGCCGTGGTAGATCTTTGAAGATCAAAGTACAGTTGCAAAAGCTTGGGCTGGGATGAAGGAGTCCGATGCAAAACAGGAGTTTGAAAAACAAAAAGATGTAACTAGCACATGTAAAAAATCTAGTGTAGGTCTAGAGTTAGTTCCAAAGAAACTTGCTGTTTTTGCTTCAAAAAGTGAGATTAAGAGAGCATTAGACAATAGGGAATCATTGTATTTAATGATCCGAAATGATGTGTACACCATTGATAGTGATCACCTTAAAGATTTGCCTAGTATTGTCTTATCTCTTTTGAAGGAATATAGGGACGTATTTCCAGATGAGATACCCGATAGATTGCCACTTATTCGAGGGATTGAACATCAAATTGATTTCATTCCAGGCGCTTTAATTCCAAATAGGCCAGCCTATAGAGCAAATCCCGATGAGACAGAGGAGATTCAAAGGCAAGTGGATGAACTCCTTGCCAAGGGTATTGTACGCGAATCTCTAAGTCCTTGTTCTGTTTCTGTAATTTTGGTTCCTAAGAAAGATGAGTTTGGGCGTACGTGTGTTAATTGTAGAGCCATTAAGAAAATCACAATTAAGTATAGACATCCTATCCCTAGGTTAGATGATATGCTTGATGAATTACATGGTTCTAAAATATTTACCAAGATTGATCTTAAAAGTGGATACTACCAAATTCGTATGAAAGAAGAAGATGAATGGAAAATTGCATTTAAAACCAAGTTTGGATTGTATGAATGGTTGGTTATGCCTTTTGGATTAACTAATGCACCTAGTACTTTCATGAGGTTAATAAATCATGTTTTCATCATTTTATTAGAAAATTTGTGGCAGTCTATTTTGATGATATTCTCATTTACAGTAAATCATTAGATGAGCATGTTTTACATCTTAAGAGTGTATTTACTGTTTTGCGTGAGAATCAATTGTATGCTAACCTTAAAAAGTATTCTTTTTGTTTAGAATCAATTGTCTTTTTAGGGTATGTTGTTACATCAAATGACATAAAAGTTGATGAGTCAAAAGTCAAGACAATTAGTGAATGGCCTAGACCTCAAAATGTTAGTGATGTTAGGCCAGTTATTCTTGGCTTGCAGGTTTTATAGAAGGTTAGAGATTTTTATTCTATTTCTACACCTTTGAATGAACTCTGTTAAGAAAAATGTATCTTTTGTTTAGAAGATGCGAACCATGAAAAGGCCTTTAACACACTAAAAGATAAATTGACTCATGCTCCAGTGCTTGCTTTGCCTGATTTTAATAAAGCTTTTGAAATTTAATGTGATGGCCTCCGAGATTAGTATTGGTGTTGTATTGATACAGGAAAATAGACTCGTGGCATATTTTAGTAAAACGCTTAATAGAGCAGCTTTGAAGTATGCAACTTATAACAAGGAGTTGTATGCCTTGGTAAGGTCATTACAAGTTTGGCAGCATTACTTGTGGATGAAGGAGTTTATCATCCATTCGGACCATGAGAGTCTCAAGTTTGTTAAATCTCAAGGGAAATTAAACAAACGTCATGCTAAATGGGTTGAGTTTATTGAAATATTTCCATTTGTAATCAAATACAAGACATGTAAAGATAACATTGTGGCGGATGCATTATCAAGGAGGTACTCGTTACTTACTTATATGCATACTAAACTTCTTGGTTTTGATTTAATTAAGGGTTTGTATATTGATGATACTAATTTCAGAATTGTGTATGACCATTGTTTGCATAAGCCGTATGGTGACTACTTTTTGCATGATGAATTCTTATTTAAAAAGAATAAGCTATGCATTCCACTTTGTCCTATACGTGAATTACTTGTTAATGAAACCCATGGTGGAGGGTTAATGGGACATTTTGGCATTGCTAAGACATATGACATATTGCATGAGCACTTTTATTGGCCTAACATGTTAAAAAATGTTAAAAGTGTTTGTGATAAGTGCATTACATGTAAGCAAGCCAAATCGAAAATCATGCCTCGTGGTTTGTATACTCCCTTACCTGTGCCTAGTCATCCTTGGATTGATATTTCTATGAATTTTGTGCTTGGTTTACCTAGGTCACGTTCTGGTAAAGATACCATTTTTGTTGTTGTTGATAGGTTTAGTAAGATGTCACATTTTATTGCATGTTCTAAAACTAATGGTGCGCAACATATTGCTGATTTATTCTTCAAGGAAATAGTAAGATTGCATGGAATTCCACATAGTATTGTGAGTGATTGAGATGTTAAATTTTTAAGTCACTTTTGGCGTACTTTATAGAATAAGTTGGGCACAAAACTTTTATTTTCTACTGTTGCACATCCTCAAACTGATGGTCAAATTGAAGTAGTTAATAGAACTTTGCCTACTTTACTTCGTGCTATCATTCAAAAGAATTTGAAGAATTGGGAGTCATGTTTACCTCATATTGAGTTTGTGTATAATAGGACTGTTCATAGTTCTACTAATTGCTCACCATTTGAGATTGTTTATAGTTTTAATCCTACACCTTTAGATATTTTACCTTTTCCTACTAATGAGTTTGTTCATCAAGAAGGAAAAAGAAAAGCAGATTTTGTGAAAGCATTGATGAGAAGGTGCGAAACAATATTGAGAGACGCAGTGAGCAAATTGCAAATCAAGTCAATAGAGGTCGACGATGAGTTGTGTTCGAACCTGGTAATTGGATTTAGGTACACTTAAGGAAAGAAAGGTTTCCAGAAAAGAGGAAATCTAAATTACATCCTCGTGGAGATGGACCATTCCGAATCTTAGAAAGGATCAATGATAATGCTTATCGCATTGAGTGACCTAGTGATTTTGGCAATGTTTCTTCTACTTTTAATGTTGCTAATCTTTCTTTGTTTAATCTAGGTGATTCGAGGACGAATCCTTTCGAGGAAGGGGGGAATGATACCAATCCGGCCAAGGAAGATAATCCTTTAAATGACATTAACGGCCAGATGACAAGATCCAAGACAAAGCGAATGAAAGCTTACTTGAATGGGTTGCTTAGCAAGGCTATTGAAGGATTCAATGAGATCATCACTCCAACGTCTACGCAAGGAATGTTATGGAATATTTCTTCATTGGCGCTTATCGAAGATAAACAATGGTTCCTAGAATTTTGGAACTTAAGGAGATTTCGAATTGAAGAATATCCAAGAGACGATCAATTACACGTGAAAACCTAAAGATGACGTGCTTTTTGTCTTAATTTTGGATCACGGTTTAAAGTAATTCTTTAGGGTTATAGATTGTTTGGTTAAAGTCCAAAAACGTTTTGTTGGGCTTGTTTAATTATCAATTTCGTTTTTAGGTTAATAATCACATGGTCCAAGTTATCTTGCATGATAAAGACATGTGATGGATTAATTTTAGGAAGCTTCAATAATGGTAGGTTTTAGGAAACAATTGAGATTTGATTCCAATTCAAATTAGGAAACCATTGGTACTTCTTGTAGCCTATTTAAAGGCCTTACTCTCTACGTTTTATTATGAATAAAGAATAAGAATTTTTCAATAAGGAATTTACTAAGCTTTGCTTATTTTCTTCAATTTAGGGAGTGAACTTAATTTGATCCCTCGCTACCTTACAAGCATCAACTTTTTAAAATGAAAAGAGCAATTCTATGTCTTGATTTTCATGAATTTGGAATATAAATGTAATTGTAATGGATTTTTGTGATTTTTTATAAGCTTTGTAAGATTTTCCTTGTTAACATATTGTTTTCATAAATTAATGTAAATGATATGATCAAATTTTTTTGTCATTTTGTGGGTCAAAATTAATCTAACTTATTATAAGGATAATTTGAAGTTAATTTAACAATACAATACAAATTTCTGTAAGCAACTCATACTACAAAAATGACTGGTAATATAGTCAAAGAAAAATAAGACTATAAAAGTAAGCCAATTGATGAAAAATATGATACCTATTGTTGAATACATACTTTTCCTTTTTGAAAATCCTTCATTTTGTTGTGATATAGTTCTTATTACTGCAGACTACCTCTTATATTATTATTAATATATAATAAAATTTATTATGTTTGCATGCGATAGTTAAAAAGGTAGTTCAATAGTGTTCCATCATTATATTGAATTTCCATGCTACTATTTCTTTGAATTCTTCATTAAAAAAATACACTTCTTTATTTAGGTTAATAAAAATAGAAGTGCTTTTTTATATATACAACTTAACACTAATTTCTTTTTTCAATTACACAATTCAATAATAAATAAGTTAATGCACTTGACATTTGTAGCACATATTGTGTTTTTTTTTTTTTTTTTTTGTCCTACTTTAAATAGAAAAATATTTAAGCATTACTTGTGTCTTTAATGAAAAAAATAATAAGCATATTTTTAACCGCTTTCATTGGGTCATATCAGATTTTTTAGGGTTTTCGATTGAGAGGAAGTGATGGAAAACTCACCACCCCCACCAAACGTCGCTGCTAATGAGGAATCGCCATCGCCGCCGTCAAAGAAACCAAAACTGGAGGACGAAGAAGTAGAAGAAGGATGGTTCTTTGGGATGAAAATAGAGTCGGATGTAGACCCCGATTCTTGGGAACCCGATGTGGATGTGTACGACAGCGAGGAGGACAAGAAATTTTTACGCAAATTGAGCGAAACGAACTACGACACGGACGACGAGAGGATCGACTACTGTAAACGTTTTACTAAGGAGGAGCTCCATGCCATGGCTGATGATTACATTAGCCAGACCAAAACCGGTGTATGTATTTCTATTTCTATTTCAACCTACCTAATTCATTGATTTTATTTGATTTACGTACATATATATATACATGAATTCTATGGTGGTTTTGTTTGTTGTCTCTCATTCTTGACTCTAAATTCCTTAAAATTCCTTGAACAGGGTTATGATGTTGTAACCTTTCCGCCTCCTAATTATCCATATGCTTGTTATTATATACCAAAAACAAGGTTCAAGGAGGACAAGAAAGAGTATCGATACGCCAAGGAGATGGCTGAGTTTGTAATAGCCCATATCAATGCTCAATTTGTATGTATCCTATATATATATATATGCTTCAGTACTTTTAATTACTTAGAGATGCATTTGGGAGGATTTAATTAGAGGGACTTATGTTTTTGCAGAATGACAAGTCTTACTGCCTTGTGGATGTTGACAAAGTTGTTGACACTACTCTCCAGCTCCCAGATCAAAATAGTCAAACAAGTTTTATTTCCCAAGGCTGGAAAAGGAAATTATTTTGAGAGCCATGGTACTCAAGTATAGTGCGTATGAAGATTCCGCAAATGCTGGGTTCAAAGACGACAATATGCACAATAAAATATTTAGGAATTTTATAAAAATATGACCAAGGAGTTAAAATACCAATTCACGCTCTTTTCAGTTGCCTGATCTGCTTAAACATGTTTAACACATGATCTCCATATTGAAAGGGAAGAACCCAAAAGAGTTAAAAGGGAATTGAAGGAACAGAAACTACTTGCGGGAAAATGTGTCTAATCAGCCATTTGTATTTGGCTCCCAGGGAACCCACAAAAGATGAAATGTACATGAAGATCCAGTAAAGTGATGCACAGAGCCCAAACAAACAAACATTTCTATACAAAAAAAAAGGAGCTAAATTATCCTGCTTACCAAACTCCATCCATGTTTGGTTTAGTTCATTGCAAGCTGAGCATATGATTCATGACCTGTGGAGGTATATCCGAGAATGCTGTTTCAGGTCACATACAATTGCTTGTTCCTGGAGAAACTGCATGCATTGCTTTGCATGTGCACCTCCCTTGGTAATTTCATTGTTCTATTTGAATTTGGAATTTGATATCCAGAAGCTTTCTTATATATGGAAGTCATTGTTGTATCCTTTTTCTTTTCCTTTTTCCATGAAGCTATATTCAAGAAAAACAGACTTGCAATTATGTACTGGAAGTATTCCATCATTCGTAGACTGCTTATCTTGCATTTGCATATGCTGGGCTTTTGATTGCTTTGTGGATATTTTTGTTATTTAACTCATACTCATGCATCTTGTAACTGAAAGCAAGTAGTTCATTGCAAAATTACAATGATCCTTTTTTTTTTAGGTTGTAGCTTCTGGTGTTGATGAACGAACACTAAAGCAGGAAGGAGTATGTGCTGATTCGCTGCCTACCACCATGGTAAGAGAAGTATAGAGTGTTTTCTCCCACATCTTTTACGGGAGATACTTTCTGTACAGATCGTGATTGCAATTTTTTGACAACTTGCTATAGTCATCTTTCTAAATTCTAGTGAATCACGAGAATAGAATAGTTCTAAATTAAACAAGGTAGAAGCTTGGAATCTGAAAGTGTAAATATTTGTTCTGTTTGTTAATTATGTATTTGTTTAATTCCTGAGAACCTTCCAGTGTATTGTACTGATTGTTTTCGTCAGGGTCATTCAAAGTCAGATTGTAATATTGATCAGCGACCAGTACAAAAGTGGAAGGAAAAAGTACCCTCTGATCGGCTAAATGCTCTGCCTACTCTGGCGGCAAAAGGAAAGGAAATGGCCTCGACATTGCAAAAATCGGTTGCTGTTAAACCAACGTCTATGGTGATTGGTGGTGTTGATGGGGTGATAGGGCCGAGTGGGTCACCTGATATTGAGGTAATACAGCCAAGGCAAATTCAGAAACCTGTTGTATCTTCCCAGGGCGGGAATGTTGCTCATGCTGGAGATACAAATCTAATATCAGAAAATTCTGAGATTCATGGTATAGTTCAGGTCCCTCTAGCTGATGCTAATGCTACTGTTGAAGAAACTAATATTGATGCTGAAGCTGGGGTGATGGGTGAAAGCAGGCTACTGCAGAGTGGTGAACTTTTGGTTATCCTTCCTCCACTTGACCCAGGGGGATGTTCTAAATTGCTAGACGACAGTGCTAAAGCCGATCATGTGTTACCTGGAATTGTGCCTTCAGGGGACTGTGTAGATGATGCTGAGAAGAGACTCGTTAATGGAGGAATGCAGGGTGTTAGTCCTATAATGGAGAAGGTAACAGTGGGTTTAGGCCGCATTCTGCAAGATGGTCATGATGGATTTGCTGAAAGTGATATGGATCGTGATTCAGTGGATGGTCTAGCATTTGATGATCAAGAAAAAAGGTTGGTAATTCAGGATTATATATTGAATTCTGCTGCTGTGCACAGGAAATCAAAACCAGGTATGTCTGATCGTGTTCTTCGTTCTATGCTTCGAGCATCACAATCTGATTCCCTTCAATCAGTTTCCCTATGAATTTTCTATATTGGAATGCCCGAGGTATTGGTAATGCTAATACAATCCGGAGGTTAAAACGAATTAAAAAAGAGCATAATGTGGTTTTCTTGTGCATTGCTGAACCAAAACTACACCAGAATGATTCCGATAGTATCAGATGTAAGTTGAAATTTGATCGTGTGGTGGTCAATGTTGAGAATAGGTTGTGGATTTTCTTTTCTGATTTCATCCAATTTTCGGTTATTGGTCAAAGTGTGCAACATTTATCTGTAGCTGTTTCTTGTACGGGTTGGGTGAATCCTGTAATAATTTCATGTGTTCATGGATTATCTACGATTGCTGGGAGACATAGTTTGTGGACCGATTTAACGGATATAAATAGAGGGTCACTGGGCTGGCTTGCATGGGGGGATTTTAATGTTATTACTTCTCCCGAAGAGAAGAAAGGGGGTCGAGGTTTCCATCATAGAGAGGCACATGATTTTCTGCAGTTTATTGAGGATAATGAATTGCTAGATACTGGTTTTGTTGGCTCTCGCTTCACTTGGTGTAATAACTGGAGTCGTCCCCCAAGGATTTGGAAGAGATTAGATCGGGCATTAGTCAATGAAGGCTGGGCTGATTTATTCGTCTCGTCGGTTCAGCACTTGAGTAGAACGGGATCAGATCATGCTCCTTTGCTCCTCACTTTAAATCCTAGGAATGCTGTGGTTCCTAAGCTCTTTCGCTTTCAGAATTTTTGGACTTCTCGTCGGGATTTCCTACAGGTTGTCACTGAGGCATGGAATATCCCTTTTAATGCTCGACCTTTGGTTCGTTTTTGTTACAAGTTAAAAGGTGTGAAGAATGCGCTAATCAATTGGAATCTTGCTAAGGTGGGAAACATCTTTGATCGTGTAAAGGAGGCTGAAGTAAATGTCCAGGCTGCGGAAGTGGAGTTGAAGTGAAGTAAAGGAGGCACTGGATGATTCAAGGTTGGAGGTTATACCTCAAATCCTGGTGAGGCAGGATAGGGATGTTCTGGAAGAAGACCCAACAACGGAGGAAATCCGAATGGCATTGAATGATATTGAAGATACTAGTGCTCCAGGGACGGATGGGTTTTCTAGTTGTTTCTTCAAGGTGGCATGGGATGTGATTAAAGATGATCTATATGACGCAGTGTTGGAATTTTTCAGTGGAGGTGAGCTACCTAGGGGGATTACTGCAACTATCCTGGTATTAATTCCAAAATGTGAAAATCCACAGAATTTTTCTGAGTTCCGTCCGATAAGTTTGTGTACGGTATTCAATAAAATTATCACTAAAATACTTGCTAATCGGCTTCGGAATTTTTTACCCCGTCTGATTTCTATTCAACAAAGTGCGTTTGTGAAGGATAGGGTAATCTCAGATAATATTTTGTTGGCACAGGAAATTGTGCGTTCACTACCGACGAAATCTAAAAAAGGTAAGGTGATCTTTAAGCTTGATATGATGAAGGCTTACGATAGAGTTTCATGGGTATTTCTATGTGGCATTCTTCGCCGGTTTGGTTTTGGTGAGAGATGGATCGATATGGTGTGGAGAAGCATTTCCAATTGTTGGTTTTCTGTCATGATCAATGGCTGCCCATCAGGTTTTTTTCGGTCTGCCAGGGGATTACGGCAGGGTGATCCACTTTCTCCTTCGTTGTTTATCTTAATGGCTGAATATCTTTCGCGTAGGCTAAATCTCCTTCTAGATTCTTCGGATTTTTCTCATCTTCGGGGACCCAGGAATTCAATTCCGGTCACTCATTTAGCTTATGCGGATGACATATTAATTTTTTCTTCGGGTGATCGTAAATCATTGACAGCAGTTTGTAAAGTCATTGGAGATTATGAAGAACTGTCGGGACAGAAAGTTAACACTTCTAAAAGTAAATTTTTATCCTTTGGTGGTAGAATGGTGTTGGTTAAATCTGTTCTTGCATCCCTTCATTCTCACATCTTGGCAGTGTCTCTTCCTCCTCGGTATATCTTTCACCAAGTATCTAATTTATGTGCGAGATTTTTCTGGGCTGGGTCATCTTGTGAACGAAAACACCATTGAATTTCTTGGGACACCCTTTGTCATCCACAGAGGGAAGGGGGAGTGGGTTTTCGTAAGTTCCTTGATATCGCAGATGCCTTTGCGATTAAGCTTTGGTGGAATTTCAGATTGCAGAAGTCACTTTGGGCAACTTTCATGCGTGCTAGATATTGTTATTCGGAGCATCCTGCAGTGGTTCAAACTTCTCGCAATGATTCCCATGTTTGGATGAGAATGATGGAAATACGTAAAGTTTGTGAACATTTTATTGGGTGGTATATTGGGGATGGAGCACTGGATGTCTTTCACGATAATTGGCAAAAAACTGGGGCCTTATCTATGCTTGGACAAGGAAATGGTTATACGCGTCTAAGTGATTGGTGGCGGAATGGTGCGTGGGATTTTTCGCAGGTGTCTATCCCAGCCCAGGTTAGGGATGTGGTAGCACAGTTGTCTCTGTCTTCTCAGAGAGCTTATCCTTTATGGATGTGTAACACTTCTGGAGGATTTTCAGTTGCATCGGCTTATGATCTTATCCGATCTAAGCGGCCAATATCCATGTTTTTAAATATGATTTGGCAGCCGGGCCAGGTTTCAAAAATTTCCTTTTTTCTTCTTCGTTTATATTATGGTCGAATTCCTTTGTCTAACTGGTTGCAGAAGATGAATTTGTTTGGTCCATTCCCCTGTATGTGTTGTGCTCGCCCTAAGGAGGAGACGTTAAATCATGTGTTTGGTGATGGGTATTTTGCTTTCCGGGTATGGAATTTTTTTGGTGATGCTGTCGGGATTCGTAGACAAGGTAGATCTTGGAGGAAAAATTGTCAATTGTGGTGGCGACTAAAAGGGAATTCGTACCGTCGGAGGATTTTTCGTTGGTTGCCTGGCCTCATTTCTTGGCACTTGTGGAAACGTCGGAATTGTGAGTTTTTCGAGGGTAAAGGCATGTCATGGGAGATGGTTTGTGAATGGGTTCTGAATGATTTGGTTCTCCTATGGCGTGTGCGGTTTCCATCAATTCAAATTACTGGGACTTGGTCGGAGATCCTCGACATGATTAGTTGTTTGCAAGTTCCTTGTTATTTTACTCAGGTGGTTTGGATTCGGCCATCAATGGGAAGTTTCAAATTGAACGTCGATGGTTGTTCGATTGGTAATCCTGGAAGGGGGGGTGGGGGTGCTTTGATCAGAGACGGGCATGGTAGATTAGTGGCCGCTCGGCTGCTGGGATTTGAGTTCGTTACGAGTCTTGAAGCTGAAACATTAGCGTGTTTAGCTGGTCTTGAATTGTGTACAATGTTTGAAATTTCGGGGGTCCAAGTGGAATCGGATTCTAAGTTATTGGTTGATCTCCTTAATGGTGTTGGGCTAGTGCCGTGGAAACTGCGAGAAACTATTGAAAAGATCCACCAGTTCTCGTGTGTCTTATCTTTTCGACATACGTACAGGGAGGCAAATCAACCAGCAGATGTGCTTGCGAAGGAAGGGTGTCTTTACCAACAGAATATGGTGATTACTGATTTTGGTGAATTGCCCACACAAGCCCGGGGATGTTTTAATTTGGATAGACTAGGAGTACCAAATCTTCGGGTACGTAGGAAAAATGTGTAATTTTACCTTTTTCCAATTTGTACTTGTAATTTTCCCTGACGGGTTATTTTATGATCTATTTAATAATATTGGGAGTGGTGCCCCTATCTGATTAGCCAAAAAAAAAAAAAAAAAATGTATTTGTTTATGTTGTTTTACATTCATATTATGTAATGGTCACTAATAACTTTTGTTTTGTTAGGATTTGTATTGAAGATTTTTTTATTAATAAAAGTTTGAAATTTAAATTTGAATTAATATTTTATTAATTTATTTTTATAAGAATTGTGTTAGAAAGAATTGTTTATTATTAAAATTTAAAATTTAAATTCAAATTTAATATTTTATTTATAAAAAACACTGTAGCAAAAATAATTACTGTAGCATTATTTTTGTTTTTAAAAATTTTGATAGAAAAATTGAACAAAACAAACAACTCATTTTGCAAATTGTGAAATAAATCACTAATTTTGCAACGTCCAAACAGAGCCTAAATTACCTTCCTTAAAATAATTAAGGAAATGGACTGTGCAGCATAATATGCACACAATGTAAACGGATAATATTATCCATGTACATACTGACTAATTGATCCGTAGTAGTAGTGGATCGCATGGTTAAGAAATGAGCAGTTTTCGTCAGTCTGTCTACGATTACCCATATAGTATCTTGACTCGTCTTTGTTTTCGGTAAACCGCTAACAAAACCCATAGTCACATGTTCCCAATAAAACTCATTCTTCCCTTTCATGCGTGATGGGAACGAATCGGATAAATTTAGGTTTGGTACCCAACAAAACTAAACTAAAACCCATAATGTATTATGTTTTATAAATCCTCAAAATTTGTAATGAGAGCATTTAAATTAGTCTCCGATCATGGTCACAAAAGTTGTAACTAAGTTTCAACTTTGCCAACGTGGTTTCAAATGGCTAAACCTTTATAGCCAAGAATCAAAATAGCGTAAAACCAAAACTATATAGAACTAGATTTCAAATAGTAAATCGTTCATGATTCTTCGAATATAAAGTTTCACACAGAACATGTACAAAAGTTAGTTTAAAAGAATAGTCTAAAATTTTTGTATCACAATTCAGAAATGCCGTGTTTAGTTCAAATCAATGTAACTTGGCACTGACATACCAAAATGATACGAAACCAAAATTATTTGAAACTAGGTTCGGAATACAGAAATTCTTGTGTTCTGGGAATTTTCAAATTCTACATACCTAGTGCTGAAAATATTATTATGAATGGTTTCAAAGATTTTACAAAAATTCAGATATGCCAACGTAATTTCAAATAGACATAACCTTTTATTCAATAACCTAACGAATATGAACCCAAAAGCATATGAAACTAGATTTCAAATGATAAAATTTTTATGTTTTAGAAATCGGATAAAACTTCCTTATGAATACAACTTTAAGCTTCAGCTCACGTTTCATTTAAGCTTTATACCGAATAGTTTAAAGATACAGTACAAAACCAATACAGCCCATTCAACCTACAAGTCAATCCGATCATCAAAGAAAAATTAATCCATGAAACACATGGCCATGTTTAACAGTATACAGTAAGAAAACAACAACATATCCTTTCACTCACAACTTAACATGGCCGGGCATGCTACCACAAAATAATATAAAGTTCATGTTTTAAAACTTTTCAAATTATGTCTAGAAAGGGTTCACTAATCAATTATATTCGGGTGTGAATACAGTCAAACAAATCATACCATTTTCAAATTCTCAACTCTGCCCTAATGAGGATTCTCTTAGGTTAATTATTGGTTAGGAAGTAATTAATAAGGATTCTTTTAATTACTAATAACAGAAGGAATAAGGTTATGTCAGTGGATTCCGGTAACTATAACCAATTGATTTAATTATACAGTTACATTATTGCATCAATGATCAAGTTACTAATTAGTGTGGATTCAATGATTTAACTGGACTTTCTTTCTTATTGATCAAACTCTTTAGTATTTTATTTTGTTTATTTGTTTCTAATATTTGTTGGTGACAAGTTTGAAGGAAAAAGTACACCCGTTCCCTTGGGAGACGACCTTACTCTATTGCTATACTAGTAAAGAATAGGTTTTAATTTTGGTGGCATAACGACACGGCCAAGGAGTAGTTGCTCTGGGATTGCAATTGTTTTTTTACCTGATGAAGCCCAAATCTGCACCTTGGGAAATTCTTAAATCACCGAGCTATAGCTACCGAGCTCCAAACAATAATCTTGTAACCTTTCAACGTTATCTGTAAAAAAGAATAGCGTAAGAGTAAAGGCCCGAGGTGAATCCCTGGGAGTCCACTCCAATGCTAAAGTCAGTAGTTGAAAATTTCTTTTTAGAATATGATTAACGTATATAAAATATCAATTATATTACTGTTAAACTGTTTCCGGGTTTCTCTCCTGGAATGCTGAAGATTAGTTCTGGTTCTATTTGACTTATTCCTCCATATTAGGGAATATTTGAGGAAGGTTATATCAATACCTCCTCAAGTCGGCATAAATGTTTTTATTCCGACTTGATAATAACTCCCAAATATGCCCAAGCTGATCTCGTTAACCCCAATCAGAGAAAATAATGCTTCGATAATAGAGAGGGTGTTTCGATACTAGAGATGATGCTTTGATATCAAAAAGGATGCTTTGATATCAGAGCAAGATAATGTCTGACCATAAAGCCTTGCACGCGTTTTCATTCAAAATGACTGTTATCTTCTAACGGATACGTTACACTATGTAACTTCGAAACTATTTAAAATTACTCTTCTTCAATTTAAACTCACCATAATCCACATTTCCGTATTATCTTCTTCAAGCTGAAGTTTTAATTTCAAACAACTGATAATGATAAGTCCTTTACCCCTTTCCTTATAAATTGAATCGATTGCTTGGTTCTTCTTCACCATTTCCATAATTTACTTCAAGATTGCATCCTTCGTCAGGTATGTCTTCCGAAGAACATTCTAACTCATCAGAACCAGTCAATTCCGCAAGTTTTGTAGAGCCCTCTGCTTCCCATACCCAATCCGTAGATGTCAGTCTAGAATCAATAGGTGATAAGAATCCTTCACCATCTGGTCATAACGTCTCACCTCCGACTAACAGTGATTCTTTAGTTTCTCCCGCAGTAGAAATTCCCCTTAGGAGATCCCTTAGGCAGTCTAGCAATACCAATCCTGGAACTAGCAGGGCTGTAAAAACTACCGAGGAAGAAATGCCCGAGCAGACTAGCAACGAAGTAGAAGATATCACAGAGGGTATTCTTGCTAACTCCATTCCCTCTACCTTGAATAGGAAAAATGTTAACCGTATACTAAAAAAGTACTTTATCCCAGATCATATCACTGTCCAAGTTCCATCAAAAGATGACCGAGCTACTTATCCCCCTCAAGGTCACATAGCTCTTTACGTACATCAATTTCAGGCCGGTCTTCGGCTACCCATCACGGGTTTACTCTTAGGTGTCCTAGATCATTATAAGGTTAGTTTAAGTCAACTTACCCCAAATTCCGTTAGGACTGTCGTGTGCTTTGAACTAGTCTGCCGACACTCTAGAGTTGCTATTAGCCTTCCTTTGTTTAGGCGTTTCTCTCTTTGAAAACATTTCCAAACGAAATGGGATGGTTTTACTTTAACCGACGTGCCAATAGAGTACCTCTCTTACAAAATTTCTCGAGCTCTATCCATCACTGGAAAAAGCGATTCCTTTTTGTAAGCACTGAATTCATTGGCCAAAATCAACCGTGGAGAATTACCAATAGCATAACTGATCGAGAACCAAAAGATTCTACGATATAGGTGGGGAGAGAACATTAGAAACCTAGGGGTTACCTTTGATGTGTCTCGATTGTCTGAGAGAATTTTGATTAAAGGCGGGTTGAGTTCTGCCGTTCTCGGTCCTAATTATAAAGGCCTCAAAGATAGACACAGAGTCGAATGTAAGTGCTTCGCTTTATATTGTGAATTGTGTGTGTGTTTTGATTTGGAACACTTTCTAATGTTGGTTTTCATGTGTGAAATAATGGATTTGAGAAAATATATTATGTATATAACGTGCTCAATCCAATAGAGAGATATCTCAACTACTTACTGGGCATAGTTTTGCTCATACCACAAATATTGTTATCTTTGCAGATTCTAAGGTTTCGATTGCACATAATGTGGATGACAGGAAGTACAGAAAGATATTTTGTGGATGTTGTAGTTATGTAGAGATAATGTTAAACTGTGTTAGAATGGTTAATATTGAAGCATTCTTGTTCCTTCTTTTGGATGTAGTACGAGATCCTTATTGTAATGATGTTTATAGTCTTGTGGTTAAAGTTGGTGAATTGTAATAGATGTGTTGGGCTGAGCAATATTGGAGTATTGTTTCTTGATTTTGATGTATATAGTTTCAAGACGATTTGAAAGGAAACGTATAGTTATGATTGTAAGTGAACTCTTCAATTATAAGTTGTATATACATTCCTGGTTGGAGAAATATGTGTCATATAGAAAAGTTGTAGGTTTGAATGTTCCTTGTTGGAAAAGTGGATTTGAGAATGTACATATTGACTATTATGGAATGTGTGGCCTATATATGTGTGTATATATATACTGTTGGGATAGTCAACTTTGATAACAGGAGGCTTCGCACTTTTGGAGTTGGTTTCTAAAAGTTTGGCCGTGCCATGTCCGGTTTTGGGGCGTGACATTTAGTGGTATCAGAGACTAAGTTGATATCAATATGTACATATAAGAGATGAAATCCAATACATTACTTGTTAGGAATATTGTTAGCTCAAAAGCATTGAAAGTTCAAAAACTAGCCGTTAGGTTGGAAAAACTAAGTTTCGGACCGTCTTTAGGACCCTTGAGGTCGTCCGAACCTATTTAACTGGAAGCATGATATATTAGTCGCGACAGTTTCGGACGGCCGAAAGCTCCCCTGCGCCGTCCGAACCTATTCTTCAGAGAGGCTTCATTTTTCACCAAGTTTTAGACGACCATTTCACCAAAAGAGAGGTCGTCCGAACCTAACTTTTGGACGGCCGAAAGTTTAATGAGGTCGTCCGAACCTATTCTTCAGAGATGCTTTATTTTTCACAAGCTTTCGGACGATCAGTTCATCAAGGGGTCGTCCGAACCTAACTTTCGGACGTCCGAAAGTGTAAGTAGGTCGTCCGATCCTATTCATTTTGAACTTGTATTCAATTTTCGTTTTCCGAATCATTTGTGCAATTGGGTAAGTGGGTTCTTACATCCTACTACTTCTTGGGAAGATCTTTTTAAGATCCTAGGTCTCACAAATATCGTACTTGTTAGGAATACCATTGTTTTTGTTTTTCCTTCTTTCTTTTTGATGCTCATACGAAATAAATAATTGGTTGATCTGTTATGATAGGATTATGGCACAAAATAAGGAAAGTGAAGAGAATCCCGACATTGTGATAGTGTTATAAGAGCCTAAGTTGATAAAAAAAAAAGGTTTAAAGATTTCCATGATCATTATATAATACAAACTAAGCCAATACTAGTATTAAGAATCACTAGAGAATGATTATTTTTTTTATTGTTCAATTGAAATGCCAATGGGAATTGATTGTTGAGAAACAATTGAGGTTACCTATCTTACATAAGGAAATTTATTCGGGAGTCAAGGTGGACATTGGATGCTTAGATTTGAAAAACAAAGAGTTTAATGACATTTTTCAATAGGAAATTATCGGTGTTTACATATGATACACAAAAAGATTTATTTGAAATAGTGTGTGCATGGGATATATAAGATTAAATATTAAGGACTGAATTAGAATTTTCTAATGGGAATATAAGTATGATATAGCTTATGATGGGTGGATGATTAATTATTTTAAATTGAAGAATATAGTATTGATATACATTTTTAATAATTCTTTGCTAGTATTGTGATCTAAATGGTAAGAAGTCGTTATTGCACTTGTGTGAAGCTTTACACCCTTATGAGAAATTCCCACCATGAGATATTGAATGCTCTGTGAACTAGTCAATGTGCAACAATTTGATAGTGTAATAGATTTACATGTTTGGGAGATTTTTGAAGAACGAATGAGAGCAAAAAGGATAACAATGAAAGAGACGACTTTTGCACATTAAAGTATATACCAAAGATGAATATAGAATTTGGAGGAAGGATATAGTGGCTTAGAGATATGATCAAATATGGACTAGGCATGCGGGACTTGTGCATTGATAGTACATGGCTGAAGCTTAACTCCCTTGAATTGAATTTCCTATATGGATCTTCAATGGATTCAATTTCTTGTCCAATTATGTTGGAAGAGCATATCGTGTGAGATATACCTGATGAATATGAACTAAGTTTTGGTGGCTTGACCACACATGATTCTTGATGAAAATTTAGGGCAGAGTTGAAATCTTATTAAATTCAAAAACTAATGACTTGAATAACATATTACGTGAAAACTACTAAACTATTCTACTTATTAAGAAAAACTAGGATGCTAACTCCTCTAAAAACTAAACTAGGATAGCATAGGATCGAATGCTAACTCCTAATCAAAAGAACACTATTTAAAGAATTCTCTCAACAAAACAATAACTAAAATCATGGCTGAAGTTACTTCAAGATCCCAATCTCCACAATCTTAGGAAATTTTTATTACAAAGAATAATCTCCCCAACTAACATAACCAAATCTTCAAAACTTTCTCTCTCTTAGTAAAATCCTTCTTGGTAAAATCTTCTCCTTGTAGTAAAATCATTCCCAACAAATCTCCTCAAATTCTTCTCAACTTTTTGCATCATTTTAGCTCATTTGTTTACCATTCCATTCATCTCTCACATATCCTAAAAATATAATAATACCATGAGTTTTAAGACATAAATGCTAATAAAAAAGATATGAATTTATTACAAATAAATATAAAATATTGACTCTATCAACTCCCCCATACTTGAACCATGCTTGCCCCAAGTATGGTTTATTCCAATAGGACACTAAATAGAACAAAAACGCAAAACACTTGGACTCAACATGATAATGCCCTTAACTAAATAACCAACAAGATATAAATTGAAACTCAACCTTCTTACCACTTAACCAATCCTTGTACCAGATAATGCAAACATTCCTTTCATTTAAGTTAAAAATTGCAAGAATAGAATTAAGCTCACAGTTCCACTCAATAAGGGCACACTAAATAAGGAAATGTATATCACTCAAGCAAGGTATTATCATAAGCTTGCAAATTAGTCACATCTCCACCATAATCAAATAACCATATACATAAATCAAAAAGGTCTTTTTGGGTTGTAATGGGGCTAAGGTGAGAGGTAGGATAAAAGGATAAATGTGGGCTAAAATTTATCAAAGAAAAATGTTAATGTTAAGTATAACTTATTTTCACAAAAATACTTCTTACATAACCACACTTTCCACAACTTCTTTACATCAACCAATACTTATTCTTGCACAACAATGCTTCACTTTCTTTTTCTGAGCATTTTTTCTCTTTTTTCATTCTTTTTTCATTTTTTTTTCTTTTTTTCTTTTTTTTTATTCTTGAACAATGAAACACTAATAAAATTTAAGTTGCAATAATAAAAAAAAAATCTGCACAAATAACAACAGGTGGCTATATTTATTTAGGAAGTATTTTGCTATCTTAAAATATGATTAACATGTTCTTTGATAAATGGGTTGAAAAAGAAAGCTAAAAACAAGTTTTAATGGCTAATTTTTCTTGGGTGTTAAACAAAGAAAAGGTCTAGGCTCAAAATGGCTCACTAAGGGTCAAATTAAAATGGTAGGAAGTGTTTTAGAAAGCTGAAATTGTTTATTCCTAATTTGCCTTAATCATTTTTATGCATATAATCATTTATGGTTTCAGCATGTACTTCAAAGCAAACTTTATAATACCCAATACATTTTAATCAAACCCTCACAATAAAATTCAAAAGTACCAAGAAAGTGGTTCTTGTATACTTTAGGCTCAAAAACTCACTTATTGGGTAAAAGGAATAAATTCTTGCAATTTTATCATCCTAAAATACATACAGGACATTTACATTAACTAATACAAAGATAACCCCCAAACTGCCCAAACATGCTTCAATTTATATCAAAATTGTTTATAAAGTTTAGAGGCATTATGATTTATTTTAAAAAATAAGACCAACATAAACTAACTACATAAACTATCGTAATCATGCAAAAAAAATAGAAATTAAAATGCAATAAAAAATTAACCTAAGCTCCCCCATACTTAAACAATACATGATCCTTCATGTATAAAAGAAAATAATTAACGCACAACATAAAAGGATGACATAAAGTGAAAGAAAATATGAGAGAGTGTAAAAGAAAACTCATGGCTTTGGGTGTTTAAACCCTTGAGAATTGAAGTATCCTTGAATGGTTTGCTCCGAAATCGTGATCCGTTCATATATCCTCTTCATGGATTCTTGGAGCGTGGCAATTTGGGAAGATGAATTTGAAGATGATGGTGAGAAATCAGCACGTTTATTACCTGTGGAAGGAAGAATAGAAATTTAGATTTTGTTCTTGTCATGATGAGAAAAGAGAAAATTAGTGTTCTTGAAAAAACCCAGAATTTGCCGCACAATGTTTCTGTCCGAAAAAAGTGAATTATGAGAGAAACATTTATAGCTATGAAAATAATATAAAACTAACCCTAGTTATTTGCCGTATGCAAAGACACAAAAATTTATTTTGGACTGAAAAAAACTCTTTTTGATTTTTAATTTTTTTTAAACGACGATGACGTTACCGGACGTCGCGACATGCGACCGTGCACGTCGCGATGTCCACACACGTCGCGACGTCTAAGGGCTCCCGACGTCGCGACGTAACTCTCTGGAACTTTTCAAAAAAATGCACAAAAAATCGACGAAAAATCATATTTAATTCATTTTGTCCACGTCGCGACGTCCAAGGGTCCTGACGTCGCGACGTGGTGCACATTTTGCTCTTTATCACGATTTTCTTCAAAAAATTTTATAAGACAACATAAAATTCAATCTTAACTTCTTTCTTACCTGCAAAAGATAAAAGAATGAAGTTAGTTATTATACTAAAGACTAAAAAAATAATGTAAACTAATTAAATGCAAAATCATAAAAATGGGTTGCCTCCCATAAGCACCTTTAGTTTATTGTCTTTGGCTAGACATGAACTTTTGTTGATCAAGTAATTGGCGTGGTAAATTTCAAATGGACAGGAAGTGATGTTAACTCCAACTTGAGTTTCTACAAAGTCCATTTAAAAGCGTCTTGCACAAAAGTATGTTGCACAAATTTTTCAACCAAGGATTCAATAATATTAACATTAAAAACAGATTCCTGGTCATTTAGGCATTTCATAGCCTTGATGAGTGGGACATTGGTCTCCACTTTTTGGAATATATTCAAGAGATTTTGTGTCTCTTCTTCCTTATGCTTTTCAACAAACCAGTCAGAAAAAGGTGATGTCAAAACAACTTGATGCTTAACAACTGAAGGTTTGCTACTTACCTCGGGTTTATGTTATCGAGTCTGATATTGGCATGTCGCATGACTCTGAATTGGATATATGGTCAACTTCTCCCTTGTCAAATTCACTTTCAAGCATTATAGCACTTACATTCTCACATGTATTCACCTCCACTTGTGCTGGCAATTTACCTTGATTAGCTACCAACCTTTCTATTGCTGTGGCCATTTGAGTGATTTGTATGCCAATATTGGCAAAATTGGCCATTGTCTCCTGTTGGAATTTGAGATTTTCACACGCAAGAGTTTTAAGCACATCTTCTAAATTTGGATCCGGTATAGGCACGAGTGGTTGGAATAGTTGTTGTTGTGGTAGAAAGTGAAATTGATTGAAATTGGCATTTTGATATTCAGATGACGTATAGGTCAAGTTGTTTGATTTTTATCTTTGGCATTCTCGTTTAGGTCATGTTTCTGGGTCTCGTTTAAAGTTTTTGGTGTCTACAGGAGTTTTAGGTCATTTGGACAGTCATGATATTTCTGATTGTAGTGGTTGTAAACTGGCTAAATTTTCAGCCTTGCCTTTTAATATTCAATTGCGCCATTTGATCTTGTAAATTCTGATGTGTGAGGACCCTCTCCCATATCCACCAAAGGAGGATCTAGATATTATGTATCTTTTATTAATTATTTCACTCGTTATACTTGGGTTTATCTTATGAAACACAGGTCTGATTTCCTTACCATATTCAGTAACTTTCGAGCTCTTGTGAAAACCTAACACTCATCTGTCATTAAATGTTTTTGGTGTGATTTGGGGGTTGAATACACTTCTAACGATTTTTCTCAGTTACTTGCTTCTGATGGGACTATCCATCAAACCTCGTGTATAGACACTCCTCAACAAATGGTGTTGCTAAGAGAAAACATCGCCATCTTGTTGAAACAGCTCGTTCGTTCTTGTTGTCAGTCGAAGTTCCTAGCGTGTTTTGGGGGGAAGCAATTCTTACCGTTGCTCATGTGATCAACAGAATTCCAATATATCATAATTCAGGTTCGGTCCCGTTTGAAAAGTTGTATGGTCATTTACCTGATTATTTTTCTCATTACGCGTCTTCGGTTATACTTGCTTTGTTCTTCGACCACATGTTGAGCGTAATAAATTGTCTTCTCGGTCCGCCTTATGTGTCTTTTTGGGTTATAGTGCTGGTCAAAAGGGATATCGTTGTTTTGATCCAATTAGTCAAAAATTATATGTCTCACATCCTGTTGTGCTTTTAGAGCATATTCCATTCTTCTCTGTTCCTGCTAGTTCACATCATATGACACAGTCAGATCTGGTTCGTATTGATCCTTTCGATACCGATCCCAATGAAGTTCTATCTGATACTTTAGTTCGCGAGGTATCCACCTCCCATGTCTCTGTTCCTACGACCACCTAATTGTCGGATGAGATTGCGGATAATCCTCCTATGCGTCAGTCCACTCGCACTCGTAAGTCTACTAAACTCTCCGATTTTGAGTACTCCTCTTATTCTACTTCATTTGCTTCCTTTGTTGCCTCTATTCATCGACTTTTTGAGCCTTTGTCCTATAAAGAAGCAGTTCATGATCCTCTTTGGCAGGCTACTATGGCTAGGGAACTTACTGCTCTCCACCAGACTCATACATGGGATTTGGTTTCGCTGCCATCGGGAAAACATACCATTGAGCGATACAAGGCTCAATGGATCCATTGATACAAGATTAAAACCAAATCAGATGGATCCATTGAGCGATACAAGGCTCGACTTATTGCTAAAGGCTATTCTCAAGAGTATGGCATATATTATGAAGAAACGTTTGCCCCTATAGCAAAAATGACAACTGTTTGCACTCTGATCGCAGTTGCTTCCGTTTGCCGATAGAGAATATCTCAGATGGTGATAAGTCGTTTTTTACCAAAATAATTACTTACTCTTAAACAATAAATCAAGTATAGTACGAGTAAGGTCGATCCCACGAGGAACAACTATATCTTCTAATTTCGTTAATTTGCAAATCGTCACAACAAATCAATTAAAAGTGAAACTAAAGAATAACTAAATTATCAAAAGAAATTAATACAAAGAAAGATCTGGCAATAAGTAAATCCACACTAATCAATTATTATTGTTCATTGACTCAAAGATAACAATCTCTATTTAATCAATTAGTTATAAGTTACCGAGAATCAGCTCTGACATAACCCAATTATTCCTTAGTTGTTCGTTAATTGACAAGTATCGGCTTGACTCAATTAATTCCCTATTTATAACACAACCTGGTCGGAATCAGCCGAACACCAGATTTAATGTTATAAAAGCATTACGCAGTGAAGAACCTAACTCTAACAAATCATATCATGAATCAGCATGCAACAATTTGTTAACCAATTATTTCCGTCTACCAAGACAGTAGCATCGCCACTAATTAATCTTACTTATCAAATCCAGTGACTTGACAAGGGATTAATTGGCTCTACCTAATTATATTAAATGTGATCAATCTTTAATTAAATTAGATAATTAACTTTAGGCTTAGAAAACTCTTGGAATTAAATAAGAGAAAGTTTATGAAGAACACTTCGGTCTCACAATTTATGCATGATTAGTGCTTCATTACCAAAGCCAGATAAAGAACTACTCACTAAACATAATTAAAATAAAGCAGGAATAAAAATATGAAACAGAAATTAAATTAAACTAAAAATTATCAAACCAGAACCCGTCGTTTGGGCAAACGACGAGCTCTGAAATTCTGGGCAGCAGCTATTCTGCAAACCCAGTTACTGCAGCAAAACTCTAAAAAACGTGAAACTGAAACCTTGAAGTAAAAATCGACCCTCTAAACCCTAAATAATCTTCTCCTTATATAGGAGAAGAGAATTAAACTTCCTAAACAAATACAAAGAATGAAATCTTCTTGTTTCCAAAACCATTAAAGCCACCTGCGGCATTTAGAATGTAAATTTCCTAATTGCTTCAAACATCAGTTTGGTAATTGCCAAGACTTCTTCTTCTTGCCAAATCTCTCCAACTTTATCTCCAAGTCTTTGATCTTCTAGAAAACTCCTTTAAATTCACCTTTTCCTCTCAGCAATCTCCTCTATGGAACCTTCCAAATCCTGCACAATTTAATGCCATTAAGTACACTTTTCACCACACAAAGCACATCAAAACAAAGATAATAAACTGAACATTTATGTGCTTATCAAGATCCCCACACTTGAATCATGCTTGTCCCTAAGCATAAAAATAAAACAAAAAACGAAAACAAACTAAACTAAACAATCAAACAACCATTTTCACTAAACAAGCATCAATCTAGCCAAAACAAATATCCTTCAAAACAGTTGGGTTTAATTCAAGTAACAAACTTATGCATCATAAAGTCCTCCAAGTCAAACTACACAATTCTGAGTAACTCTCAAAAATCTCTCCAAGCACTCACAAGATATTCAAGATTGGGTTCAACCACTCAATAATCACACATGGAAAACTTCAACAAACTTGCAATTGTGTCAAAAGAGCATCATAGTATTAAAATCAAACAAGAATGAAAAGGTCTTTAAAAAGGTTGTAATGGGGCCAGGGATTAACAAGGTATGGTTTAAGATGGTTTAAAAGGCTTAAAAATAAAAACAAACAAAGGTGTAAGCAACACTTGTAAAAACATCACTGCACAAAGTCTCAAGATTAGTAACTCCTCAAAGCAAATTCAGTCCTGCATTCATTCTCATCATTTTTTTTTCTTTTTGCCTCAGCCAGCAGATTTGTCTCTCTTTTTCTTTTATTTTGCTGCTGCTCTTGTCTTTTTCTTGCCACAGTTAGGCATAGAACACATGAATATTGCAAACATTTTCTGTTCTCATTTTCTTCCTTACTGAATGTTGTTCAAGAAAATTCTGGATTCCAGAATATCAGTCAAAGCATACTGAACTTCTTCATTCATAGAGACTTAATTTTGCACTTCTCTCATATTGCTTACTCAAGGGAACATACATCATAACAAATTAGTCACTTACACCTTTAGGGCCAAAAGAAAGCTAAAAGGTCTTAGGTGAAATTTTTAGATGGTTTAAATACAAAGAAAGGGGTTAAGGCACAAGGGGGTTAACTAAAGGTAAATGTGAGGGTAGATACGAAAAACTAAAGACAAAGGGGCTCATTCCTAAAATGCCTTTATCACATTCAAGTTTAATTCCAACATCACAATACCCATGCACAACAAAGCAAGTTTAAGAATTCAACCATGTGCGATTTGCACTCAATTCAAAGAACAATTCATATAAGCATGAACAAAGTGGTAATTCCATGCTTGGCTCAAAATCCTCACTTTAGGTTGGCAGAAATGCTCAGAATCATTAGTCATCATACTTGGAATCATACTCAACTAGCACAGCCTATTACTATGAATTAAACCATAACTAAACTTTTCTTCACAAAAACAGTTTGGCTAAACAATGCTTATAAAGTGAAAATAAGTTAAACAAAACTAACAAATCCTAAAACACACTAAAAATGTAAACTGTTGTTTTGTAGAATTTTCAAGATTTTCTGATTTTTTTTTTTAATTTAAGAAAAACAAAACAACAAAACACATCAAACCCTCCCCACACTTAAACATCAACATGTCATCATGTTAGAAAGGATGAACAATAAAACAGAAAATAGACAAACTGAGAAACTAAAACACAAGAAATTTAAATCAGAAACAAAAATAAAGAAAAAGGGAAAAGGGACAGCCTGAATGCTTTTTGATGGCGTTGGGCGCGAATCGTCAGTGCGCGGAGCAGTGAATCGAGGAGAATGACGCCGGGCAGTGGTGGACTCGTCGAGTGGGCAGAATCTAGAGAATTTCAACCTGGGATGTGCGGAGCTCGGCTTGGGTTGCACGGAGTCATCGCTGGAATCAGAGGACGGAACGGTGTCAGAGAAGGTGAATGTTTCCGGCGAGTCGGACTCTGTGGACTCGTCGGCAAAATAGACTCGCCTTCCCGGATTCAGACGCAAGATCTTCGGAGTTTGCCGAGGCCGTTGACGTTGTGCAAGAGGCGGTGGCGTTGGTGATGGAGCTTCATGGCGAGAGTGGTGTCAGTGGTTGGCGATGAAGCTTCAGGCGAGGACGAGGGCTCCGGCGGAGGTGACGCCGACCGTCAGATTGACCATGGGGGTGCGTGGGCGAAGGGCTGGCCGGCGGTTGAGCTCGTCGAAGGCTGTTGGCGAAGAGGAAGCAACAAGGGTGTCAGCTAGGGCTTTGGTACAAGACAAGTGGGAGAATGGGTTTATGGGACCATTGAGGGAATGTTAGTAATTGGGATTTGGGACCATTTGGACTCATTGGTGTAGAATAAAAGTGGGCCTCCCAATAAAATAATATGTGTGTCTAACGGGCCCAATTCTCTATTGACAAAGGCTATTTCTCTACTTCCCCATTATTTAAATCCAAGCACTCCATGTCTGCAACTGAACTAGCTCCACATTTTTAGCCACGTTTGCAAAGAAATTTGGAACAAGAAGACAACTTATTAATTGACAAGAAAAATAAATAAAGAAATAACGAAAAATTGAAAAAAATTTAAAATTGGGTTGCCTCCCAACAAGCGCCATTATTTAATGTCTTTGGCTGGACCAAATATGTTCCGAACTCAGGAAACCATTGGAGGAGGCTCTGGAGGTGGTCTTGGAGAAGGTACATCTTGTATGCAAGTCAAAGTTTTTCCTCCAGTTTCCTTGTCTCTTCTTTGATACCAAATCAATTTGATCCATGAGCTTTGAGGAAGATTCTTGTTATTGATAGTGGGCAGCATCTTTTCCTCACTCAAAAGCACAGATTTCAGAGGTTTATTCAAGGATCTCAGTTTCATAACAGGAACTTGCAAAAGATAAGGAAAAAATGTGTCAGCAGGAGCTCGTTCGGGCAAACGGGAACTCCCTGGGTTTCTTGAAAACACTTGTATCGCATGTATTGATTGTGTCTCATCCATTATTTCCTCATCCTCCAATTCTTTAACTTCAAAATCTGGTTCTTTATATTCACGGGGTAATGTATGCTCAAGAACAACCGGCACATCATCACATTCCACAACCATCTCCTCTTTTGGATGTTGATTTTTCTTGGCCAGAAAATCATTTTCAAATCTTGCACACTTTGGCACTTTTCTAATTGGTTCAAGGATTGCGTCGGTAACCTCCACCTTGTTTAAGATGGTTAAGATGTCATCCAAATCCTCATTCTTGGCGTTCCCTTTCAACCTGTTCGGAAAAGGTGGAAGTATCTTAATTTCAGAAGTAGAAAAATTCAATTTAGAACTAACCTCTGATTTCTGCCCAGTTGTCGTATGGTCAAACGACGCTGGTTCTGAAATATGCTATTCTTCAGCTGCATGGTCGAACGACGTGAGTTCTGAAATCTGTTCTTCAGCCTTTACCTTGGCAGTTGGTTCTTCAATCTTTTGTCCACTACTTAACATCATGGTACTGACTTCTTCCATTGGATTAACCAACACTTGGGATGAGATGTTTCCATAATTACTTAGCAAGTTATTGAATCGAGTAATTTGGTTACTCAATTCTTTAAAACTTGCCATTGTGGCTTCTGTTTCTTGTTGCATCACATTGTCTCTCTGCATATTTTGTACTGAGTTAGTTAAATTTGCAATTTGATCTTCAAGAGATGTACCTGAACTTGTAGTGGAATGTTTTGGCCAAAAGAAACCATTGATTCTTGCTGTTGCCATATCCATGGTGATGTCTGTTGTTGCACCGTATTCCCATCAATGTAGTTTGGGTAGTTACACCACTCTGAATTGTATGCATCGGAATACGGGCTGTGATGATGTTGTGGATGAAAACTCCCAATTTGGTTGAATTGTGCCCTTGGATACTCTTGAACAAATTGATACCTAGCTGTTGGATGACCAAGATTTCTGTGTATTCCACGTGAATTTGTCTGTTGAACAGCACCTGAACCTGCAACTAATTTTTCCACTGAAGAGATCAATGTATCTAATCTATTTTCAATAGAAAACATGTTTACCTCGTTCATCCGTTTGGGCAGACGACGACTGTTCAAAACCAGAAATTATTTCTTGGTGTCTTTCCTTCAATTCTTTCCTCAACCTGTGTTATTTTTTTCAGTATCTAAAGATAAACAGAATAGAGTTAGAAAATCTGGAAATTTACCAAGTAAAATAAATAAAAAATAAAAAAAACAAATTAACTAAAAAGAAAATAATTGCCGTTCCCCGGCAACGGCGCCAATTTGATAAGTCGTTTTTTACCAAAATAATTACTTACTCTCAAACAATAAATCAAGTATAGTACGAGTAAGGTCGATCCCACGAGGAACAACTATATCTTCTAATTTCGTTAATTTGCAAATCGTCACAACAATTCAATTAAAAGTGAAACTAAAGAATAACTAAATTATCAAAAGAAATTAATACAAAGAAAGATCTGGCAATAAGTAAATCCACACTAATCAATTATTATTGTTCATTGACTCAAAGATAACAATCTCTATAGGGTTTTTCCACGGCCAGCCATAGTTTTGGACTTAGGAAATCAAAATAACTATAACTGAAAGGACTGAATTGCAAAAATCAACACAAAGAATTTTCTAAAGCGTAGAAGAGCAAAAGAAAGGATTAGGAGTTCTTATATGAACTTTAATAATGCAACATTAGCGATATATATTTATAATAGAAATATGTTTGGGAGGAGTGGAATTACAAACACAAAATCTCACGTGATTCAAAGAATTTCTCTAAGCTTTTGTATGGGTTTTTTCTGACAACACACCTCTTTGATATTTCTCTCTTCCAAGTTCCCTTGTTACAAAGATTGATATATCCCTAACACCCTCTATATATTATAGTGTTAGAAGTTTTTTTTTTTAAAATTTTACAATTTTCTAATCTAAAACAATAACTAATTAAGAAACTAATTCTAATATAAAACTATTTTAAACTAAAAAAACAAAACATATAGGGAAACTACTCATTAATAAAGTTTAGTTTAATTTTTGAACATGAATGCTTAATTTGTAGATTAAAGTTTTTGAAAATTCGCGAGTCTGTGTGATCGTTAGATATTTTATTAGGGGCTTATTATTATTTCCACGTTTAAAATTCACGGTTTCTTAAGAGTATGGAAGTGGTCCTTCAAAACCGTTAATTCAATTTTTGATATTTATGTTCACGTGGCTGGTCCATAATGCTGAAGCTGAAAGATCGAACAGTACGCAGATTTTTCTTTATTTCAAAATGAAAAAAAAAAAAAAAAAACCTTAGGACTTGTACATTTAAGCTTGCAAGTCACCGAATAACTCTATAAGTAGTTGTGAATTCTCTGAACATTTCAAAACATAAAAACACAGATCTCAAAAATATGGCTAAGCAAGCTTTCATTGCTATTCTCTTTCTCTTAGCAATTTGTATGTATTCTTTAATTAGCTAGTTTCCTGTTTGATCTCTTATTTATTTCCAGTTAGCATCCAATATATTACAGGAGCAATTACTATATATTAACATTTATATATACAATTGCAAACATTTGTTAAACCTCTGAATAATATTGAAATAATATAATTCTGTTGTTGAATCAATCTAGCTAGCTAAGAAATTTAATTAGCATAGATGCACTACTACAAAAATAGCCTTTTACACCGCCCTTTTTAAAGCGGTTAACAAATAACCGTGTAATTTATAAAAACGCGGTGGCATTATCGTAATATTAAACAAGAATTTAGACTTTTTACACCGGTTATTCTTTTAACCGGTGTAAGAAGTTTTTTTTTTTAACAAAAGAATTGTTTTTTTACACACCGGTTAAAGAATAACCGGTGTAAGAATTTTTTTTTTTAATAAGAATTTTTTTTTACACCGGTTATAAGAGAAACCGGTGTAAGAAGTTTTTTTTTTAACAAAAGAATTGTTTTTTTACACACCGGTTATTCTATAACCGGTGTAAGAATTTTTTTTTTTAATAAGAATTTTTTTTTACACCGGTTATAAGAAAAACCGGTGTAAGAAGTTTTTTTTTTTAACAAAAGAATTTTTGTATATCCTAATTCTAGATTATTCAACTAAGTTGATGTATTTATATTATCTATAATTTTAAAGGATTGTATTTATCTATAACATGTTCATGATTTGTAAAGGATCTTAATTGAAAAAGAGTATGGGGATGTCAGAATCGAAATAATCTCAACAAAGATTAAGAAAAGATTAAAAACTTTATTTCTTAAAAAAAATTTCTATAACAGATAATCATTAATTGCTAAAGTCTAGATGGAACAATTAATTACTATAATAAACTTGTGTTGTGTAAGTTTGTGGATAAGTGCAAAATAAATGAGATTTTCTTATGATTGACGAGATCTTTTTTAAAAGGAAAAAATTTAACATTCTCCAAATTTGAGTATATCCAAAGATGTAAAAAAAAAAGTCTTTTAAATATAGAAAACGGAAATGATATGAAAAAAAAAAAGAAAACGTATCCATATATAGAAATTGTAATAACTATATTTTGGCCTTGATTGATTGCTGGATTTTAAATAGAAAGTTTTTAATCTAAGATTGTGGAAAATCGTAGGTGCAAAATAAATGAACAACTTATCTTAACGCGAAAAGAAAATGCTTAAAAAAATAAAATAAAAGCCTTAATTTAAACATTGAAACGGGAATAGTGATAAGCTCGAAATTAAACATTTAATAAGAATTTTTTTTTACACCGGTTATAAGAAAAACCGGTGTAAGAAGTTTTTTTTTTAACAAAAGAATTGTTTTTTTACACACCGGTTAAAGAATAACCGGTGTAAGAATTTTTTCTTTTTAATAAGAATTTTTTTTACACCGGTTATAAGAAAAACCGGTGTAAGAAGTTTTTTTTTTAACAAAAGAATTGTTTTTTTACACACCGGTTAAAGAATAACCGGTGTAAGAATTTTTTTTTTTTAATAAGAATTTTTTTTACACCGGTTATAAGAAAAACCGGTGTAAGAAGTTTTTTTTTTTAACAAAAGAATTTTTGTATATCCTAATTCTAGATTATTCAACTAAGTTGATGTATTTATATTATCTATAATTTTAAAGGATTGTATTTATCTATAACATGTTCATGATTTGTAAAGGATCTTAATTGAAAAAGAGCATGGGGATGTAATCAGAATCGAAATAATCTCAACAAAGATTAAGAAAAGATTAAAAACTTTATTTCTTAAAAAAAAATTCTATAACAGATAATCATTAATTGCTAAAGTCTAGATGGAACAATTAATTACTATAATAAACTTGTGTTGTGTAAGTTTGTGGATAAGTGCAAAATAAATGAGATTTTCTTATGATTGACGAGATCTTTTTTAAAAGGAAAAAATTCAACATTCTCCAAATTTGAGTATATCCAAAGATGTACAAAAAAAAGTCTTTTAAATATAGAAAACGGAAATGATATGAAAAAAAAAAAGAAAACGTATCCATATATAGAAATTGTAATAACTATATTTTGGCCTTGATTGATTGCTGGATTTTTAAATAGAAAGTTTTTAATCTAAGATTGTGGAAAATCGTAGGTGCAAAATAAATGAACAACTTATCTTAACGCGAAAAGAAAATGCTTAAAAAAATAAAATAAAAGCCTTAATTTAAACATTGAAACGGGAATAGTGATAAGCTCGAAATTAAACATTTAATAAGAATTTTTTTTTACACCGGTTAAAAGAAAAACCGGTGTAAGAAGTTTTTTTTTTAACAAAAGAATTATTTTTTTACACACCGGTTAAAGAATAACCGGTGTAAGAATTTTTTTTTTTAATAAGAATTTTTTTTACACCGGTTATAAGAAAAACCGGTGTAAGAAGTTTTTTTTTTAACAAAAGAATTGTTTTTTTACACACCGGTTAAAGAATAACCGGTGTAAGAATTTTTTTTTTTTAATAAGAATTTTTTTTTACACCGGTTATAAGAAAAACTGGTGTAAGAAGTTTTTTTTTTAACAAAAGAATTGTTTTTTTACACATCGGTTAAAGAATAACCGGTGTAAGAATTTTTTTTTTTTAATAAGAATTTTTTTTTACACCGGTTATAAGAAAAACCGGTGTAAGAAGTTTTTTTTTTTAACAAAAGAATTTTTGTATATCCTAATTCTAGATTATTCAACTAAGTTGATGTATTTATATTATCTATAATTTTAAAGGATTGTATTTATCTATAACATGTTCATGATTTGTAAAGGATCTTAATTGAAAAAGAGCATGGGGATGTAATCAGAATCGAAATAATCTCAACAAAGATTAAGAAAAGATTAAAAACTTTATTTCTTAAAAAAAAATTCTATAACAGATAATCATTAATTGCTAAAGTCTAGATGGAACAATTAATTACTATAATAAACTTGTGTTGTGTAAGTTTGTGGATAAGTGCAAAATAAATGAGATTTTCTTATGATTGACGAGATCTTTTTTAAAAGGAAAAAATTTAACATTCTCCAAATTTGAGTATATCCAAAGATGTACAAAAAAAAGTCTTTTAAATATAGAAAACGGAAATGATATGAAAAAAAAAAAAGAAAACGTATCCATATATAGAAATTGTAATAACTATATTTTGGCCTTGATTGATTGCTGGATTTTTAAATAGAAAGTTTTTAATCTAAGATTGTGGAAAATCGTAGGTGCAAAATAAATGAACAACTTATCTTAACGCGAAAAGAAAATGCTTAAAAAAATAAAATAAAAGCCTTAATTTAAACATTGAAACGGGAAAAGTGATAAGCTCGAAATTAAATTGCAAAAATGCTTAAACGTTTAGAAATTATAAAAACAATATATTAATTATAGAAGATTTTTGAATGGGAATTCTTGTAGTACAAGATTTGTCTAACATAAGATTAATCACACAACCAAACAATAATATCAAGTTTTTTTTTTTTTTTTTGTAAAAAGTACCTTTTTTTTTTTTTTGTAAAAAGTGACTTTTTACACACCGGTTATATAATAACCGGTGTAAATATATTTTTGGAGTGAATTTTTACACCGGTTATCTTACAACCGGTGTAAATAAGTTTCAATTGTTTTTAAAAGCCATGGCAAGATCGATCCTACCAAAACTCTCTCTCCCGCTCTCTCAAGTTCAAACCCAAGAATAGCTCAAATGACGATACCACTGAGGTGGAGAAGTTTTCGGGTTTCAGAATTAGGTAAGTCTATCAATCGTCGGACTAAATATTTTTTTCTTCCTTTTTTTCAGGGTTTGGATCTCTTGGGTTGATGACATCGGTACTGGTATGTATTTTCTTTCATTTTCTTTTTCAAATCTTTCTTGTTTCATCACCTTCTCTATTGTGTTTTTGTTCTTCTACCTTCACACTCGTCAAAAGGAATGATCAAAGAAGATTATGCTTTGTTTTAACCTTAATACAATCGGTGTAGGTTAAGCAGAGACAAGTATCTTAATACCGAAGAGTTCATAGATGCTGTCGCTGATGAGCTGAAAGCAAGACTTTCTTGCAGATCGTAAGTGTATGTGCCCAACAAAACTAATTTCCGAAAGTTGTTTGTTCTTTCAACTTCCTCCCCCTCCCCTTTCGTGTGTCCATTTGTTTGAAAATGATGATGCTTTGAATTCTTTTTGTTTGTTTTCTTTCCCTTCCTTAGGGCTCTATAGGCAAAGTGGAAGAGCACTCTTAAGAAACTTGGACTAGATCCAGGAAACTTGGTCACCGTCATGATTAGAAGGACTAGATCCAGGAAACTTGGTCACCGTCATGATTCCAGTACTTAAGAAAGCCGCCAAAGTTCTGGAGGACCGTCGGGAGAGGAACCCCGTAGCAGCCGCCAAAGTTCTGGAGGACCGCCGGGAGAGGAACCCCGTAGCAGCGACGACGACGGATGATGATTTTTTATTTTATTTTTTTTTGTAAAAAGTGACCTATTTACACCGGTTTTCTTATAACCGGTGTAAAAAGTGTAGCTTAAATATATTTTTTTTATTTTTATTTTTTTTTGTGAAAAGTGACTTTTTACACCGGTTTTGTAAATCGGTGTAAACAATATGCACTTTTACCGCGCCTGCATCTACCCCGGTACAATTTTTCAATAACCGGTGTAAATAGCCCTTTTTTAACCGGTGTAAAAGGCTATTTTTGTAGTAGTGATGTACTTTTTCTAAGCTGTTCTATTTTTTTTTTTTTTTTTTTCTGGAGAATGATAGTACAATTTGAGATGCTAATACTTTATATTTGTGTTGCAGGGTTAGCACCAAGTGTCAAGGCAGAGGCAGTCACTCCACGGAAATTGGTTGAAGATCAAAAAGTGGAGAAGCTCATCAAACTACCTCAGCATGTTATGGTTATGAATGCAGACATCTGTTATGCTCCTGATTCGGATCAATGTGGTCCGGATTGTGCCTGTATTATATTCTTAATTTGGCCCCCTCCAACGACTGGCATTTGTGGATGTCCAGCAAGTGAGTATAATGGCATACACGCACGCAGTTGTACAGTGGCATCTCTTACTACTAATAGCTCTGCATTATCAACCTAAGAAATTAATTAAAATAGCATTTATGTTGTACTTTTCTTAGTTATTCTGCTAATACTTCATATTTCTGTTGTAGGCAGCTGTGGAGACAAAGTGGGGGCCGATGGGGCAATTGCCCTTACTGACCTTATTTTGTCCCTATCTTAATTATATATAAAAAAATTATTTGATTTTTAAAAATTATGGTAATTTTTGTATTTCTGCCCCAATTGGTTAAGATGTTAATAAATTTAAGTAAGTTATTAAGATTAAATCTAAATCTACACAATTTGTTCATATCATGTATAAAGAAAAGATAATGTAATTTTTTAAAAATAGAAAATTTTTTGCCTATTTGCCTTTATTAGAAAATATATGAATAATTTAGCAAATTATTAAAAATAAATATTTAATATAATTGCACCATCACCATTAAAATGGAAAAATAAGAGATGAGATTTAACTAAATATAAGTTTCTCTCTGTCAACGCTAATAAAAATTTTATTAGATTTTGTGATAATATAACAATAATGAAATTTTTCTTTACTTGTGAGTTGTAAGTTTCAATTATTATAAAGTAGAAAAGATAAAATAAGATTTGCATAAAATAGTAAATTAATTGAATTTTTAGTGACTTTAAATTATTGAAGTAAAACTTATGATTATGGTTATTATGAGTAAGATGAGAAAATAGCTAAATAAACCTAAGAAATTAAATTAGCATATATATATATGAAGTGTTCGCTAATCTAGTTGTTCCATCTTTTTTTTTTTTTGAGAAAATCTTGACTACAGCAAGGAGAATATATAGTGGTATTTGAATGCTAATACTTAATGTTTCTATTGCAGTGCCACAAACTCATGAGGCTGCAAGGAAAACGGTCAAAAAATTTCAAGATCAGACAGTATCGGAGAAGCTCATCAAACTGCCACAACGAGTTGGTGGGGTTCCAAATGGAGGAAAATGTTTACCTCCTCAGTTAGAATGTGATCCTGGTTGTTTCTGCATGCAACCTCGCCCTTGGCCTCCAGTTCCTGGCATTTGTGTTGGTAGCTGCGCATGAATATGATCGAAGAACAAAGAAATGGAAGTTAGGATATCTGCAGATATCTGGTTGTGTTCGTCTTCAATATTTTAGTGTCTGGCCCATATTTCTTGCGTTGTGAGTATTATGGGTTCTTAATTAGTACTCCCTCCTTGGGAAACTAATTGTGTGGCTGTGATCAGCAATAATTTCATAGCAACACTAGTTGCCTATGAATGTTTCCATGCATCACTAGTTGCATGCTTTGTTAAATTAATGAACTTTCCTTTTTATTTATTTTCTGAAATTATTTTGCAATTGACATATATATGATTGTATAACTAAAATATATTTCTGAAAATGAAAATTAGTTTAGAATTCATAAAAATTAATCAAGTTAATTAGAACACAAAGAAGAAGAAAAAAAGAATATAACAATGGAAGTTTACTTTGTTTTCTATATTTTGGGCAGTTTACTTTGTTTTTTTTTTTTGCCTGAACAAAATTAGCCTTTATCATTAATTTCTTAGTATATATAGTGAAATAATTATTTTATAAGAAAACAAGATTCTGTGTGTCTTTTCCTAGTACCAATAATAAGATATGAATCCATCTGAAATTGCAAACTCTAGTTAATGAAATTAACATTTACTTACCAAATTCCAATGGGATTAATTAGGATTAGCTCTCCTTCACTTCACTCCCAGATTCCACATAAGTAAATCCCAATGCGAATAGGATTTGGTCATCTAATCCTACTGGAACTATAAGTCACAATCCTAATAACAATAAGATTAGCTCAAAGGATCTTTTGTTCAACATTAAAGGTCCATTGACAGACGATGAAAACTGCTTTAAATTGATTGGTTAACAAAGCAATTGAAGGGTTCCACGATGTGTTCATTCCAACATCTTCATATAAAGGAATCTTATGGAATATTTATTCATTGATGATCTTAGAAAATATGTTAACAGTTCCTAACATTTTGGAATTTACGAAAATTCTAGTTTGAAAAATATTCGAGACAACCGCACTTGAAAAATTGGAGGAGACATGCTTGAAGTCTTAGTTATGTTCCATTTTTTACTAAATTTGTAGGATTAAACTAAATTCTAATTAAATTGGTATTTTAATTAGTTGTTTTTGTTTAGGAAACAAAATTGTATAAGGATTGTTGGTTAAATCCTTGTTAGTTTTAGTTAGGAAAATATATACATGGATATGTTAAAGGTATTTTTTGTAGAACACCAAAAAATATAGAAAGAGAGGCAGCCTTCCTCGTGCTCTTTTTTCAGAGCGTTGTTGCTGTTTTAACTTGAAAGCCATAAGACTTTGTGACTTGGAATAAAAAGTTGATTTGCCTCTTATATAAATTTTGGTTTCCTTGATTTTGCGTGCTTGTTCTCACAAATTAAACAATTGCATTGTGTTTTCTTCACATAATTAAGCCATACGGCCGGCTTGGTTGGTTTTTGGGGTCATTCATATCAATTTTTATTGATTGTGTTTGAATATTTTTATTTTTGAATTCTGGATAATTGGATCCTACAAAATTGTTTGTAAAGCTGTGATGCCTTAAAAGTTTTATTATTTACTTTTTTATGTTGATTTAATTTTTTTAAGGTTAATTTTATATGGCCAAAATTATCTTGATATTGACATCTAATTGGGTAGTTTGTTTCAAGAAATTTCCTTAAAGTATTTTGGGGTTAAGCTGGGCAAACAAGAGGCATTATCTAATTTCATTAAAGGTAGTTTGGGAAGTGGTACTTACGGGAAGTTAAGTTGTTCAATTCCAATTAGAAAGTTATCTAAATTGAATTGGTTAGTTAGAGATCTTAATTATCAAATCTGATTAGACAAGACTTTTAGAGTTTTTTTTTTTTTTTTTTTTTAAAGAGGATCAACAATGGTACCCCATCTACCCCTTTGGTGACTCGAACCCGTGACCTATTGGTTCACAGGTGAAGATGTAAACCAGTTGATCTACTCGACAAGACTTTTAGAGTTTGTAGCCTATAAAAGGCATAATCTTAAAGCTTTTTTTGAGTAGTGCAATAGATAAAACTTTTATCAAGATAATTCTTTAAACTCTGCTCAAAATTCTTCAATTTAGAGAGTGAACTTATATTAAAAATTTAACATTTTTTATACTGAACCTTTAAGAGTTTGTTTATCTGATCTTGGTTGAGAGCAAGCCAAGTGAATTAATTCGAATCAAGAGTTTTTGGACTGAATTTGTTCCTTGCAATAACGTAGAGTGGTTGGATCGGTATATATCCAATCTCACGTTCTTGTTTTGCATTCTTCTGCTTATTTCTGTCTTTGTGTGTGGAAAATTAGTGTTAAATCCGAAATTCATTACTGGAGTGTTCGAAACATATTGGTATCAAATAAAATAATTGGCTCTATCCTAGTTTCTTTTGTAAAGTTAATAAAGAAACACACTAATGAAGAAAATTTTTACATTAATCTACTTGTGTTAGTTTGTTCTAGATCAACAAAAAGTAAGAAAAAACTTATTTGAAAATTAATTGAATGGGAACTTGTGCATGAATAGACCATTCAACTTTAATTATATGGTTCTGCCATTATGTGCAGATCGAAATCAAAATTATTGTATTCTAATTCGCCATGTGACGTTTTCATTAAATTGGACATGACAAAGTTAAGACGAAGAGAAAAAGGAAATATATATAGTATGGACAGCTTTACTATAACACATTATTGGAGTACTTTGATAGATGCATACTATATATTCTTTTTGTAATGGAAACATCTATTTAAATCCATGACAATTCTTAGTTGGATTGATTGTGATTATTCGCAATTCTTCTCAGTACAAAGTTTTCATGCCATAATTAAATTGACAGGTGTCGTCTCCAATACGCAAATTTGTTTTTGTTCTTTAGTTGGCGTGAATGGACATATTGTCTACAAAATCTAGACTCTTCAATTGAAGTATTCTTGAGGATGATTTGTGTTAACTATGAATTTTGCACATGAAACTCTTGATCGCATTTTATTCATTCGTACCAATTGATATCACATGTGAAGACATGTGTGGAGGACCATCTCGTTGGAGTGTAGAGATTTTATGACGATGTTCTCGTTAGAAAGTAAAAAGATTTATGATATGCCCGGTTAGTGGGTTTAGAAAAAAGAAAAGTGAATGAAATGAAAAATGGGTGTTTGATAAGATATAATTATTATGTTAAAATTATTTCTATATTCCAATTTTAGATAATACTCCATATTTGTATATATTGGGAAAAAATGAATGAAATTATCATTATCATTGTTCAGTATTATCATCATCATTGTCATTTCTATTTCTCGTATTAAATCAAGCACACTCTTTAAAGAGAAGATTGCCAGGTTTTCGTTGGCTTCTTTCCTATTTTATTTATAGAAAATAGAACCTTTTGAAAATTAGAAATGAAAGTAAAATGAACTTTCAAATTGAACGCCAATTGAAGTAATTTAGTTTTTTTTTTTAATATTTTATAATCAACTGAACTCGATTGCTGATATATGGTCCAAAGAATCAAGAATCATACACTGTATTTTTAATAAATAGAAAAATTAATATTAGAAACGGCAAAGAAAATTAAAATTCATTTTGGTTTGAGAATTTTCCCACAAAAATCATCTATGAAAATAATTGAGTTTTATGTGGTAGATAGCTTATAAGGTGTAGATCTTTTTGAATGACCTACCCATGTGAGATTTTTGTGCATTTCCAGTAACAATGTTCTTATAATAATAAAGTTATTATTGGCATTAAGAAAATTACAACTGATTTGTCGTGAAGGGGTTCACATATGTAAGTATTAGTTAATCGTGATTTCAATGCATAATAAAAACGTCAAAAAAATAAAATAAAATAAAATTACGATTTTAATGGCGATTAATTGTCTCTTTCATTTATGATCGAACATCAATATGTAAAAAAAGTAAGTTTCTAATAATTGAAACAAGTTTTGTTCAGAATATGTCAAAATTTTCCTATTACTAGAAGTTAAATCAAAATGATATATTTTTGGTTGAGCAATACAGAATGATAAATCAAACTTTTCTATTACTATTTAGCCAACCCCACATAATTAATGGGATAAAGAATTAGTTGTTGTTATTGTCAAATTGTATTCCAGCTAAATAAATTTAGATGAATTCAAGCAATGGAGATGGATTGCATAAGGAAAATTTCAATTAATCTAGAGAATGAAAATAGTGATGGACAAAAATCCAATGCTGGCTATAAACACCTCAAAAAAAAAAAAATAGAAAGAAAAAATTCCAAGCAGAATAAAAATTAATACACACTCTCTTCTCTTCTCTTTCTGCCCAAAACTCAACTCGTTTACAAAGTTTCAGGGAAGTTTGACAGACTCTACATGGGAATTTCAGGCCAGTGAACACTAACCTGATTTTCTTGAGGTAGTATGTGCAATTACGGTAAAATTGTTGACGATGAAAATGGGTGCCATATTTGATAGTTGGGATAATTTTGGAGTCCCACAAATTAATTAATTAATTTGTAGAAATGAAAATATCAGGGCAAACATTCAGTTTACGATATATGGTTCTAGCATGTTTAGGGGTCCAAATCAAAATTCACCATGTGACATTATTGGTTACTGAAAATGGGGACCGCTGAGTTAGTTTGTGATGAATATGAATTACACAAAAACTCCTTTGAAAGGTGGCAAATTAATGGCGTTGAAATCGTAATTTTAATTTTCTGTCGTTTTTATTATACATTAAAATTGTGATATAATTTCCGTTTCATATAAGAACCAGCTTCACATAAAACCAACTGTCCAAATTATTGAATGTTTCTGTGGTGAAACGTGCACTGTAATTTTAATGAATATTCTATTTTATTCTCAATTTTATTTTATGAATACATGATACATGTATTTAACACTTATTCCTTAAACTTTACTAATTACTTGATTGGATTTTAATTAAAAATATGTAGCTTGTATTTATATAATGAAACAGGAAATGAAAAAGAAGATCCAAAGTGCACCTTAACCCATATTAGAAGCGTAGCTTTAATTCAAATTTTGATTAATTGAAACAATTAAGTATTTTTCAAAAAAAATCAAATTGGTTAAGTAAGACAACTTCAGTTGCAATACAGCCAAATCAATTAGGATTAGTTCTCAACTAAAGGAGGTGCATGAAATGAAGCGAATTTCTATCAGTCTCAAGAAATCCAACTTAAGTTAGTTAAAATGAATAGTTTTCTTGAAGTTGCATAAACAAGAAAAAAGAAGCCCATATTGGTCAAAAAATAATATGAAACTGGTTGCATGCAAATGAATATTGAATTACATAGGATAAGTTCACAAAGGACAGAAAGAAGAAATTGTTAATTTCAAATAGGTATAACTTATAATTTCGTGTTTAAAATAGCTATTATATATGATTAAACGTTTAATAGAAAACGACTATATTTACAATGAAAGATCTTAGGTTAGATATGTGGTGTTCTGATCTGGAACACTACGTGTGACATCACTTATAAAATGCAGTAATGGACAGTATTTAAATGCGGAAAATAAAGAGACAGGAAGTTGGTAACGCAGTTCGGCAATGCCTACGTCTGCGGGGCCACGCCCAGAAAGAACAATCCACTAATGTTCACAAGTTACAAGACATCAGGTGTGACACAAAGTAAGACACCACTTATCTTTGACATCTCCTCTTCCTAACTTTCACAGTGAACGGATTGTGCGAGCTCCCCTCGACTTATGTTGATTCCTCCCGGAATCCGTGCTCCAGCAAGATCCCCTTGCACACGTTTGAGCTCCTCTCGAGCTCCTTGACAACCTTCTCCCGAAGGTGTGAATGAAACAAGAATCACAAGGATTGTATCTTCAATGATATGTCTTTGAAATGCTTCAAGCTAACACACTCATCAAAAATATTCTTCAACAAAGAAGTGTGTATACGATCTTAAGAAAGACCAAATGAAACCTCAATATTCCACACAAGAAAAACCGTGTGGTGGAAAGCTCTTATAGCCAAGTTTCCTTCTTCAAAAAAACCCACGAGATTATCTTCCATAAATTCAAATTGGAAAGATGGAAAGAATACCAATCTTCTTCAATGCTTATCTTTACCAAAGATAGCTCTCCAAGATAATCTTCCATAATTATCCTCATGGCATTTAATCTTCAAATCAATCCTCCTTGCCAAGATTGATTTATTTTGATTTTGCCTTCAATAAAAAGCTTTCCTTATCTTTGCCAAACAAATCCATGCCAACTAAGATATGCCAACTCACGTTTGCATTAACAATCTCCCCCTTTGGCATTTTTTGGCAAAATCCAAACTCCCCCTGTATGCTTGAATCATAAGTTTCGGCAATCTCCCCCTTGATCGGAACTAGGTAAAGAAACTTCACTGCACATGACATTGTGCATGACACAACAAAAGACACCAAGATTCCCAAGCATACAATTTCTAGGGAAGACAAAATAAATATCCAAATATCCAAAATTACTCCCCCTTTTTGCCATAAAAAGACAAAAGGGTCATAAAAACAACACAACAATAACCAGAAATATTGTCTTAAACAAAATAAATAAATATCAGAGTCAAATTACTCAGAATCCTCATCATCATACTGCACCAAGCCAACTGATTCTGCAAGTAGATGGACTCCTGCATCAGCTTCTGGAATGCTCTCATCTGAACCAGCATCAAACCCACCAGATTGGGCGCTGGAAGGGGCAGCACTGTCAGAGACATTAGCTGTGACACCTGGTATGACATTGGCTATTTCTGCACCTGAATCAACAATAGAACTAGGAACTTCGTCTGCTGCGACATCAGCTGTGACATTGGTTGGAATCTCTGAAGATTCAACCTCAGCTGTTGCAGGCGGAGCAGTCTTGGCAGCAATATTCTTCTCGCGCTTAGCAGCTTCTGCAGCAATGTCCCTGGCTGTCTTTACAGCCACTAAGTCATCCAGGACTGAAGAAATCTCTCTCCTTCTCTTCTCAATTTCTGACTGCTGTGTAATCAACATTTTGAGTTCATCCTCCAGCACTTTAATAGTGCGAGACAACAGTACAGAATTTCCAAGTTCCCCAGAGTCAATGACATCCTCAGAGACATCATCCATGTCGTTGACATGGTCACCAGTCAAGAGCTTGTAGCTGATCCTTATTTCTTCCTTGTCAGTTTCCAGAATCTCTCTTGCTCTTATCAAGGAATGTTGAGAGGACAGAATTGCATAAATCAGACTAGGAAAAGGATAAGCTAGCCTCACATTCTTACACTCAGCATGTTTAACAATCTGGTCAAAGATGAACTGCCCAACATCAAACTCAATGAAGTTACCAATCTTGTACAGAAGGATAGCCATTCCCTTATTCACTCCAGTGCCATGGGAAGTTGGCAACCAGTTTCTCATAGCAATCTTATGTAAGATTGCATATTTGACTGACAAATGAGAGGCACGAAAGTCCTTACCTCTTGGCCAAACTCTCCTCACACCACCAGTGACATGGTTGATTATCAAGTCATAATCAGGGTCAAAATCATCCACATTTGCCCAGTGACAGCCCAAATAGGTGTTTATGACATCAGAAGAGAAATCATACACGTTTCCCCTTACAAACACTCGTCCTCCATCCGGGTGATCAGCCTCATTTATATTAGAATCAAGATTGCAGTAAAACTCCTGCACTACTCTCCTAACATAGGGTTTAATACCCCTGATTGTCTTTCCCAGCCCCTGGCTTACTAACTGATCAATCAATTTCTTACACTCTTTAAAATCCCCCTCATGTATATTTCTCTCATTCCAGATATTTCTTCTAGACACTTTAGACCACAATCCAGCATGATATTCTGATTGAAAATCATTTAAATCAACATCAGAAAATGAAGACTTACTTGACCCTGCAGAAGACTTGCCCTTTGACATGGCCTTGGATCGAGTCATTCTCTGAGATACAGAGACAGGGATTGCTTTCTGGCGTTTGGCTTGTGGTGACTGCTCAGGTTCTGAGTCTGAAAGCTCATGAGTCTCAGCATCTTCTGAAGACTCTTCATTATTGGAAGTGTCCTCAACATCATCTGAAATTGCATCCTTTTCTTCTTCAGGAATCTTGCTCCCAATAGGATCTTCACCAACCCAATCTTCATCAGAATCCTCATCGACAAGTAGGGTCCTTTTTCTCTTGGGTTGAGTTTCAACCTTTGAACTTCCTGGTGCCTTTGGAGGTACCGCACTTGTTTTGAAAGAAACTTCACCAGTCTGCCCAAATCGTGTTCTAACACCAGCAGAATCAATAGACTGAATAGGGGTTACTTCAATAGCTTGAGAAGATAAGTCCTCCTCTGCTCCTGGAACTTGCTCTTTCATCTGATTTCGGCTGTTACTTTTGTTTGGAGAATCTGAAGGCTCTTGAGTCACTACAGCATGAACTTCATCTTCATCGAGGGTTTCCACTCTTTTCTTGGCACGAGATGATGACTTCCTCGGAGACATCTCTGAATTTTTGTACTTCTTGACTTGATAAAATTCTCACAAATTCTGATTGTGATCAAGATGAAGAAGACGGCAGAGTAAAGTACAAAGACTTGAGTAGTAGAGCCCTAGAAGTGCACAGACTCTAGGAATTTCAAAATAGGGAATAGAGTCCGAATAATGTGCAGTCACTTATTGCGTATTTCAAACAACTTCTTCAATTTCCTTAATTCTGTCGAGAATCCCTAGGGTACCAGATGTCCCTTGGAGTGCTGATCCGCTGAAGTTCCCAAAAATTATGAACCACTAAATCTGCTGCTACAAACTTGCCATAAACATTAGGCGGTAAAACATAGAAATAAGAGCTATTCTACTATATTTTTGTGTTTTTCTATTTTTCTATACACATTTTTTAAAATACAAATACAGAAAAATAAAACTTACAACATTGAAGAATCTTTTCACATAACACAAAGGCCTAGAGCAGACCTTAATTCTTCAAATCTTGCACCATCCAAAGCTTTGGTAAAAATATCAGCAATTTGCTTTTCTGTCACCATATGCTCCAAAGCAATGATTTTATCCTCTACAAGTGTCCGAATAAAATGATGTCTGATATCTATATGCTTTGTTCGAGAGTGCTGAACAGGATTCTTAGAAATATTAATTGCACTCAGATTATCACAGTATAGTGTCATGACATCCTGTGTGACACCATAATCTTTCAGCATCTGCTTCATCAAGAGAAGTTGTGTACAACAACTACCAGCTGCAATATACTCTACTTCAGCTGTGGAGAGAGATATCGAGTTCTGCTTTTTGCTGAACCAAGACACCAAATTGTTTCCCAAATAGAAACATCCACCAGAAGTGCTTTTGCGATCATCTGAACTTCCAGCCCAGTCTGCGTCACAATATCCAACCAAGTTGGAATTTGTATCAAAAGAATACCAGATCCCATAATCAGTTGTACCACTAATATATTTGAGAATTCTTTTGACTGACACCAGGTGTGACTCGCGAGGTTCTGCCTGAAATCGAGCACATAATCCAACACTAAAACAAATATCAGGTCGACTAGCAGTTAGGTATAAGAGACTGCCAATCATGCTTCTGTAAAGACTTGCATCAATAGGAGTGCCTTTTTCATCTTTAGAGATCTTCTCATGAGTGCCCATAGGAGTTCTTCGTGAACGAGCATTCTCCAATTCAAATTTCTTCAACAAATTCTTGGCATACTTGCTTTGTGAAATAAAAATTCCATCACTTCGCTGTTGGATTTGAAGTCCAAGAAAATAAGTAAGCTCACCAACCATGCTCATCTCACACTCGCCAGTCATTTGGGCAACAAATTCATCCACCATTGCCGGTGACACTGATCCAAACACTATGTCATCCACATAAATTTGAGCAAGTAAGAACTGACCTTAACTTGACGAATGAAAAGGGTTTTATCTACTCCCCCTCGCTCATATCCTTTGGCTAATAGGTATTGTGTGAGGCGTTCATACCATGCCCGTGGAGCTTGTTTGAGCCCATACAAGGCTTTCTTCAATTTGTAGACAAAACTGGGATTATGAGGGTACTCAAAACCCTTTGGTTGAGCAACATATACCTCTTCATTAAGAAAACCATTAAGGAATGCGCTCTTCACATCCATTTGATACAACTTGAAACGCAATACACAAGCAATTCCTAGCAAGAATCGGATGGACTCAAGGCGAGCAACTGGTGCAAATGTCTCATCAAAGTCTACTCCTTCAATTTGAGCATACCCCTGGGTGACTAGGCGAGCCTTGTTTCGAGTGATATTACCATGCTCATCACTTTTGTTCTTGTATATCCATTTAGTCCCTATTACATTCACATTAGGAGGACAAGGAACTAGATCCCAAACTTGGTTGCGACTGAATTGATCAAGTTCTTCATGCATTGCACCAATCCAGTATTCATCGTTCAATGCTTCTTTCACATTTTTTGGTTCTATAGATGAAGTGTAGCATGCCATTTGAATCATATCTCTATAATTGACTTTTGGCTTGTCTCTTGTTCGAACACCATCTGTCAGATTTCCAATAACTTCAGCAGCAGGATGATTCTTCTGAACACGAGTGGAAGGCTGTTTTATTGGTGAAAAAACATCAGTTAGAGTATCCTCCTCGGAACTCTGAGCAGTGACATTGTCTGTGACACCAGATGTACTGCTGTCTGGAATACTCATATCATTTAACAAATCTGAACTATCTTCATTAGAGACAACTGTCGCGTCCAGTGAGTCATCTACTTGAACATTTGCTGATTCCTGGACTGTTTGAGTTCTCTTATTATAGACACGATAAGCACGACTGTTGACAGCATATCCAAGAAATATAGCTTCATCACTCTTTCGATCAAGCTTCCCTTTGTATTCCCTGTCATTCAACACATAACATGTACTACCAAAAGGATGAAAATAGTTGACAGTTGGAGTTCTACCTTTCCAGATCTCATAGGGGGTTTTCTCAGTTCCTCCACGAAGATATACACGATTGATAGTGTAGCATGCTGTGTTCATTGCTTCAGCCCAGAACTTCTGTGGTACCTCCCTTTCGTGTAACATGACGCGTGACATCTCTGCTATAGTTCGATTTTTCCTTTCCACAACTCCATTTTGCTGAGGAGTTTTAGGAGCTGAGAACTCATGACCAATTCCATGTTGATTGCAGAATTCTGAGAAGTCTGTGTTTTCAAATTCTCTTCCATGATCACTGCGGATTCGTACAATAGAACATCCCTTTTCACGCTGAAGTCGCAGACACATAGCCTTGAAAGCTTTAAATGTGTCGGATTTTTCTCGGAGAAATTCAATCCAAGTGAATCGAGAGAAATCGTCAACAGTCACATAAGCATATCGTTTGCCTCCAATGCTTTCTACTGACATAGGACCCATTAAATCCATATGAAGCAGTTTTAGTACATGAGTTGTTCCTGATGTCTGTGACTTGGGGTGTGACACCTTGGTTTGTTTGCCAATCTGACATGGCCCACATACTTTACTTTCATCAAATGTTAACATTGGTATACCCCGCACAGCTCCTTTACTGATAATGTTTTGCAGCATCCGTACATTCATATGGCCCAATTTTCGATGCCATAGAATTGAGTCTTCTAAGCTTGAACGAAGACATGTTGATGAGGCAGAAATGAGATAACAGTTATCCCTTGATCGTACTCCTTCCATAATACACATTTTGTTTTGATCAATCACTTTGCAATTTTTCTTAGTGAAGTTGACATCCAAATCCTGATCACACAAGTGACTAATGCTCAGCAAATTTGCCTTAAGATCATCCACTAGCAGTACATTGTCTAACTTTGGTAACCATGGCACATCTAGAGTTCCTTTGCCAATGACACGAGCAGTGACACCATTGCCGAAAGTTACTTTTCCCATACTTCCAGACACAACATTCTTCAAGAACTTGTTGTCACCAGTCATATGCCTCGAACAACCACTGTCAAAGTACCATTCATCAGATGTGGCAGCCTTCAGTGCGGTATATGTGAAATTACACCTGAAATTTTGCTTCATCATCCAGCTCTGTTGTGTGTTTCTGCGAGAAGTAAAGTTTCTAGCAGTACCTTGTCTTAATTCAGCAAGATAAATAAAGCATCTAGGACGAATATGACCTTTACGATTACAATAGTGACAAACAGGTATAAATCTGTTACCTCTTCTGTTAGAATCATGATAAGAATAATAAGGATTTGACCTTTTTGTAGCAAACTGATTCTTTTTGTCATCTGATTGTGACACGACCTGTGACACTGGAGTTGACATGACCTGTGATACTGGCTGTGATACTGGCTGTGACATTGAACTTCCTCCTTTGTATCCCAGACCTGTGCGATCACCACTGGATTGACCAATCTCAAGAATTTCATCCAACTTTGAAGCACCTGAATTTAGCATCTTAACTCCTTTCTTAAGATGATTCATTTCACTTGTTAATGCCTTCACTTCCTCTTGACTTATACTTAGTTTGAAAGCCAAATCACTGTTAGATTGTAGAAGATTGCCCCTTTCGTTTTTCAGATTTTCAATCTGAACATGAAGTTGCTGATTAACTCTAGACAATTCAGTCCACTTATCATGAAGATTCTTGAATTCAACTAGAATATCTTCCTCTGTAATGTCCTCCTCATCATCATGACAGTCAGTGACATGCTGTGTGACATCAACTTTCTTACCATGATCAGAGTGTTCAGTCTTAATGGTGAAAGCAACATGATTATTCTGAAACTCGTCTTCTTTATCTGAGTCGTGTTCACTCCAAGTTGTGTTGAGAGAACTCCTCTTTTTCATCTTGTTTGCACAATCTGCCTGTATATGCCCATATCCTCCACATTCTCTGCACCTGATTCCCTTATGTTTGAATGACTGATCAGAAATATGAATTTCTTCGCTGTTCTTTTTATTGCTTGCGAATTCATTCCTTGTGCCACTGACACTGCCTCTGACACCGTGATTATTCTTGCCATAACGTTTCAGTATTTTGTTGAAGTTCTTAGAGATTAACGCCAAAGAGTCCCCAATGTCATCATCCTCAAGTTCATCTGACTTCTGCACTTCTACATTCAAGGCAATTTCTTTATTTTTCTTTGCTTCCAAGTCTACTCCTAGATTCATCTCGAACGTTCTAAGAGATCCCATCAGTTCCTCCAGCTTCATTTTTTAGATGTCTTTTGCTTCTTCAATAGCAGTAACTTTATAGGCAAAACGCGGAGTCAAAGATCGCAAGGCTTTCCTCACAAGTTTTTCTTCTGAGAAATCTTCACCAAGTGCAAATGCTTCGTTGGCAATATCAAGAAGTTTGACATTGAAATCAGCAACACTTTCATCTTCCAGCATCCTCAGGTTTTCAAACCTTGTATTTAAGATCTGCAATTTTGATAACTTTACACCTGAGGTCCCTTCATGAGTAGTTTGGAGAATCTCCCATGCTTTCTTGGCAGTTACACATTTAGAGATAAGTCTAAACTGTGCTGGATCAACTCCATTAAATATGGCATTGAGAGCTTTCGAATTACTATTTGCTGATGCATCTTCCGTGGCAGACCAGTTTTCTTCGGGCTTGAGAGATACGTCCCCATTAGCATCTGTAGTAGTGGGAGGATCCCATCCCGTCAAGATTGATTTCCACGCCTTCTCATCAATGGCTTTGATAAAAGCTCTCATTCTAGCTTTCCAATAGGCATAGTTGCTTCCATCCAAAAGTGGTGGACGCATTGTTGAACCTCCTTCCCTCATAGAGTCCATCTGCATCAATCCTAGATCAATTCCTGCGGATCTCGCCTAAGAAACAAAGACGACCGGCTCTGATACCAATTGAAAGATCTTAGGTTAGATATGTGGTGTTCTGATCTGGAACACTACGTGTGACATCACTTATAAAATGCAGTAATGGACAGTATTTAAATGCGGAAAATAAAGAGACAGGAAGTTGGTAACGCAGTTCGGCAATGCCTACGTCTGCGGGGCCACGCCCAGAAAGAACAATCCACTAATGTTCACAAGTTACAAGACATCAGGTGTGACACAAAGTAAGACACCACTTATCTTTGACACCTCCTCTTCCTAACTTTCACAGTGAACGGATTGTGCGAGCTCCCCTCGACTTATGTTGATTCCTCCCGGAATCCGTGCTCCAGCAAGATCCCCTTGCACACGTTTGAGCTCCTCCCGAGCTCCTTGACAACCTTCTCCCGAAGGTGTGAATGAAACAAGAATCACAAGGATTGTATCTTCAATGATATGTCTTTGAAATGCTTCAAGCTAACACACTCATCAAAAGTATTCTTCAACAAAGAAGTGTGTATACGATCTTAAGAAAGACCAAATGAAACCTCAATATTCCACACAAGAAAAACCGTGTGTTGGAAAGCTCTTATAGCCAAGTTTCCTTCTTCAAAAAAACCCACGAGATTATCTTCCATAAATTCAAATTGGAAAGATGGAAAGAATACCAATCTTCTTCAATGCTTATCTTTACCAAAGATAGCTCTCCAAGATAATCTTCCATAATTATCCTCATGGCATTTAATCTTCAAATCAATCCTCCTTGCCAAGATTGATTTATTTTGATTTTGCCTTCAATAAAAAGCTTTCCTTATCTTTGCCAAACAAATCCATGCCAACTAAGATATGCCAACTCACGTTTGCATTAACATACAAGATTTAGGGTTATACCTCATTATCAAAGTAGATTTCGTCAAAATTTCTTTGTTTTGACCAATGTCATACCCACTAAAACTACATAAATATTTATAGAGTTTTATTTTTCATTATAAATTATTATTATTATTCAATAGAGTCTTTCAAATTTCTCCCAATTTGTGTCTTATGAAGATTGTTTGTCTTAAATTAATCGGTTCTGTATTAAACAACCTAGTATATTTTAACCAGAAGCTCTTCGTGATTAGAATTTGAGAAATAAATAATCAAAATTTGTCCTACTTACTGACTGATTCTCCTTTCCACGTTTAAAATTCATTAGTTTGAATTTTTGATATTGATGTTCACGTGGCTGAAACTGAAAGATCCAACAGTTAGTACACATTTTCTTTATTAGAAAAAAGAATAAACTTAGCCCTTGTACACAGTACAGTTAATCTTGCAAGTCACCTAATAACTCTATAAATTGTTCCGATTTCTCTGAACATTTCAACACATTTCAACACAGATCTAAAAAATATGGCGAAGCAAGCTTTCATTGCTCTTCTCTTGATCATAGCAATTTGTATGTATTCTTTTATTTCTTATTTAATGTCTTATTTATTTCCACTTAGCATCCAATATTACAGGAGCAATTACTATATATATATATATATATATATTAACATTTATACATGCAAACATTTATTAACCCTCTGAATAATAATGAAGTAATTTTAACGTTGAATCAATCTAGCTAAGAAATTTAAATTATCATAAATGGAGTATTTTTTTATTTTTTTTCTAACTTGTTATACTACTTTTTGTTTTTGGAGAAAAGCTTGAGTACGTGCAACAAGGAGAATGATGGTACGTATTTGAAATGCTAATACGTACTTTATATTTGTGTTGCAGGGATTAACAGTCAGGACTGGATCCAGTATGACCCAAGAGCGAGTTAAATGATTCTTGAGCTAAATTTTGATGATTATCTGTTACAACTGCAAATATCTGATCAATGAGGAGTCATTGCTATATGTATATGTATGTGTGTGTAATTTTGAATGAAAATGTTTTTAAAAGATGAGTTTTAAGGGTTAAATGATGATTTGAAATGTATATTGTATATATGAAGTGCTAAAGCCAATAGAAGGATATTTTGATCACTTACTGAGCAAAGTGTTTGCTCACACCACTATTATTGTCGTTTTGCAGCATTTGTGGAAGAGGACAAGAGTAGATAGACATTTTGGTAGATTTTGTAATAGTGTAATGAAATGGAAGATTGACGAATGTTAGGATGTTAAGTGATGATTTTGATGTATGTAGTCTATGAGGCTTTTGGAAAGATATGTATATGTTGTTGATATTGTGAAGGGTTTTACTGGAAGTTATATATATTATACTTTGGAAGTGTTGTGTGTTGTAGTATTTAAATTGATGGTTTTTATAATGATAATCCGTTGGAAAAAATTTGTGGCCTATGTATATATGTTGTTGTTGGTCAACGTTGATAGATGAAGGGGCTTCGCACGTTTGGAATCCGGACTTCAAGCGTGTGGCCGTGTCTCGCGGGTTCGGGGCGTGACATTTGCATTTTACGGATGCCTTGAGTTGTGCACAAATGTTTGATCATCAATCAACAAACAATTTTGAGGACCTGAAGTTGCTGAACACAGACTGCTTTCATTTTCAATATTTGTTATCAATGTATATATGTTTTGAGAATACTTTCACCAATTCGTGATTGATTCGCATTATGCAATATAATATATGAACTGTGTTTAGTTCTGATGATTGAGTTAAGGTCTGTGTGTTAGTTCTGATGATGTTTGGGTTAATGTTTGTGTTGAATGTTAGTGATTGCAAATTTTTGTTGCTTCTAGTGTGATTTCGTCAAGTTTTTTAAGCCTGGATTAATGTATTCCATTCTTAACTTTGGTTAAGAATTCATGGTCACTAAATTGTAAGAAATTATCATAAGGAAAGTGAAAATTTCTCTAAATTTTAACAATAATTAATCGTGTCTTGGATTCTGGTCGGTTTTATGTAATGTGGTACAGAGGCAGCTCACTTGTTATTAGGAAGACCTTGGCAATATGATAGAGATGTGATTTATCATGCCAAGAAGAACTGCTATAAGTTTGATTATAATGGTTTGAATGTGATTTTATCATCATTAAAGCCGTGGTAGATCTTTAAAGATCAAAGTACAGTTGCAAAAGCTTAGGCTGAGATGAAGGAATCCGATGCAAAATAAGAGTTTGAAAAACAAAAGGTGTAACTAGCACAGGTAAAAAATCAAGTGTAGGCCTAGAGTTAGTTCCAAAGAAACTTGCTGTTTTTGCTTCAAAAAGTGAGATTAAGAGAGCATTAGACAATAGGGAATCATTGTATTTAATGATCCGAAAGGATGCGTATATCATTGATAGTGATCACCTTAAAGATTTGCCTAGTGTTGTCTTATCTCTTTTGCAGGAATATAGAGACGTATTTCCAGATGAGATACCCGATGGATTGCCACTTATTCGAGGGATTGAACATCAAATTGATTTCATTCCAGGAGCTTCAATTCCAAATAGGACAGCCTACAGAGCAAATCCAGAGGAGACAGAGGAGATTCAAAGACAAGTGGATGAACTCCTTGCCAAGGGTATTGTACGCAAATCTCTTAGTCCTTGCTATGTTTCTGTAATTTTGGTTCCTAAGAAAGATTATGTCTTGGCGTATTAGTGTTGATTGTAGAGCCATTAACAAAATCACAATTAAGTATAGACATCCTATCCCTAGGTTAGATGATATACTTGATAAATTACATGGTTATAAAATATTTACCAAGATTGATCTTAAAAGTGGATACTATCAAATTCGTATGAAAGAAAGAGATGAATAGAAAACAGCATTTAAAACCAAGTTTGGATTGTATAAATGGTTGGTTATGCCTATTGGATTAACTAATGCACCTAGTACTTTCATGAGGTTAATGAATCATATTTTTTGTCATTTTATTAGAAAATTTGTGATAGTCTATTTTGATGATATTCTCATTTACAGTAAATCATTAGATGAGCATGTTTTACATCTTAAGAGTGTGTTTGCTGTTTTGCGTGAGAATCAATTGTATGCTAACGTTAAAAAGTGTTCTTTTTGTTTATAATCGATTGTCTTTTTAGGGTATGTTGTTACATCAAATGGCATAAAAGTTGATGAGTCAAAAGTCAAGGCAATTAGTGAATGACCTAGACCTCAAAATGTTAGTGATGTTAGGAGTTTTCATGGTCTTGCAAGTTTTTTATAGAAGGTTTGTTAGGGATTTTAGTTCTATTGCTGCACCTTTGAATGAACTTGTTAAGAAAAATATATCTTTTGTTTGGAAAGATGAACATGAAAAGGCCTTTAACACACTAAAGGATAAATTGACTCATGCTCTAGTACTTGCTTTGCCTGATTTTAATAAAGCTTTTGAAATTCAATGTGATGTTTCCGGAATTGGTATTGGTGCTGTATTGATGCAGAAAAATAGACCCGTGGTATATTTTAGTGAAAAGCTTAATGGAGCAGCTTTGAAGTATGCAGCTTATGACAAGGAGTTGTATGCTTTGGTAAGGTCATTACAAGTTTGGCAGCATTACTTGTCGACGAAGGAGTTTATCATCCATTCGGACCATGAGAGTCTCAAGTTTTTGAAATCTCAAGGGAAATTGAACAAACGTCATGCTAAATGGGTTGAGTTTATTGAAACATTTCCATTTGTTATCAAATACAAGACATGTAAAGATAACATTGTGGCGGATGCATTATCAAGGAGGTACTCGTTACTTACTTATTTGCATACTAAACTTCTTGGTTTTGATTTAATTAAGGGTTTGTATGTTGATGATGCTAATTTCAGAATTATGTATGACCATTGTTTGCATAAGCCATATGGTGACTACTTTTTGCATGATGAATTCTTGTTTAAAAAGAATAAGTTATGCATTCCACTTTGTTCTATACGTGAATTACTTGTTAATAAAATCCATAGTGGAGGGTTAATGGGACATTTTGGCATTGCTAAGACATATGACATATTGCATGAGCACTTTTATTGGCCTAATATGATAAAAAATGTTAAAAGTGTTTGTGATTAGTGCATTACATGTAAGCAAGCCAAATCAAAAATCATGTCTCGTGGTTTGTATACTCCCTTACCTATGTCTAGTCATCCTTGGATTGATATATCTATGGATTTTGTACTTAGTTTGCCTAGGTCATATTCTAGTAAAGATAGCATTTTTGTTGCTGTTGATAGGTTTAATAAGATGTCACATTTTATTGCATGGTCTCAAACTAATGATGTACAACATATTGCTGATTTATTCTTCAAGGAAATAGTAAGATTGCATGGAATTCCACATAATATTGTGAGTGATCGAGATGTTAAATTCTTAAGTCACTTTTGGCGTACTTTGTGGAATAAGTTGGGTTCAAAACTTTTATTTTCTATTGTTGCACATCCTCGAACTGATGGTAAAAATGTAGTTAATAGAACTTTGTCTACTTTACTTCGTGCTATCATTCAAAAGAATTTGAAGAATTGGGAGTCATGTTTACCTCATATTGAGTTTGAGTATAATAGGACTGTTTATAGTTCTACTAATTGCTCACCATTTGAGATTGTTTATGGTTTTAATCCTTCTACACCTTTAGATATTTTACATTTTCCTACTAATGAGTTTGTTCATCAAGAAGGAAAAAGAAAAGCAGATTTTGAGAAAGCATTGCATGAGAAGGTGCGAAACAATATTGAGAGACGCAATGAGCAAATTGCAAATCAAGTCAATAGAGGTCGACAACGAGTTGTGTTCGAACCTGGCGATTGGGTTTGGGTACACTTAAGGAAAGAAAGGTTTTCAAAAAAGAGGAGATCTAAATTACATCCTCGTGGAGATGGACCATTCCGAGTCTTAGAAAGGATCAATGATAATGCTTATCGCATTGAGTTACCTAGTGATTTTGGCAATGTTTCTTCTACTTTTAATGTTGCTAATCTTTCTTTGTTTGATCTAGGTGATTTGAGGACGATTCCTTGTTATGGAATATTTTTTTATTGGCGCTTATCGAAGATAATTCAATGGTTCTTAGAATTTTGGAACTTAAGGAGATTTCGAATTGAAGAATATCCAAGAGACGATCAATCACACGTGAAGACTTAAAGATGGCGTGTTTTTTGTCTTTATTTTGGATCACGCTTTTAAGTAATTCTTTAGGGTTTTAGATTATTTGGCAATTTCGTTTTTAAGTTAATAATCACATGGTTCAAGTTATCTTTCATGATAAAGACATGTGATGGATTAATTTTAGGAAACTTCAATAATGGTAGATTTTAAGAAACAATTGGGATTCGATTCCAATTCAAATTAGAAAACATGATTGGCAATTATCCCACATCGAAAAAATACCAACCATTGACACTTCTTGTAGCCTATTTAAAGGCCTTACTCTCTACGTTTTTAATATTAATAAAGAATAAGAATTTTCCAATAAGGAATTTATTAAGCTTTTTCTTCAATTTAGGGAGTGAACCTAATTTGAAAACCCAACCTTCTTAGGGAGTGAACCTTAGAAGTTTGTTTAGCTCTTTGTTCTTTGTTGAGAGCAAGCCAAGTGGATAGGTTTGATTCAAGAGTACTTTGATTAAATTTATTCCTTGTAATAGCGGTAGGGGTTGGATTGGTATATATCCAAAACTCACGTTCTATATCTTTGTATTTGTTTCTACTTGTTTGTTTGAAAATCTGTGCTAGGTCCGACAATTATTGCTAAAGTTGGTGGGGTCGAAACATCCTTCGCTACTTTACAAGCATCAACTTTTTAAAATGAAAAGAACAGTTCTATGTCCTGATTTTCATGAATTTGGAATATAAATGTAATTGTAATGGATTTTTTTGATTTTTTATAAGCTCTGTAAGATTTTCCTTGTTAACATATTATTTTCATAAATGTAAATGATATGATCAAATTTTTTTGGTCATTTGGTGGGTCAAAATTTAATTTAATAAATAGATAATTTCAAGTTAATTTAACAATACAAATTTCTGTAAGCAACTCATACTACAAAAATGACTGGTAATATAGTCAAAGAAAAGTAAGACTATAAAATTAAGCCAATTGATGAAAAATATGATACCTATTGTTGAATACATACTTTTCCTTTTTGAAAATCCTTCATTTTGTCGTGATATAGTTCTTATTACTGCAGACTACCTCTTATATTATTATTAATATATAATAAAATTTATTATGTTTGCATGCGATAGTTAAAAAGGTAGTTCAATAGTGTTCCATCATTATAATATTGAATTTCCATGCTACTATTTCTTAGAATTCTTCATTAAAAAAATATACTTCTTTATTTAGGTTAATAAAAATAGAAGTGCTTTTTTATATATACAACTTAACACTAATTTCTTTTTTCAATTACACAATTCAATAATAAACAAGTTAATGCACTTGACATTTGTAGCACATATTGTGTTTTTTTTTTTTTTTTTTTTTTGTCCTACTTTAAATAGAAAAATATTTAAGCACTACTTGTGTCTTTAATGAAAAAATAATAAGCATATTTTTAACCGCTTTCATTGGGTCATATCAGATTTTTTAGGGCTTTCGATTGAGAGGAAGTGATGGAAAACTCACCACCCCCACCAAACGTCGCTGCTAATGAGGAATCGCCATCGCCGCCGCCGCCGTCAAAGAAACCAAAACTGGAGGACGAAGAAGTAGAAGAAGAAGGATGGTTCTTTGGGATGAAAATAGAGTCGGATGTAGACCCCGATTCTTGGGAACCCGATGTGGATATGTACGACACCGACGACGAGAGGAACGACTACTGTAAACGTTTTACTAAGGAGGAGCTCGATGCCATGGCTGACGATTACATTAGCCAGATCAAAACCGGTGTATGTATTTCTATTTCTATTTCAACCTACCTAATTCATTGATTTGATTTGATTCGATTCGATTTTATCGTCTAATTAATGTATATAGTTTTATATTTTCATCAATAGAGTATAGCATTCATTCTTTTATTTAAATAATAAGAACACACAAACATTACGTATATATACATGAATTCTTCTATGGTGTTTTTTTGTTGTTGTCTCTGACTCTGACTCTAAATTCCTTATAATTTCTTGACGCATTGACAGGGTTATGATGTTGTAACCTATCCGCCTCCTAATTATCCATATGCTTGTTATTATATACCAAAAACAAGGTTCAAGGAGGACAAGAAACAGTATCGATACGCCAAGGAGATGGCTGAGTTTGTAATAGCCCATATCAATGCTCAATTTGTATGTATCCTATATATATATGCTTCAGTACTTTCCTACTTTTAATTAATTACTTAGATGCATTTGGGATTTAATTAGAGGGACTTATGTTTTTGCAGAATGACTCTTACTGCCTTGTGGATGTTGACAAAGTTGTTGAGACAGTGACCTTATTAACGCTTTTGACGTTTAGAGCTAAGAAACTTCCTGCCGGTTCTGATGCTGATGGCGATGCCGATGCTGATGCCGTCATTGACACTTTTCAAGCTATGGTGCATACACCACCACCCGTTTACAAAACTTACATCCTTGAAGAGTGGAGGTTTAAACCAGTTTCTAATGCTGCAGAGGAGGATGATCATAACAACAACTGAAGATTAAAAAGAAAAGGGCAAAGCAGCATATGTTTGACGCTAGAGGAGCAGTTAGTTCATGCTGTTGGAAAACATAGAAATATTTAGATTTACATAGTCGTTCTGTTGTGTATTGTTTATGCTTTTAGAAGCTTCTGCTTCTCGCACTATTAGACTGTCTTTCTGTCTAGTTTATTGTGTTTGTATGGTTTATGACATTGTCAAAAAGATATTTATCCTTATGCAAAGACTTGCAAGACTAGACTTAGCTAAAATTAACTGCATCTGATAATGTGTGCGCTTTTCCGTGTGTTTTTTAACTTATCTACTGTAGCTTAACTTTCTTATTATTTCCAGTGTTGTCTTGAAAGATTCTGCATTGTAAAGGATTCTTCTGTGCTTTTTCTGCTTAATTTATCCCTACTTAAGAATATAATTTATGGACTATTATGAACAATTTATTCACTTACTTTGTGGACTACTAGAGGCCGAACCTTTTCTCTGTTGAACAGAATGCAATTTGCATAGTAGCAGTTTGAGATTTTGAGGATTTTGAGCTGTATCTGTAGATTTTGAGGATTTTGAGCTGTATTCCATCCTCAATGCTGCTTGTGTTACTGGCATCCTTTATGTGCTTTCAAATCTTTTGTTCTAAAGCAAACATTGGACTGTGCAATGATTTATGTGGGAAGTGGAACTTTCTATTCTGCATATTTAAGAGCTGAAAATTGAGGATTTGGTAATTCATTGTATTTCATTAATCTGTCCTTTTGTCCTTTTGGCTTTCATTCTTGATTTTTACTCCTATCCTTTCCCACATGGTGGTAGAAGGGCGGTGGGAAGAACTACTAATTTATAGTTGGTTAGCTCCACAATGATTTGCAATGAGCGAAATTGTAAGTAGGTTATATCTATCATTATCAAATATGTGATTTAGTATTATGGCCTAGGAAAAGGATATTCAGATTCGTGAATAGCCTAAGAAAAGCAACAGATGAAGCTCAGATTCGTGAATTTTCTATCAATCGGGCTTTCTATGTGTCTTTGATTAATAATAATGCAACTCTTTGGTCATTTTTTTGGCATTCAATGATTCAAGTTGGTAATTCATATCTTTCACCCCACTGCATTCATTGATTTAAGTATGAAATTAGCAGTTAAAGAGTTTTTCTTTCTTTTTAAGGTAAATACTAACAAAAAGCATCCGGTAAAGGCCACCTCTGTTAAAGGGAAAGAAAGGGTCTTTCGAATATTTGAAGAACAAATAACAGGAAAAATATTAACAACTATGCGAATGGATTCCCAAAAGAGTGGCATGGAGTTGAATACCACAACTGTCAATTAAAGTAAAAAGAGGATTCATCAGGTGTCCACCCTCAATAAAAGACGATTCTTCAGTTTTGGAATGAAGTTGAATACCACCATTTGAAAAGGATTATTCGGTGTTATCTTTGGTTACCCCAAGAATCCTTAGCAAACTTCAACATCTGGGTGTCCTCCAACATCTCTCTCCTACTCGTGCTCAATCAAGAATCCTCAGCAAACTCCAACAGCTGGGTGTCCTCCAACATCCTCTCCTACTCGTGCTCCTACTCATGCAAGGGAACACGGGTAACATGTGTTCCTTCAGGATACCAACACCTCGTAATCAAGTTCCGAACCACCTTAAAACAGCCCTTGTGCCCCCATTCTGGACCCCCATAGTTCTGACAGATGTAGTACTCATCTGTCCCTTCCCCTCCATATCCTATCAATAGAACACCATGATAAGGAACAGGAGCATGCCTTTTAATCTTATCATTGATTTCAGCATACTCTTCATCGGTGGGTCCCCTATAAATACCCTACAAAAATCAAATTTACCAGTTAGCAATTCAACCCTAAAAAAATCAAATTTACCAGTTAGCAATTCAACCCTAAAAAAATCAAATTTACCAGTTAGCAATTGAACTTAAAACATTAAGGATAGGATGGGTAAACATGGTGACTAAAAAAATGACCAATAAAAAAAATTAGCACTTTTAATTCTCAAAAAGAAAACTTTTAAGTACTCACGTCACCGTGAAAATCCCTCAAGCTATTGACAAAATATAAACATCCTGTAACCGGCTTCTCATCTAAGGCCTTCACAACTAAATCATGCTGACCATCAGGAATTCGAGTAGCAGCACGAATCTTGACCTTCACATCCTATATATCAAAAATAGGAATGTTAAAAAATATAACGGCAAAAATCAAAGTTAGACAATCAACCACTTTAAAAATAAAAAATCATTTTACTTACGGGATGCAATTCAGGTGGCACGAAGGTCTCCACCTTGCCCTTGTACGGATATTGTGTTTCTAAATATATACCGTGCTCCCTCACGTACCTAAAAACTTTCCCGAAACTACCGGGATACCCAACAACCTCTGGATTAATGCGATCAGTCCACTTCTTTGGATCCAATGGGGGATAAGCAACATGCATATTGTCCAAGATTTCTTGAACAGATAATAGGCGAGCACTTCCTTTACTCAAAAAATAATCTGCAAATATAGCATCAACTGCGGGAAACGCGTAACACATGCCTATGAAAACAAAAGGTACGTTAAAACATAATAATATTATACCAAATAACTAAGTATATGGGTACATAAAAATATAAAAAATATTGTCTATGAAATCCAGAAAAGATATTACTAAAAATGAGATAAAATTATTACATGCTCGCTTTTGGTTGCGAGCTTTTGGAATGCATCCCTCGATGGCTGCTGGCAAGCAAAAATCCGCCTAACATAATCCAAACTAATTAAATAAAAGCAGAATAAAAGAAAAATTAACTGAATTTGGAAAGACCTAAACGCGTATCCAAACAGTTTAAGAAACCATAACAAAAAAAAAACAATTTCCACCCTCACCGTAGTAAAATAGGGGTCACCAGCGAAATCAATATCAGAACGCTCCGCATCGATATCAGAATGCTGGTCATCGATGTCAACACGATCCATCAACTAAAGAGAAGTAGGGAAAAATCAAATCATTGTCAATGTTCAAAATCATAACTTTGTAACCAAGGATCCAGTAAAGCATGCTTTACCTCCATCTTGAATATCTTTCTCTAGCATCACTCAAAAACAACTTGTCATTTTTTTTTTAGACCAATAACTTGCATCACTTCATATGTTTCCAAATCCAAATTTTTTTGCTCTTCTTACTGTTTTCAACAAATTGAATCCTTCCCAATGTGTACTCCAGTGTCCAAACAAATATGCACGGCTAGGGAACAAGGAAAAAAGATTGTTCAAATACACAAGTACAACTTGTCACTCAACTATGAATTGAAGAAACCATGTCCAAGTAGAATCTTGGAACACTTTTTCCATTGTTACTGATTTACTTTGAGATTTAAATTTAACCTCACCCATATGTTCCCATTATATCCTTGATTATATTTTAAACTCCCTCAGCAACATCAACTAATGTCAAGTCACTTAATACAACTTGAAATTTGCAAAGCAGAGAGTATATGAACATTCAGTTTTCATTCCCCATCCTACTGTCTTAAACCTCAACTGACTAAAGTCTTATCAAGTACGGACATCAAATGAACTTAGGCAAATATGATTGCTCCATGATGTTACCTGAACACAATTGAATGAAATGCACTCACAATCAACTCTAACTACCATAAACATAGTAACCCATTCATTTGTTGTGATGTATCTTACTCTTCCTTTGCTCAGAACATTCAGAATAGTATCAACTTAGAAACTGAAATATCCACCATAATATAAGTTCTAAAAGCCACAGTGAGTCCAATGGTTTTCATGAAGCAACTGAAACAATAACAAAATACAATGGAGCTACCAAGCTCCATTTCGAGGTTAAAGGCTAGATGAAAAATGCCTAAAGGTTTACAGAACATCAAGAAGCAAATAGTCCCGTCTTTTCCACATTGTCATAAGCAGAAAACAGTATAGCAAAAGGGTAAAGTATCCAAAAAAAAAATATCACAGAAAGCATGATGAAACAAAGATTGACCCTATTCATCTCCCTTGACCCAAAGGAGGCCTCCCTCGGAACCAATTAACTTCATGGTTGTCGACCCCCCATTCGAACAAAGATTGATGAGGGATAAAACTAAAAGAGAAAATTGCTTAAGAAGCTAAAAGGAAAAATTGATTAAACTAGCCTAGTTTAACTTTTAACCCATAGAAATCTCAATTACACCTCAAATCTGCCTTTGCTCACAGAGCAGTGATAGATTTTCCAACACATTATTCAAACCCAAAGCTCCCACGAGCTCACCCAAGCAGTCTCAATCCATGCCACACTTTTAATAAGACAAGAAAACAAAATTCATTGATAATTTGTAAACCAGTAACAAGGATGAAAAAAACTTTCTAAGAAGAGATTAAGTAATCAACAAAACCCAAATACTAATAATATCATAAAGCAAAAAACCCATATCCTCTTAAACAAATTATTCTCTTTAAAAAACCCAATGCAATTTGTAACTATCCACAAGAGTAGAAGAGCTACAGCTATTTGTATCAAGTCAAATATTGATACATTCATCAAATTTCACATACTTCAACCCATAAAATTTCACATACCCAATTCCCCTCTACAGCTGCCCGTCCATGAAAAGGAAAAAAAGAGCATAATAGAGTTTGAAGACATGAATCCTAAACGGTTGGGAACTAGTTTCTGTTGTTTCCATTTTCAAATCTCCTAAGAAAGGCTTACAGGGAATGTCCTAGTGCATAAGCTGAGTGGAAGAAACAATAATAATAACTTTCTTACTTAATAGTGAATAAGTTGTTGACTATCCCATAATCAAAACCCTATCTGGTAGACAAATTTACGATCAGAGAAAGTGACCATGCAAAAAGAGTACAAAACCTTCAATTTGAATGTGAGAATGAAATCCAATTCCTTGTTTAAGCGGACTGCAGGAGGCTGTTTGCTTAAATCAAGTCCAGGTCTTTCAGGTCTTGTAACCCCAGAAGAACTGAGATGCACAAACCTATGCAACATTAACCAATTAAAATTAGAACACAGGAGATCAGTAGTAGTGTCAACTCTTAAAGTTATGAGCTTTGGAGGAGACAAAGTATAAAATTTCACATACCCAATTCCAAGCTTGGATTTGCCCTTGCCCCGCTGTGTGTGTGTGTTTTCTCCGATGATCCGATCTAAGCTTGTAGAATCATCATTTTGTCTTTTATCTTAATTCACACTTGGGTCCTTCTATCTTGGGTCCTTGTATCTTAATTCACACTAAAATAGAACCCTGTAAAATTTTCAGGTCACAACTAAGCCCGTAAAATTGTCAATTTAGCCTCTAAATTTATTAATTTTAAATCCCGAGTCAATATTTATACAAAATGGATTGCAATAATATGTGCTTGAGCCCAAAAAACGGTACTAGAGCAAAAATTACACCCCCACCCCTTATCGAGATCATTGGGGAGAGTTTTAAATGAGTTCAATTTGAAAAGACTTAATAAGAATTGAGGTTTCACAAAATATTTAAATGCGCTAAATGTGTGTAGTGAAAATTAGGTTTCACAAACAAAATTTAAAAGAACATTTCTTTTGTCAAAATGCATCATTTCTCTTCAATCTTTACAAATTTATTGAAACAATAACATAAACTAAATATTCTCCTTTATCATTTTTGCCTTCCAATTTTTATTTTTTTTAATGTTTATTTTGGGTCACATATTGCTCTAATTACACATATATATACACACTCACATTAGGTGAAATTTAGAACATTTGGAGTACTCATAATCACAAAATTTCATTAAAATTTATAACAATAGATAGCAAAATTGGAGTTATTCCTCATTATTATTTACACTAAACTCCTGGATTTTTAGAAGCATGTATAGATGGTTTATGAGAAATTTTTTTCCTTCCAAGTTCCAAAATTCGAAGCTATAACTGGAGCTTCGAATTGAGAGTATCAAAATAAATTAAAATCCGTAACAGTATTACCTTCCATTGCATTGAAAGTTCCAATCGAGAGTATCTAAGGTGGATCGAAAATTTGATGGTCACGACACCTAAAGCAAACAGCCAATATGATGCATGGCCATGGATAACAAAAAACCATATTCGCATTGGCGTTGTTAGAGGAAGTTGAATGGCTGCTATCCATGGCCAGTGAGCATATCTTGAATTCCATTCTCAGCTGCTGTGAGCACATCTTGTCTTGTCTTGTTGTTTCTCCCAGATATACAACGATCCAATTCGAATTCGAATTCTTTTTCAATTCCGTGCAGATAACTAACTAACTAATCATCATGTATTCATTCCATCAAAGCTAGCTTCTGAATTCGTGCTGATGAATCGAACTGAATTGAATTCGTGCTGATGGATTCAAAGCCGGTGATTCTTTGAATTGAATTCGTGATGATGATGGATTCAAAGCTTCTGAACTGAATTGAATTCGTAATGATGGATTCAAAAGCTTCTGAACTGAATTCGTTATGATTCTTTGAATTGAATTCGTGGCGATGGATTCAAAGCTTCTCAACTGAATTGAATTCGTGGTGATGATCGATTCAAAGCTTCTGAACTGAATTGAATTCGTGCTGATGGATTCAAAGCTTCTAAATTCAATTGAATTCGTGATGATTTTCCGTAATGATGGATAACCACTACAACCAGATCCTAAGGGGAACTATACTTGAATTGAATCCAACCAACAACCAGATCCTGAGGAAACAAATAGCCTCTGATTCTTCGAAACCCACCAACAACCAGATGCATCCAAGTCGAGTTCGAACTACTAATTGAAAACCAGATCTTGGCCTAATTGCACAAACTTCTTTCAAGGGGTAAGGGGAAGGGACAATTGGAAAGATATGTGGAAGTTGATTCCTGGTGGTTGGATGGTGGTGGAGGAAGTTGGGATGAAATTTGGAGGTGGAGGTGGAGGTGGAGGTGGAGGGAGGAGGTGGTGGTGGATCTGTCAAGTTGAGATGAATAAAAGAGGCCAGAGAGAGTTTGCATAGTATTGAAAGGCTAGAAAAGAGGCAGAAGTTGTTTGGGATTGGGCAGATTAGACTTTATGATAGGCTGTTAGGGTCATTTAATCCTACTTAATTCATCTTAATCACAATTCACAACAGGTGGGACCCATTTTTCCTTTTTTAATTTTTGCAAGCACAAAGGATTTGGAAAATTCTTTTTTTTTTTTTCAAGAATTTAGAGATATAGGCATTGCATACACAACACAATATACATCAATATGTACCGTACATATTTTTGGTAACTCATTAATTCATAAATACTTTTCTTATTTTGCTCCACACACACATATCTTTGGCAATTCATTAATTCATAAATACTTTTCTCTTATTTTGCTCCACACAACGTGGGGTGAAGCTCCCACTATTACAATGTAATTTGACTCCCAAAAGAATACCATAGAGAACTTTTCCCCAAATAAAACATGTATATATAGACATGGCCAACAATTCGGTTTACCGCAACCGAACGGTAACAGGACCGGCGGTTCCGTAATCGGAATCGTGACCCTCACAATTTGGAACCATAATCAGACCGGTTATTGCCGGTTCCATTCTGAATCATCCAAAAAAAAAAATTATTGTTTTTTAATTTTTAGCAATCAGTAAATGTTTCTAAATCTCTTCATTTTCATCACATAATTTTTTTCCTAAAATTATTTTTTACTTTTCTAATCTTTATATTCTAGATTTAGAGTTTACAAGTAGGTAGCCTACCTATAAGTTGTCAATCACAAAATCAGAAAAAGTATGAGAGTTGGTTCTAGTAGCAGGGGTAAAAACTTTGCCAATAAAATGAACATGGATTTGTTATTGTTGTTGGTTGTCATGTCAATCTATAACCTCCTAAAAGTGCACACCAACCCAACATATATAACATAACAGCTGAAAACAAACACTACACCAACCAGTTTGAATTATCTCTTCCACTGCTATGCTATGTACTTATATAATCCATATCATAAAAGTCACAAAGTAATATGCCCACACTAACAATAATATCCAAAAGACAGAAACCTATATTAATCAGATCAAAACAAACACTGATCCGAACACAAAAAGAGCACAAATATGCAATCAAATAACTTAGGGAAAAGATGAGGAAGGCAACTTGAAGAAATGACTCATGCAAATTGGAGATGCACACCAAACCAAGAAAACTAACAAGTATTTCAGCCACGAAAGTGGAATGGATCTTTTTTCTGGATTTAAAAGAAAATGCCGCTAACATCATCTCAAAAGAACTTGAAATAGCACTAAATTTTTTTTTATTGATATTTGAAGTGTCGAATTTTTCTTTCTTTTTCTATGTATCTACTTTCCTAGCATCATGCTTGTATGTTCACCTACATACAAAACAGGAAAAGTTGGGATAAATCTGTGAAACTCAAAATCTCAAAATTGGAAGAAATGGAACAAGCACGAGTCACAAAAAGACATTTCCCTAAGCATTATCCAAATCAATATCATTTGGAGCTGGCCACAAGCAAGGTAACAAAACTACAAATTCGGAGACTCCCTTAGCTCTAAATGATAGGCACAATACTTCGTCACAGTTTAACAAAATACTAAAATTGAATGATGTACCTTTCAGTTGTCGGAAAACTGTTTTGGATGTAACTCACCGAGAAAAATATCCAGGTTCTCCTATAAGGTAAGACTGTACTCCTGCCATCCAGTTATACCATACAAAATCACCATTCTTGAAGTTTGAATGCTTTGAATCCAATACTCTAGCTATTCCAAATCCAGTTAACGGCTGTACGCCATCACCTTTTAAGATTAGTAGATATAAACTTAAGTCAACAAAGGTAAATATAGTAGCCATAACCATACAGGACATTAGTAAACCTCATGTATAGTATCTTATGTTCATTGTCTGTAGTTGATTCAGAAGATATACCTATTTTATGTACGCTGTCTAAAATTCATTCAGAAGACGTTCATTTTGAAAATAGTTTTTTTTCCCCTAGATTAGTATGGGATAAAACAGCAGAAACCAAACACACTCACTTCTCAAATTCTTTGATGCTAATATTTTCCAAGAGCAAGATGCTCTGGCTTAATAAGAGTTTAAGCCCTCTAGGGAAAGAGTTTTATAAATTCCAAGTGTATGCTTTCTCAAACTGCAATTGGAACATACCATTTTCTTTAAAAACCCTCTAATATTAAGATACTGAGATTATACAGATAATATTTTATAGTTTTAGAGATGAGGGATGACTTCTAAATGGTCTAGAATATGTGGGAGGTGGACTTTTTTCCACCTCCAAGACTGTAATCTTTGTTAAACCATTGGATTTGACAGTGTGGATGTAAGAAGTACATTAACTATTTGACTCAATTTCTAGGACAATAAAGACGTATTATTTGAGTGAAATTTAAAATTGATAGCTTAACCTACTCTAGGAACTCGAATGCGGAATTCGGAAGTAGATCATAGGATCAAAATCAATCAGCATCATCAACAATTGCTTTATGACATCAACATGAGGAATAGTATTATTAAGTGGTGCCAAGAAAGACAAACAAATGTTAATCTGATGAATAGCTTCAAGGAAGAACTCATCCTCTTAAAGAGGGAGTAACGGACTTAAAGACATTATCTCATAGTACTAATGGCCGATCATTATCTAAAGGAAGCCCCTTGAAATGCCTACTCTTTACAAATCACGAATCCTTTGGGTGAAAAGAAAAGTAACAAAGTAAATTAGGAGAAAGTTGATCTTATTGCAGTGCTTATCATATTTCCTGCAAAAAAAGATCACTATGCACCAAAAGGTATGTGCTTCCTTCCCAATTCTAAACAACTGTGAAGGACTTTTTTTAACTTCTTTCTTGTTTAGACAGTTAAAACTCAAGGTTCCAGAAGCATAGCAGTTTGAATACCAGACAACTAATGTCAAAATAAAAGATTCCCATCTCTAGTAAGTTGTGTCAATGTTAAGATGTCTAGTGTAGGAAGTTACTATTTTACTAGTCTACTGTAAATGAAGTGCCATAAGCTTGACTGAGAAAGGAAAAACATTCCTTTCCTTGCTCCTTTTTCGACAGTTGAAAAACAACTTCATGAGAATAAAAGAATTTATCAAGAATTCCTGTATAGCAGGACAGGGGCACGCGTATAATGCTGTACTCTTTCCATCCAATCATTCCCAAGATGAGATCATCCCAATTCATGTTTGGATGACTGTAGTTCAACACTCTAGCCACTACAAGTCCTATAAAAAGACAAGTAATGGCAATGTAGTACTGAATATATATAGAATGGAGTTTAGCTATAAGAGAAGTAATGGTATCAAGTTTTGGATGTAAGATAGAGTTTAGTTGTGAAAAGTCACAACCTTCTGCCTTTTCAGTTCAAAACATTAGTAGGTAACACAAAATACAGTTTCTACTATCTATCAGTTTCATTGTGATTCCTACATATTAACTTAGTGACGGATAACGGCAACACAAGCGACATCATTTCACAGTCAATATGATTGCTATACCACAAACAGTAGAGTTTCCAATTCAAATATTTGTTAATGATGATGACAAAGGAGAAGTACTCATTAAGTAGGTAAAAGGTGCAAATATTGCTACTTCACTTGAATTAGGTGGAAAAGTGAAGGAAATAAACAGATGTTAATCACAAATATTCCTATGTTTGAATCATCCATCTTTAGTGCCCACAAGACAAACAAATGTTGTTAATCATTTGACATTTGAGATGAAGTGAGCAGACAATGCAATAGAGATAACTGATCATATAATTTGCTACATAATCCTTTGCCTGTAGGATACAAAGAAGTAAACTTTTCAGTGATTAAGAGTCAAATGATTAGTCAAGTTATTAATCATTTGACTCTTAATCAACAACATGATCAATATCCCAAGCAAACAACAACTCTAAATTAACTAAATCTACATGAATGATTGTCCCCTGTCCTGTATTTACTTGACCATTCTTCACTTTTAAATTGCTGTGATCTCTTCAAAACTACCATCCCCTTCCTCCCAAGCCCACATGCTGGTTTTACTAATTTTTGCTTTTTGTATTCTTGACGAGATAGTCAACAATTTGCTGTACTATAGAGGTGTTTGATATTTTCTTCACTTAGCAACTCAAACATGACATCCAGTCCAGAATTCCACAAATCAAATAATTGTAAAAATAAGAAAATTTTAAAATCTCAACATGGATCTAACTGCATACAGATAACAAAAAGATCAAATTTTGGCCAAATTAAAGTCAATAAAGAATTCATTCTATTCAAAGAAACCATTCAGTCCCACTAATGTTTAGGCTTTATTTTAAGTATAATTACCCGAATACATAGAAATAGACATGCATGCATCAAAATCAGAATACATAGACATGCATGCATGCCAAGATAGAAACTAACTAACTATTAGAGACAACAATTACCACAAAAAAAAAAGAATTTAATAAATGATTGGCTCGGATACTACACAAAGCAAATTGATTTCGTTTCCCCAACTAATTCCCAGAAAAAAAAAAAACCCAACAAATTTAAAACATAAAACAAAAAGAGAGAGAGAAAAACGCGAGGAAGACTCATAGAAAACTTACAGAGCAGCTTTGGGCCGCTCTAACCCATATCTCTCTTCCATATAATCAGTTGAAAATCACCAAGAAGCAACTTTGGGCGGCTCTAACCCATATCTCTCTTCCGTGTCATCAGTTAAAAATCATCATAATGCTCCCCATCCCATGGATTCTTTTTGTTCCGACAAAAAGAGATCTTTTTTCCCCATTTCAGCACTTGTGGGATTCCGACAAGAAATGTTCCAATACAAATATTTCCGATTTTTTTGTTGTAAGTGATCAACTAAGATTGATTCTTTTGTTATACAAAACCAATAAATTAAGCCAATTTCACAATAACATAACCTTGAGGGCAAATGGTGAATAAATGCGGAAAGTGTAAATCACCTTTCGAAGAAAAAAAAGAATATAATAACAATATTTTGCTAGTTTCAAATAAATTAAGACGATTTACTATTAATCCAAAATTTGTATTACCTAATTAGCACTTCTAACAAAGGGTTAAAATTATCTTTACATGGACTTTATTCCATATTTTTTTAAAAGTAATTGGGTGTTGTAGATATTTAATAGTTCAATAGGGTTAAAATTATCAAGGGAGTGAATCAGTTCTAATTAAAATTATATGTGATAAAAGTGAAATAGAGGAATAGTATAAGCGGGTCTAATGTATTTTTTTTTATCACAAAAACTTGTGTGAAATCAGTTCATATATAAAACGTGATTCATATATAAAACGAATAATTAATAACTCTCCAAATCGTATTTCTAATTTTGTGTCACTTTTATCGTATGTTGAAATTGCGATTAACAATTAATGACCCTTGAAATCGTGGTTCTAATTTTGTGCTACTTTTATCGCTGTTAACTCCCTCTTGGATCAGCTATGTTTTGATAAATGGATGTTTTGTTATAAGAACACTACTAAAACTAGTAGTATTATATTATGTAACAATTAATTATACTATTATGGAAAAGTTTAAGTATAATATTATGTTACTATTATTAAAAGACTACAACTAAAAATATATAGGGTTAATTATATTTACCATCATTCAAATTTAATAATAGTAACAAATGAACGTTGTGATTCTAGGAAAATTAATGTCGGTCACCCCTTTTTGTGTGAATGTCAACTAAAATTGACTAATGTAATTGGCGAAAAGACCAAAAAGTCTCTTCATTCATTTTGTCAAAAAAATAAAAATAAAAAAACAAATTTGAAATAATAATAAATATTTGTTTGCTCTCTTTAATTCTTTGTTATAAATAATATTATAATCTTTATTACAAATGAATTTATCAAATTAATCTCAAATTTCAATCAATAAATTTTTCTAATGTACAATAAATCTTTTTGATAAAAAAATTGCAATGTGATTGCCACATAGGATACCTAGTAAATTTCAAGCAAACAAAAATATATAAAAAGCACAGCTTAAAGTAAAGATTTGATCAAAAGTCAATCTACTTTTTTTTTCTCTACTTCCAGCACTTCCAAGTTCCAACAACATAAGTTGACCAATATTGCACCAGCTGTTGGCTGCTGCAGTTATATATACTTTTTGTCCCTTCTTTGGTTTTGCATAACTCATAGAATCCAGTATAAGCAGTCTTCACAAAAATGTAAAAGAATCACATTTAAGGAATGGATTCTAGTACTCTTAATATTTAATATGACTAGCAACCATTACAAGGAACTCATAGATACACAAACTTTGCAATACAACATTGGTATAATCTGGAAACAAACTAGAGTTGTCATTGTCATGGTAGATTGTGGGGGGCTACAGATGGATGATTCAATCATAGAAAAAATATTCTTGGCCAATAGTTTAGATAATTTAAAGAATGTCTTTCTCTTGGATTTGAACATGACTTTAGCCTTGTAACTGCCCTGGATTCATTGATTGTAACTATATATGCACAGCTTAGCCTGATTGAAAACGACTACAACAATAACCGCTAAACCTTTTTCTCACTAAGTGTAGTGGCTATATAGATTACGCTTAGTAATTGTGTTCGGTCTAAACTCATTTTTCTTTATTTATACTTTAAGTGTAGTGTATCTTTAGTTTGGCTGATTGAATAATGGACAGAATATATGAGCATCTTAGAGAATAAAATTTAGATTACAAACAAAAATGATAGAGGAAGATAACAGATTTTACCATTTTATTTGTTATAAATAAAATGACACTGATAATGAAACTCTTTAAGCAAAGGTTGTATTTTGACTTCAATACCATATATTTCAAGTAGTTTCAAACAGAAACTTATTACAGTAGAACACACAAGAAAATGGAAAAGGTTGCACAAGTAAGCTTGTACAGTTGTACTCATACTTGAGCAACTACAACTAGCTGTTTCCCCACATTTTGACCACTAAAGATACCTACAAGGGCTGCAGGGGCACTTTCAAGTTTCAAGGCCTTCAACAATGTCTTCCACATATTTTATCTTTCCATCCCGAATTTGAGGCAATACTGTGTCCAAAAACTTTGAGTAGAGGTGGAAGTGTGATCATAAACAGAAAATCCTCGCTTGTAAACGAACGATCCACATCAAATTCTGTACACCTTAATGTTTCTCAAGATTGTATTGTGAAACCATTCCACAAGCTGCAAATCGACCGTTCAATCTCATATTAAGCAGCACCGCATCTAGCATCTTTCCTCCAACATTAATTCTCAAAGTAGATATCAATTCCATCAGGAAAGTACCTAGTTAAAGTAAAGGTTGGATGGTTCATTACAGATATCATCTTTACTTGCATCCTGAATGCAGCTAGGAAACAAATGAGCATTGGAATAGAAAACTGAAGTGAATGAAGAATAACCAATTTAGGAACCAGAAGGAAATGAGGGATGTTTTTTAGTGTTCAGTTCATAATGGACAAAATCCATTATCTGAAAAATGCCTTCTTCCAGTTATTCTTTTATCCTTATATTCATAAAATGTTTTCTAATACAAAGTTTATGATGCTCTCAAGCTAATATTGGCTTCACATTATTCTTTGTTGCAATATTCTTAACTGCAAGAGCCCATGTATAGGTTCTTTGCCGTAACTTTAATTTTCAAGTTATTGCTCTATTGTATGTTGTTTCTGAAGAAGATGCAAGGATATTCATCCAAATACTCACAAAATAGATATTCAGGATTTAACTTCATGGACATAATAATAGTAGACTGTGTTTAGCTCAAGATGAGTACACACCTTTGCAACGCTGCATCCAAATCATTCTCTTCCTTATAATTGAAAGCATCATCGAATCCCAACTTGTTTTTCAAAAGATCAACCTGATCAAACAAAGAATCATTCACTCACTCAAGTTGGAATATTAAAAGCAGTCATTCAGCTAAAAGATTAAGTAGCACAAGGCCAAATAAAGAATCTGGTACAGGTGCAGCAAGTTAACAATGACATTATATTTTATTATTAAGGAATGCTGAAAATTTTGATAAGTCTTAAACAGAATGGCTGAGGTAGTGTGTCTTTACAGTCCATTGAAATTTCAAGTTTCGTTTCTTGATAGCCAAAAAAGAATGGAAAGAAAGAAAAGCACACACACAATCCAAAAGTAACCAGTTGAACTGGATTTCTGCTGAAAAAGTTTTAGCAAGAAACTAAAAGGATGATATTAGCAAATTTAGACTAATGACTGCTGCACTTACATTAATTCAACTAGAACTGATCAGGTTACACAAGCAAACCACAATCGCAGACATTTATATATAGGGACTTCAAATACATATCATATGGCAGATGAAGTTGTGCGTGCGAGTAATTTTCACGAAAACATTTAGCATACTTATGAGTTTCAGACTTACATAACTTCCCCACAAAATATCCATTACATAAAATTTTGATGTACAAGTTGACAGAAGTAAATTATTTCAGGCCATTCACCTTTTCTCTGCTTCCAGCACTTCCAACAACATAACAACCCATTGATTTCGCAAATTGTCCAACAAGCTGACCAACAGCTCCAGATGCTGCTGATATAAATACTTTTCCTCCTTTCTTGGGATTGGAAATCTCATAGAGTCCAACATAGGCAGTAAGACCAGGCATACCTTCACAATGAGAAAAACCAATATGTTTTAAATTCCAAACATTGTGACAAATGGCGGAAGCTACACTAACTAAGGTTCTTTTGTTAACAACCTTTCAAAGGAGCTAGAAGATGGACAACATGAAAATTTAATAAAGAAAGAAAAAAAATCCTAATATTGAGAATATCAACCTGTTCCATTCCGAAGTAAAGAAATTTAGAAAGATATTCACACTAGAAGTCCAATTCTAGGATGAGAGAAGAGGAAGGGGCAGGGCATTGAGCTTAGAGATATCCAACTCTTAAGAGTTAAGATTGAAGATCGAATAATTTAGGAGAATAAAAATAAACTTTTATATCTTGAACTATTCCTCAAAAGTACAATTCTCTAAGCAGTAACAAGATCACTGTCACATTAAATGACACATGCACAGACAACAAAACTAAACTTTGGCAGACTGCAGCAGCTTCTATTCAATAGGCATGCAAATAAGTGCTTCCTTTAGTTCAACAGATTAGAGTTTGATTTCTCACAGATGTGGAGAATTATACATTGTACCTTTCAATTGCCAAAAAAATGTTTTCCTCAAACAGTTTAGGAACTTACCAAGAAGTCCAGTGTAGTAGGAAAGTGGCACGTCTGTATGTTCGATGTTGAAAAGAATTCCAGGTTCTGCTATAAGACTGTACTCCTCCCATCCAGTCATACCCCACACCAAATCACCCTTCTTGAAATTTGGATGCTTTGAATCCACTACTTTAGCTACTCCAAATCCAGTTAATGGCTGTACATTATCATCTTTTAAGTTTAGGAGGTGCAAACTTAAGTCTAGAAAGGTAAATATAGTAATCATAACCATACCAAACATCAATAAGGTTCAGCATATTTCATGTTCATTAACTAAAAATGATTCAGAATACATATGTATTTTATGTTCATTGTCTACAATTGATTCGAAGGCATTCGTTTCGAGAGGAGTTGTTTCCCTAGGTTGGTATGGGGCTACAATAGCACAAACCAATGCACTAACTTCTCAAATTCTTTACCTCTAAGAATTCTCAAGATACTCTGGCTAAGTAAGAGCTTTAGAAAAACCAATTCTTTGGTTCAAGAAAGAGTTTTAGTAAATTATTACAAGAACCTGCAATTGGGACATACCATTTCTTTAAAAACAAGAAAAACCCTCTAAAGATTTAAGTATTTCACCTTAAAGAAAAAGCCTTTTCTCTTTGATACAATCCAGCATGCTGACACAATCACCTATACTACATCCATTTATCTCTACAAAGTTCCAATCTTTACAATCCAAAATTTCATCATCAAAACCATATGAACAAGTAGTTAATCAGACACTAACTTACAAATTAAGAAGATGCATCAAAGAGAATTAATAAAAAGAAATGAATAGTTTTGTAAGGTAACATGATTTACGTACAGAGCCAGAGGCTTGTAAGGAGCGACAGCACTTCTAGCAGAAGACTAAGGCTTTCTCATGAAACCTCTCAAGAAAGGGTCAATAGACAAGTGGAGATTCTTAAGCAAAACCCCTTTTGTAGAATCTTCCGGAAGTTTCAAGCTTATGGTGCTGTTTGTTCTGATGATCATGTCTGATTCTTTTGGGAACCCTTTTACGTACTCTTTCAACAGCACTGGTTTGTTCTTCACTACCTCATCCTCTGCCATTTTTTGTGTTGAAATTGATAATCTCACTGCTGCTCAATGTTTCAGTGTGTGTAGTGTGTGTGTTTGATCAATCTGTCTCTACAAGCAGCAATTTTTGAGGTTTTGAGAAGCCAAGGAAATTGACAAAATTGGCTTGTTCAAGTTGGTTCAAAATTTGGAAATTGACAAAAATAAAATTTTCTTTCTCCGTTTTTGAAAGGAAATTAGTGAAATTAATGATTGCATTTACCATCATTTTATTCATATTTTTGCAATGGATGGAGGTCTCAGGTCGTGGAAATAATATGGAAATTTTGGATTGTCTGGATTTCTTTTCTTTGAGTTTAGTCAAAATGAATGAATAATATAATTCGTCCATAAATGAGATTTTGGTGCAATTTTCAGCCGAAACGTTTCCGAATCTATCCACAAATCCAGTAAAGATTCCAAGTCAATACAGTAACTGGGAAAAGTGGAGCTGCCTGCTTTAACTGTTTCAACGTTTCACCCATTGATTAGATATCGTCAAACCTCTTCATCATTTCTTCCCAATCAATTAAAAGAAAATCCCTACTCGATTCTGGAAGCTCACAAAACTATTTATTGGTTAACCTTCTTAATAATTACAATGCATGGGATGATGTTAGAATCAAGAATTAATATTACTGCATTCCATTTTTCAACTTGTTGAGTGGTGAAGATATTTGATTTTGGAGTGCCAAAATCATAAGAAATTCATTCCTTTCTTAGGAGAGAATTGCATCCATGGAAATGGAATGGACCAAAGTCCCTTTGCTAAATCCTAGTTTTTTTAGTAACACAAAAATTCTTATAAAACTGGTTCATATGTAAGATAAAACTAGTCATTTATGGCACACAGGAAGGGCTCGTGCAGCCGCAGCATGGTTTAAAAAAGGAATTGATTCAAACTGGTTCATATGTAAGATAAGACGAGATTTATACATAGAACAAGAGATCAAATTCAATCAACTCGTGATTATATATATGAATTCGTTAAAATAAAATTTAAATGATTTAGTAATCAGTATCCCACAATTGTCATGACAATGGTATACATATATCTCTTGTAAAGTAAGCATAAACAATCTATTCCAAAATCCAAAACAGAAGGCTAATTAATTAATTTACTCGAAGCATTTACAAATAATGAATTAAATAATTAAACTTTGCATTGATCTATAAACAGCCTTTGGGTTGAACAGTACTGCCATTAGAAGTTCCAGCAGCATTGGAGCATGATGCTTGAGCTGGTTGATTCTTGTAAGTGAGGTTAATATCCTACAATGTTATGCCACTGCATGGGTTACCCTTGCTACAAGCCTACAACCAATTGATATAGCTACTTGTATAAATTTCTGATGTTCCACGAATTTGTTGATATCTCAGTCTCACACCACTAATTTTTACTTCAGATACCTGTAAAACATATATATTCATGAAATCAAGTGACAATATGCGTGGGACTTAAAAATTTGACTGCTACTTGGGCAAAAATCTAATCAAAGAAGTAGCACTTTCATCCACAAAAGTGGAATAATACAACAACAATAACTAATAATATTCATCTAGCTAAAATGAATGGCTTCTGATATTTAATATGTTTGTTTTTATTTTCATGCCTGAATAAGTTGGTTCATTGTTGCCTCCACATTCTCTGAAAAATTCACTAATCGAGTCAAATTGTTAATGTGATTCTTCACACTCTCAAATTCAATGTTTTATGCAAGAATTACAGTGCAGTAGTGTGTGTGCAAACTTCCTGAAATGACACTGGACTCTTCTCCTGTTATCAATTTTTTTTTAAGCCAAATTGGTCACTAACTATTAAAGTGGCTAATTTTCAGCCAAATTGGTGTGTTTAAGGGTGGGAAGGTGAGAGTGGTCTCTTTTTGTGCAAAAGACATTTGGAATCATCAACAATCTACTATTATTTCCGAAGAGCAGAGAGTTGAGCTTTTTTGGATAATAGCTTTGTCTTTGAAATCATCAACAATCTGTTGTTGTTTCGGTGGGAGCTATGGAATGATTATCAAAAGAAGTTGCTTCATACTTCAGAAATTTTGACTGTCTCTAGTGTTATGAAACATTTGAGAATTGAAGAAAGTGCAAGGTTGCTGCACAAATTAAAAATTGTGGAAAGTCATCCTAAGGTTAATATGGTATAAGAGAAGAAAAAAAATAATAAAAGAAAGAAATCTGAAAACTCCCATTCTAGTAATAATATAAATATGAATAGAGTATGCTACAAGTGTAGTAAAAAGGGGCATTACAAGGCTGAGTGTAGGGCCAAAAAGAAGCAAAAAGAAACAATGCTCCTAGTACTAACATGGTTGAAAGTGCAGAAATTGTGGCAATGGTTACACTTGGTATGGCAACCGAAGTTCACATGACTACTCCCATTTCTTCTAAGAATTGGTGGTATGACTCAGGTGCAGCCATACATGTGTGCAAAAACAAGGAGCAATTCAAGAGTTATGAAATTCTTGAAGGACATGAAGTGGTTGTGGCAAATGGTGTGAAAGCCAAAGTCCTTGGAAAGAGTAATGTGCATATTTGCTTCACTTCCGGCAATAAGTTAGTACTCACCAATGTACTTCATGTTCCAAGTATGATAAAAAAATCTTGTCTCTGCGGATGTACTCAACAAGAAAGGGTTGAAGGCTGTTTTAGAGTCAAACAATATAATATTATCTAAGAATAGTGTTTTTGTAGGAAAGGCTTATGCTTGTAATGGTATATTTAAGTTAAGTATCAATGAAATGAACATTGTTTCTGTTTATTTGCTTGATTCTTCTTTTTATTTATGGCATAGTAGATTAGGACATATGAATCATAAAGTTTTCAATTTTATGTGTAAAAATGGCCTAATCAACTATAGTGATAATAATGAAATCAATAGGTGTGAAACATGCATACAAGCCAAAATAACTAGATTGTCTTTTCCTAAAGTTGAAAGAACTACTCAAATTCTTGAATTGATACATTCCGATGTATGTGAATTAAATGGCAACAAGAGGTGGTAACAAGTACTTCATTACATTTATAAATGATTTTTCAGGGTTTGTATATGTTTACTTGATTAAATTTAAGGATGAAGCATTTAACTTGGTTAAAATATACAAAACTCTTGTTGAAAATCAATTGAACAAAAGAATCAAAGTTTTGAGAAGTGATAGAGGTGGTGAATATATGTCTAATGAATTCTCAAAATTTTGTGAGGAAAATGGCATTGTGCATCAAACTAGTGTGCCTTATACACCACAACAAAATAGTTTGGTGAAAGAAAAATAATAACTTTACATGATATGGCTAAAGTCATGTTGTTAAGTTCTTGTTTACCAACCAATTTGTGGGGATTATCTTATATAAAAGTTTGAGGTTGTGTGGCTTACTATAGAGTTCCTGATAGTAAAAGAACAAAATTGGGACCTAGAGCACTTAAAAGTATGCTATGCTCAAAATTCCAAAGTATATAGATTGCTTGACATTAATTCTAATATAATAATAGAATCAAGAGATGTGGTATTCTTTGAGAATCATTTTCTTAAGATTCTAGTGTGAGAATGGACACATCATTTGTGCCAAGTACTTCCCACGATTTGGATATTTCTAGTGAAGTAACAAGAACTGAAGTTGTCACTCCAAATAAACCAAGGAAAAGTAAAAAACAGAAAAGATAATCATCTTTCTTCAAATTTTTTGTGGTCTTAAACCAATATGTTTCTTGTTGAAGGAACTAAAAATTCTCTACTGAATAGAATTCTATTTTTATTTAGCGTAGAGGAAGATCCTAAAACATATGGTGAAGCTATAAATTCTACAGATTCGACTTTGTGGAAAGAGGCTATAAATGATGAAATAGACTCAATATTGTGTAACAATAATTGGGTTGTTATTGATTTACCCAATGTTCCAAACCTATTGGTTGCAAGTGGGTGTTTCAAAATAAACGTGCCCCTAATGGAACTATTCTTACATTTAAAGCAAGGTTGGTAGCTAAGGAATTTAGACAAAGAGAATGAATTGATTAATTACTTTGATACTTATGCATCGGTTGCAAGAATTACTTCTATTAGAGTAATTTTATCTTTGGCATTGAATCTTCATGTACACCAAATGGATGTGAAAATCGCTTTCCTAAATGGCAATTTAAATGAAGAAGTTTATATAGAACAATCAGAAGGTTTTGTACTTCTTGGAAATGAAATAAACTTCTGTATGTTAGTAAAATCATTGTATGGCCTTAAACAACTTACTAAGCAATGGTATGAAAAATATGAAGCTGTCATACTTTCAAATGGATTCAGGTATAATAATGCTGATAAGTGCATTTATTCTAAATTCACTAGTGAGTATCGTGTAATAGTATATCTTTATGTTGATGATATGCTCATTGTTAGTAATACAACAAAGGGCATAGTTGAAACTAAAAAGTATCTATCTTCTAAGTTCAAGATGAAGGATCTTGGTGAAATTGATACTATTTTAGGCATAAAAGTTAAAAGCCGTAGTGGGGGTTTTGCTCTTTCTCAATTACATTATGTTGATAAAATCTTGAAGAAGTGTCAATACTTGAATGTGAAAGAAGCTAGCACTCCTTTTGATCCAAACCTCAACCTTCATGTTAATAATGATAATCTAATAGCTCGGCTTGAGTATGCTAGTATTATTGGGAGTCTTATGTATGCCATGAGTTGTACAAGACCTAATATTTCTTATGTCGTTTGTAGACTAGCTAGGTATACCAAGAATCCTAGTAGTGAACATTGGAAATCGGTGACAAGTGTTCTTGGTTATCTAAAAGAAACAAGAGATTTGGGACTCTATTATTATAACATTCCTTTTGTTCTTGAAGGATACTCGATGCAAGTTGGATTACTAGCATTAGCGATTAAAAACCTACTAGTGGTTGGATTTTTCTATTAGGTGGTGGAGCTCTTTCTTGGCTTTAAAGAAACAAACTCTAATTAGTCACTCTACTCTGGAAGCTTAGTTTGTGGCCTTGTCTTCAGCTTGTAAAGAAGCTGAATAGTTAAGAGATCTATTACTAGATATAGATTTTTGGCCTAGACCTATTCCACCTATAACCATCTTTTGTGATAGTGAAGCCGCTATGTCTAGAGCATTGAACAAAGTGTACAGAGGTAAATCTAGACATATTAGTTTGAGGCATGCATTTATTAGAGAAATGCTAAATAATGATATTGTTTCCATTGTGTTCATACGAACTCATAATAACTTAGCAAATCCGTTGACAAAATCACTAGTAAGAGATTTTGTGTGTAAGATGACATCCAGAATGGGATTGAAACCCTAAAACTAGAATCATTCAATGATGGTAACCTAATCTTCTTCTAGTACTACCCCTAGATTGATAGGTTTAAAGGGTAATAACAAGTTATTAAGTAGTTGTGAGCACTAGTTTGTGTACACCATTCCAAGTTAAAGGTACATATTTTGTTACTCTTAAGTGAGCAGGTTGAACTTTAGTTCTTAATGGATTTATCTTGTTGTATTTTATTGGTAAAATATATAAAATTTAAGATAAAAGTCCACTTATGTAATCATAAGAAGTGGTGTCGCTTATAGCAAAAGTTTGGGGTAAATCTTTTATATATGATTATGAAACTAGGATGAGCACATGGATAGTAATAGTGCTAAAAGTGTATGTGAATACAAGAATGCATTTTGATGGTTCATGTGTATGATATTTCTAATCTATTTTTGAGTATTGGTTTAAGCAACCTGGCCACCAATTACTTGACTTAGATTCGTGATTTATTTACACTAAAAGGAAAGTTTAAAACGAAAGTTACTTTTCTTTATGCATGACATCTTCTATGTTCATTTGATAATTATATTACAAACTAAGAGAGGGGATGTTGGAATTTTAGTTTGTAATATTAAAATTAAGTATACTTGTATTTCAAAGAGTTTCACCTCTTCAATTGTGATATAATTTTTGTAAAGTGCATCTTTCCAAATTAGACTTGTCTTTCCAAGTTAGATGTATCTTTATGAAGAGTTGCATGCATCTTCATGAAGAGTTACATCTCAAGATTAAGGTATCTTTTTGAAGAGTTGCATCACAAATTCTAGGTACCTCTTTGAAGGGCTACATCTCAATTTCAAGAACTCTATAAATATTAGTGCTCTTGATAAAGTTGGGTAGAAGATCATCTCACTAACTATTGCATTCATATTCTTGTAAAAATAATCTAAGAATTTACTATGGTTATTTCTAAAGTCTATTGTATCCTAGAAGTAAATTGACACAATATCCGGTTAGCAAAATAGTTGAGGCAATTAATACTTTAAGGAAAGTGATATACACGCTTTAGACTTAATTATTGTTGTAATTTCCTCACAAGATTGTTTGTTCTTTTGCTCTAGTGTTGTACCTTGTTCATCACTCAAATTGTTTGATTCACACATTTTCCCCAACATATAAGGCATGGACATCAAGTTGGATGTTTTTGCAATTTTATGTGAAGGCAATTGTTTTTTATGAGGTGAGAATTTTTTTATTGTAATTGTTTTGGGAGCTATGAGAAATGATCAAACTTGCAGATTCTAAGGAAGAAGATGATGGTAGTTGTCTTTTTAATATCATAAATTAGTGTTATTTTTGTTTTTTTACCAATTTTTTAAAGTTGAAAATAATTTTTTTAATTATGATGGCGCGTGTCATTTAAACTCCGTTACTTCTCCCATTTCCATCCATTTTTCAAAAAAAAAAAAACCAAAGCACAATGAGGTAAATAGTAGGTTTTTAAACGTTAGGAAAGTAACTTAAAATTTTGGCAAACCACGAGAAGGCTTTTGGAATTAATCCTAAAAAAATTTGTTTTATAATTTAACAATAGAACAATAAAAGTAACTGTTTCACAACTGGTTTTCAATTCATTTTCTATTTAGCATCATTACTTATAAAGCACTAAACCACCTCGTTTTGAATGATGAACGATTTCCCATAACTAATAGTTTTTCTAATCAAATAAATAAAAAAGAGTTGCAAACTATATGTGTTACAAAATCAAAATTGAATGATTAAAATTTTAAAATTTGTGACCAAAAAATACTTACCCCAAAATTAATTAAGGGACTATTGACTAAATTCTCTTAGAGAATCCAATATCCAATACATTTGATGTTTTATTTTTCTTTAAATGCAAAACTATAACTTAAAATAAAATTTATAGTAGTAATTTTTTCTTTCATTTTTTTTCCGCTTATTATCAGGTGAAAAATAACTTTCACCACTTAATGATTAAATTGTTAATATTAGATAAGTGTTTTGAAAGTTTTTCTAGTTTATTTCTTTTTTATTCTTTTATTTTCCATATTGGTTGTGTGTTGATATAATTTAGTAAAATTTGAACTTTTTTAAACCAAGTTCTCATATTAAATTTGCTAGGGAAACCTCGACTTTATATACAATTTTTTTTCTTTTATATCGAATCAACTTTTTCTTGACTTGTTTAGTTGGCAAGTAAAGTCATGGCTCAAGAGAGTAATATGATTTCTCAAAATCTTATTTTTATGTTTGGTAAATTTTAACTAATTGGGCAAAGTAAAAACTTTTCCTAAGATCGGAAAAGTTACACTTAAATTCTAAGAAAAACATTTCCAACTTTTAGCTATCAACTAATTTCTTGAGAAGCAGATTCATATATGAAATAAGAGATAATCGAATTTTAATGCACAATAAAAGTGGCAAAAAATTAGAAATCACAATTTCAACAGACATTAATAATCCATTTCATATATGAATCACATTAGTTTTTGCATTTAGGACTACTATTTTAATTTTGCACCTAGGAAATTTAAAAAAAAAAACTCTCATTACACCTTTGACCCTAATAACCCTAAGCCATGTAATACTCGTCCCTCCCTCAACTCAATGGCCTAAGATAAGAAGTTTATGGAATTGGGCAGCATTTTCATCTTGAATAATCTTTTCACTTTGTCTTATCAATTTGGGTGGGAGCTTTCTAAATATCTTAAAAACACCAATATTTATCAATGAACTTACAAAAGTAAATTTGAACTAAAAATGCAACCACAGTTTTGGTGGAATCTTTTGTAAACAACTTAAAATTACTAAAATTTACCAATGAATTTAGAAAAGTAAATTTGAACTAAGAATACAATATGTTTTAATATATATATATATATATATGCGAAAGGGAAATATACAACCAACTAAATATTTGGTCATCTTATGAGTCATACTCAAATCATTCTCATTACTGCACAAAGTATACAATCAAGAATGTATAATGAATGTAAAGAACATAAATACTTATATATTTATGAAAGTTATACAAAAGACTCCTCGCAAAAAACTATATTATGGGTGTTAAATGATTGGACTACTCATAAGTAACTCAATCAATACTCGACTTGAACTCAGATTAGATAGGGAGCTACTTGGGTAGGTATTTTTTTTAAAAAAAATGTTATACTTATATTTATGTTTTAACCCATAATATTTTAATAAATTATAATTTAAATTATTTATATTTATGTTTAAGTCATTAGTTTTATGCTAATTTACAATTTAACCTTACTAAATTTTAAAAAATTACAAATAAATACTGTATGTTTTTGAAAAATAAAAACTTAAAAAAATTGAGTTCAAGCTGGAACTTGATAATCAAATTCGATCTTGAGCTCGAGTTCAAAAAATAGTGCTCGATCGTGTTCGAGTATCACTCCTAATGATCTCGAATAATTCGATTCAAAATGTATTTGCCAGCAGCCAACTAAAGAATATTGAACACTAGTAACTAGGGTTTGAGTCCTTCCAATACCATTCCCTCTCTAAAAACTCGAAGGGCTTTGAAGATTCAAACCCCCCCCCCCCAACAACAACGATTCCATTTTAATGGTCCTAATCTACAAAGCACAACCAACCTTTTCAGTGTTAAGAGTATTTTAAACATATCAGTAGCAATCCAAAACTCTAAAATGGCAAACCATATGAATATCTGATAGTATGTGGAAAACTCTAAATTGGCAAACCATTTGATAGTATCCTAAACATGGGTAACATAAACGTGTTCAGGATACCATGCACTCCTAATCAATCCTGCCAGAATTTTCACACAGCCATTATAACACCAGTCTTCACCCCAATAGCTCTGAGCTATATAATAGTTGTCCTGTCCATCAACTCCATAGCCAAAGATGAGAAGTGCATGGGACTGAACTGCATGTCCACCTTCAATTGCCTCCTTCCTCTTTATTGCCTCAAATTTCCTGGGACCTTTGTAAATGCCCTAAAAGCACCAAAATTTATCAATGAAGGTATAAAAGTAAATTTGATACAACCAACCAATGATAGCACAAAGTAAAATGCATAAAAAATGCAAAGAACCAAAATACTCACACGCCCACGGAAATTACCAAGACTCCTCTCAAAATCTACGCGTGCTACGACTGGCTGGATGTGCAAGCGCGCAATTACCAAGTCATAGTCAGCTCTAGGAATCCGATGATAGCCCTTGATCTTAACCTTTACATTCTATACTGAAAACACAACCATTAGAAAACAAAAATTAGAATAACAATAGTTTATAAAACTCAAATTCACTCACATGATGATGAGTAGGTCTCCTAAAGGGTTGCACGATGCCTCTGTTTGGATATTGCTCTTCCCCTTTTGCTGGATTCTTTGGAGGAAAGATAAAAGGCAATCGAGCAACAAGTTCTTGTGCAACTAATATTTTAACTTTTTCTTTTGGGTGTCTCAAGAAATGCTCAGCATATGTGGAATCTATCACCGGAAATGCGAAACATGCATCTACAAAATAAAAAGGTATGTCAAAATAGAAAAAAAAATATATGAAACATGTGCATAAGTAGTGAAATAAAGAAAAACTATAATACCCTCTGTCGTTTGGTCACGAGCCATTGGAATACATCCAGGTCAAGCGCTTGGCAAGCACCATTTCACCTACCAATTTAGACTTAACTCATCATGAACTTTCCAACATTAAGAAATCATAATAGCAAAGTTCAATTTAAATTTTAATAGCAAAGTTTGATTTAAATCTCACCTCCCTAAAGTATGAATCGTTAGTAAAATCAATCTTGGAAGGATTAGAAGACTTCGACATCACTGAAGAAAGAAGGACCAGTCAATTGTGATTAATGTCCAACATCATATACAAACAAACTAGATATCCATCTAACTTGCACCAAAGAAAAAAAGCAATGGACACATGCTGTGCAAATAGGTTTTAACTCATCTACTATGCAAAGATAGATTAAATTTCAGTCCATATGCACAATAGTGAACAAGATCCAACATGCCATTTGTGCCCTCAATGCAACAAGGAAAAACCAACCATAGCATGATATTCTTTGACTTAATGCACATAATCATACGATTCATAAAGAAGCATACATAAGTATATGGATGAAAATACACACATTATTAAGGCTACAAATCAGGGCACAAATCATTTTGGGCATTCCTCATTCCAAATCAGTATACACATTTTGGAATCAGTATACACATTGTGTATGTGGTTCCCAAGATGTAATATATATGGTTTGAATTGGAGCTGCCATGATGTGGAAAAGCATTGATCAGACTAGATAAAAAATTCACAATTCAAAGAATTCATGAAACATGACAAAATATCTGCAATTAACAGCTACAAAGTACTCATTTGACTTGTGCTGCACAAAAGATATTCACTCATTTAAAATGTCAACAACTATTATCAAAATGTATTGTGCATCACTAGTAAAAATAAAATGAAGGCCAGACTAAAATAAAGCAAGGAATCAGCAACTATAATCCAACTCCATAATGATACAAAATTGAGATCATATGTCAAGTCCGAGGAATCCAAAGTGTTCATTCCAATTGTAGAAGACGAGTCCTTCATTTGGAGACTAGGAATTGAAGAAACAGACGTGCGGGAAATATTTAGCGAGATTTAATTTCTATTTTGGTAATTTAGGATTTAAGTTAATTAAAGTTTCCTTTCATAGTATAATTCGTTTAGGGTTTGTGTTAGGCCTATAAATAGGTGTTTCTTTCAGTTGTAATAGGGGGAAGAATTTTGATTTGAGAAATAAACCAGCGACCGTTTTATCTTTGTGATTTTGATTTCCTGCGAAGGGTTTTCAAATTAAAAAATCTTGAGAATTAATTTCCAATCTACGTTGTTGGATTGTTCTATTATTCATTGATTTTATTCAAAGGTCCTAAATAGTTTTTGCTTCCGTGACATACAAGCTGGGGTTTGGAGCGAATCGATCCGGGTTCCGTATCAAGTGGTATCAAAGCACAGTTCTTCGAACAAAAATCAGGTTTTTAATTTTTCCTTTTAAAATTGAAATTCAAATTGTTTGATATTTGCAAGCCTATCATAAATTTTGTTTTGTGATTGGTGTCAAGCAATTATATCTTTTATTTTGTTGGTTTTTATTTTAAAAATATTTAAAAAAATGGATCTTTGTTGTTCATATCAAGTGGTATAATTTGGAATTGTGGATATGGTTTTTGAGTCTCAATGGGATGATTTGAGTTGGTCTCGAAAGAATGGAATTATGTCCACCCCTATATTTCCTAAAACTGATGAGGAGATTGAACAAGAAATTTGGGCTTTCCATGAATTGAAGAAGTCTAAGCCAAAACCGATCTAGTGTGGTAAATGTCTTGGGTACGGTCATACTGAATTTGAATGTTGCAATCTCTTTGCTATTATTTTCGTGAATGGGATTGTTCAATTTGAAGATTGATTTGAGTTGGGAACAACAACAGGAAGACATGAAGAGGTATTTATCGTATTCCTTACCCCCTAAAACTGATGATGAACTTGAGAAAGAATATAGGGATGGTTTACGTGCCTTGAAAAATCCCAAACCAAAAATACCTAGATGTGGTATATGTCTTGGGTATGGTCATCAAGAACGTGATTGTGCTAACCTTTTGTTGAAAGAAAGATTCGGACGCCTACACCTAGAGTTCATACTAGGAAGTGTTTGAGATGTATGGCTGTTGGTCACTATGCTATTAGTTGTCAAAGATGGTATGATTTGTATGTTGAACCTCCAAAGGAAGACCTAACTATCAACATTGTTACTATACCATTGTTGGAATGTGTTGAGGATCATGGGGATAATGAGTTGAGTCCATTGGAGAAGGGTCAAGTTAATGAAATTGTTGAAGCAATAGCGGAGACCAATAATGATGATCTTTTGGTGGAGGAAACATTGCCTTCAATGAGGACAATTCAAGGAGTAGAGGTTGACACCAATACTACTCTTGAAGTACATTCTTGTAATGATGTAAATTCTTTTATTGTTTTAAGTGATTTTGCATTTATTGATAATTTTATGGTAAATCATGAGAAGCAAGAAAATGAATTGATTCATGATTTGAATGGAAAAAGCCTAAAGGCGATGTTTGTAGAAAAAGGCAAAGAGAAAAAAAATAATGAGTGTGAATTTTCATATATTTTGTCTTTTTGTCTTGATAATTTTGCAGATTTTGTGTCGGATTTCCTTGTTACCAATCAACAAGATTTGAGGTCAAATCTTTTTCAAGTAGTAGGGAATGATACGAAATCGAGATCATATGTCAAGTCTGAGGAATCCAAAGTGCTAATTCCAATTGTAGAAGACGAGTCCTTCATTTGGAGACCAGGAATTAAAGAAACAGACATGCGGGAAATATTTAGCGAGATTTAATTCTATTTTGGTAATTTAGGATTTAAGTTAATTAAAGTTTCCTTTCATAGTATAATACGTTTAGGGTTTGTGTTGGGCCTATAAATAGGTGTTTCTTTCAGTTGTAATAGGGAGGAAGAGTTTTGATTTGAGAAATAAAGCAGCGACTGTTTTATCGTTGTGATTTTGATTTCCTGCGAAGGGTTTTCAAACTAACAAATCTTGAGAATTGATTAGTTTGCGCGAAGCGGCTTATTCAATTGGTTTCTTAATTTCCAATCTACGTTGTTGGATTGTTCTATTATTCATTGATTTTATTCGAAGGTCCTGAATAGTTTTTGCTTCCGTGACATACAAGCCGGGGTTTGGAGCGAATTGATCCGGGTTTCGTATCAAGTGGTATCAGAGCACAGTTCTTCGTACAAAAATCAAGTTTTCAATTTTTCCTTTTAAAATTGAAATTCAAATTGTTTGATATTCGCAAGCCTATCATAAATTTTGTTTTTGTGATTGGTGTCAAGCAGTTATATCTTTTATTTTGTTGGTTTTGATTTTAAAAATAAAGTTTAAAAAAAAAATGGATCTTTGTTGTTCATATCACATAATTTCTTTAACCACGATCTAAAACGCCAAAAATAGGGATGAAAGACAAATGCATAAAGTTTACTTCTACAATTTAAACTTATGGATGGATACTGTAAAGCTTAGCAGTTAGGTTCTATTGTTTTAAACTTCAGTTTGTATTACATGGCAAATTTGTTAGATTTCGTTATATGGGAGGGTTGATAGTTTGACCAAAATAGAAGAAACAAGTTTTTGATTTTTCCTTCTCATGTTCTAACAATTCGTTTGGGCTTTTTTGTGAATTTAATGGAGATTTGTTATGGACTGAGTTAAGATGAGAATGTAGTTCTTACAGCCGTAGCTCGAGAGATAGACAGACATATTATTGTCAAAGAATTAGGAAATTTCATTCATTACAAGACGGGGTTACATGCAATTTGTAAAACAATTGCACCAATATCCAAATGCATTTAGCTTCATTTAATGCAAAATAAGAAAGTTCAACCATCACAACATATTTTTTATAGTGAAGCAGGGGCAATAATCATTACCCATTAATTACATTATACAGTCAACTATTAACCACTAGTTCACACTTCGCACAATTGAATAATATTATATTTATCACAAGGTAATTGCTTAACAAATGTTGCACTTGTTAATGTATACTATATTTTTCAAATTTCGATAATTCATAGGTGGCTAAGTAATGTCTTGCCTAACAGGACACTAAAATTTGGTGTCAATGTCAAAAACCTGTATTATACCCATTTGCAGACCAAGAGAGCTTGACATGAATTACAATAACACTAATAAGATTACATCTTGCTTCAGTATTAGTTAAAGATTTCATTTTTGGAAAATATTTTTTAAGTATGATAGTATTAATGCACCAGTCCAAAAACCCATCTTAAACCCCTGCCCCTACAACAATGAACAATCCATCCCTGGCTCCCTCCTTCTTTATTCTACATTCAACAAATAAAATATCCAAACAACAAACCACCACCATTCTCAAAAAATCACACTAACAAAGAATAAATCGCACATGCATGCATATAAAAACAACAAAAAGCTGTGATTTTTACCACTATATATGTACTATAAAAGCCAGGATAGACGCACAAAGTGAGGGCTGGAGAGAGAGAGAGAGAGTGTGTGCCGTGCTAAGGTGATTGATTAAGCTGAGCAAAAGACAGGGGATGTTGAGCAGCAATTGACCAGTTCATGGAAAATAATTTGATTTCCGAATGAAGCAGTGTTAGGACAGGACGATAATGATGTGGAAGGGAAAGGGACCCGGACCGGGTCGAGTCGTCGACAACTCTAAATGAAAAAGACGTTCCGATCTCGAGGTTGACTAAAATGAAAGAGCCAAATTAAAATATATTTAAATTTTGTTTTGAAGCAAATTAATTAAAATGGGAGCACAAAAAATTAAAAAGAACATTTCTTTTGTCAAAAATATAATGCACCAGTCCAAAAACCCATCTTAAACCCCTGCCCCTACAACAATGAACAATCCCTCCCTCCCTCCCTCTTTATTCTACATTCAACAAATAAAATATCCCAACAAACAACCATCACCATTTTCAAAAAATCACACTAATAAAGAATAAATTGCACATGCATGCATATAAAAACAACAAAAAGCTGTGATTTTTACCACTATATATGTACTATAAAAGCCAGGATAGACACACAAAGTGAGGGCTGGAGAGAGAGAGTGTGCCGCGCTAAGGTGATTGATTAAGCTGAGCAAAAGACAGTGGATGTTGAGCTGCAGTTGAGCAGTTCAGGGAAAATAATTTGATTTCCGAATGAAGCAGTGTTAGGACAGGACGATAATGATGTGGAAGGAAAAGGGACCCCGGACCGGGTCGAGTCGTCGACAACTCTAAATGAAAAAGACGTTCCGATCTCGCGGTTGACTAAAATGAAAGAGCCAAATTAAAATATATTTAAATTTTGTTTTGAAGCAAATTAATTAAAATGGGAGCACAAAAAATTAAAAAGAACATTTCTTTTGTCAAAAATGTAATGCACCAGTCCAAAAACCCATCTTAAACCCCTGCCCCTACAACAATGAACAATCCCTCCCTCCCTCCCTCTTTATTCTACATTCAACAAATAAAATATCCCAACAAACAACCATCACCATTTTCAAAAAATCACACTAATAAAGAATAAATTGCACATGCATGCATATAAAAACAACAAAAAGCTGTGATTTTTACCACTATATATGTACTATAAAAGCCAGGATAGATACACAAAGTGAGGGCTGGAGAGAGAGAGTGTGCCGCGCTAAGGTGATTGATTAAGCTGAGCAAAAGACAGTGGAGGTTGAGCTGCAGTTGAGCAGTTCAGGGAAAATAATTTGATTTCCAAATGAAGCAGTGTTAGGACAGGACGATAATGATGTGGAAGGAAAAGGGACCCGGACCGGGTCGAGTCGTCGACAACTCTAAATGAAAAAGACGTTCCGATCTCGCGGTTGACTAAAATGAAAGAGCCAAATTAAAATATATTTAAATTTTGTTTTTGAAGCAAATTAATTAAAATGGGAGCACAAAAAATTAAAAAGAACATTTCTTTTGTCAAAAATATAATGCACCAGTCCAAAAACCCATCTTAAACCCCTGCCCCTACAACAATGAACAATCCCTCCCTCCCTCCCTCCCTCCCTCCCTCCCTCTTTATTCTACATTCAACAAATAAAATATCCCAACAACCAACCACCACCATTCTCAAAAAATCACACTAATAAAGAATAAATTGCACATGCATGCATATAAAAACAACAAAAAGCTGTGATTTTTACCACTATATATGTACTATAAAAGTCAGGATAGACACACAAACTGAGGGCGAGAGAGAGAGTGTGCCGCGCTAAGGTGATTGATTAAGCTGAGCAAAAGACAGTGGATGTTGAGCTGCAGTTGAGCAGTTCAGGGAAAATAATTTGATTTCCAAATGAAGCAGTGTTAGGACAGGACGATAATGATATGGAAGGAAAAGGGACCCGGACCGGGTCGAGTCGTCGACAACTCTAAATGAAAAAGACGTTCCGATCTCGCGGTTGACTAAAATGAAAGAGCCAAATTAAAATATATTTAAATTTTGTTTTTGAAGCAAATTAATTAAAATGGGAGCACAAAAAATTAAAAAGAACATTTCTTTTGTCAAAAATATAATGCACCAGTCCAAAAACCCATCTTAAACCCCTGCCCCTACAACAATGAACAATCCCTCCCTCCCTCCCTCACTCCCTCTTTATTCTACATTCAACAAATAAAATATCCCAACAACCAACCACCACCATTCTCAAAAAATCACACTAATAAAGAATAAATTGCACATGCATGCATATAAAAACAACAAAAAGCTGTGATTTTTACCACTATATATGTACTATAAAAGTCAGGATAGACACACAAACTGAGGGCGACAGAGAGAGTGTGCCGCGCTAAGGTGATTGATTAAGCTGAGCAAAAGACAGTGGATGTTGAGCTGCAGTTGAGCAGTTCAGGAAAAATAATTTGATTGCCGAATGAAGCAGTGTTAGGACAGGACGATAATGATGTGGAAGAGAAAGGGACCCGGACCGGGTCGACAACTCTAAATGAAAAAGACGTTCCGATCTCGCGGTTAACTAAAATGAAAGAGCCAAGTTAAAATATATATATATATATATTTTTGAAGCAAATTAATTAAAATGAGAGCACAAAAAATTAAAAAGAACATTTATTTTGTCAAAAATATAATTATGTATTACATTATCAAAAGCATTTGATTAATAAATAAATAATTTTCAAGTGCCGAACATTAATTCAAATATTAGGAAAAACTCAAGTGAAATATAATTTGTTAAACCTACAAATGATCATGGATATTCATCTATTAAGAACCTACAAAATGCTTTATTTTCCATTTTCATTTTGGTTAGGACCAATAATTATATAAGTTTTTTTTTATAAAAAAAATATATTATTATTATATTTTCATTTCAATCATATGTGCATTTTACAAATAAACTCCATTTTGCTAGTCAAACATTAAACTATAAGTGTGAAGGCATGTTAGCATTAAAAAAAAAAAAAAAAACCATCACAAGGCACTGTGCATACTCCATACACAGAGCACAGAGGCCAATGCCATCATACTAATTGCACCAATGTTGAGACAGAAGCTCAATTCATTTTGGGGTTACAGAAAAGTGAAGGTAAAATGTTGCACAATTAGACTGGAATTCTTCATTCATTACCAACTACAACCAGCTGTTTTCCCACATTGCGACCGCTGAAGAGACCTACATACAAGAGCTGCAGGGCCATTTTCAAGGCCTTTCACAATGTCTTTCACATAGTTGATCTTTTTTTCTCTGATACAAGGCAGTACATGGTCCAAAAACTTTGAATAGACATGACGGTAATCGAAATAAGCAAATCCTTCCATCCTAATTCGCTTGTGAATAACATGAGCAAACTTATGTACTCCCTCTGGCTTATCAAGATTGTATTGTTAGATCATTCCTCACACAGCAATTCGACCGTGGAGTTTCATATTCAAAAGCACAACATTCAATGTCTTTCCCCCAACTTTCTCGAAGTAAATATCAACTCCTTCAGGGAAGTACCTACAGGAAAGAGATTGCAATTACAGATTCATTACTTGTGTCAAGATTTATCACAATCTCACTAGAGGGCAGCAATGCGTTAATTGAGGACTCATGTAGTAGCATGATCAATAAAAGTAACATAATTCACGCAATCAAGATAATGAATACTACTCGTGATCAAGGTAGAAGATAGATTTGTTTTTGCAAGTGAATGTCATATCAATCTAATATGCAAAAAGTAAATTATATGTAGGTAGGCTTTTTCTACTATTCTCTTTACAACATATGTTTCGCAATAATGTTAGAGGCCAGCAGTTGATTGATCTGCCACTCTTATATCAAATGCAGCAACCTAATAATGGCAGCTTTGTGATATATGGAGCATATCCTGGTTGGATTTTGGCAGTTGCAAAGTAATTTGAGGTGACAAATTTCAGAAGTTAGCAACACTAGTTGGCATTGACTATCATATATATGGTAAAATAGAAATAAAAGGAGCCATCAGTCTATAAGAGGAGATCATCAAATTAGGTACCGAATGCGATCTTTTCTATACTTGTGACAATTGGGAGCTCATTGGAGCATTTAGCCAAAAATGTTAGTGATCATTGTAAGTTTTGACTGAGATAAGGGTCTTATATATGCAATCTTTACTTTTGCAGATTGGAGTTATGTTCTTTACTGTTTACTTCATTGTTTTAACCCTACCAAAACAGGAGCAGCTATTGAAGAATAGGGGGAAAAGGGAAAAATCTGTATGCAAGCCTCACATTAGCCTTAGAATTATGTCTTAAATGGAAGAGCTGTGGTTTAAGATCAATGAATCCTCAAGCTATAAATTTACTTACTGTGATGCCTTTTCAAAAAATGGTGCACTAAGATTATAATCAAACAATGGAAATGCTCAACACACACGATAAACGACAGAGTATAACTCACAGCAAGGGAAATGGTCAAAGAGAATTTAATCTTCAAAAGCCTGAATTGAAATAAGCATATTGTGTTAATTTTATGATATGAAGATTACACCCCTTTTCAAAGCAGTATCCAAGTCATGCTCTTCTTTGTAATTGAAAGCATCATCAAATCCAAACTTGTTCTTTAGAAGATCAACCTTGTCAATGCAACAGGGATAACAAGCAAGTTAAAATTTGTCGACCAGCAGACATTAAGTTTGATAAAGAGCTGTTTAAGACCTACTCAAGAATCTAGAAGAGGACCACAAATAGGAATTTAAAACTGGAGAACACTAAGCAATTAGGTCTGGCTCAAAATATCCACCATTGCTGACACATTTGAAGTTGTGCAGCCATCCCTTTTAGTAAGTAGGTTAATTCCTAAGTGCTAAATTTGTTCCATGGCAAAAACAAAGAAAGAAAATGGAAGTTCAGCAGTCTCCAATCTTATTTATTGACATGACGGCTATGACATTTTGAAGTTAAATAGTCATTAGATCGTTGCAGAGCAAATGTCATAATACTAAAAAATGGTAAGATTTACAACTTCAGACAAAAAAAATGCTAAGCGACTGCAACATATATAGGATCAGATTATCTAAGCTAATCATCATGCATATATGTCGAGCAGAAACTTATCCAACAGGAGCACAACTAAAATCATTCTCACAAACAGCTCTAATATTGTACAGGTCTTCATAAGACAGCTAGTAAATTTCAAGCAAACAAAAATAAAATGCATAGCTTAAAACAAAAATTCCTTTGATCAGAAGTTAAATGTACCTTTCCTCTACTTCCAGCACTTCCAACTACATAGCAACCTTTCAATTTTGCAAATTGTCCAACAAGTTGACCAACTGCACCAGCTGCCGCAGATATATAAACTTTTTCTCCCTCTTTTGGTTTACATACCTCATAGAATCCAGCATAAGCAGTCACACCAGGCATACCTTCACAAAAATATGAAAGAATCACATTTAAGATCAGAGGAAACACTAAAGGAATGGATTCTAGTACTCTTAATGTTGAAGTTGACCAGCAACCATGCATTTGCAAGGAACTCATTGATGCACTAACTTTAGTATCTGATCAACGGTTTGAATATCAATCAGGTTGTTACGTATGTACAAATGCAGTACTAAATCAAGATATAAAATCAATAACAGGAAGTATATGTCCTAGAAACCAAATTCATGGTATGAGAGTCTGAGGACAAGGATTGGTTTAAAGGGTGTGAGAAAAATTTCAGAACTATCCCTCTGATGATTGAAGACTGCTCTTTTTCAGTCAAGGAACATAAACAACAAATATACCTACTGCAGAGAGAACATAAATGGGAATGTGCAACAGCATTATTCATCATGAAGCATAGCAATGTCAGTAATTGACTGCACAACGTGGAATGAAATTCTGAATAACGACATTTGTGCAAACATTCTAGTACATACGTACGTTACAGTTTCAGTCACATAAGAATCAAGATTGCATGCTAGTATACAGCCACAACATTTCCTTATCAGAAAATTCCTCGAAACAAGAGTGAACTTACCTAGAATTCCATTGTAATAGGAAAGGGGTACATCTTTGTGCTCTATCTTAAAAGGAATCAAGTTCTTCTATGAGACTGTACTCCTCCCATCCTACTAGACCCCAAACCAAGTCACCCTCTTTGAAGTTGGAATGTCTTGAATCCACTACCTTGGATACCCCAAATCCAGTTATCTGCTGCACATTACCAGTATTCAGATCAAACAATGCGAGCTTAAGTTGCACTTATCATAAAAAATTGATTCTTCTGAAATGATTCATTAGATAGTCCATTTACAAAATTTCAACTAAGATTGGTAAGGGAATAACAATTTTTACCCAAATATTGAGAAGTTTCCAAAATTTTATGCTATACAACTCGAGACTTTTCGAAAACATTCAGCTGACATAATTTTCTGATTTTCTCCTGACTTCTTGGACTTCATAGACTGTACTTTCAGAACAACAATCTGAACTTTCCCAAAATTCAGAAACTTGAACAAAATTGAAAATTTGATACTCCAAATCCAAATACAGACAAACCAAGTTATATATAAGAAGGTAGACTATACAAAATATACATATTACTCACAAACTGATGAAAAGCATCAGTGATATGTCATGAGTTTACTACTCCCCATCCACAAAAAACCGGTCTATTTTTGCTTACAAACAAGTAGGACTCTTCTCTTTGAACAGGATACAACAATCAGTAAAAAAATTCATGGCTACCACGAAAATAAACAGCGAATATATGAAGCACAAGAATGCAACAACAGAAATGGATATACATTCTTACAGAGCCAGGAATGTAACCAGAAAATTCCCCTTCAAGAGTAGATTCTAACTTTTGCATGAGAATCCTCATGTAAAATTCACTTTTAAGGAATTTTTAAATAATTGATCTCATATTTTGTTCGATTTAGTTTTTGAAAATTTTTCATTGATTTTGTTTTATTAAAAAAAATTTCTCAAAAACTCAAGGCTATGACACACTTAAATAGGAATTAGATTTTGAACTTTTTGATTGAATGAATTTAGAAATTTTGATTTAGGAATAATTGGATTAGATTTTATTAAAGAAAAAGAATGAATTAGATTTTGAACTTCTTTGTTAAATTAATTTAAGAATGTTGTACATTAATATTTTTGTTTGATTCGACTTAGAAAGGTTCATTAAATCATTCACGTCTTACTGATGAAATTGATCCTTGTTAATTGTAATTCGTAAAAAAATATTGTCACATTAAATAGTTATTATCCCAATGATTATCCTATGTTGCCAATGAATCCGTCAATTTAATTCCAATCCCTATCAAAACTAAGAAAATCTATTTTAGCAAGTTCCCTAGGATTTTCATTATTATGGGTTTATAAGTTGGGACTAAATTTAAATTAAACAAAATAATAATACTATTGTTATGGCATAAAAATTAAGGCCAATTAAAAAAAAGAGTAATGATAGGGGGAGTGAAAAATTAGAGTGAAAACGTAAAGTGACTAACGTGACAGTTATAAAAAGACAAACTAATACCCTAACCAAATGATATGTGAACCCTAATTGATAATGGATAAATTTATCTTTTTATAACTGCCACTCAATCACTTTACGTTTTCACTCTAATTTTTCACTCTGTATATCATTACTCTTAAAAAAAAAGGGTAGATTCATATGAAACAAGTTCATACATGCGACATGCATATTAATTAAAAAATTAGCATATCAAGTATCAATTTTTAATTCAAAATTTGAATTCAAAAATTATCGTATCAAGTATAAAAAAAATTAGTGTATCAAATTTTTACTTTAAGGTAATAATACTTTGCATAACAAATTTTACTTTAGCGTATCAAATTTTTACTTTAGTTTATAAAATTATCAAAGTACTTCTAACGTATGAAATTTCACTTTAATGTATCAATTTTTAGTCCAAACGTATTAATCCAATACCAAAAATTAGTGTATCAAATATAATATTGGCGTATTAGCGTATCAAACACAACAAAATTGGCATATCACGTCGCATATATGAACCCATTTTACAAGAGTTTTTGAGATGAAAAATTTACGAAAAAGAATGTTACTATTATATATTTTGGATTGAGCTCATAGATTTCAATAGTTTTTTTTAACTTTAATCATTTCTTGCATTATTAATTTGAAAGAAATATTAGTTTTTTATGTTAGCGCATTTTATGACCCACGTGATTTAATCAATAAAATAACTGAATAATTGATAAGATTTTATCTTATCAATAATAATTGAATAAGTGATAAGATTTTATCTTATCACCTAAATGGGAAAACCTGATTGCCTACTTTGATGGTAAGTGGGGATAATGACTCTGATAGTAATTAGTAATTGGTCCTCTCTCTACCCAAAATAAATATCACGTAACATCTCCATCGATAGTGTGTCATTCTGATCGGGGTCAAGAGAGAGAAACCAATTATCTTTCTCCCGATATTCTATTCTTTTCTATTCCAAAGGTTTATTTGCAGGAATCATAAGCTTACAGTGGATCAAGGATTAAGGAACAGAAGTAATTCACGTTCAAGAAACAGAAGTATTTAAGGCCAACACAACTAACTAAGTTGCTATGGATCAAGGTATTATTTCATTATAATAGTACGATGTATAAATCATGTTATTCTATAATCTAAACCTGAAGATTTATGCAAATTATTATTTAATTTGCTTTATGTGGATTAATGAAATCCAACAATTGGTATAAGAGAATGGTTAAGAATTCATGATTTATCTATAAAGAAAATTATTGTAATTTATAATTACCAAGATTACTCTTTGAAGGTAATTACCATAAATTAATTCCGCAATTATTGAAATCTAATTACTGTAATTTAATTGTGTTGGTAATTTATTTAATAATTATGATGATGATTATTTGATGTTGATGATTTAATGATGATGAATCCGTAATAATGATTTAGTACTATGATTCTTGTGTAATGCTAATTATTATTATGGCGAATTTTATTTTATTTATTTTAGATAATGTTTTCTTCATATTTTATTTGCTAATTATTATCATGATTGTTTAATGATGATGATTTTGATGTGACACGACGATCAAGTGTATGACGAATAAGTGTATGACAATGAATTCATTTGCTGTTTGATTCCATTATCAAATATATTGATGGTTTTTACAATGCTAATAATCCGAAACTAAATTTTGGGTAATGTGTGCATGCTGTTTTATTCATTACGTTAAGAGACTAAATCTGTAATATAGATTTATTAATTTAAATGCATATATGATTGCAATTGATTTCAGTTTTCTGATTACTGTCACTATGTATATGTAATAAAATAATGATCAAGAGTTATACTTAGATTATAATTAGAACATGTAAGATATTGTTCTTGTTATTGTCTGCATATCTAAGTATAATTAAAATATGAAAGATATTATTTTCCATACACGTACATTAACTCATGATAGCAGATTATTATTGAAATTATACATATTTTATTCAAATAAAATAAAATTGAATAAATTCTTATGTTGATATATTTAAATAATTTGATAATTATTATGTGGGTTTGTTAGTCTCCAAAGTGGCCAAACATTAAAGTTTTTAATTATTAAATATTTAAATTTAATTTCAGTTACTCATAATTATGAGATGTTTATATTATAATGACATAATGATTTTTCTTATATGAGTATGTTGAAATTCATAAATTATAAAATATTAAAAATCACCCAAAGGTTGATTAATTAATTTTATAATTTATGATAGAATTGTAGGTAATTAATATTCTTGGTCAAATATGTTTAGTATATCCAAAGATAGCAGACATATTTAATTAAGGTAAATTTAATTACTGATTATGCAAAATTAAAGTTAAGCCTCAATTATGTGTATTATTGTGTATTGTTGAATTACCCAAAGGTGAACTTCAATACACATTTAAGTATTATTTAAATTTTATCTGAATCTGCATTATGTTTTAACTTCAAAGCATTAATGTGTGAGTATTTATGTTACCTGCAGTATCTGTGCCTGTTGCTCTTCATTCGCAAGCTTCATCTGTTGTTACGTTTAATGGCTTTAATTATCCAGATTGGTCTGAGCAGGTTCAGTTTCACTTAGGTGTTCTGGATCTTGACTTAGCACTATTGAATGAAAGGCCAAAAGCTATTACTGATGAAAGCAGTACTGAAGAAAGATCATTTCATAAAGTTTGGGAAAGATCAAACAGATTGAGCCTGATGTTTATGCGAATGACAGTTGCAAACAACATCAAGTCTACAATTCCAAAGACTAAAAGTGCTAGGGAATATATGAATTTTGTGAAAGAGCGTTTTCAGTCTGAATCAGCTGATAAGTCCCATGCTGGGGAATTAATGGGTATGTTGACCACCAGTAAGTTCGATGGTACACGTACTATGCATCAGTATGTGACTGAAATGATAGACAAAGCAGCAAAATTGAGATCCATGGGGATGGAAGTGAGTGAAAATTTCCTTGTGCAATTTATCATTAATTCATTGCCTCCTGAGTATGGTCCTTTTCAAATAAATTATAATACCATTAAAGATAAATGGAGTGCCAATGAACTCCAGTCCATGCTCATTCAAGAGGAGACAAGACTTAAGAAACAAGGAATTCACTCAGTTAACCTCATGGGTCATAAGAAACCTAAAAAGAAGAATCACCAAAAGGGTAAGAAAGAAGCATTAAAGATGAAAGCGCAATCCAGTCAAATCCATAAGAAGGACATAAAAAATGAGAAGTGCCATTTTTGCAATAAAAGTGGTCACTTTGCTAAAGATTGCCTGAAGCGTAAAAATTGGTTCGAAAAGAAAGGTAAGTCTAGTGCTTTAGTATGTTTCGAATCAAATTTAGCTGAAGTTCCTTATAATACTTGGTGGATTGATTCTGGATGCACTACTCATGTCTCTAATACGATGCAGGGATTCCTTACGATCCAAACCATAAACCCAAATGAGAAATTTATCCTCATGGGGAACCGGGTCAAAGTTTCAGTTGAAGGCATTGGAACCTATCGTTTGATTTTAAACACTGGATATCATTTAGACTTTTTCAGACTCTTTATGTTCATTCTGTTTCTCGTAATTTAATTTCTTTATCCAAATTTGATTCACTTGTATATGATTTTTCTTCTGGGAATGGTTGTTTCAGTTTGTTTAAAAATAACAATGTTATTGGTTCTGTAACTATTTTTGATGGCCTATACAAATTAAAGCTTGACAATAATTTTTTTGAATCTTTATTAATCTTGCATCATAATGTTGGCACTAAACGTAGTTTAGTAAATGAAAATTCAGCTTACTTGTGGCATAAACGTTTGGGTCACATATCCAAAGAAAGAATTGAAAGATTAGTGAAGAATGAAATTCTTCCAAAATTGGATTTTACTAATCTTGATATTTGTGTGGATTGTATTAAAGGAAAATTTACAAAACACACAAGTAAGAAAGGAGCCACAAGAAGCACACAGCTTCTTGAGATTATACACACTGATATATTTGGCCCTTATGATGTTCCATCTTCTGGTGGAGAACGATATTTTATCACATTTATTGATGATTTTTCACGTTATGGATATATCTATTTATTGCATGAAAAATCTCAATAAATAGATGCCCTAGAGGTATTTATTAATGAGGTTGAAAGGCAACAAGATACAAAGGTGAAAATTGTCAGGTCTGACAGAGGTGGTGAATATTATGGAGGATATACAGAAAATGGACAATGCCCTGGTCCATTTGCTAAATTCCTTGAAAAACATGGCATATGTGCTCAACACACAATGCCAGGCACACCAGAACAGAATGGTGTAGCAGAAAGGCGTAACGGTACTCTAATGGATATGGTTAGAAGTATGTTAAGTCATTCATCTTTACTCTTGTCATTATGGATGGAAGCATTAAAGACTGCCGCTTACTTATTAAACAGGGTTCCTAGTAAGGCAGTTTCAAAGACTTCTTTTGAACTGTGGACAGGAAGAAAACCCAGTTTAAGGACCTGCATGTGTGGGGTTGCCAAGCGGAAGTAAAAGTCTATAATCCACATGAAAAGAAACTGGATTCAAAAACGATCAGTGGTTATTTCATTGGTTATCCAGAAAAATCTAAAGGGCATAGATTTTACTGTCCTAACCATAGTATGAAAATTGTTGAATCTGGAAATGCTAGGTATTGAAAATGGCGAAATTAGTGGGAGTACAGAACTACGAAAGGTAGAACTCCAAGAAGTTAGAGTGCAAGTTCATTTGCCTGTGACTTCTTCTAAAGTTGTTGTTCCTGCAGTTGTTGAACATAATCATAACTTTCAAGAACAACAAATAAATGATCCAGTACCCCATAATGAAGTTGTCAATAATGAACATGTAGAAGTTGAACCACAAGAAATAGCATTAAGAAAATCTCAAAGGCAAAGAAGATCCGTTATTTCTAATGATTATGTGGTTTACTTACAAGAGTCAGAATTTGACTTGGGAATTAATGAAGATCCAGATTCGTTTTCACAAGCCATAGAAAATACTAATTCTGCTAAATGGTTGGACGCCATGAAAGAAGAGTTGAAATTAATGGATCACAATGATGTTTGGGACCTCGTTGAATTGCCTGAAGGTTATAAACGAATAGGGTGTAAATGGGTCTTTAAGACTAAGCGCGATTCGAATGGTAATATCGAACGATACAAGGCTAGACTCGTTGCCAAAGGTTTTACTCAGAAAGATGGCGTTGACTACAAAGAGACTTTCTCACCTGTCTCTAAAAAGGACTCTTTTAGAATTATTATGGCATTGGTGGCTCATTATGATTTGGAGTTGCACTAAATGGATGTGAAAACTGGCTTTCTGAATGGGGATTTAGAGGAAGATGTTTATATGGCCCAACCTGAAGGTTTCTTAACTAAAGGAAAAGAACACCTAGTGTGTAAATTAAAGAAGTCAATATACGGACTTAAGCAAGCCTCCCGACAATGGTATCTTAAGTTTAATGATACTATCACTTCCTTTGGATTTAAGGAAAACATCGTTGATCGATGTATATATCTGAAGGTTAGTGGGAGCAAGATTATTTTTCTAATTCTGTATGTTGACGATATTTTGCTTGCTGCTAATGATCTTGGTATACTTCATGAAACCAAGAAGTTTATCTCTAAACATTTTGAAATGAAAGATATAGGTGAGGCATCCTATGTGATTGGAATTGAAATATTCCGTGACAGAACTCAAGGATTATTAAGGTTTTCTCAGAAAGCATATATTAACAAAATTTTAGAGATATTCGGAATGGAGAAATGCTCTGCTAGTGTTGTTCCAATTCAGAAATGAGATAAATTCATCCTTAAGCAATGTCCACAGAATGAATTGGAACGCAAACAAATGGAAAATATTCCTTATGCATCAATTGTTGGAAGCTTGATATATGCACAAACTTGTACCAGGCCAGACATCAGTTTTGCTGTTGGTACTCTAGGCAGATATCAGAGTAATCCTGGATTGGATCACCGGAAAGCTGCAAAGAAAGTATTAAGATACTTGCAAGGAACAAAGAATCATATGCTCACTTATAGGAGATCTGATCACCTCGAAGTGATAGGATACTCAGATTCAGATTATGGTGGATGCGTAGATACTAGAAAATCTACATTTGGCTATTTGTTCATGATGGCTGAAGGAGCAATCTCATGGAAAAGTGCAAAACAGTCTGTCATTGCCACTTGCACTATGGAAGCTGAATTTGTGGCATGCTTTGAGGCCACTATTCATGGATTATGGCTGCGAAACTTTATTTCAGGACTTGGAATTGTTGACAATATTGCCAAGTCGCTGAAAATTTATTGTGATAACACCGCAGCAATTTTCTTCTCTAAAAACGACAAGTATTCAAAAGGTGCTAAACATATGGAGTTGAAATACCTTGCCGTTAAAGAAGAATTTCAGAAACGAAGAGTGTCATTTGAGCACATTAGCACAAATTTTATGGTTGCAGATCCTTTAACAAAAGGATTAAATCCGAAGGCTTTTAATGAACATGTTGAAAGAATGGGTATTACCAGATACCATTCTTGATATTACGTTTTAAGCTCTTAAACACTTTATGTATTTGACACTCTGAGCTCATTTAAGTATTGTTTATGTTTTCTGTTTTCTTTTTATCATTCTTGACTTTATAGTATATACATGAATGATGATATAATTGGTGATTGAATTTGTCTCTGACAAAGACATTATTGTTGGACCGTAATTGCTTTATTTCCCATTATGAGTAATGTTAAGTAATGCTAGTATTGTGATACATAGAAGGGACTATGTCAAAGAATATGATGTGGAACCGCTATGATCCATATTAGTTTTATTTAATAAGATTTATGGTATAAACAATGCAAGTAAGAAATTAGCATTGTTATACGTATTATGATTAAATCATTAAGTTGACTCTGTCACATGGGTCAAGTGGGAGAATGTTAGCGCATTTTATGACCCACGTGATTTAATCAATAAAATAACTGAATAACTGATAAGATTTTATCTTATCAATAATAATTGAATAAGTGATAAGATTTTATCTTATCACCTAAATGGGAAAACCTGATTGCTTACTTTGATGGGAAGTGGGGATAATGACTCTGACAGTAATTGGTCCTCTCTCTACCCAAAATAAATATCACGTAACATCTTCATCAATAGTGTGTCATTCTGATCGGAGTCAAGAGAGAGAAACCAATTATCTTTCTCCCGATATTCTATTCTTTTCTATTCCAAAGGTTTATTTGCAGGAATCATAAGCTTACAGTGGATCAAGGATTAAGGAACAGAAGTAATTCATGTTCAAGAAAGAGAAGTATTTAAGGCCAACACAACTAACTAAGTTGTTATGGATCAAGGTATTATTTCACTATAATAGTACGATGTATAAATCATGTTATTCTATGATCTAAACCTGAAGATTTATGCAAATTATTATTTAATTTGCTTTATGTGGATTCATGAAATCCAACATTTTATGCCACCTCTAAGAACATTTATGCATTTTTCTGAATATAGATAATCACAAATTATAAACAAATTTATGGTTCACTTTGTTTTAAATTGGTTCAAACATAATATTTTGTTTTATGACAATTTTTTTGAAAAAGAAAATTAATTTTGAAAAATAGAATAAAATTAGATTTTATATATATAGTTGGGTTTTTTATTTAGTCTAAATTTGATTTTTTTATTGGATAAGAAATATGTTGATATTTCATTTTATATTTATATTTATATGTTTAGGCATATGTAAATATTAATATTAGTATAATTATAATTAATAATTTTTTAATTCATTATAATATGATATAGTTTCTAATATTGGTCCAATCAATCCATTCGGCTGATTGATTTCTAGAACAGTTACTTAATCTGTTCGCACTTGTCGAGTTTTAAAACGCAGATTAAAATTTGTAGTCATAAAAGAATTCTGTAACTACAGCGTAATATGGTATTCGGTAATTAGGTTGTAAAACTTTAATTCTATCTAGCATTTCGTCCTACAATATATGAAAATTAAATCTATTTTTCTTTATTCACAAAGATTTTGCTGATACTAAAATGTTGTTGTGTGGTTCTTTTCATCAGCAGACAATTCTGAGCATCTAGTTGGCCATGGAAATTGATTGCAGTACGTATCAAATAACTAATAATGGAAATCGATTGCAGTAACCTCTAAATGGCCAAAAATGGAAATTGATTTGCTGTACCAACAATTCTGAGCATCAAATTATTGCATTCTAATTCGCCATATGACATTTTTCACTAACAAACACTAGCCAAATTTAAGAAATTAGGGTAAATTGCTTCAATTATTTTTTAATTTAGGGGATTATTCCAAATTTTTAAAACGTTCGATCTTCGTCTTTCATGTTACAAAGTGGGTTTTAAATCATCCTTTATCCATTGCTTTCCCTAAAAATCTAATTTAAACAACTATTTAACATACACATACAAATAAAAGTACATAAACAGTGATAGAGTTTGACATATGCATGTCAAATTAATGGTAATCGGAATTAGATTTTTCTTGATTGAAAAGTGAATAAAAAACCATTGAAAACTAAAATTACAACACGGAAGAGAGAAATGGAACGTTTTAAAATTTGGGAATAAAAGTGAAATGAACCCCTAAATTAAGAGACGATTGAAATAATTTATCCTGTAGATGGCTCTATGATGAATTAAATGATCTTTCACAACACATCATGGCTTTACTTTTTAATTTTTGAGAGAAAATTATAATTTTTAAAAAGTTATATACATTAATTTTTTATAATTAGTTTCTAACTCAATTATAAAATATGTAAACGAAGAGATTATATGGCAAAAGTTTGCAATAAAAATGAAGAAAATGTTAATTTTTGTTAGCTCTAGGATAAGCATGACATGTTTTGGTGTTTTGTTAAAACTCTTCTTAATTAATTTATTTTTAGTATATAAAATCTACAAATCCAATTAGGAATACACCGTAAATTAAATAAATATTAAATACTATATTTAAATATAATACAATTAGAAATGTATAAATCTAATTAAGAATCGAATATCTTATACTAATTAAATACTATATTTAAATATAGAGCTCTTACCCTACTACTATATAATTTCGCACCCCCAAACTATAATTTCTAGATCCGCCACTGCTAAGGTTAAAACATAGTTAATGCACTCTTACCCATTTAGCCCTATTACAAAGGTTCATTATTTATTGGACTTATATTAAAATATATTATTAGGTTATATTAAATACTCAACATTTCACACACTTGCTAATAATGATGAAGAGGCTGTCGATTTCTCCTATTATTTCAAGTGATATTATAATATATGATTGTGACTTTGTTTACAAGTCCAAATCAAAATTATTGTGATTGGGTACTCAAAAATCAAAATATATGGGGACCTCCGGGTTGTTGTTTTGGTATGATTACGAATTAGTGAATGCTTCTGTCGTGTGATCAGCAAACCTTATTTATTTTGGTTATGACATTTGAAAACCTACCATTTATCATTTTATTTTGGTTTTTTTTTATTAAAGTAAGTAGAAATAATTTAAAAAATGGAATTGAACAGGACATCAATATCCTATAATAATCTAAATTCTTTTTCTTTTCTTTTCTATCCACCACTTTTTTTCCTCCCTTCTCTCTTTCTCGTTCAATCTGCATCCTTATTTTCAATTATTTGATTGGTATAACAATCAATTCAAAACCCAAAAATTAGAGATTTTGATGTTTTTTTCATTCATATTCTAATTCAAACACCTAAATCTCATAAACTAATATAATTTCATTAGCAGATGAAAACCCATGGAAACTCAACACTAAGCAATTGCAGATATCCGAATTCTTTTGGGTAAATATGAGGTGAAATTGATAGTTGAGTTTTTGCTCAAAGAGTTCAATGGATATATGAATTGAGATTATAGAATCCAATTATAGTAAGATTGGATTTTAATTATATGGGATGACAAAATTTTTATTTTGAGGACATAAATGTAAGATTTTTGTTCTTCTTTTCAATTTGGTAGGATCTCTTGAATTTTTGTGGAATTTTAGATTGTGATTTTGGTATGTATATGTTCTGTTTTAGGGAGAATTGGGATTTTGTTTTGGGTGAATTTGAAGAAGGGAATAGATGATGAGGACCATTATGTTGAAAACTAACGATAGCAGAAGATGATAGCACCATATTGATAAGACGAGATGAGTCCAAAATTATTCTATTTTATCATGTTTAATATTCAAAATGAGGTTCTTATACTAAAATTAAGGAATGAAAATATAAATAGAATTCTCTTATACTTGAGTTAGGGCATGATAATTGTAAATTTAAATTTGGTGATATTTATTCTTTTAGTCCTTAATTTTAATAAAACTAAGGGTTTGTTTAATAAAAATGAAGTTTGAAATTTAAAATTTGAAATAATAAGTGTTTGAATACTGAAATAATTAAGTTTATTTGACAAACATATAGATATGATAACTAAATGGCAAATAGTACTATTTTGTTTTTTAATTATTTATTTTTTAATAAATGTACAATATATTACTTTTCAAACAACAAATCAAAATTTTAATAATTTTTTTTAAAAATTAGCAATTTTGAATATAAAATATTATTATAAAAATGCATATATTTATGAAATCTACATATTAAAGGTTTTCTAGTATATTGGATGATATCTTTTAAAAAATTTAAAAATATAATTTTTAATTAATCAAAACTTGATTGAAATGAAAAGGATATGATAACTAAATGGCAAATAGTACTATTTTGTTTTTTAATTATTTATTTTTTAATAAATGTGCAATATATTACTTTTCAAACAACAAATCAAAATTTTAATAAAATTTTTAAAAATTAGCAATTTTGAATATAAAATATTATCATAAAAATGCATATATTTATGAAATCTATATATTAAAGGTTTTCTAGTATATTGGATGTTATCTTTTAAAATTTTAAAAATATAATTTTTAATTAATCAAAACTTGATTGAAATGAAAAGGAAAAAATAGAAAGAATTCAATAAAAATATTAGCATATAAAAGGAATAAAGAAAGAATAATAAATAAAATATTAAAATATAGAAGTAAAAAGGAAATTGAGATGGTAAAAAATATTAAAGAGATATTGTGAATATTTATGGTATATTAAATTTTATTTTAAAGATAACGCTTGAGCGAATTGTGAAATTAAGCGATAAGCTAAATTTTATCAGTTAAAATCATAAAAGAAGTTTGCATACCTTTTTAGACACTAACACATCAAAATTTTAGTTATTAAACAAACTTAATTTGTCAAGTTTTGAATCAATTAAATTTCAGACTTAAATGAGTTTATCAAACAGGCCCTAAATCGTTTTTAATATTAGCTAGTTAGAATAAAATAGAATAATTTTGGTCTTCAATTTGAAAGAAGACAAAGGTTGAATCACAATTAAATACTATTTTATTAAGTGAACGAGACAACTTTAAATTCCAATGCAGCCAAATCAATTGGGATTTCTCCAAAATGTGTAAATTCCGGACACCCAAACCGGGCCACGCTAGCCCTGCCTTGGGCCTGCACGTGACAAGTAAATCGCGGGATGTGCCCTAACTGGCAGCCTGCAAGGATATCCAACGAGACCCGAGCTCCAAATGCGCCCCCAGGAATATTTCACCCAGGCAACGCACCCACATGGAGTCGAACCCGCATGGAAGGCAATTTCTCCACACCTTATCTCCTTGCCACTTACCAGCTAGGCTATGCCTAGGATTTAATTCAATGAAAGGAGATAGAATGAAATGAGGCGAAATTCAATGAAAGTTCAAATCTTTTAGGATTTGTGAAAATTGAGAGTTTGGTCTTATGTAACTAATAGGGATGATGAATACCCTAGTCTAACCTTACTACTAGTGAGATAAGTCACTTCAGTTTTTAACTCAGTTAGAATAGGGATTTGAATCTATTTTGTATCAATATTTCATTTTGTTTTCAATTTTCTAGTTGTTATTTTATATATATATATATATATATGTATATGTATTTTAAAAGTACGTTTATAATACAATTATATGCAATTAAGTATGAAATTTAAATTGTAGTATATTTAATGATGATAATCAAATATGTATATGAGTTCAAATTAACATAAGTATAATTAGGGTTATTTTAAAGTTCATAAAATTAAACTAGACCTTAAAATTTATAGTTGTTAAATTATTTTTATTCACACTTTTCAATTCAATTATTTTAAAATTTTAAATTGAAAGTATGTTTAAGAATGAAATTAAAATTAAATTAATTTATTAATTTAAAATTAAATTAATATAATTAAAATTGAAAAGGAAAAAAATTAAACCAATAGTAAAAATAATAAAACATTAAATCTTTAAAAGAAAAGTTAAAAAAAAAAGCTGAAAAGAACCAAAATAATTAAAATATTAATAAAAAAATATTTAGCGTTGCATAACTTGCATGTAGATGATGCATAAAAATAGTGCTATTTTTGGCGCAGGAGTCCAATTTTTTTCTCCATTTTTATCCTTTAGCGGTCAAATATCGTCGGTTGGTCGGTTGGCCGGTTGGTGATGCTCTAACTGGGTGGGTCGTCGTCGTCAAATATTAGTCTGAAATCTATGGATCTCCAAAGATTAAACACTAGATATGGAGAAGTGAGAGTATGGTGGAGAAGATGGGACTTCTCCCTTGCCACACCAATATAGGAGGTGAAGATTTTTTTTTTTAATGTTTTAAAAAAACTTTAAAATGGAGATTACATCTTTCAAAGAGAGAAAGAAACTCCGAGGTAAGGAGACAAATTACTGTCATAAGTGGAGACGAGACAAGACAAAAGATAACGCAGTCTTCATTGAAATTTAATTGTCAATTTCTTTCTGCAATATCTCTTTAATAGAAAAAGTACTGTTGGTTTAGTAGTAAGGAGAAGATCCACATTTTTCGCGTTGTTGTGGGATTTAATGTGCGGAAACACTGTACATTGGATTAATTCACAGCTATAAATACAGCCCCATTCATGCAGGATTCATATATAGCTCAACATTTAGAAGTCGTCTGCCTTGCAAAAACCATAAATGGCTAAGTTAGTTTACTTCTTTGTCCTCGTCCTCGTTGCTGCTTCGTGTGAGTCTCCGTCAAGTTCTCTCTTTCTTTCTTCTTTAATTTGTCTAGTTTTTTTCTTCTCGTTTTTGGGTTTGCAGAGAATTTGATTTAATGCTTATCAATTTATTGTAATAAAAAATATTGGAATTTTTGCAGTTGTAATGTTGCAAGTTCAAGCTTTGGAGGCCACTGAAAGCAGCAGCACTGAGTCCAGGAAAATGATTCAGAATGGATATCTTATTAAAGCTTTGAGGCTGGCCTCTGATGGCCGCCCTGGAGAAAGTTGCCTTAAAGAAGGAGAGTTTTGCATGAACGTTCCGAAGTTTTGCTGTATGGGCTGTTTCTGCTTATTTCCCCTTGGCGTTTGCTATGGCAAGTGCCACTAAGAAAAAAGGCCTTTGGTGACTGAAATTTTAATGACCAAATATTTTTGGTCACCAAAGAGAACCTTTTGGTGACCGAAACAAGTTCAGTCACTAAAATGATCCCTACGTTCGCATGTCTGATTTGCCAGCATTTCCCCATGAACAATTGAGGAAAATGTTCTTTCTCCTTTTCAAAATAATGTAACATATATCAAGCCATATAGCAAGGTGTGGAAATTGGAGAACAATCCAATATATCTCACATCTGTTTGCGTATGTACTATGTGTGTATGTGTTTTTCATTATTAATTGTTGTTTTTTGGGTGATTTGTGTGCTGAGAATAAGCAGAACATATATCTGCATTTGGTAATAACTTTTGTGTAAAAATTTCATGTTGCTCTATTGGCTATTCCGGGACTATATATTTCTCATTTCCATATACATCCATGCTAGTTTTAATTGCAACAATTAATTTTCTTAACTTTTCAAACTAAAAAAAATGAATAACAAGGTTAAATATAGTTAATAAAATATAGTTAACAAGGTTCACAAATTTATTGACTGATGTAAAAAAAAGATAGTGAATCAATTTTTTTTAAAAAAAATCACAACTTTTCGTGAGTTATACCACATGTTTTTTTTTTGGTAAAAAAGGGCTATTTTTAACCCATATTAATAAGGAGCATGCTATCTATAAGCTATTGTAATAAAAAAGAGTGACTCAAATTTTTTGAAAAATTACTACTTTTCGTGAGTTATAACACGTTTTTTGGTTAAAAATGAGCAGTTTTATTACTCGTATCAAAAAAACGAATATACAATCTATTGACTGAAGTAAAAAAGATAGTGAATCAATTTTTTTAAAAAATAAAAATTTTCCATGAGTTACAACACTTGTTTTTTTGCAAAAGACGAGCTATTTTATCCCCCATATTCAATAAACAACATGCTACCTATTGACTGATGTAAAAAGATAGTGAATCAATTTTTTTTAAAAAAAACCTTTCAAGAGTTATAGCAAACATTTTTTTTGTTAAAACTCACTCATATAAATGAAGAACATGCAATGTATTAAATAATGTAAAAAGATAGTGAAGCAATGTTTTTGAAAATCACAAATTTTAATGAGTTATAGCACACGTTTTTTTGGTAAAAGAACGAGCCATTTTATCACTCATATGAATATGGAAATGCAATATATTGATTGATGTAAAAAAAGAGAGTGAATAATTTTTTTTTAAAAAAATCACTACTTTTCAAGAGTTATAGAACACGTTTTTTGGGTAAAAAACGAGTTGTTTTATCACCCATATCAATAGCGAATATACAATCTATTGACTGATGTAAAAAAGATAGTGAATCATTTTTTTTGAAAAATCACAAATTTTTGTGAGTTATATCACACGTTTTTATGGTAAAAAAATGAAACCTTATTTGAACTCATATCAATTAGGAACATTCAATCTATTGACTAATTTAAAAAAGAGAGTGACTGAATTTTTTTTGAAAAATTACTATTGTTCATGAGCTAAAGAATACATTTTTGGTAACAAAACAAGTTGTTTTATCACTCATATTAATAAGGAACATGCTGAAATTGGGGGTCCCACAGTTTAAGTTCCAGTTCCGGAACCAGCCAAGTGACCATGTCTAATTATACCCCTCATCATTTTTTTTCTAAAAAATCAATAAATATGAGAGTTAGTTGCAAAAACACTATTGAGCTATGGTTAATTATACTCCTAAACTTTTAATTTTATTACTTCATCATCCCAACAATTATTATTTTATTTTTTTTTTGTAATGTACTACATTTTGATAGAAATTGTATTATGAAAAGACAAAATCATTCCTTAAATGTTAGTTGTCATCCTCATTGGGTTGTAGTAATTTTTCATGAACTAATTTAATTCATTGAATAAATTTTTCGAACCTTATATCTCTTTATTATGTAAATTTTATCTTTAAAGTATATTCTAACAAACTTATCAAATTTTTCCTTCTCTTGTGTATTAGCACCAACAGGAAGTAGGGTGTGCAATATTATGTCTAAAATGAATAGCCAATACCCTACTCTCTCTCTCTCTCTCATTAGTTTGTAAACACATTAAAAACACCAATATTTACCAATGACTTAGAAAAGTAAATTTGAACTAAAAATACAATATATTATGCGAAAGGGAAAGATACAACCAACTAAATATTTAGTCATCTTATGACTCATACTCAACTCATACCTCTACAAAATAAAAAGGTTTGTCAAAATAAAAAATATATGAAACATGTGCATAAATATTGAAAATAAGGAAAAACTATAATACTCGTCTATTTTGTTCACGTGCAATCGGAATACAACCAGGATGAACACTTGGTAAGCACCAGTTCTCCTACAAATTTAAATTTAATTCAGCATGAGCTATCCAACATTGAGAAACCATAATAGCAAAGTTCAATTTAAATCTCACCTTCTTAAAGTATGGATCATTAGTGAAATTGATCTCGGAAGGATTCGACGTCACTGAAGAAAAGACCGTATATATCCCTTCAGTACATATGTAATCAAAAGCATTTCTAAAATTATTCTGTATCATCAGTTGAAAATCACCATTCTTGAAGTAAGACTGTACTTCTTTCTTTCGTATCATCAGTTGCTCCCCATCCCCATGGATTCTTTTTGTTCCAACAAAAAGAGATCCTTTTTCCCCTTCTCAACACTTGTGGGAGTATTTGTTCCGACAAGAAATGTTTCCAATAGAAATATTTCTGAGGGATGACCTGACCTTACTTGAGAAAAACATTTTATGCATCCCTCTTTTGCTTAGTTGGAGTGATGATGGGATGTATGGTAGAATTTTGATCGCTTTACTAAAATTTTTGCAACTTATCAACTAAGATTGATTTTACATTTTGGTTAAAACCAATAAATTGAACAAATTTCACAAGAACATAATCTTGAGGGGCAAATGAAGAATAAAAACATGGGTTATAGCCAAAGAAAAATGATAAATTTTTTAAAAAATTACATTTCTATTTTTTTTAATTCCCTTCGCTAGAGAGAACATTACCAATATAAGTGAGTATAAAATATGACATGAAAAATTCTACAATTGCCTATTTTTTATTCTTGCCATTTTAGCCAAAAAAACGTGGGTTATAGTCAACGAAAAATGAGGATTTTTCAAAAAATTTATGTTTCCCAATTTTTAACACCATTCACTAGATAGCACATTACTAATATAGATTGTTGCAAAAAAAATGACACAAAAACAGTTCACAATAGCTAGTTTTTGAGTTTTTGAGTTTTCAACAAAAAAAAAGTGGGTTATAGCCAACGAAAAATAATGATTTTTAAAAAAATTTACATTTCTATTTTTTTAATACTCTTTACAAAATACCACATTACCAATATGAGTGATTGTAAAAAATAACATGAAAATAGTCTACAATAGCTAGTTTTTGAGTCTTGTCGTTTTCAATAAAAAAAATGTGGGTTATAAACCACGAAAAATGATGATTATTCAAAAGATTTACATCTATATATTTTTAATACCGTTGACAAGATAGAACATTAAAAATATAGGTGGGTCCGTGGGTGCAAACAATGACATAAAAACAGTCCACAATAGCTATTTTTTGAATTTTGCCGTTTTCGGTCAAAAAACGTAGGTTATAGCCAACAAAAAATGATAATTTTTTTTAAAAAAATTACATTTCTATTTTTTAACTCTCCTTCTCTAGAAAGCACATTACCAATATAAATGAGTATAAAAAATGACATGAAAAAATTTCACAATTACAAGTTTTTTATTCTTGCCGTTTCAGCCAAAAAAAACGTGGGTTATATAGTCCACGAAAACGAGGATTTTTCAAAAAAATTACGTTTCCCAATTTTAACACCATTGACTAGATAACAATTTGCCAATATAGATTGGTGAAAAAAATGACCGAAAATAATCTACAATAGCCAGATTTTGAGTTTTGCCATTTTCAACAACAAAAAACGTGGGTTATATCTAGAGATGACCAAATTTCGGAACCGGAACCGTGGGCCCCACAAAACCGGAACCGGCGCCGAACCGTCTATGGACGGTTCGGTTCCGGTTCCGGATTTTGTGGAACCGGAACCGGCCAAAAAAATAATAATAATAATAATTTATAAATATTTTTATAGCACTTTATTTTCATCACATAATTTCTTAGTTTTCTAATCTTTATATTGTAAGTTTTAACGTTTATAGTTTAGAGTTTAGGGCATCAATTTTTTTAATTAATTATTTTAATTATATTATTATATTGTTCAATTTTTCTTTCAATACTCTTATCATTTATATATTTTTCTTTCTCACTTATCTAATTCTTCATAATTCTATTTTTCTAAAACCCCCATATATTAGTTCAATTTCAACTATTAATCCAATTATATTATGTATCAACTTAATTTTCTAATTTATATTATCCTAATTCTATTTTTATATTATGCATGAAAATATACTATTTGAATTCCAATTAATAGTTCGATCATTCTCTCAATACTCTTATTCTTTCTATATCTTTCTTTCTCACTTATCTAATATTCATAATTCTATTATTCTAAAAAATTCATATATTAGTTTAATTTTAACTACTATTCTAATTATGTTATTATATTATACTAGTTGATTATATATTAATTATATAATACTACTATTCTATTATCTAGAAATTATATATTAATTATGTTCAATTGTAACTATTATTATTCTAATTATATTATTATGTTGTATTATTTGAGTTTCAATTAATAGTTTAATCATTATTTCAATAGAAATCAAATTTAAAAGTGGGATTACAATCGAAATTCAAAACTAAAAATCGAAAAAAAATTGGAATTCGAACAAAATCGGAACCGAAACCGGGACGGAACCGGAACCGGCGCTTCCGGAACCTTGGCCATGCTTAGTTATATCAAATGAAAATGATGATTTTTTAAAAAATTTATATTTCCATTTTTTTAATACCCTTCACAAGATACCATATTACCAATATAAGTGAGTATAAAAAATAACGTGAAAACAATCCACAATAGCTAGTTTTTTAGTCCTGCAGTTTTCAACCAAATACGTGGGTTATAACCCACGAAAAATGATGATTTTTTTTAAAAAATTACATTTATATTTTTAATAGCATTGACAAGATTAGAGTTTGAATTGGGATAAGAGATTTTTAAAAAATTAGGATTAGAGTTTGAATTGAAATAAAAGATTCAAGTAAAGTAGTATTTAAACGTAGACTAATGGTAAAAAGAACAATAAAGTATTTAACTAATTATATAAATTATTAAAGTTATTTCGACGCCTTTAATTATAAATACATTAAAGTTGCGCCATACTTAATAATAATGACATGACATGCGCCCTTAATACAAATTTTCCCTAAAAAATTAAGGTTAAGGTAGTGGGGAGGGTAACAAAAGTTTTTAGTTAATTACATAAAATAATAAAGTTATTTTGACGCCCTTAATAATAAATACATTAAAGTTGCACCCTACTTAATAATAATGACATGAGATGCGCCCTTATAATACAAATTTTCCCTATAATATTCAGATTGGCTAATTGAAGTGAATAATTCTTCAAGATTATATATATGAATTAAATAAGAAATGTTGCTGGTTTAATACATATATACTCTAGATCACATATAGTTTGACAATTAATCCATTTTTATATCAAATATATATATGTAATCCATTCAAAAAGTCAATAGAATAAGTTTAGCATGCATTGTCACCAATGAAGACTAAACTTCGGTAAATATATGTTTTGTTGATTGATCAAATTAATAGTACGTATACTGTGTAAATATATATAGGATTTGTAAATAAATTTAATTACAGGCTTAGAAATTAGAATTAGGAAGTTGCCCTTTTGAAAGCACATATATTAATATATGTAATTGATTTTCTTCGATGGCAAACGAATGAAAATGTTTAATTTGTTGAGCATATTAATTACCTTTGTTCCAATTTTTATTTTCCAGTTGAAATCATTTTAACAAATTAATTATTGTTGCATACATTAAAAAAAATAATATCATTCAAGTTTTTGGTTAGAAGTCAAATCCATGAGTTGTACATATATGATCTCTGAATTTTTCAGAATAGCTAAATAAATGGATAAATTAACTTTCTTTCCCTGAAAATAAACTTTACAACATAATTAATTAATCAGGGGCTTTGACAGGATGGATTATCACTATATATATAATATATTATTCTAGGGAAAAATTAAAGGCTAAACAAATTAAGAGATTCGAAGAAAAAGCTATATATATTGGACTGATCAAAAGATTACCATATAATAGTGCCTTCCAAGACATGGGCTACATTTTCTGAAGTAAATTCTAGGCCGAGTGGAACAATGTTGTATGAATCTTAATTGGGTCCAAGTTAGCCCACTAATATTTTCCAATATGAGGGACAGGCAACTTCATTAGTTATTTATACTTGTTTTTTATTAACAATAAAAAACAGTGACCCTTAATTAATTGTTCAAGTAGTAATTGATCAAATAATATATGTTCACTAGTTAGTTGCATGAGTAGCATTGCTAATTGTTCGATCGAAAGTTCGAATTAATTGATGTAAGTTTTTCTTCTTTTTTTTTAAAAAATCCTATTCATGTTCAATCGAGCAAGAACTTGACCAGATTTGGAGGTCGAATAACTTGATAAGATGTGTATGCGATGCTGATTCGTTTCAATTACTTGTATGAGTTTTGCATGGTGATTCATGTGCCTAAAGGTAATCGGCTAACCAACATTAGTGTAAATTCTTAATCAAGTCTAATATATATTATGAATCTAAATTGAGTAAAAATTAGTTCGGTAAATTGCTTCAATCATTCCTTAATTATTTTTGTCCTTATGTTTTAAAATTTTTAGTTGTGTCCCTCATATTGTAATTTGAATCTTTTTTGTCCATCTTTCTTCCACTTAAAATAAAACTTTAACAACTATTTAATACACATATGAATAATAAAATAATATAAAAATTGATAGAATTGGACATATATATTTTAAATGGTCATCAAAATTGAATTTTTCTTCCATAAAAAGTGAATAAATGACCATTGAAAATCAAAATTGCAATATGAAAGATGAAAATGAAACTTTTTAAATAATAACGACAAAAGCAATTGAAGTAATTTACCGTAATATACATTAGGTTGACGCTTGAAGTAACAGCTTGATTGTTTGTCCATGTATTGTTAATTAAAAATCAAAATAGTAACTCTTAACCTAGAAGTTGTACGACAACTATTATAGCCGTTAATCAACTGAATAAAAGATTGTATGTATCGCAAAACTTAAATGGACAGATTATATAGGATAGGAAATCAAAACGATACTTATCTCTAAAGTTACATCGAAGAATATAGTCATTAGCCATAAGTATTAATTTAACATGCATGCTTCATACATGTACTTTGGCATCTACAAGAGAGAATATATAAGATCATGCATTGCATGGTTAATTGTAAGTCGTAACAATATTATTGATTAATTTGGCTATAGTTTGGCTCGCCATACTTGTTATACGTACCATGCACTATTTTGATACCAATAAGATAGATATAGATATATGGCGTGCCAAATGATTCTTTAATTCCAGGTTCATTCCATTTTAATTAATGAATCCTTCAAAATCAACATTGGATTCGGTAAATAAATACCATGGATATAAACACAAGATCATTGATCAATTATTGCATGTTCAATCATTAATCCTTAGTTAATTTCCTCCATCGATCTCTTTGCATTTCTTTACAATATGCAGCATGTGAAGCACTTTTATTAGTCAATTTAATTAAGTGGAAATTTTCACCAAAAAAAAAAAGAAGAAATTAATCCCATGTGATTCTGATTCTTAATTTCTCGAGAAAATTTTAAAAAAAAAGAAAAGAAAACATAATAGCATCTAGAAAGCATAAACGAATTATTAATATTTTAAATGCATATATGGTTCAATGTTTACAAAATTAATCATCATCACTAATATATTTAGATCATGTTAATTGGCTAGCTAGTGTGAAAATTAATTTTCAGTCAAACACGCTAATTCCTTGTTCATAGCACACATCACATGCTCTAGCTCAAAGTTTGACGTACTTTGATCATAATTATATATTCATCGCTTAATTAATACTTAACAATGAATTAACACAAAAATTACTATGAAATCGATTTATATATAAAATCCGAATTATAGATAAAATAGAAAATTAATTGCATTTAAAATCGTAATTGTAATTTCTTGATACTTTCATCGCTTGTTGCAATCACAATTAGATCCCGTTGGATAAATGAATCCTGTTTCATATGGGACAGACTGATAAATTAATATACTCTTAAAATAACAACGTCTTTAGGCCGGGACTAGTCTTCTTAATTAAACTATTAGATTATTCACCTTTTTTTTCCAATTAATCCGTAGTCGTCTTTCGGCCGTCAATTGCTTGTATTAATCATCCATCTATATATGCTAATTACCAGCCGAAAACTTTGCTTCATCTCAAATACTTCCACTTAAATTACTTGTACACTTTGCATACCGTTTTACGGCTGCAAGAATTCATTTTCTCCGAGGCAGTCGCTAGTTGTACTGTAGTGATCATGACCAAACAATATTTGACAATTCTTGGGAGAATGAATGAACATGAGTTTATGCATGCACCATTAAACTCCTGCTGGAAATATTAATAAAATAAAAATAATCTTTCTTAATTGTTGACCCCTTTTAATTAATTTATAAGCAGCACTAAAGATTTAATTTGTTTATATCAAGAAAAAGATATTGGAATATCATCGAGACATGAACCCTCATTTACGGGACATGCACCCTCTTTTGATTTTGTCTCTTTCAAATTCAACTTATTTTTTTTCAACAACGGTGGATTGTGTCAGCTTAGCTATATAGCTATATATATAGCTCTAGCCCAGAAATTAACAATATCATTTTCTTTATGTCAATTTCCATGAAATGTGTTTACATATGAAACGAGAATTAATCGCAATTCTCAACGTATAATAAAAATTATAGGAAATTAGAACTATAATTTCAACAACAATTAATTGTCTGTTTTATATATATATGAATTACGTTTTATATATGAATCGATTTCACATGAATTTTTGTGTTTTATCTTTGAACATACCCTTAATTTGACAATTATAAATAGAAAGTCTATGAGTTCCTTCCAAATGAGCACACATAAATAAAGTCTATATATAACTAACTAAATAATTCTCATTCTCTCAAAGCAAAACAAACTCATCAAGTAGTACTGGTGCATATATATTTGGCTGATAAGCTAAAGCTTGGCAATATATATATATATATATATATATATATATATATATATATACACGATGTGAATGAATGGATGGAGTTAAATTGCCATGCATGCATGTTGACAAACTTGAGTTCTTGCCCAAAATATTAAAGACAAAATCCAAGATTCACAGTAATATGCATGTTCATAATCATACACACAAATACATAAAAGCAGCATCAGCTAGCAGCAAGCAGAAAGTTATCAATTTGTTAATTATAATATTCATGAATGCACGTTGCTTGTTTTAAGGACGTATTTTGTAACTTGTACAGATTAATGCATATCATGTGAGTGATCCAATTTTGACCCCTACACAACTCCCTACTCTGTTATTTTGTTCATAGCTTCATCTGCCATTTATATATGTACAAAACTAACTTAAACAGTAGTTGCCAAACATCATCACTAATATTCCATTTTAATATTGTTTTATGTTAATCATACAATTAATCTGCATATATACCTAAATCATTCTTCTTGGAAATAAAATAAATAAACCCACCAATCGAGATCATTTCTTCCGACAATATTAGTGGATGTTATTGCATGCATCTTATGCGTGTGTTGGTGTCCTAATTAATTAAACAACTGTGAGATCAGTTAGTTAAAATATAATTGAATACAAAATGAGACGAGCCTAACTGCCAATTAATTTGCAAATGTTAGATAGGAAAATAGCTGGACCATAATATATATGGTTAATTAAAAAGAAATTCATATAGATATATATATATATATATATATTTTGTAGAAATATTTGTCTATTGGCAGCTACATATATACATGGTGGTTAATCAAATGAAATTGTCTCGGTTTTTTTTTTTCAATCCCACATAAATAAATAAAAAATAATAATAAAGGGGAATATAATTTAGAATACAAAATTTTCATCCAATTAACAATTAGTAGAAGAAAAGTTTATTGTCTTTAATTAATGTTGATGTACCTTAATTAATTTCATGATTACAACTATATATATATATATATATATATTATCTTAAAAGAATACAAAACATAAAGTTAAAAAAAAAAATTCAATAGGCCTTCGGTCACGACGAATGATGAATGGTAGCAAAAGCAATAATAATAGGCAGATTTTGTTCCGACAAATTAAAGAAATTAAGGAATTGACGTGCGTGCGTGCATATGTCAATAAAACCTCCTTCATATGTGGAGTTAATTGCTGTTGGCTTGTTTTGTTTTTTTTCCTCAAAGCAATAATTTTATTAATGACAAAACAGTTAATCTCCTGTCATTAGGTTTATATATGATGATTTATTTTACTATAACTTTATCCTCAAATATTCCTCATTCAATTACGGATCAGAAAGAAGAGCAATGAATTTCTTGGATGTTTTTTTGTGTTAATTTCTTGTTTTTTTTTTTTTTTTGATATAGGATCATCTGTCTAAAATTATTGTATAAAAAGTATCGTTTCACTAAAAATAATATTAAAATCACATAATATAGTTCATTTACATCTATCTTAATTATTAATGTTGTGATATTTATGTTTTTAATCTCTAATTTTAGTAAATTTTATCGTTTTTAAACATTGAATATGACGAGACAGAATAATTTAAGTAAACTATCATTCTCGATCTAGGGAGACTCCTATCCATATTTCATAAAAGTCCAGAAATTTTGGAGTATGGTATGGATCTTGAGCCGAGCCCCCACCATGTGGACATGGAATATTTCTTGGAACAAAATTATTACAAGTAGTTCATAATTAAATCTCTCTTTCCAACACTTTGAAAATCCTTTTCACATTAAACTAATTTAACTAATTAGCTTTCTGATTGATTATGTCTATGTGATAAGAAGTTGAGCCGATAATTCATCGATCCATCTTTCTTCCTCTTAATTTCTTTACTTCTCCCAATACTACAGTTTTAGTTCGTTAAACTGTCACACTTGTGACATTGACCAACAGTACTTTTCCAGCATGCCGTGATTTGCTCCATCCACTAATATTGCACTCAATCTCCCCTATAAATACAGTACCCTCTAATCCATTTTCAAATTCATCATCGACCCTTCAAAGAAAGTTCAAACTAATTCTCTCCATTATTCCAATATTACACAAAATATAATAGTAGCCTTTGGAAAATGGCCACAAAGAAGATTAGATTTCTTGCTATTCCAATATTTCTCTTCATTTTCTTCCATTTGTCACTAGCAAAAGATGTAATCTACAATGTGCAAAGTTTAGGGGCAAAACCGGATGGCACCAGTGATTGTACTAATTCTTTTCTTACAGCATGGGCTTCAGCTTGTGCCTCTCTACAGCCTTCAACAATTTATGTTCCCCCGGGCAGATATTTGATAGGCAGTACTGCAACGTTTTGGGGACAAACGTGCAAGAATAATGCCATAACTATTCGCATCGACGGCACTCTTGTTGCTCCGGCAGATTACAACGTAATTGGCGGTACCGGTAACTGGATTAAGTTTGAGAAAGTAAATGGACTTTCAATCTATGGTGGAACCCTTGAGGGCCAAGGGGCTGGTCTTTGGAGTTGCAAGAACTCCGATGAGCATTGTCCCAAAGGAGCAACGGTAATTACGTTGAACATGAACATTTATTATAACCCTCCATTCTTTTAATTTCTACTGTTTAATTACCGTTTTTTGATCATGAATTAAATTGTAATCATTTTTCTTGTTTTGTTTTTTTATCATCATCCTACAGTCATTGGGATTTTACAATTCGAATAATGTCCTAGTGAGTGGATTAAGTTCAATAGACAGTCAATTTTTCCATATCATCATTGATGGCTGCCAAAATACCAATCTACAAGGAATGAAGATTTTGGCTCCAGGTAACAGCCCAAACACTGATGGAATTCATGTCCAATCATCATCAGGAGTCACAATAATGAATTCCCAGATTGGCACTGGTGATGATTGTATCTCAATTGGTCCGGGATGCTCTAATCTGTGGATTGAGAACATCGACTGTGGCCCTGGCCACGGAATAAGGTATATACGCACATATATATGATCATTAAAATGAAATTATGAATGAATGTTTTTATATAATCTTCAATCTATGATCGAGTAGTATACATATGAAATTTTGTACTTGTTTTTCATCAGCATTGGGAGCCTGGGAAGCGAATTGCAAGAAGAAGGAGTACAAAACGTGACAGTTAAAACGGTTACGTTCACCGGAACCGAAAACGGTCTGAGGGTAAAGACATTTGCAAAGCCTAGCAATGGATTTGTTCGTGGGGTTTTATTTCAACATGCAACAATGGTTAATGTCCAAAATCCCATCATCATCGACCAACATTATTGTCCCAATGGCGGAAAATGCCCTGGTCAAGTATGTATATATGAAACCATCCATGATCCATACAAATTTTGTTATGAAATTCAATTCATGAATTGATCATAATGAATTTGATGTACTATTGTAATTACAGGACTCAGGCGTGAGGATTAGTGATGTGACATACCAAGATGTACATGGAACATCAGCAACAAAAGTAGCTGTGGTTTTCGACTGTAGCAACGAGTATCCATGCAGTGGAATAACACTGGAAGATGTGAATCTTAGCTTTAAAGATCAACCAGCCACGGCTTCATGTCTTCATGCAGTTGGATCCTCATCTGGTCAAATTGAGCCTGCAAGTTGCTTCCCCAACTAATTTTGATGTTTAATTATATTTGTACCCTATATAGTACTTATGATGTATCCATCGAATGTAATCAAAACAAAAATCTTGCTTGAGTCTGTGGCTTGAATAGGCATTTTTTGCTTCAGCCTGGCCTTGTAAGTAACATTAATATATATTAAAATTATTAATGTTAAAGTATAAATATTTCGTTTGCTCATATATATATATATATATATATATATATATAAAATATTGATCTTCTCCATTATGCTTTTTTTTTCAGATGCTATAGTTCATGCGTATTTAGATGATGGGAGTAGAAGCCAATAAAATAATATAATGATGGGAACAAATTAATTAATTAAAGGAGCAAATCTAATTAATTAACAAACTCAAAAGAGATATATGTGGAATTAATGGATATGAACTTGGTTGTTGAATGCCCAAAATATTAAGACAAAATACAAGAAGCATAGTTATGCATGTTCATGATCATACACAAAGAAAGAATTATGCAGCTGCATGGTTATCAAATTGTGCTAATTAAAGATCACATGAAGGGTTATATTCATGAATGCATGCACGTTGCTTGTTCTTCTAAGGCTAGCTGTGTCTTCTTTGTTTCTTCATGACAAATGTAGTGCCACAAATCAAATGTTTGATCAACAAACATTTATTAATTTTAAACTTTGACATGCATCAAACACTCCCAACCCTCCTTCTCCTAAAATACTATATATATATATAGGGACCCTTTAAACTCCAATCAAACAAAAGTTGCCATTAAGATAGATATTAATATTTTTTTATAATTTTCTAAAACAAAATAAAAAAATACTAGTCCAATGAAGGTGAATATATAAACCATGATCTTGATTAATTGGGATGAGCTTCCTGTGTACATTCTAACTTATGCAGTTTTTGCAAATGACATGTAGATGTGCACTAGTACTGTTCAGTCTAGACATGGCCCACCAGAACACGATCGGAACCGACCAAAAAAATTATATAATTTTATAAATATTTTTATATCTTTTCATTTTCATCACATAATTTTTTTTAGTATTATTTCTTACTTTTTAATCTTTATATTTTAGATTTTAAAGTTTATAGTTTAGTGTTTAAAGTTTAGGGTGTTAACTTTTCTAAATAATTATTCTAATTCTATTATTATATTATACTAATATACGATTTAAATTTCAATTAATAGTTCAATCATTCTTTCAATACTCTTATCATTTATATATTTTTCTTTCTCACTTATGTAATCCTTCATAATTATATTTTTCTAAAATTTGTATATATTAGTTTAATTTCAACTATTAATCCAATTATATTATGTATCAACTTTTCTAATTTATATTATCCTAATTCTATTATTATATTATGTTAATATACTATTTGAATTCCAATTAATAGTTCGATCATTCTCTCTATATATACTTTTATTCTTTTTATATCTTACTTTCTCACCTATTTAATATTCATAATTATATTATTCTAAAAAATATATATATTAGTTCAATTTTAACTACTATTCTAATTATATTATTGTATTATACTAGTTGAATTCTAATTAATAATTCAAATATTCAATTATTCTTTCAATATTGTTATTATTTTTATATCTTTCATTCTCACTTATCTAATTTTTTCTAGTTTTATTATTCTAGAAATCAAAATAAAAATAGGAATTTAAATAAAACCGTAACCAAAATCGAAACCGGAACCGTGCCTATGTTTCAGTCTATAAGTGATAAGAGGAAGTGCCAAATATTTGACAAGAAGGGGCTCCCTCCTTGAAGTATGCTGATCAACTTCCAGTACTAGTACTCCTGTCATAAAATTAAAACTCCACACTAGCTAATTAATGCAATTTTTTTTGCAAGACGGACAAAACACCAATTAAAGGAGTTTAACATGCACAAATCAAATTAATTTACTTCATGCTATCATTTGTTTAATTAATTTCTTTTAGAATTCATATATGTACTCATAGTGCATATATGAGCATATAATTATCCTTGAAAATCACGAATTTTTGCAATATCTTTTGAGCATATATATACAGGGCCATAAATGGCGATCTCCACCATGTGGAAATGGAATATTTCTCCAACTAAATTATAACAATTTTAGAATTAATTAGTACTAATTAACTAACTAGGCTTCTCACGTGATATTTAATTAACAAGTTGAGCAGATGGATATATAGTAGTTCATGATGATCGATCTCTGCATCCTATCTTCTCATCTTTTTGTAATAAAATTTCCCAATGATACAGTTTCAATTAGTTCTTTATAAATTAAACTGTCACAGTGTGACATTGACTATAATTAAACTCCTAAAAAAGAAATTAATCCACCAATAGTTTTTGGTGCCATGATGTTATCAATTTGCTCGTTCCATAAATGCACTCAAAGTTTCAAACCCTTATAAATACATACACTCCCTAATCACTTTCAAATTCCTATCTCTCTCCATTCCATTACCAAAAAAATAAAAATTGCAGCCTTAATTATATATATTATAGCCACATATAGTTAAGAAAAATGTCCACAAAAATTATTAGATTTGTTGCTATTATTCCATTTCTGATCTTCATTCTCTTCCAATCGTCATTAGCAATAAACACAACGTACAATGTGCAAAGTTTCGGAGCAAAATCGGATGGCAGAAGTGATTGCATTAAGTCTTTTCTTAGTGCATGGACTGCAGCTTGTGCCTCGGTACTGCCTTCAACAATATATGTTCCCCCGGGAAGGTATTTGATAGGCAGTGCTGCAACGTTTTGGGGAAACGAGTGCAAAAACAATGCCACGACCATTCGCATTGATGGAACCCTTGTTGCTCCGTCGGATTACAATGTCATTGGCGGTAGCGATAACTGGATTAAGTTCGAGAGGGTAACTGGACTTTCAATCTATGGCGGAACCCTTGATGGCCGAGGCACCGCTCTTTGGGGTTGCAAAAACTCCAGTATTAAGAATTGTCCCAATGGAGCAACGGTTAGCTAGCTAGCTTTTTGAACATATATAACCATATATATATGCAGCCCTCCATTCTTTTGTACTGTTTAATATTTGATGTTTGGCTCAGCATTAATTTGACAAATGGGATTTTCAAAAAATGACTCATTTTTGTTGTTTAATTTCCCAAATCTAGAGTTGAAAGTTAGCTTTTTGAAAATCTCAAAGAATGTGTACAAATTAATGAATGCTTGAGCAGTTGATGATGAGCTTCTTTATTTTTTTAATTTTATTTGATCATCTTCTCTGAAACTAAAAACATGGATGGATGAGGATGACCTCTATATATATATATATATGCAATTAATGCCTATTTATATAATCCAATAAGTTTAATAATTTTTTTTTTCTTTGAGCAAAGACAGTCAATGGGATTTTCCAATTCGAATAATGTCCTAGTGAGTGGCTTAAGTTCATTAAACAGTCAATTTGTCCACATCTCCATTGATGGCTGCCACAATGCAAAGCTACAAGGAATGAAGATTTCAGCTCCACGGAACAGTCCAAACACCGATGGAATTCATGTTCAATCGTCATCAGGAGTGACAATAATGAATTCCCTCATTGGCACGGGTGATGATTGTATCTCAATCGGTCCGGGATGCTCTAATTTGTGGATTGAGAACATCAACTGTGGCCCTGGTCACGGAATAAGGTCTGATGATTAAAATGAATGTTTTTAACCTTTTTCGATCTACAAGTAGTTTAATTAATCATATACATACATAAAATTTTGTACTTGTTAATAAATTTCAGCATTGGGAGCTTGGGAATGAATTTTCAAGAAGCAGGAGTACAGAATGTGACAGTGAAAACGATTACATTCAGGGGAACTCAAAATGGTTTGAGGGTAAAGACATGGGCGAGGCCTAGCAGAGGATTTGTTCGTGGGGTTCTATTTCAGCATGCAGTGATGGTTAATGTCCGACACCCCATCATCATCGACCAAAATTACTGTCCCAACAACAATGCCGGAAAATGCTCCGGTCAAGTATGTATATATATGAAAGAATATTAATTTATGATCCATCCATATAAACAATCAAATTAAGCTAATTAAAACGAAATTGATAATGAATTTGTACTATATATATGGATCATATATACTTGCAGGCCTCAGGTGTGAGGATCAGTGATGTGACATACCAAGATATACATGGAACATCTGCAACAAAAGTAGCAGTGGAGTTTGATTGTAGTACAATGAATCCATGCAGTGGTATAATACTGCAAGATGTGAATCTTACATTCAAAGATCTACCAGCCATGGCTTCATGTGTTAATGCAGATGGATCCTCATCCGGTGTAATTGAGCCTGCAAGTTGCTTGTAATAGAAGAAAATCAGATGAAATTAATGAAAAACTAGCTTTAGAATATACCTGTATCTGCAAAATATTTAATTAATAGTTGCACGTGCACCATCAGAGGTCAGGTAGTTAGTTTGTCGACCTCCAGTTCTAGTGTTCGAGACTTGAGAATGCATTTGAAAGTGCATGTGGTAAAAAATATACATAAAGAGAGAGTTGCATGCACAAGATTTTGATGTTACCAAGTTAGTTTGGTACTAATAGTAATTATGTATCATGTAGTCAATGAAAAGAAAATTTTTGCTAGTTTGAGAATGATGTCTTTATAATTACTTATCCACTAGAATTTACTATTACTTGATAAAACTTTAATTTAATTTTTAAAAATTAAATAATTAACTAAAATATGATAAACCAAAAAATCCAAAGAACAAAAATTAGATAATTAACTAGAATATGATACACCAAAAAATCAAAGTCCATTTTTGGCGGAATTGTTGTTTTTGTCATTTGCTTGTTCATGCGTACATGATGGGATTATAAACCAATAAAATAAACAATGGGGACAAAAGAAACAAATCTTGCCTAATCTTTATTGGATACTTTAAAGTTTGATTAGTTTAAATTAATGCATTAAATAAGTGAATATTAAAAAGTCAAACCTCTTAATTAAAATAGTGAGTGATTGATGTAGAACTGACACAAGCTAGGATGAGTTTTAAGTTGCATGCGGAATATCGGTTCAAAAAAGAGAAAATATTTAAGTCGCATTGTTAAATTTAAACATACGATTCAAAATCGCTATTATAAAATAGTGTTTCAAAATTTTAGACGAGATTTACGGCACTTTTAGTTTTTCTAATTATTTTTTAATTTGCTTTAAGTTTCTCACAATTATATAAACAGTTGTAAACCTTTTCATTGTTACAACTTTATAATTAATCAATTTACCCTTTCAAGTCATACAAGTAGAATTTGTGTTCTTAGAAGATTAATTAATATTGTCTTCCCTTTATCTCTCCGGTGTTGAGTTTATTCTCAATTTTTGAGCATGAAACAAATTCGATTAAAGTTTTAAACCTGCAGTTTGAGTTTTACTCTATTAGACAAATTAAGTAAACATATATGTTCAATTATTTGAACACATGAATTTGAGTGAAGTAAAATGGAGAGGTATACATATAGAGTAATGATAGGGGTAGTGAAAAATTAGAGTGAAAATGTAAAGTAATTGACGTGGCAGGGTATAAAAAGACAAAATTTGGTATGTTGTACAACTTTTATGTAGCACTTTATAAAAAAATTAACACCTGTCATTTTAGTTAGTTTTCTCATTTTTAAAAATAAACTAATATCCTAACCAAATGATAAGTGAACACTAAGGGATAAGTGATTGTACACGTGTTAGTTTTTTATAAGTTGGTACATAATTTAATATTTTTATACATAATGGATAATTTTGTCTTTTTATAGCTGCCACGTCACTCACTATTGGTTTTCACTAATATTTTTCACTTTATATATCATTACTCATACATATATATATATATATATATATATATACTTTCTTTTAATTTCTTGAGACTCTAATTAAACCTTGCAAAGTATATATGATTCTTCCTTCATGCATGCCCCCCACGTAAAATCCACTAATAGATAGCCAAATTAATTTTGTAACGACAAATTAAAGAAAAGGAATTCACAAATTCCCTCATGTGACTTTAATAATATATATATATATATCACCAATTTTTTTTTTCATTCAAATTTCAAAGCCTAATTGACATTAATTGGTGGACACGATTAATGTATCCATGTGGCATTAATTTTTTTTTTTTTTTTTGTGGGTAACAATTAGACTAAGCTACCATGAGGCTATCTCCATGCCATGTGCAATCTTCTATGAAAGAATCCAATGTATTATATATGTGCATTAGTATAGTTAAATACCTTCAACAAAGTAATTAATTAAAGGAAAATTTTTACCCATAAAATCTTAATTATAATACTAAAAAAATTGATTTTACCATTACCAATAATATTTTTAATCAAATTAAGACTGCATATATACATCTCTCACTTTTAATATATAATTTACTCCAACACCAAGAGCATTTATTAGAAATTAAAGGCACAAGCAAATGTAGTGGTGAATTCGTCAAATTTGGAGGAGATGGTAGCGAAATTAATTTAAATTATATTTTAATTTTTGTAAAGACAAAATCTAAATTTCTATATTTTGGAGTGGGCAGACACTCCCCTCACCCTTGTATCCGCTAGTGTAACACGAGATAGATAGAGGTGAAAACAACAAACTTCAAAAAAACACAAATTCAAGGAATTTGAACCTGTGTTGATAATTTCAAAGTCGTAGTTATATATGAAAATAAAGGCATGCAAATGTTTATATAATTGTAGAAAACTCTAAATCAAAAAAGAAAATAATTTAAAAATAATTAGAAAAATTTAAATGGGATGAAAGTGGCAGAAAGAATTGAATTTGGCCAAAAAAAAAAGGCAAATGTCATTGGGCTATATATATCTGATGAGTCTTGTAAATTTTGTTAAAAGATTTGAAATAGGATATTATAAAAGCAATTTTGAGTTTGGATGAAAAAGTTACGCCAGTCTAATTTTAACATTTCTCCCTCTTTGGCCCGATCCAACAAAATTCAAAAGTCTTTATCAACCCGTTCCACACATCACGGTGCTCAAATACTTTTACCCATTAAAATCTCAATATGATACATTTAATCCTTAGATAATCTTTCCTAAGATAAATGTGCCACAAATGTTTGACAAAAATTTATTTTAGACTTCAATATCAATCACTCCTGACCCTCCTCCTTATTAAGAAGACAATAGTTATTCTTGTTCCCTCCAATCCAAATAAAATATCTCGTTAAGGGTTGATTTTGTTTTTTTTATACACCTCACATTATCTACTTTCTTATTTCATTTTACAATTTTTTTTTTTTATACATTCCACATCATTCACTTTCTCATTTTACTTTACAATTTCACAAGGTATATCATTACTTTTTTTTATATTTTTCTTAAGACAAAATAAAAATACTAGTTCAATGAACGTGAATATATATCTTGAAGGACAGTCTTGATTAATTAATTTTAACCTTCCTCCATATAACTGAGCTAATTCCTACTACTTCAACTTTTGTAGTTTTGCTTGGATTTTGCAAATGATAGGTAGACATGCACTGCAATTAAGTGCTAGAAGTACTGATGAGAGGAAAAGTTACAAATATTAATTTGACAGGAAGTGTTGTATGAGGAATAAAAAAAAAAAAAAGTTCCATAGAAAATTCTTCCTATTCACTTCCACTTCTGTCATAAAAAAATGCACAAACCTCTGCAAAATTGGTTGCGAGACAGACAAAACCACCAATTAAATGAGTTTTACATGGATGTTTTCTTGCATGTCATGACCACCATGCACTAATTTACTTCTTAATTATCATTAATTTGTTTAATTAATTTCTTCTTTTAGAATTCTTATATGTTCATATTATATAATATATATATATGTGCTTCCTTCCTTGAAATTAAGTCACGATCATTTTTGCAATATATATCTTTTGAGCATATGGGTATATTAATGCATGGGATCTCCACCATGTGGACATGGAATATTTCTTCAACTTAATTATTACAAGTTTAGAATATTAGTAAATCAATCCCTCTTTCATGCTAACTATAGGGCTTCTCATGTGATAAGAAAAGTTGAGCAGATGATCATATATAGTTGAAGATCTGTTCACTTTCTTCTCCTCTCTTATAGAAAAATCCTCAAATACTTTTGCAGCATCATGACGTGACTAATTTTGTTCCATCCATAAACAAATGCACTCAAACAAATTAACCCCTATAAATACTCCCTCATCCATTTCAAAATTTTCATCCCTCTTTCTTCACTAACTCTCTCCATTCCATTACGATTACCCCCCAAAAAAATTTATATTGCAGCCTTAATTTTATATATATAGCCACACATAAAGTACTCAAGAAAATGGCCACAAAATTTAGTAGATTTCTTGCTATCCCATTTCTCTTCATTTTCTTCCGCTTGTCAATGTTTTCATTAGCAACAAACATAATGTACAATGTGCAAACTTTCGGGGCAAAATCGGACGGCAAAACCGATTGCACAAACTCTTTTGTTAGTGCATGGGCTGCAGCTTGTGCCTCGGTACTGCCTTCAACAATTTATGTTCCCCCTGGAAGGTATTTGATAGGCAGCAGTGTAACGTTTTGGGGAAACAAGTGCAAAAACAATGGCACGACTATTCGCATTGATGGCACCCTCGTTGCTCCGGCGGATTACAATGTCGTTGGTCGTAAGATTAACTGGATTAAGTTTGAGAGGGTAACCGGACTTTCAATCTATGGTGGAACCCTTGATGGCCAAGGGGCTGGTCTTTGGAGTTGCAAAAACTCCCACAAGCATTGTCCCAGAGGAGCAAATGTTAGTTGTTCATGAACATAAAACATAACATAACCCTCAATTAATTCTTTTTGTATCATTTTGTTAATTTGTGGTTCATTTGGCTCAGCATCTATCAAATGGGATTTTTCCAAAAGACAAAACTTGATCCATTTTTTAATGTTTTCTAGCTTTCCCAATCAAAGGGTTTGAAAATTAGCTTTTATTTTTTTCTTGAAATTAATGAATCTCAAATGGATTTTCTTTTTTAATTAATTAATTTTGATCATGATGAATGATTATGAATAAATTAATGGCTTAATATATATAATATTACCAATAGCTAGTTAGTTGTGTAGAAATGCTTGAAATTGTTTATTTTTAATCTTGTTTGATCATGTACTTCTAGCTCTGAAACTAAAAACATGGATGACTTAAGCACAATAATGCATGCTTAATGATTATCCATGCATGCATGCATGTGCTCTCTAATTAATTAAGTAGTATTTAATTTATAAAAATCAAAGTTTAATCATCATTTTTTTTCTTTGTGCAATTTATAACAGTCAATGGGATTTTACAATTCGAATAATGTCCTAGTGAGCGGATTAAGTTCATCAAACAGTCAATTTTTCCACATCTTCCTCGATAGCTGCCACAATTCCAAGCTGCAAGGAATGAAGATTTCAGCTCCAGGTAACAGCACAAACACCGATGGAATTCATGTTCAATCATCATCCGGAATCACAATAATGAACTCCGACATTAGCACCGGTGATGATTGTATCTCAATGGGTCCGGGATGTTCTAATTTGTTGATTGAAAACATCAACTGTGGCCCTGGCCACGGAATAAGGTACCGGATATGATGATTAAAATGAATTAATGTTTTTTTAATCTTAATTATATTAATCTAATTGTAGTACTGTTTCTTCATGATATATAAAAATTAATGTTGTTAAACTTGTTTGATCAGCATTGGGAGTTTGGGAAGGAATTTGCAAGAAGCAGGAGTACAAAATGTGACAGTGAAAACGGTTACATTCAGGGGAACTGAGAATGGTCTGAGGGTAAAGACATGGGCAAAGCCTAGCAATGCATTTGTCAGTGGGATTCTATTTCAGCATGCAGTAATGGTTAATGTCCGAAACCCCATCATCATCGATCAAAATTACTGTCCCAGCGGCGGAAAATGCTCCGGTCAAGTATGTATATATATGAATATTTGCAATCCATCCACATATAAACAATCAACCGCATGCAGCTAATGAATTTCTGCTAATTGCAGGCCTCGGGTGTGAGGATTAGTGATGTAACGTACCAAGATATACATGGAACATCAGCAACAAAAGTAGCAGTGAATTTCAAATGTAGCAAGAAGAATCCATGCAGTGGAATAACACTGGAAGATGTGAATCTTAGCTTTCAAGATCAACCGGCCATGGCTTCTTGTGTTAATGCTGGTGGATCCTCATCTGGGCTAGTTGACCCTGCAAGCTGCTTGTAGAGAAGAAAAATCAGATTATATTAATGAAAAAAACTAATTTTAGATACAAAAAAATTATTTATATGCAGCTTTAACTTAATTTTGATGTTAGCAATTAAGTCTATGTAATTAAAAAGAAAAGAAAAAGCATGCCCTGGCCTGAATTGGCAGTTTTGGCCTAAGGCTAGGTGCTGACTGGCCTTTGTTGTTGGTATATTAAACTAAACTTTAACTATTTAGAAATTTTATTCTTAATAGGATTTGTTTATTAATTAGGTTGTTTTCCTTTCAAAATTAGAAATTGTGCGTGAGGGATACATTCCCAAATCTTTTTACATTTCAGAGTTGGATCCCTATAAAGAAATTATGTTAGAGCCCTTTGTGATGTCGGTGGAGGGAGAGAGTGAAATAACTAGAAGATATGCATGAAAGAGGTGTGAGAGGAAAAGAGGCATTTGATTTGGAGAAATTCCGCAAATGAGCGAATGGTAGTTGTATGGTAGTTGTATGGTGTTGTAGTTGTATGGTAGTTGTATTATACATGTGATATTGTAATTTTGTTTCTTTCCTTCCAAACATATACTTGTGATAAATAAATATACAACTTCTGAGTGTTTGTATTTTCCAAATTGGTATTTGAGTTTTTATAGTTCCAACAACCTTGTAAGCAACATTAGATATTAAGAATTAATGTTACAACAATTAAAATTTCCTTTGCTCATATATATATGACTCTAAACCATGGCAAATGTGTCCTATAAATATATAACTATATATATATCAAAATTAGAGATACACACACTAATTAAATAGAAATTAACTAATATGAATGAAATTTTCCATGTTGGAATATTGTGGAGTTTTTATAAATTAAATTGCATGTAAAGGGATTTAAGGAGGAGATGGATCATGGCAAGGATATCTTTGGTTGTTTTCATGTATCATCCACATCCATGGAGGACTGTCAAGAAGATGTAAATTAGAGAAAGAATTGGGAGGTGAATGTATGTTGGAATTCTGATGAAACCATATTCTTATTATTTTTTTTAATTTTTTTTATTTTTTTAAAGAAAAGGGGCTTTATACTATCATGAACAAAATACGAAACCATATTCTTAAAAGATTGCATGTTTTGGATTTTGTAAACTTCTCTATAATAATATAATCTTTTCATTATTAATCAATAACATTTTGTGTAAATCGATCATTTGGGTCAAAATCAATATTTGTACGTCCACCCAAGCTTTAACTCATTTTCTTCAAACAATAATATTGCTTTATTGGATAATAAAATTGGGCCTATCATCATATACCAATCCACAATAGCTAGACAGTCCATTTTAATTAATGGTATGAAAAAAAAAATGAAACACAGATGTTTTTACTCCAAACTCATTAAGAACTATATTCAATTATCCAATAATCTTTACCATTTTCAATATTTTTCTGGAGATGTTCTGTTTTAAAATTAACGTCTCATTTTCTGTTCTATTAAATCTTTTAGAATTTTTTAAACAAATGATCTAACTAATGACTTCTTCTTTATATATATATATATATATATATATATATATTATTTCATCTATTTCCTAAAATTACTATAGTTGTCTTTTTTCTCTTTTTTAATTTGTATCATTCCTTGATGTTAGGAGACAAATTGATGTGGAAGGGGACTTATAAGGCGTTGGGCCACTTCAATTTTTTTAAATTATTTTTTTATTTTGATTTACACTTTCCTATAAATATATAAACGCATCGGTCTTTATTTTCATTAATAGGATTTTGATATTTTTAGTAAACCTTCAAATTTTGCAAAATTTGTGTTTTTAGTGTTATTTGTGAAGAATGCGTACTCTCTTTTTACAAATATGTGTCTTCGTGTTACAAATACATATTAGAAAAAGTTCATAATTATATATCTTTACTTAAATTCACACAAGAATTTTAATTCCAATTATTGTGGCTTATATATATGCAACAACATTGCCTTACATATCACCGACATTTGCGGTAATCTTTTGTATCACTTTAATTTGTGTATTACTTCCGATATTATTTTATAAGATTTTGACACGTATACAATCAGTTGTGTCTTACAATTCACTAATTACTTAGTTAGAATTTTAATTTCGGAACAACATTGCCCTATATCACCCACATTTATGCGTGAATTAATATACCGAGACATCAAGTTGTCAAAGGATATATCGACTAACCTGTCTGTTGCAAATCCTATTTGAAGAAGGAAAGGAATGATCGATGGTTTGATAATTTAAGCCAATTCATGCCAACTCTATAGTCTATACCTACAAGAAACACTGATCCAGGCAATATACAAAACATGTCTATTTATGAGAATAATGGCAAGGCAACCAACAGCAATAGATGCAGGCATGTCGTCGCCCAACATGCATCCGGGCTTTGCTTAATTCTTTGGATAAAAGATCCCATCAAATCATTATAGATGACAAATTGATCTGTTATCTTCTTCTTTTTTCATTTTATGCAACAAAAATGGAGGTGTTCACTGCTTATTCCATGTGCTTGCATCAACTGAATATACAACTGATCAATTTACTTTCTTTCCTCTTTTCCTGAAATATAGTATATACGTTCACAACTTTTAATACTGTATATTTTTAATTAATTTTTTTTTTCAATTCACGAGGAAAACTTGACCAATGATTGGCTTAATTCAATGCAAAAGATCGATCCCAGTTGCACACGTTGCTTTGATTATCAGTAACTAAGACCGTTATTTGCTTGAACTATTAACAAAGGCTGATTTGGATAATATTGTTACAAAGAGAGAATTAATTTGACTTGTTTGAGATGCGTAAAGAGATTAATTAAATCAGATCATGACTGATGAATGCTTCATGATATATAGATATGGAGAAAGACTAGTACTCCTTTAAGATCGGTTCATATATGAGACGTATTTCATATATGAAACGGACATTTATAGATATGGAGAAAGACTAGTACTCGTATAAAATCGGTTTATATATGAGACATGTTTCATATATGAAACAGACATGAACGTTGAAATTATGATTTTAATTTCATATCGTTTTTATTATACGTTAACTCATTTCACGTAAGCATATCTACGATATGATTAATGTTATTGTTATGTTATTTATATATATAAGTCAATGTAATGTTAACTTGTCTGACTTGCACTTTCAGATAAACTACTGCAAACATTAATCCCTCCTGGCTCCTGCCCCTATCCTTACAAGCTACACCCGCAGCAGTACTATTAGTACTTCTTTTGGTTAATTATGGCTGCTGAGATGAGAGTCCATGCATGGATACTCAATAATTAATATTACAGTAATCTTCTCAGGTCCTGACTTTGATGTCTGCCCATTTTTCTCACCATTAGCACGTCAACAAGTTCATGAACCATCAGCAGCCATATGTGCATGCCTCCCTGCAAGTTACAGTTTTAATCACCATTATTAATTCTATCTATCAATATGGGATCAATGATTTTCATCATCACCTCTGAAATATCTAGTTAAACTACTGTATGGACATTTTTCTTTTCATGAATCTTCTTACACATGTGTGCCTATTCTCTAGATTTACTGATTCATTTCTTATTTTATTTTATAAATTCACTTCACGTATGTTTAACTAAAATCTTATTAAAATAATTATTAATGAACTTAAGAGATAAAAGTTAAATATACACATTGACTTGAATCAATAAAATGAAACAATAACACAAGAAGATTCATTAGGATATTTCTCTGTCCAATATCTGTCCCACATCAATAACATATGAAATATACATAATTATAGAATCCAGATTTTTTGTTGACCCCAAAAAAAAAAAACTGATAAATTATTATTAGTAGAAAGAGAATCCAAAGTGTTAAGAGACAAGACCTCTTATCTAATTAATTTGGATATATATATATATATATATATATAATTTCTCTTCATGTTTAGAGTTCATGATCACATGGCTTCCTTTATATGGTTGGCGAACATTTCTCCCAAAATAGCGAACCAAATTCTGCAATTTGGAAGCATGCATAAAAAACCCTCAAGCTAACGATGAGCTAAAGTCATGGAGAGAATGAAACTGGTCGATTAAACAACAAGGAAGCAAGCTCCACATGCACTGCATCATGGTCTCATGTGATGCTGGAGTTTTTTCTATTATTCTGACTATTTTCAATTTTTTTTTAAGTATTGCCTTTTTTTAAACATGTTTATACAAATAGAGTGTTTGCATTTTGCAAATGCAAACTCAAGATATTATTTTAATAAATTTACATTTTTTTTAATGCAAACAAGTTAAATAAAGTAAAAATTTTTTAAAAAAAGTTGAATTTTCATTGAGTTTGTATTTGTGAAATGCGAACTCTAAATAAAAAAATCATTATGAATGTAGAAGAGATTTTAAAAATTACCGTAAATAAGAAATGACTCTGTGATTCTGTGGATCAAACACAAATTAATTAAAGAGTCTGCAATGTGGATCAAACACAAATTAATTAAAGAGTCTGCAATGCAAACTTTGTCAAAAATCGTTTCTAAATTCACTTTTTCTTTCCTGGGCTACAAACTTTGTCAACTTCTTATCGCATGCATGATAAGCAATTTGGCAGCTGTTTCTTTAACTAGAAAAACTTTCAGTCTAAATTAATCTCAACATATGAAAATAACCCAGAAAAGAAAACTCCATACATGATGATACATGCATTTATCAATGCTGCTTAATTCATTTGCTTCTTGGATTAGAACTGTCGAGTTTGAACAACGATTTCATTTAGGTAAAGAAACTGTAGAGTAATTTGATCCTAAAGGTAAAGGGGCCGCCTTATTTATTCATATATCACTTTTAATAACTTGTCAAGCACAAAATCCACAATAATTAATTGAAAATGTAGAGTAATTAATTTGGTCAAAACCAAAAAGGTAACTAATTTGATCATCCAAAATTAATATCTTTTTAAAAAGAGTTCATTGCTAATTAATCAATTTCTACACTCAATTAATTAAGCGAACAGTATAGGACATCATGTGGACGCCGATTTCTTCTCTCCCGTTCACACCGCACGATGCAATATTAATATATATAGTATGCTGCATCCATACAATTACAATTATTATTTTTTTTTGGTCTCAAACGACAACATTTTTTTTTCTTTCTTTTGATGAGTAGTCTTCAATCTTGATTCTTGAATTTAGAGATAAGCAAATTCCCTTCTCGATACCGTACAAGTTCACGTACTAGCTAGTGCCTCCATTTCCGAGGAGGAAGATTATATATATATATATATATATATAAAATGAATCAAAGAAGCAAGCAGCATATATATATGCACACTTAATTTGTTAATCTTGTTAATTCTTTGTTGCCAATTAGCTTTACAAAATACGGTTTCAACAAAACATGACGGTTGATTGTTTAGTGCATATACGCATTCGTAGATTAAACTAATTCATCAGCACAAAAATAAAAACAAAAAAGGGGGAATAATATTAATTTCTTGTTGAAAAAGGAAAGAAAACTAACCGAATTTTGATTTTTGGTGCATACTTTTTGCCCCTTTCCAAATCAAAAGAAAGGGAAAAAAGAACAACAAGTGCAAAAAAAATTGGTAGAAATTAATTATGGAGGTTTTGGGAGTCAGAAGAGTGATATCTATGAGACATATTGTGATTAAAGCAATATTTTCAAAGAAAGAGAGCCCAATTTGCTTTATTATATGCATAGCATATATAGTACCGGAAATGGGTACTAAAAGGAGGAGTTGGTTTGGGGAAGTTTGGTATTTACGTTGACGGTTGTTTGCTTTATGTATGCACTTTAATTTTTTCTTGGGATTTTATAATTTGCTTCATCTAAACATATATTCTTATATCAACCAAGCCAATTAATAAAGAATTATTTTATGCATATAGCTAGTATGTACAATATTATTCGATTCAGATCCTTTGTTTTATTCTGTCTAAATTATTCATCCCTCAAAGAATGTTCAAATTGTCAATTATAATGTTGAAATTTGTTGTTCATGAATTGGAATTTCAAAAGTTTGGCTAATCCTATCCTAGTTATAATGTCGATTATAAAAATTTACACATAAAATTTTGGAATTATACAACATGCATTAATTATAAAATGATTTTAATTAGCAAATGATCGTGTTCCTTTCATTAATTAGCTTTATTTCCATTAATTTACAAGTGTTTTTAATGAGCATAGATGAATCAATGTACCTTAAAAACTCAATTTCATTTGGTAATATTTAGTCCATCAATTCCATTTTCACATCATATTGTATGTATTTTTAATCTAAGGGGGAAAAATCAACCAACTTAGAGAGAGTACTAATTAGCTACCCTTTTGTGCACAACAAAAATATCAAGTAGCTAGGAACTAGCAAACTCTACAACTCTACATATATATATAGATCAATGTTAGCTATTCAAGAATCTGCATGCAAAATAGGAAAAATCATATATAGATGAATCGGTGTTTATATATATCATGATGAACATATAATTAAGTGCATGCAGTCCAATTTACTGGTGTTGAATAGTAGAAATGAAACATACAGTAGTTTCCACCAAAATCCATGCATGCACTTTAACCATAAAGCAGCCAAATCAAGGTTTTCAAGTAACGTCGTGGTAGTATTTTTCTTGTGAACATTACACTCTTCCCACCCGAATTTCGGCGTGGGATTGCTTGTTTTTCATTCCAATTGCTTCATAATTACACTATATCCTTTTTCATCTTTTCCTTTTCCACCTCACACATAAACATTTATATATGTGTTGCTATAAAATCCCAACTATAAATACTCCACTCAAACCGCTTCAAACCTTCATCATCACCCCACTTATTCCTCTTCTCTCTTCATAGACGTTCATACATACATATCATATCAGTACTTTGAACAGTTGTCTGTTGAAAATTCAGGTGGTAATGGAGCAGCCCTTTAATCTTTTTCTAGTAATATTGATTCTGTTCTTGCCGTTCAACCTCCAATCAATGGCGGCTAATATTGATGGAACATTTAATATTTTGTCTATGGGAGCAAAACCTGATGGGGAAACTGATTCAACCAAGGCATTGATGAGTGCATGGGCTGCTGCTTGTGCCTCTCCAAAACCATCCACAATTTTTGTACCCATTGGAAGGTATTTGGTGAAGCAATCAACATTTTTGGGACCGTGCAAGAATCGAGCTATAAGCATCAGAATAGATGGTACATTTGTGGCACCTTCTGATTATAACGTTCTTGGAAATGCTGGATTTTGGCTTCAATTTCAAAGAGTGGATGGAGTTTCCATTCGCGGTGGCATTCTTGATGGTCAGGGGACTGGTCTATGGAATTGCAAAGCCTCCGGCAAGAAGAGTTGTCCTAGTGGCGCAACGGTATGTCTAAATGAATTGATACCCACATCATCCATTCATGATCCATCCCTATTAATTTTCATTTGCAAGAACTTGAGTACTAGAATACTAAAGTAGTATATTAATTTTGACAACGTTAAATGATCAAGATTACTCGATCTTGTCCTTTTTGCATATGGAAGCCATGCACTTTAATCCAAGATTAATATTCAAACATCAGTTTTTTTGGAATTTGGGATTCAAACACATGCTAATTATGAGCATAACCGATGCTTAGTGGGGAAGTGGGGTGGTTTCAAGTTAACTTTAATCGTCAAAGACTGCTTAAATAACGTATCTTTTCAACTTCTTCTTTTTCACGTACTTTTAGTCTAACTATATATATACTTCCAAATGGCAATATTCTATTTATTTCGTTTCTTTACCTAGCAACTTCATGTAGATATATATATATATAAATATATATATATATATAAATTCTGAGGTCTTCAATCATCTAATTAAATAGTATACAAGTTTGTGAGACTTTGACTTAATTTTCAGTCTTTACACAAAATTTTTGCTTCCATTAATTGCAGTTCAACAAATGCACTGCTTCTAATGTATACTAGTTAATAATAATTAATGAAACTAATTCTATTTGCAGACCTTGGGATTTAGTAATTCCAAGAACATAGCAATTGTTGGACTAACGTCCCTCAATAGCCAAATGTTTCACCTTGTATTCATTGGCTGCAATAATGTGAAATTACAAGCTGTAAAAGTTGTGGCGGCCGGAAACAGCCCCAACACCGATGGAATTCATGTGCAATTTTCATCCGGATTCACAATCTTGAATTCAAAGCTCAGTACTGGAGATGATTGTGTCTCAATTGGCCCTGGAACGACCAACTTGTGGATTGAAAATATGATTTGTGGTCCAGGACATGGCATAAGGTACAAATATTTTGTTTTTATTTTTTTATTTTTATGGGATCATATGAATCTAAACTAATTAAAATGCATAATTTTTCTTTGAATTTTACAGCATCGGGAGTCTAGGAAAAGATTTTGATGAAGAAGGAGTACAAAATGTGACAGTAAAGAATGTTATATTTAAGGAAACGCAAAATGGTGTGAGAATTAAATCATGGGGCAGGCCAAGCAAAGGGTTTGTGAAGAATGTTCTATTCAAGAATGCCACTATGATCAATGTACAAAACCCAATTGTCATTGACCAAAATTATTGCCCATATAACATCAACTGTCCTGGAAAGGTAATGAATCTTGGATTTATTTGAATTGCATGCATATATATACAATTGGCTAATCCAGAATTGTTAGAAATAGTTTGGTTGCTTATAATTAATTAGTCGGTGTTAATTTCGAAACACGAAGGAATTAAGGTTACGATAAATTAGTAAATGAATGTAAAACATTTTGCCAAAATCATATATAATATGAACCATATTAAAAATTGTGTAAAGAATAGGACACTCTATTTAATTGAACAAATAAGTCGATGCTGAAATGTGAATGATATAGGCAAATTAACCCTATTTAACAGTACTGTTGCATATATATAATTGACTTTCTTGAAATTAAATATAGGCTTCTTCTGATTATAAATTTGTTTTTGTCTTGTTTTTTCTATAGGTTTCGGGTGTACAAATAAATGATGTAACATATGAAGATATCCATGGAACATCAGCAACAAAAGTTGCAGTAAAATTCGATTGCAGCAAGAAGTATCCTTGCAGAGGAATAAGACTCGAAGATGTCAAACTAACATTCAAAAATCAGCCAGCAAAATCATCCTGCATTAATGCTGATGGGACTGCACATGGATTGATCGAGCCTGCAAGTTGTCTGTAGTCTAGAACGAAATTAAAAAAAATAAATAAATAAGAACAATATTAATTAAGCATAATTAATTAGGTGAAATATATATATATATATATTGAAAGGGTAAAGATGGATGATTTTGCCCTCTAGCTAAGAGATTTAATTAATTAGTGCATATATAGGTTATTGTAGTAGTAGTAGTAGTAGTATGATAATTAAGTCATAAAATTAGTTCTTGCTTTGGCCTGAGGCGTTGGCTTATTCATTAATGTTCGCCTGGCTATGCATCCATGCAGTACGTACTGTAATGATCCATCGGCTACAAATTAAGCAAATTAAATGAAAGTTTAATTTATATATCATGTGTGTTGCTTCAACAAATTAATTATTGTGATTTAGAGAATTTTATTTTCTTGTAATATGTAATGGATTAGATTTTAATTACTAAGATCTTAAAATTTAATTCGTTTTGTGTTTTTGTCATGGAAAGTTGAAAAATATACAATTAATTTATGCAACAAGAGCATATACATGATGGTGTTGATAGTTGAATTGTAAATTATGCCAAGTGTTGAAGGAAAATTTTGGAATTCAAATTAAGGGGTCTATGAAAAATTAAAATACAATGATACGTGTCGGTTTATTGCGGTGTTATGATTTGAGTAATGATACTCATAGGGAAATTGTAGATTGAAATGAAATAATGAATGATGTGTCATATATAAAATACAAAATTAAGTTTGCGTACAACTTTTATGTACCACTTTATAAAAAATTAACATGTAGTCTTTTAGTTAGTTAATTAAACTAATACGCTAACCAAATAATAAGTAAGCACTAAAAGGAATAAGTGATTGTACACGTGTCAATTTTTTATAAAATGATAAATAAATACATGAAAGTAATACAGAAAATCAAAGCTTAAAATAAGAAATGATTTTATTTTTTTATATATGTCATATCATTCATGCTATAATTTCACCCCGCATATCATTTTTTAATGATTTTAGCTTTTACATGTAATTAGGTGCTTGCTCTAACCCACAGTTAGAAACTAAAGCAATACTAGATAGTATAAAACTTTGTTATATATGGTTTTCTGATTAAAGCGAATTCAATTCGATTCTTTTGCAATACAGTCATTAATTTTTGGAGATAATTAAACACTCACAAATGATTCAACAATCGTTGTTAAATACCAAAATTTGCTATTGTTTGAGGGAATTAAGCAAACATTATTACATTACCACTCTCAAAATTTTAAAATTATACTATTTTTCCTTAAAAAATTACAAATTTTTAATTGAATACTTAAGAAAATTAGAATTTCATCCCTTCTAAAACTTCAAATATAATTTTTTGTCTCCCAAACAATTCTCTCTAGTTCTGCCACTCAATTGGCTAGTTTATCAAATCACAGAAGACAAATAATTTACTCATCTATATGCTACTGCCTAAGTACAATTACCATTCAAAACTAAGGGTGGTATTAAAGTGGATAGGTTAAATTAAAATTTCCATCATTTAGAAAATGGACTTGATGTTTAATCTTTAGTGTATATATATATTTTTGACAGGATACCATCCTTCAAGAAATGTATAGTTAGTTTTACGTTAGTAAATTGTTTTGGGAATTTTGAGAACAAATTAATTAATTAATTAGTACTTCTTATAATAAGTTATAATAACGTTTAAATTAAATCTTGTTCCAAAAATTGCAATTATTTTAGCAACAACATCTACTATACAAACGTCGACTCATAGTTCATCAGCAGTACACTACTAACTAATACCTTGAAATAGTTTATACATAATTTTTTTTAAAAAAATAAAAGATAAAAGATAAATGCATTATTATGTATTAAATTAATCTACAATCACACCCATATATATTTTTATTTAATCTGCTTGAATTTCGCCTGTGTCTTCGGTTACCATGTTATAGATACCAACACTTGCGTTATTAGCTATAAATTAATTAATGCAACCTTGCAAGCATATTCTTCCTCTTCTTCTTTTTTTTCAAAATTTTAACATTTCCTTTCTCAATTAATATTTAACAAAATCGTGCATTACTATTTATCGCTGCTTATATATTATCGTGAATCTATATATATAACCTTTCTTGCTTTTCTTTTTTTTTTCTGGCAGTATTGGTAAGAGATCTAAGAGAATTTTAATCTTCTGAATTATTTGGTGTATCACCTCTTAAAACACTTTCTATAAATATGATCGTTGTCATTGTAGATAAAAATAAAATCCTATCAAGTTAATACACCTGTCAAATCTTATAAAGTAGTATTATAGGAAGTGATATACAAAAGTTACGAAATTGATACCAAAAGTGATACAACTATATATGTAGTTAAATAAGATCAGCTATATATGTTTGTGTCCTTACATCTTAAATTAAATACTGAAAATTACATCTCAAAATTGGAGAGATATTTGTATTCAAACTTATTCATATATAAAACGTGATTTATATATAAAATATATAATTAATTGCTTTTTAAATTATAATTATAATTACCTATTACTTTTATTACATGTATTAAAATTGCGATTAATTAGGGTTGCATATATGAACAGCTCTCACAAGACTTACATAGTACGTTAAAGAAATGTGCAAGTAATTAATTAAATTCACCATCAATATTGATGAAACGAACTAAGATGATGATTTTCTTGCTATTTCCCAGGACCGAGAAGGTTCAGTGATCAACTTCATATTTTCGTATAGATAACCGTACGTACGTTGATGATGATGATGATGATGATGAGTTCGTATATTATTTATCAAGAATCTTAATCATGAGGAAACTGACAAAAACAGCAGTCACATGTTGATCGATGCTAACCAAATTGTTTTAGCGTTATTTATGGATCTTAATTTGTTATATTATTAATAATTATAGATAGTATATAAAAACTCAAAATGATTTGCTTAATCAATTTTTCCCGAAAATATAGCCCAAATATATAATTCCCACCCTAAATCTCTCTCATAATTAAGGGACGTAAAGATTAATAATTAACAATTAAAGAATTTGATTAATGATCGATCGATGCATCAGCGAGAGTTCGTACGTAATCACTATAAATAAACAATGTTTAGCTCCTCAATCTTCTCAAACTTAATTAGATAGATATCCATTTTGATTTGCTCCCTCTCGTTCTTGAATTAATGGCCAACAAGTTTGTGTCGATTTTGTTAATGTTTTTCCTCTCCATTGTTGTTGGCCTTTTTCATCCCATTTCAGCTTATAATGTTGTCAACTTTGGAGCAAAGGGAGACGGGAGAACTGATTCGACATTGTCGTTCCTCCGGGCCTGGACGTCGGCATGCAACTCAGCTACGCCTGCAACTGTGTACGTGCCCCGGGGGACATTCTTGATCAAAACGGTCACATTTTCAGGGCCCTGCAGGAGTAGAATTCAGTTTCAAATGGATGGAACTCTCGTTGCTCCCACGAATTACTACGCCATTGCCAATTCTGGGTTCTGGATTATGTTTTATAAGGTCAGCAGGCTTTCAGTCTACGGCGGAATTCTTGATGCGAAGGGAGCTGGTTTCTGGGATTGTAGGAAGAACGGCCATAATTGTCCTGCTGGAGCAAGAGTAAGTCCATCCCCGCCCTATTATCATGCATTCATCCTAGCTATTAATTCCTAGTTAGTTTCCTATACCTACATTGATGTTGATTTTCTTTGCAAATGTATACTACTATGAAACACACACTAATCAAGCTCTATATATATATATTTTAGTGTGATTAATTGATGATGTTTTCTGGAACCTGATTCATTTCTCTGATATGAATTAATCTCAGAAAGTTGACATTTGAACAGTTACAATAATCCACTAGAATATCCCAATGGATTTTCAGTTAGTTATATTTAGCGTTTCATTCGTCACATTTCATTTTATTATGAATACACGATGAGCCTCTCTAATCTTTAATAAGTGTCATTCTAACCAACGACTCACAAATTAAGAAAAGAGTAAATTATTGGTTAATGAATACTCTCGTATGTGTTGCAGATGGGGCATTAATTTGAAGAGACAACCGAGTAAATATCTTTTAAAATTCATTAATTACTTAATAGAGTTTTAGTTAAAAAAAAATACGTTAATGCATATAATGAAACAGGAAATGAAGGATAATATTAGAATATTCAAACATTGAACTTCAAACTTCCAAACGGTAAACGGAATAGCAACATTAGTTAGTAGTAGATCATTAGATAATTGTAAAAGTGATCAGTGGTACTTATTAACTGCACGGCTCGGTCTTCTATAACTATTATGACTGATTAATACTTATTCATATTAACAATTAATTGTTGAGTATTATTGCAGTCAATAACATTGATGTGGTGTAATGATGTACTGGTGAGCGGTTTGACTTCATATAACAGTCAAACAATGCATATTGCCATTGCCTTCAGCATCAACGTGAAGATACAGAATGTGAAAATCACTGCACCCAGTGGAAGCCCCAACACAGATGGTATTCATGTTCAATCATCAACTGGGATAACAATAGTGAGCAGCATTATCAAGACAGGTGATGATTGTATCTCAATTGGCCCTGGCTCCATGAACTTATGGATTGCCAATATTGCATGTGGACCTGGACATGGAATCAGGTAATTAATTAATTAATCCTTTTTTTTTTGTTAGATCTTGAGCTAAATCATTAAACCCTCTATCTAGTTGACTATAAGTATAGTCACTACTAAATTCAGAAAAAATGAGGAATGTTGCAACAGTTGGATAATCAACGTAAAAGTTTTGCCAAACCATATAGTATTAGATCACATCATAAGTTGTGTGAAAGTTAGGACGCTCATCGAAATGAACAAATAACTTTAGGTCGAACACAATGGCGAAATGTGACTGATATAGCCGACTTCACTTATTGAGATAAATAAGCGCTTTTAAGTTGTTGACTTCTTGTTGTTGTTGTAGATCTTGAGCTAATTAATTAAAAAGGGATTATTCTGAACTTTTATTTTGTGCGTGTATATATATATATATATATATATGCAGCATTGGTAGCCTTGGCAATGTTTACAATGAAGCTGGAGTCCAGAATGTGACGGTCACTGACTCCATTTTCACAAAGACACAGAATGGTGTAAGGGTGAAATCATGGGCCAGACCAAGTGGTGGCTATGCAAGAAATCTCATCTTCAAAAATCTGATTATGAACAATGTTGGGTATCCCATCATTATAGATCAAAAGTATTGCCCAGATAACAGTTGCCCTCATCAGGTAATTAATCAATCAATATTCTTGACTATGCAACAAATCCCATTATGAATCTGATGAATCTCCATATATTTCTCCATTTGATCATCATGTGGATATTAATTTTACAGACTTCAGGAGTGAAGGTTAGTCAAGTAGTGTACAAAAACATAAAGGGAACTTCATCAACTCAAGCAGCAGTGAAGTTGGATTGCAGTCCCAGTAATCCCTGTCGAGGAATTACATTACAAGACATAAAGCTTACTTATGTGAATCGTCTTGCAGAGCCTACATTGACTTATTGTAGCAATGCAATGGGCACACAAAGTGGCACAGTCTTCCCCAAGAGTTGCTTTTGAGACATATATAATTAATCACACAATTTCTTGTATATATATAATTGGATTAATGCATGCAAGCTAGCCAGCTAGCTAGCTTCGACATGCATATATATAACTAATATAGTATTTGTCAAACTTGATTTGGAATATATAGTTTTAACATTCTTTTCCAAATTTAGACAAGTATGTATGTATGGATCAATCATGGATCCATCTAAAATGTTGTGCCTTCCATCTACTACTGGATTATGATGAGAAGTGTTAATGCTTCTAATTAATCATCAGAAATTAATTTGAACTCTTTGGCTTTGAGTATGTCAATATATACTACTCTCTCCATTGATGAATGCAAAAATAGACACGAAAATGACCATTCATCACGTTTTTATGCCTTGTCGTTTTTTGGCAAAAAAAACGTATGTTGTATCTTAGGAAAAATTGTGATTTTTTGAAATAAGTTATGTTTTTCTACGTTTTTTTCCCGGTTCCCCCATTATGTAGCACTTTTTTTTTAAAGAAAAAAGTGGTACTAGTCCCTATATTATTATTATTAAAATTCAAAGATAAGAGGTCAAGTGGAAAACCTTAGTTTTACAATATGGTAAATTCAAGTTTTTCTTCGTGAGCGTTTTGTTAGTTGAGTTTAGGTTGATCTTGCTGAATACTTGTGTACAGGTTACCAGTTCCAAGACCAGGTCAGGTTCTTGGCCTGGTTGGAACAAATGGCATTGGGAAATCAACAGCCCTCAGAGTTTTGGCTGGGAAATTGAAGCCTAACTTGGGCCGCTTTAAAGTAATTATCTTTGCTACGACCTCTTTGACTTTTCACATAGGATTGAAGTGCTTATTGTGCTTCATTTTCATTTGTTGCAGAACCCTCCTGATTGGCAAGAGATCTTGACTTACTTTCGAGGATCTGAACTCCAGAATTATTTTACTCGTATCCTGGAAGACAACTTAAAGGTCTTTTAATTTGAATATGTTGCTCAAGGATGCACATCATCTTTTGTTTGTATTTTGTTGTTGTGGAACTTATGACTCTCTTTCCCATTTCCCCCCTCTTTCTGAATCCAAAACTTGAAAAAAAAAATCCAAATCACTGATTCCATTGGAAAGAAAAACAAAAGGAGAGAAAAATAAAGTAGTGATCCCAGAAGAAAGGTGCTTATTTTGCTGATTTTGATTAATATTGTGTTACAATCTCATGGAAAGTTCTTGATCACCTGCAAAGGGTTAGTGTGCTGCAACTTCTCTGAATAACTAGCCCCTGCGCATAACCTCTGGAAGGATAACATGGCCAGGAAAATGAATAATGTATCAGTTTTGTACGTTTTACAATGTATAAATGTATGTTTCGTGTATATTGGTGCATCTGGTGGTTTATATGCTGATGTTTGTGTTTTCCACAAATTATTCATGAATACTGTGGGTAAGCAATTTTCTTGAATTCCAGAGCTGTGTTTTATCATGCATCTTTTTAGCATGTAAAATAACATCTTGAATTTGGTACAGTAGAGCGAGGGTATGCTAGTTTGGAGACAATAACTAATCAATTTTCTTGGCAGATTAGGTTTGTATTCTGGAAATTTATGTGGTTTAGGGCATTAAGTAGTAGACTTTTTGATGCAAAATATTCTGAAGCTTGACACTGATCGAGACTGGTAATCCAATAATTTCAACACGTACAGTTGATTTAATTAAGCAAATATATTCTATGCCGTGCTAAATTATTCTCTAGTTGATGGTTTATTGAACTATGTATGATACTTTGCGCGTTATCCCCTTATTCTCCTATCTTGTTTTATTCTATTCTGTTCCTGTAATAGGCAATCATCAAGCCCCAATATGTTGAGCACGTACCGAAAGCAATGCAAGGCACTGTTGGCCAAGAGCTTGATCAAACAGATGAAAGAGAGATGAAAGAAACACTTTGTGTGGACCTTGAACTGAATCAAGTGTTGGACCGTAAAGTTGGGGATTTATCTGGTGGAGAGCTTCAGAGGTTTGCCATTGCATATGTTGCAATACAGAATGCTGAAACATACATGTTTGATGAACCATCAAGTTTCCTTGATGTGAAACAGAGGCTTAAAGCTGCCCAAGTTGTTCGATCTTTGCTCCGTCCCAACAGGTATAATCTTTCTTTTGCTGCCTTGGGCATTCCACAAATGAATTTCTTTAGGGGAAAAAACATACTTACCATTTAATACTTTCTTCTTGCAGTTATGTGATCGTTGTAGAGCATGATCTAAGTGTTCTGGATTATATGTCGGACTTCATCTGCTGCCTGTATGGGAAGCCTGGTGCATATGGTGTTGTAACTCTTCCATTCTCTGTTCGAGAAGGAATTAACATATTTTTGGCGGGATTTGTACCGAAGGAAAATCTACGATTCAGGAATGAATCACTTACTTTTAAGGTAAATTTTGTGTTGCTAGTAACGTGTTATAACACGAGTTCAGCAACATTAAATTCTTTTTGCTCTTCTACCAGGTGGCTGAGACCCCACAGGAAACTGCCGAGGAAATTGAAACTTATGCACGATATAGATACCCAACGATGACTAAAACTCAGGGCAATTTCAAGCTTAAGGTTATTGAGGGTGAATTTACCGACTCTCAGATTATTGTCATGCTTGGTGAGAATGGGACTGGAAAAACGACATTTATCCGCATGCTGGTATGTTCTATTCTCATAATTTCTCCTGTCATGTTTTGTGAACTCTTCTTTAATTGACGAAGGCTTGTGGTACATGTTAAAACTGGCAGGCTGGTTTATTGAAGCCCGATGAAGTGGAGGGCGCTGATGTGGAGATCCCCGAGTTTAATGTGTCTTACAAACCACAAACGATTAGTCCCAAATTTAAGCACTCCGTGAGGAACTTGCTGCATTCAAAAATTCGTGATTCATACACTCATCCTCAGTTTATGTCAGATGTGATGAAGCCTCTCCAGATGGAGCAATTAATGGATCAAGAAGTTGTGAACCTCTCTGGTGGAGAGTTACAAAGAGTTGCCTTGACTCTATGCCTTGGGAAGGTAGATTTTCTGGATTATGATATTATACCTTTTACTTTTCTAAATGTAGTGGCAATTTATTCTACCCTGCAGTTCCCATGTTATTATGGAGCTAATATGATATTTTGAAAACTGATCTGCAATTTTTATAATCTCCAAGATTGCCTGTAACTCCCATCACTACAAGAAGGGTACAAGGCATTGTCGTCTTTCTTCTATTAATTCTTGTCTATAGACAACAGCATGCAGTTCAATTGAGAAATCAACCTTAAATAGAGTTGGTGTCATAATAATAACTACGTAGTTGGCCCCAGACATTTGTTGAACTACTCTGATTAAGATTACACAGATTTAAGTTTCTTTTTAGTTCTGACTTTCTTCTTTGGTCCTTCATTCAGCCTGCCGATATATATCTTATTGATGAACCAAGTGCATATCTCGACTCTGAGCAGCGTATTGTTGCTTCTAAAGTCATAAAGAGATTTATACTGCACGCAAAGAAGACGGCATTTGTGCCGACTTCATAATGGCAAACTACCTAGCTGATCGTGTTATTGTATATGAAGGACAGCCATCAGTAGACTGTATTGCAAATGCACCTCAGTCATTGTTGACCGGAATGAACTTATTCTTATCTGTAAGCCTCTTCCATCTTATTTATGTTCTTTATTTGTGCTCAGAGACTAGGACATTACCTCAACCCCAACTTCTTCCTTTACCGAAAAATAAATATTTGAAAAGATCCACAATCCTGTTCTTTGCAAGAGAGAAAAAGGATCAGTCTGTAGAATACTTGAAATATCTATACTTCTGGTTGGTAGTTCATCCTGACATACACTTAACCAAAATATAAATGAAAATGTGTGTTTAGAATGGCGATTCATATGCCACATAGTGGGAAAAGGCTTAGTTGTTGTTTCCTTTGTTGCAACAATTTTCTTTCTACACAAATTCTGCAGTCTTTTTTCGTTAATGGATTTAATTGGTTTATGCAGCATCTTGACATTACATTTAGACGGGATCCAACTAATTACCGTCCAAGAATCAACAAGCTATTCGTATCTGCAGATAGAAGCTTGTAGAAGCTCTAGGACAGGGAGCAGAAGTCTGCAGGATCCTATGATTAACTTAGTCATTGACAAGGTTATGATTTAATTTACCCCTGATAACCTATTCCTATCTGTCTAGAAGTTTTGGTCCTTACCATTATATTAAGGTTTTTTGTTCTAATATAATTTTGGATTGCTTTCCTTGATAGAGTTATGATGTTGTCACCCTTCCGCCGCCTCCTCGTTATCCATATGCTTGTTATTACGTACAAGAACCACGGTTGAAGGAGGACAAAGAAACAGTATCGTCATATATATGTCATATCAATGCTGAATTTGTATGTATACTACTAATTACTCAGATGATGCATTTGGGATTTTTTTTAGTTTATTATATACGTTGTTGCAGAATGATAAATGTTAGACAAATTAATTTGTTTAGCTTGTTGAGAGGCAGCTAAGGAACTAATTCCTGGTGGTGCAGGTGCAGATGCTGATGCTGATGGTGTTAACTTCTAAAGCTAAAGTGCATACGGCGCTGCCCAGTTTGTAGTAATGCAGACTGCAGAGGATGATGATCATGACAAGTGAAGATTAGCAAGAGAAGAAGGGCAAATTAATTAACAAAGTTGATCTTCTTGTTGTTGCATCATGCTCAGCAATATTCCTCATCTATTGTCCAAGGGTTTTTGCTGTTTGAATTTTATTGGCTTATTTAATTTAATTGTTAAACAAAGTAGTTTAATATTACTGATATAAACTCACAACTTTTAATTTCTTTTGTCGACTCCTCCATCTTTAAAAGTTTATTCTATTAAGTCGTTAAAGTCTTTTCACAATTTGAATAAGTCCTTTTATATTTAGAATATCATTTAATTACCATTTGACTGGTAACGACAAGTTGATTCTCCAATTTGAGGGTAAGTATTATTTTGGTCTCCCATTAGAAACTCTTTTGTTGTATGACATTATTAGCTTATCCAACAATGGAGATCAAATTTAACAATATCACGATATTACAAATTCAAGTTGTGGGGTCATTAGGTAAAATTAAACTATTCAAATTCACATTTTTCTCTCCCGACCACTACAAAATGGGGTAATGGTTATTTCCACAAAGTGCTAAGTATTAACTGAGTATCGAAAAGGGGTTATAAGGAAATTTTTGATTACTTATCACTACCTCAATTTGATGGAATAAGAGTAGGAGCACTACGTATCAATTGACTATCGTAAAGGGATTGTAAGGGGATTTTCGATTAGTTAGCACTACCTCAATGTGATGCAATAAGAGTCGTAAGAGTGCTCAGTATCAACTAACTATCGAAAAGAGATCATAAGGGGATTTTTGATTAGTTAGCACTACCTCGATGGGATGATGGAATAAGAGTAAGAGTGCTAAGTATCTACTAACTGTTGAAAAGGGGCCATGAGGGTATTCTTGATTAATTAGCACTACCTTGATGGATTAATAGTAAGAGTAAGAAAGCAGCAAATTCATCCTCCTCTTATTCGACTTCGTGAAAAATAGAACTCCTTATTGCTAATGTACCCCCCGCCCCCACCCCCCCCCCCTCCCCCCCCGTTCCCCAAGAAGTTATTCTCAACCTATGCTACTTCTACTTCCACTTCCACTAATATTTTAAGAGTGAAGAAAGTCTAGTTTACAATGATTGATTGGGTATAGAAGTCAACAACAGATTGTTATTAAAATGTGCATCCATCAATCCTAGTAAAATTTATAATTTGTTTGACTTGTACATTAATAAAGGGGATGCAGGAAGGAAAAAATAATTAAGGTTGAACACATACATTAATCATAACATGCAAGTGGATATTTGCATGTATCCGACGAATTATAAACCACTTTTTGACTTGTTGATAATTAATTAATTTTGATCAAACTCAATTCAAGTGGGTGCAGGGCCACATGCTTATTTAAATAAAATGGTAGAAATTAATTGTTTTAATAAATAAATAAATCAGTTGAAAAGTATTATGGTCTTCAAAAGCAAGATTAATAATATTAATTCATGGTCTATTTCTTCATTTTTAGATCGATGGATGCATAACTTATAAGTATTATATGTATAGTTTATGAATGCTAATTGAATTAATCATCCAACCAAAATTAAGATGAAAAGTATAATCCTCCTTTCTTCCTCAAAACAAATTTAAAAGTTCTTTTTTTCCTCATTGTTGTTAATATATTTGCTAATTACAAAGAAAATTAATTGTTTAGTAATTTACAAATTGTTCACTTAAAGAAATAGAAAAAACTTTTAGCATAATATATAATTAATTAATAATGATGGTGGACATGTTTATGTGTACGGATATTACGGCCTTTGATAGGTACGTACGTATTGAAATGCATGAACAATTTGACTAATAATAACTCAAATAATATATATAATATATAAAAGGGTCAATATTTGTTTAATTAAGTAAGACACAAGATTAATTAAGTTGGAATTAGAAGTTAGAACATGGGCAGGCATGCTGCGGGGAGTGTGGAAGCATTCTCAGCCGTAATACTCGCGGCCACCACTCTTATAGCACTGCTCACTGCTCCCTTCTTATTTATTCAAAACTTTTGAATTTACAACATAAACTAATTTTAAGTGGAGACTCCAATCAATGTCATGATTTTTTGAGCTACTTTGGAACATAATTAAGTAAACTTTTAATTATGTCAACCTCTCAACACAAAAACTCATTATGAAATCGGTTGGTTCATATGTAAAACATTGATTCTAATTTCTTACCACTTTTATCGCGCATTGAAATCGGAATTAACTCACCACTACATATATGAATTCCATTCACAAACGACCATTTGTAAGCTCAATATTTATACATATTACTTACGTACTTTTTCACTTAAGTTATGAATGAAAATGGAACGCATCGAAAATGACTTTTGAATTTTGCAAGAATCGAGTCAAAGAAGGAGAAAAAAGTCAATTGACATCGTTAACTTCAAATCAATCCTAACATTCTAACTTTCTGGATAGAATTCAAAATTGTATTTATGATACACTATTCAGACGTTAATGCAAAATTCAAAAGTCATCCATGCACAAACGGTTTAGTTTCAGTTCTAGTTACATTTACAATTCCACATAAAAAATGTCTTTAGAATTAATTAATTTGCTTAGCAAGGTACAAAACAACGTGAGAACATGCATGGATGCTCTTCTTGATAAGCTTATCATCACATGCCACCGTACATATCATAACATGCAAGTATGCAATTGATTGAAGTAGCTATATATATACGTACGTACCTAGGCCATGAAGTACGTTTGTTCATTCCCTTCCCTTAAACAAACAAATTAATTATTGATGAATCAATTGACTGCTTCCTTCATAATTAATTACTAATCATTAAATTATGAGTAGTACAACATTAACAGGAAAAAAACTGCCTCCATCTTCCATCTAACTGTTGGCTGACTTCCCTAATTAACCACCTATGTAATGTGTATAAATAGCATCAACATCCACAATGGAGTTTACACATCCATCCATCCAACCATCCCACAACCCTTGTTGTACATCCTGCAGAAAATTAATGGCGCCTAAGAGCATCATTAGAGTTTCATCATGCTTCTTTTTCTTTTCTTTTGTAACCCTTTTTAGCATTATAAGTACCAATGCAGCAGCAACCTTCAATGTAATGAGCTTTGGTGCAAAATCAAACGGTAGAACCGACTCAACTCAGCCATTCCTCAAGGCCTGGTCTAAGGCATGCAGCTCTGTCCAGCCGGCCACCGTTTACGTCCCTCCAGGGCGTTACTTGATAAAGGCAGCTGTCTTTAAAGGGCCATGCAGGAGCAGAATCACTGTGAGAATTGATGGTACTCTTGTAGCTCCTGATAATTACTGGGATCTCGGCAACTCCGGTTACTGGATATTGTTCATTCAGGTCAACAGGATTTCGGTTATCGGTGGTACTCTTGATGCTAAGGGAGCTGGATTTTGGGCATGCCGCAAGTCAGGGAGGAACTGCCCAGTTGGAGCAAGGGTACGTACGTATGAATATGATCATATATATGTATGATGCCCAAGTTGTTTGACTATATATAGCTTATTAATTTCTGTGTACAATAATATTGAAATGCAGTCAATAACATTCAATTGGGTGAATGATGGATTGATCAGTGGATTGACATCAATCAACAGCCAGCTGATGCATGTTGTAGTTAACAGCTGCAAGAATGTTAATGTTCGAAATGTAAAGATTGTAGCACCAGACCAGAGTCCAAATACAGATGGAATTCATGTTCAGGGCTCAACAGGCGTTACCATAACTGGCAGTAGCATTCAAACAGGAGATGATTGTATATCAATTGGTCCAGGTACAAGAAACCTGTGGATGGAGAAGATACAGTGTGGTCCTGGACATGGAGTCAGGTAATTTAATTATAAAGTCAACATTTAATTAATGAGGTGATCGGTCTCATGTGAAACGGGAGTTAATTACGATTTCAATGTACAATAAAAGTGATATTTGAAACTAGAATTACGATTTCAACGGCCTATTATTTCGTCTCATATATGAATCGATCGGTTTCACAGGAGTCAATATTGTCACATTTAATTATGTTATATATGAAATTTTTCTTAGGATTAATGATACAATTGTATATCTTAAAATGCAATTGCAGCATTGGGAGCCTGGCGAGGGATTTCAATGAAGATGGTGTGGTGAATGTGACATTAACAAATTCAGTATTCAGTGGTTCTGACAATGGGATTAGAATAAAATCATGGGCAAGGCCTTCCACTGCTTATGTTAGCAACATCAATTTTAGAAACATCTTGATGAAAAATGTTGCAAATCCCATCATCATAGATCAGAATTACTGCCCAAACAATCAAGGTTGTCCTGGCCAGGTAATTATTAATGTTATATATTGATGCAGTTTTGAATTATTAATGCACATTTAATTTCATGATCATGACTAGTAGTGTGTTCTGATTTGGGTTTAATTAATTAACTTGTTTTGACATACATATATATATATATATATATATATATACATACAGAGTTCTGGTGTAAAGATTAATCAAATCACATACCGAAACATTCAAGGAACATCATCTACGCCGGTTGCCATAATATTTGATTGCAGTCCAAGCAATCCGTGCAGAGGAGTGACATTGCATGACATAAAGCTCACATATTTGAGCAGGAAAGCACAATCATTCTGCAAGAACATATTAGGAGGAACTACAAGAGGAGTGATCATGCCAGAGAGTTGTCTATAATTAATTATATGCACAATTTTGATCGATCAGTTAGAGCTAGAGCATGCAATATTAGCATCAACCAAATTTAATTAGTCAATGCTGCTTCCTTGGGGGCGCTGCTGATTTTAATTCCAACCCCTTGTCACTATATTTGTATAATCAGGAAGCAGCTAGGATTGATTAATTGTGTTGGAACGAACATATAAATGTTGTCATTGTAATTTTACTCAGATCGATTCTGCAATATTATTATGCAACAAGAATCACCACATTATATATATAAACATCTACTAATTAATTAATTGGCATTACTACTTGATGCATCATGATATATATCCCTTTCTTGAATTAATATGGCCGGAATCAATTACGAAACCATGCACACTAGCTAGGCATTGACGGGACAAGGAAAAAAAAGCGTCCGATATATCTTCGGTAACACTTCATATTTCAATGTTTATATTTTTAAATGTCGTAGATATTGAAAAATGAAGTGTTACATGGCAATTAATCCTTGTGACAATGCAATTCTTTTAATCTCGTATCACATGATGATCAAAGATCACCATTTCCAAAATAAATTAATTATGCTCGTAAAATCATGCGTTTGTGGGAAAGTATCCAATTATTGTAGTGGGAATTACAATGTAAAAGTTCCTTAATTTCTTATATATATATATATTAACAGTTCTTGGAAGGAATTAACTAGAATATATATTTTCAATTTAAGATTCCATTGCCTGACAGATAACAAAAATTAACATTAATTTGATTTAATTAAGGCTGTTAATATAATTTCCTTGGTATTGATGAAGTCAATGTAACATATATAATGTGCAATGCATGGTTGAGTCAAATGTCAATTGTATGTATATATTGGGGTCTTCAAAGTTTTTGTCGAAGAAGGATATTTTCCATTATTAAACCAAATAAAAGACAAAAGAACATCAAATCCAAGATATAGATTTATATAGTGTCTGAATTTCCATATAATTCTAGATTATATATATATTTTTTAAAAAAACCACCAATTAATTAGACATGCATGCAGCCAAAACAACCATACTTTGTGGCGAAATTAATGTGTGCATGTTCTTTAATTTCAGAGCCATATTATATTGATATTTTGCTCATCGATCGAGCTATAATTAAGATTAATAGTGCTTTAATTTGAAAAATTAATTATTAACCAAAATGTATTATGTAGGCACAAATATAACCTTGATACAAGATCGATCTTTTTCTTCTTGAATTGAAAATGGTGGATATTATAAAAAATATATATATAATCTATAATTCATGTCCAACGCATGCATGTTGTCACATGTTGAAAGAATTACTAGAATGAAATAATTAACAAAAAAATAGAAATAATTAAGGTTAATTTTTTATTTAATGCTATATATGTATACATATGTGATGAGTGGCATGAATCTCCTAAACCTCAGCAAATTGTTGTTGGAAAATTGCTGAAAAAGTTGCAACACTCTTTGCATGCTGCTGCCTTCCTTTGTTTTCTTGTCCATATATCACTCCATGGCCATCAAAATCATTTGTTTTTTCTTTTAACTCACTCTATATATATATATCCATCCATGATTTCTCTATGCATGCATGCCTTGGAATTAATATTAATGTTATGAATGATCGATGATGATGAAGAAATTATTATTTGCTTTGGTTGTTTGTTGCATTATGGCCGCCATTAATATTGCTGAAGGGCAGCAGCAGAAGCAGCAGATGGTTCATCATGATCATGATGAAGAAGAAGATCCAAACAGTAATATTGGTGGTCATGATCATCATGATGATTCAGAAGAAGTGATGATGAATATGTTGTTGAGTGGCGGATGCCAAAAAGCCCTCTCAGACTTGAAACTTTGCAGTGATGAAATACATAAAGCTCTAATCCATAAAAGAAAGCAAGATGTGAAGAATACTTGTTGCAGTCCAATCCTGGAATTCGAACAATCTTGCTTCCATGATCAAAGGGGTGGGTTTCCTCATCATTTCGTTTTCCCTCATTGGTTGAGAGATCATTGTGTTAGGATTAATAATGCAAGAAGAACAAGAACCAACCCAAGCCCTGATCATCATCATCGTCAAGCTCCAGGCCCTGCTCCATCATCAATCCACAATCATCATCATCATCATCCATCCAGGCCAAGTACTCCCAGAAGGCTACAACTCCAAGTCAAGCATGCATGAATCATGAATATTTTCATCCTAGCTAGCTCCTGCACTTGCTGCATGCTGATCATCCATATATCATCCATCATATATGCATGGCTGATGCTTAATTACTGTTCATGCATATATGGTTATTAATTAATTAATTGTATGTAGGATTACTTTAATTTGCTTGTTGATCAATTAGGGGGGCTGGGCTATGTTCTTGTTAACATATATGGATATCAATATATGATCAAACTATTTGCTTACTTTTGTTAGTTTCTTGGAGGCTCATTAATCGGAATCACAATTACCTATATATGTATTCACTGATTGGACGCGCCAACCGATCAATTAATCGTCGTCTGTTTCATATATAAACAACGTTCTTATATATGAATCGGTTCCGTAAATAGAAGCTTTCCGTAAAAATTCTGTTTTAATTGAATTAATTAGTTAGTCTACAAAAACAAATTAATTAATTTGGATATATATTTTATATATATATATATATATATATATATATAGCTTTTGAATTAATTGACTAGTTTGGATTTTGGAACAGCTAGCTAGCAACTGGGATTGTTTTTTTTTAACTTAGTTTGTCTGGTGCAAATTAATTATTCAATTGAGTTAAACATAGTACATATATAAATAGTGTCCTAACTTAATTAATTTAAGTATCTTAATTTCTATATTGTCTGTCTCACTTCTATTAATACTCAATTAATGAAGTACTGCAGCTAAATTAAATTGCCTGATTAATTTAATTGCTTATATCTTGATCTTTTTTTTTTTTTACAAATTAACCACAAATCAATTAATTTCTCTTGAGATTGATAATTTCATGTAACAATTGAGAATTTGGTTTCAAGTTCATATACAAATTAAGATATATAACAGCTAACTAAATTAAGGAGAAAAATTAACTTTTTTTTTTTCTTTTTGAAATCAATAATATATAAAGGTTAACAAAGATCAAAATCGTGATCATATATGACTATTTTTAACAATTTATAATGTTAATTTATCAAGTCATGAAATGGTCAAATATATATTTTGGGATATTTTTAATTAATTAATTAATTAATTAATGTGCCTCTTTAATTAATTAATGTCATTAAAGCTGATTGTTAATTAATGCAGCTTTTTTAAAAACATGAGTTAAAAAACTTAATTTTCTATGCTGTCAACCAAACATTAATTAATTAAAGAAACCATTGTTTTATTAAAGACAAAAAATAAATAACTGCAGCTCCCTATCAATTCTGCTTTTATATCTCCAATACATCATAAATATATATAAAGGGAAGCATTGCTCTTAACATTCACTACTTGAAGATCATGCATAGAATGTAGAAACAGTATAGATCGAGAAGATTAATCAAGAACTACTATTGACAATGGAGAAAATTAACATCTCTCTCTTTGTCGTTTTAGTTCTTTCTTGCATCATCACCAATATTGCTAACACTGCTCAAGCTGATCAAGTTCTTGATCTTGAAGATCCATTTTTAGATTCAGAACTTTTGAGTGCTCCTTTATCATCCGATTGCAAAAATGCTCTCTCCCACTTGAAAGCTTGTGCTGATGAAATCCATGATGCTCTTATCAAACATCATAACATTAGAGATGTTTGTTGTGTTGCTATTTTGGAGTTTCAACAATCTTGCTCTCGTGAAAGGGTTCCTCATCTAGTTTTCCCTCGTTGGCTAAGGCAGCGTTGTGCCAGAATTTCTTTACCACCAAAGTCGGCTCCACCTCCACCGCCAACACCGACCAAACCAAGTCATTTGTCTCCTACGCCGTCGCCAACTAAGCCAATTTTACCTCCACATCATTCTTCTCCGACGCCAACCAAACCGAGTCCTCAAACTCCGAGCCCCACACCGGCCAAGCCAAGTCCAAAAGTTCCATCAACGCCTCCGCTTAAACCTACTCCTCATAATCCCACTCCAGCACCAACTAAACCGAGTCCACATGCTCAGCCCCCAGTTAAGCCAAGTCCAATTCCTCATACTCCAGTTCCAAAAAATCCAACTCCGAATGTTCCATCAACGCCTCCACTTAAACCTACTCCTTATAGTCCGACTCCAGCGCCAAGTAAACCGAGTCCACATGCTCAACCCCCAATTAAGCCAAGTCCAATTGCTCGTACTCCAGTTCCAAAAAATCCAACTCCAAAAGCTCCGTCCACACCTCCACTTAAACCTAATCCTCACAGTCCCACTCTAGCACCAACTAAACAGAGTCCACATGCTCAACCCCCGAATAAACCAAGTCCAAATGCTCATACACCAGCTCCAAAAAATCCAACTCCAAAAGCTCCGTCCACGCCTCCACTTAATCCTACTCCTTATAGTTCGACTCCAGCACCAAGTAAACCGAGTCCACATGCTCAACCCCCAATTAAGCCAAGTCCAATTGCTCATACTCCAGTTCCAAAAAATCCAACTCCAAAAGCTCCGTCCACACCTCCACTTAAACCTAATCCTCATAGTCCCACTCCAGCACCAACTAAACAGCGTCCACAAGCTCAACCCCCGAATAAGCCAAGTCCAAACGCTCATACACCAGCTCCAAAAAATCCAAGTCCAAAAGTTCCATCCGCGCCTCCACTTAAACCTACTCCTCATAATCCCACTCCAGCGCCAACTAAACCAAGTCCGCATGCTCAACCCCCGAGTAAGCCAAGTCCAAATGCTCATACACCAGCTCCAAAAAATCCAAGTGTAAAAGTTCCATCCACGCCTCCACTTAAACCTAATCTTCACAATCCCACTCCAGCGCCAACAAAACCAAGTCCACATGTTCAACCCCCAAGTAAGCCAAGTCCAAACGCTCACACACCAGCTCCAAAAAATCCAAGTGTAAAAGTTCCATCCACGCCTCCACTTAAGCCTACTCCTCATAATCCATCTCCAGCGCCAACGAAACCAAGTCCACATGCTCAACCCCCAAGTAAGCCAAGTCCAAACGCTCACACACCAGCTCCAAAAAATCCAAGTGTAAAAGTTCCATCCACGCCTCCACTTAAGCCTACTCCTCATAATCCATCTCCAGCGCCAACAAAACCAAGTCCACATGCTCAACCCCCAAGTAAGCCAAGTCCAAACGCTCATACACCATCTCCAAAAAATCCAAGTGTAAAAGTTCCATCCACGCCTCCAGTTAAGCCTACTCCTCATAATCCCACTCCAGCGCCAACAAAACCAAGTCCACATGCTCAACCCCCCAGTAAGCCAAGTCCAAATGCTCATACACCAGCTCCAAAAAATCCAAGTGTAAAAGTTCCATCCACGCCTCCACTTAAACCTACTCCTCATAATCCCACTCCATCGCCAACAAAACCAAGTCCACATGCTCTACCCCCGAGTAAGCCAAGTCCAAATGCTCATACACCGGTTCCAAAAAATCCAAGTGTGAAAGTTCCATCCATACCTCCACTTAAACCTACTCCTTATAATCCCACTCCAGCACCAACTAAACCAAATCCACATGCTCAACCGCCTTCTAAGCCAAGTCCAAACGCTCATACACCAGTTCCAAAAAATCCAAGTCCACAAATTCCATCCATACCTCCACTTAAACCTACTCCTCATAATCCCACTCCAACGCCGATTAAACCAAGTCCACACGCTCAACCTCCGATTAAACCAAATCCAAACGCTCATACACCAGTTCCGAAAAATCCAAGTGTAAAAGTTCCATCCACGCCTCCACTTAAACCTACTCCTCATAATCCCACTCCAACGCCGGCTAAACCAAGTCCACATGCTCAACCCCCGGCTAAGCCAAGTCCAAACACTCATGCACCAGTTCCGAAAAATCCAAGTCCTTACTTGCCACATCCAGGACCAACAAAGCCAACCTTACCTCCGCCCAAACCCACCCCTAAAGTTCCATCTCTAGCACCAACTAAACCAAGTCCTCAAGGTCCTAGCATTACTCCAAATAATTCATTTCCAAAAGTTCCATCAAAGCCAAGTCCTATAGCTTCTCCACCAGATTCAGATGACTCATGTTATGATGATGAAGATTAATTAATTCCATTTGAATGCCAATTAAACTAAGTTCTTTGACTCTTTCTTAAGTTGAATGTTAGAACTACGACATATAAGCACATATGCATGGATGCTTTGTTTTTTTTTTTTTTAAATCTTTATAAGCTTTTTCTCAACATAGGTAGTGTCCTTATATTAAAAAAACATTTGTAACCAATTTGCTTTCCAATAAAAAAAAAAACTAAAAGTAGATTAAATATATTTCTTTATTCTTCTCTTGAAATATTAATGAGAAAGTTCAATTTAGTATTTATTCTAATTGATTTTAGTCTTGCTGCAATTCAATTATTATATACTACATGTTATTATCTCTCTTTCTTAGATTCCTTACTTAAAATATGTGATTATTGTTGATTTCGATTCTAACGAGAACTGAACTACAAACTGATAACATTAAAAATATATATTTAATAAAAAGAATAATAATAGGCACAAACAACATCATCATCGTGGTTGAGGTCATTTTCTCTAAATCTATAAATATTTTCACCATTTTTTTATTTTGTCTCAGAATTTTAATTCTCTTTCTCACTATTCTACTCTTCCTCTTAACTCTCGAGTTTCAAAACTCTATATATAATTTAATTCTAATTATAATTGTTAGTTTAATTATTCTTTCAATTTTCTCATTCTTTTTTTATATATTATTATTATTTCAATTCTCTTTTCGGTTGATTATGGCCCAAAAATAGGGCTTATTTAAATTTTCAATTTTCAGTTAACATAATTGGGTTCAGTTGGCAATTAAAAATTGGGCTGTTCAAATTGCTGTAGTAACTCACCACATATATAGCCCAAACTTATATAAATATATATAATTGAATTCGTTTTTGTTTACTAAAAGAAAAAAAATGTCGTCATCATCATCGGCAAGCCGACCGACAACAGCTGCCGCCGGAGATCTGCAAGTAGTACCGGCAGCAGCTTCAACGTCGACTTCTTCACCGTCATCCAATGCACTTGTACAGTATACTGCCCCGACTGCTAATGTTCTTGAAGAGGAGGATCTGGAGGTGAAGCTTCGGCGAATAATCGAATGCGTCCCTGTTCGTGTTAGTAACACTTCTGGTAGCTCTGCAGGTTCTGGTTCTGGTGACTTCCATCAGGTATACTTCAATTTTCTCTGGATGTCAGTTTAGGGTTTTTTTTTTTTTAATAATTTGGTTTGGTGATTTTTTTATTGTTCATACTGAATTGGTTGATTGTTTGTTTTTAATGGGTACTTGATTGATTCACAACAGCTCAAGATATTTTTTTTTTAAAAAGAATGTGCGTTAACTCATACTCGGGGTATGCAAATGAAATTGTTTGAAAATAGGGAAATTAATGTGTTGATGAATATGGAAATCAAAAGTTAAAAGATGTGTTCTTGAGGAAGCTTTTTTGATGGTAGAGTTGTTTAATACTGATGTAGTTGTTTGTTAGAACATTAAAAGTTCACCACTTGAGAGCAGGTTTATCATGTTGGGGAAGAGGGAGGAGGATGTGTGTACAAGTGCTTTCTAGCTCTTTTATGCAGATTGATGTTAAATGTGTATGCACTGCGATCCATGCCCTGTATTAGTTTGTTCTCTTGGCCTTGTGATCCCATTAGATTTTAGGATTCATGGGAGTTTATGAGAATTTAGTAGTTTTTTTTTTTTTTAAAGAAAGTCTAGGATAATACAATCAATAAAAACACTATATTCCAAGGTTGTGTGATTGTAAACTTTCTCAACACGTTCGATTAGGAGAGGGATTTCAAAATCGTGATTTGAATGAATTAGTGCAAGATATTTGTTAAGCTGAACAACTTTGTAAAGCATTGAGGATTAAGGGTAGACTGGGGCTGGAGGAGGGAGAACTTCAGGTGTAGTCTGTTGGGTGAGGATAGTTTTCAGTCGATTTGGGTTTGGCTGGAGAGCGTGGATGTGTTGTTTGGAGGATGTTGGTAAAGTGATGTTCTATGACTGGAAAGAAGAAATAAAACTAGAAGAAACAAACAATGAGTTGGAATTTGAAAGTTGCCAGTTAAGTTTAGTGGCGCACATACACTGATTTCTCTTTAGTTTTAGGTTGCAAAAGATAGGATTGAAATCCATAGGGTTTTATTGGTAGGTACCTCCAAGGCCATAGCCATTGGAAGTGATTGGCACTTATCTCATTCTTTTGCTTCTTTACTCATTGTTGGCTATGTTTTATATTTGGCACTTATCTCCTTCGTTCCTGAATTTCGATGGCAATAATGAATTCTTGTGCTGATATTCTTGTAAACTATTGAAGTCAATGATGATGTATGGGATGTAAGCAAGTTTTTAATTTTCCATTCCTTGTTTTTGGAGATAGTATCGGCAAATGAGACGGAAAGAACAAGATCGGCTTACAAGGATGGATTTTGACTACCAGAAAAGGAAAGAAATTGCAGAATTTAACATGAGAAGAGAAGAAAGATTAAAAGCTGCAGAGGAGCGCACAGCCAAGAAGCGTACGAAACGTCAGAAGAAAAAGCAGAAAAAGAAGGAGAAAAAGAATGAATCCAGTTCTGCTGGAGGTGAGAAACAACAAATGGAAGAATCATCGGACGAGGACGATGCAGACACGGAAAAAAATGAAGTTGACAATTAACTGGTTTTGCTCTTGTTGGGTTTTTTAGATGCCTAGTATAAAACTGAGATTTTTCAGCCTGCTGAAAGAGAAGGAGTAGTTCATTATTAGGAGATATGCTGTTACATTACAGGTCATATTTTGTGGTTTTTTTTTTTAAAAAACCTGTGTAACAAAAGCATTTGGATAGTGAATGTGTAGTAGTTGTTGAGTAAAATTGTTGTTACTTTAATGTATAGCACTGTATTGTTTCATTTGGTTTGATTTTGCTCTGCTTGATTGAAGTCATTGAACTGCTTTGCTTGTTAGATAACATAAGGTCTTTTGGTGGCTGACAATTGACATATCCACATCTGTAGCCATTATGAACATGTTTGTGTGTAATAAAAGCAAAGAGCAGGCTTTTAAAAAGATTCATTAGGCTACAACTACAAGGATTGTAACAGCATTTGATTTTTTCACCCAAAACCAAATTATCCAACCATAAATAATTGCCACATTTTTTTGGTTAAAGCTTGATACACTTGATTGATTTTTCATTTGGTTGTAACTTCAATTGTAGACTAGTCATTTGTCATCAATTTTCAAGAATTGGAGTACAACAACAACCAATCTCCTTCATCCCACCAAAGACAGACAATTATAATCCCTTTATCCCACTCTTTATTCGAATAACGATGGTGACGTTGATGATCATACTTCGACATCGTATTAATTTTCATGTAATTTCAAAAGTAAATATATTTATCAAAATGTATAACGTTACAAAATAGCATCCTAAAATGTCCATCAACATATATTTACAAAAAAAAGCCAAAATTAGAGAAATTTATTTTTATAAAAATTATTAAATGACCAATAGTTTTTCCTATTATAGTTTTTATTATGTATATATTATGTTGTATTTTACTACTTTTTATGATCATTTATTAAAAAAGAAAATCAATTTATGAATAGAAAAGGTTTAGTTAAGATAATTAATACAAAATTACATTTCACTCCCCATCGAAACTCATAATTCACTCAATTGTCTTTTTAGCGCTCCATTCTTGATAATAATAATAAATTTCCCGGTTAATCCTAAACCCTAAATCGCCATGGGAGAATCTCCTGAGCTTTCTTCAGTTCATCGCGCTCTCGGCGGTGGTGCTGGTAAACTATGCAATATTTCTTCCGTTTATATTACTCGTTCGTTGTTTTTCTTTTATCCATTTCGATTTTGATTTTGCAAAATATGATTTTTCTTTTCTAGTTATTTAGACTTGCTCATAGTTCTTAATTGACGAATCCTAATTGGCTGCAAAGTTTATTTTTATTTTTTCATTTTTATTCGTTTTAGTTGGTAATTTTTATTTATTTTTTAATTATTATGTTTATGCTTTTCTTGCATGAAGGAACTGAATTTTGTTTGGCTGTAGAGTTGGATTTTGATTGTGTGTTAACTTCGATGGGTTTTTATATACCAAAATTGTGTGCATTTTCAATTTTTGATTGTTTGGGATGTTCTGATGAGGGATTACAACTTGCATACAGTGGCCGATGTGTTATTGTGGAAGAGATGGTGTGCCAGTGTTGCTGTACTTGTTGGTTCAACTACTATTTGGTACCTTTTCGAGCACGGGGGTTATAGTTTCTTGACCTTCATTGCCAATGTCATGTTGCTTCTTGTTGTAATACTCTTCTTCTGGGCTAAATCTGCATCACTTCTTAATAGGTACACTTGTTTCTGATTCATGTTGTGTCAATTTTTCTAATACTACTGTAGAGCATTCTGTGTCGTCTAGTTTATACCATTTTTGAACAATTGATTCAACTTGTAACTGTTTAGTTTCATGGGTACAGCAAGCTGTATAGCGCTCTTCTTCACTCTTACCTTGTGTTTATAATCCTCGCGTAAGCTAAAAGAAAATTGAAATACAAGATATTGTAGTTGTTGACTGTTAGTCTGAAATCCTGCTCTAGAGTCTGGTTTTGTCTTGTTGTCTACACAACCCCATGTCATAATGAGTCTGGAATAATAGTAAATAGTAAATAGTGAATTAAAAGGGCATGTGCAAACCATATCAGGAACTTAATCCCAGGGACAGAGGGAAGGAGAAAGGAAAGGAATAAATGGAATAAGGGCTTTTTATATTGATACTGAGGTTTCAGCAGTCTGGGTTTGGAATTTTTTTTTTTATTATTATGTTGTAGTTTTCAAGTTTATGGGATCTCATAATTTAGAGTATGAACGACGAAATTATGTGATTTCAGACCTCTACCTCCTCTTCCTGATCTGGCAGTTTCTGAGGAAACTGTGGCCAGGGCAGCTGATGTTACAAGGGATTGGATCAACAAAGTGTTGCTAATTGGACGTGACATTGCTATTGGTGGGAACTTAAAGATTTTCATTCAGGTGTGTTTTGTCATTCTCATGATCCACTTGTGTTCCAACTCCAATTGGGTAAAATTAGGTCTGCTTAATTTTGGCTGTTTTTTCAGGTTGCTTTGATATTGTGGGTGGTTTCATACATCGGTAGCTTTTTCAGCTTCTTTTCTTTGCTATATATTGGTGAGACTTTTTGCTGCTTTATTCATTTACGAGCATTTCTTACATATTATGAGATAAAATTGACTTGTTACTTTTATTTTAATTCAGGGGTTCTTCTTAGTCTATCAGTACCAATGTTGTATGAAAAGTACCAAGATCAAATAGATAGCAAGTTGATTGTCGGTTACAATGTCGCTCGGACTCAGTATAGAAAACTTGATGAGACAATATTGAGAAAGATTCCAGGCACAATGAACAAGGAAAAGAAGACACAATAGACGTAGTGTAAGTTTTCCCATCTCTCTTAATATGCATCATTAGTCTACCTCTCAACATGTGTAATGGAAACCAATTTTCTTACGGCTTAAAAGTTCAAAAGAAATGGGGTAGTGCTCTTGGTTTTGACAACATATAGGTGGTCTGTTTGTAGTTTTCAGAATTTTAGATACTGAGTTATCAGGGAGGATGCTTTTGGTGTTTTAAAGATAGAAACTTATGTGGATAAGAAGGTGTTTCAAGTTTTCTTATGTTTCTATGCATTTCTTGCTTTTCATGTCAATATTCGAATGAGATTTTTGAAGTTCCAGTATCTGCACTCTGTAAACAATAGTTGTATGTGCTTGTGAACTTTGAAGTTCTACATGTTGACTCCTTACATTGTAAAACTCCATGTCAGAGAATGATCATGGAGACATATTGTTGACGTCTTGAGTGAGTTCCTTTTACTCGTTCTTCACTGAGGACTTATAAACGCAAGGGAATGAGAATTGTGTGTAGGCCCCGTAGTCTACCGGCTTTTTTCTTCTGTTAGAATGAGGGCTCGATTTTCACTGTCCCCATTCTCCATCTTTCATCACATATAATGATTTAAAACTACTGCTTATTGAAGTCTGAGACCACAACTTGAACTGAGTCTTTTCTTTCAAGAGGGTAAGGTTGTATTTAAGGAAATTCCATGACAAAAGAAAAAGTAATGAGCAGAATACCAAAGGATTTTGGTTCCAGAGATTGAAACGATTCTGAATTAAGGATGACTTATGCCACTGCTAAAATAAGGACTAGTACTTCCCACTATCCAGGCAAAGCTTGAATTATATTAGCTGGGTACTAGGTGTTGCTTTCCCTATATTGATAGAAGTAGATAAATGGGTATTATCTCTAATCGGCATGTGATGAGAAAAAGTGAAGGCATGTAGTGGTCTGAGCCTGGAGTGCAAGAGAGCACTTCCTTTTTTTTTTAAATTTAAAAGAAGTGTCTTCTGTTGAGCAGCCAACTATTCAGTTGCATCATTTGGATTCATTCGGGCAGATTCAAATTGGAGTGAATTCGGATGACGATTTTGGGAGATGCAAAATGGCTTTATTTCTTTGATTGCTTAGTCTAGCAACTGAGATGTGGGATGACTTTTGGGGGTATAAGAGATTAACATAATGTTGGATTTTGAAGAACTTGATTCATCTTTTTTCACAGCATGTTGTCCAATACGCAAATTGACTTATCAGGGTCTTACGGGCTTTATACTTCTGCCTCAGCAAGCATCTTTACATCAATATTATTGCCTTCTTAATCATCACGCAAAAGTTTAGACATGTTGAATCTTGTGCCTCTAATATTACACTAGTTTTATGAGTTTTGCTTGCCTTTGACATGTATGCAAGCATTCTTATTTTACATTCTCCAAGTGCCATTTTCATCTAAGTTGTGGCATAGGCATGTGACTACAAATTGAGGAACTATTTTTCTATTTTATGCTATGCCATTTCTTTCGAGACAACAATTTACTCATTCGATATGTGTTTGTGTATTCATATCATGTGTATACAGGTATGCCTTTCAGTGTGTATTTTAGATCTTTATGTTGAAAAACTAGTTTGAACCTCTTTCCATATATTTAGAACATTTTTCCTTCTCCTTTTGTTTTTTCATTTAGCTATAAAATAGAGAAATATAATTATGATCCCTCGACTGAATTTATCTTGAAAGGTTGAAATTTAAGTCTTAACTCACGGGATGTTGAAGATCCTTTTACCAGAAATGTGGATTAGTAACATAATAGTGCGATTTCTACAAATTAATTCATCTCAATGTGGTGCACATAGCTCTATTGATGCATAAACTAGAGTTTATGTGGTGACTTTAATCCAATACAAAGTGCTTATAGAATTCTCAACATTGCACCACATGCAACATGACACTTATTGACTTCAAATGCAACTCTATACCAAAGATTAGAAGGAAAATAAATCATGTCCTTCTACTGTTACTGGGTGGATGCTTTTGTTGGTTGAATCATTTTACATGCTGATAATTTGTAGTAGCTGATGGTTTTTGATTTAAAAGTTGATAGATAGTTTATTCCTTTGGAGGCACTTGCTTAATTACTTTGATTTATTTGCAGGCCATTTTGTTGGAAGCTTTAGCACCATGTAAACGTGCCGTTATGGACATTAACCATCACGACTGAATAGACCACCATCCCCTTAACTGGTTTTGGAGAAACGCTAATCTTCTTTCTTTTTTTTTCTTCTTTCTCATTGATCCCTGATTCCTAATTACCATGGGTTGGTACAACAATGTATGTCTATACTTGATCATCTCTTCCGCTGTACAAAATACTCTTTCTGTTTGGTTTTACAAATGAGTGTTTGATAGTTGGAGTAGAGTGCAATTCTCGGAAATCAATTACTATGCTGTTCATGAGCTTGTGAGGAAGAGGGGGGGTTATTGAATGCTATTAGTTTTTTCAAAGAGTTGTTGATTCTAGATTGTAATGCCAGATTTGTCATCAGTGCCGTTGGGACATGCTGCAGTCAATGAAAGTGCCTTGTTCTTGAAAACCATCTTCTTTGATTATACAAGTCATATAAATATAAACCTGTCTGTATAAACGTATTAAGTAGTATCTTCTAATGGTATGATTGTTCTGTTTTTCTTCCATAAGATAAGGGGGCTTACATGAATTGCAACATTTGGAACACAAACAAAATTCTTGAGTAATACACTAAGCTCAGCAAATAACAAATTGAGTGTTTTTTTTATCAATCAAAACCCCTTCCCAAACTGTGAGTATGAAAGCTCTATTAACACTTCTCATAAAATGTAGGAAATTTTAAACCAACATCAGAGCTGCAATAAGAAATGGTTCCCATCCTGGCTATTGGCTAAGCCTCCCAATATCATCATAAGGTAACATTTTCCCCACCAACAATGGTGCTTAAAAGGACGACACTGAGAAGTGAGAACAAGAAACAAATTAGCCTAATCTATCTATCATTCATCATAAAAGGATCAAAAAAATTTACTGCGTATGTGCATTTTCATCTTACACAGAATTGGGGGAGGGAAATTTTATCGCTGCTATTTTGCATGCTAGATGAACCTACTAGCTACATATCCTAGAAATCAAATTTGTCCAGGTAGCTTTGTCCAAAAAAATATGGCTATATAGTTACTGCTCCATCACCAAAACAAAACCCTTTTGGTGGACATAATAGACAAGTTGTTACCACCACTTGATAAGCATTTGATTCTCCAGTTGGTGCAAAATTTTTAACACAAACATATAGTTAGAACTCAGTGCAAGTATTTCACCAGTATGCAAAATAGCATCAGGTCTTGACGGCAACTAATAACGTCTTTCGCAATAGATGACATAGGACCAAACAATCAAACTGGGAAACTCCTTCAGCTTGAAAACTATATTTGTTGTTGGACAAGAAGTTGTATCTTCAGGCTTCGAAAAAATCTGTCCTTAGCAGTGGCGAAATACTTACTTTGGAACCAAAACTGTAGATTGGAGAAAATCTAGGCGATTTCTAGTCAGCTTTAACTTCTCTTCCAATTCTGTTGCTTTTTCTCGAACGCCGCAAACAATTTCCTCGGGAGCTTTTTCTACAAACTGAAGAAAAGTTGACAGAAATTTGTGAGGGCATGGTATGCAGAAAAAGAAAATCAAAGCACGAAGCCGCCAGCAATTTCCTTGGCAGACAAGTAACGGGATAGCTTAGCAGTTATAGTTGACATGCATTAAAAATACAGTTAACTTCTTTTGCTTTGTACATATACGTTTAATGTTGACGTAGTTCACTTTCTACCCCCAAAAGAAAATAAAAACATAACACAAAACAACAAAACAACAATGATAATTTGACATGCATGTGACCAGAAAATCTCCCATGCAGTGTTAGATTGCAAGCTTCCTGTTAACAGACTCTTTTTGCACTTGGCGATGCTCACTCATGAGAAGGAAACCACATCACAGCAAACATTAAACCCGTCCCACACATTAGACACTTCAATGAGGTGAATTATTAATATACAGTCTTGAGATATTTCAGCTCTATTGGCAAAGCCACGAAAATTGATCCCCATACATTCACCTAGGAAAGTAACACTGCAGGTTGGACAACTACATAGCCCCTACGAAAACAGCAAGGATATCTAATACATGGACAAGGTAACAGTGCTTTGGCACTACACTAGCCATCAAAGTGACTAGAATCAGCTTGGTATCTCTTAAGTCAAAAGCAGACTAGTGAATATCTAGAGATGAACTACAAACCATATGCATTAATAAGTTTCCAACATGCTGATGAATAATGGCTTTCGTAAAAACTAAAAACTATTATATTATCCATAGACAGCATAATTTGTTGACTTCTGCCATTCAAAAATATGAGTGATGAAAAGAGCTTTTCCAACAAATGGCAAGGATGATTTTTGCAATTTTCCATTTTTAAAAAAAGACATTCATTGCATGCATTTACAACAGAAGTATAATCTTAGGTTTGATAACTATCATGCTTACCTGAGAGAGAGAATTAGGTATCAAGTGAATGAGGAACAAAATACTTACATTAGGCGAACTAAGACGGGCTATTATCCCATCATACTCAGCTTGCATTTTTACAAGGCGTTTGGAAATGCGCTCTACTTCAGCAGAGATGTCTACCATGTCAGCAAGTGGAAGATATGCCTCAAGACCCTCACTTGCAACAACATGTACAGATTCATTGGCATCCCCTGACAATCCTCTTATGTCAATAAGACCATAAACAGATCCAAACAAATATCTCAAAGATGAAAAGAAAGAGGTCCCAAAAGAAGCAGGAAAAAAAATATATATTCGGATATGCAACATTCCATGATAAGTACATCATACAAGATATCTACCTGGGGTCGACTCCGAAAAATTGATGTGTTGTGCATCCAATCTGGAAAGAAGAGCTAGAATTTCCCTTTCTCTCTGAATCATGCAACAAGAAGAGATTTGACATCCAATCAGATCAGATGAAAGATTCCCTGATACAAGGCATGCTTCCATTTGGCAAGAAAGATTTGGTCGTACAATGAGAAAAAACTAACCCACAACACTATTTAGGAAACTGAAGACTAGCAAGTTATAAAAATCTCACATGTTATCTCTAAACAAAGGTCCCAAGTTAAAACCAAAAAATAATATTAATAGGAGAAATTAGCAACGAAGTCCTCTTGGTTTTTTAGGCACTCAACAAAATGGCCATAAACACAAATCTCAATGCATTGGTCTACAAATAGTGCAGTTACACAGGTTTACTACTACAAGATTAAGCAGTAGCATGGCCAAATATCAGAAAAACTGATACTGCCATAGAATTCACATTCTCTATAGGTGATATATATCCAGTATATTCAGCTCCTCATTGTCCTTTCTTCATTTCTTACAAGGTTTCAGTGAAAACTTGGCGAAAACCAAGAAATAACTCTGTTATTTCACCGTCAAATCTCAGGATACATTCCTTGTTTATGCATCTTCCCCACAATTCAGAAATGGTAAACTGAATTAGACAAAGCGTGTCTACTGTCTAGTAGTTAATAGTAGCATTTCATTGTTTACTTGATGCAGAATGCACGTTTTATGGGATTTTGAGAAATAGCAAATTCGTGAACTTTATAGCTGTTGATCTGATTGATTTGTTAGATTCTTTATTATTTCTACTTTACTAGCTAAAGCATCAAGTCCTTTAAGGATCTAGCGCCCAAGGGAATATTTGTAATTTGGTGAATCATCCTAAATCACACAGCAATTTCTAAGATCAGAGATTTTTCTGGAGTGGAGCAGATTCCTAATTTCTAGTTGTTAAGCTTCCTTAGCTATTGATTTACCCTAATCTGTAGGAAGTTTAGCTCCAAGAGGTTTTTTTATCTTTTTTTTTTAGAAATGTGTTGTCATAATCTTAAGTGGGAGACTCAAATGATATGATTTTTGAGTTTATGATGTTCTGTTAGGCATTCTTCACTGTTCTTGTTGGCTTTAGGGTTATTCTGATAATCTGGGCTTACAAAACCAATGCTTTTGGAGTTTCGGTCAAGAACTAAATGTTCAACATAAAAGCTTAATCGCAAAGGACTAACACCTTAAATGAAACAGCAATAAGTGGAATAAGAGGCAGCGACAAGTGTCATGAAAGCTTTTATTCTTCCTCGACATTTCCAAGCATAGCACTACTTTTTCTCAGTTACTTGGTGTTCATTAGGAAAGGTAAAGTCAAAGAAAGTCATGACAAAAAACATCCAAATAATAGTACATTCTCATCAAACAGACCGACTAAAATGAGATAAGACAGTTGGAAACTTACTGACATATATTGAAGTACTTCCGAACTTGCAACAATAGTTGCAGATATTCGCTTTGCTGGCTCGACAGAGTATTCTGCTCGAACATTTCTTATGGCTCTCGTCTGAGTTTGTGAAATTTGAAAAGGTAAATCAATGAACATTGGACAGTAATCACATCCTAATTGGTAATTTTGGCACTATAGGGGTGATGTTTCTTTTGGAGGAAAGGTTTTGCAAAACCTACCAATGCCTGTAAGTTCTCAAACCGTTTTATGGATTCCACATGCCTTGGAAGTGAACTCAATGGCCAAGCAGATACCATAAGAGCTTCCTCCTCAGAAGGTAGTGCCTGTTAACAAGTCAATGAAAGTGTCAAACGATGTGATATTGTGCAAATAATGAGGATCAACACAAGAACCATCTCACAAACAAAAGCACCAAATGATCTACAGAAAGCAAACTAGAGAGCTTTTTTACTTTTTGTAGTATACCATACATGCTCATCAAGGAGACTGTTCAGCAATCAATGTTAAAATAAATGATTTTACAGTAAAATCATATTTTCTTTATAATTGGTGGAAGCAATAAAAAAAGAAAGGAAAATAAAGTAAGATGGGATGTCCTCTTTGTAGGCATGCTAATTACAACTATATGCATTTGTCCTTCTTTACTTAAGGATTCGATTATCTAAAGCTTGCATATGAAAAAGATGCCAATTAGCAAAGAACTCTATTTACTCACCCTATAAATCATTTTATGTTAAATCTATTATAACATGAAACTCTAAAATCGTGAAGACTGCAAAAAAGGATCAGCAATATATGCATAAACCGAAACACATACAAAGGGACCTAAATTTTTTTCCAATTGAATCTCTTATCTCATTCATGCACCCTCAAGGAACCAACATTTTATAAGCATAACATAATGCATTACAAAATAATTATGGAATTTTCTACTTTATCTTATAGTTTCAAGGATTCATCCATGTAACCAAAAAAGCAGTTGAAGTCAAGAAGGATTAGAATGGATTCCGTAGTTGCACATTAATAAGTTGCAATGAGAATAAAATTGCACATCAGAGAGGAAGGGTGTGTAAGTGTGTGTGCGAGAGAGAGAGAGAGAGAGAGAGAGAGAGGCCAGAATGGACTACTACTAATGGGTTTTACATCGATACCTAGGAGTTTATAGCAGCCTACGAACTTTAACGAGAGGAAACAGCCTACAGTCAAGTGAACTTTGCAACCAAGCATAAATGGTAGCAATTGCAAGGTCAGCCATGACACTTGCCCTTAGAACCCACAGCAAATCTGCTACTTTTAAGAATGGTTTGCATTGGGAAATTGACTGAGAGTGGTCAGAATGAGTAGTAAATCATGAATATTGAATTGTACCTTTATTATTTAAAAAGCAAATAGAGCAAATTATTACAGAAAGTTTTATAAGAGTTCTTCCTAGGTATAGCTGCTTAGCCAAAATGTAAATATATACCTGCCAAATCTCTTCTGTCACAAATGGCATAAATGGATGTAGCAATTTCAAAATGTTTCTGAAAACATACACTAGAACCATCTGCGCTACAGAAGCACATGACTGACTGTCAGAGCGATAAAGGCGAGCTTTACTAGCTTCAATGTACCTAAGGGAACAGCAGAAGTGAATAGTGAAACATACCAATCTTAGACGAGTATTTTCAGAGGATAAAATGTATTATAAGCTATCATGCTCCTGTTATATCAGAAAGGAACTAAAATAGACCTTACATCAATATATAGACACCTTCTCCATAGGACATTATCCATAACCAGAATTGGCTTATGGGAATATTAAACAGATGGAATGTTATGAATTTGATGATGTATAATGCATCACACAGATAAAAGACATTTATTCAGGAAAATATTAGGTCCTGTTTTTCCATTTGATGGGAAAGAGGAAAATATGGATCTCAATCAAGGAGAAACATCTTGCTTCCAATTGAAAACCATAATTATATTGACCACTGAAAGTAAAATGGTCCCATCCTAATTCTCAAAATGACATCCACATAGAACAAGTTGTGTCGTTTAATAGCAACTTTTTCATTCAAGGCATTTCTTAAGCCTTCTAAATTGAGAAGCACACTTGTGACACCTAATACCTGAATCATAAAATGCAGGTCAAATTTCATACACTCAACTAAGTAGTGACTAGTATAGCAAGCCTAGTGACAATAAACCTTCAACTGAAAGCGTACAAACATCAGACTAGCGAGTAAGGACTGGTCTAGCAAGCCTACAGACAAATAATCCACAGCCCAAATCCTGTAAAAATGATTTTACTACATCGTTGTATTCATTTGTATGAGAAAGTAGAAGCTTTTATCTTTTGCCTATTAATGTTAAATTTTTTATATCACTACTATGTTACCGCCAATTGGAAAAACTATAAGAAAAGATATGTTATATTTAAATATAAATAAGAAATGAGCTTAGACCAAGCACGGTGGTGAAATGTGATCTATCTAGCCAACCCAACTAAGTGAGGTAAAGGCTTAGTTGTTGTTACAATGATGCCCCAAATCCACTTGCTTTTCATAAAGCTGCAGCCTTCACATCTACTATAACATGTCTTTAAGTTTAACCATAGGAATCACACTTTCCAGGTTGAGAAATAAACAATCTTAAGGATGTTTCCGATACATGCTTGCAAACATATCTCGGAACCTATATAAAGAAAAGATTACTTCTCATTAGCATGCAAATCAGCAAATGGCCGATGACCCAAATCTTAATGTGATTAATCACTTCAATTTATTTTCTTGGAAACTTCTTACAAAGAGCAGCCGATGTTTATGAAGTCATCTCCAACATTGTATTGCACGGATAAGAACCTAATAAATTTCAAGGATCAAGATACATAGGTTTGCAACAAGTCATTAGTTCCAAGATTGACAAAATGAATCCATAAAAATTTAACTTGCAACTAGCTCACCATGACTCAGGGCTAAAGAGAAATTTAGACAATACTGCAGCAAGGGGACAGCAGATCAACACTTCCAATTACAATGTAGGCATGCACAACATAGTAATAGAGTTGTAAATATATAATAATCGCTGCAAGGAATTTTATAAAAATATAGATTAGAGGGGGGGGAGGGAATGAAAATGCTTTCTGCTAATTTTGAAGATGTATTTATCCGTCCAATCTTCTCGTGCCACATACTGCACTGCTCATATAATCAACAACAACTGAGCCTTTATCCCACTATGTGGGTTCGACTACATGGATCATATTTCGCCATCGTATTCTATCATTACACATGTTTTCATTTATATTTAAATAAATCATATCTTTTTTTTATCGATTCTTTCCGATCCTTTTTAGGGCTCCCCCTTCCCCTTTTAATTTGAGTTTATTTCTCTCTATTTTCTATGCGACACACTGGTGCATCTAGAGGTCTTCTATGCACGTGTCCAAACCATCTTAAACGTGTTTCTCACATTTTCTCATCTATTGGGGCTACTCTCACTTTCTTTCTAATACAATCATTACTTATTCTATCCAATCTAGCATGTCCACACATCCATCTTAACATTCTCATTTCTGCTACCCTCATTTTTTTGTTCATGATCATACTTAGCCGCCCAACATTCTGATCCATAAAGCATCGCTGGTCTTAGCACTGCTCAAAAAATCAAAAGAAAAAAAAAATTCTTGAACAGCATTTCTGAAAATCGTAGCTCTATGCATATTGTAGAACATCTAAACCCAGCTGACCCTTGGAAAACAAAGTTACAAGTCCTCTTGCACAGTGCTTGACTTTGTAGTAAATTTAATACGATCAATATTCACAATATATAGCATACCCTCAAAAGGTATACAAACTGTAAATAGGAATTCTTTGAACATGAAGTAACATACCAATCAGCAAAATCAGCCCAAAAGAAATCGTATAGTTCTCTTGCAACATCTCCAAAGAAATATTTTTCATAACTTGCCGATACTGTGTCAATTAGCAAATGAAGTTTTGATACCTAAAGTGTTGCACGGTTCAGTTAGAATTAGAAATCATCATCAGTCACTTCCTGGAATCAATTAGATGTTTCTTACCACCCAACATTCAGCCAACGGTAGCTCAAGGACAAACTCCAGCGTGTCAAACTGAGAAAGGAATAAACAAGTCTCAGCAACGTGCACTCTCTAGGAGAGAGAAATGCATCAATTATGTATCAGAATCAAACTTAGCTCAACATCTTCAGATAAAATGATGTCCTCTGCTACACTTCAATATGCATTTAAATCATTTATCAACATAGAAGTTTTTCATTTCATTTTTGCATTTTTTTTTTCCAGGATAGACAGATCTTTGATTTCGTTAAAAAAGGTTACACATTCCATTTGTAATTGTAAGACAATTCATAATTAATTCTCAAAAGCTTCGAAATATGCAGTCTATCTAAAACTTAGAAGAGATAAAAAAGTAGCAAGAAATGTCACGGAAATCCAAATAATAAAAAAAAAGAAGCAAAAAATACTAAACAAATGGCACTACAGACACTCAATTATTGTGACAAAAAATTGCCAAAAAATGCCTTCTTGAAGAAGCACTAATGAGATTTCTGCTCAACGGACCCCTACCCTTATGCTTGCCAATGTTTTCAAAACCATACCAGTGAGCAAACTGTTCTGCTCCCTAGGTCCCCAACTATAATCACACAGATCCAGTCAGTACCATTCGGGTCAAAGAGAAGTTTATCAAAACAAAACTAATAAGACCAAATCCAACCACTCTGTGCTTTATGGGATCTCTCTAGCCAAATTTTTGCAGTAACCCAGACCAGACTTAAAGCAATTCCCTGCCAAACTGATTAAAGCAACACTAGTACCTCAAGCTAAACAGTACAAACATTAGACATAAGTGCACATATAGGTAATTAGAAAGGGAACAGAATACCCATTGCAGTCTATCTTCGACACCTACATGATCCATCATAGCCCCATGCTGGTTAACTTTTGGAACCTCAGAACCATAAGATTTAGAAGACTAGGAATGGCTCTAAAAAAATTTACGTCAACAAGAATATAAATTAACATGGGGCGGATGCAGCAATAGGAAGCCAAGATGCAAAAGTATTAATTCAAACTCCCGTAGTTTACAGTATATCAAATAGTTCATTTGCAGTTCAGAAGTCCACGTTTCATTTTACCATTATGTAGCCTTTCACACTAGTACAGTTCAATTGAAAATTCCAGTATCATCAACGTAATAAAATGCAAACCTTACAAGCCACCAAAGCCTCCCTAGAAGAGATATCACTTTGATGAGGCAAATTTTGCAGTATAAACTTGCCAGCATTCCACAATTTATTGGTGAATGCCTTGTTAGATGCCAACCTCTCAATTGATAAGTTTAGATCCTGTAGCAAATCATACAGCAATATTCAAAATCAAACAAGTTTAGGTCTTTTCCAGTACATTCGCCAGAAAAGCACTAGCATGATTTTCTAAGGAGCATGCACATTAAAAGAGAAGCTGCATTACTTGCATATTTTTCAAACAAAAGACGAACCTGACCAGGAGTTCCTACAGCAAGAGTGAATCTCAAAGCATCACTGCCATACTCCTGAATTGTATCGAGTGGATCTACAACATTTCCCAATGTTTTTGACATTTTTCGGCCCTGAAATATGTCAAGCTACAAGTTTACGACAGCACTGGACACTGGAGAAAGGACATGAGAAAAGATATAAGCACTGAAACTAAGGATCTGATCAAAAGAAATTTTCAAAGACAGCATCAAGAAACTGCATTCGAACAATTAATGGTCCACTTGACAAAATCATTTACTGAAGTTTATTTGAAAGGTCTCCTAACAGATCAAGCACATAAAATCCTTAAGCTCTTTCAAACTTATGAAATCATGCTTAAAAATGTACTTCAAACCAGCTGAATGATTAGTTATATGCCATTTCACATCAAACCACTACTAAACTAATATTTACAGAAGAGGACTCTATTGTTTGCAACTATTCACTATATTAACAAACATTAGTAAATGAACATTCTAAACCTATAATCTGAAGCATCCATAACTACACTAAGATCAATTTGAAAACTTTATTAGCATCTTTTGTTTTATGTGAAAAAATTCCCCTACAAAGCACAATAATAAGCTTAAACCTATGGCTTAGAGCAAATAGAAATTTTGTCCTTTATATACAGAAACATCGGAAAGCATAAAAGGAAATATATCTGGATAATATTTCCATGGAAAGAAAGTTCTTTCAAGTAATGCTTACAATTTAATTGTCTCAAAGCATCACAAACATAATTCAGGTTACGTCTTTTAACACATGTTAGCATGGATGATCTAACAACTTAAACTAACAAAATTCTTCTTACATAACTTCAAATGTGAGGAAGAATAACCTATAAAGGAGGCAAGATAAATAATACAGTAATTATACTACTGCTGATGAAAAGGTCAATTGAATTATGATCCACCAATCCATCTTTCAGTTCAGATTTAATGAAATTATTAGCTTTGAATTTTTACTTTAAGTACTAAATAGATGCAAAAGATAACCTTTTCCGTGTTCCACATGATTTATACATTTTTCTTATGTCCAACTGTTTATTGCAGAACTACTACTATGCTTATTGAACCACCTCATGAGTAAAGATGATGGATTTGTTTGATTTGATGTTAAGCATCATTTGATGACTCATTCACCTTAATTTTCATAGTTATTTTTATTTTCCAATATTCCAATGTAGTACTTCATTATATACTTTTTAACACCATCCTCTCGATGAGCAAGAATTCAAGTATGCACATTATACTACCTTGACAAAGTGTGTTGCAAAACTTTTATCTGAAAGCTTATATACTGGCAACATGAAAAGTTTCATTTATTGTGATGATTATCAGAGAAATTTCAGAAAGTTAGGATAGCAAAGAAGTCTAATACGCAGATCGAATGAAGCATTTATAGAATAAAGGCAAGTTACGCCAATAATTTGTGTATAAGGTCCTTGACAAGAAAATTAGCAGTAATATTGGATAAATAAGTGTATGAATGAGACAATAATTCCAAACAGTTATCTTAACTTGAGAGTCACGAATAAGTCCGTGAAGATAAACATTTGTGAACGGAACTGTTCCAGTAAACTCAATTCCCATCATCACCATTCGGGCAACCCAGAAGAACAATATGTCATGCCTGTTCAGACCGAACACAGGGTCAATAAAGGAGCATACAACAACAACAGCAAGTAATCCCTTATCCCGCTATGTGTGGTCGGCTATATGGATCATATTTCTCCATCGTGTTCTATCGATGGTCAATAAAGGAGCATAAGTTTATAAAATTGAATTCCGAAATTATTCTTCTTGTAACAAACGTCGCTCTCAAGAGAAATTAGCTTTTAGGTAAAGGTCACATACTACCATGATAGATAAATCCACTCAATCTATACAGTAATGCAAATTGCTGACCCAAAGGGTAATAATAAATTGCCCATGACAAGAAACAGTTTCCACTTAGATAAGACTAATGCAGTATACCACTCAATGGGTTCACACATAGTTTGGCAAGTATGAGAAGCATACATTATGTCAGTTGACAAAAAATAGAAACAAACTGCTGCGCACCACAGCAGAGTTACACCACCATGTCTTTTTTATTCTTGGTCTTAGCATCTTTTGCTTTTGCAAATCTCAACCCTTAAGGGCCCAACCCAAAATGAAAACGAATGAGCTTACAAGAGAAGAAAAATGTTCGCACCAAAATTATAAAATGCTTGTTGCTCCTGTTATAAGTAAAATATGGGGGCTCACAACTGAATTAATTCAATAAAACCAAATTGACAATATTTCATTGCCTCAACTACAAATCAAGTTGAAAAATCTACAAATGAATTAATAATATCTTCTCTTCATTAAAAAGTTGAGTTTTTTTCAGCAAGCAATATCATTTGTTCCCCCAAAATGGCAGCTAAGAAAAGGAAATTATGCATGTCATAATATTCCCACTTACACCCAAGGGAAGAAAATTGTATTATGTAAAGGAGGTTAGTACCCAGTCTCCAGAACTGATGTGGGATAGAATCGCTTCAGATCTTCCGCTGACATATCTGGCCACCCAAGGGTACTGAAGGGCCATAGCGCACTAGAGGAAAAGCAAAACAGGAAAATTTCAGAGAGATTGTAATGCAGATGTGTATCATAATCTGTCACCAATTTCAGTAATAAAACTGAAAAATAAATGTTAATAGAAAAACAACATTGGATGTCTTTTTAACCTTCGAGAACTCATTCATCAATATGTTTTTCCTGGTTTTTACCATTTTTTGGGTCGATTTGCAAGGATCAAGTATAACTTTTTTAAAGGTGTTTCTTTTGCTGATATTTTTGTCAAGATCAGAAATATGTACAACTTGTGCAACTTTTTCTATTGACTGGGCTATTCATTCTACACTCTTTGCTCTTTCCCCATAATGATTCTCTTAGCTGTATCCAGAGAACCAATTCTTTCAAGCAGTTTATCCATATATCATGTTTTTGAAACGTTTTGAAGGCAAACGACAGATATTCAAGAAAATTTCTCAAGCAAACATAGAAGAGTGTCTCCCATCACACATGGGATGTAGAAACAACAAATTATTCCTTAGCACAGCCCAACATAAGAGTTGGAACAAGTTTAATTACTACGTAACACTCTACTTTCACTTCAAATCTTTGCATTACCTAAATTGATGATGCTCTATAGGAAAAAGAAAGCACTAAAACAGTAAACAAGGAAATCTTTTAGAAAGGGAAAGTCAATTATTAAGACACTTAAAAAGCAAAGAGCTAGAAGAAAAACACTCTAAAATAATATATGTAATGATTATGTAGAGATGAAAATTCACAAAAGAGGCAACTATCTTCTGCAGAACCGTTTTACCAACAGAAAAGCAAGCTGCATTTCACATTTTCAATGTTTTCCAAAACAAATATGAAAGTAACTTCCTCCATCTCTAATGTAAATATGACATGCGACGGGATTTACCAGAATTATAAGAAACTTCGATTATTTTAAGAAAACAACAGAAAATTAATACAGAATATAGCTCTTCCGAAACCCATAATTTGAAGCTTGATAGCGGAGTTTTTCTTAAGATAAGTTTATTCAATTGGAATGAAGTTGCATATACAGGATGGATAAGAGGGCTTTTGAGATTTTTGGATACAAGATTAACAGCAACACAATATTAAAGCTATTCTACTAACCTTGAAAACCAAGTGTCAAGAACATCTGGATCCTGATATATTTCAACACGTTTTCCATACTTCTTGCAAGCTTTGTCAAGAGCTTCTTCACCACTCCGAGCAACTATATACTCTTCTTCAGGATCTTCACCGACTATGTACCATACAGGGATACGGTGTCCCCACCACAGTTGTCTGCTTATGCACCAATCCTTGATGTTGGATAGCCAGTGATTATATATCTACAGTTGGCAATCAGCACATGGATAAGCTAGATGGTTTAGACATTAACAGGGCGCCATTCAAAACTTGAACAAAGTAATTCAAATGATGATAGATGCCCTAATACTGAGAATTTATTATGCTCAGGACCTAAACAAAGTAATGCATGCTGCCACCCATATGCCTAATATTAGCCAACACCGAGTTTCTGAGAGACATTTTGCCTTGAAAATAGACAATCAAGATATGCACAAACCACCTTTAAGAATAACTGCCACGACTTGAACACACTAGTGTTCTTTGATGCATGTGAATAGAAGTGGTGGTTTACTGGACAGATATAAAAGTTTACAGAAGGTCTAGTCAAATGCTTGGCCAAAAAAACCATGTAGCAAGCAGTACACAAATGACCAAATCAAAAGCACAAGAAAAGCACTCAAATGGAAAATGCCAAAAAAAAAAGGCAGTTGAAACAAAGCAGAGAAACACATCATGAATTTATATACCTTCTCAAATCTCTCAGGCATAATAGTCAATTCAAAAGAAAAATGCAGTTGAAACAAAGCAGAAACACATTATAAATGTATATACCTTCTCAAATCTCTCTGGCATAATAGTCAATTCTCCCTTTTCAACTGCATTTAGTGCCTTCTCAGCTAAGGACTCCATTGTCACAAACCACTGCTTACTTATGAGAGGCTCTATTATCTAGTTAACAAACATCCAATATGTGACAGAAGTCCAGTTCAGGAAGCATCTCTAATCACTTGAAAGTTTATACAATTAACAACCAAAATCATACCTCTCCACCACGTTGTGATCTAGGAACTCGTAAAGTATAGGCCTCCTTTTTAACAGCCAAGCCTGTCTCCTCAAGATCTGACCAGAGTTTCTTTCGTGCCTCAAACCTATCAAGACCACTGAAAACAAAGAAGCACTTCCAAGATATCACCAAATCTATAAAACTTCATTGCTTGTGTATCAAAAAAATCATTTATAACTTACGAATATAATCCAGCAACTTCATTTAGTGTTCCATCCTTGTTCATCACATTAAGTATGGGAAGACCAAGTTTCCGGGCAAGAAGGTAGTCATTGTGATCATGTCCGGGGCTTATCTTCAACACACCAGTTCCAAAGTCTTTATCAACACACTGCCGAATACCAAAGATCATTTGTATTTAGAGACCATGTAATTTGTCCAAAGTACCTATAAACCTTCAAGGACCACCTTTGCAAAGAACACAAAGAAACAAAAGTGCATAGAATTCCCTACCAAATAAGAACAAGAAAATGGTCTTCCCATCAAGGAAAATTTCACCACAAAGCTTATTGGGCATTAATTTTTCTAGGACTAGGACCCACAAAATACAAATAATATGTAAAGAAAAAATCTTATACAAATCTTGAAAAGTATAGACTACAAGAAAAAAAAAACTGATACCACAACAAACAATAACCGAAAGAAAGAAGGCAAAAATCTCTTAAAGGATTAACCTCGTGTCTCATGCCAAATTATTCATATATATGATAAAAACATCTTCGTATATACAAAAACAAACGACTTTGTCTCAGTGGGTAGCAAAATAGACCAGTATACCTACTACAATGAAAATTCAGTATAATGATCACTTTACTATCACCTTTATATCAAAACAGAAGTAGACATAGAGTACAAAGAAAATAACATAATACCTTGTCTGAGATAATCGGGACATGCCGCCCAAATGTCGAAGGCACAATAGCCTGCCTTCCAATATATTTAGAATAGCGCCCATCCTGAAAAAGAGGGAAGAGAATACCATACAAGTGATGCACTCAGTTTTACAAAAGAAACAGATACCCAACAACATAGAAGAGTGCAATAAGCATGTTTCAGAGTGATTGACCATCAGTGAGATGTACTGCACTCTGGTTTTGCCGTAAAATATGTTACCATGCATTTCAGTGGCTCTCACCGCTAAAGATAATCCTTTCAACTTAGATATCATTCATGACAGAAACATACCGTGGGATTCACTGCAACAGCTGTATCACCAAACAAAGTTTCTGGACGCGTGGTTGCAATTGTCAAATAGTCATCCCTAAAACCAAAGAACAGCAGAATTGAAGAACAATAAAGACTCCATTTCTTATTGCAGGTTTCCAGTATCCAAGCATGATAATGGACTCAACTAAATCAAAACTGAGCATTAAGTGTCATCTTGCTATTTATGTTCTCCCAATAAAAAAATGAAAAAGTTTGAAGGATGGGTCCTTTTGATTTGATTGCAAAATCTAAAACTGGAGGGATATTTGCATATAGCAAACGGCCATATGAAATATTGAAAGTTCTCATGAATAACTCAACAAAAGTCACTCTTCAAAACAATTTGATCCAAACAATTTCTCAACATTCAAAATGTTTCAAAATCTACAATAACGAACTGCTTTACGGTTGACCATTTCAAAGTAGTCCTCAATTTCGCAAAGGCCATGGCACATATCTGCAAAATGAATCCTCCAGAACACGTTTTAGGTTTCAAGATGCGATATAAGCAGGCCATGCCATATTCCAAGTTGATCCTTCCATTACACATCGAGGTGAGGTCAATTTACAAGAATTAATTGAGAAATAGAATGATGAACTAGTTGAAGTAGATTTCCGTACTATCCAAGAAAGAAATGCACACCAATAATTGCAAGACCAGAAAATTAGTGGTCATCTCACCAACAAATAGAGCATCAGATCTACCAACTCAAAGAGGAAAATGAAAAGAGTACCATGTTAAAATTGAATGGAGAAATGGCTAATATTTACCTCGAACCCCCAGCAACACGGTACTTGATGTAATATAGAAAACCAGGTTCTTCAGAATATTCTACTTCCTAGGAAATAAAATAACTTGATATTAAAAGGCCAAATGAGAGCAGCATTAAGAACAGCTGCAACGAATGGGAACTAACAATTCAACCGAACATACCAAGTCAGAAACAGCAGTCTGTAAATTTGGGGACCAGTTGACCAGATATGAACCTGTACCAAAACCGACCACAAGATCCTGAGAGAGTACACACTCATATAGGAGGATTCCTCCAATAAAATGAATGAGGACCAAGTCCTACTTCTAATTTCTGTGGTAACTCAGGAAGAAAAATCTTGCATCCGATATTTGAAACGTTATCACCTCTGTATTTCAAGAGAGTCACCCATTTCTTTTCAACTTCAATTATTATCCCACAATCAGAAAACGGAACCAATAAAGGAGGTTTACACTATCAAAAATCCAGAATTACTGTAAGTTACTGGCTAAGGATTCCACAATGACTTATCCTACTCATATACTAAGGTTGTCTACCAGCAGGACACAAGCTCGTTAATTTCAACTTGAAGAGAGAATAATCTATACCTTGATAAATTAGGCCTTTCTCATGAAGCCGAACAAAGGCCTCCACAACAGCTCCTGCAAAACTTGAACTCATCAATTTTCTTGGATAATTTTGTTATGATCTAAACGGTATTAAGAATCTCCATTTAGAAGATACTCTGGCTGGAAATATCTATTCATTAGTAGAAAATGCAACTGTATGGCAGAGAAAAGAATAGAAAACACAATTCAGACGTAAAAACAACCAATAATCATGACAAACGTTGTGCACTTCAAACCCATTATGTATATCAATTTTCCTAGTAGCAAATAGCAATAATATTCAATAGGAGTATTTGGGTTGAAAAAGCCTTACTACTCAGATCTGCATCAAGTGTAAATCTTTCCCTGCTCCAATCACAAGAGGCACCAAGTCTCTTAATCTGATTTGTAATTGTTCCACCATACCTGAGAGTGAAAAGCCATTTACAAAAATAAGAGAAACAAATAATGGACCCTAACTCCACCATAAGCACCAAGAATTCCTCATAGTGACATAATAAGCATAAAATTGAGAAAAGTTTAACTTGGGATGGTATATGAAACAACTCAGATGTTTGATCTTCTACTGAAATTGAATGGAAAATTCAACTGTAAATATCAATTCATCTAGGTAACAAAATGATGTGCTTCAATCAGGCAGAAGTTCCTTTCAATTAACATCCACTAGCAAATAAATGTTTGCGAAACCGCCAATAAAACTTTACAGGCAGATCGAAATTTTTTCCAGCACAGTAGCCTCCGTCACAGCCATTACAAACAAATTACTACTGGATTATATTTGTAGATGCTCTTATGAAACATTTCTATTGCATCAATCTAGTCCTTCCATATGACAATAAGAATGTGTGGACTACAAGCTCTTTCGCTCATAATGCGATGAACATGTTAGTATAGGCTCACAGGAATACTCAATTGGTAATTCACCAAAACCAGGCAGAGATATGAAACAGTATATAGATATCTGCAAACTTTTGTGTTCTTGAGACAGCATCTTTCTTGTGGCTAAATATTTAACAGCATTATCTCTTTCTCAAAGACACGTAATTCTATATTATTGAACAATTCACTTTTCCAAATTTTCTTCTTTAGTGGAATCAGCTCTCTCATTTCACATCAGAAGTTTTCTTCTCTTACATTACCTTTCTTTTAGTCAAAATTCCTCTACTGCCAGCTCTCATCATTGGTAACAAAACTACTCTCACAGAGACTGCCTAAATTAAACTCCTATTCACTCTCCCGCTTGTAGTTGCATCCTATCTAAACTCTAAAAGTGGATGTTGTTAGATGCCAACCTTGTTCATCACTTTGGACAAAGTGTCGTCTGTCAATAGACTAATTCGCAGATTAAAATGCAGGAGTTTAAAACTCTAAAAGTGTAGGACTCATTCCACTAAAAGAGTATCTTAGACTCATCATAAAATAAACAGGGACTCAAAATATGCTTCAGAATTTCAAACCCCCTGTATATACATTCTAGGTCGAGGCTCCTACTCAGGCAACAAGAGTTGATCAGTTTCACTCATGCTTTTCTTAGGCTATGATGAGACGTCCTAATTCCATTGGTCTACTTTTTTCAAAGCGATTCACACTTCTGTAGTGAAGATGCAGCAAAGTTTCATTCATTAAAAAAAAAAATCTTTAAAATTCCAGTTTCTGATTCTATGATTCAATTCCTCAGCCCAACTATCTTGTTTGTTTTTTTGTTTTATTTTAAAATAAAAGAAGCATTTTAAGAGTGTATTCGAATTAAGCTCTCACTAATTGCTTCTAGCTGGAAAAAGAAATTCTTGAAAGAAAAATTCAAAACCATGTTTGGTTATTTATAACTTAATGCACTGCATACCATAGGCATCTTCTTTTTCTTGAATAAATAATACTTGGAAACAGTATAAGGTAAAAGAACGAAGAAAGCTGTAAGATAGAGTTGCAACTTCTTGGATACATAATACATGAAAACAATACAAGCAAAGGAGAAAAGGAAGGAAAAATGCTCCAAGAAACGTGCTATACATGGGATAAAAATGAGCCCTGTCTATCCCAGCTCCTTTTCATTCTTTAAGGAGCTTCAGACGAGCTCAAGTTTAGATGTCAACCTTTTCATTAGAGTTTGCATGAACTTAGTGCTGAGCATAACAAGATGTCTTAGAATTTATACATAGTGGTGCCATGATTATTAGATTGGCAGGAACTGAGCTTGAAGAATGGACTCTTAACACATATCTAACAGAGGAGTGGGAGTTCTTGTACACCACTTTCAACAGGAAAGCAGAACATGAGTTTCAATTGGAGCACATTTTGAACCCTAGCAGACCTAAAAGAGTAGCATATTGGGTTTGAAAGCAGCCCATAAAAGCATCCTTAGAGGTGAGAAGTATAGAGAGAAGAAGAAGATATAAGTATGCGGCGGTTACTTATGTCCAAATATCAAAAAACAACATGCTGTCAACTAGTTCACTGCCAAATAACTGCAAGTTGTGGACAAGCTCTCTAGTTAATTGCACGTGTGGTTGGGAGTGTTAGGGAGCATGAAAAACTTGCTGACAATAAAGAACCTCCATAGCAGATAAAAAGATGTATGATATCTTGAAAACATTGTCCACTGTGCATCCTTAGGGTTCTCTGGAGAGAAAAAAAAGTGGGGCATTCAATGGAGTACACAAGAACATTGAACAGATCTCAATGATCTTATCGCTGTCAACCAAGAAGAATGACAAAGACCAAATTCTGCTAAATATTTATGTCACAAGGATTTCAAATCTCCTTGACTCAAGAGTATGACAAACAAATAAATGTGTGTGATAAAAGAAAATAATTGCCAATTGCTAGACAACTCATGCAAGGGAGAGAAGTCAAGATAAACGATTTAGAAGGAAGAACAAACATATTTACTTCTCTTTCCACTCCCAGACTCGTTTTATAAACTCTTCTCTTCCCAAATCAATCCTTTTTATTCCTTCAGCCGCCAGCATTCTCTCCACAACCAGCTGAAAGTAAAAGAAATTAGATCCATAGAAAAGTCAAACTGATGAAACTGTAGACATAAAACAAACACTATACGCAAGCGGAAAAAGCAACAGTCTCATAGCTTTGTTAAGATTACAAGAATAAGCACCATTAGAGTAGTGCCAGAAAAGAAGGAGAAAATCAATTAATGACTCATGAATACAAAATCTGATACAAAGTATATCTTTCAGGTATGGAGAAAACCTGAGTTGCAATACCAGCATGATCTGTACCGGGGACCCAAAGTGTAGGTCTTCCCTTCATCCGATTGAATCTAACCATGATATCCTGCAAACATTTCCAGCAGCAAAATAGATAAAACATAGAGATATAGAAATATAAAGTGGAAAACAGAAAGGCAAAATATAGAGAGGGACTTTTCTTGCAACCCACAGAAAGAATAATATAAAACAAAAACAGGAGCAAAGAAAAACATTTGATTTGATATTTCATTAGCTTGGAGGTTAATTAGTTTGTAAGTGATCTAAAGTGGCTAAAAGCATTCTATTTAAATCACTGTGCCACAGTTAATGATGCAAGCAATCAAGAACAAGTTTCAGCGATGCTCATGCAGAACATAGAAGGTAGACAAAAATTCACTCTCCTAAAATATCAGAGGCCGGCAATGAAATCTTTGGAACTTGAGTCCCAGTATCAAATTTCATATTTAGATATCATGGACACTAAAAAAGGAAAAATCTTTAATCAAATTGGTTTGTCAAAGGGAAAAACTACAACCTTTCCTGTTCCCTTTTATAACTTTCGAAGAAACTATTTATAAACAAGGTGAATATTGCAAAAAGAGCCATACAATATAGAGGCATTCCCAAAACAGGACCTCAATACTTTAGAGGCATGCTTCTTTCTCTACATAACTGACAAAACCAGTATAGTATCTGAGAATTTCTACATTTATACTGGTTTTTTGAAAATGTTCTACTAGTGTGAACCAGCTATGTGATTTCTATTGTAAATGGCTGCATTTTATACCTCCTAGGTGCCACAGTAAATAAAATTTTGTAGCTCTTACAAATGTCAGTAAAGAGCCAGAGACTTATCAAACAAAAATATCCTGAACCAAATTTCAAACAGTTAAAAGAAGTCAACGAGTATCCAGGATCTACTTTCTTGCACACCCAGAACTCATCCTTTTCTTTCTTCTTTGGTCTCTTTGTAACTAGAAATGTAGATTTGATTGAGTGGCCATTCTATTTCCATATGGATAGTTTATGGCTTGGATAAAACTGGATGGGTGAAACTTAAGAATATTCAACCACCAAAGCACAAAATTCTTTCTATCAGACAACATTAACACGAAGTAGTACTCCAATATCACACAGTTCACCGCTCCTTTTAACCTAGAGATCACATATCAAATTTTCAAACACGTGAGAGCTTCAGCAATTTATAAAGGCACACACAGAGAGAGAGCATTGAAACAAAAGTTCAGCTCATCTTCCAATTACATTCAACAGCAAACTTTTCACAGGAAAAGAAAGTGGTCTGGCAGAAAAGAGAGTTTGAGAGAAGTTAACTTGCTTAGATCAGACTACTTCTTCCTGAAATAGGTCACAACAGATAGAAGCAAAGACATACCATTTTCAAACACAAAAATCTAAAAATTTACTCAAAAAGAAAAAAAAAAAAAAAAAAAAACTTCTTATCAAATAAAAAAATGAAAAAGATTAGCCGACAGCCTAGACGGAAGACCATGAAGGCAATGAACATTGATGCAATGTCCTAGGAAGAAAACAAAAGAAAGACAAAGCCGCAACAAGCATGTTGTCAAGGCTCAAATTACCATTTTCAAATGATTTGAAGGAAATTCATGAAAACAAGAACACAGACTGTAAACAAGTCCACTGGGGGTGGGGGGTAGAATTTTGACAAACCTCAAGAGCAACAAACATAGCATGCCCCATGTGCAATGAACCAGTAACATTAGGTGGTGGCATTGAAACCACAAAAGGATCTCTTCCCCTATCAAAACAAGGCTTGAAATAGCCTTGAGACTCCCACCTGATATTCAACAAAGCTTGCTCATTAGAAATTCTAAAAGAATCTATTGGCACAGTAAAACATGGCTTTGAAAAGTTGCAAGGGCATCCTAGACAAAGCAAAATTCTAAATTTCTGAGGTAATACTTCCCTCTAAGATGTAAAACACCTTTGTTCATAAGAACGTTGCATGAATATAGGCAATACCCAGCATGTAATCACCAACAATCTCAAATCAATTCATTCCATTAAAGACCACCTTAAGCAAGGCAAGTGCAACAAGAACCGGGAAGTATTGAATTTTGTATCTCCAATTCCAGTAAAAGAAACATCAACCCGTCCTCGAGAATATAATAGCTTCCAATACAAAAGCAATATCTTAACTCGTTGACTTTATCCCATCAGTATTTTATAGTACAGTAAACAGTATTTTAAAGCAACTATTTAGGCTTTCTTTAACATCCTCAACATATCATAGTTCTCTATAGTGTCTTTCAATTCATTTGCCTATATAAGGGAATACGGCAAAGAAGTATGTCCCAGATATAGACATCTAATTCTCCAAAAAAGCACCACGCTTTACATACAAATAAACTTAATCTGAGTACAAAACCAGGAAATGAATGTTTGTAATATCTTAAGAATCAACAAAAGACAGTTTAAAACAAGAAGTAAACACTACCAAGGAGAAAGTACATTGTCAGAAAACAAAAAGGGCCTAACATAGACAAGGATAAGAGCATTACCATTTGTATATGCGCTCCTCATTAGTAAAATCAAATGACTTTGCAGTCTCTGGCGAAGTAAACCCGCCACCAATCTCTGCTGCTGCAGCAGCAACTGACATTATACACAAAACTCAAGTTACACAGTAACCTTGTTTAACCTTTCAATTTTCTCATGCATGAATTTCAAATTTCACCATGCAATACTTGTTATAAGACAGAAACAAAAACATTGCTTTTATTCTTGAATCAACATGCATTAGAGTGAAAAGCAAAACAAACTCCATAAGCTCGGAAACAGCTCAATTTTAGCTAAAAATTCCTGTTGAACCCATTAATAACAAAGTCTCCTCCTTTATAACAAATGGGAAATTTAGTCCATCTCTGGTTCAATAAAAGCACAAACTTTGAAAACACCCATTTTTTTGGGAAGGAAAACAAACCCGTGAGCACTGAAACAGCTCAATTTAGCTGTTATTGAGAACCCTTTAGCAAGTCAAGAAAATGGAAAATTACAGTCCATTTCTTCTTAAATAAGAGCTACAATTTCCATCACTCAAGACTAAAATTAACAAGTAAAGCATACAACAAGTAAAGATTCTTGCTTTCCCGCCCAATGCTCTTTAAAGGGACATCAATTCTGCTATTCTTTTTCTCTAAATTGATGATATGTACTTTGCCGGGTTTTTATTCTTTCCCTCTAAAAAGTGCAAAAAAGAGAAAAAAAAAAAAAAAAAAAAAAAAAAAAAAAAAAAAAGAGGACTTGCCAGAGAAGAACTTGACGCTGCTTCTACGTCGTGTGGTGAGAGTAATAGTAGTAGTACAAGGGAGGCCCGAACGACGTCGTTGAATGAAGAGTAAAGGGTTCAATCTACTGTATAAGAGAGATGATGATGCAGAGGAGAAGCAGCAGCAAGAAGTAGAAGAAGAAGAAGATAAAGAGAGACTGTAAGCCATATTTGGATGGTAACTCAACAATGCAAACAAAAACAGCAGCTTTTATATTTTTACTTAAAAAGAAGAAAATAAATTAAATGTGAGAATGAGAATATTATGATTTATGAGAGTTATGGAAGAAAGCACTGACTTCAGAGTTCAGAGCTAATATTTTTTTGGGTTAATTGCATTTACAACCGTTTGGTGAAACTACCAAAAGAACTCTATAGTTAAAATTCACTAATAAAATTGATGAAAAGATCAAAATGCTATAACTTCTTTTATTAAAAAAAATAACAAAAATATGTGAGTAAATATGAAAAAACAATAAATACTTTTTTACTTTTTAATTCTTTGTTATAAATTATCAATTTCATATTCTTTATTGTAAATGGGTTTATCAAATTAATCAAACTTTAATAAAAAAAAAATTCTATATAAATTTAAAATTTTGGAAGAAAAATAATTATTTTTAGAGAATAAAATAATTAGTTTGATTAATTAAGAAAGAAGATTTTTTCTTTTTGAATTTTTTTATTTGTGTAAAAAAGAAAATTTTCTTTACTTTTATTTTAATATTTAACATATGTATTTAGTTAACTAAAACAATATAATTATTATAGATAAAGTTTTAAGGGCATATTAGGCAATACACACATATTTTTTTGGTAGGAGGAGTTGATTTGTTAAACGTTTGCTCAGTCATGGCCCTCATGGGGGTGACCGTAATTTTCTGAAACCACAGAATTCGTTTGATACTTTCATCAAACTTCAGGGGTGGTAAATATAATTAACCCTATTTTTTTAAACAAATTAAATTGTAGCTGCTCTTAGAGCAAATTACTATGATAGTTTATTTAGACTTTTCTTCTTTATTATGTTCATGTATGCTACCATTACCATTCGATAAACACGATTTAAACGTACAATAAAAATCATAAGAGATTGAGTTTCATACATGAACCAATTTCAGATGAGTTTTTTGTCCTTATTAATTTGTAAAGCAATTAAGACTATAGATTTAGAAAACCATAAACTTATATTAAGCTAGCTACTTAGTTCATAGTTTGATGGTAAGAAGTTGACTCCAAATTTTAAGGGCGATAGGGATTTTTTGCCCATTTTTCATCTCATTCAAAATTAATATGTTTTGTTTATTTTCAATTCTCAAAACAAAAATTTTCAACTTCTTTAACCACACAATGAAGTCATTTTAGTATTTTCAACATCTTTTAATTTTTTTTAGTTTTTTATTTATTTGAGTTTATTGGTAGCGGTCAAAGATTGACTCCCGCTAATTTACCCAAACATTTTAATTAAAAAAAATCTTATTTGAACTTTATTTTACAAAAAAACCATTAAAAAGAAAATTTATCAATTCAAACACTCAATTCTCAAAACAAAAGTATTTTCTTTGTAAAATACAACCCGATACCTCGTTTTTTGCAACTTTCAAAACAAAGCATATATCTAAATAAACTCTCAAATTTCACTTTTTTCTGGCAATATAAACCTAAAAGCATGTTCATAATCAAGACGGGCGTAAAAAAAATCACAAAAAAAGTTCAACGCGTTTTTGAATTTTATCATTTTTGGTTAAAATACGTGCGTTATAACCCACAAAAAATAAAAATTAGGTGAAATCATACAACAGTTTGACATATGCATGAATTTTTAGAGTATCAATTTAGTATTCTTTGGATTACTATTCTAATAAAAAGTAGTTTTTCTTGATTTGCTAGTAGTTCTACTTGATTTGCTTTTGACCTTGTTGTATTAAAAACACTTTGTAATCACTTTAGTGTTTTATCTCGTTAAAGACTGTTGTTTAGCAGAAAGTTAATCTTTGGTTGAAATATTTGACCATCTGATGAGTTTGTAGCCACCATGTTTGAGTTTATTGGAAGGCACCATGTGGATGGATTGATTAAGGGGATATATAAATTTCATATGCACCTTCTTCATTCAAGTTTATTACAATTACAAAAGAATCTTCTCTAAAGTTTGAAAATTTAATTATTGTTACTTTAATTTCTCATTTAGATTTTAGTTAACAATTTTAGTGAAGTCAATTGGTGCAATATTATTAAAAATTTATTCTTTTATAAAGTAGCTAATTTACTTTTCTATTTTGTTGCCATAATTTATCACTTTCTTTTTTTTAATTTGAAAATAAAAAAAATGGATTGTAAAAAGCATGCTTGAATAATTCTTTGAGAAATTGTGATTTCTTTTTGAAAAAACACAAGCCTATATCCCATAAAAATGGATATTTTCAAAGATTTTACCTTGTTTCTCCATAATCTATTCATTTGCATGTTCTCCATTGAATTGAGAACAAAACAATAAATAGTTAAAAGCATAACTTACATAATATTTTAGGAATTGTTATTTTCTCCAAATTAAAATGCAAGAGTTTTAGGTGGAGAATTTTCAAAATTATTACCTTTTTCATTTTTTTTTATCATAATTATAATCTATTTATTTACACTTTCCTGGGTGAATTAGGAACAATTTTATATCATAGAATGGAAGAAAAAAAAAATCAAAGATTTGTTTTTCACCCTTGTCGCTAATCCTATAATTTTTTTACAAGAATAATCATTTTAAAGATCGTAATTTTTTTTTACCTCTTGAACAAGTTTTATAATATTGTTGAAAATAAATTATAAAATTCCAATATCTGGAAATACGTGGGAAAAAAATAAGAAAGTAAATAAAATTATTCATGTATGAAATATATATTTTTGGTTAATGAATTATTTGACTTAAAAATATTATGTTGTGAAAAAGAGAAAATTAGAAATATGATTGAAGTCCGTATATTAATTAGTAATTGAAAGTTAGTCATGAGAACAATTTACAAATTTATTGTTGATCATATGAAGAAAGTTATTAAGGACACTGATGATCATGCATAATGATATATTAATAGTGATTTTGAATAAAAAAATATTTATTAGTAGGTTTTACAGAGTGCATAGCGTAACACGGTAACAGTGAGCATATAATAAAAAGAGTAGAATTAATAAAGAAAACTTAAATATAGAGAAGAATTAATAATCTAAAATTACAACCATCAAAGTGGGAAAGCAAATCAATAGTGAGAGTCACAGATCCCAATCATATTCTTTGAAAAAAATGGTAGGAGGGCAGCCTTGGAGTTAGGAGGATAATGATCCCATTCTAATGATTCCCACCATTCTTTTGATCCATAGATTTCTCGAATAGTGTTAGGAGGAGGAGCAGAAGAAGAAGATGTTTGTCCATTGCCGGCATTGGTTGTGTTAATGTTATTCATGGGAATATAGAGAGGCAGCCTTTTCAGCTTTGGACAATTTTTTACCCAAATTTCTTTGATGGAATCGGAGATGATGCTGATTGCCTTACAATTTTTATTCTCCAGTTGCGGCAGATTACTGAGAAACAGTTGCTCTAATTTAGGAAGTCGTACAGTTGAAGAAGAAAAAGGAGGGTGGATTACGATTTCTCTCATTCCTTCATCGTTATCATTTGCTGCTATCATTTCCTCCAGTTGCTCACAGTCGCTGATTTGTAAAGTTTCAAGATTCTGCTGATGCGACAACAACTGCACTGTGAATAGCTTCTTCAATCTGTGGCAGCCTTCAATAGTCAAATGAGTAAGAGAGGAAAAGGTTCCTGGTGGTGGTGGAATTAATTGCTGCTGCTGCTGTCTTCCCCAATTTATGAGTCCCACTAAATTCGGCAAATCATAAAGGAACAACCATTGCAAATTTGGTAGCACTACCAGTTCATTATCATCATAAAGAGGAGGAGGAGGAGGAGAGGAGAAGTTGACCACAAACTCTACTTCTGAATTTTCAATTCTTAGATAAACCAAATCCTTTGATCTACGAATCAAATTCAGGAGATTACCATCTGAAAACCCAAAACACTTATTGAGTGTTAATTCCTTGACGTCCTTCGCTAGCAAATTCACATCCAATCCATTTTTAAAGTTGCAGCTCTCAAAATCCAAATTGTTTCTATAATCATCATCATAATCATAATATGAATCTGAATCTAAAAAATCACCGGATGGTGCCTCCTCTACAACGCTAATAGCAAAGTGTTTGGGCCAACAACCAGATGTCATGAATTCATTGTACACATCCATCAAAGTTAAGCATCCGCTAAATACTTTTAATTGCTTCAATACTTGTGAATCGCAAACGTGTACCGACTTGGGCAATATAAGATGTTCAAGACGGATGAGTCTGGAAAATGTCCCTTTTGGTATTGTCTTCTTCTTCAATCTTGTCCAACCCATGTCAAGGCGTTCGAGTTTGACCATTAACTCCAACCCTTGAGGTATATCATCAATTCTAGTTCCGGACAGATCCAATTCCCTCAATTGCTTCAATTTTCCCAATGGTGGAACTGACTCTAGTTCACTACAACCTCCCAACAACAATGCAGTGAGATTCACCAGGTTTGAGACAGAATTAGGCAGCTCTTTGAGACGCCTACACACTCTTAGATCCAAAACCTTGAGTCCGTCCATGTGCCTAAACAATGAATCTGGAATTCTTTCTATTTTGGAAGCTTTGATAAGCAAGGTTGAGAGATTCTTACACTTGGGTGACATGTCTGAAGGAATTTCTAAACTGCGATCCTTGCCACTTAAAACAGGTTGGGCAATGGAAACTGCATTGAGATCTTCTGTCCATTCACTTTCCTCCACTATGCCACTCACCAAAAATCTAGGCACATCTGCCTTCGCCTCTCTCGTTGAGTTCCTGCCCGTTATCCTTAACGCCATATCTCTAATAAAATCATGCATCGTTATATATTTTCGGTTTTGAGTTTCTTCGAGCAAACAAGCCTTAACGAGCTTGTTCAAAATTGTACGACCATGATCATGTTCTGATTCCCTATTCTTCCTTCTCGGAATCAGCTCTGCCAAAATAAAGAAATTGATTAACTCCTCTCTTTCAATACCCAAATCTTCCCGATATAGGCAGCAATACAAGAAACAATGCTTTTCACATCCATTTAAGCGGTTGAAACTCCATTCCATTATGGGAAATACCTTGTCTTCCATTTCTTTGTATCCTATTGAAGATGATTCCAATTGTTCCAACACATTTCTCCATTCAAATATGTCAACCACACCTCTCATGCTCTCAGCCACCGTGATGATACCAAGAGGCAATCCAGCGCACCTTCTTGCAACAGTCTTGGCAATATCTTCAACTTCTGGAGTAAGTACTCTCTCAAGGCGAAGTGTGTACTTGAACAAGTTCCAAGCATCATCTGTATTCAAAGTTTTCACATCAAATTTTCTTTGACAACGCATTCTGTCACACAAATATAAATAGCGGGTAGTCAAAATCAGTCTACACTTATTTGCACCAAGAGCAATTCCGATCTTTTTTGGACAAAATTCTTCCCAAACATCGTCCAATATAAGTACAGATTGCTGGTGAGCCAATGACCAGGACAACTTGGCAGCCCTTCGGTCTTCATCATCCTCACCAGAAAGATCAACCTTTAGGAGTTTCGCAATATCATCTTGCAGCTTTTTGATACTGAGTTCTTGAGACACGGTTACCCAGTAAACTTCGAAATCAGGTTTGATCAACAAATGATTGTGGATGTGCTTGGCCAGTGTGGTTTTTCCCACTCCTCCCGGCCCGTAAATCCCAATGTTGGATAAATTATACGTGAACAACCAATTCCATATTGTTATCAAACAGTCCATGAACTTGTCACCAAACAATTTTGTTGTCACCCGTGGCTCATCTTTGTTCTCATGATCATCGATCAAAAGGCCATCAAAATGCTGGCTTTGCTCCATAAGTTGTTCCACTTTTGCAACCAATTTTGCAACACTATCCCCATTGTATAAGTTCCACCAAAGTCCCACATCTGGTATCATGTTTTTCCCATTTTGTATCATGTTTTTCAATGCATTTTCGGTTTGTTCAAACTCCTCAAACCAATTCTCAACCTCTCTTTTTCTTTTCTTTTTCCCTATTTTTTCTGCTTTTGTAACTTCCTGCTTGAACTCAAACGCTCGGCCACTCAATCTCTTGAGTTCAGTCTCTAATGTGTTGAGGCTGTCTGTTTTCCAAAAGTTTTTCCATTCGTCCATCACCATATTTGTAATTGCCTCCATCTTTCTGATTTCCTAACAAGTATATGTTAAGAGTGTGACACTGTTGAAATGGTAAGACAAATGACAATAAAAAATCCATTTTTAACTAATATAAAATGGAGTAATTAGGCAGAGTAGATGAGTAAGACGTAGGTTTAGAATGAAGAAGTACATCGATCGAGTGACATAACAAAAATCATAAAACATAAAATCTTAGAATCAACTAATTTTAACAAAACAGTAACAGTATTTTACAACGTTATATATCAAAACATAATCAAATATAGGAACAAAACAGAAAAAGAAAAAGAAGAACAAGTTTGTTTTGCAAGAGAAATTAAAGACACATATCAAGATATATATTCTTTTTACCTTTGAATGTCTCTTGCAAATCGAAATTTGTTATGCTTTGATTCCAAGATACAGAGAAAACACCAGAGATCGAGGCTTCCAAACCCACAAACTCAACTCTCCTTTTTTTTTTTTTTTTTTTTTGTAAAGACAAATGAAAAACAATAATAATAATAATAATGTAAGATGGGAAATATGAAGAGGGTGAGGGAGATGACTGCTAATCAGCTCCCACTGAGAAATTATTGTATTTGGAAATGGAATCTGAAGTCAAGTCAATGCAGTCATTTTCAGTTGAGCTTCTTGGAAGGAACGATGTTTCGGTGGACCAATTTCGGGGATAATTTCGTGACAACTCCCTCGAGCCTTTTAAGAGTTAAGAAGACTTTTCCTCAAGTTTGGGAAGTTAAACATAATTCCATACGATCATATGAAACTGGCTGACTTTGTCAAAATAAAACATTCTTGACTCAAGTGACTGCACTGTATTCTCTCTTACTTCTTTGAACATATATGTATTCTAGTGTTTCATAACATGTATATAGTTTATTCATTTAATACGCTTAACAAAGGATTCAAATACTGATTAGGTAATAACTTCTATTGTTGTAATATGGTATAGATGAATGTTATGAATGTATGTTTAGCTGAGGGAGATTATTACTCCACTTTGTCTGAATTACTGATGTTAGTTAATGAATGATGACATCGAATTAGGCAATTCAGAGTGTTCCTCCTAACTCCACCTAACTATAAGTAGCTTGTTTACTTATAAGTAGTCAGTTTCAAATCTGGAAAAAAGAGAAGGTTTGCGATGAGTTGGAAACCAGTGTAAAAATTTGCCACATCAAATTATATGATTCACATTAGAAATTGTATAATAAAAGCATGTGTATAGATAGAATACAATAACGAAGTATGCTTCATGTAGCCGACCCCACAAATTTGGATAAGGGCTAGTTGTTGTTGTTGTTGATGATGTAAATAACTTTTTTCCTCCATATAGTAGTTTGTACTTTGTTTGGTAGCATACTTGCGTATGGAATTGATGACATGTTTTGGATGTCATCTACATAGATTAGACTTAAGCCTATTTTTAGAAATGAATGTTAGTGTCTTACTGCAGTATTCTTGATAATTGTGGAGCTTTGGCATTGAGTTAGGAGTTTAAATGAATTCAGAATAATAGTATATGATTCATGGTTGCATCTATAATCTTGTGTTATTGAATTTTTTTTTTGTTAATTAATTATGTTTAGTCAAAAAATTCTTTCCTCATTTTCAGATTGATGTTGGTGGAGATCTTTTCGGGATGCTTGCTGCACATCCATTATCTCCTCTGTTGTCACTGCATCACATGGATGCTGTTAATCCTATATTCCCTGGCATGAGTAGGGTTCAAGCTCTGGATCATCTTTTCAAAGCTGTGAATGCTGACCCTCCGAGGATTTTACAGCAAACTGTCTGCTATGACCGCTACAACTCATTGACCATTTCAGTTGCATGGGGTTTTGCTGTTCAGGTGTTTGAAGGAAATCTACTCCTCCGTATCTTCTCTCGATGGAGAAAACTTTTAGGCCATGGGGAAGGGGTCAGAATGCCTCCTTTAGCCATTTTATGTTTAACACAAGGAAAAGCCATCGAAATCGGTGCGAAAGGCCAGTTATCTTCTTCTTGGATAGTGTTGCTTCTGATGTTAACACCGTTTTGACAAACTATACTAAATATAATGCCGGGAATTGTGTAAGAATGAATGCAATGCAGAAATTGGAAAGCATCAGTATTTTCTCAAAGAAGCAGGTATTTGTCCATTTTCTTCATGAATGTAAATCAGCCTTTAATCTTGCTCTTTTTTTGCCTCTATTGATATATTTTTTTCCGTGGAATGCTGAATTATTGTTCCCAATAGCAGATGAAGAGACCACGACGTCAGTGCTGCGACATTCAATCGCCCATCAGCGGGACAATGACTATTGATATTAGGCAATGCAAGAATGATGAATTGATTACTATGCATAGATAGAATTATCCTCTGGCTGATTCTGACGTGGTGGAAATGAAATTTAGCTGGAGATATGGGAATTTGCAAGAATTCTAGGTTTCAAATCATAATGTGGTCTCTTCTGAAAGAATTCTCAGGTGGAATCATAAGGTACGCATACCAGCGGGAAAATCAAGTGATTGCCCAAAGACCAAATTTAAATGGCATGTTCTGTCTCATGCACAATAAGTTTCCATAGAGTCTTCCACATATTTGTGCCTTTCATGCCTTTTGTTGTTCTACTGCTTGACTTTAAAACCAAACCATATATATAGTCTCCACGCAGAAACAAAAATATAAGGAATGATAATTGGTTTAGTTGTTGAACTATTCAAGGGTTGAGGGAAATCGATAACCGAAAGGAATAGCATATAAGGATCTAAAATGCTAGTCAGTTTCAAAGAGGAACATACTTTCCACCGACATTATCAAAATGTGTGCTCTTGTGAAAACAAAATCTTTGCTTCATATGTTCTTCTCATGGATACTTTGGTGGATAATGAGAAGGACATTGAGTTACTTCTTCAATCTGGAATGCTAAAGTCTCGAATAAACGATAAGCAAAAATTGGTGTCCCTTTTCAACAGCCTCTCAGCAAATGTACATGAAAAGGACTTCTATTTTGATAGCCAACTTCGTCAAGTTAACAAATATTGTGACTCTCATTTTCGAGCATATTTAGTGAGGAATTATTATGATGTAAGATGGGATGTTCTCAATAGTGTTCTGCTCTTTATCCTCACTGTTACACAAGCTTTGTTCTCTATTCTTGCTTACAATCCAAAACAAAAATGACTCCTCCAAGATGAACCCCTCTCTGCCAGATGATTCATTAGTATCAATGAGAGTTTTGTCGAAGACATAATGGTTATAATACTTGAGCCAATTCTTATGTTTTTTTTTGTTGATTTTCATTGTTGTTGTAAGCAAATAAGTAACATGTTTGTTCTAATCAATTATGATTATTGGAAAAGTGGAGTTTATCCTAATAATCCTGGAATTCATCATTCTACTTAACTTGTAACTTTTTTCTTGTACTACTTTACTACAAGAAATGCACACAACACTGAAAGAGTAGTGTTAAAATGTATAAATGCTTAATATATCAGTTTGAAAGAACCTGCAGGTTGAATTTCTTCTTTGAATAATCACTCTAAGATCTCGAAATCTTGATTAACAGTACTTCATCACTCCAAAGAAGGTGGACCTAAAGTGTATGTGTATAAATGGAGCAACTTGTTTTGCTTTACAAGTGGTGGGACTATTGGCATCTTGAACCTAGCTTTTGTGCAGGGCATGAATCACTATTTCGAAGTTTACTTAAAAAGTCATTAAGCAACATCTTATCGTCGTCAAAGAGTAAACGCAAATGATTAAATGCAAATGTAGTACATCTGCAGTTCAATATCTGTTAGGCATTCATTAACTTTGATCAGTTGATCCAGCCTATCAGTGCACACAACTAAGATCAAATATGCATGGTCCTTATCTTTTTACCATTGAGAGAATAACTCTACTTTAAATATTGCATAATTTGAAGCAAAGTATTTGATGCAATTGAGCTTTATTCCTTGAGAACAAACATTTGCAACTTATTGAGCAAAGTGCATGTACTAGATTGCCATATTAAACAGTAAGCTCCACTGTCATATCTTTTAAACAGGAAAATCTAAGCAAAGCTGAGAACTCAGTAATTAAACCTTGCACTGGTTAAACAAGCTAGCAGCCATGTTAATGTTTTTTGATGTAGCTCTCAAGGGAAGCGATAGCAGCCATGGAACGAATTCACACCATTTGCAGGAGTTGGTAGTCATGGTTTTGATGCTCATAAATCTCATATGAAGCATCTACTCCTCATTGTGGAAGACATCATCACACAAACCACAATTTCAATATAATAGATGTTTCTGGAGTGTGATTTAGGAGTGATGATCTTAATTGTTGCTATGAATTAGAATGTAAGGATGGACATCAAAATGTTTTAAACTAGATTGCCATATTATGGTCCAATGACTCCAGTATGTTGGACCATAAATAGTGCTATGGTTTGCTGACACTATTATATGGCCTATTATATTTATAAATTTTATCACTTTTTTATTTTGGATCTAATATAAAAACATACTATAAATTTGATCCATTTTCTATTTTATAGGAATAAAACTTTATTCTATAAATTTCTTCTTCATCCACCTAAATTAACTAAATAAATAATTAATATATATGGTTTATTATCATTTTGATTTGTTTGTTGATGGAATAAATGCTCAAATAAAATAAAACTGCATAAATTTTAAGACATTTTCTACTATTTGTTTCTTTTTTATTTTAGAATTATTATGTTTAATATTGAATAATCTCTAATATTTAGCTAAATTAATGGTATTTTATTAATTTTATGTATTTTAGTTATAATTTAATAAACATTTACAATTGGGGATAAGAATTTTTTTAATTATTAATATATTTATAATTTAAATTTATTTATGACATCATCTAATTTTCTCGTTCGATTCGATCGATTTGACCCAATGACCCAATAGCTCGTCTAGTTCGTCCAATCCAATTTTCAAAACATTGGTTTAAATACTATAGGCTATAGCCAAGAATGATTCTAAATGTTTTTGGACGAGAATAAATTGAAAATGGTGTGCTGACACCTTTTATGACCAAAAGGTATTACACAAAAGTTTTTTTTTATTGAATTTTCAGGACATTACAATAATATACTCCCGATTTTTTTTAAGTGATGATTTAACCAATAGCATAGTAATGAAAAAATAATAATAATAATAATAAATTATCTTATTTATCTGTAGTTCTTTATTGAAAAATGAGTAAGTATAATTAATGTCATCTAATTAGTTAGATGCGATAAATGATAAATTGAAACTTTTTTATATCTTTTGTATTGAAATGTGTAAAAAGACATTAATTTGAAAAAAAAAAGTTAACTAAATCTACACTTAAAAGAGAATAGAAAGAGTAGGTAATAATAACATTTTAGAAAAGTACCTTTGCAATTTTTTTATATTAAAACCATGTTTTTAAGTGTAAAATTTATAAACAATTTTGTTAAATGAACATCCATTATTCTAAATTTTAATTCTATCAATTAATTTCATTTTATACATAATATTACTTTGAAAATAATTAAAAACGGAAAATTTTAAAGATAAGTTTTACTATGATTTCTCACCATGGTAATAAAAAGAAACATTTCTATTCAAATTTGAGAAATAATTGTCTTAAATCCATATGAAATTTCAGGTGAAAATCTACACTTTCAATAAGTAGCAAGAACAATCTTTCTGAATGATGATTTGCTTCATGACTACACATTATGAAGATAATAATGAGAGCAATATCAATGGTTCAAAAAAGACCCTTTATATCTTGAAAAAAAAAAAAATTATAAACACACTCTTCTCATTTAGAATTTGATATCGATTTTCTTTTTACCATAGATCAAAGCTTCCTGAAGCAATATTAAATCGGACAATGACTTTAATTCAGTTTTGGAGTTTTGATTATTTTCATGCCTATCCTTTCATTCAATCATTAATAATTATTTTCATGAAATAATAAATAGAAATAAAAGAGTCCTATTATTAAAACAAAGAAACAATGTTTGAATAAAAAGTGTCCTATTAAAGCCAATAAAAAAATGTTTGAATAAAAAATCTTTCTTCAATCGCCACATTCCTAACTTTCGTTTAAATATCTTGATTTGGTTGGTTGCTAAATTAATAATATGTAGTTGAAAATTGGTTAAAACAAGAAAATTCTATGAACCAAAACAGTGAATAGGCTAAATTAGAGTGATTGGACCAATTTTTCTTTTTTTGTAATTCTAAAAATTTGTTGCTAATTTTATTTTAGCTTTTTCAAACTTTTTGTTTGGTTGAAATATGTAAACTACAACTTAGAAATATATTGTTTCACTTCTATTCAAACTAATAACCATATTTATGTATTTATTTATTTTTCTATTTTATCTAGTTATGAAAAGTGCATACAAAATTATTATTTTAAAAGAAACTTTTGTTATAAAACTATTAAGTGGATACAAAATTTACAAATGTAGAACACTAATTTCCATAAGGCTTTGAAGCAATAAAATAAAGAGAACAAAGAAAGGAGAGTTGCAGAGGATTTACAAAAGCTTTGAATGCTTTCGTTGAGAGGTTTTTGGGATACCAATTAAACCTTCAGCATTTGCCTATTTATAGGCAAATGCTGTGAATACAGAAATGAAATATGTCAACATATGAGTGCTACCTAATTTTGCCAAAATCAAAGCTGCCAAACATTTGCCACCAAACCAAAACTACAAAGTCAACAAAGGTGAACATCCACGTTTTTAATACTATTTTCATAACACTCCCCCTTGGATGTTCATTTACACAAAGAGTGTGCCTCGTTAAAACCTTACTAGATAAAAACCCAGTTGGGAAAAAAAATCTAGTGAAGGAAAAAGAATACATCATTCTTGTGTATTTATTTCTCCCCCTGATTCAAAGATTATTTGAGATCTTTTAACCGACGCATTCCAATATTCCTTACTAATTTCTCAAAAATTGCTGTCGGCAATGCCTTGGTAAATAAATCCGCCAAATTATAACTTGACCGAATTTGTTGCACATCAATTTCACCATTCTTCTGCAGATCGTGAGTAAAGAAGAATTTTGGTGAAATATGCTTCGTCCTATCTCCTTTGATATATCCTCCTTTTAATTGAGCTATACAAGCTGTATTGTCTTCATATAATATTGTTGGAGGATTTTCTTCTTCTGGAGATAACTCACAATTCTTCCGGATATAGTGGGTTATTGATCTTAGCCAAACACATTCTCGACTGGCCTCATGAATTGCTATAATTTCAGCATGATTTGAAGAAGTAACAGTTATTGTTTGTTTTGTGGATCGCCATGAAATAGCTGTACCACCATATGTAAACAAATATCCAGTCTGTGACTTTGCTTTATGTGGGTCAGATAAATACCCAGCATCAGCATAACCCAACAATTCTGGTCGAGAATCATATGAATAATATAATCCAAGATCAATGGTTCCTTGGAGATAGCGAAGAATATGCTTAATACCATTCCAATGTCGTTTTGTAGGAAAAGAGCTGAATCTTGCTAACAAATTTACTGCAAATGATATATCTGGTCTTGTACAATTAGCAAGATACATTAGTGCACCAATAGCACTGAGATATGGTACTTCAGGACCAAGAATCTCTTCATTTTTCTCTTTTGGTCTAAAAGGATCCTTAATAGGATCAAGTGACCGAACGATCATTGGAGTACTCAATGGATGTGCTTTATCCATATAAAACCGTTTTAATACCTTCTGGGTATACGCAGTTTGATGAACAAAAATCCCTTTTTGCAAATGTTCAATTTGCAAACCAAGGCAAATTCTCGTCTTTCCAAAATCTTTGATCTCAAATTCTTTCTTTAAATATTCAACTGCCATTTGGATCTCTTCAGGAGTTCCAATTAAATTGAGATCATCAACATATATGGCAATGATGACAAACTTTGACCCATTTTTCTTTATGAAAACACATGGACATATCGGGTCATTTGTATAACCTTCTTTATTTAAACATTCAGTAAGACGGTTATACCACATACGTCCAGATTGCTTTAATCCATACAAAGACCTTTGTAATTTGATAGAATAATTTTCTCTACGATTTGATTTATATGCTTCAGGCATACTAAATCCTTCAGGGATTTTCATATAGATATCATTTTCTAATGTGCCATACAAATAAGCAGTGACTACGTCCATCAGGCGCATATCAAGTTTTTCATGCACTGCTAAACTGACAAGATATCTAAATGTAATTCCATCCATTACAGGTGAATATGTTTCATCATAATCAAATCCAGGTCTTTGTGAAAATCCTTGGGCTACAAGTCGTGCTTTATATCTCACAATTTCATTGTTTTCATTTCGTTTTCGCACGAATACCCATTTAAATCCAACTGGCTTTACACCTTCTGGTGTTTGGACTACAGGTCCAAATACTTTTCGTTTTGCCAGTGAATCCAATTCAGATTGGATCGCATATTTCCATTTTGGCCAATCATTTCTTTTCCGACATTCATCAACCGATCTAGGTTCATGATCCTCGTCTTCTTCCATAATATCAAGTGCAACATTATATGCAAAAGCATTATCAACAATTAGTTCTCTTCGATTCCAACATTTTCCTGTAGTGACAAAATTTATTGAAGTTTCTATAATATCATTCTCTTCAGGAGTTACTTCTTCAGGAGTAGGCTCTTCAGGAGCAACCTCTTCAGAAGGTTGAATTTTATCACTAACAGTATTTTGGAGTTCTTGACTCTCGTTTAATCCTCTTTTCTTTCGAGGATTTTTATCTTTGGAACCAAGAGGTCTACCACGCTTCAGGCGTGCTTGAGACTCATTAGCACTTGTAATTTGTCCTTCAGGGATATCAATTTTAACCGGGGTATTTTCAGCAATAATATGTGATTTAGTGATTCTTCTGGAATCAGTAAATGCATCCGGTAATTGATTTGCAATTCTTTGCAAATGTATAATCTTTTGAACTTCCAGTTCACATTCTTTTGTACGAGGATCAAGAAAATCAAGTGATATTTTCCATTTAATTTCCTTTTTCGGTTGAACTTTATCTCCCCCTAATGTCGGGAAATGTGATTCGTCAAAATGACAATCAGCAAATCTCGTAGTAAATAAATCACCTGTCAATGGTTCAACATATTTAATTATAGAAGGTGATTCATACCCGACATATATCCCCAATCTTCGTTGAGGGCCCAATTTAGTACGTTGTGGTGGTGCAATTGGGACATAAACTGCACAACCAAAAATTCTCAAATGAGAAATATTGGGCTCATAGCCAAAAGCTAATTGTATGGGGGAGTAATTATGATAACTTGTCGGCCTAATTCTCACAAGTGTTGCTGCATGTAATATAGTATGCCCCCAAGCAGATAGAGGAAGTTTAGACCTCATAAGTAACGGTCTAGCAATTAATTGCAACCGTTTAATAAATGATTCAGCTAGACCATTTTGTGTATGAACATAAGCTACAGGATGTTCAACACTTATTCCAATTGATATGCAATAATCATCAAAAGCATGTGATGAATATTCACCAGCATTATCTAGACGAATTTTCTTAATTTGGTGATCTGGAAATTGTGCTCGTAGCTTAATTATCTGAGCAAGCAATCTCGCAAACGCTAGGTTTCGAGATGATAATAAGCATACATGTGACCATCTTGTTGATGCGTCGATCAACACCATAAAATACTTAAATGGTCCACATGGTGGATCTACAGGCCCACATATATCACCATGAATTCGTTCTAGAAATGCAGGGGATTCAATTCCCACTTTCATTGGTGACGGTCTAATTATCAACTTTCCTTGAGAACAAGCAACACAAGAGAATTCATTAGAATTCAATACTCTTTGATTTTTCAATGAATGGCCATTTGAATTTCCAATGATCCGTCTCATCATAATGGAACCAGGATGTCCCAGACGATCATGCCATATTATAAAATTATCGGGATTTGTAGACTTCTGGTCTACTAAGTGATGACTTTCAATTGCACTTATTTTTGTATAATATAAACCAGATGAATAAGATGGTGATTTTTCTAATACACATTTTCTTCCAGAAATGGTATTTGTAATTAATAAAAATTCACCATTTGTCTCATTCATAGTCTCGATATGATATCCATTTCGGCGAATATCTTTAAAACTCAATAAATTTCTTCGAGACTTTGTAGATAGTAGTGCATTGTTTATAACAATTTTGGTTCCTTCAGGGAGAAATATACTAGCTCTTCCGGAGCCTTCAATCAGTTTAGCACTACCACTAATTGTATTAATATTAGTTTTTCCCATCATCAGGTAGGAAAAATACTTCTCATCTTTAAGGATAGTGTGAGTAGTAGCACTATCAATAAGGCAAATATCATCACCATTATTTGATCCCATGTATTTGGCATTCATCTCTTCTCCAGGAAGATAAACATTCATTTCTTCTTCAGGAAGAAAGGTATCAATTTCTTCGTCAAGAAGAAAGGTATCAAATTTCTTCTCCAGGAAGAAAGGTATCAAATTTTCTTCGTCAGGAAGAATATGTATCAAATTTTCTTCGTCAGGAAGAAAAGTATCAAATTTCTTCGTCAGGAAGAATATGACAAAATATAAATAAACTTTAATACATAAACATTAATCAATAAATTAACATAAATAAACTTCAAGAATAAAATATCAGTTTCTTCTTCAGGAAGAATATGACAAAATATAAATAAACTTTAATACATAAACATTAATCAATAAATTAACATAAATAAACTTCAAGAATAAAATATCAGTTTCTTCTTCAGGAAGAAATATACCAATATTTATAAATAAATATAATAGACTTCGTAATAAAATTACATAAAAGGCGCAAATAAAATTCTAAAGGTACGAAAATTAAACAGATAAAAATTACATAAATATATTACACCTTCAAGGTGTATAAATATGATCATATTACACCTTCATGGTGTTCAAGTAAATATGATCAAAATTGCACCTTCAGGGTGAGAAATCTGATCAATGAAATTTGTTTCGACACCTTGGCCGTTCTTTTTCAATGATGCTAATAAAATGATCTATCGTACAACAGATACAAGATCAATGACCTTCTATACCACACCAGGGGTATTTATTTTTGCCATTTTCTTTATCATCACCTCTTCTGGAGGTTATTTCAATAATATCAAAAGGCACAAATTTATGGTTAAAATAAATTAATTGAAAAGAAAGAAATATTACCTCGTGAACTTACCAAAAATATAAATCTCAAGATCTTACCAAATATATGTAACCACCAATTGTTTCAAAATCTAGATTTGAATCTGATTTGCTCCAGTGGCAGAGTCTCGTGCTGATAACGTGTTATAAAACTATTAAGTGGATACAAAATTTACAAATGTAGAACACTAATTTCCATAAGGCTTTGAAGCAATAAAATAAAGAGAACAAAGAAAGGAGAGTTGCAGAGGATTTACAAAAGCTTTGAATGCTTTCGTTGAGAGGTTTTTGGGATACCAATTAAACCTTCAGCATTTGCCTATTTATAGGCAAATGCTGTGAATACAGAAATGAAATATGTCAACATATGAGTGCTACCTAATTTTGCCAAAATCAAAGCTGCCAAACATTTGCCACCAAACCAAAACTACAAAGTCAACAAAGGTGAACATCCACGTTTTTAATACTATTTTCATAACAACTTTGAAATTGAACAATGATTTAAAAAGAAAAAGCGTTTTGCAATGCTATGACATCGACCTCTTCTCAAGGAATCGAAATGATCCTCTTCAAAAACCTCACCCCATCAAGAGTTAAGGTGTGATTGATTAGTTGATTTGGTGATGAAGAAATTATATGAAATAAGATAAAGATGCTTGATAGAATGTTTGAAAGCATTTCCATATACAAGTATCAAGAAATAATCTACATAAAAACAAACAGAGAGTCAAGGACTGGATTTAAAAAATGGTAGGAGGACATCCTTGGAGTTAGGAGGATAATGATCCCATTCTAATGATTCCCACCATTCTTTTGATCCATAGATAGTCAGAGGAGCAGAAGAAGAAGATGCTTGTTCATTGCCGGCATTAGTGGTGTTAATGTTATTCATGGGAATATACACTGACACTGGCATTCTTTTTAACTTTGGACATTTATATACCGCAATACTTTTGATGGAATCGGAGATGATGCTGATTGCCTTACAATTTTTATTCTCCAGTTGCGGCAGATTATAAAGCCTCAAGTACTGTAATTTAGGAAGTGGTACAGTTGAAGAAGAAGAAGAAGAAGAAGAAGCAGGAGGGTGGATTACGATTTCTTCTCCCATTCCCTCATCGTTGTCATTTGCTGCTATCATTTCCTCCAGTTGCTCACAGTGGCTGATTTGTAAAGATAGAAGATTTTGTAGGCTGTGCTGCTGCGACAACAACTGCACTGTGAATAGCTTCTTCAATCTGTGGCATCCATAAATATGCAAATGAGTAAGAGAGGAAAATGTTCCTGGTGGTGGTGGAATTAATTGCTGCTGCTGTCTTCCCCAATTTATGAGTCCCACTAAATTCGGCAAATAAGCGAGCCACAACATTTGCAAATTTGGTAGGACTACAAGTTCATTATCATCATAAAGAGGAGGAGGAGGAGAGGAGAAGTTGACCAGAAACTCTACTTCTGAATGTCGAATTTTTAGATAGACCAAATCCTTTGATCTACGAATCAAATTCCAGAGATTACCATCTGAAAACCCAAAACACTTATTGAGTCTTAATTCCTTGATGTCCTTTGCCAGCAAATTCACATCCAATCCTTTTTTAAAGTTGCACCTCTCAAATTCCAACTTGTTTCCATCAACATAATCCGCAAAATCATCATCTAAATCTACAAAATCATCATCCGAATCTACAAAATCACCGGATGGTGTCTCCTCCTCTACAATGTAAATATCATAGTGTTGGGGCCAACATGGAGATGTCATGATTTCATTGTCCACATCCATCCAACTTAAACCTCCTCTAAATACTTTTAATTGCTTCAATACTTTTGGATCTCTAATGCGTACCAACTTGGGCAATATAAGATGTTGAAGACGGATGAGTCTGGAAAATGTCCCTTTTGGTATTGTCTTCTTCTTCAATCTTGTCCCACCCATGTTAAGGCGTTCGATTTTGACCAATAACTCCAACCCTTGAGGTATATCATCAATTCTAGTTTTGGACAGATCCAATTCCCTCAGTTGCGTCAGTTTTCCCAATGGTGGAACCGACTCTAGTTTAGTACAACGTCCCAACAACAATGCAGTGAGACTCACCAGGTTTGAGACAAACTTAGGCAGCTCTTTGAGATATATACAGCCTCCTAGATTCAAAACCTTGAGTCCCTCCATGTGGCTAAAGAACGAATCTGGAATTCTTTCTATTTTGGCACCTTTGAAAAGCAAGGTTGAGAGATTCTTACACTTGGGTGACATGTCTGAAGGAATTTCTAAACTGCGATAATCAAAAAAAGGTCGGGCAAAGGAAACTGCTTTGAGATCTTCGGTCCATTCACTTTCCTCCACTATAACATTCGGTTCTATGCCACTCACCAAAAATCTAGGCACATCTCCCTTCATCTCTCTCGTTGAGTTCCTGCCCGTTATCCTTAACGCCATATCTCTAATTAAATCATGCATCTTTATACATTCCCGCTTACGAACATCTTGAGTTTCTTCCAGCAAACAAGCCTTAACGAGCTTGTTCAAAATTGTACGACCATGATCATGTTTTGATTCCCTATTCTTCCTTCTCGGAATCAGCTCTGCCAAAATAAAGAGATTGATTAACTCCTCTCTTTGAATATACCAATCTTCCGGATATAGGCAGCAATACAAGAAACAATGCTTTTCACATCCATTTAAGCGGTTGAAACTCCATTCTAGTATGGGAAATACCTTGTCTTCCATTTCTTTGAATCCTACTGAAGATGATTTCAATTGTTCCAACGCATTTCTCCATTCATAGATATCAACCACCCCTCTCATGCTCCCAGCAACTGTAATGATACCAAGAGGCAATCCACCACACCTTCTTGCTACCTTCTTGGCAGTCGCTTCTACTTCTGGAGTAAGTACTGTCTCAAGGCGAAGTGTGTACTTGAACAAATCCCAAGCTTCATCTCTATCCAAAGTTTTCACATCAAATTTTCTTTGACAACTCATTCTGTCACACAACTGTAATGAACGGGTAGTCAAAATCAGTCTACACTTGTTTGCACCAAGAGCAATTCCGATATTTTCTAAACAAAATTCTTCCCAAACATCGTCCAATATAAGCACAGATTGCTGGTGAGCCAATGACCTGGACAACTTGGCAGCCCTTTGGTCTTCATCATCCTCACCAGAAAGATCAACTTTTAGGAGTTTGGCAATATCATCTTGCAGCTTTTTGATACTGAATTCTTGAGACACGGTCACCCAATAAACATTGAAATCTGTTTTTTTCTCTAGGAGATGATTGTAGATGTGCTTGGCCAGTGTGGTTTTTCCCACTCCTCCTTGCCCGTAAATCCCAATGTTGGATAAATTATCGGTAACCAACCAATTCCATATTCTTTTCAAACCTTCCTGAAACTTGTCACCAAACAATTTTGTTGTCACCCGTGGCTCACCTTTGTTTTCATGATCATCAATCAAAAGGCCATCAAAATGCTGACTTTCACTGTGCTCCAAAAGTTGTTCCACTTTTGCAACCAATTTTGCAACACTATCCCCACTGTATACGTTCCCACAAAGTCCCCCATCTTGAATCTTGTTTTTCAATGCATTGAAGTCATCTTCCGTTTGTTCAACTTCTTCAAACCAATTCTCAACCTCTCGTTTTCTTTTCTTTTTCCCAGTTCGTTCTGCATTTGTAACTTGCTGCTTGAAATCAGACGCTCGGCAACTCAATCTCTTCAGTTCAGTCTCTAATGTGTTGAGGTTGTCTGGCATGTTCAAAATGTTCTTCCCTTTGTCTATCGCCATATTTGCAAATGCCTCCATCATTTTTCCCTAAGAAGTATATATTAATAGTGTCACACTGTTGAAATGGTAAGACAAAATGACAATAAAACAAGTCCCATCTTTATTGTTTCTCCACAATTTAGTATTTTACTGGGAAATTTAGTTTCCAATTTGGAACACAGCCACGAATTAAGAACATACAATCAACTCATTATAAGATGAAGAGCAGTTGGACATTCATTCCAGGTTCTGGTTCCATATATAGTACTTGTGTAATCTACTTGTTATACAACGTTAATCATATATATGAACAAAACGGAAAAAGGAAAAGAGCAACCAGTTTTGCAAGAGACAAAAACACAGATGAATGGAACTTCCAAAACAATAAATTCTTTTTACCTTTATAAATGTTTCTTGCAAATCAAAAATTAATTTGTAATGGTTTGATTCCAAGAAGTAGAGAAAGACGAGACGAGACGAGAGGCTTCCAAACCCACAAATTCAACCCTTTTCTTCTTCAGCTGGAATTCTTTTGAAAAAGGCAAATGAGAAACAACAAAAATAATGCGAGATGGGAAATATGAAGAAGAGAAGGCAGATCAGTTCCCACTGAGAAATGGGAAATATGAAGAAGAGGAGGGTGGAGGGAGATCAGTTCCCACTGAGAAAGTATTGTATTTGTATTTGGAAATGGAATCTGAACTTAACAATTAACAAACATAGTCATTTTCATCTTGAGTTTGTTGGACTTGGGAGGAACGATGTTGGAGTAATTTTGTCTACCTACCTTCAGCTTTATGAGAATTTCGCATTCTTTTCCTCAAGTTTGCGAAATTACACATAACTCCCCTGTTTTAAATTTTATTGAATAATTAATTTTAGTCCGATTTTATAATTATATTTTCACATTTCGATCGAGACAACAATTAACTAATTCAATATGTGTATGTGTATGCAGGTATGCCTTTTAGTGTGTATTTTAAATCTTTATGTTCAAAAACTAGTTTGAACCTCTTTCCACATATTTAGAACGTTTTTCCTTCTCCTTTTGTTTTTCTTTTAGGTAAAATAACAGAAATATAATTATGATCTCTCGACTGAATTTATCTGAAAAGGTTGAAATTTAAGTCTAACCTGCGGGATTGTTGAAGATTCTTTTTACCAAAAATGTGGATTAGTAACATAATGGTGAAATTTCTACAAATTAGTTCATCTTTCCCTGTAATTGGCAGAGTTTAGTGTTCCAATATGGTACACATAGCTCTATTGATGCATAAACTAGAGTTTAAATGGTGACTTTAATCCAATACAAAGTGGTTATAGAATTGTTAACATTGCCTTCAAATGCAACTCTATATACTGTTGTTGCTGATAATGTGTATCAGCAAAACTGTAGATTGGAGAAAATCTAGGCGATTTCTAGTCAGCTTTAACTTCTCTTCCAATTTTGTTGCTTTTTCTCGAACGCCACGAACAATTTCCTCGGGAGCTTTTTCTACCAACTGAAGAAAAGTTGAAAGAAAGTTGTGAAGGCATGGTATGCAGAAAAAGAAAATCAAAGCACGAAGCCACCAGCAATTTCCACTGCCATAGAATTCACGTCCTCTATAGGTGATATATATCCAGTATATTCAGCTCCTCATTGTCCTTTGTTCTTTTTTTACAAGGTTTCAATGAAACTTGGCCAAAACCAAGAAATAACTCTGTTATTGCACCGTCAATCTCAGGATGCATTCCTTGATTATGCATCTTCCCAACAATTCAACCATGGTAACCTGAATTAGACAAAGAGCGTCTAGTAGTTAATAGTAGCATTTCATTGTTTACTTGATGCAGAATGCACGTTTTATGGGATTTTGAGAAATAGCAAATTCTGAACTTTATAGCTGTTGATCTGATTGATTTGTTACATTCTTTATTAATTCTACTTTACTAGCTAAAGCATAAAGTCCTTTAAGGATCTAGCGCCCAAGGGAATATTTGTAATTTGGTGAATCATCCTAAATCGCACAGCAGTTTCTAAGATCAGAGATTGTTCTGGAGTGGAGCAGATTACTAATTGCCTAGTTGTTAAGCTTCCTTAGCTATTGATTTACCCTAATCTGTAGGAAGTTTAGCCTCCAAGAGGTTTTTTTTTTTTATCTTTTTTGTCTTTTTAGAAATGTGTTGTCATAATCTTAAGTGGGAGGTTCAAATGATATGATTTTTGAGTTTATGATGTTCTGTTAGGCGTTCTTCACTGTTCTTGTTGGCTTAAGGGTTATTCTGATAATCTGGGCTGACGAAACCAATGCTTTTGGACTTTCGGTCAAGAACTAAATGTTCAACATAAAAGCTTCATAGCAAAGGCCTAACACCTTAAATGAAACAGCAATAAGTGGAATAAGAGGCAGCGACAAGTGTCATGAAAGCTTTTATTCTTCTTTGACATTTCCAAGCATAGCACTACTTTTTCACAGTTACTTGATGTTCATTAGGAAAGGTAAAGGCAAAGAAATTCATGACAAAAAACATCCAAATAATAGTACATTATCATCAAACAGACCGGCTGAAATGAGATAAGACAGTTGGAAACTTACTGACATATATTGAAGTACTTCCGAACTTGCAACAATAGTTGCAGATATTTGCTTTGCTGGCTCAACAGAGTATTCTGCTCCAACATTTCTTATGACTCTCACCAACAAATAGAGCATTAGATCTACCAACTCAAAGAGGAAAAATGAAAAGAGTACCATCTTAAAATTGAATGGAGAAATGGCTAATATTTACCTCGAACCCCCAGCAACACGGTACTTGATGTCATATAGAAAACCAGGTTCTTCAGAATATTCTACTTCCTAGGAAGTAAAATAACTTGATATTAAAAGGCCAAATGAGAGCAGCACTAAGAACAGCTGCAACGAATGGGAACTAACAATTCAACCCAACATACCAAGTCAGAAACAGCAGTCTGTAAATTTGGGGACCAGTTGACCAGATACGAACCTGTACCAAAACCGACCACAAGATCCTTAGAGAGTACACACTCATATAGGAGGATTCCTCCAATAAAAAGAATGAGGACCAAGTCCTACTTCTAATTGCTGTGGAAACTCCGGAAGAAAAATCTTCCATCCAATATTTGAAACTTTATCACCTCTGTTTTTTCAACATAGTCACCCATTTCTTTTCATCTTCAATTATTATCCCACAATCAGAAAACGGAACCAATAAAGGGGGTTTACACTATCAAAAATCCAGAATTCCTGTAAGTTACTGGCTAAGGATTCAACAATGGCTTGTCCTACTCATATACTAAGGTTGTCTACCAGCAGGACACAAGCTCGTTAATTTCAACTTGAAGAGAGAATAATCTATACCTTGATAAATTAGGCCTCTCTCATGAAGCCGAACAAAGGCCTCCACAACAGCTCCTGCAAAACTTGAACTCGTCAATTTTCCTGGATAATTTTGTGATGATCTAAAAGGTATTAAGAATGTTCATTTAGAAGATAATCTGGCAGGAAATATCTATTCATTAGTAGAAAACGCAACTGTATGACAGAGAAAACAATAGAAAACACGATTCAGACGTAAAAACAATCAATAATCACGACAAACGTTGTGCACTTCAAACCCATTATGTATATCAATTTTCCTAGTAGCAAATAGCAATAATATTCAATAGGAGTATTTGGGTTGAAAAAGCCTTACTACTCAGATCTGCATCAAGTGTAAATCTTTCCCTGCTCCAATCACAAGAGGCACCAAGTCTCTTAATCTGATTTGCAATTGTTCCACCATACCTGAGAGTGAAAAGCCATTTACAAAAATAAGAGAAACAAATAATGGACCCTAACTCCACCATAAGCACCAAGAATTCCTCATAGTGACATAATAAGCATAAAATTGACAATAGTTTGACTTGGGATGGTATATGAAACAACTCAGATGTTTGATCTTCCACTGAAATTGAATGGTAAATTCAACTGTAAATATCAATTCATCTAGGTAACAAAATGGTGTGCTTCAATCAGGCAGAAGTTCCTTTCAATTAACATCCACTAGCAAATAAATGTTTGCGAAGCCGCCAATAAAACTTTACAGGCAGACCGAAATGTTTTCCAGTACAGAAGCCTCCGTCACAGCCATTACAAACAAATTACTACTGGATTATATTTGTAGATGCTCTTATGAAACATTTCTATTGCATCAATCTAGTCCTTCCATATGACAATAAGAATGTGTGGACTACAAGCTCTTTCGCTCATAATGCGATGAACATGTTAGTATAGGCTCACAGGAATACTCAATTGGTAATTCACCAAAACCAGGCAGTGATAGGAAACAGTATATAGATATCTGCAAACTTTTGTGTTCTTGAGACAGCATCTTTCTTATGGCTAAATATTTAGCAGCATTATCTCTTTCTCAAAGACACGTAATTCTATATTATTGAGCAATTCACTTATCCAAATTTTCTTCTTTAGTGGAATCAGCTCACTCTCATTTCACATCAGAAATTTTCTTCTCTTACATTATCTTTCTTTTAGTCCAAATTTCTCTACTGCCAGCTCTCATCATTGATAACAAAACTACTCTCACAGAGACTGCCTAAATTAAACTTTTATTCACTCTCCCGCTTGTAGTTGCATCCTATCTGAACTCTAAAAGTGGATGTTGTTAGATGCCAACCTTGTTCATCACTTTGGACAAAGTGTCGTCTGTCAATAGACTAATTCACAGATTAAAATGCAGGAGTATAAAACTCTAAAAGTGTAGGACTCATTCCACTAAAAAAGTATCTTAGACTCATCATAAAATAAACAGGGACTCAAAATATGCTTCAGAATTTCAAACCTCTCGCATATACATACTCAAGGTCGAGGCTACTACTCAAGCAACAAGAGTTGATCAGTTCCACTCATGCTTTTCTTATGCTATGATGAGACGTCCTAATTCCATTGGTCTACTTTTTTCAAAGCGATTCACACTTATGTGGTGAAGATGCAGCAAAGTTTCATTCATTAAAAAAAAAAATTCTTTAAAATTCCAGTTTCTGATTCTATGATTCAATTCCTCAGCCCAACTATCTTCTTCGTTTTTTTGTATGCGGCGGTTACTTATGTCCAAATATCAAAAAACAACAAGCTGCCAACTAGTTCACTGCCAAATAACTGGCAAGTTGTGGACAAGCTCTCTAGTTAATTGCACGTGTGGTTGGGAGTGTTAGGGAGCATGAAAAACTTGCTGACCATAAAGAACCTCCATAGCAGATAAAAAGATGTATGATATCTTGAAAACATTGTCCATTGTGCATCCTTAGTCTCTGGAGAGAAAAAAAGTGGGGCCTTCAATGGTGTACACAAGAACATTGAACAGATCTCAATGATCTTATCGCTGTCAACCAAGAAGAATGACAAAGACCAAATTCTGCTAAATATTTATGTCACAAGGATTTCAAATATGCTTGACTCAAGAGTATGACAAACAAATAAATGTGTGTGATAAAAGAAAATAATTGCCAATTGCTAGACAACTCATGCAAGGGAGAGAAGTCAAGATAAAAGATTTAGAAGGAAGAACAAACATATTTACTTCTCTTTCCACTCCCAGACTCGTTTTATAAACTCTTCTCTTCCCAAATCAATCCTTTTATCCCTTCAGCCGCCAGCATTCTCTCCATAACCAGCTGAAAGTAAAAGAAATTAGATCCACAGAAGCACTTAAAAGTCAAACTGATGAAACTGTAGACATAAAAGAAACATTATACGCAAGTGGAAAAAAGCAACAGTCACGTAGCTTTGTTAAGATTACAAGAAGGAGCACCATTTAAGTAGTGCCAGAAAAGAAGGAGAAAATCATTTAACGACTCATGAATACAAAATCTGATACAAAACTATATCTTTCAGGTATGGAGAAAACCTGAGTTGCAATACCAGCATGATCTATACCGGGGACCCAGAGTGTAGGTCTTCCCTTCATCTGATTGAATCTAACCATGATATCCTGCAAACATTTCAAGTAACACAATAGATAAAACATAGAAATATAGAAATATAAAGCGGAAAACAGAAAGGCAAAATATAGAGAGGACTTTTCTTGCAACCCACAGAAAGAATAATATAAAACAAAAACAGGAGCAAAGAAAAACATTTGATTTGATATTCATTAGCTTGGAGGTTAATTAATTTGTAAGTGATCTAAAGTGGCTAAAAGCATTCTTATTTAAATCACTGTACCACAGTTAATGATGCAAGCAATTAAGAACAAGTTTCGGCGATGCTCATGCAGAGCATAGAAGGTAGACAGAAATCCACTCTCCTAAAATATCCAAGGCAGGCAATGAAATCTTTGGAACTTGAGTCCCAGTATCAAATTCCATATTTAGATATCATGGACACTAGAAAAGGAAAAATCTTTAATCAAATTGGTTTGTCAAAGGGAAAAACTACAACCCTTCCTTTTCCCTTTTATAACTTTCGAAAAAAACTATTTATAAACTAGGTGAATATTGCAAAACGAGCCATACAATATAGAGGCATTCCCCAAACAGGAGCTCAATACTTTAGAGGCATGCTTTTTTCTCTACATAACTGACAAAACCAGTATAGTATCTGAGAATTTCTGCATTTATACTAGTTAATGCTGATGAGTGCTTGTTAACAAGGATGTGATTGCTTATAGTTTTTTGAAAAGGTTCTACTAGTGTGAACCAGATATGTGATTTTTATTGTAATGGCTGCATTTTATACCTCCTAGGTGCCACAGTAAATAAAATTTTGTACCTCTTACAAATGTCAGTAAAGAGCTAGAGACTTATCAAACAAAAATATCCTGAACCAAATTTCTAACAGTTAAAGAAGTCAAACGAGTATCCAGGATCTACTTTCTTGCACACCAAGACTCATCCTTTTCTTTCTTCTTTGGTCTCTTTGTAACTAGAAATGTAGATTATAACCATATTTATGTATTTATTTATTTTTCTATTTTATCTAGTTATCAAAAATGCTTACAAAATTATTATTTTCAAAGAAAATTTTGAAATTGAACAATGATTTAAAAAGAAAAAGCGTTTTGCAATGCTATGGCTTCGACCTCTTCTCAAGGAATCGAAACGACCCTCTTCAAAACCCTCATCCCATCAAGAGTTAGGGTGTGATTGGTTAGTTGATTTGGTGAAGATACTTGATAGAATGTTTGAGACCATTTCCATATACAAGTATCAACAAATAATCTACATAAAAAAGAATAAATTAAATTCCAACAATCAAAGTGAGAAAAAAAAACGAACAAACAGAGAATCACAATCGAATCCCCCAATGTATGAATGAAAAAAATATGTTTGGAGGACATCATTAGCGGTTGGGATTGTCCGGTTCTAATAATTTATACCTTTCTTTACTTCACTTCCCTAATCCCTACTCTATTACTTTTAAATTACACTATCATCTTTCACAAATTTGGTTATTCCAGCAATACAGGGAAATAGAATTAATTAAAAAAAAAAGGAAGAAAATAAAAATATTAGCTTAACAGGGATTGAGTACCAAAATCTAGAAATAACTTCAATGTCCATAAATTTATTTATAGTGATTTGAATATTAAGTTTTACAGAGTGCAGAATTTGATTAACATAGAATATTGTTGTATAATAATGGAAAGCCAACTGTGGGTGGCAACTCATTTAAAGATAAGACTTAAATATTGCAAATGCATAATAAATTTTGGCAAGAAAATAACAAGTGTAAGAATGAAGAAAATTTAAATATAGAGAAAGAATAATCTAAAATTACAACAATCAAAGTGTAAAAGATGGAACAAAAATAAAAAATCAAGTGAGAGAGTCACATCTTCCCAAACCTCTCAATAATTAATGGATTGAATGAAAAAATGGTAGGAGGGCATCCTTGGAGTTAGGAGGATAATGATCCCATTCTAATGATTCCCACCATTCTTTTGATCCTCTGATCGATCGAAGAGTGTTAGGAGGAGGAGGAGCAGAAGAAGAAGATGTTTGTCCATTGTCGGCATTGGTGGTGTTAATGTTATTGATGGGAATATACACTGACACTGGCATTCTTTTTAACTTTGGACATTTATATACCGTAATACTTTCGATGGAATCTGAGATGATGCTGATTGCCTTACCATTTTTATTCTCAAGTTGCGGCAGATCACTGAGATACAATAGCTGTAATTTAGGAAGTCGTACAGTTGAAGAAGAAGAAGAAGGGTGGGGGTGGATTACGATTTCTTCTCCCATTCCTTCATCGTTATCATTTCCTGCTATCATTTCCTCCAGTTGCTCACAGTCGATGATATATAAAGATTCAAGATTTTGCAGGCTCTGCTGCTGCGACAACAACTGCACTGTGAATAGCTGCTTCAATCTGTGGCATCTATAAATCTGCAACTGAGTAAGAGACGAAAAGGTTCCTGGTGGAATTAATTGCTGCTGCTGTCTTCCCCAATTTATGAGTCCCACTAAATCCGGCAAATCCATAAGATACAACTTTTGCAAATTTGGTAGCACTACCAGTTCATTATCATCATAAAGAGGAGGAGGAGGAGGAGAGGAGAAGTTGACCACAAACTCTACTCCTTCTGAATCATAAATACTTAGATGGACCAAATCCTTTGATCTACGAATCAAATTCCGGAGATTACCATCTGAAAACCCAAAACACTCATTGAGTCTTAATTCCTTGATGTCCTTTGCCAGGAAATTCACATCCAATCCTTTTTTAAAGTTGCACCTCTCAAATTCCAACTTGCTTCCATCATCATAATCCGCAAATCCATTATCTGAATATGAATCTACAAAATCACCTGATGGTGTCTCCTCCTCTACAACGCAAATATCATAGTATTTGAGCAAACAGCGAGATGTCATGAATTCATTGTACACATCAATCAAAGTTAAACATCCTCTGAATGCTTGTAATTGCTTCAATACTTGTAAATCGCAAACGTGTACCCACTTGGGCAATATAAGATGTTCAAGACGGATGAGTCTGGAAAATGTCCCTTTTTGTATTGTCTTCTTCTTCAATCTTGTCCCACACATGTTAAGGCGTTCGAGTTTGACCAATAACTCCAACCCTTGAGGTATATCATCCATATCAGTACGGGAAAGATCCAATTCCCTCAGTTGCTTCAGTTTTCCCAATGCTGGAACTGACTCTAGTTCACTACAACCTTCCAACAACAATGCAGTGAGATTCACCAGGTTTGAGACAGAATTAGGCAGCTCTTTGAGACGCCTACACCCTCTCAGATCCAGAACCTTGAGTCCGTCCATGTGCCTAAAGAATGAATCTGGAATTCTTTCTATTTTGGCAGCTTTGAAAAGCAAGGTGGAGAGATTCTTACACTTGGGTGACATGTCTGAAGGAATTTCTAAACTGCGATCGTCATTATAAAAAGGTAGGACAAAGGAAACTGCATTGAGATCTTCTGTCCATTCACTTTCCTCCACTATAACATTCGGTTCTATGCCACTCACCAAAAATCTAGGCACATCTCCCTTCATATCTCTCCTTGAGTTTCTGCCCGTTATCCTTAATGCCATATCTCTAATTAAATCATGCATCTTTATACATTCTTGCTTACGAAAATCTTGAGTTTCTTCCAGCAAACAAGCCTTAACGAGCTTGTTCAAAATTGTACGACCATGATCATGTTCTGATTCCGTATTCTTCCTTCTCGGAATCATCAGCTCTGCCAAAATAAAGAGATTGATTAACTCCTCTCTTTCTATCTTCTTATCTTCCGGATATAGGCAGCAATACAAGAAACAATGCTTTTCACATCCATTTAAGCGATTGAAACTCCATTCCAGTATGGGAAATACCTTGTCTTCCATTTCTTTGAATCCTACTGAACATGATTTCAATTGTACCAACGCATTTCTCCATTCATAGATATCAACCACCCCTCTCATGCTCCCAGCAACTGTAATGATACCAAGAGGCAATCCAGCGCACCTTTTTGCTACCTTCTTGGCAGTCTCTTCAACTTCTGGAGTAAGTACTGTCTCACGACCGAGTGTGTACTTGAACAAGTTCCAAGCGTCATCTGTATTCAAAGTTTTCACATCAAATTTTCTTTGACAGCGCATTCTGTCACACAACTGTAATGAACGGGTAGTCAAAATCAGTCTACACTTGTTCGCACCAAGAGCAATTCCGATCTTTTCTGGACAAAATTCTTCCCAAACATCGTCCAATATAAGCACAGATTGCTGATGAGCCAATGACCTGGACAACATGGCAGCCCTTAGATCTTCATCATCTTCACCAGAAATATAAAGATTTACATGTTTGGCAATGTCATCTTGCAGCTTTTTAATACTGAATTCTTGAGAGACAGTTACCCAGTAAACATTGAAATCTGTTTTCTCCAGGAGATAATTGTGGATGTACTTGGCCAGTGTGGTTTTTCCCACTCCTCCTTGCCCGTAAATCCCAATGTTGGATAAATTATCAATGAGCAACCAATTCCAAATTGTTTTCAAACCTTCCTGGAACTTGTCACCAAACAATTTTGTTGTCACCCGTGGCTCACCTTTGTTATCATGATCATCAATCAAAAGGCCATCAAAATGCTGGCTTTGCTCCATAAGTTGTTCCACTTTTGCTTCTAATTTTGTAACAATATCCCCACTGTATACGTTCCCACAAAGTCCCCCATCTTGAATCTTGTTTTTCAATGCATTGAATTCACCTTCCGTTTGTTCAACCTCTTCAAACCAATTCTCAACCTCTCTTTTTCTTTTCTTTTTCCCAGTTCGTTCTGCTTTTGTAACTTGCTGCTTGAAATCAGATGCTCGGCAACTCAATCTCTTCAGTTTAGTCTCTAATGTGTTGAGGTTGTCTGGCATGTTCAAAATGTTCTTCACTTTGTCTATCGCCATATTTGCAAATGCCTCCATCATTTTTCCCTAAGAAGTATATGTTAATAGTGTCACACTGTTGAAATGGTAAGACAAAATGACAATAAAACAAGTCCCATCTTTATTGTTTCTCCACAATTTAGTATTTTACTGGGAAATTTAGTTTCCAATTTGGAACACAGCCACGAATTAAGAACATACAATCAACTGATTATAAGATGAAGAACAGTTTACTCTGAAAACCTTGGACATTCATTCCAGGTTCTGGTTCCATATATACTACTTCTGTAATCTACTTTTTATACAACGTTAATCATATATATGAACAAAACGGCAAAAAGGAAAAGAGCAACCAGTTTTGCAAGAGACAAAACCCAGATCAACATATATATAATCAATGCTGATGATGATCCCACCAAGATATCATCTGATAATTTGCAACGAAATATGAATGGAACTTCCAAAAAAATAAATTCTTTTTACCTTTATATATGTATCTTGCAAATCCAAAATTAATTTGTAATGCTTTGATTCCAAGAAGTAGAGAAAGACGAGACGAGAGGCTTCCAAACCCACAAATTCAACCCTTTTCTTCTGCTGAAATTCTATTGAAAAAGGCAAATGAGAAACAACAAAAATAATGCGAGATGGGAAATATGAAGAAGAGGAGGCAGATCAGTTCCCACTGACAAATTATTGTATTTGTATTTGGAAATGGAATTTGAACTTAACAATTAACATTGGAGAGAAGTCAGTCAACGCAAACAAAGACTAGTCATTTTCATCTCAGTTTCTTGGACTTGGGAGTAATTTACGGAGTAATTTTGTCTACCTACCTTCAGCTTGATGAGAATTTCGCATACTTTTCCTCAAGTTTGCGAAATTACACATAACTCCCCTGTTTTAAATTTTAGTGAATAATTAATTTTAGTCCGATTTGATATTGAAAATGAGTTAATTACTTAACTAGTTTAATGCCTTTCTGTTATGATCTTTAACTAGTTTATCGTTGTTTCCCATGAGAATAAGAATTTGGCCGCCTTTGGCCTAGCTTTCTATATAGAGTTGTATAAATATATCATATCTTTACGGATGAATAAGACAAATTTTCATCTTCTAAAACATTATCTTCTCACGATTTTCATCCTTTAAAACATTGTCTTCTCAAACATGGATGAAAGTTCAGGAATTGGATTCATTTGTGATCTCAATGACAATGTCCTTGGCCCTCTAGTATTTTGTCTCTACACCTTCTTGTTATAAAAGTAAAAGCAGCTCTTGTATGTAGAAAATAGGAATGATAGTTTCTTCCTTTACTATGGTTGCATCTCTGCAGCAACCAATAGTAGAAACAGTCTCTATTTTATTTATAGATATGATACGATGGATGACGAAGTATGATTTATATAGTCAAACGCACAAAATTGGATAAAGGCTAGTTGTTGTTGTTGATGTAAGTAACCTTTTTCCTCCATATAGTAGTTTGCACTTTGTTTGGTAGCACACTTGCGTATGGAATTGCCGACATGTTTTGGATGTCATCCACATAGATTAGACTTAAAGCCCATTTGGGTTCGAATCCCACCTGGACCAATCTTCACCCATTTAAATGGGTGAAGAAGGAGTATTTGTGAAATGCTCTAAGTTCCCCCGGGGCTACGCTATGGAAGAAAAATTATGGTGGCTTGTGCGCAGGAGTGAGGCCGTGTGGGGTCGGAATTCCTCGGAGGAGCATCGTCAACACTTCGGGTGGGGAGGTGTACGACTTGGTGACCAATGACTGAAGACTGGCCCTGGTACCCAGCTTGGGCTGCTACCGTAAGATTAGTACCCCATTGCATGCACATCCCCGCGCTTTACCTCCTCAGCTGGCTAGGGGACGGTTGGTTTGAGGCCCAGGATTAGTCTGACAAACAACAGTGACGTGGCGGGAAGACACGGAGTTGTAGTGTTAGGAACCTAAGATATCAAAAAAAAAAAAAGACTTAAAGCCCATTTTAAGAAATGAATGTTAGTGTCTTACAGCAGTATTCTTGAAAATTGTGGAGCTTTGGCATTGAGTTAGGAGTTTAAATGAATTCAGAATAATAGTATATGATTCATGGCTGCATCTATAATCTTGTGTTATTGAATTTTTTTATGTTAATTAATTATGTTTAGTCAAAAAATTCTTTCCTCATTTTCAGATTGATGTTCGTGGAGATCTCCTCTGTTGTCAATGCATCGCATGGATGCTGTTAATCCTATATTCCCTGGCATGAGCAGGGTTCAAATTCTGGATCATCTTTTCAAAACTGTGAATGCTGACCCTCCCAGGATTTTACAGCAAACTGTCTGCTATGACCGCTACAACCCATTGACCATTTCAGTTGCATGGGGAAGGGGTCAGAATGCCTCCTTTAGTCATCTTTAGAGCAATCTTGGTGTCTGATCCTTGAACACACTGTTTTTGGCATAGCCTCTAATGAAAACTCATGGTTGAGAAGAAAAGAATATGTTAAGCTTTGGTGGAGGCCAAAAACAATGAAGGGATGTGCTTTTCTTGAAAATATGCCACCAAATATTTCATCATCAAGAAAATGATCAAATTTCTCTGCCTCCAATATGCATTTCTGAAGATACTTCTGGATTTCAATACACATATAGAAAGGGTCTGAGTTCTGCGATTCGCGTAGCACGTGTTGTATCAGAAACTGTAGCATTGAATGATACTAATGTTAGATGGTTTGTGTTTGGAGATGATGATACAATTTTCTTTCCTGAAAGTCTGGTGAAGACCCTGTCAAAATATGATCATAGCTTGTGGTATTATATTGGGACAAACTCAGAAAATTTTGAGGCAAATGAACTTTTCTCTTTTGATATGGCATTTGGAGGAGCTGGTTTTGGCATAAGCTATCCCTTGGCTTCAGTTTTGGCTGAAGTCCTTGATTCCTGCCTGGAAAGATATACTCATCTCTGTGGCAGTGATGGAAGCATTCATGCCTGTTTGACAGAACTTGGAATTACTTTAACTCGTGAGCCTGGATTTCATCACGTACTTCCTATGTAGCTCAAAAAGTTTCACTCTTTATGCTTTTCCCCATTCAATTAGAGGCTAAATCAGTTCAAATTATGTTTTCTGTACTTGCAATTTTGATTGAAAAGATGGATGTGAGGAGAAATATTTTCGGATTGTTGGCCGCACATCCCATTAGGCCATTGGTTTCTCTCCACCATTTGGAAGAAACAGAGCCAATTTTTCCAAAAATGACAAGTTTTGAGGCTTTGGTACACTTACTTGAAGCAGGCAAAGTTGATTCTCACAGGATCTTGCAACAAACAGTTTGCTATGATCGATCGCTTTTGTGGACATTTTCTGTGTCTTGGGGATATGCAGTTCAATTATCCGGATTAAATGTGTTTCTGCCTGATATTTTGCGTACCCAAGAGTCTTATATCCCCTGGAAAAGTGCAGATATAAATTATAATCTTGATACACAGGGATATCACCCTGATGATCCATGTATGAGGCCAGTTGTTTTCTTTTTTGACAGTGTCTCCTCCAGCAGACATGGAACTACGAGCATATACAAGATAATGGACAATAATTGTACTTATGACAAGAAAATAGAAGAAATCAGAGTGTTTTCAAAGAAGTTAGACCTTGACATCAAACAGGTACATCATTTTGAACAATTTTGGACAAATTTAAGGCTGAATTAAACATACAGGGATACTTCTTTGGCTGCAATTTTCTTGTATGTCTAACTTGAGCTAAGTGAAAATTGTTCAGCAAGTTAATCGTTCGTTTACTCCTTGAAAAATTGCAGTTGCAGGCACCAAGAAGGCAATGTTGTGATGTATTGCCCTCTTCAACTAATAATGTGATTGATATTGGCATTAGAGAATGTGGAGCAAAGGAACTAATTCACATGCATCCATAGTTGTCTTTCTTCATATTTAAGAGTCAATGATGCACAGTTCTTGAGATAGGGACTGCACAAGGCAGGTTCTAGTAGAGCTTTGGAACATCAAGAACTCAAGCCTCAAGGTATTAAGAATGTCTATTTAGAAGATAATCTGGCCAGAAATATCTATTCATTAGTAGAAAACGCAACAATATGACAGAGAAAAGAATAGAAAACACGATTCAGACGTCAAAACAATCAATAATCATGACAAACATTGTGCAATTCAAAACCATTATGTATATCAAATTTCCTAGTAGCAAATAGCAATAATATTCAATAGGAGTATTTGGGTTGAAAAAGCCTTACTACTCAGATCTGCATCAAGTGTAAATCTTTCTCTGCTCCAATCACATGAGGCGCCAAGTCTCTTAATCTGATTTGTAATTGTTCCACCATACCTGAGAGTGAAAAACCATTTACAAAAATAAGAGAAACCCTAACTCCACCATAAGCACCAAGAACTCCTCACACTGACATAATAAGCATAAAATTGACAAAAGTTTGACTTGGGATAGTATATGAAACAACTAAGATGTTTGATCTTCTACTGAAATTGAATTGTAAATTCAACTGTAAATATCAATTCATCTAGGTAACAAAATGATGTGCTTCAATCAGGCAGAAGTTCCTTTCAATTAACATCCACTAGCAAATAAATGTTTGCGAAACCACCAATAAAACTTTACAGGCAGATCGAAATTTTTTCTTGTACAGTAGCCTCCGTCACAGCCATTACAAACAAATTACTACTGGATTATATTTGTAGATGCTCTTATTAAACATTTCTATTGCATCAATCTAGTCCTTCCATATGACAATAAGAATGTGTGGACAACAAGCTCTTTCGCTCATAATGCTATGAACATGTTAGTATAGGCTCACAGGAATTCTCAATTGGTAATTCACCAAAACCAGGCAGAGATAGGAAACAGTATATAGATATCTGCAAACTTTTGTGTTCTTGAGACAGCATCTTTCTTGTGGCTAAATATTTAGCAGCATTATCTCTTTCTCAAAGACACATAATTCTATATTATTGAGCAATTCACTTATTCAAATTTTCTTCTTTAGTGGAATCAGCTCACTCTCATTTCACATCAGAAATTTTCTTCTCTTACATTATCTTTCTTTTAGTCAAAATTCCTCTACTGCCAGCTCTCATCATTGGTAACAAAACTACTCTCACAGAGACTGCCTAAATTAAACTCCTATTCACTCTCCCGCTTGTAGTTGCATCCTATCTGAACTCTAAAAGTGGATGTTATTAGATGCCAACCTTGTTCATCACTTTGGACAAAGTGCCGCCTGTCAATAGACTAATTCACAGATTAAAATGCAGGAGTAAACTCTAAAAGTGTAGGACTCATTCCACTAAAAGAGTATCTTAGACTCATCATAAAATAAACAGGGACTCAAAATATGCTTCAGAATTTCAAACCTCCTGCATATACATACTCAAGGTCGAGGCTCCTACTCAGGTAACAAGAGTTGATCAGTTCCACTCATACTTTTCTTATGCTATGATGAGACGTCCTAATTCCATTGGTATACTTTTTTCAAAGTGATTCACACTTCTGTAGTGAAGATGCAGCAAAGTTTCATTCATTAAAATTTTTTTTTTTTAAATTCCAGTTTCTGATTCCTTGATTCAATTCCTCAGCCCAACTATCTTGTTCGTTTTTTTGTTTTATTTTAAAATAAAAGCAGCATTTTAAGAGTGTATTCGAATTATGCTCTCACTAAATGCTTCTAGCTGGAAAAAGAAATTCTTGAAAGAAAAATTCAAAACCATGTTTGGATATTTATAACTTATTGCACTGCATACCATAGGCATCTGCTTTTTCTTGAATAAATAATACTTGGAAACAGTATAAGGTAAAAGAACGAAGAAAGCTGTAAGATACAGTTGCAACTTCTTGGATACATAATACATGAAAACAATACAAGGAAAGGAGAAAAAGGAGGAAAAACGCTCCAAGAAACTTGCTATACATGGGATAAAAATGAGCCAAGCATGGCCCCTGTCTATCCCAGCTCCTTTTCATTCTTTAAGGAGCTCCAGACGAGCTCAAGTTTAGATGGCAACCTTTTCATTAGAGTTTGCATGAACTTGATGCTGAGCATAACAAGATGTCTCAGAATTTATACATAGTGGTTCCATGATTATTAGATTGGCAGGAACTGATCTTGAAGAATGACTCTTAACACATATCTAACAGAGGAGTGGAAGTTCTAGTACACCACTTTCAACAGGAAAGCAGAACATGAGTTTCAATTGGAGCAGATTTTGAACCCTAGCAGACCTAAAAGAGTAGAATATTGGGTTTGAAAGCAGCCCATAAAAGCATCCTTAGAGGTGAGAAGTATAGAAAGAGGAAGAAGATATAAGTATGCGGCGGTTACTTATGTCCAAATATCAAAAAACAACATGCTACCAACTAGTTCACTGCCAAATAACTGGCAAGTTGTGGACAAGCTCTCTAGTTAATTGCACGTGTGGTTGGGAGTGTTAGGGAGCATGAAAAACTTGCTGACCATAAAGAACCTCCATAGCAGATAAAAAGATGTATTATATCTTGAAAACATTGTCCATTGTGCATCCTTAGGGTTCAATGGAGTACACAAGAACATTGAACAGATCTCAATGATCTTATCGCTGTCAACCAAGAAGAATGACAAAGACCAAATTCTCCTAAATATTTATGTCACAAGGATTTCAAATCTCCTTGACTCAAGAGTATGACAAACAAATAAATGTGTGTGATAAAAGAAAATAATTGCCAATTGCTAGACAACTCATGCAAGGGAGGGAGAGAAGTCAAGATAAAAGATTTAGAAGGAAGAACAAACATATTTACTTCTCTTTCCACTCCCAGACTCGTTTTATAAACTCTTCTCTTCCCAAATCAATCCTTTTTATCCCTTCAGCCGCCAGCATTCTCTCCATAACCAGCTGAAAGTAAAAGAAATTAGATCCACAGAAGCACTTAAAAGTCAGACTGATGAAACTGTAGACATAAAAGAAACACTATACGCAAGTGGAAAAAAGCAACAGTCACGTAGCTTTGTTAAGATTGCAAGAATGAGCACCATTTAAGTAGTGCCAGAAAAGGAGAAAATCATTTAACGACTCATGAATACAAAATCTGATACAAAACTATATCTTTCAGGTATGGAGAAAACCTGAGTTGCAATACCAGCATGATCTGTACCAGGGACCCAGAGTGTAGGTCTTCCCTTCATCCGATTGAATCTAACCATGATATCCTGCAAACATTTCCAGCAACAAAATAGATAAAACATAGAGATATAGAAATATAAAGTGGAAAACAGAAAGGCAAAATATAGAGAGGGACTTTTCTTGCAACCCACATAAAGAATAATATAAAACAAAAACAGGAGCAAAGAAAAACATTTGATTTGATATTTCATTAGCTTGGCGGTTAATTAGTTTGTAAGTGATCTAAAGTGGCTAAACGCATTCTTATTTAACATCCTCAGCATATCATGGTTCTCTATAGTGCCTTTCAATTCATTTGCCTATAAAAGGGAATACGGCAAAGAAGTATGTCCCGGATATAGACATCTAATTCTCCAAACAAGCACCACGCTTTACACACAAATAAACTTAATATGAGTACAAAACCAGAAAATGAATGTTTGTAATATCTTAAGAATCAAGAAAAGACAGTTCAAAACAAGAAGTAAACACTACCAAGGAGAAAGTACATTGTCAGAAAACAAAAAGGGCCTAACATAGACAAGGATAAGAGAATTACCATTTGTATATGCGGTCCTAATTAGTAAAATCAAATGACTTTGCAGTCTCTGGCGAAGTAAACCCGCCACCAATCTCTGCTGCTGCAGCAGCAACTGACATTATACACAAAACTCAAGTTACACACTAACCTTGTTGAACCTTTCAATTTTCTCACGCATGAATTTCAAATTTCACCATGCAATACTTGTTAAAAGACAAAAACAAAAACATTGCCTTTATTCTTGAATCAATATGCATTAGAGTAAAAAGCAAAACAAACTCCATAAGCTCGGAAACAGCTCAATTTTAGCTAAAAATTCCGGTTGAACCCATTAATAACAAAGTCTCCTCCTTTATAACAAATGGGAAATTTAGTCCATCTCTGGTTCAATAAAAGCACAAACTTTGAAAACACCCATTTTTTTGGGAAGCAAAACAACCCCGTGAGCACTGAAACAGCTCAATTTAGCTGTTATTGAGAACCCTTTAGCAAGTCAAGAAAATTACAGTCCATTTCTTCTTAAATAAGAGCTACAATTTCCATCACTCAAGACTAAAATTAACAAGTAAAGATTCTTGCTTTCCCGCCCAATGCGCTTTAAAGGGACATCAATTCTGCTACTCTTTTTATCAAAATTGATGATATGTTCTTTGCTTGGTTTTTTTCTTTCCCCCTAAAAAGTGCAAAAAAAAAAGAGGACTTGCCAGTGAAGAACTTGACGCTGCTTCTTTGTCGTGTGGTGAGAGTAGTAGTAGTACAAGGGAGGCCAGAACGACGTCGTTGAATGAAGAGTAAAGGGTTCAATCTACTGTATAAGAGAGATGATGATGAAGAAGAAGCAGCAGCACGAAGTAGAAGTAGAAGAAGAGAGACTATAAGCCATATTTGGATGGTATCTCAACAATGAAAAAAAAAATAAACTGTGTTATGAAAATAATAAAAATGTGTGGATGTTCATACAATCCACCTTTGTTGACAAAATTGGTAAAAGTAGGTAGCATTTCTTTGTGGAAAATTGTGGCAGATGCAGGAAATTTGTTCACCACATTTTGCCTATAAATAGCAACGGATTTGTGAGGTTTATGGCACCCAAAATAAAAGCTTTAAAAGCTTTCTCTTCTTTCTTTCTTGTTCTTAATTTCTTTTGTTTTAAGTCTTGTGGAAATTAGTGTTCCACATTAATAAATTTGTATCTACTTAATAATTTTATAACACGTTATCAGCACGAGACTCTGCCACTGGAGCAAATCAGATTCAAATCTAGATTTTGAAACAATTGGTGGTTACATATCTTTGGTAAGATCTTGAGATTTATATTTTTGGTAAGTTCACGAGGTAATATTTCTTTCTTTTCAATTAATTTATTTTAACCATAAATTTGTGCCTTTTGATATTCTTGAAATAACCACTTATCTTGAATATTGAGAAATATTCAACCACCTGAAGTTGGTTGTAATTCCAAAAGTCCGGTCATGGCATAAATTTCCTTATAATGATTACATATTATCGTGACAAGAAATGAAATAACCTCCAGAAGAGGTGATGATAAAGAAAATGGCAAAAATAAATACCCCTGGTGTGGTATAGAAGGTCATTGATCTCGTATCTGTTGTACGATAGATCATTTTATTAGCATCATTGAAAAAGAACGACCAAGGTGTCGAAACAAATTTCATTGATCAGATTTCTCACCCTGAAGGTGCAATTTTGATCATATTTACTTGAACACCCTGAAGGTGTAATATGATCATATTTATACACCTTGAAGGTGTAATATATTTATGTAATTTTTATCTGTTTAATTTTCGCACCTTTAGAATTTTATTTGCGCCTTTTATGTAATTTTATTACGAAGTCTATTATATTTCTTTATAAATATTGATATATTTCTTCCTGAAGAAGAAAACTGATATATTTCTTCCTGAAGAAGAAATTGGTATATTTCTTCTTGAAGAAGAAATTGGTACTTTTCTTCCTGACGAAGAAAGTTAATACATTTCTTCCTTACGAAGAACTGATACCTTTCTTCCTGAAGAAGAACTGATACCTTTCTTCCTGAAGAAGAAACTGATATTTTATTCTTGAATTTTATTTATGTTAATTTATTGATTAATGTTTATTTGTTAAAGTTTATTTTAATTTTGTCATATTCTTCCTGACGAAGAAATTTTATACCTTTCTTCCTGACGAAGAAAATTTGATACCTTTCTTCCAGACGAAGAAATTTGATACCTTTCTTCCTGGCGAAGAAAATTTGATATATTTCTTCCTGACGAAGAAATTGATACCTTTCTTCCTGAAGAAGAAATGAATGTTTATCTTCCCGAAGAAGAAATGAATGCCAAATACATGGGATCAAATAATGGTGATGATATTTGCCTTATTGATAGTGCTACTACTCACACTATCCTTAAAGATGAGAAGTATTTTTCCTACCTGATGATGGGAAAAACTAATATTAATACAATTAGTGGTAGTGCTAAACTGATTGAAGGCTCTGGAAGAGCTAGTATATTTCTCCCTGAAGGAACCAAAATTGTTATAAACAATGCACTACTATCTACAAAGTCTCGAAGAAATTTACTGAGTTTTAAAGATATTCGCCGAAATGGATATCATATCGAGACTATGCACGAGATAAATGATGAATTTTTGTTAATTACAAATACCATTTCTGGAAGAAAATGTATATTAGAAAAATTACCATCTTATTCATCTGGCTTATATTATACCAAAATAACTGCAATTGAAAGTCATCACCTTGTAGACCAGAAGTCTACAAATTCCAAAGATTTTATGATATGGCATGACCGTCTGGGACATCCTGGTTCTATAATGATGAGACGGATAATTGAAAATTCACATGGCCATTTATTAAAAAATCAAAGAGTTTTAAACTCTAATGAATTCTCTTGTGCTGCTTGTTCTCAAGGAAAATTAATAATTAGACCATCACCAATGAAAGTGGGGACTGAATCCCCTGCATTTCTAGAACGAATTCAAGGTGATATATGTGGACCAGTAGATCCACCATGTGGACCATTTAGATATTTTATGGTGTTGATCGACGCATCAACAAGATGGTCACATGTAAGTTTATTATCTACTCGCAACTTGGCGTTTGCGAAATTACTTGCTCAGATAATCAAACTACGAGCACAATTTCCAGATCACCAAATTAAGAAAATTCGTCTAGATAATGCTGGTGAATATTCATCACATGCTTTTGATGATTATTGCATGTCGATTGGAATAAGTGTTGAACATCCTGTAGCTTATGTTCATACACAAAATGGTCTAGCTGAATCATTTATTAAACGGTTGCAATTAATTGCTAGACCGTTACTTATGAGGTCTAAACTTCCTTTGTCTGCTTGGGGGCATACTATATTACATGCAGCAACACTTGTGAGAATCAGGCCGACAAGTTATCATAATTACTCCCCCATACAATTAGCTTTTGGCTATGAGCCCAATATTTCTCATTTGAGAATTTTTGGTTGTGCAGTTTATGTCCCAATTGCACCACCACAACGTACTAAATTGGGCCCCCAACGGAGATTGGGGATATATGTCGGATATGAATCACCCTCTATAATTAAATATGTTGAGCCATTAACAGGTGATTTATTTACTGCGAGATTTGCTGATTGTCATTTTGACGAATCGCATTTCCCGACATTAGGGGGAGATAAAGTTCAACCGAAAAAGGAAATTAAATGGAAAATATCACTTGATTTCCTTGATCCTCGTACAAAAGAATGTGAACTGGAAGTTCAAAAGATTATACATTTGCAAAGAATTGCAAATCAATTACCGGATGCATTTACTGACTCCAGAAGAGTTACTAAATCACATATTATTGCTGAAAATACTCCAGTTAAAATTGATATCCCTGAAGGACAGATTACAAGTGCTAATGAATCACAAGCACGCTTGAAGCGTGGTAGACCTCTCGGTTCCAAAGATAAAAATCCTCGAAAGAAAAGAGGATTAAATGAGAGTCAAGAATTCCAAAATACTGTTAGTGATAAAATTCAACCTTCTGAAGAGGTTGCTCCTGAAGAGGTAACTCCTGAAGATAATGATATTATAGAAACTTCAATAAATTTTGTCACTACAGGAAAATGTTGGAATCGAAGAGAACTAATTGTTGATAATGCTTTTGCATATAATGTTGCACTTGATATTATGGAAGAAAACGAGGATCATGAACCTAGATCGGTTGATGAATGTCGGAAAATAAATGATTGGCTAAAATGGAAAGATGCAATCCAATCTGAATTGGATTCACTGGCAAAACGAAAAGTATTTGGACCTGTAGTCCAAACACCAGAAGGTGTAAAGCCAGTTGGATTTAAATGGGTATTCGTGCGAAAAAGAAATGAAAACAATGAAATTGTGAGATATAAAGCACGACTTGTAGCCCAAGGATTTTCACAAAGACCTGGATTTGATTATGATGAAACATATTCACCTGTAATGGATGGAATTACATTTAGATATCTTGTCAGTTTAGCAGTGCATGAAAAACTTGATATGCGCCTGATGGACGTAGTCACTGCTTATTTGTATGGCATATTAGAAAATGATATCTATATGAAAATCCCTGATGGATTTAGTATGCCTGAAGCATATAAATCAAATCCCAAAGAAAATTATTCCATTAAATTACAAAGGTCTTTGTATGGATTAAAGCAATCTGGACGTATGTGGTATAACCGTCTTACTGAATGTTTAACCAAAGAAGGTTATACAAATGACCCGATATGTCCATGTGTTTTCATAAAGAAAAATGGGTCAAAGTTTGTTATCATTGCCATATATGTTGATGATCTAAATTTAATTGGAACTCCTGAAGAGATCCAAATGGCAGTTGAATATTTAAAGAAAGAATTTGAGATCAAGGATTTTGGAAAGACCAAATTTTGCCTTGGTTTGCAAATTGAACATTTGCAAGATGGAATTTTTGTTCATCAAACTACATATACCCAGAAGGTATTAAAACGGTTTTATATGGACAAGACACATCCATTGAGTACCCCAATGATTGTTCGGTCACTTGATCCTATTAAGGATCCTTTTAGACCAAAAGATGAAAATGAAGAGATTCTTGGTCCTGAAGTACCATATCTCAGTGCTATTGGTGCACTAATGTATCTTGCTAATTGTACAAGACCAGATATATCATTTGCAGTGAATTTGTTAGCAAGATTCAGCTCTTTTCCTACAAAACGACATTGGAATGGTATTAAGCACATTCTTCGCTATCTCCAAGGAACCATTGATCTTGGATTATATTATTCATATGATTCTCGACCAGAATTGTTGGGTTATGCTGATGCTGGGTATTTATCTGACCCGCATAAAGCAAAGTCACAGACTGGATATTTATTTACATGTGGCAATACAGCTATTTCATGGCGATCCATAAAACAAACAATAACTGCTACTTCTTCAAATCATGCTGAAATTATAGCAATTCATGAGGCCAGTCGAGAATGTGTTTGGCTAAGATCAATAACCCACTATATCCGGAAGAATTGTGGGTTATCTCCAGAAGAAGAAAATACTCCAACAATATTATATGAAGACAATGCAGCTTGTTTAGCTCAATTAAAAGGAGGATATATTAAAGGAGATAGGACGAAACATATTTCACCAAAATTTTTCTTTACTCACGATCTGCAGAAGAATGGTGAAATTGATGTGCAACAAATTCGGTCAAGTGATAATTTGGCGGATTTATTTACCAAGGCATTGCCGACAGCAATTTTTGAGAAATTAGTAAGGAATATTGGAATGCGTAAGTTGAAGGATTTCAAATAATTTTTGAATCAGGGGGAGAAATAAATACACAAGAATAGTGTACTCTTTTTCCTTCACTAGGATTTTTTTCCCACTGGGTTTTTTCCTAGTAAGGTTTTAATGAGGCATATTCTTTGTGTAAATGAACATCCAAGGGGGAGTGTTATGAAAATAATAAAAATGTGTGGATGTTCATACAATCCACCTTTGTTGACAAAATTGGTAAAAGTAGGTAGCATTTCTTTGTGGAAAATTGTGGCAGATGCAGGAAATTTGTTCACCACATTTTGCCTATAAATAGCAACGGATTTGTGAGGTTTATGGCACCCAAAATAAAAGCTTTAAAAGCTTTCTCTTCTTTCTTTCTTGTTCTTAATTTCTTTTGTTTTAAGTCTTGTGGAAATTAGTGTTCCACATTAATAAATTTGTATCTACTTAATAATTTTATAACAAACTGCAGCTTTTATATTTTTACTTAAAAAGAATAAAATAAAGGGCGAATTCCCTTTTACCCCATGTGGTTAGGCATAATCACACTTTCACTATCTCATGGTTTCATAATACCCACATAACCTCGTGTTTTGAACTAATGTGGAAAACAGACGAAATCCGTTTAAACTAACGGATGTGTACTACACGCGCCAGAATATGCGTGTGGAAAAATAAAGTACGATTAAAATATAATTTTTTTTACAAAATTACCCTTGACGTTTTCTCTTCTTTTTATTTTCTTTCTTTTTCCCGTCTTTCCCTTCGTCTTCCACCTCTGGAAACCCACCAAGATCTACACTGAAAATTTCCTCTTTGAGAAAGAAAAGGTGGGTTTCCAGATGTGAATTTCCTCTTCCGTCGTCACACTCTCTGTTTCCTCAATTATTGACCCATAATCCTCTCCATTCTCAAATCCCTCCCCCTTTTTCCCCTTTTCAATCTTTTCCTTATCTTCAATCAAGCTCTCTCCAATCTCATTCTCATCCTTACTCAAAACCTGAACAATCCGCGGATCACAGAGTTATGAAGATGCTCCGTTCCCTTAGCTACATCTAGTATAACACTAAATCTCTTCTTCCAAAGCATCAATTCAGGACATTTACTATCTAACAAAGCCTTCTGCAAATTATAGACCCTCTAGAGGCCCACCAAAATCTAACATGAATTTGTGAATCCTCCCCAACTCGTAATAAGAACATGCTAGCCTCTAGAGGCCCACCGAAATGCAAGGAACAATCACCAAATGTTGTTTGCAGATCTTTGTTTTGATGTTGTTCTTGGGGATTTTGTCCCTTACCCCTATCAGATTGGGGAAACTCCAAAAATTTTCAAATTTCAAAATTTCAAACAAATGCTACTGTTCATCGTCTTCCTCCTTCAACCCATCAGCAAAAAACACACCAATATAACCTTTGAGGGCAGTAGATGAAAGTATTAGACGCAAGGCATGATCATAGGTGGTGCAAGACCACAATTCCGGCGAGAGAGTGGAGAATCCGGCCAAAATTCTTCCAAGAAAACCCGGCTGAAAAACGATAATAAATCCACCAGAAAATCCCTCAAAAAGTCCAGAAATGCATTGGGTTATATGTTGAGTGTGTCCTTGAGGTGAAACAGCTCCAAAGAAACCAAGAGAAAGGATTTTGAATTTCCAAAGAGATGATGAATAGTGAAAAATGGGAAAACTGCCCAAAAACGTATTTCCGCCAAAACGCACCAAAAACAATCTGGAAAAATCCCAAACGTTCACCAAAAATCCATGGAAATGTAAGGATATTCCATGAATTTAAAAGGGCCGAGTCGTTGAGGAATCCGAATGAAAAATTGTCCAAAATTATGTTTTTCGAATAGGTGGAGATATGAAAAACAACGAGAATTTCGGCGAGCTTCCACCTTTCTCTCTGCTCTGCGTCGGAGCAGGCTCAGCGTGAGGCGGTTGTAGCTGGCGTATTGACTCGGCTGTTATTGCTCGTTCGGAGCGATTGTACGGATCGAGCAAAGAGAAATAATGATGATGATGATGTCTGAAATAATGTATGTTTAACTATATAATTAAGTAAGGGTGGTATTGTAATTTCACACACATCCGTCAGTTTAGACGGATTCCGTCACTTTTCCACATTAGTTCAAAACACGAGGGGATTATGTGGGTATTATGAAACCATGAGGTAGTAAATGAGTGATTATGCCTAACCACAGGGGGTAAAAGGGAATTCGCCCTAAATTAAATGTGAGAATGAGAATATTATGATTTTTGAGATATATGGAAGAAAGCACTGACTTTGGAGCAAATTTTTTTTGGTTAATTACATTTACAACCCTCGAGGTCCGCGGAAAGTACCAAACGAATTATGTGGTTTTAGAAATTTACGGTCACTCCTTGCTGTTAAAATTGATGAAAAGACCAAAATGCCATAACTTTTTTTGTTAAAAAAATAACAAAAATATATGACTAAATATGAAATGACAATAAATACGTTTTTACTTTTTAATTCTTTGTTATAAATTATAAATTTTATATTCTTTATTGTAAATAGGTTCATCAAATTAATCAAACTTTAATCAAAAAAATTTTTTCTATATAAATTTAAAATTTTGGAAGAAAAAGAATTAATTTTGGAGAATAAAATAATTAGTTTGATTAATTAAGAAAGAAGATTTTTTCTTTTTGAATTTTTTTTGTTTGTGTCAAAAAGAAAATTTTCTTTACTTTTATTTTAATATTTAACATATGTATTGAGTTAGCTAAAACAATATAATTATTATAGATAAAGTTTTAAGGGCATATTAGGCAATACACACATATTTTTTGGTGGGAGAGGTTGATTTGTTAAACGTTTGCTTAGTTAGGGGGTGACTGTAATTTTCTGAAACCACAGGGTTCGTTTGGTACTTTCATCAAACCTCAGAGGTGGTAAATATAATTAACCCTATTTTTTAAAACAAATTAAATTGTAGCTGCTCTTAGAGCAAATTACTATGATAATTTATTTAGACTTTTCTTCTTTCTTATGTTCATGTATGCTACTATTACCATTCGATAATCACGATTTCAACGTACAATAAAAATAATAAGAGATTGAGTTTCATACCTGAACTAATTTCACATGAGTTTTTTGTCCTTATTAATTTGCAAAGCAATTAAGACTATAGATTTAGAAAACCATAAACTTATATTAAACTAGCTACTTAGTTCATAGTTTGATGGTAAGAAGTTGACTCCAAATTTTAAAGGCGAAAGGGATTTTTTGTCCATTTTTCATCTCATTCAAAATTAATATGTTTTGTTTATTTTCAATTCTCAAAACAAAAATTTTCAACTTCTTTAACCACAAAATGAAGTCATTTTAGCATTTTCAACTTCTTTTAATTTTTTTTATTTTTTTATTTATTTTATTTTATTGGCAGCGGTCAAAGATTGCCTTCCGCTAATTTATCCAAACATTTTAATTAAAAAAATTCTTATTTGAACTTTATTTTACAAAAAAAAAAACCACTAAAAAGAAAATTTATCAATCCAAACACTCAATTCTCAAAACAAAAGTATTTTCTTTGTAAAATACAACCTGATACCTCGTTTTTTGCAACTTTCAAAACAAAACATATATCTAAATAAACCCTCAAATTTCACTTTTTTTCTAGCAATATACACCTAAATGCATGTTCATAATCAAGACGGACTTTAAAAAAAAATCACAAAAAAAAATCAAAATCAACGCGTTTTTGAATTTTATTATTTTTGGCTAAACTACGTGTGTTATAACCCACACAAAAAATAGAAATATGGTGAAAATCATACAATTATTTTGACACATGCATGCATTTTTAGAGTATTAATTTAGTATTCTTTGGATTACTATTCTAATAAAAAGTAGTTTTTCTTGATTTGCGAGTAGTTCTACTTGATTTGCTTTTAGCCTTGTTGTATTAAAAATACTTTGTAATCACTTTAGTGTTTTATCTCGTTAACGGATGTTGTTTAGCAGTTAATATTTGGTTGAATTATTTGACCATCTGATGAGTTTGTAACCACCATGTTTGAGTTTATTGGAAGGCACCATGTTGATGGATTGATTAAGGGGATATATAAATTTCATATGTATCTTCTTCATTCAAGTTTATTACAATTACAAAAGAATCCTCTCTAAAGTTTGAAAATTTAATTATTGTTACTTTAACTTCTCATTTAGAATTTAGTTAACAATTTTAGTGAAGTCAATTAATTGGTGCAATATTATTAAAAATTTATTCTTTTATAAAGTATTAATTTACATGTTCTACAAACCATTAAAGGCTAGCACACACCTAATTTAGTTTTCTATTTTGTTGCCATAATTTATCACTTTCTTTTTTTTTAATTCGAAAATAAAAAAAATGGATTGTTAAAAGCATGCTTGAATAATTCTTTGAGAAATTGTGATGTCTTTTTGAAAAAACGCGAGCCTATATCCCATAAAAATGGATATTTTCAAAGATTTTACCTTGTTTCTCCATAATCTATTCATTTGCATGTTCTCCATTGAATTGAGAACAAAACAATAAACGGTTAAAAGCATAACTTACATAATATTTTAGGAATCATTATTTTCTCCAAATTAAAACACAAGAGTTTTAGGTGGAGAATTTTCAAAATTATTACCTTTTTCATTTTTTTATCATAATTATAATCTATTCATTTACACTTTCCTGGGTGAATTAGGAACAATGTTATATCATATAATGGGAAAAAAATCAAAGATTTATTTTTCACTCTTTGCGCTAATCCTATAATTTTTTTACAAGAATAATCATTTTAAAGATCGTAATTTTTTTTTTTACTTTTTGAACAATTTTTATAATATTGTTGAAAAGAAATTATAAAATTTCAATATCTTGAAATATGTGGGAAAAAAATAAGAAAGTAAATAAAATTATTCATGTATGAAATATATATTTTTGGTTAATGAATTATTTGACTTAAAAATATTATGTTGTGAAAGATTGAGATGAAAATAGCAAAAAAAGAGAAAATTAGAAATATGATTGAAGTCCCTATATTAATTAGTAATTGAAAGTTAGTGATGAGCAAAATTTACAAATTTAGTGTTGATCATACGAAGAAGTTATTAAGGAATGTGATGGTGATGCATAGTGATATATTAATAGTGATTTTGAATAAAAAAATATTTATTGTTAGATTTTACATAGTGCATTAATGAAGCGTAACAACAATGATCATATAATAAAAAAAGGATAATTAATAAAGAAAAGTTAAATACAGAGAAGAATTAATAATCTAAAATTACAACCATCAAAGTGGGAAAACAAATCAATAGTCAGAGTCACATATCCCAATAACCATCAAAGTGGTAGTAGGATCGGAAAAATGGTAGGAGGGTAGCCTTGGAGTTAGGTGGATAATGATCCCATTCTAATGATTCCCACCATTCTTTAGATCCTTCGATTGATCGAACAGTGTTAGGAGGAGGAGGAGGAGCAGGAGAAGAAGATGTTTGTCCATTGCCGGCATTGGTGGTGTTAATGTTATTCATGGGAATATAGAGAGGCAGCCTTTTTAGCTTTGGACATTTATATACACAAATTTCTTGGATGGAATCGGAGATGATGTTGATTGCCTTACAATTTTTATTCTCCAGTTGCGGCAGATTATGAAGCCTCAAGTACACTAATTTAGGAAGTCGTAGAGTTGAAGAAGAAGAAGAAGAAGAAGAAGAAGAAGGAGGAGGGTGGAATACGATTTCTTCTTCCATTCCTTCATCGTTATCATTTGTTGCTATCATTTCCTCCACTTGCTCACACTCTCTGATATGTAAACATACAAGATTTTGCAGGGTGTGGTGCTGCGACAACAACTGCACTGTGAATAGCTTCTTCAATCTGTGGCATCCATAAATAATCAAATGAGTAAGAGAGGAAAAGGTTCCTGGTGGTGGTGGAATTAATTGCTGCTTCTGCTGCTGCTGTCTTCCCCAGTTTATGAGTCCCACTAAATCCGGCAAATTAGAAAGCCTCAACATTTGCAAATTTGGTAGCACTACCAGTTCATTATCATCATAATAAAGAGGAGGAGGAGGAGAGGAGAAGTTGACCACAAACTCTACTTCTTCTGAATTTGAAATATGTAGACAAACCAATTCCTTTGATCTACGAATCAAATTGTGGAGATTACCATCTGACAACCTAAAACACTTACTCAGTTTTAATCCTGTGATGTCCTCTGGTATCAAAACCACATCCAATCCTTTTTTAAAGTGGCACCTCTCAAAATCCAACGTCTTTCCATCATCATAATTCACAAAATAACCATCTGAATCTACAAAATCACCGGATGGTGTCTCCTCCTCTACAACGCAAATATCATAGTGTTTGGGCCAACAGCGAGATGTCATGATTTCATTGTACACATCAATCAAAGATAAACCTCCTCTAAATACTTTTAATTGCTTCAATATTTGTGAATCGCAAACGTGTACCGACTTGGGCAATATAAGATGTTGAAGACGGATGAGTCTGGAAAATGTCCCTTTTGGTATTGTCTTCTTCTTCAATCTTGTCCCACCCATGTTAAGGCGTTCCAGTTTCACCAATAACTCCAACCCTTGAGGTATATCATCTATATCAGTACGAGAAAGATCCAATTCCCTCAGTTGCTTCAATTTTCCCAATGGTGGAACTGACTTGAGTTCGCCACAACATCCCAACAATAATGCAGTGAGATTCACCAGATTTGAGACAGAATTAGGCAGCTCTTTGAGATCGCTACAGTATCTCAGATCCAGAACCTTGAGTCCGTCCATGTCCCTGAAGAATGAATCTGGAATTCTTTCTATTTTGGCAGCTTTGAAAAGCAAGGTTGAGAGATTCTTACACTTGGGTGACATGTCTGAAGGAATTTCTAAACTGCGATCCTTGTTACTAAAAAAAGGTCGGGCAAAGGAAACTGCATTGAGATCTTCTGTCCATTCACTTTCCTCCACTATGCCACTCACCAAAAATCTAGGCACATCTCCCTTCATATCTCTCCTTGAGTTCCTGCCCGTTATCCTTAACGCCATATCTCTAATTAAATAATGCATCTTTATACATTCACGGCCATCAAAATCTTGAGTTTCTTCCAGCAAACAAGCCTTAACGAGCTTGTTCAAAATTGTACGACCATGATCATGTTCTGATTCCCTATTCTTCCTTCTCGGAATCAGCTCTGCCAAAATAAAGAGATTGATTAACTCCTCTCTTTCTATCTCCTCATCTTCCGGATATAGGCAGCAATACAAGAAACAATGCTTTTCAAATCCATTTAAGCGATTGAAACTCCATTCTTTGTATCCTACCAAAGATGATTTCAATTGCTCCAACGCATTTCTCCATTCATAAATACCAACCACCCCTCTCATGCTACGAGCCACCGTGATGATACCAAGAGGCAACCCACCACACCTTCTTGCCACACTCTTGGCCGTCTCTTTTACTTCTGCAGTAAGTATTCTCTTAAGGCCAAGTGTGTGCTTGAACAAATTCCAAGTTTCGTCTGCATCCAAAGTTGTCACATTAAATTCTCTTTCACAATGCATCCTATGACACAGCTGTAATGAGCGGGTAGTTAAAATCAGTCTACACTTGTTTGCGCCAAGAACAATTCCGATATTTTCTAAACAAAATTCTTGCCAAACATCGTCCAATATAAGTAGAGATTGCTGATGAGCCAATTTTGTGGACAACTGGGCAGCCCTTCGGTCTTCATCATCCTCACCAGAAAGATCAACCTTTAGGAGTATGGCAATATCATCTTGCAGCTTTTTGATACTGAATTCTTGAGACACGATCACCCAATAAACATTGAAATCCGTTTTTTCCTCCAGGAGACGATTGTGGATGTGCTTGGCCAGTGTGGTTTTTCCCACTCCTCCCTGCCCGTAAATCCCAATGTTGGATAAATCATCCGTGAACAACCAATTCCATACTATTTTCAAACCTTCCTGGAACTTGTCACCAAACAATTTTGTTGTCACCGGTGGCTCACCTGTGTTCTCATGATCATCGATCAAAAGGCCATCAAAATGCTGGCTTTGCTCCATAAGTTGTTCCACTTTTGCAACCAATTTTGCAACACTATCCCCATTGACGAAGTTCCACCAAAGTCCCACATCTGGTATCCTGTTTTCCCCATTTTGTATCATGGTTTTCAATGCATTTTCGGTTTGTTCAAAATCCTCAAACCAATTCTCAACCTCTCTTTTTCTTTTCTTTTTCCCTATTTTTTCTGCTTTTGTAACTTCCTGCTTGAACTCAAACGCTCGGCCACTCAATCTCTTGAGTTCAGTCTCTAATGTGTTGAGGCTGTCTGTTTTCCAAAAGTTTTTTCATTCATCCATCACCATATTTGTAATTGGCTCCATCTTTCTGTTTTCCTAACAAGTATATGTTAAGAGTGTCACACTGTTGAAATGGTAAGACAAATGACAATAAAAAAATCCATTTTTAACTAATATAAAATGGAGTAATTAGGCAGAGTAGATGAGTAAGACGTACGTTTAGAATCAAGAAAGAACTACATCGATCGAGTGATATAACAAAAATCATAAAACATAAAATCTTAGAATCAACTAATTTTAACAACAGTAACAGTAGTTTACAACGTTATATATCAAAACATAATCATATGAAGTTATGAACAAAACAGAAAAAGAAAAAGAAGAAGCAGTTTGTTTTGCAAGAGAAATTAAAGACACATATCAAGATATATATAATAAATACCAACCAAGATATCCTCTGATATTTGCTGGGAAAAATACCAAAAATGATATTCTTTTTACCTTTGAATGTCTCTTGCAAATCGAAATTTGTTATGCTTTGATTCCAAGAAACAGAGAAAACACCAGAGATCGAGGCTTCCAAACCCACAAACTCAACTCTCCTTTTTTGTTTTTGTTTTTTTTATTTTGAAAAGACAAATGAAAAACAATAATAATAATAATAATGTAAGATGGGAAATATGAAGAGGGTGAGGGAGATGAGTGCATATCAGTTCCCAGTGAGAAATTATTGTATTTGGAAATGGGATCTGAACTCAACAATGAACAATGGAGAGAAGTCAGTGAATGCAAACAGTGGTCTCTTTCAGCTGAGCTTTATGATAATTTCCCACACTTTTCCTCAAAACAACCAATAAAAAAGGATTTATAAGTCAAATATAAAAATGGTTGAAAATGGAATCTGAACTTAATCATTGGAGAGAAGGCAGTCAACGCAAACTGTAAGTCATTTTCTGCTGAGTTTCTTGGACTTTAGGGAGTAATTTTTTCTACCGATCCCTTCAGCTTTATGAGAATTTCGCAGACTTTTTCTCAAAGTTTGCGAAATTACACTTAACTCCCTTGTTTTAAAGTTTAGTGAATAATTAATTTTACTCCGATTTGATATTGAAAATGAATTAATTTTACTCTTTTTCTTTTTTAGGTTTAAATTAGATAATTATAACAAATAACATTCTTAGCTAAAATTACGATTCCAACCGCCATTAATTACGCCTTATATAAAACCGCCTCACAATAATTTTTGTCAGTTAAATATTTGCCACTCAACTCAATCCTTTCTACAGCAAATAGAGTTATAAGAGCCCAAAGGACATGCAACTTAAATGAAGGTAATTAGGAAAATTCAAATGCATCTTCTAGTTTTTTATATTTTAGGCCTTCCATAAAATCATTCACACTCAATAATGCCTTTGTGATGTGATATTACACTCTTTTAACTAGTTTAACATTCTTTTCCCCATAATCTGGCTAGCTGCCTTTTGCCTAGCTTTCCATTTTACAGCTAATTCTGCAATTTCAGAACTTTCAAAGGCAACTACTACTCAAAGAGGTGGAACTTAGAAATGTTTCAGATCAAGTGGCATCATTTACAAACAAGTCCCATCTTTATTGTTTACATCTTTTATTTCTCCACAGTTTAGTATTTTACTGGGAAATTTAGTTTCCAATTTGGAACACAGCAACGAATTAAGAACATAGAATCAACTAATTATAAGATGAAGAACAGTTGGACATTCATTCCAGGTTCTGGTTCCATATATAGTACTTGTGTAATCTACTTTTTATACAACGTTAATCATATATATATGAACAAAACGGAAAAAGGAAAAGAGCAACCAGTTTTGCAAGAGACAAAACCCAGATCAACATATATATATATAATCAATGCTGATGATCCCAATCCCACCAAGATATCATCTGATAATTTGCAACGAAAGATGAATGGAACTTCCAAAAAAAATAAATTATTTTTACCTTTATATATGTATCTTGCAAATCCAAAATTAATTTGTAATGCTTTGATTCCAAGAAGTAGAGAAACACGAGACGAGACGAGAGGCTTCCAAACCCACAAATTCAACCCTTTTCTTCAGCTGGAATTCTTTTTCTTTTGAAAAAGGCAAATAATGGGAGATGGGAAATATGAAGAAGAAGAGGGTGGAGGGAGATGAGTTCCCACTAGGCTGAGAAATTATTGTATTTGTATTTGGAAATGGAATCTGAACTTAACAATTAACATTGGAGAGAAGTCAGTCAACCCAAACAGAAAGAGCAGTCATTTGAACGATGTCGGTGGAGTAATTTAGGGAGTAATTTAGTCTACCTACTTTCAGCCTTCAGCTTTATGAGAATTTCGCATACTTTTCCTCAAGTTTGCGAAATTACACATAACTCCCCTGTTTTTAAATTTTAGTGTATAATTAAATTTAGTGCGATTTCATAATTATATTTTTGCATTTGATGCTTATCCATTCCTTTCGAGACAACAATTAACTCATTCAATATGTGTATGTGTATGCCTTTCAGTGTGTATTTTAGATCTTTATGTTCAAAAAACCTTCTCCTTTTTAGATCGTTTTTCCTTCTCCTTTTGTTTTTCTTTTAGGTAAAATAACAGAAATATAATTATGATCTCTTGACTGAATTTATCTTGAAAGGTTGAAATTTAAGTCTAACTCACGGGGATGTTGAAGATCCTTTTTACCATAAATGTGGATTAGTAGCATAATGGTGCAATTTCTACAAATTAGTTAATCACTCCCTGTAATTGGCAGAGTTCAGTGTCCCAATATGGTACACATAGCTCTATTGATGCATAAACTAGAGTTTATGTGGTGACTTTATTCCTTTGGAGGCACTTTGCTTAATTACTTTGATTTATTTGCAGGCCATTTTGTTGGAAGCATTAGCACCATGTAAACGTTAACCATCACGACTGAATAGACCACTGAATCCCTTAACTGGTTTTTGAGAAATGCTAATCTTGTTTTTTTTGTTTTTCATTGATCCCTGATTCCTAATTACCATGGGTTGGTACAACAATGATCATCTCTTCCGCTGTACAAAATACTCTTTCTGTTTGGTTTTACAAATGAGTGTTTGATAGTTGGAGTAGAGTGCAATTCTCGGAAATCAATTACTATGCTGTTCATCAACTTTTCTTAGGAAGAGGGGCATTTAGTAACAAACTAAGCTCAGCAATAACAAATTAAGTGAGATCAAATGGTACAGTGTACGAGTTTAAAGGGCCAACTTCTGAGGAAGTGAGTGAAATGTCTATGACCAACAAGAAACATATTTTTCCAGAGGTCAGGTTGCCAAGTCATAAATGTAAAATATAAAAAAGAAGGATCAAAATACATAGGTTTGCAACAAGTCATTAGTTCCAAGATTGACAAAATAAACCCATAAAAATTTAACTTGCAACCAGCTCACCATGACTCAGGGTTAAAGAGAAATTTAGACGATACTGCAGCAAGGGGACGGCACGTCAACACTTCCAATCTTCTTGTGCCACATACTGCACTGCTCATAAAATCAAAAGAAAAAAAATTCTTGATCAGTATTTCTGAAAATCGTAGCTCTATGCATATTGCAGAACATCTAAACCCAGCTGACCCTTGGAAAACAAAGTTACAAGTCCTCTTTGCAAAGTGCTTGACTTTGTAGTAACTTTAATACGATCACGCATACCCTCAAAAGTTATACAAACTGTAAATAGGAATTCTTTGAACATGAAGTAACATACCAATCAGCAAAATCAGCCCAAAAGAAATCGTATAGTTCTCTTGCAACATCTCCGAAGAAATATTTTTCATAACTTGCCGATACTGTGTCAATTAGCAAATGAAGTTTTGATACCTAAAGTGTTGCACGGTTCAGTTAGAATTAGAAATCATCATCAGTCATTTCCTGGAATCAATTAGATGTTTCTTACAACCCAACATTCAGCCAACGGTAGCTCAAGGACAGACTCCAGCGTATCAAACTGAGAAAGGAATAAACAAGTCTCAGCAACGTGCACTCTCTAGGAGAGAGAAATGCATCAATGATGTATCAGAATCAAACTTAGCTCAATATCTTCAGATAAAATGATGTCCTCTGCTGCTACGAGTGTTTACCAAACTTCAATATGCATTTATATCATTTATAAACATAAAAAGTCTTTCATTTCATTTTTGCTTTTTTTTTTCCAGGATACACAGATCTTTGATTTCATTAAAAAATGTTGCACATTCCTTTTGTAATTGTAAGACAATTCATAATTAATTCTCAAAAGCTAATTCGAAATATGCAGTCTATCTAAAACTTAGAAGGGATAAAAAAGTAGCAAGAAATGTCATGGAAATCCCAAAAAAACAAATGGCACTACAGACACTCAATTATTGTGACAAAAAAAATACCAAAAATACGCCTTCTTGAAGAAGCACTACTGAGATTTCTGCTCAAAGGACCCCTACCCTTATGCTTGCCAATGTTTTCAAAACCATATCAGTGAGTAAACTGTTCTGCTCCCTAGGTCCCCAACTATAATCACACAGATCCAGTCAGTACACCATTCGGGTCAAAGAGAAGTTTATCAAAACAAAACTAATAAGACCAAATCCAACCACTCTGATCTTTATGGGATCTCTCTAGTCAAATTTTTGCATTAACCCAGACCAGACTTAAAGCAATTCCCTACCAAACTGATTAAAGCAACACTAGTAACTCAAGCTAAACAGTACAAACATTAGACATAAGTGCACATATAGGCAATTAGAAAGGGAACAGAATACCCTTGCAGTCTATCTTCGCCACCTACATGATCCATCATAAATCCATGCTGGTTAACTTTTGGAACCTCAGACCCATAAGATTTAGAAAACTAGGAATGGCTCTAAAAAATTTACGCCAACAAAATTGTAAATTAACATGGGGCGTGACTTAACTTAAAAAGGATGCAGCAATATGAAGCCAAGATGCAAAAGTATTAATTCAAACTTCCATAGTTTACAGTATAGCAAATAGTTCATTTGCAGTTCAGAAGTCCACATTTCATTTTACCATTATGTAGCCTTTCACACTTGTACAGTTCAATTGAAAATTCCAGTATCATCAACTTAATAAAATGCAAACCTTACAAGCCACCAAAGCCTCCCTAGAAGAGATATCACTTTGATGAGGCAAATTTTGCAGTATAAACTTGCCAGCATTCCACAATTTATTGGTTAATGCCTTGTTAGATGCCAACCTTGTTGGGAATTAAACAGGCATAAGCAGCAACAGAAATTTAAAAATTTAATTTCGAAAATTTAAAAATTTAATTCCCTAAGCCAAGATCAGTTTAAAACAACAATATATTATTTGTTTAAAACATACCGTTTTGGTGCGCCTTTCGTACGTTTAAAACATACCGTTTTGGTGCGCCTTTCGTACTGTAGAAGCATCAACAGAACACGAACAATTAGATCAATTAGATCGTGTCTCTACAACAGAACGCGAACAATTAGATCAATTAGATCGTGTCTCTACGGTATCCACACGAACCGCGTAATCTCCTAACTCGTCTCACGAACCCGGATAGGACTTGGGTTTTGATTCTCTAAAATAACCGAGCTCGGATCGCTGTCCAAGTTTTCCCTTGTCTTACTCTGTCGAAGAGGCTAAACGATACCGTTCCAATTAAATTTGGAGACAGGCTTTAAGAACATCCCTTTTCACAAGAATTACCCACAGGCCCTCTCAAATCCCACCACAACCGCCAACACTGCCACTAAGCCTCTCAGCTTCTCTGCAAACACTTCTCTCAGCCTCTTCTCCAAAGGTAAATTCAATATTCAACCACCCATTATTGCATATTTCATAAAGTTTCTGTCTTTTTTTTTTCTACTTTCTCGGTCTATTCAAAACTCAAAACTCTGCTTAAGATTTTGCAATTTTTGTGATTTTTTTCTTGTTGGGTTTTGAATTGATTGGGATTTTGATGTTTTTCTTGTTGAGTTTTAATTTCAGGGCCTGTGAGTATCAGTCCCCTGCTTGCTTGCCAGCCACCAAAAAATGGAGGAACTTTGAGAGAGTTCAAAGGAGTCAATCGCCTCCTTTGAAACCCGTTCGAAGAAGCTTAGAGGATTTGGAGAGAGTGTCTGGACGATTTGGAGGATTGAAGAAGCTTTCCAGACCCCACATCCTGCTTAGACGAAGATAGGAAGTTGTACAGCTAACAGAGGATAGTTTGAGCTACCTCTCTCATCTTTTTCCGTATCTAGCGTTCCAGCCCTATGCCCATCTTCCACTGAGGTTGGGGGCAACTGCAAAAAAGTTGTTGCTTGTACTAGAAACCTGTAAATTGTGTAGCTTAAGGTTTATACATAGAATCTAGTAAGCTGAGGCTCGGATATGTCCAAAAGTGTTCCTGGTCGCCTTGCAGAAGAGGAGGTAAAATGACAACACATTTTAAGTTTAATGGATGTAAAAAGGATAAAAAATTGAGGTAGCTTATGTTTCCATCGCGACTGTACAAATGTTGCCTTGTGGAGATTTGATCTTTTAGGTGAGGCCAATGTTGCCTTGTGGAGAGTTGATCTTTTAGGTGAGGCCAGAAGTTTGATCATCATGTATGTTATTGACATTTTTCTTAATTGGCCGAGTATATGCTTTCATTTCCTTCATCCCTCGTGTCTTTGTTTATTTGGCATTATTAGTACATGTATTTGTGTGCTCCACTTGCAGGTTAAGTTAATAGTGTACGATTGCACAGTCTTTAGTATTGAAGTCTTGGGAGAATCTGTTGCAAATGAAATTTGTATTTTGCTTATACGAGCATTTACTCATGCTAGCGCTAGCTGTGTTGCTGCATGTTTGAGTGCAGATTTTGGCCTTTTCATGTTCAGCTATAAAAATGGCATGCATCGCACATTTTTTTTTCCATTTTCAGAATGAAAAGATGCACAATTGTGGATTTATCAACTGTAATATTTGGCCTAAATTGCAAACTTCAAAGTACAAATCTTGAATTCCAGCTGACAAGAACCCAGGATGATGATTCAATCAACGCCAATAAGCTCTGTAGAAATATTTAAAGAAGTGAACGAAAGTTACAAACACAATCTTTCAGCATCTATCAGAAAAGAAGTGGATTGGCAGTGGTCTCTAATCAGTAACATCAACGGTTTCCTCCTCAATCTTTTGTCCAAAACCTCTTGGCCCGGCTCTAGCTCTACTTCTGATCTTCCCTTTCTTACCGTTATCCTTCTTTTTAGCTGCCTCCTCTTTCTCGAATTTCTCTTTCTCCCTTTTCTGCAAGAAATCCGTCACTGCTATGTACACAACCTGACGAATGGTCAAAAACCATGACAAATCAGCAACAACCCACATGAAAAAAACCCACAATTTGAAGCAAAAACAAAAAACAATTGCAAATGAATGGAAGAAACAAGACTCAAAAGCGCTGCTACCCCAATGGTAAGAATGGATAAGCCTATGAAGGCAACGAAAAGAAGCAGTGATATGATGGAGGATCCACCCTCATCACTTGTTGACACTAATTCTTGTGCATTTTCTTCAACTGGGGTTGTGTCTAGAAGAAAAAGATTGTCCTGGATTGCCGAAAGTTTCCATCTTTGACTGAGTTCTGGAGCTGCACAGTGTGGGAATTGATACCATAATTTTCTCGTTGATGGCAATCCAGGAGGTGAAGAAATTGATAGATTAAAACTCAACAAGAAAAACATCAAAATCCCAATCAATTCAAAAGTCAACAAGAAAAAAATCACAAAAATTGCAAAATCTTAAGCAGAGTTTTGAGTTTTGAATAGACCGAGAAAGTAGAAAAAAAAAAGACAGAAACTTTATGAAATATGCAATAATGGGTGGTTGAATATTGAATTTACCTTTGGAGAAGAGGCTGAGAGAAGTGTTTGCAGAGAAGCTGAGAGGCTTAGTGGCAGTGTTGGCGGTTGTGGTGGGATTTGAGAGGGACTGTGGGTAATTCTTGTGAAAAGAGATGTTCTTAAAGCCTGTCTCCAAATTTAATTGGAACGGTGTCGTTTAGCCTCTTCGACAGAGTAAGACAGGGGAAAACTTGGACAGCAGATCCGAGCTCAAAATAACCTGTCTCACAAACCTCTCTGGGTTAAACATATATTTCTTCTTCTCCCTAGGTGCAGATAGTTAAGTTGATATTTATAGGCTTAGGGTTTCATAAAACCATAACCAAAACAGAATCCTATTCTCAATAATATTCTGATATACTTCATTAATTAATTAATTAATTAAACAGGAAACCAATTAATAGTCAAATCCTAGTCTAACTAGGAAATTAATTAAAATATATATCATATATATATATATTAATTAATTAATTATGACAAAACCAAAACTTTATCCTAGTCCAACTAGGATAGTTTATTCAATTGCTCAAATAAAATTCATTTAATGAATTTAAACGTTCTGAATTACTTACTATTCTAAGTGTGCGACCCTGTAGGTTCCCGTAATGTTGGCAATAATTGTAAAATCATATTTTATAATTATGAGGTATCTACCAACACATCATTACTACCCAAATTACAAAGAAATATATACTTGAAAGCAACCTAAACTGTGACTGATGTTACGGTAAAATCCTTTTGTTCTCGAAATCTAGATTAAACATGAGACATGGACATGCCATTCTCATATAGTTTAATCTTTATTTCTTGATTCCTGAATTAGCTAATCAAAACAAATAACAAATCATTTGGGCATGGCCATGCACTTATTACATTCCCATGTTATAGGAAGAACAAATCCCATCTTAATCACTCACAACCTACTACATAAATTATTATATATCCAATCACCATCTTTATAATCACCTTGTTAAGGGCAACGTTTGATGGAGTCAAAATATACAATTTTTTATGTTGGGCACCATGGTGACCTCAGGTCTAAGGAACAGTCATCACCATCATCACTACGAAATCATTTATGACTATCATAACATGATCCATGCAATGATTTCATAGCGGGTCGGTCCAGTACATGAATTCTCTAATTTATGCACTTATGTATTGTCCTTAATATCACATATTAATCAACCACATATTAGTCTTACCGTATTATTAATGTCCCTATTAATAATACTCGACTAAGGATATTTAAGAATATACATTATATTCTAGGGACATTATTATTACAATAATTCATATAACAATTATAAACAATTGTGAAAATAATAAAATGTCTTTTATTAATAGAATATTCAAGATAATAAAATGTCAAACAATCATCAAATGATTGTCTTTAGGACATTCATTCCAACAAACTCCCACTTTGACTAATAATACGGTAAGAGATTGAGTTGCCGAGCGTTTGATTTCAAGCAGCAAGTTACAAAAGCTTAACGAACTAGGAAAAAGAAAAGAAAAAGAGTTTTAGGTGGAGAATTTTCAAAATTATTACCTTTTTTCATTTTTTAATCATAATTATAATCTATTCATTTACACTTTCCTGGGTGAATTAGGAAAAATGTTATATCATATAATGGGAAAAAAAAAATCAAAGATTTGTTTTTCACCCTTTGCACTAATCCTATAATTTTTTTACAAGAATAATCATTTTAAATATCGTAAAAATTTTTTACTTCTTGAACAATTTTTATAATATTGTTGAAAAGAAATTATAAAATTCCAATATCTTGAAATAAGTGGGGAAAAAAATAAGAAAGTAAATAAAATTATACATGTATGAAATATATATTTTTGGTTAATGAATTATTTGACTTAAAAATATTATGTTGTGAAAGATTGAGATCAAAATAGCAAAAAAAAGAGAAAATTAGAAATATGATTGAAGTCCCTATATTAATTAGTAATTGAAAGTTAGTCATGAGCAAAATTTACAAATTTAGTGTTGATCATATGAAGAAGTTATTAAGGACTCTGATGGTAATGCATAGTGATATATTAATAGTGATTTTGATATAAAAAAATATTTATTATTAGATTTTACATGGTGCATTAATCAAGCGTAACAACAGTGAGCATATAAAAACATACCGAGTACCCCCTTGTGGTTTGCCGAAAATCCCTATAACCCCCATGTTTTATAAAAACATACCGAGTACCCCCATGTGTTTTGTGGTGAAGTAGAAAGTGGATGGAAAATGGGTCCTCTAACGGAAACGTTAAAGTTTCCCATTATACCCCCATATAAATACTCTCTTCCTCTGTCATAATCATCTTGCAGCCGGTCAAAATTGATTTTCTTCTTCTTCAATAATCATTTTTTCTCTCCCTTTCCCTTCTTTTTTTTCCGTCATAATCATCAACCCTATTGTAATCTTTTGATTTAGTTTCTCTCTCTTCAATTTCTAAACTCATTCAATAATTTGATGGCACCGAAGAGCATCTGCCAGTTCGTTATACGATCAAAGCAGTAAGACGATTTTTTAGCAAAACAGTGAGAAGATTTTCGAGCAAAGCAGAGCACAACACCATCATCACCACCAAACACAGCCACATCAATCTTAAAAGAATCCCTCATAAGTAAAACATAGTGAAAGATAGGATGAATATCATTGTTTCAGAGACACATTTATGCTCTCTTTATAATGGTCCAAATTCTGAATTTGGATTCTGATGACTTGGGAGGACTTTTATCCTACGGACACCAAATGAAGTGTCAAGTGTCAACCCTTTTTGTCTGTTCAATGACTCTAATCCATATCCCAGAAAGCCAATAATTCTCATTGGGAAATAGAAACAAAAACTTCTTTGCGAGAGCTGAACTCTATAAAATTCATGTCAGTCCCAAGTTTTAAAAAAAATCCGACTTCCATATAGCAACTCCCCATCAAATCTCCAACCAATTTCCAATCGAATTCAACCCAAATAAACCAATCAAATCCAATCCAGAAAAAAACTCACCCCAACGAAGATAATTTTGATGCAGCAATGAGCTTCATGTTTGTCCCAAGTTTAAGTTTAAAAAAAAAATCCGGCTTCCATATAGCAACTCCCCATCAAATCTCCAACCAATTTCCAATCAAATTCAACCCAAATAAACCAATCAAATCCAACCCAGAAAAAAACTCACCTCAACACTCTTCGTTGGTCATCAAATACCAATTAAATTGGTAAAAACTATTAGCTAATTGGTCTTACCCCACTGCCAAAGAATCCAAAATCGTTTTCAGAGAGATTCATGTCCACTAGCCCCAAGGAAGAATAGGAGAAATTTTTAATCCTTCATACTTATTTTCGGTGGTGATGGTATTGTGGTGACAATAGTGTTGGTGGTGTGCTTGGCAACCATGGTGTTGGTGATGACAATTTGAAGAACTTGTAAGGAGGAGGAGAAAAGAAAAGGGAAAGAGAAGAAGATGTATTGCAGGAAGAAGACGTTTGCTGATAAAAGTTGAAATAAGGGGTAATTTAGGGAATTTACAAAATTAATTGACCCTTGGTAAATCCCACTTGCAAAACAAAGCGCGTCTTATTCAGTTTCCGTTAGAGGACCCATTTTCCATCCACTTTCTACTTCACCCCAAAACACATGGGGGTATTCGGTATGTTTTTATAAAACATGGGGGTTATAGGGATTTTCGGCAAACCACAAGGGGGTTCCTGGTAATTAGCCCTATAATAAAACACATTAGAATTAATAAAGAAAACTTAAATATAAAAAAGAATTAATAATCTAAAATTACAACCATCAAAGTGGGTAAACAAATCAATAGTGAGAGTCCGAATCATCATCTGACTAGTGGGATTCAAAAAATGGTAGGAGGGTATCCTTGGAGTTAGGAGGATAATGATCCCATTCTAATGATTCCCACCATTCTTTTGATCCTTTGATCCGTGGAAGCGTCTTAGGAGGAGGAGCAAAAGAAGAAGATGTTTGTCCATTGCCGGCATTGGTGGTGGTAATGTTATTGATGGGAATATACAATGATACTGGCATTTTTTTTAACTTTGGACAACGGCGTACCACAATCTTTTGTATGGAATCGGAGATGATGCTGATTGCCTTACAATTTTTATTCTCAAGTTGAGGCAGATTGTGAAGGCACAAATCCTCTAATTTAGGAAGTTGTACAGTTGAAGAAGAAGAAGAAGAAGAAGGAGGGTGGATTACGATTTCTTCTCCCATTCCTTCATCGTTATCATTTGCTGCTATCATTTCCTCCAGTTGCTCACAGTCGCTGATATGTAACCATTGAAGATTTTGTAGGCTGTGCTGCTGCGACAACAACTGAACTGTGAATAGCTTCTTCAATCTGCGGCATCCATAAATAGACAAAAGAGTAAGAGAGGAAAAGGTTCCTGGTGGTGGTGGAATTAATTGCTGCTGCTGCTGTCTTCCCCAATTTATGAGTCCCACTAAATTCGGCAAATTATAAAGCCACAAGTATTGCAAATTTGGTAGCACTACCAGTTCATTATCATCATAAAGAGGAGGAGTAGGAGAGGAGAAGTTGACCACAAACTCTACTTCTGAATCTTCAATTCTTAGATCGACCAAATCCTTTGATCTACGAATCAAATTCCGGAGATTACCATCTGAAAACCCAAAACACTTATTGAGTCTTAATTCCTTGATGTCCTTTGCCAGCAAATTCACATCCAATCCTTTTTTAAAGTTGCACCTCTCAAATTCCAACTTGTTTCTATCAAAATCTGAATCTACAAAATCACCGGATAGTGTCTCCTCCTCTACAAAGCAAATATCATAGTGTTTGGGCCAACAGCGAGATGTCATGAATTCATTGTACACATCAATGAAAGTTAAACATCCACTAAATACTTGTAATTGCTTCAATACTTGTGAATCGCAAACGTGTACCGACTTGGCCAATATAAGATGTTCAAGACCGATGAGTCTGGAAAATGTCCCTTTTGGTATTGTCTTCTTCTTCAATCTTGTCCGACCCATGTTAAGGCGTTCGAGTTTGACCAATAACTCCAACCCCTGAGGTATATCACCAATTCTAGTTTTGGACAGATCCAATTCCCTCAGTTGCGTCAGTTTTCCCAATGGTGGAACCGACTCTAGTTTTCTACAACGTCCCAACAACAATGCAGTGAGATTCACCAGATTTGAGACAGAATTAGGCAGCTCTTTGAGATATCTACAGCCTCTCAGATCCAGAACCTTCAGTCCGTCCATGTGCCTAAAGAATGAATCTGGAATTCTTTCTATTTTGGCAGCTTTGAAAAGCAAGGTTGAGAGATTCTTACACTTGGGTGACATGTCTGAAGGAATTTCTAAACTGCGATCCTGGTCATTAAAAATAGGTCGGGCAAAGGAAACTGCATTGAGATCTTCTGTCCATTCACTTTCCTCCACTATAACATTCGCTTCTATGCCACTCACCAAAAATCTAGGCACATCTCCCTTCCTCTCTCTCGTTGAGTTCCTGCCCGTTATCCTTAACGCCATATCTCTAATTAAATCATGCATCTTTATACATTCTCGCTTAAGAACATCTTGAGTTTCTTCCAGCAAACAAGCCTTAACTAGCTTGTTCAAAATTGTACGACCATGATCATGTTCTGATTCCCTATTCTTCCTTCTCGGAATCAGCTCTGCCAAAATAAAGAGATTGATTAACTCCTCTCTTTCTATATTCTCATCTTCCGGATATAGGCAGCAATACAAGAAACAAGGCCTTTCACATCCATTTAAGCAGTTGAAACTCCATTCCAGTATGGGAAATACCTTGTCTTCCATTTCTTTGAATCCTACTGAACATGATTTCAATTGTTCCAACGCATTTCTCCATTCATATATATCAACCACCCCTCTCATGCTCCCAGCAACTGTAATGATACCAAGAGGCAATCCAGCGCACCTTTTTGCTACCTTCTTGGCAGTCTCTTCAACTTCTGGAGTAAGTACTGTCTCACCTCCGAGGGTGTACTTGAACAAGTTCCAAGCGTCATCTGTATTCAAAGTTTTCACATCAAATTTTCTTTGACAGCGCATTCTGTCACACAACTGTAATGAACGGGTAGTCAAAATCAGTCTACACTTGTTTGCACCATGAAATCTGACAGCAATTCCGATCTTTTCTGGACAAAATTCTTCCCAAACATCGTCCAATATAAGCACAGATTGCTGATGAGCCAATGACCTGGACAACATGGCAGCCCTTCGGTCTTCATCATCCTCACCAGAAAGATCAACCTTTAGGAGTTTGGCAATATCATCTTGCAGCTTTTTGATACTGAGTTCTTGAGACACGGTTACCCAGTAAACATTGAAATCTGTTTTTTTCTCTAGGAGATGATTGTGGATGTGCTTGGCCAGTGTGGTTTTTCCCACTCCTCCTTGCCCGTAAATCCCAATGTTGGATAAGTTATCGGTAAGCAACCAATTCCATATTCTTTTCAAACCTTCCTGGAACTTGTCACCAAACAATTTCGTTGTCACCCGTGGCTCACCTTTGTTATCATGATCATCAATCAAAAGGCCATCAAAATGCTGACTTTCACTGTGCTCCAAAAGTTGTTCCACTTTTGCAACCAATTTTGCAACACTATCCCCACTGTCTCTGTTCCCCCAAAGTCCCCCATCTTGAATCTTGTTTTTCAATGCATTGAATTCATCTGCCGTTTGTTCAACCTCTTCAAACCAATTCTCAACCTCTCGTTTTCTTTTCCTTTTCCCAGTTCGCTCTGTTTTTGTAACTTGCTGCTTGAAATCCGACGCTCGGCAACTCAATCTCTTCAGTTTAGTCTCTAATGTGTTGAGGTTGTCTGGCATGTTCAGAATGTTCTTCCCTTTGTCTATCGCCATATTTGCAAGTTCCTCCATCATTTTTCCCTAAGAAGTATATGTTAATAGTGTCACACTGTTGAAATGGTAAGACAAAATGACAATAAAACAAGTCCCATCTTTATTGTTTCTCCACAATTTAGTATTTTACTGGGAAATTTAGTTTCCAAATTGGAACACAGCCACGAATTAAGAACATACAATCAACTAATTATAAGATGAAGAATAGTTTACTCTGAAAGACATTCATTCCAGGTTTTGGTTCCATATACAGTACTTGTGTAATCTACTTGTTATACAACGTTAATCATATATATGAACAAAACGGAAAAAGGAAAAGAGCAACCAGTTTTGCAAGAGACAAAACACGGATCAACATAAATATATATAATCAAGGCTGATGATCCCACCAAGATATCATCTGATAATTTGCAACGAAAGATGAATGGAACTTCCAAAAAAATAAATTATTTTTACCTTTATATATGTATCTTGCAAATCCAAAATTAATTTGTAATGCTTTGATTCCAAGAAGTAGAGAAACACAGAGACGAGACGAGAGGCTTCCAAACCCACAAATTCAACCCTTTTCTTCAGCTGGAATTCTATTGAAAAAGGCAAATGAGAAACAACAAAAATAATGCGAGATGGGAAATATGAAGAAGAAGAGGAGGGTGGAGGGAGATAGTTCCCAGTGAGAAATTGTTGTGTTTGTATTTGGAAATGGAATCTCAGAAGTCAGTCAACGTAAACAAACACTAGTCATTTTCATCTCAGTTTCTTGCACTTGGGAGTTTGGAAGGAACGATGTCGGTGGAGTATTTTAGGGAGTAATTTTGTCTACGTACCTTCAGCTTTATGAGAATTTCGCATACTTTTCCTCAAGTTTGCCAAATTACACATAGCTCCCCTGTTTTAAATTTTAGTGAATAATTTATTTTAGTCCGCTTTCATAATTATATTTTTGCAGTTTATGCTTATCCATTTCTTTCGAGACAACAATTAACTCATTCAATATGTGTATGTGTATGCAGGTATGCCTTTTAGTGTGTATTTTAGATCTTTATGTTCAAAAACTAGTTTGAACCTCTTTCCGCATATTTAGATCGTTTTTCCTTCTCCTTTTGTTTTTCTTTTCTTTTAGTTTTTCCTTTTGTTTTCTTTTAAGTCTTAACTCACGGGTACGTTGAAGATCCTTTTTACCAGAAATGTGGATTAGTAACATAATGGTGCAATTTCTACAAATTAGGTCAATATATTGGCAGAGTTACAGTGTCCCAATATGGTATACATAGCTCTATTGATGCATAAACTAGAGTTTATGTGGTGACTTTAATCCAATATATACAAAGTGGTTATAGAATTGTTAACATTGACACTCATTCACTTCAAATGCAACTCTATATACTGTTACTGGTTGAATCATTTTGCATGCTGATAATGTGTATTAGCATGATATGGAGGCACTTGCTTAATTACTTTGATTTATTTGCAGGCCATTTTGTTGGAAGCTTTAGCACCATGTAAACGTGCCGTCATGGACATTAACCATCACGACTGAATAGACCACTGAATCCCTTAACTGGTTTTTGAGAAATGCTAATCTTGTTTTTTTTTGCTCATTGATCCCTGATTCCTAATTACCATGGGTTGGTACAACAATGTATGTCTATACTTTGATCATCTCTTCCGCTGTACAAAATACTTTCTGTTTGGTTTTACAAATGAGTGTTTGATAGTTGGAGTAGAGTGCCATTCTCGGAAATCAATTACTATGCTGTTCATCAACTTGTGAGGAAGAGGGGGTTATTGAATGCTATAAGGTTTTTTTCAAAGAGTTGTTGATTCGTAGATTGTAATGCCAGATTTGTCATCAGTTCTGTTGGGACATGCTGCAGTTAAAGAAAGTGTTGTGTTCTTGAAAACCATTCTTTGATTATATTGACAAACCAAAAGTTAATGGTCTTGTCTTGGCACTGGTTTCATTGATAAAAACCTTCTTCGTGTGCAAACGGCAAACGAGGGGCGACCTAATATGTTTTTCTTTTCTTATGGACTTGGTGATAATTCACAAACATCAAGATCAAGGTAGAGTGGTCTCAACAAATTCTGCTCCAGAAAGGCCTCAAGATTTCAATTTTCCTTTTGGAAAAAAACATTCATTGCATGCATTTACAACAGAAGTATAATCTTATAGTTTGATAACTATCATGCTTAACTGAAAGAGAGAATTAGGCATCAAGTGAATGAGGAACAAAATACTTACATTAGGCGAACTAAGACGAGCTATTATCCCATCATATTCCGCTTGCATTTTTACAAGGCGTTTGGAAACGCGTTCTACTTCAGCAGAGATGTCTACCATGTCGGCAAGTGGAAGATATGCCTCAAGACCTTCACTTGCAACAACATGTACCGATTCATTGGCATCCCCTGACAATCCTCTTATGTCAATAAGACCATAAACAGATCCAAACAAACATCTCAAAGATGAAAAGAAAGAGGTCCCAAAAGAAGCAAGAAAAAAAATATACATTCGGATATGCAACTTTCCATGATAAGTACATCATACAAGATATCTACCTGGGGTCGACTCTGAAAAATTGACGTGTTGCGTGTCCAATCTGGAAAGAAGAGCTAGAATTTCCCTTTCTCTCTGCATCATGCAACAAGAAGAGATTTGACATCCAATCAGATCAGATGAAAGATTCCCCGATACAAGGCATGCTTCCATTTGGCAAGAAAGTTTTGGTCGTACAATGAGAAAAAACTAACCCACAACACTATTTTGGAGACTAGCAAGTTATAAAAATCTCACATGTTATCTCTAAACAAAGGTCCCAATGTAAAACCAAAAAATAATATTAATAGGAGAAATTAGCAACGAAGACCTCTTGGTTTTTTAGGCATTCAACAAAATGGCCATAAACACAAATCTCAATGCATTGGTCTACAAATAGTGCAGTATCTAATAAGAGTGACTTTTACACAGGTTTACTACTAGAAGATTAAGCAGTAGCATGGCCAAGCATCAGAAAAGCTGATACTGCCATAGAATTCACGTCCTCTATAGGTGATATATATCCAGTATATTCAGCTCCTCATTGTCCTTCGTTCTTAGAAGGTTTCAATGAAAGCTTGGCGAAAACCAAGAAATAACTCTGTTATTGCACCGTCAATCTCAGGATGCATTCCTTGATTATGCATGCATCTTCCCCACAATTCAGCCATGGTAAACTGAATTAGACAAAGCGTGTCTAGTAGTTAATAGTAGCATTTCATTGTTTACTTGATGCAGAATGCACCTTTTATGGGATTTTGAGAAATAGCAAATTCGTGAACTTTATAGCTGTTGATCTGATTGATTTGTTATATTCTTTATTAATTCTACTTTACTAGCTAAAGCATAAAGTCCTTTAAGGATCTAGCACCCAAGGGAATATTTGTAATTTGGTGAATCATCCTAAATCACACAGCAATTTCTAAGATCAGAGATTTTTCTGGAGTGGAGCTGATTCCTAATTGCCTAGTTGCTAAGCTTCCTTGGCTATTGATTTACCCTAATCTGTAGGAAGTTTAGCCTCCAAGAGGTTTTTTTTAATCTTTTTTGTCTTTTTAGAAATGTGTTGTCATAATCTGAAGTGGGAGGTTCAAATGATATGATTTTTGAGTTTATGATGTTCTGTTAGGCGTTCTTCACTGTTCTTGTTGGCTTAAGGGTTATTCTGATATTCTGGGCTGACGAAACCAATGCTTTTGGACTTTCGGTCAAGAACTAAATGTTCAACATAAAAGCTTCATAGCAAAGGCCTAACACCTTAAATGAAACAGCAATAAGTGGAATAAGAGGCAGCGACAAGTGTCATGAAAGCTTTTATTCTTCTTTGACATTTCCAAGCATAGCACTACTTTTTCACAGTTACTTGATGTTCATTAGGAAAGGTAAAGGCAAAGAAATTCATGACAAAAAACATCCAAATAATAGTACATTATCATCAAACAGACCGGCTGAAATGAGATAAGACAGTTGGAAACTTACTGACATATATTGAAGTACTTCCGAACTTGCAACAATAGTTGCAGATATTTGCTTTGCTGGCTCAACAGAGTATTCTGCTCCAACATTTCTTATGACTCTCACCAACAAATAGAGCATTAGATCTACCAACTCAAAGAGGAAAAATGAAAAGAGTACCATCTTAAAATTGAATGGAGAAATGGCTAATATTTACCTCGAACCCCCAGTAACACGGTACTTGATGTAATATAGAAAACCAGGTTCTTCAGAATATTCTACTTCCTAGGAAGTAAAATAACTTGATATTAAAAGGCCAAATGAGAGCAGCACTAAGAACAGCTGCAACGAATGGGAACTAACAATTCAACCGAACATACCAAGTCAGAAACAGCAGTCTGTAAATTTGGGGACCAGTTGACCAGATATGAACCTGTACCAAAATCGACCACAAGATCCTTAGAGAGTACACACTCATAACAATCGGAAAACGGAACCAATAAAGGGGGTTTACACTATCAAAAATCCAGAATTACTGTAAGTTACTGCTAAGGATTCAACAATGGCTTGTCCTACTCATATACTAAGGTTGTCTACCAGCAGGACACAAGCTCGTTAATTTCAACTTGAAGAGAGAATAATCTATACCTTGATAAATTAGGCCTCTCTCATGAAGCTGAACAAAGGCCTCAACAACAGCTCCTGCAAAACTTGAACTCATCAATTTACTTGGATAATTTTGTGATGATCTAAAAGGTATTAAGAATGTCTATTTAGAAGATAATCTGGCCAGAAATATCTATTCATTAGTAGAAAACGCAACTGTAAGACAGAGAAAATAATAGAAAACACGATTCAGACGAATCATGACAAACATTGTGCAATTCAAAACCATTATGTATATCAATTTTCCTAGTAGCAAATAGCAATAATATTCAATAGGAGTATTTGGGTTGAAAGAGCCTTACTACTCAAATCTGCATCAAGTGTAAATCTTTCTCTGCTCCAATCACATGAGGCACCAAGTCTCTTAATCTGATTTGTAATTGTTCCACCATACCTGAGAGTGAAAAGCCATTTACAAAAATAAGAGAAACAAATAATGGACCCTAACTCCACCATAAGCACCAAGAATTCCTCATAGTGACATAATAAGCATAAAATTGACAAAAGTTTGACTTGGGATGGTATATGAAACAACTCAGATGTTTGATCTTCTACTGAAATTGAATGGTAAATTCAACTGTAAATATCAATTCATCTAGGTAACAAAATGATGTGCTTCAATCAGGCAGAAGTTCCTTTCAATTAACATCCACTAGCAAATAAATGTTTGCGAAACCGCCAATAAAACTTTACAGGCAGACCGAAATTTTTTCCAGTACAGAAGCCTCCGTCACAGCCATTACAAACAAATTACTACTGGATTATATTTGTAGATGCTCTTATGAAACATATCTATTGCATCAATCTAGTCCTTCCATATGACAATAAGAATGTGTGGACTACAAGCTCTTTCGCTCATAATGCGATGAACATGTTAGTATCGGCTCACAGGAATACTCAATTGGTAATTCACCAAAACCAGGCAGAGATAGGAAACAGTATATAGATATCTGCAAACTCTTGTGTTCTTGAGACAGCATCTTTCTTGTGGCTAAATATTTAGCAGCATTATCTCTTTCTCAAAGACACGTAATTCTATATTATTGAGCAATTCACTTATCCAAATTTTCTTCTTTAGTGGAATCAGCTCACTCTCATTTCACATCAGAAATTTTCTTCTACATTATCTTTCTTTTAGTCAAAATTCCTCTACTGCCAGCCCTCATCATTGGTAACAAAACTACTCTCACAGAGACTGCCTAAATTAAACTCCTATTCACTCTCCCGCTTGTAGTTGCATCCTATCTGAACTCTAAAAGTGGATGTTGCTAGATGCCAACCTTGTTCATCACTTTGGACAAAGTGTCGTCTGTCAATAGACTAATTCACAGATTAAAATGCAGGAGTTTAAAAGTCTATAAGTGTAGGACTCATTCCACTAAAAGAGTATCTTAGACTCATCATAAAATAAACAGGGACTCAAAATATGCTTCAGAATTTCAAACCTCCTACATATACATACTCAAGGTCGAGGCTCCTACTCAGGCAACAAGACTTGATCAGTTCCACTCATGCTTTTCTTATGCTATGATGGTTGTCCTAATTAGTCTACTTTTTTCAAAGCGATTCACACTTCTGTAGTGAAGATGCAGCAAAGTTTCATTCATTAAAAAAAAAAAAAAATTCCAGTTTCTGATTCTATGATTCAATTCCTCAGCCCAACTATCTTGTTCGTATTTTTGTTTTATTTTAAAATAATAGCAGCATGTTAAGAGTGTATTCGAATTAAGCTCTCACTAATTGCTTCTAGCTGGAAAAAGAAATTCTTGAAAGAAAAATTCAAAACCATGTTTGGTTATTTATAACTTAATGCACTGCATACCATAGGCATCTTCTTTTTCTTGAATAAATAATACTTGGAAACAGTACAAGGTAAAAGAACGAAGAAAGCTGTAAGATACAGTTGCAACTTCTTGGATACATAATACATGAAAACAATACAAGGAAAGGAAAAAAAGAAGGAAAAATTCTCCAAGAAACTTGCTATACATGGGATAAAAATGAGCCAAGCATGGCCCCTGTCTATCCCAGCCCCTTTTCATTCTTTAAGGAGCTTCAGACGAGCTCAAGTTTAGATGGCAACCTTTTCATTAGAGTCTGCATGAACTTGATGCTGAGCATAACAAGATGTCTCAGAATTTATAAATAGTGGTTCCATGATTATTAGATTGGCAGGAACTGAGCTTGAAGAATGGACTCTTAACACATATCTAACAGAGGAGTGGAAGTTCTTGTACACCACTTTCAACAGGAAAGCAGAACATGAGTTTCAATTGGAGCAGATTTTGAACCCTAACAGACCTAAAAGAGTAGCATATTGGGTTTGAAAGCAGCCAATAAAAGCATCCTCAGAGGTGAGAAGTATACAAAGAGGAAGAAGATATAAGTATGTGGCGGTTACTTATGTCCAAATATCAAAAAACAACATGCTGCCAACTAGTTCACTGCCAAATAACAGGCAAGTTGTGGACATGCTCTCTAGTTAATTGCATGTGTGGTTGGGAGTGTTAGGGAGCATGAAAAACTTGCTGACAATAAAGAACCTCCATAGCAGATAAAAAGATGTATGATATCTTGAAAACATTGTCCATTGTGCATCCTTAGGGTTCTCTGGAGAGAAAAAAATGTCGGGCCTTCAATGGAGTACACAAGAACATTGAACAGATCTCAATGATCTTACCGCTGTCAACCAAGAAGAATGACAAAGACCAAATTCTGCTAAATATTTATGTCACAAGGATTTCAAATCTCCTTGACTCAAGAGTATGACAAACAAATAAATGTGTGTGATAAAAGAAAATAATTGCCAATTGCTAGACAACTCATGCAAGGGAGAGAAGTCAAGATAAAGATTTAGAAGGAAGAACAAACATATTTACTTCTCTTTCCACTCCCAGACTCGTTTTATAAACTCTTCTCTTCCCAAATCAATCCTTTTTATTCCTTCAGCCGCCAGCATTCTCTCCACAACCAGCTGAAAGTAAAAGAAATTAGATCCACAGAAAAGTCAAACTGATGAAACTGTAGACATAAAACAAACACTATACGCAAGCGGAAAAAGCAACAGTCTCATAGCTTTGTTAAGATTACAAGAATAAGCACCATTAGAGTAGTGCCAGAAAAGAAGGAGAAAATCAATTAATGACTCATGAATACAAAATCTGATACAAAGTATATCTTTCAGGTATGGAGAAAACCTGAGTTGCAATACCAGCATGATCTGTACCGGGGACCCAGAGTGTAGGTCTTCCCTTCATCCGATTGAATCTAACCATGATATCCTGCAAACATTTCCAGTAACACAACAGATAAAACGTAGAAATATAAAGTGGAAAACAGAAAGGCAAAATATAGAGAGGGACTTTTCTTGCAACCCACAGAAAGAATAATATAAAACAAAAACAGAGCAAAGAAAAACATTTGATTTGATATTCATTAGCTTGGAGGTTAATTTAATTTGTAAGTGATCTAAAGTAGCTAAAAGCATTCTAATTTGAATCACTGTGCCACAGTTAATGATGCAAGCAATCAAGAACAAGTTTTGGCGATGCTCATGCAGAGCATAGAAGGTAGACAGAAACCCACTCTCCTAAAATATCCAAGGCAGGCAATGAAATCTTTGGAACTTGAATATTCAATACTTAGAAGGACCAAATCCTTTGATCTACCAATCAAATTGTGGAGATTACCATCTGACAACCTAAAACACTTACTCAGTTTTAATTCTTTGATGTCCTCTGGTATCAAAATCCACAGAATTAGGCAGCTCTTTGAGATCGTAACAGTATCTTAAATTCAAAACCTTGAGTCCGTCCATGTCCCTGAAGAATGAATCCGGAATTCTTTCTATTTTGGCAGCTTTGAAAAACAAGGTTGAGAGATTCTTACACTTGGGTGACATGTCTGAAGGAATTTCTAAACTGCGATCGTCGCCATAAAAAAAAGGTCGGACAAAGGAAACTGCATTAATATCTTCTGTCCATTCACTTTCCTCCACGATAACATTAGGTTCTATGCTCCTCACCAAACTCATTTTTTTTGGATTGATCACTACATTGCATGTTCCTTATTGATATTTGAAAATTTGGGTATTTTTTAATAAAAGAAATGTGTTCTATAACTCACAAACAGCTGTAATTTTTTAAAAAAATTTAGTAATCCTTTTTATTAGAGTAATCACTAGATTGTATGTTGCTTACTGAAATGGGTGAAAAAACGGGTCATTTTTTTACATAAAATAGTGTGCTATAACTCACAAAAAGCTGTGATTTTTCAAAAAAATTGAGTAACTATTTTTTTCGATTAATCACTAGATTGCATGTTCCTTATTAATATTGGCGAAGAAATGCGTCATGTTTACAAAAAAAAACATGTGCTATAACTCACGAAAATTTGTCATTTTTGAAAAAATTTGAGTAACTTGTTTGTTTGGATTAATCACTAGATTGGATGTTCCATATCAATATTTTTAAAATTTTAGGTGTTTTTCTTATAAAAAAAAATGTGTGCTATAACTCACACAAAAGGTTGTGATTTTTTTAAAAAAATTAGTAATTCTTTTTGTTAGATTAATCACTAGATTGTATGTTCCTTATTGAAATGGGTGAAAAAAATGGGTCATTTTTTATATAAAATCGTGAGCTATAACTCGCCAGAAGTTGTGATTTTTCAAAAAAATTGAGTAACTTTTTTTTTGGATGAATCACTAGATTGCATGTTCCTTATAGATATTGGTGAAAAAATGGGTCATTTTCACCAAGAAAAGTGTGTTATCACTCACGAAAATTTGTCATTTTTGAAAAATTTGAGTAACTCTTTTTTTTTATATTAATCACTAGATTGCATGTTCCTTATTGAAATGGGTGAAAAAATGGGTCATTGTTTAGATAAAATCGTGTGCTAAAACTCAGCCAAAGTTGTGATTTTTCAAAAAAAATTAAGTAACTCTTTTTTTGGATTAATCACTAGATTGCATGTTCCTTATTGATATTTTTGAAAATTTGGGTCTTTTTTAATAAAAGAAATGTATTCTATAACTCACAAACAGTTGTGATTTTTTAAAAAAATTTAGTAATCCATTTTGTTAGAATAATCACTAGATTGTTTGTTGCTTATTGAAATGGGTGAAAAAATGGGTCATTTTTTACATAAAATAGTATGCTATAACTCACAAAAGCTGTGATTTTTCAAAAAAATTGAGTAACTATTTTTTTCGATTAATCAGTAGATTGCATGTTCCTTATTGATATTGGCGAAAAAATGTGTCATTTTTACCACAAAAAAAAACATGTGCTATAACTCACGAAAATTTGTCATTTCTGAAAAAATTTGAGTAACTCATTTGTTCGGATTAATTACTAGATTGAATGTTTCATATTAATATTTTTGAAAGTTTAGGTGTTTTTCTTATAAAAAAAATGTGTGCTATAACTCACACAAAAAGTTGTGATTTTTTTAAAAAAATTAGTAATTCTTTTTGTTAGATTAATTACTAGATTGTATATTTTTTTTTAATTAAATATATTTATATCATGAACAAAATACGGTGCCGGATATACCCGTTCACACCGATACAAAACGATAATCTGGATTCGAACTCCATTACACGAAATCCTCACAGAATTAAAAGAAAAACATTACATTTTATCAGAACCTAACTAGTGGCTCAAGATTATGTTCATAAAGACTAAGAACAAACCTACTTAAGAGCCTTTCCAAAGTAGATGAGTTCTTAATCCCCTAATTCAGACTACCTGAAGGTGACATGGCCTATGCGGTGCTCATCCCACAATAAACCACATCAGAGGATCACCAGAGCTTCCACACAATCCAAAGCACATGGTAGTAACAAAGAGCTCTGATTCACCACACTTCTTAGTGTACACTGGGATGCAATGGATGTTTGTTACAGCAGTTACACTCACAAGCCATATGCAATACAAATCCAACCTCAGGAGACTTGCCACATCAAATGCAGATCATTAAACCAAGGGAAGCTCCAAGTAAACAGAGCAAAATTTCAGTGCCTAGCACTAAATACAGCAAAAACGATGTTGGTGAAAGGGTCTTCTGGGCAGCATCTCCCCTGTTTTCAATAGAGTCAATCCACAGCCTTTCACCAACAAAAGTTGCCCACACTCCACTCCATCAAGTCACGATCAGCCAACAAATCATTCCACCCAATATTACAAGCAGCAGACCACACTTAGAGAAATATGACGGCAAAATAGCCTTAACATCAGCAGGCTATGGCCATACAATCAACATACAATTTCAGATAAGGCATTCTCAATTCCAATCAATATAACAGCTCTACTGTTCCCTCCAGTGTTTCGCCTTGGAATAACAGTTACGGGGGTTGCGATCCCTTAACTTCATTCCATTGAAATGGATGAAAAAATAGGTCATTTTTTATATAAAATTGTGAGCTATAACTCACCAGAAGTTGTGATTTTTCAAAAAAATTGAGTAACTTTTTTTTTGGATGAATCACTAGATTGCATGTTCCTTATTGATATTTGTGAAAAAATGGGTCATTTTCACCAAAAAATGTGTGCTATCACTCACAAAAATTTGTCATTTTTAAAAAATTTGAGTAACTCATTTTTTTTATTAATCACTAGATTGCATGTTCCTTATTGATATGGGTGAAAAAATGGGTCATTTTTTAGATAAAATCGTGTGCTATAACTTACCAAAAGTTGTGATTTTTTAAAAAAAATTGAGTAACTCTTTTATTGGATTAATCATTAGATTGCATGTTCCTTATTGATATTGGCGAAAAAAATAGGTCATTTTCACCAAGAAAATTGTGATATCACTCACAAAAATTTGTCATTCTATTGAGTAACTCGTTTTTTTATTAATCACTAGATTGCATGTTCCTTATTGAAATGGATGAAAAAATTGGACATTTTTTAGATAAAATCGTGTGCTATAACTCACCAGAAGTTGTGATTTTTCAAAAAAATTGAGTAACTTTTTTTTGGATTAATCACTAGATTGCATGTTCCTTATTCATATTTTTAAAATTTGGGTATTTTTTTATAAAAGAAATGTGTAACACCCCGATTTCCGAGGACCGAAACACGCCGTAACCTCAAGATTTAGTTTCCATAATCTTGAGATCACAAGGCTCCTCTTAATGTCATTACTCAATAATAATGTAAAACTAATACTTAATAAATCATCCTTACAAAACCATAGTTAATAAAAATCCATCATAAATACTCAAAACATAGTCATGGGTCTAAAACCCATAAATTATTCCAAAGTTCCTATGCTAAGTACTTGATTTCTTCATCCTTCATCATTCCCAGACCCCGGTCTCATCCTTATCTACTCCATTGACTTCAGCTGTAAAATATTATATATATATATAAAAGAATGAGCAAATCGCCCAACAAGTAAACCCTAGATCATTTAAAATAGTCATACTTTTCAAAATAATGTCTTTTCAATATAGCATATAATCAAACAAACACCCATCAGTAATCGTCTTTCATAATAACATTAACTTATTCGTAAACATTTAATCAAACAAACAATCATCAATAATCGTCTTCGTAATAGTCTTGACTTATTCCTTACTTAGACTTTCATATAATTTGTACATTCATACACATGCACACGCACATATACGCATATATTATTTTTATTATTTACGTGAGACATCTTAATGAATGATTGACCATGACATAACATGTATTCACAGCTTACTAAGTACTCAGCCTAGCTGTTATTCCCGCTAGGTCGGCCATTATCTCTTGGGTCAAGTACATGACTTTCATTATCTCTCTTGGGTCAAGTACATGACTTTCATTATCTCTTGGGTCATATACATGACTTTCATAGATCCCCCTTGAGTCGAGGATCTTCATTACATAATCTAATCCTCTTTGAATCGAGGATTAATTATGTCGTGACATAACATGTTCGGAACACGTGTTTCTACCGTTAGGACATGTAAGTCATAGAACCATTCTTTAAGTTTATCATTAATTATGACTACCGATTTAAATAAGAATAATCATCACATATTTAAATAATCATTAATTTATGATCACAGATTAAATCACCACATATATAAATATAGTAATTAAAAACACTTTCATGCTTACAAGAAAATTATTCCTAATCAGTATACATACTGTTCCAGAATAATGAATAACTTACATGCAATTATTATTAATCATTGTATATCTGATTGTAGTATATTAAATAAGCTTTCATGCAATTACTCCTAATCAGTTTAGTATGATTACTGTACCAAAGGAGCTTAGCTCCAATGGTATGTCGAATCCTACCAGGATCGTCTCCCTTAAGTGGGAGTGTGGTCTCCCTGTATGGGAGTAATAAATAATATAAAAAAAAAAAAAAAAAGTTTAGTATGATTACTGTGTATTGAATATATATTAATTATACATATCAAATAAGTCAACTATTCCTAATCATTGTAGTATGATTACCGTGTATATATTAAATCACTTTCTTGCAGTTATTCTTTAATCATCATACACATCATCACAGTATATTAAATAACTATTATACAATTATTACCAATCATTAATACGCATGATTACTATATATTAAATATATATCAGTTAGTCTTATCGAGTGCATTAAGTAGTTTTCATGCTTACTGTCCCCAATTATTACATACACGTTTATAGAATAATAGACATATTTCTTTAATACATATGAACTATTCAAATCTTGATCACTTGAATATCACTTATATATACATAAGTGTTTTAAAAAATTTCTATCATGATTATATAATCATTACCAATCATGATATACATATATATATATATAGTTCTGATCATCTGTACATATATTCATCTATATATATATGTAAATTTCAATCATGACTTCATACGTGTGTGTATATATATATATATCAATCAATTCTATCATAACTACGTTCACCTCTTCTGCTCCTTACACACTCAATCATCATAAAGAATTCCTAAATTTTTCTTACGAAACTATATACATAAATCTTAATATGAATCATAATAGTAATTAAAAAGATCTAGAAAATTTTTAACTATAGAAGGGATCTAGAATTTACTTACAAGAACTACTTTTATGAAAACAGTACGTTCTCATTAAGAAATTTAATTCTTCATTTTGTACAAGAACACATGCAATTAATCACTTTGTATGCCTAATCATTTTAAAAGAAAACTTTTATGATCACATAATCATTATCGAATTAATGCAGTCATCAAATATATACATATCTGTCATATAACTCACGAAAATTTGTCATTTTTTAAAAATTTGAGTAACTCGTTTGTTTTGGATTAATCACTAGATTGCATGTTCCTTATTGATATTTTTTAAAATTTGGGTATTTTTTTATAAAAGAAATGTGTTCTATAACTCACAAACAGTTGTTATTTTTTAAAAAAAATTAAGTAATCCTTTTTGTTAGAATAATCACTAGATTGTATGTTGCTTATTGAAATGGGCGAAAAAACGGGTCATTTTTTACACAAAATAGTGTGCTATATCACACAAAAAGCTGTAATTTTTCAAAAAATTTGAGTAACTATTTTTTTAGATTAATCACTAGATTGCATGTTCCTTATTGATATTGGTGAAAAAATGCGTCATTTTTACCAAATAAACATGTGCTATAACTCACGAAAATTTGTCATTTTTGAAAAAAATTGAGCGACTCGTTTGTTTGGATTAATCACTAGATTGCATGCTCCATATTAACATTTTTTAAATTTTAGGTGTTTTTCTTATAAAAAAAATGTGTGCTATATAACTCACACAAAAAGTTGTGATTTTTTTTTAAAAATATAGCAATTCTTTTGTTAGATTAATCACTAGACTGTATGTTCCTTATTGAAATGGGTGAAAAAAAAATGGTCATTTTTTTGTATTAAATCGTGTGCTATAACTCAACAGAAGTTGTGATTTTTCAAAAAATATATGTAACTCTTTTTTTCGATTATTGACTAGATTTCGTGTTCCTTATTGATATTGGTGAAAAAATGGGTCATTTTCACCAAGAAACGTGTGCTATCACTCACGAAAATTTGTCATTTTTGAAAAATTTGAGTAACTCGTTTTTTTTATTATTCATCACTAGATTGCATGTTCCTTATTGAAATGGGTGAAAAAATGGGTCATTTTTTAGATAAAACCGTGTGCTATAACTCACTATAAGTTTTGATTTTTCAAAAAATTGAGTAACTCTTTTGTTGGATTAATCACCAGACTGCATGTTCCTTATTGATATTGGTGAAAAAGTTGGTCATTTTTACCAAGAAACGTGTGCTATAACTCACGAAAATTTGTCATTTTTTAAAAATTTGAGTAACTCGTTTGTTTTGGATTAATCACTAGATTGCGTGTTCCTTATTGATATTTTTGAAAATTTGGGTCTTTTTTTATAAAAGAAATGTGTTCTATAACTCACAAACAGTTGTTATTTTTTAAAAAAAATTTAGTAATCCTCTTTGTTAGAATAATCACTAGATTGTATGTTGCTTATTGAAATGGGTGAAAAAACGGGTCATTTTTTACACAAAATAGTGTGCTATATCTCACAAAAAGCTGTAATTTTTTAAAAAAATTTGAGTAACTATTTTTTTAGATTAATCACTAGATTGCATGTTCCTTATTGATATTGGTGAAAAAATGCGTCATTTTTACCAAATAAACATGTGCTATAACTCACGAAAATTTGTCATTTTTGAAAAAAATTGAGTGACTCGTTTGTTTGGATTAATCACTAGATTGCATGCTCCATATTAATATTTTTTAAATTTTAGGTGTTTTTCTTATAAAAAAAATGTGTGCTATATAACTCACACAAAAAGTTGTGATTTTTTTTTTTAAAAATAGCAATTCTTTTTGTTAGATTAATCACTAGACTGTATGTTCCTTATTGAAATAGGTGAAAAAAATGGGTCATTTTTGTATTAAATCGTGTGCTATAACTCAACAGAAGTTGTGATTTTTCAAAAAAATTAAGTAACTCTTTTTTTCGATTATTGACTAGATTTCGTGTTCCTTATTGATATTGGTGAAAAAATGGGTCATTTTCACCAAGAAACGTGTGCTATCACTCACGAAAATTTGTCATTTTTGAAAAATTTGAGTAACTCATTTTTTTATTATTAATCACTAGATTGCATGTTCCTTATTGAAATGGGTGAAAAAATGGGTCATTTTTTAGATAAAATCGTGTGCTATAACTCACCAGAAGTTTTGATTTTTCAAAAAATTGAGTAACTCTTTTGTTGGATTAATCACCAGACTGCATGTTCCTTATTGATATTGGTGAAAAAGTTGGTCATTTTTACCAAGAAACGTGTGCTATAACTCACGAAAATTTGTCATTTTTTAAAAATTTGAGTAACTCGTTTGTTTTGGATTAATCACTAGATTGCATGTTCCTTATTGATATTTTTTAAAATTTGGGTCTTTTTTTATAAAAGAAATGTGTTCTATAACTCACAAACAGTTGTTATTTTTTAAAAAAAATTTAGTAATCCTCTTTGTTAGAATAATCACTAGATTGTATGTTGCTTATTGAAATGGGCGAAAAAACGGGTCATTTTTTACACAAAATAGTGTGCTATATCTCACAAAAAGCTGTAATTTTTCAAAAAAAATTGAGTAACTATTTTTTTAGATTAATCACTAGATTGCATGTTCCTTATTGATATTGGTGAAAAAATGCGTCATTTTTACCAAATAAACATGTGCTATAACTCAAGAAAATTTGTCAGTTTTGAAAAAAATTGAGTGACTCGTTTGTTTGGATTAATCACTACATTGCATGCTCCATATTAATATTTTTTAAATTTTAGGTGTTTTTCTTATAAAAAAAATGTGTGCTATATAACTCACACAAAAAGTTGTGATTTTTTTTAAAAATATAGCAATTCTTTTTGTTAGATTAATCACTAGACTGTATGTTCCTTATTGAAATGGGTGGAAAAAAAATGGGTCATTTTTTGTATTAAATCGTGTGCTATAACTCAACAGAAGTTGTGATTTTTCAAAAAAATTAAGTAACTCTTTTTTTTCGATTATTGACTAGATTTCGTGTTCCTTATTGATATTGGTGAAAAAATGGGTCATTTTCACCAAGAAACGTGTGCGATCACTCACGAAAATTTGTCATTTTTGAAAAATTTGAGTAACTCGTTTTTTTATTATTAATCACTAGATTGCATGTTCCTTATTGAAATTGGTGAAAAAATGGGTCATTTTTTAGATAAAATCGTGTGCTATAACTCACTAGAAGTTTTGATTTTTCAAAAAATTGAGTAACTCTTTTGTTGGATTAATCACTAGACTGCATGTTCCTTATTGATATTGGTGAAAAAGATGGTCATTTTTACTAAGAAACGTGTGCTATAACTCACGAAAATTTGTCATTTTTTAAAAATTTGTGTAACTCGTTTGTTTTGGATTAATTACTAGATTGCATGTTCCTTATTGATATTTTTGAAAATTTGGGTCTTTTTTTATAAAAGAAATGTGTTCTATAACTCACAAACAGTTGTTATTTTAAAAAAAAAATTAGTAATCCTATTTGTTAGAATAATCACTAGATTGTATGTTGCTTATTGAAATGGGCGAAAAAACGGGTCGTTTTTTACACAAAATAGTGTGCCATATCTCACAAAAAGCTGTAATTTTTCAAAAAAATTCGAGTAACTATTTTTTTAGATTAATCACTAGATTGCATGTTCCTTATTGATATTGGTGAAAAAATGCGTCATTTTTACCAAATAAACATGTTCTATAACTCACGAAAATTTGTCATTTTTGAAAAAAATTGAGCGACTTGTTTGTTTGGATTAATCACTAGATTGCATGCTCCATATTAACATTTTTTAAATTTTAGGTGTTTTTCTTATAAAAAAACATGTGTGCTATATAACTCACACAAAAAGTTGTGATTTTTTTAAAAATATAGCAATTCTTTTTGTTAGATTAATCACTAGACTGTATGTTCCTTATTGAAATGGGTGAAAAAAAATGGGTCATTTTTTGTATTAAATCATGTGCTATAACTCAACAGAAGTTGTGATTTTTCAAAAAAAATAAGTAACTCTTTTTTTCGATTATTGACTAGATTTCGTGTTCCTTATTGATATTGGTGAAAAACTGGGTCATTTTCACCAAGAAACGTGTGCTATCACTCACGAAAATTTGTCATTTTTGAAAAATTTGAGTAACTCGTTTTTTTATTATTAATCACTAGATTGCATGTTCCTTATTGAAATGGGTGAAAAAATTGGTCATTTTTTAGATAAAACCGTGTGCTATAACTCACCAGAAGTTTTGATTTTTCAAAAAATTGAGTAACTCTTTTGTTGGATTAATCACTAGACTGCTTGCTCGTTATTGATATTTGTGAAAATGTTGGTCATTTTTACCAAGAAACGTGTGCTATAACTCACGAAAATTTGTCATTTTTTAAAAATTTGAGTAACTCGTTTGTTTTGGATTAATCACTAGATTGCATATTCCTTATTGATATTTTTTAAAATTTGGGTCTTTTTTTTTTAAAGAAATGTGTTCTATAACTCACAAACTGTTGTTATTTTTTTAAAAAAAATTAGTAATCCTTTTTGTTAGAATAATCACTAGATTGTATGTTGCTTATTGAAATGGGCGAAAAAACGGGTCATTTTTTACACAAAATAGTGTGCTATATCTCACAAAAAGTTGTAATTAATTTTTCAAAAAAATTTGAGTAACTATTTTTTTAGATTAATCACTAGATTGCATGTTCCTTATTGATATTGGTGAAAAAATGCGTCATTTTTACCAAATAAACATGTGCTATAACTCACGAAAATTTGTCATTTTTGAAAAAAATTGAGGGACTCGTTTGTTTGGATTAATCACTAGATTGCATGCTCCATATTAATGTTTTTTAAATTTTAGGTGTTTTTCTTATAAAAAAAATGTGTGCTATATAACTCACACAAAAAGTTGTGATTTTTTTTTTAAAAAATAGCAATTCTTTTTGTTAGATTAATCACTAGACTGTATGTTCCTTATTGAAATGGGTGAAAAAAAATGGGTCATTTTTTGTATTAAATCGTGTGCTATAACTCAACAGAAGTTGTGATTTTTCAAAAAAATAAGTAACTCTTTTTTTCGATTAATGACTAGATTTCATGTTCCTTATTGATATTGTTGAAAAAATGGGTCATTTTCACCAAGAAACGTGTGCTATCACTCACGAAAATTTGTCATTTTTGAAAAATTTGAGTAACTCGTTTTTTTTATTATTAATCACTAGATTGCATGTTCATTATTGAAATGGGTGAAAAAATGGGTCATTTTGGGTTTTATTTCTTTAATAATTCTTGTTTTTTTTGCATTTTTTTCTGTTGCTGATTGGATTTCATTTTGACATCCATCCATCTCTTTAAGGCATGCAATAGAGACTGAATCCGTTATATTGAGACTCCATTCTGTAAAGAATACAACGGAGTCTTGACATATTCTTCTGCATATTTCAAAAAACTTTTTAAGAAAGAATCGACCCAAAGAAAAAAAAAACTCCTTTTAGTGAATTCAAAACAAATCATTAGAATCCAAAATCTCAATCACTAGTTCCAAGTACACGGCAAGCAACGCTTGGTTTATGAGAAGTATAGAACTGTTTCAAGCAAATTTTAGCAAAAGCAATTCCTTATTCTTGTCTTCTTGAGATTACACACAACCCCTGCATGGATAACCAAAAACCCACTAAACAAACCCAAAGTTCCCACCTTTAAATGGTAAAAGGAAACAATATGAGAAAACAAAACATTTCTGACGGAAAAAAACAAACCTGGCCACCGCAAACATCTTCACAAATGTCATCACTTTTCTTTGAAGTGTAATAACCATCAGACATCATAGGGTCCTTAATTAACCTGTATGCGGCAAAACATACCAAAAGAAAATGTTCTCTCCCTTCCTCCTCCTCCTCCCTCCTCAATTTCTCACCCTCTTTTCCAAATTTCTTCAATTTCTGGATAACAATTATCGATTTCTCGAGGATTGCAGAGGACGACGGAGGAAATACAAAGATATCCTCAGAAAGCCCCGATCAAATTACAGACTTGATAAACAAAAATTTGGAAATTGCTCGTAAACAATCACTGATAAATTGGGGTTGCATGGATTCTAGTTTCCTTGTATTTTTTTAATTATTGGATGAATTAGTAACGGACCACGTGAGATTCCTCGATCTGTTAAATATCAAACAATTCTGTGAAATGTATTTAATTGGACAAATTTTAGAACATTAGGGACTTCCTTGGTTAAAAAATAATATTGGGGACTAATTTTGCCACTCTCTATAATATTAGTAATTTTACTACCTAAACGTAATAAATAATCATCAACCTTCCCATGCCATTCCCATTCCCATGGTGGCTAGCTACTACTGGTTCTATTACCAAACTCTTGGGAGCCCAGCATTTAATTTATACCCCAAATGTAGTTCTCTCTTTGGTTGGTTGGTTGGTCGGTCGTGCTTCCTTCATTTCACATTTTTCACGCACTGCTCAGTATAGCCTTCGCATTGATGTTTCCAGCTAATTTTCGATCTTCACAAATGTATATATCAATGGATTTCGTCCACATACTCTTCCCAAGTTCTATCTTCAAAAACTTCTTATCTTTGTACCTCCAGGCTCCTATCTATGTAGAGTACTCTCTTCATGCTCAACATCAGCATACATTAGAAAAACTTAAAAGACGACATGAGCCCTTGTCAGAATAGTCATCACCTAGTTATTAAGTGCCTAAAAGAATTGAATGTCAAGAGTTTAATTCCTGCCTTCAACAAAAATTCCCTCCTATTTATAGACAAATGCGATAGAGGAATATTTGTGGAATTTTAAGTCTCTCGGGACATATACGCAAGTGAACAAGGGCTTATGGTACCTACGCATAGGAGTGAGGCCGGTCACGCGCAGGAGTGAGGCCGTGTGAGACCGGTATTCGCTGGAGAAGCATCCTCTAACACTTTGGAGGGAGTAATGATTTGGTGATGAAATGTTGAAAACTAGCACTGGTACCCAACTTGTCGGTACTCTAACTTGGGATCTAAATCATTAAAAAAAAAACGTAAAAAACGTTCACAACCATCCTACAAATCTTGGCCCTTTCTTCTTCTTTATAACTCCAACAAAAATCCCCTCCTATTTATAGATAAATGTGATGGAGGAATATTTGTGGAATTTTAAGTTTTTCGGGGCATATACGCAAGTGAAGAAGGGCTTATGGTACCTACGCGCATGAGTGAGACCGTGTGGGATTGGTATTCGCTGAAGAAGCATCTTCTAACACTTGGAGTGATGACTTAGTGACCAAATGTTGAAAACTAGCACTGATACCCAACTTGGACAGGTAATCTAACTTGGGATCTGAATCATCAAAAAAATAAAAATAAAAAACGAAAAAAACGTGCACAACCACCCTACTTAATTTTATTTGTAAGTCCCAGCACTAATAATTCACACTACAAATCGTACACTCTTGGCCCTCTCTTCTTCTATATAACTGCATGCTCACTCATTTATCTAAACACACACATATCACACGAAACCCACACCAAACATGGCTGCTACCCTTTCGTTGTTCTTCTTGTTTTCTTTGTTATCTTTTTCATCCGCTTTGGACATGTCCATCTTGGGTTATGCTAACGAGCATCAACACCTAACTAACTCGCGTACCGATGATGACGTCAAGGCCTTGTTCGAGGAATGGTTAGTGAAACATGGTAAGTCGTACAACGCAAGAGTGAAAGAGATGAGGTTTGTTGTGTTTAAGGATAATCTTAAGTACATTATTGAACAAAACAACATGCCAAACCGTACCTACGAACTTGGGTTGAACGGGTTTGCTGATTTGACCAATGAGGAGTACCGATCCATCTACTTGGGAACCCGGGTTTATCCAAAGAGGAGGTTAGCTAATAAACCCAGTGATCGGTACCTTCCTAAAGTCGGTGACAGTGTGCCAGACTCCATTGACTGGAGAGCCAAAGGTGCTGTTGGTCCGGTCAAATACCAAGGCAGCTGCGGTATGAACTTAATTTGAAGCTCTTCTTTCTTTTATTTATTCTTTGTACAAAGTTAAAGAATACTCTCTTCTGGATGGAGAAGGAAGGAAGTTAAGAGTTCTGACTTGTGTGTCACGGTATCATTAATTGATGATTCTGTGTATATACTGGTGACTTAGGCTTCAATATAAATATTTGTCAATATGGCTATTCCTAAGTCCCTACCATTGCAGAATTAAACAAAATAAATTGAAGCAAGAAACGTCATGCATGACTCAAATGTCATATATATGGGAGTATGGGAAGCCTGATTTGGCTGCATAGAAATACTATTTACATGAATAAAAAAGACCTTGACAAATTGGATTTAGATCCCATCAACAAATCTTTAACTAAGAAGAATGTTTACTTAAGACTATGATTAGTAATATCAAAAGGGTCGTTTCGGATTCTAGTTTTGGTTTTTTTTTTTCCTTGCACTGAATGCCTATTATTTCTGTACTAATGTTGCAGGGAGTTGCTGGGCATTCTCAGCAATTGCTTCCGTAGAAGGGATCAACCAGATAGTGACTGGTGATTTGATCAGTCTGTCGGAGCAACAGCTAGTAGATTGTGATACATCTTTTAATAACGGCTGCAATAGGGGCGATATAAACTATGCGTTTGTGTTTATTATCAATAATGGTGGCATTGCCACTGAGGAAGACTATCCCTATAAAGGGAAGGATATGAGCTGTGATACAAATGTGGTTGGTACTGAATTTTTATTTGTTAAAAATGATTTCGTTGAGGTAGAGGTAGAAGCTAAAATCTAGTTCTTTTGTGCAGACAAATGCCGTCGTAATTGATGACTTTGAAGATGTACCTAGTTGTAGTGAGTCGGCACTAAAAACTGCAGTAGCTAATCAACCGGTCAGTGTTGTCATTGAAGCTTCTAGCAGAGATTTCCAGCTCTATTCCAAGGTAAAAATTCAGTCCATCTTATATCTAGTATATGTAGGAAAGGCCTGAATTTTTGGGAGCAAATACGATATAAAATATGCTCGTGATTGCTATTCACTCCTAGTCAAAAATCAAGCTAAACAACCCCTAAATGGTGCTAGTATAGCAAGTTCATTCCCACAGAGAAAGGAGCGTATTGAAGTTTAAAGAAGAACTTTTCAAAGTTGTGATATTGATCAAACAGAATTTAACTAAAGGAATAACAATAATGCAACTAAAGTGGTAAATTGAAGAAATATCAGTTCAAGCAAGTGTACTCCCGAGATTATGAATAAGGGTTCTTGTGCTTAATTTACATTCTATATTCTATTATATGGTCATTGATACATGAGTCTTACTGTGTTCTTCATAATTATGCATGATTTAAGGCCTTAATTATGTATGATGAATATATGCTTAAAGAACAGTAAATTACTTAGAGATAACTTGTCTTAATCTTACCTTTAAGCTAATAGGGAGATTGGGTAGGTTGTTCGGAATCTGTTGAGGGTTGGTTGTGAATGTGTTAGATTAATGTACCTTAATTCCACCTTTAGCCTAATAGGAGGATTTGGGGGATTAGTTTAACATTAATATCACAGCTGATTTCACAATCTCTGAAAAGAGACTTGCCATTGTCATGTTAACTTCCTTTAATTGGTTCATTTGCTTCAACCCCCAATACTTTTACTGTTACAGAATAATGATGGTTTAGCTTTATGTTAAGATACGATACTCTTGCACTCTAAAAATGGTAGCTTTTCCACGCACAATTTCATTGATTGGAGCAAAGGTGAGGTATTTTTCCCATCAAAGAACTCGAATACAATTTGACGTCTGAAAATCTTGACACATTAACTGCCAACTGCGCACAGATCATTCTCTTTGTTGTAATGCCTACTATTCTTTTGTAATTTGAACGATTTCAGGGTGTATTTACTGGTACATGTGGGACGGAATTGGACCATGGTGTGAATGTTGTTGGATATGGTTCTGAAAATGGTGTAGATTTTTGGATTGTTCGGAATTCATGGGGTGCAGACTGGGGAGAGGAAGGTTACATCAGGATGCAACGAAATGTGGAACTGCCCACAGGCCTATGCGGAATCACCTATCGGCCATCTTACCCTGTTAAGAAAGGTCCATCTCCAATCAAGCCTCCTGTAGTTTGTGATGATTACTATGAATGCCCGAATGACAACACCTGCTGCTGCCTCTACGAGTACAATGGCTACTGCTTCCAATGGGGATGCTGCCCGCTTGAAGGTGCCACCTGCTGTGAAGACCACACTTGCTGCCCTCACGAGTCTCCAGTTTGCAATATACAGTTAGGCATCTGTTCAGTTGTAAGTAGAACGTCTCAAAATCTTTTCTACAGTAAAGATTATTCCGGCAACATTATCCCCTTGTTAACAAAATTCCATTGCTTTTTCACTCAGAGCAAGAACAACCCTCTGGGAGTGAAGGTAATGAAGCACATGCTTGCCAAGCCTATTCGTAGTGCTGGCACAGAAGAAAAGAAGAGCAGCTCTTGAGAAGCCTCACCAATCTTTAAGTGGTGGATAAAGGGAAGAGCATATCGTGATTGAATAAAAGATGGTTAGACAATCATCTGTATGACTGTATATATGCTTTACATTTCTGGCATTTCGTTTGAATAAAGAAAAAGAACACAACATTGATCTGCTGTTCTGTTCTTTTTCCTAATACTACTCTGAAGTCTGAACGGGGTTGTAATATTATTATTGCAATGTTCTTTGGATTTCATTAATAAGGCTGTGTTTGGTTGCTTAGAATTGGACCTCAAAATTACAATTTAGGGGTCCAATTCTAATTCTTGTGTTTGTTTATAAAAATAAAATTTGGATTTTGAATTCATTTATAATTTTATAATTGCCAAAAATTGGCACGTCGTTTTGTACCAAATTAAATGACTACTTCAAATAATACAAATAGCACATGGAAGTAGGGTCGATCCCTCGAGGAACGGGTACACAATTAATTTTAGTTAATTCCACAGTGTAACAATTCAATTTTAATGTGTCAAATTAATTAAGCTTAACAATTAATTAACCAAAGAAAATCACAAAAATTATAATCTATCAAATAAGCAAAATCCGGCAATTAATAAATCCATACTAATCAAATTTAGATCGATCCTAGACTCACAAATTAATTAACTTTTACAAACCAATTAGATTACCGAGAATCAGATCTGACATAATCCAATTTTTCCTTAATTAATAGGTAATTAACAAGAATCAGCTATAAATTAATTACCCCTAATTAAATCTCAATTTAGCTGGAATCAGCCAATACTAAATTTAAAGATTTAATTGCATTAGTAATTAGAAAAATCCAATTTTAGTAAATTACAATCATCAACAGTATGTCATAATTTACTAACCTTTAATTCCCTCCTACCTGATGGTAGTTTTACCACTTAATTAATTAACCAATTAATTACAGATAATTAATAGGAAATTAATTTTGCATTGCATTGATTAAAGAAATGTGATCAAGATTAAATTAATCTCAACATAATCATTAAACACAGGGAATTTTCAGAATTTATCCAAATTAATTTAATAAAAGCATTTTGGTCTCACGATCATATTCTAATTAGCACTTCATTATTAATGCCGAAAAATAAAATTAAGCTACAGCCATAATTAAAAGAACACTTAAACTAATTACTGAATCTAAAATGAAATTAAAGTAAAAAGGGAAAAGGTAAAAAGAAAACTTAGTGGTGACCTGAGAACCAGGGTGAAGTAACTGGATGCTGGTTGAACTCTGAAATGGACTCCACCTTTGCCAATGCTAATCCATTGCTCCTTTAATTATGAACTGGATTGGAATATTATTTAATAGGATATACTAAACTATTATTAACTAATTATATAAAATGATTTATTTCAACCATTAAAAGAAAGATTCTTAATTTAAACTGGATGCTCAACTTAACAATTTAGAAAAAAAAAAATGCTTACAGCAAGGAAACGAAATTCATGAACATTATCTATTTAAGACTTTGATTGAACTCAGACTTCTTAAGGAAATTTAATACAATGATTAAACCTTAAAATAAAGACTTTTAATGAACTTTAAAACAATAAAGACTTTTAATGAACTTAAAACTCTAGTTCCTTGAAACAAGTTCAGCTATTGGTCCATTACATTACAAATCCAACATGATCCATAAATTAATGGATAATACCTTAATCCAAACGTGTAATCACAACTAAACTTGTATGTTGACTTCTTGAGAAGATATACTTCAATTACTTGCTTAAAGAAATTTAAACTAGAAATTAAACTCAAAATTCAATACTTCTCCAATAGATATAACAGAAAATAATTCAATGTCAATGTAAAAGAATTTATACTAGAATCAAAATACTGAATTAAAAATAAACTTTAAAACATTAAAATGTTCAAACTAAAATGCGGACTAAATTAAAGACACAAGAAATTAAACTTAAACAAAATTCACAGAATTCAAAAGATGGGATGGGATGGGATGAGGTGCCTAAACTATTTTGCTCCTCTCTTATTTATAGGCAAAAAGCCTAACTTGAATTCCTAGAATTCTGCAACACATAGTGGCAACAAAATACAGCAATAAAATTCCATGAAATTAGGAACTAATTTGATTTTTCCACATAAGCTCCGCACTCCTCCAGAGATAACTTACTCTGTTACACAAAATCCTCCAAATCCATGACTGTTTCATCACTTTAGTCAACAATATCTTGATTCATCCTTGATTTCTTCCAACTTCAGTTAATAATTCCATGAATTACATCCAAATTAAAGTCTACCACTTTATATATCACAATTTTTCATCTTTTCACAATTACTTTATTCCTGCAACAAAACAAGACAATTTTAATCTAATTGGACACATTAAACTAAGAAACAAAACCATAAAAAACATAATTATCAGCCCAATTCTGCATTGTCAATTCTTTCCTTATTGTAGACATTTATATAATGATTTTCCCCTTTAATTGCATGCAAATATTGACTTTCCCATTTGGTGATTTCTCTTTTATATCTTTTATATGTGATTATCTATTCACATATTTGGGTCTAGATAGGCGAATAAATGTCTTGTAAAGGCTTCTGGAAGCCAATCAAAACCATTAATCCTTGCTATGATCAACATACATTAGGACTTGATACTAGAAAATATTATGCTATGCAAGTAAAACAATTTTAACTCAAGATGAACATAAGGAATCGAAATGGTGCAGTTGAATTTAACTACAGTTCTGAGACGAATGAAAATTAACAATAATTTTTGAACTATCTGAGAAATCATTGACTGGGTTCGCCTCGAAACAGTGAAGTTCTATGAACAAATACTGTGTCCTTCACAAGTTTATGGGGCAACTGAAATTAATGAAATTAGACATGCATTGTCCTTGTTTGAGCCGGTCAGTTATGGGCAATTTAAGCTGGTTTATCTCTTGTGATTTTTTATTGGCTAGGATCATAGAACGGGCTTCATCTAGTATGCACCTTTGATAGACTTTCCCATAAAACAAAGACGTGCATTGTCCTGTAGACGCTCGGGGTGATGCAAAACATGTGCATGACTATTTGTTTGGTAGGAGGAATAGAACAAAAGTGATTGTCACTGTTACTGTTTGGGAATGAGTAATGGGAATAACTATTTATTAATGATTACTTTAAATGAGTTTCCCTAGTCTCCTTCCATTAATCATCTATTACCCTGTATTGAGTAATTGATTTTACTTACCTCTATCAAATAACTCTCTACTCCAATATATACTTTAATAATAATAATAATATTATTATTAATTATTATTATAAAATAAATAATATTAATATTAATAATTAATATTAATATTAATACTAATAATTAATAATATTAGTAATTACTAATTATTAATAATTAATAATAATATTATTATTATTAATGATTAATATTAATAATTAATAATTATAATAATGATAATAATTAATAATATTAATAATTAATAATAATAATATTATTAATAACATTAACAATATTAATGATTAATAATAACATTAATAATATTACTAATTAATAATAATTAGTAATAGTAATAATAATAATAATAATAAAGACACGAACTCTGATAAGGGTAAAATATAAATGTTGACTGATTCTTATTACTATTGTTGATTTAAACTAAAAAACATCAATCATAATAATAATCATTATAAAATTTGAACCAAATATTATCATTCAATTATAATTTCTACTGTCATTGACTTAATCAAACCTATTGTGATTGTCATTGAAGAATTTGAACCATGTCTTTTGCAAAAGATGACATACGACCAAACAATCCAACCGGAAAACTCCTTCAGCTTGACAACTATATTTGTTGTTGGACAAGAAGTTGGATCTTCAGGCTTCGTAAAAATCTGTCCTTAGCACTGGCGAAATACTTACTTTGGAACCAAAACTGTAGATTGGAGAAAATCCAGGCGATTTCTAGTCAGCTTTAACTTCTCTTCCAATTCTGTTGCTTTTTCTCGAACGCCACGAACAATTTCCTCGGGAGCTTTTTCTACGAACTGAAGAAAAGTTGATAGAAGTTTTTTTTCACCAATGTCAATAAGAACATACAATCTAGTGATTAATCAAATAAAATAGTTACTCAACTTTTTTTTTGAAAAATCGCAACTTTTTGTGAGTTATAGCACACGATATTATCTAAAACATGACCCATTTTTTAGCCCATTTCAATAAGGAACATGCAATTTAGTGATTAATAAAAAAACGAGTTACTCAAATTTTCAAAAATGACAAATTTTCGTGAGTGATAGCACACGTTTCTTGGTGAAAATGACCCATTTTTTCACCAATATCAATAAGGTACATGCAATCCAGTAATTAATCCAAAAAAGAGTTACTTAATTTTTTTGAAAAATCACAACTTCTGGTGAGTTATAATACACGTTTTATATAAAAAAAAATTACCCATTTTTTTCACCCATTTCAATAAGGAACATACAATCTAGTGATTAATCTAACAAAAAGAATTACTATTTTTTGAAAAAAATCACAACTTTTTGTGTGAGTTATAGCACACATTTTTTTTAATAAGAAAAACACCCAAAATTTAAAATATATTAATATGGAACATGCAATCTAGTGATTAATACAAACAAACGAGTTACTCAATTTTTTTCAAAAATGACAAATTTTCGTGAGTTATAGCACATGTTTCTTTGGTAAAAATGACGTATTTTTTCTCCAATATCAATAAGGAACGTGCAATCTAGTGATTAATCTAAAAAAATAGTTACTCAATTTTTTTGAAAAATTACAGCATTTTGTGAGTTATAGCACCCTATTTTGTGTAAAAAATGACCCATTTTTTCACCCATTTCAATAAGCAACAAACAATCTAGTGATTATTCTAACAAAAAGGATTACTAAATTTTTTTAAAACATAAGAATGACCCTTTTTAGAAATATTCATCATGCTTTTTAATGGTATATTTTTTAATGGAAAACAAGTAAAATTTTATAAATTTGATTTTAGTGATATTTATATTTTAGACTTCAGTTATGGTTTTAGTGAATCTTTGACTCTTTTTATGTGTGGGGCAGAATAGAACTAAGAAATATTTGATAGATAATCTAATACGGACCAAATCAACATTCCCAAGCTCTCCAAAGCTACTCTCCAAGTTTAACCATTCTTGGAGCAGCATTGCCCTTTCCTCTTTCAGCTGCTGATGATCAGAGGTTGTCCTGAAGCAGCCAAGGGCTCTTTCAAAAACCCCTGTAGCTCGCTGAATCCTTTTCTCCTTTTGTTCAAGATCATCTTCCGACTCTTCCACAGCAGATGCAGATGCCTCAAATTTGGCATAACTTAACCAGACTTTCATTGAATTTCAATGCATTTCAGCCAAAGATCTTTCTAATTCTGCATAGCAGTTCTCGGGTGATCAATCCAGATACTTCTCAAAGAGTTTCCGACAATGGTCTATGTTTCCCAGTTGCATCTCAATTTCAATGTATTTCTTAAAAATCTTATCCTTAGAAGACCCCGATTGCAGTTCCAAGGATCCTTTTGGAGATTTAACTGTCGGATTTAAAACTGCATACATCAACCAAATCTTTAATTGCAAATGAAAACTTCTTCAGAGAAATGGATTTCGAGGCACTTCTTGTAGACTTCTCTAGTGCGTTTCATGTCCCTCGTACAAAGCATAACCAATCCACAAGTAATTAAATATATCTCGGCCAATATCCACAAGTAATTAAATATATCTCGGCCAATACTACTTCTCCTCGGCTGGAGGAAGGTTAGCAATTGCTCTCTCATAAACTTGTCTTGTCCACACGTACGTCTTTCCCTCATTACGTTCCTAATTAACCTCCCTGGCCTTGTGAGACATATTCGCTTCAATATACATTCTTGCAAGCAGGACACAAATTCCACTGTCACGAGGGTCCAGCTCAAGAAGCTTCAGAGCAGTTCTTAAGCCTCCTCTACTAGACCAGCCCTACCCAAGAGGTCAACCATGCAAGAGTAATTAGAAACCTGCAACCTGATGTAAAAAAGACAGTGACTAATTTTTTTGAAAAATCACAAAATTTCTGGAGTTATTGCATACGTTTGTTTTTGTAAAAACGAGCTGTTTTTGCACCCATATCAATTCGGAAAATGCAATTTATTTATTGATGAAAAAAATAGAGTGACTCAAATTTTTTGAAAATTCACAACTTTTACATGAGTTATAGCACATATTTTTTATTGTAAAAACAAGACGTTTTTACACCCATATCAATAAGAATATGCAATTTATTGACTGAACAAAAAAATAAAGTGACTCTAATTTTTTGAAAAATAACAACTTTTCGTGAGTTATAACACATATTTTTTTTGATAAAAAATCAATCCGTTGCGTTAATATTAATTAAGAACATGCAATTTATTGACCGAAGTAAAAAAGAGAGTGAATCAATTTTTTTTAAAAAATTACAATTTTTTGTGAATTATAGAACACGTTTTTTAGTAAAAAACGAGTTGTTTTTGCATTCATATCAATTAGAAACATGCAATCTATGGACTGATGTAAAAAAGAGAGTGATTTAAATTTTTTAAAAAATCACAACTTTTCGTGAGTTATAGCACACGTTTTTTTAGTAAAAAACGGCTCATATTTTCACCCATATCAATGACGAACATGCAATTTGAATACTGATGTAAAAAAAGGAGTGACTCAAATTTTTTGAAAAATCACAACTTTTAGTGAGTTATAGCACATGTTTTTTGGTAAAAAATGAGCCGTTTTTTCCCACTGATAGCAATTAGGAACATGAAATTTAATGATTGATGAAAAATATGAGAATAATCGTAGGCAACAAATGGAATTGTAGTGATTAGTTGTAGTCATCCACCGTAACTTAGGCTCCATTTGGATGGAGTATTTTTAGTTTTATGATACAATCTTTTTTTATTGATGTGCTTACAAATATCAATTGATCTAGGTAACAAAATGATGTGCTTCAATCAGGCAGAAGTTCCTTTCAATTAACATCCACTAGCAAATAAATGTTTGCGAAACCGCCAATAAAACTTTACAGGCAGATCGAAATTTTTTCCAGTACAGTAGCCTCCATCACAGCCTTTACAATCAAATTACTACTGGATTATATTTGTAGATGCTCTTATGAAACATTTCTATTGCATCAATCTAGTCTTTCCATATGACAAGAAGAATGTGTGGACTACAAGCTCTTTCGCTCATAATGCGATGAACATGTTAGTATAGGCTCACAGCAATACTCAATTGGTAATTCACCCAAACCAGGCAGAGATAGGAAACAGGACATAGATATCTGCAAACTTTGTGTACTTCAGCCAGCATCTTTCTTGTGGCTAAATATTTAGCAGCATTATCTCTTTCTCAAAGACACGTAATTCTATATTATTGAACAATTCACTTTTCCAAATTTTCTTCTGCAGTGGAATCAGCTCACTCTCATTTCACATCAGAAGTTTTCTTCTCTTACATTATCTTTCTTTTAGTCAAAATTCCTCTACTGCCAGCTCTCATCATTGGTAACAAAACTACTATTACAGAAACTGCCTAAATTAAACTCCTATTCACTCTCCCAGGAGTAGTTGCATCCTATCTAACTCTAAAAATGGATGTTGTTAGATGCCAACCTTGTGCATCACTTTGGACAAAGTGCCGCCTGTCAATAGACTAATTCGCAGATTAAAATGCAGGAGTTTAAAACTCTGAAAGTGTAGGACTCATTCCACTAAAAGAGTATCTTAGACTCATCATAAAAAAACAGGGACTCAAAATATGCTTCCGAATTTCAAACCTCCTAAAGGTCGAGGCTCCTACTCAGGCAACAAGAGTTGATCAGTTCCACTCATGCTTTTCTTATGCTATGATGAGACGTCCTAATTCCATTGGTCTACTTTTTTCAAAGCGATTCACACTTCTGTAGTGAAGATGCAGCTGCAAAGTTTCATTTATTAAAAAAAAAATTCTTTAAAATTCCAGTTTCTGATTCTATGATGCAATTCCTCAGCCCAACTATCTTGTTCGTTTTTTTGTTTTATTTTAAAATAAAAGCAGCATTTTAAGAGTGTATTCGAATTAAGCTCTCACTAATTGCTCCTAGGTGGAAAAAGAAATTCTTGAAAGAAAAATTCAAAACCATGTTTGGTTATTTATAACTTAATGCACTGCATACCATAGGCATCTTCTTTTTCTTGAATAAATAATACTTGGAAACAGTATAAGGTAAAAGAACGAAGAAAGCTGTAAGATACAGTTGCAACTTCTTGGATACATAATACATGAAAACAATACAAGGAAAGGAGAAAAAAAAAGGAAAACTGCTCCAAGAAACGTGCTATACATGGGATAAAAATGAGCCAAGCATGGCCCCTGTCTATCCCAGCTCCTTTTCATTCTTTAAGGAGCTTCAGACGAGCTCAACTTTAGATGGCAACCTTTTCATTAGAGTTTGCATGAACTTGATGCTGAGCATAACAAGATGTCTCAGAATTTATACATAGTGGTTCCATTGCCGGCATTGGTGGTGTTAATGTTATTGATGGGAATATACACTGACACCGGCATTCTTTTTAACTTTGGACAATTATATATAGAAAAACTTTCGATGGAATCTGAGATGATGCTGATTGCCTTACAATTTTTATACTCAAGTTGAGGCAGATTAATGAGAGTCAAGTCCCGTAATTTAGGAAGTCGTGCAGTTGAAGAAGAAGAAGAAGAAGGACGGTGGATTACGATTTCTTCTCCCATTCCTTCATCGTTATCATCTGCTGCTATCATTTCCTCCAGTTGCTCACAGTCGACGATACGTAAATCTCGGGTGTGGTGCTGCGACAACAACTGCACTGTGAATAGCTTCTTCAATCTGTGGCATTTACGAATAGACAAATGAGTAAGAGAGGAAAAGGTTCGTGGTGGTGGTGGAATTAATTGCTGCTGCTGCTGCTGTCTTCCCCAATTTATGAGTCCCACTAAATTCGGCAAATTATAAGCCTCAACTTTTGCAAATTTGGTAGCACTACCAGTTCATTATCATCATAAAGAGGAGGAGAGCAGAAGTTGACCACAAACTCTACTTCTTCTGAATCATAAATACTTAGATGGACCAAATCCTTTGATCTACGAATCAAATTCTGGAGATTACCATCTGAAAACCCAAAACACTTATTGACTCTTAATTCCTTGATGTCCTTTGCCAGCAAATTCACATCCAATCCTTTTTTAAAGTTGCACCTCTCAAATTCCAACTTGTTTCTATCATAATCTACAAAATATGAATCTACAAAATCACCGGATGGTGTCTCCTCCTCTACAACAAAAAATACGTGTGTTATAACCTATGAAAAATCAAAATTTGTTGAAAAAATCTAAAATTCATTTTTTTAATACTGTTCATTAGAAAGTACGTTGACAATTGAGGTGTGCGTAAAAAATAGATGTGAAAAAGTCAAAATCAAGAATATTTTTTTACTTTACCTTTTTTTGACAAATTACGTGTGTTATAACCCATGAAAAATAGAGGTTTTTTTTGATAATATTCACTAGAATGCACGTTCACAATTTGGGTGGGTGAAAAAACGGTACAAAAAGTTCAAATCAACTCATTTTTTAACTTTGCCATTTTTGGCTAACAGACTTGTGTTATAACCCATAAAATTTGGAAATTCGGAAATTTTGGTAAAAATTTTAATTTTCACTTTTTTGACAATATTCACTAGAATGCATGTATACAATTGGGGCGGGTGTAAAAAACAGTGCAAAAAATGGCAAAATCAAAGTGTTTTTAGATTTTTACATTCTTGGCCAAAATACATATGTTATAACCCATGAAAAATGAAAATTTACTATAAAAAATATTAATTTCACTTTTTTTGAAACCGTTCATTATAAAGTACGTAGACAATTGTGGTTTGTGTAAAAAATAGCTGTGAAAAAGCCAAAATCAATAAGTTTTTTTTGTACTTTGTCATTTTTTTTAGAAAAATACGTGTATTATAACCCATGAAAAATAGTTGCTTGGTGAAATTTTTAATTTTCACTTTTTTTGACAATATTCAGTAGAATGCACATTCACAATCAGGGTGGGCAAAAAAACGGTGCAAAAAAAGTCCAAATCAACTAATTTTTGAATTTTTTCATTTTTTCTAAAATACATGATTTATAACCCATGAAATTTGGAAATTTGGTAAAACAAAATTAATTTTCATTTTTTTGATAATATTCACTAGAATGTATGTTTATAATTAGAGTGGGTGCAAAAAACATTGTAAAATAGGCAAAATCAAAGCGTTTTTAGATTTTGACATTCTTGGCCAAAATACGTGTGAAACCCATGAAAAATAAAAATTTGCTGAAAAATCTAAATTTCACTTTTTTTGACACTGTTCATTAGAAAATATATATGTTGACAATTGAGGTGTGTGTAAAAAATAGTAGGGAAAAAGTCAAAATCAATAAGTTTTTTTTTTACTTTACCTATTTTTAGCAAAATACGTGTGTTATAACCCATGAAAAATAGAGGTTTTGTGAAAATTTTAATTTTCGCTTTTTTTGATAATATTCACTAGAATGCACATTTACAATCGGGGTGAGTGCAAAAAATGGTGCAAAAAATGTCCAAATCAACTCATTGTTGGATGTTGCCTATTTTGGCTAAAATACGTGTGTTATAACCTATGAAATTTTGAAATTTGTAAATTTGGTGACAAATTTACTTTTCATTTTTTTGACATTATTCACTAGAAGACATGTTTACAATTGGGCGGGTGCAAAAAACAGTGCAAAAAAGGTAAAACCAAAGCGTTTTTAAATTTTGTCATTCTTGGCCAATATACGTGTGTTATAAAAAATGAAAATTTCACTTTTTTTTAAACCGTTCGTTAGAAAGTACGCTGACAATTGAGGTGTGTGTAAAAAATAGTTGTGAAAAAGCCAAAATCAATAAGTTTTTTTGTACTTTGCCATTTTTTAGCAAAATACGTGTGTTATAACCCATGAAAAATAGAGGTTTGGTAAAAAATTTTAATTTTTACTTTTTTTTATAATATTCACTAGAATGCACGTCCACAATTGGGGTGGATGCAAAAAAACAGTACAAAAAAACTCCAAATCAACTAATTTTTAGATTTTTCTCTTTTTGGCTAAAATACGTATGTTTTAGAGCTTTTTGAAATAAGAAAATAATGCTTGATAGAATGTTTAAAAGCATTTCCATATACAACTGTCGAGAAATACTTTGCATAGAAAGAATAAATTAAATTGTAACAATCAAAGTGAAAAAAATAAATAAATTTAAACTGAGAGACCAATCCAGGGAAATGGAATTAATTTTTAATTTAAAAAAAAAAAGAAGGAAGAAAATAAATTTTTTAGCTTAACAGGGATTGGGTAGGAAAATCTAGAAATAACTTCAATCTCCAAAAATTTATAGAAATAAGAAAAAAAAAATACTTGATAGAATGTTTGAAAGCATTTCCACATACAAATATCGAGAAATAATCTACATAGAAAAGAATAAATTAAATTACAACAATCAAAGTGGAAAAAAAAACACACAGAGAGTCACAATCGAATCCCCAAAATGTATGAATGGCAAAAAAAAAATTGGCGGTTACTTTCAAATTACAGTCAACATCCACAAAAAAGAAAGAAGAAAATAAAAATGTTAGCTTAACAGGGACTGGCTACCAAAATCTAGAAATAACTTCAATCTGCAAAAATTTATTTATTTTAGTGATTTGAATATTAAGTTTTACAGAGTGCAGAATCTGATAAACATAGAATATTGTTATATAATAATGGAAAGCCAATTGTGGCAGGCAACTCATTTAAAGATAGACTTAAATATTGCAAATGCATAATAAATTTGGCAAGAAAATAATAAATATAGAGAAAGAATAATCTAAAATTACAACAATCGAAGTGTAAAAGATGGAACAAAAATAAAAAATCAAGTGAGAGAGTCACATCTTTCCAAACCTCTCAAATGGATACAAAAAATGGTAGGAGGGCAGCCTTGGAGTTAGGAGGATAATGATCCCATTCTAATGATTCCCACCATTCTTTTGATCCATAGATCTGTGGGAGAGTGTTAGAAGAAGAAGATGTTTGTCCATTGCCGGCATTGATTGTAGTGTTAATGTTATTCATGGGAATATAGAGAGGCAGCCTTTTTAGCTTTAGACAATCTAATACCTCAATCATTTGGATGGAATCGGAGATGATGTTGATTGTTTTACATTTTTTATTCTCAAGTTGCGGCAGATTACTGAGCCACAAATGCTGTAATTTAGGAAGTCGTGCAGTTGAAGAAGAAGAAGAAGAAGGAGGGTGGATTACGATTTCTTCTCCCATTCCTTCATCGTTATCATTTGCTGCTATCATTTCCTCCAGTTCCTCACACTCGCTGATATCTAAAGTTTGAAGATTCTGCTGCTGCGACAATAACTGCACTGTGAATAGCTTCTTCAATCTGTGGCATCCCCAAATATGCAAATGAGTAAGAGAGGAAAAGGTTCGTGGTGGTGGTGGAATTAATTGCTGCTGCTGTCTTTCCCAATTTATGAGTCCCACTAAATTCGGCAAATTACAAAGCCACAACTTTTGCAAATTTGGTAGCACTACAAGTTCATTATCATCATAAAGAGGAGGAGGAGGAGAGGAGAAGTTGACCACAAACTCTACTTCATCTGAATCTGAAATATGTAGATGGACCAAATCCTTTGATCTACGAATCAAATTCCGGAGATTACCATCTGAAAAACCAAAACACTTATTGAGTCTTAATTCCTTGATGTCCTTTGCCAGCAAATTCACATCCAATCCCCTTTGCGACTTGCAGTTCCAAAAATCCAACGCCTTTCTATTATAATCACAATCTGCAAGATAATAATAACGAAATGATGTCTCCTCCTCTACAACGGTAATAGCATAGTGTTGTTTGGGCCAACAACCAGATGTCATGAATTCATTGTACACATCCATCAAAGTTAAGCATCCGCTAAATACTAGTAATTGCTTCAATACTTGTGGATCGCAAACCTGTACCGATGTGGGCAGTACAAGATGTTGAAGACGGATGAGTCTGGAAAATGTCCCTTTTGGAATTGTCTTCTTCTCCAATCTTGTCCGACCCATGTTAAGGCGTTCGAGTTTGACCAATAACTCCAACCCTTGAGGTATATCACCAATTCTAGTTTCGGACAGATCCAATTCCCTCAGTTGCTTCAGTTTTCCCAATGGTGGAACCGACTCTAGTTTACTACAATGTCCCAACAACAATGCAGTGAGATTTATCAGATTTGAGACAGAGTTAGGCAGCTCTTTGAGATCGCTACACCCTCTCAGATTCAAGCGTTCCAGTTTGAACAATAACTCCAACCCTTGAGGTATATCACCAATTCTAGTACAGGAAAGATCCAATTCTCTCAGTTGCTTCAGTTTTCCCAATGGTGGAACTGACTCTAGTTCAATACAATCTCCCAACAACAATGCAGTGAGATTCACCAGGTTTGAGACAGAATTAGGTAGCTCTTTGAGATCCCTACACTTTCTCAGATCCAGAACCTTGAGTCCGTCCATGTCCCTGAAGAATGAATATGGAATTCTTTCTATTATGGCAACTTTGAAAAGCAAGGTTGAGAGATTCTTACACTTGGGTGACATGTCTGAAGGAATTTCTAAACTGCGATCGAAGCAATTAAAAAAAGGTCGGACAAAGGAAACTGCATTAAGATCTTCTGTCCATTCACTTTCCTCCACTATGCCACTCACCAAAAATCTAGGCACATCTCCCTTCATCTCTCTCGTTGAGTCTCTGCCTGTTATCCTTAACGCCATATCTCTAATTAAATCATGCATCTTTATACATTCACGGCCATCAAAATCTTGAGTTTCTTCCAGCAAACAAGCCTTAACGAGCTTGTTCAAAATTGTACGACCATGATCATGTTCTGATTCCCTATTCTTCCTTCTCGGAATCAGCTCTCCCAAAATAAAGAGATTGATTAACTCCTCTCTTTCAATATGCGAATCTTCCGGATATAGGCAGCAATACAAGAAACAAGGCCTTTCACATCCATTTAAGCGGTTGAAACTCCATTCCAGGATGGGAAATACCTTGTCTTCCATTTCTTTGAATCCTACTGAACATGATTTCAATTGTTCCAACGCATTTCTCCATTCACAGATATCAACCACCCCTCTCATGCTCGCAGCCACCGTGATGATACCAAGAGGCAATCCAGCGCACCTTTTTGCTACCTTCTTGGCAGTCTCTTCTACTTCTGGAGTAAGTACTGTCTCAAGGCGAAGTGTGTACTTGAACAAATCCCAAGCTTCATCTCTATCCAAAGTTTTCACATCAAATTTTTTTTGACAACTCATTCTGTCACACAACTGTAATGAGCGGGTAGTCAAAATCAGTCTACACTTGTTTGCACCAAGAGCAATTCCGATCTTTTCTGGACAAAATTCTTCCCAAACATCGTCCAATATAAGCACAGATTGCTGGTAAGCCAATGACCTGGACAACTTGGCAGCCCTTCGGTCTTCATCATCCTCACCAGAAAGATCAACCTTTAGGAGTTTGGCAATATCATCTTGCAGCTTTTTTATACTGAATTCTTGAGACACGGTTACCCAGTAAACATTGAAATCTTGTTTTTTCTCTAGGAGATGATTGTGGATGTGCTTGGCCAGTGTGGTTTTACCTACTCCGCCCTGCCCATAAATCCCAATGTTGGATAAATTATCCGTAACCAACCAATTGTATATTGTTTCCAAACCTTCCTGGAACTTGTCACCAAACAATTTTGTTGTCAACCGTGGCTCACCTTTGTTCTCATGATCATCGATCAAAAGGCAATCAAAATGCTGGCTTTGCTCTATAAGTTGTTCCACTTTTGCTTCTAATTTTGCAACACTATCCCCACTGGACATGTTTCTCAAAAGTCCCCCATCTTGTATCAGGCTTTTCAATTCATTGAATTCATTTTCCATTTGTTCAACCTCTTCAAACCAATTCTCAACCTCTCTTTTTCTTTTCTTTCTCCCTGTTTTTTCTGCTTTTGTAACTTCCTGCTTGAAATCAGACGCACGGCAACTCAATCTCTTGAGTTTAGAGTCTAATGTGTTGAGGTTGTCTTCCAAGTTCAAAATGTTTTTCCCTTTGTCCATCACCATATTTGTAATTGCCTCCATCTTTCTGTTTTCCTAACAAGTATATGTTAAGAGTGTCACACTGTTGAAATAGTAAGACAAATGACAATAAAAAATCCATTTTTAACTAATATAAAATGGAGTAATTAGGCAGAGTAGATGAGTAAGACGTAGGTTTAGAATGAAGAAGTACATCGAGATCGAGTGACATAACAAAAATCATAAAACATAAAAACTTAGAATCAACTAATTTTAACAACAGTAACAGTAGTTTACAACGTTATATATCAAAACATAATCATAAATATGAACAAAACAGAAAAAGAAAAAGAAGAAGCAGTTTGTTTTGCAAGAGAAATTAAAGACACATATCAAGATATATATAATAAATACCAACCAAGATATCCTCTGATATTTGCTGGGAAAAATACCAAAAATGATATTCTTTTTACCTTTGAATGTCTCTTGCAAATCGAAATTTGTTATGCTTTGATTCCAAGAAACAGAGAAAACACCAGAGATCGAGGCTTCCAAACCCACAAACTCAACTCTCCTTTTTTCTTTTTCTTTTTTTTTTTTTTGAAAATACAAATGAAAAACAACAATAATAATAATAATAATAATAATGTAAGATGGCAAATATGAAGAGGCTGAGGGAGATGACTGCAGATCAGTTCCCACTTCCCACTGAGAAATTATTGTGTTTTGGAAATGGAATCTGAAGTCAAGTCAATGCAGTCATTTTCAGTTGAGCTTAAACTCCCTTGAGCCTTTTAAGAGTTAAAGAAGACTTTTCCTCAAGTTTGGGAAGTTACACATAATTCCATAAGATGATATGAAACTGGCTGACTTTGTCAAAATAAAACATTCTTGACTCAACTGACTGCAGTGTATTCTCTCTAGTTCTTTGAACATATATGTATTCTAGTGTTTCATAACATGTATATACTTTATTCATTTGATACGCTTAACAAAGGATTCAAATACTGATTAGGTAATAACTTCTATTGTTGTGATATGGTATAGATGAATGTTGTGGATGTATGTTTAGCTGAGGGAGATTATTACTTCACTTTGTCTGGATTACTGATGTTAATTAATAAATGATGGCATCGAATTAGGCAATTCAGAGTGTTCCTCTTAACTCCGCCTAGCTATAAGTAGCTTGTTTGCTTATAAGTAGTCAGTTTCAAATCCGAAAAAAGGAAAAGGTTTGCGATAAGTTGGAAACCAGTGTAAAAATTTGCCACATCCAATTATATGATTCACATTAGAAATTGTATAATGAAAGCATGTGTATATATAGGATACGATAACGCTTAATGTAGCCGACCCCACAAAGTTGGATAACGAAGTATGTTGTTGTTGTTGGGTAATTGTTTTACAAAAAAAAAAGTGTGCTATAACTCATAAAACGTTGTGATTTTTTTTAAAAATTGGTAATTCTTTTTTTTAGATTAATCACTAGAGTGTATGTTGCTTATTGAAATGGGTGAAAAAATGGGTCATTTTTTTTTATTTAAAATCGTGTGCTATAACTCACGAAAAGTTCAAAAAAATTAAGTAAGTCTTTTTTTGGATTAATCACTAAATTGCATGTTCTTTATTGATATTTTACAAAGAAACGTGTGCTATATCTCACGAAATTTTGTCATTTTTGAAAAAATTGAGTAACTCATTTTTTTAAATTAATCACTAGATTGTATGTTGCTTATTGAAATGGGTGAAAAAATGGGTCATTTTTTTACTTAAAACCGTGTGCTATATAACTCACGTAAAGTTGTGATTTTTCAAAAAAATTGAGTAAGTCTTTTTTTGGATTAATCACTAGTTTGCATCTTCCTTATTGATATTGGTAAAAAAATAGGTTATTTTTACCAAGAAACGTGTGCTATAACTCACAAAATTTTGTCATTTTTGAAAAAAAATTGAGTAACTCATTTTTTTGGATTAATCACTAGATTGCATATTCTTTATTGATATTTTTTAAAATTTGGGTGTTCTTTTATAAAATAACGTATGCTATAACTGACAAAAAGTTGTGTTTTTTTTTTAAAAAAATTAATATTCTTATTGTTAGATTAATCACTAGATTGTATGTAGCTTATTGAAATGGGAGAAAACAATTGGTCATTTTTTTTAAATAAAATCGTGTCCTGTAACTCATGAAAAGATGTGATTGATAAAAAAAAATGAGAAACTCTTTTTTTTTGATTAATCACTAGATTGCATATTCCTTATTGATATTTTAGAAATTTTGGGTTATTGTTTTACAAAAAAAAAGTGTGCTATAACTCATAAAACGTTGTGATTTTTTAAAAAAAATTGGTAATTCTTTTTTTTAGATTAATCACTAGAGTGTATGTTGCTTATTGAAATGGGTGAAAAAATTCTTTATTGATATTTTTTAAAACTTGGGTGTTCTTTTATAAAATAACGTGTGCTATAACTGACAAAAAGTTGTGTTTTTTTTAAAAAAAAAAATTAATATTCTTATTGTTAGATTAATCACTAGATTGTATGTAGCTTACTGAAATGGGAGAAAACAATTGGTCATTTTTTTTACATAAAATCGTGTGCTATAACTCACGAAAAGTTGTAATTTTTCAAAACAATTGAGTAACTCTATTTCTGGATTAATCACTAGATTGCATGTTCCTTATTGATATTGGTAAAAAAATAGGTCACTTTTACCAAGTAACGTGTGCTATAACTCATGAAATTTTGTCATTTTTGAAAATTTTTGAGTAACTTTTTTTTTTGGATTAATCACTAGATTGCATGTTCCTTATTGATATTTTAGAATCTTTGGGTATTTGTTTTTACCAAAAAGGTGTGCTATATCTCACAAAAAGTTGTGATTTTCTCAAAAAATTTAGTAATTCTTTTATTTTTTAGATTAATCACTAGATTGTATATTGCTTATTGAAATGGGTGAAAAAACGGGTCATTTGTTTACATAAAATTGTGTGCTATAACTCACAAAAAGTTGTGATTTTTTCAAAAAAATTGAGCAACTCTTTTTTTGGATTAATCACTAGATTGCATTTTCCTTATTGATATTTTAGAAATTTTAGGTAATTTTTTAACAAAAAAACGTGTGCTGTAACTTATAAAAAGTTGTGATTTTTTTTAAAAAATTTATTAATTCCTTTTTTTAGATTAATCAGTAGATTGTATGTTGCTTATTGAAATGGGTGAAAATAATCGGGTCATTTGTTTTTATAAAATCGTGTGCTATAACTCACGAAAAGTTGTGATTTTTCCAAAAATAATGAGTAACTCTTTTTTGGATTTAATCATTTGATTGCATGTTCGTTATTGATATTGGTGAAAAAATGGGTCATTTTTACCAAAAAAACACATTTGCTATAACTCACGAAATTCACTTGATTGCATGTTCGTTATTGATATTGGTGAAAAAATTGGTCATTTTTACCAAAAAAACACATGTGTTATAACTCACGAAATTCATCATTTTTTAATTTTTTTTTTGAGAAACTCATTTTTTTCGATTAATCACTAGATTGCATGTTCCTTATTGATATTTTTTGAAAATTTGGGTCTTCTTTTATAAAAACAAATGTGTGCTATTACTCACAAAAGGTTGTAATTTATAAAAAAAATTAGTAATTCTTTTTTTTAGATTAATCACTAGATTGTATGTAGCTTATTGAAATGGGAGAAAAAATGGGTCATTTGTTTTACATAAAATCGTGTGCTATAACTGATGAAAAGTTGTGATTTTAAAAAAAAATTAAGTAACTCTTTTTTTTATTAATCACTAGACTGCATGTTCCTTATTGATATTTTATAAATTTGGGGTAATTGTTTTACAAAAAAAAAAGTTTGCTATAACTCATAAAAAGTTGTCATTTTTTTTTAAAAAAAAATTAGTAATTCTTTTTTTCGATTAATCACTAGATTGTATGTAACTTATTGAAATGGGTGAAAAAACAGGTCATTTTTTTACATAAAATCGTGCGCTATAACTCACGAAAAGTTGTGATTTTTCAAAAAAAAATTGAGTAACTCTTTTTCGGATTCATCACTGGATTGCATGTTTGGTATTGATATTGGTGAAAAAATGGGTCATTTTTACCAAAAAAAAAACATGTTTTATAACTCACGAAATTCATAATTTTTTAAAACAATTTGAGAAACTCGTTTTTTTTTTATTAATCACTAGATTGCATGTACCTTATTGATATTTTTGAAAATTTGGGTCTTCTTTTATAACAAACGTGTGCTATAACTCACAAAAATTTCTGATTTTTTTTAAAAAAATTATTATTTCTTTTGTTAGATTAATCACTAGATTGTATATTGCTTATTGAAATGGGTGAAAAAATGGGTCATTTGTTTACATAAAACCGTGTGCTATAACTCACGAAGAGTTGTGATTTTTTTTAAAAATTGAGTAACTTTTTTTTTGGATTAATCACTAGATTGCATGTTCCTTATTGATATTGGTGAAAAAATAGGTCATTTTTACCAAGAAACATGTGCTATAAATCACGAAAATTTGTCATTTTTGAAAAAATTTGAGTAACTCATTTTTTTCGATTGATCACTAGATTGCATATTCCTTATTGTTATTTTAGAAATTTTGGGTAATTTTCTTACAAAAAAAAGTGTGCTATAACTCATAAAAAGTTGTGATTTTTTTAAACACATTAGTAATTCTTTTTTTTAGATTAATCACTAAATTGTATGTTGCTTATTGAAATGGGTGAAAAAACAGGTCATTTGTTTACATAAAATCGTGTGCTATAACTCACGAAAAGTTGTGATTTTTCAAAAAAATTGAGGAACTCTTTGTTTTTATTAATCACTAGATTGCATGTTTCTTATTAATATTGGTGAAAAAATGAGTCATTTTTACAAAGAAACGTGTGCTATAACTCACGAAATTTTGTCATTTTTGACAAAATTTGAGTAACTCTTTTTTTGGATTAATCACTAGATTGCATGTTCCTTATTGATATTTTAGAATCTTTGGGTAATATTTTTACAAAAAAAGTGTGCTATAACTCACAAAAAGTTGTTATTTTTTAAAAAAATTTAGTAATTCTTTTTTTAAGATTAATCACTAGATTATGTTGCTTATTGAAATGGGTGAAAAAACAGGTCATTTGTTTACATAAAATCGTGTGCTATAACTCACGAAGAGTTGTGATATTTCAAAAAATTTAAGTAACTCTTTTTTTATTAATTACTAGATTGCATATTCCTTATTGATATTGGTGAAAAAATGAGTCATTTTTACCAAGAAACGTGTGCTATAACCCACAAAATTTTGTCATTTTTTGACAAAATTTGAGTAACTCTTTTTTTGATTAATCACTAGATTGCATGTTCCTTATTGATATTTTAGAATCTTTGGGTAATTTTTTTACAAAAAAAAGTGTGCTATAACTCACAAAAAGTTGTGATTTTTTCAAAAAAATTAGTAATTCTTTTTTTTCTTAGATTAATCACTAGATTGTATGTTGCTTATTAAAATGGGTGAAAATGGGTAATATTTTTTACATAAAATCGTGTGCTATAACTCACGAAGAGTTGTGATTTTCAAAAAAATTGAGTAACTCTTTTTTTGGATTAATCACTAGATTGTATGTTCCTTATTGATATTAATGAAAAAATGGATCATTTTTACCAAGAAACGTGTGCTATAACTTACGAAAATTTGTCATTTTTTAAAAAATTTGAGTAATTTTTTTTTGGATTAACCACTAAATTGCATGTTCCTTATTGATATTTTTTAAATTTTGGGTAAGATTTTTTACCAAAAAAAAAAATGTGCTATTAAGTCATAAAGTTGTGATATTTTAAAAAAAATTAGTAATTGAAATGGGTGAAAAAACGGGTCATTTATTTACATAAAATCGTGTGTTATAACTCACGAAAAGTTGTAATTTTTCAAAAAAGTTGATAACTATTTTTTTGGATTAATCTCTACATTGCATAATCCTTATTGATATTAGTGAAAAATAGGGTGGCGGTTTAAGGTTGATTTGCCGTCGGTTAAATCAAACTATTAAATAAAAAATTTCTAAAACTATGTATATCCAAATAGGCCTAAATTTGTTCCACAACCTACGTGCCTGCCTCAAGTTTTCATTCATACAATAACTAAAACTATATATAGCTCCAACTAATCCATGGATCTTTCAAAGTCAAGTGTTTGACTACTAATCCTTTTCAATTTTCATGAGTACGTTCCAATGATATGATCATTAACCTTTGAAAAACTTTTGATTACTTTCTTTGAGCTATATATATATACACACATTAAAAACAAGAAACTACAAAATCAAAGTAGAATGTTTTGCATGCTTTTCAGTCTTTCTATCTCTCTATTTCTTCCTTCCCGTGATCTTTGATTATTCAAACACCCCATCATCATCATCATCATCATCATCATCATCATCATCTGTTTATTATATATTATTATGGTGCCCATGATCCCATGCATCATTATCTTTCAATATATTCCGTCAACCACTTATATATACATATCAAAGTCCTACAGGACCAAACTATCTATCTATCCATCTATCTTTGCCGTTAAGTTTGACTCAAAAATGTGTACACATTGAACCATCCATTCAAGAAGAAGGAGAAGAAAGATGGACGAAGAAGAATACAACGTAGGAGTCAAAGTCATCTTTGCATGATTGTATCTAACTTAATTAGGTATGGATCAAATCAAATTCACGGATATTAGAATAGGTAGCTAGAAGTAGAAGAAGTTTCCTATTGGCATTTGCCCACGTGGTTTGCGTTTTCAATGCCAAAAACAACGTTAGTTTTCCACATTATTCTCCAGATCAGAGATCAGACTATTTCGTATATTTCATTGACAAAACTTTTTAAGGATCGATTATTGATCGATCACTGTATATAATTAAAGGAAAGAAGAACCAAATTAAGGGTATTATAAGTAGGTACATCTGTAACATGCATGTTAATTTACTACACACATAATGTCATCAAATGCTTAAAGTATATATAGTAAGAGGAAACTCGACACAACCAATGAATTGAATAGAGTCATAGACAAAAACTATACTTTCATTCATTACACTACACTAATAACAATATCTAAAGCCTGTATGAAATTGGATTTGCTTCCAAAAGATTAGATTAGATTAGATTAGATGATTATGAATATGTCTGTACAAAATCTGGAAAACTGACAACATTAGCCATCGCGGGTTGCTTGTTTCCTGGAAAACTGACAACATTAGCCATCGTGGGTTGGGTTGCTGGTTTGTTTCGTTAATTAGGCCATAAACAATCATGTTTGTTTATCCCACAAAAACAAAGAGAACTGTTTGAGGGTCCATACGTGGGGTACCTTCTTAGACCACTAAAATGGCTGAATCGGAAATGGTGATGGTGGGTGGGTCCCAACTCCCCACCTCAGTGGCAATGGCGTTTAGTGCATTTCTGATGTAAGCTTCAATGGCGGCCATTATTTGCACTAACTAATTTGCATTATTTATTACTTTATTTCTAGGATTACTCAAAAGTATCTCTGTTGTTGCTCATTCACCATCCACTTGCTTGGTTTATTTACTACATTATTAATGGATGGGGGATGGGGATGGGGATGGGGGATGGGGGGTTGTTCTTAAAATTTCATTTTAGCCATTCTTTTGGCTGAGATAATAAAGAATAGCAAAAATGAATGTAATAAGCAACTTTGCTTTCAGTGACGGTTAAAATATCTACTACTGTAATTCACTGTATCTCTCCATTTGGTGCTCTATCACTGGGTCTTGGGACACATGTGGTGGATGCTGTTTTCTTGATTTTGTCCTTTTTTGGGTTCTCAACTCCGAACCAAACTTTTCTACTTTACTTTTTCTGGGCCTTTTAATTTATTCAAGGAATCTCTCTGGGTTGGATTAGTTTTCTCAGGTACTCTCAATTTTAGCTTCTGGGTTGTGTCAAACTGGGGTTCTTGATTATCATATCGGGATAGAGTTTCGTTCTTGGGGGTGGATGAAGTGGTGAGTATCCTTGTGATCTGGTGGATTGTGAAAAGATGGAGTCTTGATAGGCTTGGAGTGATTATTGAGGCTCAAGTGTTTTGAATTAAGGTAATTTGTTTGGATTTCTGGAGCTTCTGAGCTGCAAGTCTTGAGGTTTTGTGAAACTTTTGATGTAAAGTTCCAATCTTTTTGTTTTCATTTTTTTTTTTCATCTTTTGGTGTGACGTCAAATTTTGATGGCTGAAAAGAATTTAAGTGAAATATCAACTATCCCTTGAGAATTATCTTACAAATTTCATCTGATGATGCCGAAAAAAATTTAAGCTGCAGGAACTTTTCATTCTTTTTTCTTAGTTTTAGATTTTTGTGAGATTTCCTCGAGATTGGTGGTATAATCATGGAGAAGCAGAATAGTTTCAGGCCTGCGAGAATGGAAAAGCATCCAAGTTTTAATGGCGTCATTGAAAAACAGCAGAGTTTTCACAGTGGGGTGGTAATGGAGAAGCAGAAGAGCTTTAGGGGATTAATGGAAAAGCAGAAGAGTTTCAGGATAGCGATGGAGAGGCAGCTAAGCTTTGGCGGCGAGAAGAAAAGGAGCAAAGACTCACCTGGGAAAAGGGGGGACTCCCCACTTCATCTTGCTGCAAGAGCTGGGAATTTAACTAAGGTGAGAGACATGTTTCAGAAGTGTGATGGCAATGTCATAAGGGATTTTTTATGCAAGCAGAACCAGGAAGGTGAGACTGCTTTGTTCGTCGCCGCTGAGAATGGCCATAACTTTGTTGTTGGAGAGTTCTTGAAATACATAGATGTTGAAATTGCATCCATTGGAGCAAATAATGGTTTTGATCCATTCCATGTTGCTGCAAAGCAGGGCCATCTTGGTGAGTGCCATTTCCTTTTCCTTCTTATCTAGTATTGCATGGAATCCCTCTTATTCTGTCTTGTGCGTTCCGGCTAGTAAAATCACTTCAATTGATATGCCTTTAAGCACGATTTGAAAAATCTATTTCAGGTTGTGAGAATTGTTCTTTGGTATTTACAAATGCCAAATTTACGCGATGGTAGTATATATATTTGTTCTAGACCATCATTTAGTGATCGATTAATAATGGTGATTGGCTCCTCTATATGCATGTTGATTAAGAGATGTTATTTCTTTTGTTTGCTGCCATTCGACCTGTCTTTTACTCTAGGCTAACTTGTTCATAATGAAAAGAATTAGGCACTTAATTTCACTTGATTAGCTGCTTGAAGCTATGTTGACAACTTCTTTACCCATACATGTATTGTACAGCACGTACACCTCCAATTTGAAAGATGGACTCAGCAAATTCTTTTTTCAGGATGACTAGGGTTGTGAATCAACGAGGTGGCTGTTTGACATATAGAGAATGTATAAAAACCCTGTTCCACTTGTAGGAATAAGATTTGTGGCTGATGGAAGTAGATCAATAGAGTATTGTGGAGTCTTTGAAGAGATTGAGATTACCATTGATAGTAGTATCTGAGGCAATATTAGAAACATGCATGATATGGAGAGACTGTGTATTGTACTTGTTAGGAGAACTGCCAGGGATTTTGTTATGTTCGCTTTCAGAATTCAAGTAAAATGGATATTTATTTGCCTTTTTGGGATATTTAAAACTGAAAGGATTAAAGATCCCTGGAACTGGGGATGATGGTTATTCAACAAAAATGTTGCTTCATTTCAACTTGGCAGTTTTGAATTCTGGTTGCAGAGATCCAAAGCACACCCAACTCTACTTGAAGATTCTGTGTGCATCCAGTTTGCCTTCATATGAGTTCCATGCGCAAATGAGGGAACCTTATTCATATGACCATGCATTTCTTGTAAACACTGTTTTTTACCTACCTATTTGTGTTGCCAATTGCGACGCACTGTTTTACATATTAATGCTATAGTTCTACTTTGAAGACGTCAGTACTTGCAACTGCTGCAGCTGGCACTATCCCAGCAGAGCATGCCACTGTGTAATGCAACCAACAGAGTCATAACTCCCTAGAATCCTTGTCATGATTAGAGCCTCTCAGAACAACATTTTGTGCAACTTTCATGCTAACAGGCTAACCTTCTCACAACTGCTGTCATTTACTTTACTTTTTAACCTATAGGTATAGAATTTTAAGTATTTGATGGCTTGTGTGGGATGTAGTTATGAAGTTGAATGCAATTTTATACTATCTGAGTTTTATTAGCTATACACAGTTTCCGTTTGTTTAAAAGTTCCTCGCAGCCATGAAAAGGAAAGAATCCTTACTTTAGCAAACTGAAGATAGAGGAAATTCTTTTTTTCTTTCCACAATATTTCTGTCCTTACAATACTTCTTATTCAGTATTTGACCCACATATGCTCCAGTAGCTTTTAACATTGTGTTCACATGGTGATGAAGCTGTCAGCTAGCTTTCCTTTTGTTTACAAGAATCTCCCAATTTAGAGGGAGTGGAAGATTTGGATTGAATGGTTCACCTTACATTTGTGGGCATAATTCTTGGTGTGTGAGGAAAGGACACATGAGAGCCAGTAACTTGCTCTTACCAATTCGGAGTATGCATGCCAGATTCGGGTTTTTAACGTTCGTCATATTTTGTTTTATCAACTTGAGTGATAATTCTTTCCCTTATGTTTCTTATTGCAATTCTGATGGAGTGTATGTAAAATGAAGGCACTTGGCATCTTAAAAATATTTGGGTGAGAAGGAAAAATGTTAACAAGCACATCTAATTATTTTGTCAAATGTGTTTTCTGGTGCTCGCCTAGTGAAAAAGTTTCTTGAGCTAAAATGCTAAGAATGAAATCTTTTGGTCGAATATTTGTTGGATGTCAGTTGCTTATTTATTTTTATCTCGTCTTACTGCTTATCTTTTGGCATTATATTGCAGAGGTGCTGAAAGAGCTTCTGCGGTTTTTCCCCAACCTGAACATGACCACAGACTCATCCAATACTACAGCCTTACACACAGCTGCTGCTCAGGGGCATGTTGATATTGTCAATCTACTTCTGGATATTGATCCTAATGTTGCTAAGATAGCTCGGAACAATGGCAAGACTGTTCTCCATACGGCCGCAAGAATGGGCCACTTGGAAGTGGTCAAATCACTTTTAAGCAAGGATCCTAGTATAGGCTTCAGGACTGATAAGAAAGGCCAAACCGCACTGCACATGGCTGTGAAGGGGCAAAATGTGGATATTGTTCAGGAATTAATTAAGCCTGATCCTTCTGTGTTGGGCTTGGAAGATAACAAGGGAAACACAGCACTCCACATTGCAACTAGGAAGGGTCGGACTCAGGTATCTATGTTTTTGCTGCCTATTTTCTTCTTTATATGCTGGGGACACGGTCACTCAAGTTTCTCCTTGGTATCATAGTCTACAAGTTATTCACCTTTAAGTGGTTTAAAGTGTGCAAATGGTGCATCTACTTGAGGAAGCGGGACTCTGCAAACAACCCTTTTGTCGCCACTTCCAGCTAAGGCTTTTATTTGTTTCAAGGGCAATAGAGCTTCCATGCTGATTAGGAATAAAATGATTCATTCTACTTGTGCAATCCTTTGGAGTTTTGCATAATTAGTGAAGAAATGTGCTGCAATTACCATGTCTGTTCAGCCACTTTTAATAAGGGCCTATATTCTTTGCTGTTAACATTCTGGCAGACAGTAACTTCTTTGATAATTGATATGCATAAGCTTTGTTAGAGTTGTAGTGTTGGGACAAATAAATTGTGCTGTGATAGTTTAGAAAAGTCCCATGTGGTTTCTGGGATTTATTCATTCAAGAGTGGAACTTTTTTCATCTCTCTTGATGCATCACATAGTTGTGAAGCTATGGTGACATATCAATGTCTAATTACATATTTCTGTGACAAAAGAATCATATGAAGGAAAAAATCTTTGGTGGAAGTAGTAGGGTTTTGCATTACCGGAACGGATAATTTCTTATTTCTGTTTGATCTTGATTCTCTGTTTAATTTTGTTTTGTGGTGGGGCAGATTTTACAGTGCCTAATTTCCAGCGAAGGCATCGACATCAATGCAATCAATAAGGCTGGAGAGACACCCCTTGATATTTCTGAAAAGCTTGCCATGCCAGAACTTGATACTATTTTAAAAGATGCAGGAGCTGTTCATTCTAAAGACCATGCAAAGCCACCAAATGCTGCAAAGCAACTCAAACAGACTGTCAGTGATATAAAACATGATGTGCAGTCCCAACTCCAACAAACCCGTCAGACTGGCTTCAGAGTGAGGAAGATTGCGAAGAAAGTGAAGAAGCTCCACATCAGCGGACTTAATAATGCCATCAACTCTGCAACAGTCGTTGCTGTCCTTATTGCAACTGTTGCTTTTGCAGCCATCTTCACTGTACCTGGCCAATATGTTGAAGAAAAAACGGAGGGATTTTCACTTGGCCAAGCCCACATAGCAAAGAATGCAGCTTTCATAATCTTCATTTTGTTCGATAGCGTGGCATTATTTATCTCCCTTGCTGTTGTTGTGGTCCAGACGTCTATTGTCGTGATAGAACAGAAGAAAAAAAAGCAACTCATGTTTGTGATAAACAAGCTCATGTGGATGGCGTGCCTTTTCATTTCAATTGCCTTTATTTCCCTCACCTACGTGGTGGTTGGACGTAATGAAAGGTGGCTTGCTATCTCTGCTACTGTAATTGGAGGTACAATAATGCTCGCTACAATCGGCTCAATGTCCTACTGCGTGGTTCGTCATAGGATGGAAGAGACAAAGATGAGGAATATAAGAAAAGCCGAGACACTATCTCATTCGTTTTCAATGTCAATGGTATCAGACTCTGAACTCTACAATGAAAAATATAAGAGGATGTATGCAGTTTAGAGACATTCAAGTTCAGGTTCATGCGAGGAGAGGCATTTGGAGCAGAAAGGTAACTTGGATGATCCTGCAATATTATAAGCTGAACCATAACATGTTGACCTGCATTTGGTACTGAAACTCAAAGAGGATGTGGACTTGAAGACACCCTGATCCGTATTACTAGTATTTCTGGGGACCAGGTTTAGAGTTGTCTTTATTCTAACAGACTCCTAAACCGACTGTATCTGAGGAAAAGAGAAGGCGGTGGTGATGGCCAGAATTCGAGTTTAGATATATACATAATTAACATCTAGGTATATATTGTTTGTATGACAGATTAACATTCAGAGATGAAGTAATAATAGCTATGTTAATTTTCCAAGTTATGTTCTACAATTTTACATCGTCTTCTTTTTATATCGTAACGTTCTTGCTATGCTGACAGTCGATTCATCAGGCGCTGTCTGAGTTTAAGTGGAAAAGAAATGGGTTAACTGTTCTAACATTCATCAGGCGCTTCAGTTTTTATTTGTAGAGAAGACAATGACTGACACAAGAAAACTGACTATAGCAGACAGTTGACATTAATGAGTTTGGTTGGGTTGAACAGTTTAGAAGAATTTCATACTAGTAGTACACCTCCAAATCTCCACCAACACCGTTGTGCCGCCGGCGGCTACTCGTTCTTTTGATGGATATCAGTTGGACAAAACAGTTGCCTGAGTTTCATTTCATTTTTTGGGTATTTATTACCCCTTTGTTGATGAACAGTTTATGCATAACAATAAAATGATCAGCATCCACAATGTTCTAAAACAAAGTTTACTCAAATCAGCTTTCATGCATTAACCACTCTTTTTAACTTTTCTTATTCTGCGGAAGAATCCTATGCACTACAGAACACCTCAATTCATATTAAAAACTGTGAGGAAAGAAAAATCAGGAGGGATGCTACTGGAGTACTGGTGATAGAACTGAAACTTTTGGGAACTGGAGACCAAGCACTAAGCAACAGTCCGAATATTTACACCCTGATGCCATCTAACTCTCAGTCCGCTGAGGAAATGCACGCCTAGATTGGGTATCAAAATTTGTCAAAAACTGCCTATTTCATCTATCTACTTATGATATTTTTGCATTCTAGCATTCAGCCTCAAGGACCACGCAAACTTCGGTGATCATCAATCATTTCAGTGGCACCACTTACATGCTTTTGTAGGGACCTTTGATGAGTGCTTCCATGGTGTTTCCTGGGATTGTTGCCTTTGGAGTCAATATGGACTGTGTTAGCACTAAAGCGGTGACGAACATGTACTCGGTGAGTTCCTGTCTCAAGTGTGTTACTTCCTCGCACATTGACCAACAAAACCACTTCCTTGTCTCTGGTGTCTTCAGACCACCAGCTTTGTGGTATCCCATCGACAAACTCTTCCAAGGTGTGGAACTCCTCGTGATGTATTGAGATCTCAGCAACTTGATCAGGTTTTAGTACTCCTGCTGCAGGTGTGACCTAACATTCAAATTTGAAAGAGTTTATATGTTTTCGTGGAAGGCAAGGGAACATATATTCTTAGCTAGCTTAATTCAACTCCATGCATAAAGGAAACAATGAATTAATGGCTACAATTTGAGAGGTAAAAGTTGGAAGTTTTTTCATATAAATACTCTAAATGTAGTGATATGATGCCAATACATTTCATATTGACCTTGGAAGCGTATCATCTAATTGTAGTTTGTTTACAACAAGACAAATGATCATAATCTTAAAGTCTTGGACAAAGGAGCCCGAAAGGAAGTGATTTACCTCGAGCCAACGGGGGAAACCAAAGGAACCCCTGGGACGATAATCTGATGGTTGTTCATCCTCCTTAATGGTGGATTGACCTTCACATAGAATTTGAAAGAAAGCTTTGTCTTTCCCACTTTTGTTGGTGATTCTTAAATTAAATGTGTCTTGGTTTTGAAGGACAATCCTGTCGGTGCTGATAACGATTTCTGGAACATAACACAGTTCATCTAAGCAAGACCTGATATTTTGATTGGATTCGAAGATGTTCCCAAACTCTTGTCTTCGTATTGATCTATCAACATGGGCAATTTCAATATTGAACTTGCAGCGTACAGGTTTGTGATCGCTTTCTGTTACCTCCATGATAGCCTCATACCTAGCACAATCACAGAGAGGAAAATGGAGAGAAATTTGAGACAGATAATGCAAAAGCCTGGGTTGGTTAAACTCGAAGCAAGTTTTCCAGCAAACCTACAGCACAATGGAGGCAACTACTGGACAATCTAAGCTGCATTCCTCTGCTGGGGCTCCTCGGTTGTCCCTATAAAGCACCCTATCACACCAAGCAGGAATCCGTTTCTTCTCCCCAGAGTCGTATCCTGAAAGTGGACAAAATATATGTGTTGGATATTTTTCAATATTTGAAATATCAAACCAATAAATCTGGAAAAGTGAAAATTGCTTGGACGTCGACGTCGGATAAAATCTGGGAAAATTGAGATAAACTCAATTGGTTGATATTTGGACAGTTTTTATCAGTTAATTTGATGGGTCTGAAATTAGATACATGTCTCCAACTGGTTATTAACTATTGAAAGTGGTTGGAATCCTATCCAATTAATAACTGGAAAAGTAAAACACAGAGTAAGAAAAAATTGCAGACTTTCACTCTGAGAAAAAGATTGATTCTTGTCAAACCCTTCTATTGTCCTAAGTGTATAGAGGTATGTATAGTACAAATTATACTAAAGGGTATTTGCTCAAATAATTACTACACAATAAAGGAATATATTTTATAGGAAAATGCACTTATTGCATGATTTGAAGAGTTTCATGTATTCTACAATTCATTGTAATATATAGTATTCTATATTTATTGCAATATTCATGTAATAATTAGTGAGATTTCCATTCGTGTAATAGTTAATCTACCATTGTTGCAATCCTTGAAATTTTCCCAACAATATGTACATAGGAAACATTGGTTGCATAACTAAGTTTTTCAAATTGGTGTAGAACATTTAATTTGCACTGATATTCTTACCTCCTAAACCTGGCTTTCCCCTTTCGAACTTGTAGGTTGGTGGAAATCTAATAAGTGCCTCACGCATTCCTTGGAAAACTTTACCAGCTTTCATTTCTGCTCTCAACTGATCCTTTTCACGAAGCCAATCAAAACTTCTTTGGGAAACAAAATCTCTTGCTTCATCATAAGATATCCCAAAAAGGCGATAGTTGAAATCACCGGTGAACATAACGAAATCAGCTTCCGCGAGATCAGGTTTCGGATCTTCAGGATTCATTCCAGCATTCTGTGATAACAGAGGCACAGAAACTCAAAAAAGCCTATCCTTTAGAGAAAAAAAACATGAATAATTGGTTGCCATAACAATAACATACAAACGTAATATTCGTACATTTGTAGCACGAAGCACTTGGGCAGCAGACGAGACACCAGCTGCAACAGAGAGGACCCATGGAAAGCCAGAAGAATAAAGCAGCCAAAATAAATATGTGGAGAAGATAAGGGAGCAACACAAAAACAGGTGCGGCAGCATACCAGCAGCATTATTAAGGAGGTTGGAAGAACGGGAAAAAGCCATTGTTCGAAATATATGGTCAAAATCTGCATTGCGACGATTCACAGCTTCCAAATGTGCAGCAAGATGGCAATTAGCAAAACACATTATGCGATCGAATACTCTCAACCTCAGTCCCACACCACCCTGCATAAACGCCATGAGACACTAAGGATCATTTATATTCTCACTGCTAAAAATGTCACCCTATTTCTCCTATTAACTATCCCATCTTCATCTTACTGAAAAATTATGCACTATCACAATCAAATTGTAACAGACTACTTTCAAGAAAAAAGACCACATTGGTGTTTAAGTTGCTTCATAGACAAAGTTGTTGGGAATTCTTGTTCCAGAGAGATACAATGGTAGTATTCGATCTATTACATAGATATTACAATAGGATTACAATAGGATTTTACAAGAAAAGAAACTATAATAATTGTTACTCATACTACAATAAAATAGAACTTTATCTATTACAACAATATTGCAGTAAAGCTGACTCTTCAAATTGTGTAGTGAATGTACTTTCCTTTAGATTATATTTGCTCCCTTTATTGTGCAATAATTATCTGAGCAAATACTCTTCATGATATTAGAATTACTAATGCAATTTACATAATTCTAACAATTAAAGACAATAGAAGAGTTTGCAAAAGAAGTATTTTTATTATAATAGAACTTCTGCAGTTCTTTTTCTAAATGACTCTTTCATTTTTTTAAACTTATTTTTTCTGTGGAATTCCCAAACTTATCTTCTCTGTGTAATCCCCATGAAGTTGTCTTTCTGATAATTAAGACAACTCCCAACAGTTATAACTAACATAATTTAAGACACTAAATTAACTGTTTTTGGATAAACCTAAATACATGATAATTACTAACAAATTGTAACTATCAAGAATTTTCCCAACTTTTCATTACAGTAAGCCACTCTAGAAAAATTTTCAGCAATATTCAATTTTCTATATTTTAATTGTGATGATACTTCAAATATTGAAAATATCTAACAAAAGTTAGACAAATGCAAACATGTATGGGTATTGGTATCAATTCAGTGTTATAATTTATGAAGAATCATAGAGTACCTTATTACCAATCGCACGGCCTAAACCGCATGCAACTGCTCCCACATCAAGGTCCCCAACATGTGTTCTGAGAGTCTTTCTTACCCTGTTTAAGCAGTATCATAATAAACAAATAAAGCAGACACAGCACAAGCGGGTAGATCACCAAGACAATCTCTCAGCAGAGAAAAGATGCCTAAAATCTATTGCATAGTTTTATAAGGATTTCTTCCCACAAATAGAACTAAAATCAGATCATTAAAGAAAGCAATGCTTACCAAATTGCTATAAGCAAACCGGCCAGCTGCCTTGACCCTATACGCTCAAAAGTTGATCCTTCATCTAAGGCCTTTCCTATAGCGTCCTGCCACCATTGTCCTATAGAACTTCCTTCTAGTCCTACCTACAATGGAAACATTGGCAACTGTGAAACACAATAATCTTCTATTCTATACAAGGTTAACAACTTCTTTTAAATGGCAAAGAAAATATGTTAAGTTTTGCCAGTTCAAGAGCTTACAGTTTCTTTTGCGGCAGACATTGCAAGAAAACCGGCACCCATTTCGACTTCTTGCAATCCCACAACTACAATGCCCACATCTGTTACTGCAGAACCCAACCATGCTGACAATGCTTCCTGAGAGGCTCTTCCCTGACCAACATTCCAAGTGCCAATTAAAATTCTGACATTTTCTTGCGTTGTGTACATGTTTTCTTGCCTAGCTAATTCTGGACGTAAAATGTTATCGATAGGGCCTGGAGAGGCAATATGCCATCCACGTATACCGCCATGAGTTGCCATGCTAAAAATATATCCATTTCCTGCTACCATTTTAATTACAGGACCATTGTGAGCCGTCCAACCTGCAAGTAAATTTCCTTCAAGGTCCAAAACTTGAACCAGACCACTTACATAACCAACCCATATTCGCGAGCCATAATTGCAAAAACTTAGAACAGCGCAAGGATGGTGATGAAAATCTTGCAACCGGTTGCCATTTCCATCCCACTGCACAAGTAAACCATTTGAACATCCAGTCCAAATAACTCCATCTGCAGCAAGTACTAGAGCTTCTGTTTTCTTAGAATCTTCAACAAATGCCCCCGCCCCCTTTGTTGCAACTCGACGAACAGCATCTGCAGCTCCCATGATGGCATTGCGCGACCTCTGCAAAAAGCCATGTTGTGATTTTTCCTTCTTTGATTTCGACACGAACTTAACATTCATCTCATCTTCAACTGCTTGATCTTGTACTGTAGATATGTCAGCTCGATTCTCAAGTTGACCTTCCACATTGAATACTTTAATAAGTTCCCTCGTGCGAGCATCCCTACAGTTTGGCAACTATGAACATAATTAGGACTCAAAAAAATTGGATAACTACCTCTATACCGAGCAGCTTAAAAATTCAATGAGACAACCATACCACAATGAAAATGATAAAGATCCCGATGCCCAGATCTTAGCTCTTAGGTTATCAGATAACAGACACTTCACATCTGAAGATGAAATATTACACACTCCATTCACTGTGACTTGGCTTCTAAGGTCAATGCAGGACCGCTCAACCAGTAAAGCAGCCATGTGCCTTTCTTCTGGAGATAGAGATAGAGATTTTTCAACAGCTTCCCATGGCCAGATCTTGATATTACCGCCCTCAAAGCCTGACCATATATCACCTAGATCGAAGCATGACAGATTTATAATTGCCAGCAATAACATGAATGCATACTATGGATTGAAGAATGACTTCCCTTAAACAAATTGTCTATTGAATAAATATAAGGTCATTGGAAAATCCCACATCCAATGAGCAAAAAGAAATTGTAGGTTTTCTCAAGGTAGTACGAAAGTTGTAGAGCCAGTTATTCTCTTACCATAAGAAGAAATCACCATGGAAAGAACAGGGCCACGGTGAGCCTGCCAAGAAAGACCTTCCTTGAAAGGTGTATCATCTGAATGTGGCTGGTCCATCCTCCAAGACCTAATCTTTCCGTCCTTATGCCCACTCCAAACAAGCTTAGTCCCTGGATCCACCATCAGACAGTATGCAGGTGAAGTATTTATTGACTCATAAAATGGTGCTGCATCCTCATCCCCTCTCCTTGCTCTTCCTTTTATTCCGATTCCTGGCTTGTATGCATCTGACAGACTCCAAACTCTCACACCACATTCTTGACCCGCCCACAGTTCTGTATCTGTGGAAGCAATTGTTCTTAAGAACTTCCCAACCTGTTGAAGCATTTACAAAATCATCATTTGTTCTTGAAGAAAAAACATGGACAAAGGAGATGGGAAACACATGAACTCGATCATTCTATGCTTTTTCCACGAACAAAAGGACAAATTCTTATTTGTTGTTGTTGTCGATGTAATGAACTAATAGCAATCATACAATTAATTACAAACATATACATAAGGCAACATGTTAATATAAAATGAAAGAAACAAGTATGGTACTTAATTCTTGAAACTTTCACCTGAGTTTCCCTAAGAGGATGTGGCCTAAGCTCAAGGCAAGGAGGGCGGCCAGGATGGACTGCAGACCGAGTAGGCACCTTGAAAATCCCAACACCACCACCAGCCCCCATAAACTCCGGCAGTGACTGCTGATTTTGCCCAAACTCCTCAGTCCCACCACTTTCCCTAATCGACATAGCATCAAACCTTTGGTTAATATTGAGATCCCCACCACCACCTCCAGCACCAGCACCAGTAGTAGTGGTTGAATATGGGTAAAAATCATCATCATCGGATGAACCATCCATAAAATAACTGTAAGCATTGCTGCTTGCAATGTGAATGGTTTTAGCATCATCTAAACTGTGTTTACGTATCTGGTTATGTTTCTTGAGATGAATCCCTGTGTTTGAACGTAATTGTTGGCTGTATGAATGCGTTTTTCTTGGTGGTGGGGCGTTTGATAACCCTGCTAATGCATTCACGTCATCATCCTCCAGCTGCTGATCCTCCATTTTTTTTCTTTTTCTTTCTGCAAACTAATGATTGGTTTTGTTCATGCAATGATGATGAGAATGAATTGAAGAGGGTTGAGATTCACAAAAAAAAGCTTGAAAAGAAAAGAGTAAAAAGAGAAAATGTGAAGATCAAAATGGGGTTATCAGAGAAAGAAAGAGAGAGAGAGATGCATTGAAGTACGGTGCATTGCATGGGAGTGCGGAGAGTGAGGCGGTCATTCTGGGATTGTAAGGACTAAATCAACAACATTGTTGTTCTCATTTTCCGAGGTTGATTTGTACATTTCCATGGTCCTAGGAGTATTGTTTGTCACACACACTCACACATACAATAACTTCATTTTTATTTATTTATTTTTTTTTATTGAAGCTCCTAATATTTGTACTAAATGCAATTAGGGGTGTGAATGAACGTTCATGAACAAGCTCGGCTCAACTCGATAAGTCGATATCATCCCTAATTGCAGTGTACATTCTAAATTACTTCAATTTGATACTGATTTCTTTTGAATTTGACCCGTTATAGCTTGATTCATATACTAACCAAACCAAGTTTTGAAAGTAAAAAAACTTTTTTGTTCACATTCTGTTCAGCTGAACTTAAACATTGTACAATGGATACTCATTAAACTAACTGTGAGTCTGTGAAGTTGCTCAGAATGAAAAAACAAACCAAATTTAACAGCTGAGAATGAGAATAATTAATGTTTGTGTCCTTGCAACTTTGCATGTAACAATTGGGAGTCATTACAAGTAGTAGCTTAGCATCATCCATTTTTCACACTTCCAAAGCCAAAATGGCAATCAAGGAAATTATACCTAGCAATTAATTTATTGAAATCAGCCAAACAGCTAAATAAAAACTCTTCAGTAAGTTGGTTACTGAAATGATAATCACAAGGATGACTGACAGAATGATCTTTTCCACCTTCCAATCTTCTCTGCTCCCTGCCAACAAATTAAACAGTGATTACCGCAAACCGTACCTATTAAACGATGAATGCAGTCTAATAGTGGTTAAATTACCAAAACTGTAAAAAAGATGGAGTACAGCAGCCAAAAGGCATATGTTGTCAAGGTGTTAGTCTGTATATAGACAAAAAACGGAAGAAAACAGAACAAAAAACCACCCAGTTTAAGATTACAAGTACTTTTTATAGTTCTTGCCATGACATTCCTATCCAATGAACACTCAACAAATGAATTAGACCAATCTTACCTTGCGACGTTCAACAGCCAGTTCATTTTCCACAATAGATATTGCCTCGAATCCCACGGGATGCAACACTTCTTCATAACTACATACATGTATTTCACTTATTAATAGTTTGAAGAACCAGAAATTTATAGATGAAGCAAAAGAAATGAATGTGTTTCCAAATGTCACTCTTTGTCCAACAAGATACAAATATTCAGAAGAAACTAAATGGACATTTGATTAAGGTAATACAGGCAGAGGCATACTCGGCAACAGATACTTTGTATGGGGGTCCACCCACTTGATCGCTAATCTGTTGAGAGATAATATATGTGTTAATGAATTCATAAGCAACACATCGAAAGCAAGCCTGATCAAATTTAGCTGGATAGAACACATGACACTCTCACTAATAACATAATGCAGTTTCAACTCGAGCTAACTTCTTTTACCAAAATATCAGACTGATGTATCGCATTAAATTTAGTCAATTAACTCAACCACTAGCCAAAAACGATTTCTCAAGTCTCCAAGCATAGTGGTTTTTAGATGAAGGAACTGTATTCTCAAAGTAATAGAATTTTGTGACTATAACATGACCCAAATCCATTTGTTAATATGATGAACACATTTTCATAGTAGAATACTGTGAGAGGATTTTGAACAAGATAATGGCAAACCGGAAACATCAGAGTTATCAACTCTCCATCTGGTTTTAAAAGATCTCGCACTCTGACTGCCCAAGATGATCTCATATCTGGTTCAATAGCACAAAAGAACCTGAAGAGTCAATTTGTGTCAGTGTTAGCAAAGAATAAAGCAATTTCTGACAGGAAAATGAACTCATCAAACCTCACTCACGTGTAGTCAAAAATGAGATCAAACAACTCAGTCGGACACCATGTGAAGAAGTCTTCCTTCAGGAATTCAAAATATTCTGCATTCGATGACGAGAAGGATGCCTTGATGTGCCAAAGCAAAGAAAACATTTCCATGAAAGCATGAGAACAGAGATAATACTTTGGGTATGAAGTACTCGTGAATATTTCTCTACTCAAACCAAGCATGCCAATAAAAATTTTTGTTATATTTCCCGGTGAGAAAAGGTTTTAAATCAAGAAATTCCAAACATTTCCATTCTATTACGTTTGGCAGTAAAATTTGCACTCAAGTTTTCCCCTTTCTCACATTGCTGTCAATGACAAAAAATAAGCAATTAATGGCAGCATTTATCACATGGTCTGGGCATGTGTATAGTGAATTGGGTTAATCTTATCATGCATTCAGATGAATGTCATAAGCTCTCACTACTCACTCATTAACCACAATTAAAATTGTCTATTTTAAAGTAAATGCAACGATTCTTCAGATAATGTAGAATGACGATTTTACATAATGTAAATGACAGAGTTATCCATAAAATATGTGGTTACCTCCATGGCTTTTTCAATAGCTGCTTCTGATATTTCAAGGCCAACAACGTAGCGTTCCGGGCCTGCAATTGCCACCACATCATACCCCTGTGGCATAAGGAAGCCAGTTGTTAAGTGAAACAGAGCAGGAAGAAAGAAAGAAAAGTAACAGCTTTCGGAGTAACCACTAATATGAAGAATATAAAATCAGCTAACAGGCTGCACATCATACAACCCTGCTGTTAACCGCACCGGCTCTCCTTACCGACTTCAAGGGTCCCGGCCCAAAAAAAGAGAATCAGAAAATCAAAATTGAAATTGGGACTTGTACAAAACAAAAAATTCTGCCTACAGTTTCAAAATGTATAGAAATGAAATGAATCGGCACTCTGCTAAACAGAAAAGAACCTTAATAATTCATTTTCAACTTGCTGGCCTGTACACTTGCACACACGAATCAAATAAGCACAAGTAGAGTGAATGCTTGTAAGTGCATTATTTTGCAGCTACAGGACTAAAGCCTTTCTTCTCCTTGTTTAACATACAGAAGGTTTACAATGGATTTAAAGCAAAGGCAGGTGTAGACACCTGGGAATAGTTCTGGACCAAATTAAATTTATCCTTTTCCTTAATAGTTTTGGACCAAACGAAATTTATCCTATTCCATACTTAAGCATTCCAGAATTGCATTTCTAAACCTTCATTCTAATTGAGAAGGAAAAAGATCCCATTTTTATGTCCTGAGCTTGATAATCAGTAATAACTATGTCACCTATAGAATTCACTCTTACAATCACGAAAGTATTAAAACAATATGAACAGAAGGAAATCAAAGTACCAGGCCATGAAGCATAACACATAACAGCTGAAACAAACAAGCTTAATCTGCCCTCTTTTTTTTTTCTTTTTTTTTCAGCTCTTGGCATCTGGAAACTCGATTTATAGCAAATCCAGAGGGTGAAACGAAAGAAAAACATAGAAATTAGTAGTACTCACACTTCCACAACCAGGGACCAGAGCCCTTCCCTTTGGAAGGGCACCAGTCTCATGAAGATGCAAAAGAACTGGGGTAGGCTGCCCCAAGTCCCAAGGCGTCAACCCTTGTTCCCAGCACTTCTGCCAACCACCACCACCACCTAAACAAAAAACCCATCTTGAATCAGTATTTTGAAGCTGATTTTTTTTTTTTAATTTTAAAAAAAAAAAGTAGCGAGTAATGAGTTACCTGTAGAATCTTGAGAGTGGAAGACTTGTTGAAATTTTTCGACTTTAGTTGATGAAGAGATCGTAGTGTTTGATCTTGAACTAATTGTTTTGTTATGGGATGATTTACCAGCATCATCATCCATTCTTGATGGTGGTTTCTTCTTGATTCTCAGCTCAGGAGATGAACAAGTAGAGGGAATTAACCTTAAACGCTGTAGACAGTTGGAGACCAAAATCCTCGAGGCAAAGAGGGACCTTGTCATCATTTCATTTCTGTTAATTTTGATTTTATAGCGGGTAGTTCATAGTTGGTATGTATCACGAATGAAGGATGATCCCTCGTCATCATCATCATCCTGGATAATGGCATTTTGCAATTAAAATAACGATCAAATGGATCATCTGAGACTTTCTACCACTTGGGTTATTTTCCATGTCTATTTCATGTGATTTCTTTATCTGAATAAGATTTTTCCTTTCCTTTTATGTTACAAATTACAAACACAATAATAACGTAGTATCTTGTTGATTTTTCAGGAAGTTGCAACCCAACTCGGTGGTTGATTGTGATTCAATGTCACGGAGCAAACAAATCACATTTGAGAATTCTTCTTCTGGCTTTTTGAAGATTTCTAAGGAACAGTCATGGTTGGTTTATGTATCATCATGTTACTATTTAATACTAACATATGAGAATGAATGTGAGACTCCAAATGCATGCTGGTAGGACGTTGAAAAGTTTTTAGTATGTCCCTAACAAACATGACTGCCATAACAGAGCGAGCTGATGACCATTCCCATCTGTATGTTTACAAAGGAAGTCAGGTGAGGCTTTTTCTGCACGATCATCTGATCATCTTGGTTATATGACATTTATACTCAAACTTCATTCAGGGATCGGCATCACCAATGGCTAGTACTATGTTTTCGGCCTTGTCAACTGCTGCAGCAGGTTTTAGCACAGATTTGTTTGGAGTTGCAGTCTGGAGAGCAGTAAATGTTTTTCCACTGGCTCTTGAGGATTCCCTGCCCCTTCAGTCCGTTGTAGCTGCTGATAGCTTTATGGATGGTGTTAGAGGGACTGGATTCGGCTTTTTGAATCTTGTTCGTAATGAGGTGACCACGTTCAGTCCAACGATGAAGCAACGAAATTCCACGCCGCATCAAGTGTCATATCAACAACAAGATTTCAACTGTGGAGCAATCTTGCTTTCAGGTTTTACTTCCCATATCAGCTGCCTGTCCTCAGCAGTTACTGAAATCGGGTTGTTTAGCCTTTCCAATAAGAATGGCAACAAGTTCTAGTAAGATAAAAGCAACAGGTGTAACAGACATGAAACACACCTTCCTGCGTACATTTGCCAATGCATCTAACTATACAAGCCTTCCAGTTCAGAGCATACTTCTTCAAATTGGAATGATTTTTAGAGCTGCGTCGGAAAAATGCTTGTCAACTTGCAACTTAAAGAAGGCAGTGGCACTGAAAAACCAAAAGAGACAACCTTTCGAATGAAGAATCCTAACAAAACTCATGATCTCTTCAACTTATACAGACTCCTGAATTTCTTGAGGGACGTTTAAGTTCCTCGAGCAGCTATTCTTCAAGAAAATAGGCACTTTCCAACCTAAATGCCAGTTGTTTTGTCCCCACAAGGCTGTCAACGTAAGTGGAAGAGAATTTTCCATGCCACACGGTGCAGGCACCACATCCTCTTCCAGCCATTTCTTGATGGATTTCCCAGCTGTAATCTATAAAGAATTGGACATGTGCAAATAGTGTGCTAGAACCCTGGTTTACCTGAATTAGGAAAAACAAAAAATTCAGGCATATGCATACCACAACCTATCCTTTGGACATTTAGTTTTTACTTCGTCATTACCATTTTATATGTAAACTAGGATCACTGGATCAGTGTTTCAAGAACAGGAGTGTATTTACCCTTTTATCACTGGACCTCCATACACTATAGTAAATGAAATGCTTTATGGTTTTCCATTGACATTAGAAAAATGTTGAAGAAAGTACAGCGGGAAGGTATAACATTTTCTTGTCATAGGAAGCAATTAAGTCAAAAAGGTACATTATGAGATATATTTGGCAGGCAATAAACTCAAGTACGTAATCACTATTTAACAACTTTCGAAAGACTGCTAAGTAAATATCCTAAAGGAAAGTAAACCAACGAAATGGAGAACGATGGAGTACTCGTACATCAGACAACCATTCTTCAGCGCACAAAAAAAAATGCTTTTAAAAGGGAGCAAAAAGAAAACAAAAAACCAACGACCAGTTGCAGTAACACATTTATATCAGAATGGAGCACTAAGAGATGTAGCACAAAAACATTGATATATTCATGAAAACCACCCACTAACAAAGAACGAGCACCTCCAAAAGTTTAAATGACAATTAAAATGATACTGGACAAAAAGGATTAAATAGTTCAAAAAATCCAAAACCATTTTCCACAGCTAGATAAAAACACAAAAATTGAACTCACATACAAGCAAAATGAAATCAAAGGACAAGAGAACTGATAAACTTCCTCTTCAATAATGGAAGAAACTTTGGCTTCCACCCTTTAAATGTAGTTGTTAAGTGAATTTCATAATATTTTACTTGCAATTTTCTCAGTTAAATTCAGGTTGACAATCACAGGAGAAGGAAAAGAAGCACATTAGCATGGAAGGGTAAAATCGCATAAAATGAATTAGAAAAGTAACTAGTTAACAACAAGTTTTCATACTGAAAAACACATAATTTCTCATCATTATCGAAAAAGGGCAACCCTTTCAACAAATAAAAGGGAAATGACCTAAGTTTGTCTGGTGTAGGAAAATTGTATGATTTCATAATATGGTAATGTAACTTACTAGATTTAGTGGCCAGACAGCCTTTAAATGCCTTCATTCAGAAAGTAGATCAATGAAAACGGCGATACAATCACCAGGAAATATGATGAATTTGTCCAATTTAAACTGGTAAAACATATACCAGATGATGTTGCTTGTACAAGCATTGACATCTTCTCCCCATGCAGTTTGAAGTTGGGTCATATTTTCACTACAGTAGAGCATTATCACCAATAATCCCCACATGTACATGTACCATTTTTAAAATGGTGAAATCTTTTTGAATCTCTGACCACTATTTCCCGTTCAACGATCTTGGAAATTAATCTTATTGTCGTATGACAATCCATACAAATTCTAAGATTCTTTATCACCTGGATTGTTGCACCAGGAACTGAGTTCATAATTCCAAAAGCTACGGCTAGCTTCTCACTATGAACTTGTAACATCATTCCCTTCTCTTCCATCTCAATATCATGAAGAACTGATGCTGTATCTGCTACATAGCCGGCTTCCTGCAGCTTCACATATAGTTCTTCCAAGAATAAATATATCTTCTCGTGTTGAGGATGTTCTCTGTCCCCCACTAAAAACACATAAGCTCTACCTTTCAATTCCACCAAACTGAAACCAGGCGGTTTAGCCAATCCGTTGCTTTCCATATAAATTCTCATCCTTTTCACATCTTCCCACCTTCCAGCTTCAGCATATAGGTTTGAAAGCGAGACATAATATCCACAATTGGTGGGATCCAATTCAAACAGTTTCTTAGCTGCAATTTCCCCAAGCTCCACATTCTTATGCATCCTGCATGCTGCAAGTAGAGAGCCCCAAACAACAAAATCAGGCTGAATCTTCATTTCCAAAATCAAATCATATGCCTTTGAAAGAAAACCAGCTCGTCCCAGAAGATCAACCACACAACCATAATGCTCCATCCCTGGTTCTATGGAGAACCTATCGTGCATGGCTCTAAACCAAAACCATCCTTCATCTAGCAAGCCAGCATGGCTACAAGCTGCTAATACAGACACCATAGTTATGTAATTTGGTTTGACCCCCATCTGGTTCATTTCATAGAAGACTTCAAGAGCTTCTCTGGCTTGGCCATGCATTCCATATCCAGAAATCATGGCAGTCCATGACTTTACATTCTTTTCTTTCATTCGATTGAATGCTTTCCTTGCCATTCCTACCCTCCCACACTTGCAATACATGTCAATGATTGAAGTACCCACATAAACATTGTCCTCCAATCTCATCTTAATAACCTAACAAAAGTAAACTATAAGAACATTGGACAGGTATAAACAGCGAGAAAATTAAGGGAAGAAAAGAAACCGAAAGGCTGCAAAGATGCAACATGGATAAACCATAAAAGTGCAAATCACATTTGGTAACTGGGATTTATCACTGGCTTGAATAAAATATTAAACCATACATGCAAAGTTGATGGAGGGAGTAAATCGGTAAGTACCTGATCATGTATGCACTTGCCCAGTTGGAGAGCTCCAGCATGTGCACAAGCCAATAACACAGCAGACAAAGTCAAAGCATTATACTCAACATCTCTATCCCTAACCATCAAATGAAATATTTCTATAGCTTCTGCAGAGAACCCATTTTGTGCATACACTGCAATTAGTGAATTCCAAGATACCGCATCCTTTCCCGCCATCCCATCAAACACCTTTTTAGAAAAACTAACATTTCCACACTTGGCATAGGCATCAATCAAGGTATTATCAAAACCCAACTTCCCATCAAATCCCAGTTTTATGCCAAAGCCATGAACACTTTCTGTAACATTCTTTTGGGCAATACGAGAACAGGCAGATAAAACTGAGACCATGGAAACCAAATCAAGATACACTTCTTTCTCTACTTGGCTCTGGGTATCAACTTCGCAGCTCTGTTCAATCAAGAGCTCTTTAAAGAGCAATAATGCATCATGGGCACAATGATTTTGCACGTACCCAGTAATCATTGACGTCCAGGACACCACATTTCTTTGAGGAATTTCGTCGAAAACCATTCTAGCATCGTCTAACTTGCCACACTTAGAATACATATCGATCAGTGCAGAGGACACAAAGAGGTCAGTGCTGTATCCGAAAACCATGGCTTGTTGGTGGGCTTGTTTGCCTGAAGTAATATCGCATAATGCAGAACAAGACTTGATGGCACAAGGGAAAGTAGAACGATTTGGTTTCAGAGAGAGTTTCCGCAAGGATAAGAAGGCTCTGAGGGCTTCAAATGAGTCACCGCTCCGCGCCAACTCGGCAATGATTGAATTCCAAGAGAAGACATTTGTTTTGTCAACGTAGTTGTTAAACAAAGTGGTTGTGAGATTCAAATTGGTCGAATAATAACAACGGAACCCATTACGAAGTTTGTGATGCCAATAAACCCAAGAATGAAGAATGACTGAAGTGGAACACCATGTTATAACTTTCATTCTTTTTCTGCTTCTTGCTCTTTTGATTCTGTTGACTACAAAATCAGACCAGGAGGCCGACAGGCCGAGTAGCTGGGCAAAGGGTCAACCATTTGAATTCAACGGACAGTGGATTCTGTCATCATGATGGTCTGAGCATATATCAACAAAATAAACAAACACGCGATGATTATAAAATATCTCAAGAATCCAAAACATAGATCACTTGGAATCAAGACTAGTTCTTTTCCCACTTACTAATTTAGATGACACAAAAGAATTGCCAAGACTCTATAAAGAAACATAAAGAAATCCTCATACAGACAGCGTCCTTATCCCACTAACTAATTTAGATGACAAAAGACCAGTTTTTTAACAAGTACTGGTAAGAACATAATAACTGAATTCAGCTGAAACCGGGATTGCCAACAATAGCCAATAATCCAATGCCTTTACGAATGACAGTATCCAATGCCTTATAACAAGATTTCAATCACTATACATTAGTTGGAATATTCATTCATGTTAAAGCAAAATTAAGCCCTTTTATCATTCTATGCCTGAAGATAAAATAGCAATAGTAATATTAAGTACAGTACTAATGACAATCAGCTGCCATTGAAGAGAAACAAAGGAAGATAGAAAAAGAATTGAAGTTTGCTGAATCAAAATATAGCATTGATCCTCACAACACAGTCCAGCAGGGGAAGAAGAAAAAGAATCAATCTTTGCAGAGAAAATGAAGAAAGTAACATCACAGAGAATCGGAAGAAGAGGCAATTGAACAACAGCAAGAAAAACCCACCAAAAAAAAAAAGAGTGTATGCATCATAGGAAAAACACCAATAGAGGATTTTGATTAATTATCAATGGCTCGTTGAAAATAAAAGCTAACCTCCTTTGCGTTGAAGAACCTTGTTGAAATCATTCATGACAAATTTGGAGTGAGAAAGTTTGAGGGTTTTACAGCATCATCAAGGTTTAACTCCTTGTCTTCAAATTCTTGAAAACTGCTTAAATAAGTATTCTAAGACAATATTTATACCTTTCCCAAAAAGGAAATAAAATAAATAAATTGGGACATATACCATGAGAAAAATAAATTATTGTTTGGGACACAATTCCTAACAAATATATATTGAATTTCAAATTCATGTAAGTGCATTGTTGCAAAACTATACTTTTTTTTTAATGCTCATTAACCCTATAAACTATCCATTTACATCGTTTTACCTATAAGATTTGTCAAATGCCACGTGTTTTCTTTTGCACATCAAATAGAGTTGACATTTAAATATTTCGAATGCAAGATTTTTCAAATGTCGTGCATGCAAACTATTAATTTAGTATATTAAGTAGAGTTAACATTCACATTTTGTCGTATGTAAGATTTTTTAAATGGCATGCGTTTAAACTATTAATTTAAATCTTTTGCGTATAAAGTAGATTTGACATTTAGATATGTGTATATAAGAGTTTTCAAATGCAATGCATTTAAACTATCTAACTTTAAATATTTTGTATATTAAATAGAGTTGACATTTAGATCTTTTATATGTAAAATTTTTCAAATGTAATGCATTTAAACTATTAACTTTAGATCTTTTGCCTATCAAGTAGAGTTGACATTTCGTACGTAAGATTTTTTAAATGTCGTGCATTTAAACTATTAATTTAGATATTTTGCATATAAAAAGTAGAGTTTCACATCTACATTTGTTCGTAGTTATGATTTTTCAAATGCAAACGCACAAAATTTTGAGATTTCTCATGTGGTATACATCTACTTTTGGTTTGCAACACAAAACAATTTGTAAGTTGGAAATGTATCATCCAAACATCATTCACATTATAGACTAACCATGAATTCTTGGCAGCTCCAACTTGATGCATTAATTGAAGAGTTTCAGTACTCCTTTTTTTCCATGAAAATTTGATTTGTTATTGTTTCAAAATTGGATCTTAGATAGGCATTTGTAAGCAGCATAACCAACTGTATATACCAATCCTGTACAAAAGTTTCTATTTCCAGTTACTGAATATTAATGGTATGCTAATGATTTGGTAATGGTATGTAGTCAAATATGTTTGGATGATTTGATGATGACAATGTTGTGAATTACAAATTGAACAACCATCCCTGCCAAGTTCATGATGATGCATTAATTGACAACATTAATCCACCATGGAGGAAGCAAACAAAAACCAGCATAACCAGAATAGAAGACGAAACCACCGACTCTGTAACACATGCACTATTTCCATGTCATTTTCAAGATCTGCTCATCCATCCATGGTGGTGGGTTCAATTCACAGCTGCACACTTTTCTTCCTTTCCCCCTCTTCAGTGCATAGACCAATATATATATGCATACACATGTATGCAACAAAGTTAACTTCTTTGCATATCATGTCATGTAACAATGGCAGGTGTAATCAATCAAGACGAAGAACAAGTTCACAAATCACTGTGCCAAAGTATACAAGAAATGAATGTTGTATACATTATTTATATGCATTATATGCAAGAAAAGAACCCCACAAAATATGAGTTTATAACAATTTCATTAATTACGAAGGGATCATTGGAATTCATCAAATTATATATACAAGAATTTTGTTTATTTCTGTCAAGAAGTTGTTAAGAATGAGTCTTAGAGTTGGGCTGCTCACTAAAATTAATTAACCTTCAAGAACTTGGCTGGCATCTTCTACACATTTTCATACATTATGGCCAGAGAAATGCAAATTTTAAAATGCTATATACATCAACAGAGTGCCTCTGTGTGTTTATTTGCTACATTGCATCTACGTCTACTCTCTTGCTCACATTTACAACAAAACAAAACAAAAGGTTAGAAATCGTTATCTTCTTTATATAACACAAAATCTTGTTTCAACCTGGATGAGGTCTCTCATCAAATATGCAGCAGAATTTTCTGCTGGATAAACAGCAGCAAAGACACAAGGTTAATTTGATCGTTTGCTTCTCTTCTCTTTCCCTACAAATACAATTTTTGACTCTTTAGGTATGAATTTAAAGAACTGGATACAATCCCATTTAAATAAAACTAAAAAAACTTACCAAATATGTTTGATCTCAGGGGGAACCTAACTGATGATCCCTTCACTTTTATGTCTCTAAATTCCCTACTCCTGCTTGATTTTTCTGCTTTGAATGACCCAGAACTGCTTTCTTCTGTCACAACGCCAATCCCTTTCTTCACCTTTTCATGGTAAACAGCCGGCGGTGCAAGCCTCAACTGAGGCATAGTTTCTATCTGGGTTGCTCTTTGGTCTTTATCAAGACTGTTCAAGAGCTCGAACTGTTTCAACCGAAAAATCAATATGTTAGTTAACCAAGTAACCAGGTTAAAATTTTAAAACTACCTATAAAAGATTTACCCTTGAAATTGGGTGGTAACCATAAGTGTTCTCAAAAGCATCATTATCCGGTGGATGTAGAGCAATTGTCCCTGGTACTTCATGCAATGTTGACGAAGCCTTTTTCACCAACCCATTGTCAAAAAGCACAGATTTGCTTGATCTCTGCACTTTCTTCCCTGCCACACAAATAGGGCATCCAGCCGATGCAGTCACAATTGGATTCTCATTTTCTTGAAGTGCACAGTGGACATGTATTGCATGACCACAACTGAAAACTTGAATGCTGGAGCTATGGGAATTTTTCATAAGCGAGCAATTGCATATGCAACATGTGAGGTCCAGTGGAGCGTACCCATGACAAGCCCCCTTCTTGAGTAAGCTCATGGTGTAATAAGTATCATCCTCGATCAAAGATTTGGCAGTGTCCTGACATGACATCAGAAACTAGTCACTGGAGAGAAAGAATGCTAAATCTATTTGGTTAAAGATCAACTCCTCAAAAAAAAAAAAAAAGAGCATCACAAGTTAAAGACCACTTAATAGACTGGAAAATCTTGCATGTTTATGTTGAGAAAAACAGACAGAAGTTCCCACCTCAGATGTATTACTGCCTTCTACTGCCACGACCCTCGAACATTTTAACCAACATGAATGAAATGAAATGAAAAGCTCAACAACAAAGAAGCTAAAACTCCCGTGCATAAGTCGAGCAGAATCAATTTTAAAAATAAAAGCCCTAATGAAAAGTTAGTTGCTTATGTTTTACCCCCTCTTCTTTATTATCTTGTGTTAGGAAGGGGGCTTATTTTGGTTAGCGTGGCAATGCACAACCCTAAATTCTTTCAACTGAAAAGCGAAATTCTACAACTTTTTTATCGGTCAAGACACTAGAAGATTATCTGTCATGTTAATATTATTAAATCTGACAGTCGTGCAATTTCTGCAACCAGGTATATAGACTGGTAAGAGGTGTCACTTTATCACTCTGGACAGCACATGGTCCCAAGCAACTTGCATCCATTTTCTGATAACTGAAAAATTCTTCGCCGATAACTCGTTCAAAATTCCTAACCATAAAGCATAGTACTAAATGATATTTACTAACCATAAAGCATAGTACTTGACGAACATTGCATAATAACTTAATTATAAACTATTTGAACATTTACCTAATACCATAAACTATCACTCATAACTAAATACTTCCCTTCTCTATACAAGGTTTTGAAGCAATTTTGCCATGAAGAGAACTTAAAAGGATATGGAAAAAAAAGGTTTTTATCAAATGCAGGGAAGTTTAGCAATTCTGAAGAATGTATAAACACAATAATGAACCTAGTCAGGAACAGCAAAACAAACCCAAGGGGGACAAAAAACAGAGGAGAATAAATGGAATTGGAGACTAACCAGAATTCTTCTCTCAAAATCATAAGTTCCAAGCATGCCCAATATGGTAGGTTTAAAGTCACCAAACTGCTGGCTACCATTATCTGAAAGAAGTTTCAACATAATTGTTGGAATGCTAACATAGCCAATCATTCCTTCAACTATTTCTCTGATAAACACAGATAGCAATTTCCTCAAGATGTGAGAGTTTTTATGGGACTTGGAGAACTTCCAATTAATTTTGCACAGCTCTTCATCTTCTTGCTTAATCAATGCATGTGTAGATCCTGCTTTACGACTACATGAATCCATCAGAGGCAGACAAAATCTGCATTGAAACAAGATACTAAGATCCATAAGAGAACCCTATCTAGAGTATTGTATCCTTTCATTTTAAGAAACTGCAACAAAATAAATGTACTACAATTACTTGGAAAAGCTAAGCAGCTGCACCATAATGCAGGCTAGCAACAGCATGTGAAGATATGAATTGCAGCAATTAATGAGATTTCAGAAAAGAAATGGCAAAAATTGCATCAAAAGAGAAAATATTTACATGACTTGTATGATAGATTGTGAACTTGGGATGCTAAAATGATCTCATCTACGAGTCTGCAAGTAAGAATATTGTGGAAAAATAAAAATGTTTCTCCTTAATTGGTGGTCTGTTTGTCCTAGGAATCATGTGAATATTTATTTCCCAGAGTCTAGGGACTCAGGTAATAGAAAAATCAGGAATCCCTGATCAGAGGCTCTTGAAAATACATAGATTCAATACAACCTTTTCTCATTTTCCACAAATATTTCATTTACTTTTTTAAGATATTCATTATCGATGGTAGTGCTTTGATGTAAATTGTGGTAGCATCTATGACCACCAAAAGATGTCCTGTTGGGCGGAGTTTGGCAGTTTTGTATCAGGGGTTTCATTATTGTATTCAAACTGCTAAGTATTCTAGTCAAACTTATCCCCAAGGTCGATGGCACGATTCTAATTATAGACATTCAAGTAGATGAAACTTTGATTCCCCTTTCTTTTGTACAACTGTATATGAAATATATGTTCTGTAGATGAAACTTTGACAAATTTTTACACAAGCATCTCCAAGCCAAGCTGGGGAAATACAAGTGGCATAAGCTTTTTCTTATAAACAGGCTTTCTTTAAATTTTTGTGTACTGACCACTGATCAAATTGTTTGGGATTACGAAGTGAAAGAAATAGCATCGGTGATTGAGAGGAAATAGAAAAAAAGTTTGATCAATTACTGACTCATCCTTGGCTAAGCAGGTTGATCATCTATTTTTTATAAAAAGGACAGTATCACCTCAAGTAGTTTACCTCAATTAGATTATTTTAAAGGAAAGAAGTACTCAAAGCTCAACTGATGCAGTGTACAAAACAAAAGGTAGCTCCAATTTAAACATAAGTTGTAGAAAAATAGAGGAGGATGGAGCTAATAAATATCAAATCCATTTCATCATCCAGTAACATGGAATTTTATCCAACTCTATTGAGAATAGAATGTATGAATTACATTAACCATTTAGATAATATGTCTAAATCCACTCCTAGATTTAAGGGAATTCCTATATACCCAACGAACTAGGTAGATAGACCCGAAACACATTGCTAAGAAACCCTCTCTAAAAAGGGGAGTACCAAACCTGCCTGATAAAAGTCGTGACACCTCAACCTCAATTACTAGCTTCAGTCAGATAAACAGCCCTGCAGACTAAGCATGGTAGTGAAAATATATGGTCAATAGAGCTGAAAGAAGTCTTGTGTCATACAGTATACTTCCAATAACTGTATACTGCTTTCGTTTGCATGTTTTCATAATTCTGCACATTTATGCAACAAGCATTTAAGCTTGTCCTATGTAAAAGGACACCACTAAGTATTATTATGAAACCACCCAACTATGTTTTGGACATCAAATGGTTGACATTATATTTCAAACAATCAGAGACTACTTTTGTTTGCATGTTTTCATAATTCTACGCATTTATGCATCAAGCATTTGAGCCTATCCTCTATCCAAGTTCACCAATAAGTATAACTACGAAACCACCTAACTACAACCTTCATGTTTGGACAACAATAAACCTCTCTCTCTCTCTCTCTCTCTCCCCCTCCCTCTCCCCCCCCCCTCCCCCTCCCCTCTCCCTCTCTCTCTCTCTCTCTCTCTCTCTCTCTCTCTCTCTCACTCACTCACTCACTCACTAACTCACTCAAAAAAGGAGATACTTTCACTGTTGCTCTACCCAATTAAACTCGTTTAGTAAATGGGTGCAAGTGGATTATGTCCATTTCACCCAAACCAATCAAATTTGGAGCTCTTTTTTAATTTTAACAATCATAATGTAAATAAATGACGAAATAAAAAATAAGTGAGAAATGAAAACATGTATGTTACTGTAGGTAACAAGCTTACGAGTCAAGTAATTGAAACCAGAGGTACTCAGATTCATCAGGGCCCAAACGAGGGCTGTTCCGCTGGCACAGCCCAATACAAGAGCGCAAATCATCTAGTATGTCTTTGACCTGCAACGCGAAGGATTTGATATTTCAAATAATTGTCCAATAATCATAAATTTACTAAATCCCCCAAGAGAAAAAGAAGAAGTTAAGGATATCACAAACCTCCTTCTTCTTCAAAACCGTGTTGAAGTGCATAGAAACAGACTCGGATTGTCCATTTTCAATAGAAGCATCAAGCATGATAAATTTTTCATTAAGGCCAGAAAGAATCAGCACAAGAGCACTACCAACTTCATCAACCCTTTCCAACAAGAAAGCAGCTGCATCTACAATTCCATACTCCTGACACAAGCGTAAACAGCTCTCTACCCTATAGCTTTCAAAGGTCTCCAAGAATTTTCGAACTGATTCCCGCTCATAGCAACATAACAGCTGGAAACCAAAAAAGGAAAACCAAAATTTTGAGAGAATGATAATTTGTTAAGAGCTCAAAAAAATAAATACCTATTAAAAATGAAAGTATAGAATGACAAAAGCAATATGGTTAACTAAGCCAAACACAAGTTTGAGAGAAAAACGTGAAAAACAGAAGTTCTGTAGTGAACGGTCTAGCATTCATTTATTCAAACGCATGACAATAAAGATACAAATGCCAATCCTTGAGCTAATACAATGGCACTTTTTTACGACCGTTATATTTGAGAACTAAAGGAAAAATGATTATGACATCGTTAGAAACACAGCTCTTCAGAGAGACCTAGAATACAAGTGCCAGATAAGTTTACCTCAAAATACAGTTCCGTCATTTCATCTGTCAGCTGAATTGGACTATTTCGTAGGAGCTTCGGAAAGTCACTCAATGCTTCTAAGTATGTTTTGACTCTATCTGACTGATGCCTTGCCCGTCTTTCATTGGAACAACTTACACTACCATCTTTTCTGAAGCAAGAAAATTTGAGGTTTCCAGTTGTCTGAACCTCAATAAGTGTCTTCATGTAAAGGAAAAGGGTTTCCGGGTGAGACTTTAACTCTGAAAACAAAATTTGCTGACTTTGCCCATAGAAATGGTAAACTACAAGAAAGAAAGTTCCTTCTCTGCAGAAATAAGATCAAATACAAGATGCAAAATGATTAGAGAAAGGTTTCTACGGTTGATAAATAACGTGTGCCACAAAGTAAAAAATAAATAATGGCCAAATAAAAGTCATATTTATGAGTTACACAAGAAATCCTAATGTTTTTAGACCATCACCTGCTTAGTTTAACAAGATCCGCGATTCGTGATAAAACTGCTGCTCGAAAGGCATCATATTTTTTTTCCTTCAATTGTAGCAACATATCATGGATAAAAGAGAAGGCATGAATAGGTTCATCTGCCGCTTTCATATAACTATCCAGCGCAGTAAGATACTGATATCTGCTTGAATGGATAAAGCCACAAACCTGAATAATACCATAAAAACATAAAACTAGCGCATCCCAACTTTTTCATCATTAAGATAAACCATGACAATCTGTTTCAGCTCATTATAATACCTGGTGAAACTGGCACCTTTCACATAAATGTAACAGGGATTGAGCATCCCAATCAGTATCAGGCACTACATTTAGAAGCGTAAGCAGTTGCTTCTCTCTTGCTTTTGCGGTTTCAATATTCTGCTCTGAATCACTAGGTATAAGGCTAAAATCTGATGTCAAATACTCCAAAACATGGCTTAAAGTATCCCTGGAAACTTTAGCTCTTTCACATGCAACATAATAAGTTATAAACTCGATTACGTGACCTGCATCTTTCTTTGAAGGCCAAGTCTCCATTGAGCTACCATCATTGCTCCCAGTAGAACAACCATTTTGGAAATTGCTTGCTTCAAGAACTAAAGCAAGAACATCTACTAATTTCTGGACCAAATTTTGACTCCCGGGCCCTAAGTTGTTCACTTCAGTTGACTCAACATTTTCATTGACCAGGCCCTCATAGAGATGGTTAGGATCTGGAATTTTTCCCTCTACAAATGCAATTCTCAAAACATTTAAAGTGGCTTCAGTATCCAATTCTAACAGATGACACAGATTTGGGAATCGGCCATGAGATGGTAAGTTCATAACTGCCCATGCATTTGGGATGCTAGAAGAATCCAACAGAAATTGCAGAATCTCTTCTTTTATAGACAACAGGCGTGTGATAGGAAGAGTTCCATGTCCTGCAAAACAGAGATATCATGAGTCTCCACAGATCCTAGCAAATACTCCCTGTCCCGTTGTCAATGTCATTTTTTCACTTTCAGGATGTTCCAAAATAAGAGTCACACCTTAAAACAATTACTGATAAGTTGCGAATTTGGCCACTTTGTAAAAGAAGCCTTGCCGAAACTTTATTTTTGCTAGGGTCAAATATTCTGGACCAAAGGAGCAACTAAACCAAATGAAGCCAAAGGGCCACATCTTTGTTTAGTTAAACCAAATCAATGGAATCTATACAGTTTAATACAATTCAGCAGTACAAGTAAACTAAAATAAGTTACTCGAAACCAATTTCTCATTTAATTAAACAAAGACTTATCTCTATAGGGAATCTGAAAATGTATAGGTTGAATCATAGCCATACCTGGAGGAAAAGCAAGACCCTGGAAGCAGTACTTCAGGTAAACAAGCATCCTGTACCTGTTTTGATGGGTTAAGCTGCAATTATTCTGGACTTGCAAATAGTACTCAGGATATTACATATAAGACATAGATGACCGACATTTATTAAGTAATATTTCGGAAAATAAAGGAAAGAATGGTTCCTGTTTGGAATCAAAAGCATACAAAAAGGCAACGTACCCAAGGGCAGAAGCACTGCCTCTCTTGCAATTTTGTACAACCCCCAAGAGCTCCTCCAAAGGTGTCCTGAAATCATCTAGACCTTTGTTAAACAAATATATCAATGCACCGTGTAAACTGTGCTCCCTGCACAAACGGACAACCTACAGTGTAAATAAGTCTCATTAGCAGCTAAGGATGGATAAAGGAAAGAAATTAATTAGTTAGCAGTAAATAAAGAAACATCAATATGTTTCTCTTTTAAGAGTAACATTTATTTAAAAAGGTCAACACAGTACTTAAGTGCAGTGTAACAAGAAATGAGCGAATTTGAATACACCAATCACCAGTTGGACAACTTAATTGCCAACAAAAATCTGCACAGTTCAAACAGAACAAAACCTGGTTGAAATCCAAAGACGAAATGTCCATGTGGAGAACACATTGTTCAACTCGCTGCAACCAACCCTTAGTGCTATAATGCTCCACCAGAGCTTGCATAACCTTTATTGGGCATAGCAGTAACAGAGATGTTGAGACAGCAAAAAAATAATAATTAAATAAACATGAAAGCATTTTAAACACTCAAAAATATGCTGAATACACAGAAATGAGCAGTACCGCAGGTGGTAGACATCCCAGCATATCCTTTAATATGTACGGTTCCAAAAGCTCCAAAAATGTTTCTAAGGAAAAAAGAAAATTGGAATAAATAACTAAAACCATTTATCCATGTCACCCAATTTGGCAAGATAACTTTGTGCCTATGCTGTATCAAGAATCAGAATATAGATGACAGAAAATTAGCTATATATCACAATATAATGCAAGAATTAAGAGAAGGGACAGTTAATCGTCACGATTGTATCAACTATTTGGTTTATTTATTACCGGACTTGAAAGAATACAAGTATAATTGATGACACTGTGACAGCAAAGAAATCTTTTAGTTTTCATTAAAGCAATCCATAGTATGATAAACTCCGCCTGCTTATAAGTAGCTTGTCTACCTATAAGTAGCCGGTCCCAAGCTCGGGAAAAGGAGGAGGGTAGCGTCAGGCTAGCAGCCGGGCGTAAAAGCTTTGCCACTCAAATGACATGGATCATATTAGAAAGCCATAGTATGATAGACTGCACAACATTGAGTTAAAAAGATGTGTTCTTTTTGTATTTTCTTAATGTCAAAAAGTTTTGATAGTGAGTGGGTCATTGTAGGAACTGCACAAGAACTCTTAAATTGTGACATAGGAAAATTATTTGATAAGGGTACAAAATTCTAGTTGTCCTGTAAGTCCACAGATGGCTCTAACACATTCACGTTCTGAGCAATCAAGAAAGGGAACTTCATAGATCTTTGACCCTTTCTCTATATCTATAATTATTGACAAAACTCGTGAATGTTTGAGCTCGTAAGGGCAACCAACATGCTGGAACAACAATATAGATGTGCTTGAGCTTCTACGAGCTCAAGTAGTATATATTCAAATGTGTTAATGATAACCTAGTCTTCAAGGAAGAGACAAAGGAAGTAGAAGTGTCTGCTCATGAAAACATTCTCATTGTCTCATAGAACATTTTGGAGAATTAGGCTCAGTTAGAAATACAACAACAATAACAACTAAGCCTTTATCCCACAATGTGGGGTTGGCTACATGAATCATACTTTGCGATCGTATTCTATCTCCCATTTAGAAATAATTTCAAAAAAATAAAAAGAAAAAAGGGGCTCCCAAACAAATCATTACCTTTATGTTGAGCTGCATCAAATCTGGAATAGATTTCGTCAAATAGGATATCTGTTCTATTGATATGTACACAAAATTCAACTGCAACGCCACCAACACGGATGTACTGCTCTTTTATTTCGGGATGATCAGAGCAACTGCTGCTCTTTGACTCATCCAATTGGTCTGAATTTCCCACCTGGTTTCCAGAAGCAACTTTTATATAAGAAAACACCTCGTCTACATATGCCAAAAGAAGCTGTGCTAGGTATGGCATGATCATCTTCTGCACATCATCCAATGTTCTTGGGAGATCAATAACTCCATGAGCTTGCCCATCATAAAGTGTCATAGCCATATTCAAGGATCCCATCCAGTCACCTGCTCTGCGCAAAACTTCAATACGTTCCTTCCAGGGAAGAAGACGAGAAACAACAAGATGGGATGGTCCAAGTACATATATACTAGCTCCCCTTACCGCTACACAATTATGATAAGCATTCTCAGGATTCCCATAAGAATTGTTAAAGTAGGTATGATATGTAATCATATCATCTCCTCTAGATCCATCAACAGCAAAGCTTGTCTGATGAATCATATTCCCATCTTTTGTGAACAACCCAAGTTGTCCGACTGATGTGAGAACCACTAACATCTGCGCAAACATGGGCTACTTATTAGCTATCTTGGTTTCATTTATTTAAAAATAGAAATAGAAGACGTCACTACTCAGCACCTAAAAGAAATTTCAACAGCATGTAAATAATATGCATAATTCTATTTGAACAACTAAAACATGATGACTAACGAAACCTTACCTGATCATCCAGCCAAGCCACGCCTACTGCTGGACTATCCAGAGTCCATTTCCCATATACTTTTAGTTCTGACTTGACCAACTTTGCAACCTGAACTTTTCTTTCCCAAGCAATTGCAAGAAATGGAACTTTTTCTGATGTTTCTGCACGTACAGTTTCTGAAATTGGAAAAAAAAAAAAAAAAAAAAAGTTCACAGGAGAACACTGATATAGCAGAAATTTCCTTCAACAAACCTAGTTCATACATACCAGCTGAAGAAGCATTTGAATCGGATATACATCTCCAAGAGGCATAAGGCATTGAACCTTCACCAACACCGTCAGGCTTGGGAATACAAGCATACTTTACCACGGATTCCGCCGAGGGAACTAATTTTCCCTGCAGCAAATGCATGATATTGGCAACAGTGAGGAGCAATTCAAGCATGCTTCAACAGAAGGAAATAAAAGGACATAGCACTCAGAATAATCAAAATCCTCAATAAATCCATACCACAAGAGCATTTTGATGAAAGACAAATATGAAAACACCATCTTCACCCGCTGAGGAGTATTTCGAACCAGTATCACCTCCTATGACACCTCCCATCATGCTTCCAATAGCACTTGTTGTACCTAAATTGTTCCCTTGGGAAGCCATCATTGCACCAACAAGACACTCGCCAGAGATTAGGACAGAGGCACAGATTACTACACCCATTTTTTCATCACAAAGTGTCTGTTTCAACAAAGATAAATGCTTTAGTCTAAGAGAGTTGATCTCTTTAGTGTTAACTACCAAAGGCATGAAAAAGTTGAGCTTGAAAGTCGCTTACCGCTGCCTTATAATAGGAAATCTTGTTAACCAAGGGAAAGAAAGAAAACCGAATCAACTTAACTATGCCTTTGCTATCACCACTAACTACATAGACCTGTTTACTAACTTGAGAATCCTGCCCAACAAATAACATGTGCACTATAGGAGCTTTATGCTCGGTGATAACTTTAAGTGCTGAGGCCCTTTGCACATCCCAAAAACAAAATTGCCCATCGCTATATCCAGCAAAGAGGAAATCTCCTAGCTGATTAAAGCACATGGAAGTTACAGGAACATAAGACCTGTCCCCTTGTAATCCAAGCATCAAAATCTGGAAAACGTGTAATTGTACAGTTAGGTACTTACAGAAAGTATACATAAACAAAAATGCGAAAATTCAGAAAAAGAAAATACAAACAAAATGCTTGGGATTCAGATCCAGACATCCTCAAAAAGCTTTTGCTACTATCTAAAAAGATTGAGACAGATCACAGAAACAGTTTCATCATATATTAACAAGAATGCTGGCTATTTTCACTATATTCAAACAATGAAGAAACAACAAACATTTAATACCATCTGGATTCAGCACATTCACCATTTTGGACATAATAGGAGGAAAGTTAATAGAAAAACTCAAAATGAAGAAATGGCTGACAGATGGAAACAAGCAAATGCAGGAGGAAATGAATACAAAATCAAACCTTTGCATCCATGTTGTCAGAATGGTAAGGAGAGTATTTGCTTGGCACAACAACAATGACTCCTTTAGACATTCCTATAGCAATGTAATTGAGATGAACTGAAAGGACCAGAGGATATCCATGTTCCCTCCTGAAGGATTGTGATGAGATGATCCGGGTGATGGAGTTGTTTGAATCAACATCAAAGTAACCCAATGCAGTTGAGGCCTTCCGAACACCCTCAAGCCTCATGGGTTGGGCCGCGGCGCCCTCTTCCCAATGCATACCCGTGAAAGCTTGCTTCTTCTCGAGCTCTTCAGCCACTTGAAGAGGACTCAAGGATACTAGGTGTGATTTCTTATTGGTCTTTCTGCTATGCTTGCTATTTTTCAATCGCAAAGCTGCATCTTGGACAATATCTGCAACCTCATCTTCTGAGCTGAGACTCAAGACGTCATCTTTAGGCTGAAAAATGACATCTTTCTGAGAATAAGAATGGGGGACAAGAGGAGTCATCATATCCTCTTGTACCATCATGTTGGTAGAATGAAATGGAGGATCATCCTCGTTACTGTCATCCTCCTCACTATGCGACGACGATGATGATGATGATGATGGAGAAGGAGGTTGAAATTGCTTTCCTTGACTATCCACCGACGCAAGTGATGCAGCAGTGGAATTGTCGTCAGAATCCAGATGTTTCGCAGGGGAATCAGAAGGAATAGATGAAACCGTACCTTCTCCTGCTGAGGCATCATCGTCATTTTCAGTAGGAGGATGTTCAGTGGGAAAAGCTTCAGCTGCCTGGTCGATCAAATCCTGCTGCTGAATTCTAACATCGACACGGCGTGCTGCAGAAACAGAAAATTGCCCACCGCCATCAGCTTCTTGTTCCAGTCTTCCTCCTCCACTTCGAGTATATGGCATGGAATTGGAAGAATTGGGAGATAGAACGTTGGATGGCGTAGAATTGGAATTGGGAACGGGGAGAGGAGGAGGAGGAGGAGCAACAGCAGTGGAGGAGGAGGTAGCTCTAGAGGACTTAATGGCAGTAGCGTGAGGAGTGGGAATGGAACGGGAGGCTGCAGCGGCGGCAGCAAGGGCAGCTCCGGGTTTGACATTGGATTTGACAGCAGTAAAAAGCGGAGGCAGAACAACAACAACGGAAGAAGAAGAAGAAGAAGAAGAATCGGGAAGTGATGATGATGATGATGAATGAAGTAAGGCGGATTCAAAGGAACGCAGCCTCGCAGAGGAATAATCCAAGGAATGGTTGTGGTTGAGATTGTTACGAGCAGCAGCAGCAGTAGTAGTAGAAGTGGCAGAGGGCGGCGAGGGAGAAGAAGGGGGCGAAGAAGAAGAAGAAGAAGAAGAAGAGAAGTCATGGAGTAGAAGGATTTCGTCCACCGTCCGATGAGGAATTGAGGGAGGTCGATCACCGTCATCGTCGTCGTCGTCGTCGGAATTTGCATCTCCATCTCCATCGCCGACTGATTGCGAATCAAGGAAGGAATCCAGGTCTAGCTCCTCCTCCTCCTCCACCTCCATTATCAAAAAGTTTTAACTAACTAAACCCAACTAGCAAAGAACGATTTGCTTAATCGACGCCGTTTTAATTCCTCCTTTGTTTTGTTTTTTACGGTACGGTTACCCACTGCTACTACTCTTTTTATTATATCAAAGACAAATAACTCAAAAGCTGAGTTGGATAATACTACATTTATAATAAACATTACAACTACAAGTATTTAAAATGTCTCGTACCAACTTGAGTTAATTGCGATTTCAATAATGATAAAAAAAATTAAAATTACAATTTTAACAATAAAACGTGATAAAAGTATTTAAAAAATTAGAATTACAATTTCAACAATTAAACAAGTTTATATATACAACAGCGAGATAATCACAATTTCAACAGGCGCAGTTCGTATATGCAATGGCTAGATAATCACAATTTCAATACGGGTAGTTCGTATATGCAACGGCTAGATAATCACGATTTAACATATTTACGTCAATCACAATTTCAATACATCAAGATCTATATTAACGATGATAATTAATTGTTCGTTTTACATATGTAGTACGTCTATTGCTATTAAAACGGTTTTAAGGGGGGCTTTGTGCTAAATGGGTATTTATTTAATTATGATAAAAAATTAAGTTAATAAGATGAAACATTGTTTGTTTAATAATAAAAAAAACTATAATAAAGTTGATGAAAATATAAAAATAAAATAAAAAAGAGATGTAATTGTTGAAAAGAGTTTTTGTAACTAACTAGAAAAATTTATTCATTAATTTGAGTAGAATTATATATATTGTACTATGGCAAACACTGACTGTGATCGTGATCATCATCATATGATCATCATCATCTCATCATCATCATCAAAACTCAGAAGCGTCAAAACCCCCTGACCCTGAGAGGCGCCACCACCAATAGCATCCCCCTAAAACACCCGCCTGCAGCCTGCAGTGCTCCAAACAATTTCGATTCTTTCTCTGTGGAGTTTTTTTTTTCTTCATTTCTGGGAGGGGTTTTAGGATTATTCCCAATTCCCAATTCCCATGGTAGAATTAGAATCCAAGAAGAACCAAGAAGACACCCGCCAATACTATTTTTCCTAAGTTTTCAATCATCATCATCATCGTCATGGGGAATATATTTGTGAAGAAACCCAAGATTACAGAGGTGGACAAGGCAATCCTCTCTCTCAAGACTCAAAGGCGCAAGCTTGCTCAGTATCAGCACCAGGTCATTCTATTCAATTCAATTCAAACTCAAAATGACCCACACAACATAATCATGCCAATCTATTTTTGAATTTCGTCCATTTTGATATTTGGTTAAAAGGAAGGGATTCATTGATTCTCTTTCTTTCTCTATTGTGGGATGGATGATGATTTTAGTAATGCTTTCTGCTGGAATTGTGTTTCTTTCTTTGTGCAATAATTCCCAATTTGAGATAAATGACAATACTTTTCCCAGAATTAACGTTGAGTTGTATGCTTAAACCATAAAGATTGTTCTTTTTTGTGATTATACTGTGCAAACTGTTTTCAAAATCTTAATTTTTGTATTATTTCCGTATAATCTATCTATGGTTCACATTATGCTGCAGAATGTTTACTAGCTCATGTTTCTGCCACTTCCAATTTGTATTTACTCTGTCTCTGATATCTGCTGATTTCAGTTGGAGGCTGTCATTGAGGCTGAGAAGCAAGCTGCAAAGGACTTACTTCGCCAGAAGAGGAAAGATAGGGCCTTGCTAGCATTGAAGAAGAAAAAATCGCAAGAAGAGCTATTGAAGCAAGTGGATACCTGGCTAATTAATGTTGAGCAGCAAGTAAGTGATTCTGTAGAAAAGGCGGATATTTAATATTTTGCATGCATGTTTGTCTCTATTTTGTTGTTGTATTCTTAATCGGGGTTGGGGTTGTTTTTTTTCATCGGGAAGTGTGTGTGGACTTGAATCTTTGTTTTTGGTTCAGTTGGCGGACATTGAATTGGCAAGCAAGCAGAAGGCTGTATTTGAGAGTTTGAAGGCGGGAAACAATGCAATCAAAGCAATACAGAGTGAGATCAGCTTGGATGATGTCCAGAAACTGATGGATGACACTGCGGAGGCAAAGGCCTATCAAGATGTGAGCATTGCTTTTATGGTTCTTTTCTTATCTTCCAGATCATTCTGGAGTTATTTGTCCTTGGTGTCAAATCATGCTTATATTCCGGTCATGATTTACTGGTGCTGCAAAATGAAATGCTTGTGTTGAAATGCAGCCCACTAGCCAGTCAAAATATCAATCAAGTTAAGAAGCCAGCCAACTGTTGGCTGTAGCTCATAGTTCAGTATCATGTTTTGATTTGAAGCTAACTTCTTTTTTAACAAGATTCTCCATTAAGAAACTTCAATTGAAAGGATACTTCTATAACTTGTTTAATTAGAATTTAGAACGAAGTTAAATTATTTGTGAGCCACCTGGGTGAAACAAACCAGATGCAGCTCTCATTTGCCTTTCTTGACACGGGTATATCTGCCTCAAAAGAAATTAAAAAACACACTGTGAATGGAATACTAGAAGAAACTGTTGCAATTTTCCACACACTTTTGAGTTCTTCAGAAATGTAACATGCCCATTTTTTTGTTGTCTCTACTGTTCTTTCATTCTGAGTTTCAAGACCTTATCTTTAATCCCTTTTTTCAATCTCAACTCTACCTAAAGGAGAGCCTAGTTGTCTTCCCCACTGCCATCTTAATCCACCACCTGAGTTCTGTTCCGCATGTAATCACATCTCTGGGTTATGCTTGAAGCCCTCAACTTTCACTTCTTATTGAAAGCTCTCAGCCAACACCAACTTCTCAAGATGTTTTTTGTTTGTTGGTACATGTTTGCAAGATGTCAAAAGATCATTAACATAAAATATTTGATAGTCACCTGTGCATTTTGAGATTGATGGTGACTTCTGTATTTGAGGAAGGTACAGTAATTAAAGATATTAGAATTCAAATATTTGAACTCTAGTGAAAAGATTCCCTATGTATTACTTGTTGGAGTATACTCCTTTGTACCTTCTCTATCATGCAGTTTATCTTTGTCTCTTTGTTGTTTACTGCTGGTGTCCACTGTTATGATTTTCATGTTATTTCTTTCCACTTTGCAATGATCTTTGCTGAATTTGTATTTGAGTGGCTTTCATACTTGCTGTTCATTTACATTTATATTTTTGTTACGAAAGAGCATTTGCTTTACCATACTCCATCTATGGTTTAATTCTTCCAATCCCACGTGGGATGGTACACCTGAATTATTTCTTTGTAGGAAATTAATGCAATACTAGGAGAGAAGCTATCAGCAGAAGAAGAAGAGGAAATTTTGGCAGATTTAGAGAATCTTGAAGCTCAGGTTTGTACATTATCTAACTTCATTCTTACTTTCGACTCTACATTGGGTTCTGTACTTGCAAGGCTTTACAAAGGCTGATTCATTGGCTCATGGGCTGATTTTGGATGGCAATTTAGATTTACACAACTTTGTGAATTCTATTTTCCTGAATCCGAAAATAGGGCATCAGGAAAAATGTTAAGACCGGTCTTTTAAGAAAATTCAAGGTTTTTGTTCTATTTTTCTTTATTTCTTTTGAGGGCATTAGAATTCAAGATTTATGCACTGATTTTTTGGCCTTCTGATTAGCAGTTTTGATTACTAGTTTTTTTGCATGTTTATTTGATTTATATTAAAAGATATTAGTAACTGAATAAACAAGGAAATGTTTTACAATTGCACAGATGACTCTTCACGATCTGCCAGAAGTCCCATCAGCTGTGCCACCTCCTGTGAAGGATGAAGAGATATTGGATCTTCCTGAAGTACCAACCAAAACACCAGCCATTCCTGAAGCAGTTGAAGAAAATGAACTTTCTAGACAAAAGAAAGGTTTGCTCTCTCTCTCTCTCTCTCTCTCTCTCTCATACAAACACACACACATACACACGTACATACATACTGCCCCTTGTGTTTAACAAAAATTTTCCCATTGCATTTCAGTTCTGGAGGAGCCTTTACCAGCTTGAAGTGTAATTTGGGGGATTTTTCATTTTTCTGAAACTTCATATGGTCTATGCGCTTCAATATTGGCTGTGAAGAAAGCATTTAAAGCCAAAATATTTTTTCCTGAGGGCCTCTTGCAGCTTTGATTGTACCTTGTAATTCTTGTGTGGGATTCTTTGAAAAAAATGCACTATGGTCAAACTTTTTTTATCATGCACGCATAATTCCGACATCTGTACAGCAGTGTTTGTCACCGTACTAATATGATTGTATTTTTAGTTTAATTTTAATTTGTGATAATCGTGTTAATGTCTGTTCCTCAATAGTTTCGTTACGTGCAACTATAAACATTTCCTTTGTCAGAGTATGGTATTCTGAATAGTAGTTTCCTTTGTGTCCATGGTTATGGATTGTAGTTCTGAAAAACCATCATTCTATAAATGTTTTATGTTTAAGGACTAAATATCTTGGCTATTTTCATCTAATGATGTTTGGACAGTATATAGCCTGGTATAGGACAGTATATGCTCTCCCAACCAAAAGTACACCCGGAAGGGAATGGTTTGTGCTATATTACTATAAAAAAGACCTGGTGGTGGTTACACCAAGGAGAAGGAAGGGCACTAGATCGCGCCCTCTAGTTCGAACTGTTGGTTGGTGGATTTGAAGGAGAAAGCGATTTGAAGACCTTCTGTTATGCTTTTTCCAATTTTGGAGGGGATCCTGATTAGATTTGAAAGTATTTGGAGTTGTCTTTTAAGTAAAACTGTTGAGGCAGTTGTGCATTGTTTGGAAACTATAACATATGGGGAAACTTATTTGTGGTGGAGGGAAGTGTTACTCCTCATGCTTATTAGATACATGCCTGAGGGAAAATGATGGAGACTAGCTAAGGCCCAAGGGTTGTGGTACACTACAGCAAGGCTCTTTTAATGATAATTCTTCTTCCTTTCTTCTGATTTAGCTGAGAATCTTAAAACATGAACCATGGAATGGAAACAGTGTTATTTCCAAATTCATTGAGAGAAATGATATGGTTGCTCATCATTACACTGTCTCCTGTTTTCATGGTTTGCAAAACTCCTCTTTAGGATCATACATAGAAGTTGAATGAAAATTCAAAGTGTTGTTTTCAATCTATCACCTCAAAATTACCCGGATGGCCGGATGATTATCGCTTTCTTCCATTCTATCATCCTTCAGAGGGTGTTCTGTACCAAGCAGATTTGATTTGCTTACTCACAAGTTGGCAGAGACCAATGCGCCAATCAAACTAGGTAGAGGACAGTTACTTTTGCAAATAAAAGTTCTGGCATCACATTAATCAAAATGTTGAAAGGACCGAATCATTCAGTATGATACTGGAAGCACAGGGCAATATATACAAAAACAACTGTACTTGAATTTGTACAGAGAGCTATGGCTAGCATCAGTGCTGATGCATATTTGTAGCATGGTACATTTCTCATGTTTGATTCCTACAAAAACTATCCAACTAGACGTTGCCCTCTTTTTTTCCCTGAGAAATAAGTATGAATTTGCCAATTCTCTGCAAGTTTCACCTTGCGGTGACAAAAAATCTGATGTGTCTGCCCTTCTAATCCAGGAAAGTAAGGCTTCAAATGGAAACAACATATAGACAAAAATCAAAAGAATTGCTGCTCTAAATCAGTCCAAGTAAAAAAGAGTAACTATCTTCCGAAGATTCTTAGCTTCTTGACAGGTTTCCATAAGCAATCTGCTATCATGAAAGGCAAAGCAAATAACTTGCTGTACTTGTGAGATGATATCCATGTTACACAGCCTGCATGGATGGTAACAATTTAGTTTGATGCTAGAAATTTCACTAGTAAAGCTACAAAACCACAATCCAAACCTTAAAAGTGAACCAGGGAAAAGAAAAACCCTGATAGATAAACAGAAAGAAACGTCCTCAACAAACTTACAAGCCATCTTGCTTCCAACAGACCCTAGTTGGTTTCTTGTTTTTGTTGATTTAACCAATTTTTCAGTTGCTTTGAGAAGTCAAAACTCATTGAGATTAAGCAGAGTTGAAAAAGTTTTCCTCACCCAGACGCTTCTTTAGGTAATGAAAGGAATAAAAAATACCCTAAACTAATCATTAGTTGGCATAGAGTCTACTCGAAAAACACCGAAGAAAAAGACGAGAAATAAAGAAATCATTGTCTGAGAGTTCAACACAAGTCCTTTTGCTTCATTCAATTAAACTCCATTCATATTTCAGGTTGTCACAGGTTTCATGGACTTCTCCTAGAAGCAGTATAATCCCAATAAGAGTGTCGATTTAACATAGTAAGATGTTAATAGTTCTTGAGCCATCTGAACTTTCAAGGAATAACAAGCTTCACAAGTTAAAGTTTTTGGTGAGGGATCATAAACATTGAATAATCTTTCATACAGATTGACAGAACTTTGTAACTATAGCATAGAGAGGATACAACTACCGATCCTATTGTCTTTATTTTTCTTATATTGTCAGAAATTCTGTGTTTTTTATTTTTCCATTCTTCTAATCAGGTGTGGAAAAGGGTACTTGTGAAATAAGAAGACCAAACATATGAATGCAATGGCAAGGAAAAGGCTGCTTCTGTAGCCTCCCTCACATACCTGCTGGCTTCTATAAGTGGAAGATGATCATTATGAGGCTTCTCTATTACATTTCTCACCTGCAAAATCAAGGGAAAAACAAGTGAAAAGCTTGATTAGTCACATGAAAGCACATTAATTTGGTTTATCTAATAAGAGTGATAAGCTAAAAATGAATTTATTAGAGTACAAATACATCTACAAAACAACATTTCTCAGTTTTTTAATAAAGTACTCAAGAGTGATAAGTTGAGCTAACTTATTAAAGCAAGAAACCTCTCAAATAGATCATTTCAGATCGAAATGTTAGCTGCTTTTTCATTTTGTCAATCATTTATGTATCAAGTAACTTATTAAGGAACAAAATCATATGCAATATATCAATACAATGGACAGGAAGGTAAGAATATTCAGCTTCTGGAAGAAGATATGTTCTTGAATCATTTTCAGAAGAAAGATGTTGCGCACTAAAGACATGATGGAAGTGGACCATAATATAACAATATGAAACAAGGGCAGGCACAAATCCTTTGCAAATTTCCCAGAAAACAGAAGCTTTGATTTTGCATACTCACCACCAGGTGCATTCTATGAGTGCGCAACAAGCGCCAACAAGTAATCGCCTTTTAATGACATGACACTATAAAAAGATTTGTACACTATGATATAGCTTGATTTACATTCTTTGAGCGTGCAACAAGCGCTAAGGAATCACCTTTTAACGACTTGACACTGTAAAAACATTTGTACACTATGATATAGCTTGATTTCTCTCTTTGTCACATTCAATACACAGAATTTAGTGGGACAATCTAGTTGACTTAAGATAAAGTTTCTTTTCAGAAGATATCTAACGAGAAAAATCAATAGGCATTCCAAAAGTAAAATCCAAGAAGCATTATAGCCTGATGCCTCACCTTATGGTAGTCTACTGATTTCCAATCCTTACCAAATAGGGAAGAAAATGACGAGATAGAGCAACAATAGAATTTTAAAGTAACACAAAAGTTAACAAAAGAAATCTAAACTATTGCGGGAAGAATACAACTCATACTTTGGCCAGTAACTCCTGACTCTCTGGAGGCTGCTTTTTCAAACTTTGGGGCAATATCACAGTCAGAAGCTCTGGTTTCTCAGCACGAAGAGCACCTCTAATAACAGCAGCATTAGTTCCGGATGCTCCCGATGTAAAAATATGGTTCTTCTGGAAATTAACATAGAGGAATACAGAGTTTACAGTCAACACACGAGGTCAAAGGACTAGATAAATAACCAGGCTCAGCCCTAAAAAATGCACGCACCATCAGTTTGGTAAATCAATGGAAGGTACAGTATAATACCGTTATGACCAATGCATAGCTAAGAATCTCAATAAGCTCCTGATGCATAAATCCCATATTTCGAGTCCCAAAAAAACCAATAGCCCTTGGCCCTTGTTGTTGAATTGCTAGTAACTCCTACAGACAAAGCAAACATTATTCACGTAATTCATTATGGATGTAGAGGAACATTTGTGTGCATATAGAACAAGAATATTAATCAGATGAAAGCAATCTCAATCTAGAACCTGAAGACTGGATAAAACCGCTATAAGTTGTAAGAAAACCTACAAGTTGCAGTGCTGAAGCCTATTTCTGCGCTATTCTTTCTTATTCGTTTTCCGTACATTTAGTGACAAACCTTACACCTAAAGTTGAAGCAAAAAATGTAAGATCCATTAACAAACTACTGGAAGATAACTTCCATGTAGAGCCTTCCAGAAGGTGCTCCAATCTGACATCCGCAGACGTATATGAGTTTGCAGGGTACATGCAAATGGGCTATGTGAAGACATTAACGGTACCAGTACAACTTAGCTAAACATAATGTAACATTGAGCATCTCCTATTGCCTAAGCCATTGCACGTTTAAAAAGTACAGGAGTAAAGGATTGATTCCAGCAAAGGTACACATTAGTAAATGAGAAAAAAATTTGCCAATGCCGAAGAATAATAAAAAGTGATATCAGGGTCAAAACCTCAGTGCCAACTGAAATTTATTTTACACAGGAAGATAGTAAACCTGTATATAGTCCACGTCAGGGGCAGGCTTGTATTCTGATACCCGAAGTGTTCCTGACCCTTCAATGATAGATTGGGCCTGGGTTGGAATCTGAGTTCTGACTTCTTCATCAGGACCAAGCATTTGTATCTGACAATCGTCTTCATCACTCAGAATATCAGAGCTTTTATGTCTTTTCTCATATCCACAAAGCCACTATATCAGCACATAGAAAACAGAGTCCCCTGGTAGTAAATCATTAGTGAAAACCAACTGATGCATAAACAAATGATAAAGACGGGAACATGCTTGCAAGAAACACATTTCAATGTGAAATTCTGTGGCCTAGTGATGAAAAAAACTGTTTAAAGGATTAATCTACGCTAGGGAAACAAAAATACAAAAGGTAGGTGCTCCTAAAGCCAATACTTCCAACAAAACGCACTCATTGTTGAAAGCAATTAATTCTTCACAAAATACAGCTAAATATTCTATATGGTTGCGATTACACAATTGAGCAAGTAAGCCATTAAGGACAGGTATAGATAGCAGCGCTGGAAAGAGACAACAAAAGAATTCTTAAATATTTTCACAAAAAGAAAACTTGCAAAAGACAAATCTAGCCATCACAATGGAGCTATAACGTATGATTGTGTAAATGAGAAGTTCAAAACAAGTATTTCAGCTGATACAAAGTTAAGCATAGAAGGCAAATCAGATGATCGAATCATGCCATTTGTTTGAAAAATTCCAGGAGACATTCTAGTAAAAACGACAAATGAAGTCTCAAACAACGAAAAACATGACTAAAAATCATAAAGATACAAACTTCGAAAAAAACAAGAAGAAGAAAAACTCAGTGGCACCCATTCTAAAGTAGAGAAGTATCCAGAATAAATCAAATTAATCCCACAACACAGAATTCCAAATAGATTATTCATCTAAAAAAGCATCCCAAATCCAAATAAATGAAAAGTTCAATCCCACAGAGCTTCATTAACCACCTACCGAGAACCAAAAGCTAAAAAGCCCATAACTTTTTTTTCTCAAAATGCACAAAGCCATAACTTTTTCTTTTTCTTTTTAATCAAAATGCCCAAAAACACACATTCCTTTGAACCCAATGAAATAGTTTTACAAACAAATTGAAACCCATTTATCAAATTCAGAGAAATGCAGTATTGCATAGAGATATAGCAAGAAAGAAAATGAGAAAAATCGCACCTTGTGTTTGCTGAAACAAGCGTGTGAAGAAGACCATCTTCTGTTACAGGATGAAGATAGGGAGTGCAATGCAGAAAAGGGAGCATTTGTATTGGACAAGTGAGAAGCTCTGAAAGAATCTAAAGGGGAAAAGGCATAGGTGGCATGAGAGTAAGGAAGAGGCAATAGCAATAGCCTCAACGAGCAAGGTGTTGTCATCTCCGTTTCACAGTACTAATGATATCTCTATAATTTTGCTTGAAATGATAATATCACTGTATTTTTAGTATGGCTTCGCAGCAGCAGCAGAGACTGTGTGAGTGTGTGTGTAAAATTGGATAGGTGGCTGACAGTTGGAACCAGATTTTGGATTTGCAATGTGCCTCTTTACAAATTGCTACTACTGGACCTGGACTGGACTGCTACCCTTTTTTGTTGTATGCCCTTTTGGCCTTTTTCATCCCTTTTGTACACAGTAGTGAGTGTGTGAGTGTGTGTGGGACTGTGGGGGAAAGGAAGAGGAGATGAATAGATGATGATGATAATAAGGGTGGAGAATTTGAGGAAAAGGGTTGCTCCTTTTTTATATTTTAGCCTTTCTCAAATTTCTCATCCTTTGACATTTCTTGTTTGCTGCTGATTTTTTATTATTATTATTTTTTATAAGAAACAAAGTTGGTTTGTTTTGTTTTGTTTTGTGTGTTTGCCCCCTATATACTTCAGTTGTTGCAAATTGCTCTTTGAACTTTTATCTACATCATATTAGTCCTATAAAACTCTAGATCGTTTCATACGTAAATTATACTTTTTACGTTAATACACTAATTTTTTTATGTATTATACATTAATATTTGAAACTAATTTTTTATATTTTATACGCTAAAGCAAAATTCAGGCATAAGCTCAATTCTCCTAATATGGACTATTAGTGGAGTCAATCAAATTTTTGGGTGACTAATTGTTAGAATCAGTTTGTGATTAGCCTTTGCTTTTATGGCATTTCTTTTGTCAATATTTGACATCTGCATGAATTAAAGATGGTTATGGAACTGGTTTAGCTTTGCTTTCCAAAAACATGAGGAAACTTGTAGCTTTGCAACTTGCAATTGATATCACCATACTTCAATAGGACTTTCAGTAATTTTCATCTGAATTCCTTGCAATTGATTGTTATGAAGTACAGGTAGAGTTTTTTTTGTAGTTGGTACACAACAGAAGTGGTATTATTTTCTTGACTGCAGCAATTTGAAAATATCAGCTGAAATGGACCAAAACAGTATGTGATTATGCCTTTTCACAGACTCCATTCCAGGATAAACCAATTCATTTCCAGAATGGTACCAAAGAAACATCCAAGATATTGGCAAAGGCGAATTATTTCACTAACAATAACAGTGTGTCATCTTTGGGATGGCTAAGTATATGATTACAATAAATCTTAAAAGGACTTGAAACCCAATAATGTTCACCATCATTCATATATCCCATCTTTTCTTCACACGGAACATCAAAGCGGAGGATTTAAAGTCATCTTGGGGCACTTGGAGCATAAACTGAACTTTCATCTTCATGGGAGCTGTCTTAGCTTTACCATCTTCATCTCCGACCTAAACCCCGTAGCGTAAAAAAACCAGAATTCAGTCAATCAAGCATTTCTAGACAATGGAAGGAGATTTTTAAGATTACAAAACCAGGTACTAGTCAACGATGATAGACTATCCAAGTACCGAGTCTCCTATTTTTGACAGTTTACTTTGTGAAAGGATGCAGGTCGACAGGTTCAATAGATAAGGTATCAAATCGTATACTCATTTGCTGGACCCATACTTATTGTTTTCCCAATGACGATGAAAAACTGAATCAAAGTAGAGAAAAAATACCCTTGATGAAGACATCCCAGACAGTTAATGCCTAAAATGTAGGTCCAAAAGACAATCAAGCCAACAAAGAGAAACATAACAAACTTACCCAGAGAGATGCCCACCCAAGTCGCACCTCTGAATCATAGCCAGCTTTAAATTTGAAGTCGTTGCCAACAGTGTGTTTATACACTGTGCTCCAGTAGTTTGAATCAAAATTATACCAGTAGCTGTACATGGAATATCGGCAATAACAACAAACACAAACAAAGTTATAGATCAGGTTTCTTGTCTTAATAACAGAAGCAGTAAATGAAGTCATACGATTAATGAAACAAAAATACATCACCTTTGGTAGTGATACCATATTTGTGACACCAAAATATCAGGAAAGGTATAGACCACGTTTCCATTTTCCCTCTACCACATTATTGTTTTGAGGGCCTTGGATAAAGGGACGCTAATTTAGGTTTCTATAACTATTTTCCCCTTGATTATACATGAGTTGTCTACTGTGCTCCAGGATTAGGGTAGAATTCCCAAAAAGTTCCTATTTCAGGTAAAATTTCCACAATATACTCCAAAATGAGGTTCAACTGGCTTTGCATGATCTAAGACATACAAAGTAATCAAACATCTAGTGTTTTCTGTATTCTTTATTTAGATTCTGTAGCACATGTTGTAGCATGATCATGCTAGTGTAGATTTAATCACCTTTCAGAAAAAGAAGTGCAAGGCAAGATAACAAATTTAATGTCTTAAGCTCATCAGAACTTTGGTCAACTCATATAGCTATAGTTCTCAAGACTTATTAACACAAAGTAAAAAACGAAGCATTTCCAATATGTTGCTTCAACTTATTTTCCCAATTCATGATAGCATCCTTGAAGAAGATACATTAACAATGCGGATAACCATCATATCCGTCTTCATGCAATAAAATATTGGTGGGCATGATATTAAATTCGTTCAAAAGAAATGTACTAAAACAAACCACCATGAATGACCAAAAAAGGCATGCAGAATAAGTGTGTGTGTGAGAGAGAGAGATAACTTACCTCAACTTGTCTGCAGGGCCAAATCTACGCTTAAAAGCAAATGATACTGCATTAGATGGCAAAGAAATTCTTGGAATGAATGCCATTTGCTCATCCTGCAATGATTAGAATACCCAAAATAAACTCACATCGAGCAACTACTGATATCCAAAGGGAAATTTTAACTACTTTGTCAACCACAGTTTTCATTTTCTAGAAGAAAATTAATAATAACTCCAGATTTTCCATGAAAAACAAACATAGCCTGTATATTTACACTTTCAGTTAATTATCTGGTGAAGAAATCGAAAAAAAATCAGCTCAATTAGAAAAGACAGTAGATAGTCTTTTGAAAGAAAAGAAAAAGGAGAATCAAAATCTTACAAGGAATTTACCTTGTAGGCATATCGTAAACTCAAATCTTCATCCTTGAATTCTGCAGTACAAATCCCATTTAGAATGTGATGTTTGAGGATCCCACTAACAGATAAATTTCTCTTTGCCTCTTCCTCTTGCTCCTCCTGTTTCTCCTCAAATGTAACTTCACCAACTGGAAATCTAAGGGTTGCTCTAGGCTGCAGCGCACCAAAAAATGTGAGTTATATTCCACTATATCACACATTAAGATATCAAAGTATTGAAATATTATTCGAGAAAATTTAGCTTGACATTAGTCTTTATAATCTATCATATAGCAGAAGAACATTGTAGCTGGGTTTATACAAAAATCAGATGTAAAGCTCACTGAGCAATACTAATTCAGAAAGATGTAACAAGGGGTATTGTTTCATCTGCTTAAGAACTGTATAAATAATGCTTAAAAATTGAAGCGAAAACTAGAACTTGCAAAACTAGAGATCGCATACAAGTATGAGAACTCCATACGAAATCCAATCTCACCATGCCAATAGATGGAACAGCAGATGACACCTCAAGTTTTAAAGCTGGCCCTGCAAGATCAGCAATCATAGACACCTCTCCTTGTTGAGCCTAGAAAGAGATATATAAGTGATATAAGGGAAAGAGCAAGGAGAAGAGGCCACATGAGCCGAAAAGAGAATAAGGAAAACATAACAGGCGTCAGTCATAATATAGCAATCTGAAGAAATTTCACCTCAACCATCATAATATACGCCTCACATACAGTATCAAAGTTTAAAGAAGATGGAGTTATTTACCTTCCATAGCAGATGAAAGTTCCAACTTTTTGCACACATGCAATGCTTAAGTTGATAATTAAAATTGTTAAATTTAAAAAAGGAAAAATCAATTAGCTAATTTCAGTTAGAAAGTAAAGGGCAGACAAATGGATTTTAACGAAAAAAGAAACCAAAAAATCCATTAGCTCTCTTATGCATGTAATGAACATGAAATTTAGTGGCCTAAAACAATCTCTTACCTTGGTATCTAATTAAAGAAAACACAACTAGCTACAAGTTCACAGCTCATCTCACAACTTGGCACTTTCCAGAAAAATCTAAATTATTGTATTTTAAACAAAAAGCAAACTTTATATACAATGGGAACAACATGCAGACATTGAATTCATATTCTTTTCCTTCACAAAAGGATAATATAGAAAATCTGCAATCTTGCATATTTAACCAAAACAACAATACCATCTATGTATAATTGTACTTTTAAACATACTCAAGTAGTCAAACGCCAGTTCACTACCAAATATTTATTCTTATCAACCCATTAAGAGGTATTTTATTTGGTCACAAAATCATTCAGCTGATACGAAAATATGCAAGTAGAAAAAGTACTCAATACAATAATCACAAACTGTTTGGCTAAAGCCAACTATCCAACTAATTCACCAATTGATGTAACTCAATTAGCTACATGATCTAAAGGTCTAGTATTTACGAAAAAACATTAAAAGTTACCAAAATCTACAATAACAAATAAAGGATTTTGTCAATCTCTATATGTCCCTGTTATATTCCCACCAAATGAACCATAAAAAATTGTTCAAGCCAGCAGCTTTGAACTATTTCCACACATCAATTATCCAATTTACACACACAATTAGCAATGTCAGCATTCAACATGTCAAACCCAAAACTCATACAATTGAAAACTCACATATAATTGCTCAAAAAAAAAAAAAAGAACTTGAACATCTACAATAATATCAAGTGCAGGATTTTGACAATATCTCCATGACCCTTTTGCCTACCCACCAAATGAACCCCAAAAAACTGTTCAAGTGAGCAGCTTTGAATTATTTCCACCCACTCAGCATTCAACACGTCAAGCCCAGAATTGATACATAAAATTGGCAAAAAGAATCAAACTTTTACATGCATTTTGATACATAAAATTGGCAAAAAGAATCAAACTTTTACATGCATATGGGGTATATAACTCAAGATTGTACCTTGACATCGTGGACAGCTTTGAATTCGAGTCCAGGTGCACTATCAAAAGAGCCTTTGACCAGAGCGTTGCGTTCTTCGACGTCGTAGTGAAGAGACAAGTACTTGGAAGTGAAGGCCAGCTGAGGGTCGGAGATTTCGCCCTTGCCGTCATTCTGAAACGATAATTTGAGCTTGGCTAAACTGTCAAGCAGCTTGCAAGAGATCTTGTTGAAGAACACGGCGCTGTCGCTGTCGTACTCCGTCGTCACCCTAACCTTGGGCCTCCGCTGGAAAAAACCATTTCCACGGGAGCTGTCAGTGGTGGCAGCGCCAGCGGTTGGTGGCGGTGGAAGTAATTGCAATGATTTTTCTGTAGATTCTGATTCCACCATTGCTTATCTGCGAGGTTCAGATAATGACAAATTATTTGTGCTACTAGTCTTGTTGTTATGATATGATGATGGTTTTAAATTATTTGTGCATATGAGGGAGCAAGTGTGTGAGTGTGTGAGAGAGAAAGCGAGATGGGATTTTTGTGTTTTGTTTTGTTTTTAGGCGGAAATGTAGAAGAAGGTAAGGGACTAGCCGATTTGGGAGGGAATAATTTGGAGTGAAGCTCTAAAAGGACTGACCACCAATTTATGCCCATAAAATTTTTCCTTTTCTTTTTCTTCAAAATTTGAAGCGTAGTATCAAATTTATTACTTTTCCTCTTTTCTTTTGAATAAAAAAAAAGGAAAAAAAAAGATTTGACTATGAAAATCATTTTCAAGAAAACTGAAAAAGTTGCAGTTTTTGGAAAAAGAAAGATAAAGAAATTCTTATTAATACATTTGAATTCAAGAAATTCAAACAGTGCAGTGAAGTGCAGTCAAAGTACTACTATTGTTGTTAGGATTGAATTGAGGAGGGAATAGGGATGGTGCTTTTTCAACCCCATCCAATTGCTACGTGTCACATTCATACTGGTTAAAGAATTGCTACAATTCACACAGCCCACAATGGCACAATCCCATTTCCAATCATATGAGTATTTAGGTGTACTTTCACAGCTTCCAAACTAAAACTGTGCCATGTTGCCCATTAGGCCATTTCCCACCAACACCAACCACTGCTGTCCTTAATTTGGTTCTTTCTGTCCAAAATTCTTGCGACTTCCCATTGAATCATATCAGAAAGCACTGATCTTTATCCTTTTTCACCTCACCCTTTTGCTATTTTGAAGTGGGGTGTTGACAATTTCTTCACCTTTTGATATGTATATATATGTTAGTAATTAGTTATTTGATCTTCTGCCCAACTGTTGCTCCTGTTTCTTTGCACTAATCTGTATGCCATTTTTCCCAATTCTTTAGTTAGTACATTTGCTATAGCTTGGAACCCAGAAGAAAGAACATCAGAAAGGTGCATAATTAATTTATTGAAACTGGTTTTGGTTGAATAATGTAAGTAATCTTCTTTCCGCTTATTTCTTCTCATGCATCTTTATCCTTGATTGTTTAAATGGATTTTCCTTATTTTTTCTTTTTGTGGTGCTTAAATTGAATCTTGATTTGGCTGGTTGAGTGAGGAGTTAATTTATATACTTGAGTTCCAAGTGCATTTATTCATCGTTTACTTTGCTTCAGTCAAGTTTAGTATGAAAGAACTTAGCTTTATGTGTTTATATATGCTTGAAAAGTTCGGTCTTTTGTTGATTAAACTTGTGGCTTGTTTTTGCATATGTGAGAGAGAATGGTGGGGATACTTTACAAAGTTTGAAAATATGCTCATTGTGCATTCTGATCGGATAGTTTGGCTGCGGCAAGTTGAATTGTAGGATATAAAACTGTGTTACATAAGTATTTTCATTATCTTAATGTGGAAAATATGCAACTAATTCATTGTTACAATGCTGTGATGTATGTGGCTAGCTTTCGGCTTAAAACTTAGCATAGGAGTTGTTTGTTATCAAAATGTTAGTACCATGTATTCAATACAGCTGCCTTGGACAGAAAAAGGAAAGATTTTCAATTTATAGGTAATGCAAGAAAGAAACTTTTTTCAGGCTTGAGTCTTATTTCCAATCAATTCCAGGAATACAAATGATTCCCCATGTATACCTTTTTTCTTGGCAATTTTGGCACCTGTGTTTTGAGAGCTTCATTGGTGCTTTTTTGGCCACTACCATGGTGGTTGTTGGTCTCTGATGACTCACCCAGAAATCAACATCAACATCAACATCTAAATAGCTTCCTTATTTAATCAAACCTCATTCTGTACTTCTCTTTGCTATTGTTCCAACCATTAGCATATTGTGTTTGGAGATAGGCTACTTGGTTTAAAAGGATTTCACTGCATCAGTTTTCTTTCATTTTGTCTTGTAATGCTCTCCTCTTTGTTTCTGTGGAAGTTTGGTTATTTTTTCTTGTAATCTTCTTGACGTTTAACATATGTTATGGGGATTTTCTTCTGTATTTATCCTCTTTTCTAGGTCATGCATGATTTGATACTTTTCCCTGTGTGCAGAATTAATTTTTTTTGCAAAAAAAAATAATTTTCGGCAGTGAATGGCTGCAACCGTACACGGGGTAGGAGCTACAACTGCTCTTTCTTCTGCCAATTCGAAGAAATGTATCTTTTCATGTCATGGTTCGTCACCCTCAGGTATACTCCATTGGTCTTCAAATGTATAACTTTATGGCGTGTCTATATGTGGTGATGTGAATTTTTGCCTGGATGCGGTTTTATTTAACTTTATATGCATAAATTTCAAGTAGGATTGCCCTTTTTACTGAAATTAGCACAAAATCGTACAAGTGCTGATACAATCAGTTCAATACTTTTTTTTGGAGTCTCAATTTTCTTGGTCTAATTTCTGTGTCATATATTTCATCTATTGCCTGGTTTAATTCTTATTTGTTTTCCCTGTTCTGTAATTAAAATCAAAATGGTTCTATGCGATTTTACTGAAATTGTTTTTTCTTTACACACTCAATTTTATATCCAAGTTCGTACTTGAGTGTTTGTGGGGCGTTTCTTGAATTCTCTAAAGCGTTTCTGTTCTCCCCTTGTCTGATGAATGATTTTCGCTGGCGATATTCTATTGTTCTGTTCTTGCTGTTACTTGGCGCCAAGTGTTTTTTTTTCTCATGCATTCTTATTAGGTCTTGTTGTTGTTTGTGTATGCTTTAGAGAAGAAACGGAACTTCCTTGTTAGATCAGATGGAAAATCCTACTCTTTTTTGAACTATCAACAGAGTAGAGCTCAAAAAGTGGTAGCAAATGCAGTTGCGGTTAGTCTATTCACTCCCTCTCTATTTCCTCTGCACAAACATACTTCACTTATTTATTGATTATGTGAATGCGCAAGGAATGAAATCTTATTGATGCTTTCAATCATGTAGCCAAAGGCAGATAAAGCACTGGCCTCTACAGCCTCCAAGACTGGGTATGATGATCTTCCTTAAATGCATGCGCAGCTTAGATTTTTGTTGTGATCATGAAAATGCACATATGGATGCTGTCAAGATAAATTTATTGCGGACATGTTCATTTTTGGAGTCATAATTTGTGAAGAAGCTACATAGCGAATCATTAATCTGGTCTCTCTTTTCTGGCCTTAAACTTTACGCACTTCGGTGTTGTCTATCTACACTTTTGTGATCCTTTGAGGTTTGTCCAAGCAACAGTATATAGTATGTGAAGTTTTACTCAACACCTGAACCCGAAAAATACTCACACTCCTGCTCTGTCATTGATTTTTAAGTACAAATTACACATCGGAAGGAAAATAGGCTACAGATTGAGTGCCCCAGAGAAACATTACTATCGAAACTTTCTAGAGAAAGTATTAGATTTATTGCCTGCTATCTTATTAATTAAGAAGGTAAGGCTTTAAGAAAGTAAAACAAGACCCTGCAATCTGCATCATTAACAATAATCATGTCTACTTTTACTGCCTCCTGTTGGTATTCTTTTGCTTGCTTTTATATTTCTTGTTGCCAAGTGATTGTTTGTGCATTTTTCTGCAGCAGAAATCTCATACATTTGATGCATATGATATTCTTATAGCATGAATAGTTTGTCAGGAACTTCACAATTAATTAATTTCACTATTTATCCTTAGGCATGAGCTTTTACTTTTTGAAGCCCTACGAGAAGGCCTTGAAGAAGAGATGGACAGAGATCCCCACGTTTGTGTGATGGGTGAAGATGTGGGTCATTATGGAGGTTCATACAAGGTCTCCAAAGGACTGGCTGAAAAGTATGGGGATCTCAGGGTTCTTGATACCCCCATTGCAGAGAACTCCTTCACTGGCATGGGCATAGGAGCAGCCATGACTGGTCTGCGACCAGTTGTTGAGGGGAATGAACATGGGATTTCTCCTCTTGGCCTTTAACCAGATTTCTAACAATTGTGGTATGCTCCACTACACTTCTGGAGGGCAGTTTAAAATACCGATTGTCATCCGAGGACCTGGAGGAGTTGGGCGTCAGCTTGGGGCTGAGCATTCACAGCGGCTTGAGTCTTATTTCCAGTCAATTCCAGGAATCCAAATGGTGGCCTGCTCAACCCCTTACAATGCCAAGGGCCTAATGAAAGCTGCCATCAGAAGCGAGAACCCTGTCATTCTATTTGAGCACGTGTTACTTTACAATCTAAAAGAGAGAATTCCCGATGAAGAATACGTGTTGAATCTGGAGGAAGCCGAGATGGTTAGACCTGGCGAGCACGTGACAATTCTTACATATTCGAGGATGAGGTATCATGTGATGCAGGCTGCCAAAACCCTGGTGAACAAAGGATATGATCCCGAAGTTATGGATATCAGGTCGTTGAAACCATTTGATCTTTACACAATTGGGAATTCGGTGAAGAAAACTCATCGCGTGTTGATTGTGGAGGAATGCATGCGTACTGGTGGAATCGGTGCCAGCTTGACGGCAGCTGTTACTGAAAATTTCCATGACTATTTAGATGCCCCAATCGTATGTTTGTCGTCACAGGATGTGCCAACCCCATATGGAGGAACATTGGAGGAATGGACTGTAGTTCAACCAGCACAGATTGTAACTGCAGTTGAGCAGCTTTGCCAATAGAGTTCTTTCAGCACGGTGAAGAGAAACAACTGTGGCTCATTACATTTTTCAATGTTTGTAATGTTGTTCTTCCCCGGTTTTGTCTTGATCATTCTTGTTGTTACACACCATTTTTTTTTAACAATTGTAGCTCATTTAACAATCATAGCTCATTTTGCTGTAATCATGTCTTGGTAGCATTATATATAGCATGTTTGTAGTTTTTTTTTTTTTGTTGAAGTTCGTTACAAGTTTAGCAATGTTTGTAGTTTGTTACAAGTTGACTATATGCCAAATGTAGTCAACCCCTACCTATTTAATTAACAAGCAATTAAAAGATCTAAATCAATTAATAATTGAAACGAGAATGACATTCTTTTAAAAAAACATTTATTTAAAAGTATGTCATCATATAAGAGCCTTCCAAGTTTCATCAATTCCAGGAACCACTATCCCAAAATATATCTCATGCATAGTAGGAAACCAATCAACATCAAACAAAACGCAACATATATCACCGAATAAAACAAAACAACCCCAAAATCACTATCCCAGTCCCACAAGTCGGGAAAGACCAAGCCATCACCTCCATCAGCATCCCAATCCCTGACTTGGACAGAGAGTTAGAGTCCACGACCACGACCTCGATGCCATCCACATCCCCAACTTCGCCATTCAAAAAACTTGTTAGATGATCCTGGTGGATCTGAGTCACCTCTCTGGGTAGATAATCAGGAATTATGACGTTGCAGTATGCCCTAATCTGTGCGGAACAAAGTGGACACGACACCCGTCCTGTATCCCTCATCTGCTCATAGCAGCCCCTATGCATACAATGGGACCTACAACCTTGCGTAAAGATGGAGACTGCGTCGCCAACAACGTACTCATCGCGACATATACAACATATTACCCCCGTGTGGATGAGAGAAGAAACATATCGACGATAAAATGCCTCCAAGACAATCTCCTGCGTGGTCATGGACATAAGTCTAAAGAAGTCAGAATCATAATCCACAGCATCATGATAATCCACAGCATCATCATCCACAGCACCAGTCTCCACAGCACCAGTCTCAGCACCAGTCTCCACAGCATCATCCACATCATCATCAGCCACATCATCATCAGCACCATCCACATCCACATCAGCATCATAATCCACATCATCATCATCCACATCATCATCATCCACATCACCAGTCTCCACATCAGCACCAGTCTCCACAGAATCCATCCTGCAATTCATGAGCATTTCAAAATCCCTTCTATTGCATTTCATTAAAGAGTTCCAATAGTGTAGCACATATAACAATCGATAGCAAATGCAAATAATATAAGTTTCTCTTAAATATAAAGATCATCTCACTTCATGAAAAATTAAGCTAAAGTGTTGGTTCTCCAAAAAAATGCGAGAGAGATCTGTTCAAATAAGCCTAATCAAATAATTAGAAGCAAAACAAACATAACATTATTTAAGAAATTGAATTCTCCCTTCTCTTGCTCTGAAATTAAGACCCATAAAAAATAACAAAAGGGGGACAAAATTGAGGATGGAGACTCCTAGATGTTTCCGGAAAAAAATAGGGTACCAAAGGAAAACCAGAGCAATTGGGTGACAGCAATAGACATGTATGTATATTTAAGAGAGTAAATGATCAACAATAGAATATCCCTAAAAAGAGGCCTTACAAGACCAAGTTTTACAATTCCAATTCAACATTCTTGTGTTTTAAAGAAGGCTTCAAAACCATAATCATATAAGAAAGCTTGCATGAACTTGCTGGATTGTTTTTGAGAATTACATCATATGCTGGTCAATCTTTTATAAGAAAAGAATGCATGTGCCTCATTCCACAACCTAAAGAGGCAAAAAACATATAATATTTATAACAAAAGCTGGCTAACACAATTGACTTTGTGAATGAAAATCAGTTTAAAGATTAATCAATCTTAATATCTTACAATATTCTAAGGTTCTGTTTGGTTGCTTAGAATTGGAATTGAATTTGAATTAGAATTAGAATATTATAGAAATGTAATTCAATGAATTGAAACAAAAAATGTTTGAATTCAAGACCACTAACAAAACCCAGCCTAAGTTGTTTTGCTGGATCTGTCAATACTAACCATTAAGTGCTAAAGTTAAAAGTGAACATATTAGCATGAGACAACTATGTTATATCAAAACAGAAAGCAGTACTTGCTCGAATAATAGAGGACTGTCAATTGATCCCTCCCCAATCCCTCCCCAAGAATATGTGCTTCAAATTCTTGATGCTGAGCGGCAGCTCTGCTTTGTGATGAATGGAAAAGTAGGCACTTTGGATAAGTCTTGTATCATTACAAATTACTCTTGAAGATGCATGAGAATCCATTGTTGTGCAACTTAATGAAGTTGGACCAATTATTTCAACCTATTTACCAATTGCAATTCACTTGGTGTTCTAATAAATGAGGCGACAAACAGTCAAAGCATTATGGAGGAAATCTAACACCCCCCATACAGGGAAAACTTTCCCATTTGATGATTAAAGTAAAGGAGACCATAAATTCTGAAACCAACCAAGTACTCCATCCACATTTCTGTACATCTTGCTCCCAATCCTCAGTAGTCATGACAAGTTCCATCACAAGCTTTAAGCCTTATTATATCACTTTTTCATTACTCCTTTGTAGTAAATTAGTAATAGGTTCTTTCAGAAATTTACCCACTTAATCAATGAGGTGAAAAGCAATGCAACTTTCATGGAAATCTTAAAAGCCTCCACTAGGCACTCTCATTTCTTCAGGCCCACAATTTAGAAGACTATACTAAGCATCTTATGAACAAAATATTTCAGAATAAAAGCAATAGCATAACAGAAAACGTAGTGTTGTTTTCAGAACAATGACAAAAGTTAAGTCTAGATAAAGGTGTTTTCAACATGACAAACAAGATAAACAAATCCATTACACTGAGCACAAACAAAGAGCAATTAAACATTAGAAATAAGCATGAAGTAGGGATAATTAGGATTTGGAATAGCAAAAGGGGCTGCCATTGAGCATGAATAGAATAAAATAACTTGTCCAAGATGGAACTAACTAAAAATGATGGTGATGCACATAAAATAAGTGAGTAGAAAATTGTCTAACACACCCGAAGCGGTTGACCGACAGAATAAAATAACTTCTTATCACCCGAGTTAAGGATGCCCTGCCACTACCTCTGGTTCCTGCAGAGCAATAAGAAGCAACAGAGAAAATCAAGTTCATCATTCTATTTCCCATAATCAAAATGCAAGGATAACTTTAATCTTTCTTCTCCTCTTCTAGCAAAGTAACAAAGAGTGCAGAAACAGAAATCTCAAAAACCTTCTTGGTTTCCATCCCCACACACACACAGTCACACAGTCAGTCACACATCCCCACCACCACCATCACAGATCTCAACATTCAATTCATTCAGTCTTCAGATATTTCAGAAATTTCCTCAGTTTTCCAAAAACCCATTTAAGAAAACGAAATCTTTTCCTCAAATTTCCAAAAACCCATCTTAGGAAAGAAAAAAACAAGTACCCCATAAGTTCATAACCATATGTCCAGAGAGATTTATAATAAAACACACAGTCACACACTGAATATAATGGCATAGTAAAAGACATTCGCTAAATTTCATGGATGGGGGCAATGGACTAAATGGGTCAAATTTCCAGCATTTCACTAATTTCAACGGTCGCATTTCTCCATGAAATTCCCCCCTTTTTCCTCTTTCCAAAATATTCACGCTCCCTTTTCATAAAAAAAAAACAAATCTTAAACGAGACCTACAGTGTTTCAGAGAAATAAAGGAAAAAAATTTACCTGAGGACTCGATGGAGAAGCGGAAGAGAGTGATGGTGATTCAAATAAAGGAAAAAACAAGGATGCTGCCCGAACCGTGGAAGTTATGAAGCAGGGAGAGGAGAACTCGGGCACTAGGGCAAAATGAAAGAAAATAAAGTCTGAAAAAAATGACCCGAATTTTAAAAATTGACCAGAATTAAAATAGAAATGAAATTGAAATTATTTGCAGAATTGTACCATTTTGAATTAAAATTCAATTCTAATTTTAAAGGTACAATTATACAAAGCCAAACAGAGCCTAAAAGAAAATGGTTGTATAACCAAAAAACCTGGTTCATGATATAGGAATCGCACGAATTGGAATGGCTGCTATCCCATTCCAATCCCAATTTGAGTGCACATCTACTCCTTCTTGTTGATGTCATCGTGAAAGAGTGAATTATTGTTGTTCCTCCAAGATATACAACAATAAAACTGTAACGGTGAAACAGTGAATTGTTGTTGTTCTCCAAGATATACAACCATCCAACTCCAATCCTCCTCCTCATTGAATCTTCCACATAACTAACATAACTAACTAATAAGTGCATATCCATCCGGATGGAACTCAAGCTAGCTTTTGAATTGAATTGAGCTTTTGAATTGAATTGAATTGAATTCGTGTTGATTCTCGGAAACCAACCAACCAGATCCTGAGGGGAACAAATACTCGGATTGAATTCGTTCTGATTCTTGGAAACCAACCAACCAGATCCTGAGGGGAACACATACTCGGATTGAATTCGTTCTGATTCTTAGAAACCAACTAACAAGTGCATATCCATCCGGATGGATCTCAAGCTAGAATTTGAATTGAATTGAATTGAATTCGTGTTGATTCTTGGAAACCAACCAACCAGATCCTGAGGGGAACACATACTCGGATTGAATTCGTTCTGATTCTTAGAAACCAACAAACAATCAGATCCTGGAGGGAACAAATACACCAAATCGAGTTCGAGTCGAGTTCGAATTAATAACCGAAAAACAACAAATCTAGGCTTAATTGCACAAACTTCTCTTCTTTTTAAAGGGAGAAGAAGGGGAATGGGCAATTGGCTTAATTGCACAAACATTTCTGGAAAGATGTGCAAAAGTCAAGGGATTATCTTGGAGGGGGGTGGTGGTGGTGGTGGTGGTGGTGGTGGAAGAAGTTAGGGATGCGGAGGTGATGAGAGAATTTGCATAGTATTGGAACTTGGAAGGCTAGAAAAGAGGAAGAAGTTGTTTTGGAGTTGGCCATAAAGTCTATGTGTTAGTTTTGGGAAGAATAATTAATGGTGGGACACCTTCCTTTTTTTTTTCCTTTTTAGTGTTTGAAAATTTTTGAAGATTTTATATTATTATTATTATTATTATTATTATTTTCAGAATTTGAAGATACATGCATACACCACACCAATATGTCCTGCACATGGATGGACATATTATTTTTGGCAATTCATTAATAAGCTTTGCTTGCTTGCTTCACACAAAGTGGGGTGAAGCTCCCAACCATTACATTGTCATTTGACTCCAAAGTGAATCCCAAAAGAATACCAATAAGCAAATATATATTCCAGTAAAAGAGAGGTCAAATATTCCAATAAAATATGGGTTATGAAAATAAAAAATCTCCTTCTTAAATTAGGTGTGGTATTTAATTTTAAGTTTTTAACAGGAAAAAAAAATCAACATAAAAAATGAAAGTGCTATTTAACCATTCATTTATTAATTCAATCAAAACAAAAAGGAGAAACAAAGGAACTGGGTTAGTCATGCCAATCTATAACCTCACACCAAAACAGCACCTAAAAAAATAAAAATAAAAACAAAAAACACACAAAAATAACCTCTAAATAATGGGCACAATACTTGCTCAAAGTGTAGCTCTAAATACATTAAAATTGAATAATGTATCTGTCAGTTAGTTGCATTTGTTACCTAATTCTTGTTATGGTATGGTGTATGGTAGGATGGGAATACATTTTCTTTTGAACCCATACATTTTCTTTTGAACCCATACATTTTCTTCATTCATGACCAACTACAACATCTCATAGCCAAATTAAGTAACAAAAATTAGTGATACTAATTTATAAAAAGAAACGGAAATATATAAATAAATTGGTTTTAGTGAATTAGGTAACAAAAATCTCCTCCATTTCACAGTTTGAAGAGTGACTAATGTGAATTAATTATCCACTAATTGTTTACTTGTGGTTATTATCAAATAGTACTTGATTAATCTAGGTAAATCACTCTATGTTTCACTACTAGTACGTGTGTTGGAGTTTGCGTATTCATTTATAAATTATCAATGTTACAATTCTAACATATGTAACGTGAAAATAATTCTCGTATAAATTTTTACTTTATGATAACAATTTTTCACTTTAGCTTGTATTATAATTCGCGTATAAATTTTTACTTTAGCATAACAATTTTTTCATGTAACAATTTTTCACTTTAGTGAGTATTATAATTCATGTAAAATTTTTACTTTACCGTAACAAAATTCACTTTAGCGGAAATTTTTAACGTAACAAATTTTTAGCGTAACAATTTTCAACATAACAATTTTTAGTGTAACAAATTTTTAGCGTAACAAATTTTACTTTACCGTAATAAATTCACTTTAACGTAACAATTTTTAGAGTAACAAAATTTCACTAGTAATGCTTAGTGTATTATGTATTATAATTCGCATATAAATATTTACTTTAGCGTAATAAATTCTCACTTTAACATAACAAATTCACTTTAGTATAACAATTTTAACGTTACAAATTTTTGGCGTAACAATTTTTAGCATAACAAATTTCGACTTTAACGTAACAAATTTTCACTTTAGTTTAACAATTTTTCACTTTAACGTAACTTTAGCGCAACAAATTAGCGTATAATGTATCAAAATTTTGTTTTGATACGTGTATAAAATATCAATAATTCGCGTATCAAGTATCAACTTTTACCTGTGATTATTATTCGCGTATAACGTACCATTGTTAACCAGATGAATGTTAAACAACTATCTTTCTCATTTGCGTATTAATTATCACTTATTCTCGTATAACATATCAATTTTAGCGTTTAAAGTACCATTATGAATCGTATATAAAGTATCAATAAACAAGTATCTTTATACTTCACGTATAAAAAAATTGATTTGCGTATCAATGTTTATCAAGCGTGTGTCCTTCGCATATATGAGACTTACCCAAGGGAAAATAAGCAAATATGTATTTTATGAAATGTTTAAGAAAAAGGAAGGACATTTCCAATAAAAATATGGGAAAGTATCCAAAATAGTCACTGACATTGTAAAAAAAATTAAGGTATTTAGGCATTTCACTACGAAATAAGAAATTGTATTCTGTGATAAGTGTAAAAAATTAGAGTAAATAAAAACTAGAAAACTATAAATGGATAAAGAAATAGTGGGTTCCATCGTTTCTATGGTGACTTCTTAAACGGTGAGGTCTTATCTATACACCGGAGCCTTTGCCTCATTTAATCAACGTTATTGGTAACTTGTATAGTTCATCCTCTTTGGCTCTACCCATGAATTATCTAGTAATAGGTCTTTCACAACGAGATCTCTTGTACGACTATCGCATATATGCGACTCGCGTGTTAAAATATAAACATCATTGTATCAAACAAAATCAGTGTATCAAAATTCACTTTGACGTATAAAGTATAAAAAATTACCGTATAAAGTATCGAAGATTATCGTATAAGGTATAAAAAATTAGCGTATTATCGTATTAATTTTAACTTTAGCGTATAAAATATAAAAAATTAGCGTATAAAGTATAAAAATTTAGCGTATTATAGTATAACATATAAAAAATTAGTGTATAACGTATAACAAATTAACGTCTAAGGTATAAAAAATTAGCAAATTAGCATATAATGTATAAAAAAAGAGTAATGATATATAGAGTGAAAAAATAGAGAGAAAACGTAAAGTGACTGACGTGGAAGTTATAAAAAGACAAAATTATCCATTATCCATTAGGGTTTACTTATCATTTGGTTAGGGCATTAGTTTGTCTTTTTATAACTGCCATGTCAGTCACTTTAGATTTTCAATAATTAAATAATTTGGTTGGTGAGTAATCTGATGCATTTTCAAAATGTCAATAACTAAAATGCATTATTTTTAAAGTGAAAGACAAAATAATTTTTAATTTTTTTACAATATCAGTGGCTATTTTGACTTCGACTGCCTACAAGTAGCTAGCCTACCTATAAGTTATGGGTTCCAAAATCAGAAATCAGAAAAAGGATGAGGATTGGTTCTAGTAGCCGGAGTAAAAACTTTGCCAATCAAATGAAGATGGATTTGTTATTGTTGTTGGTTATCATGTCAATCTATAACCTCCTAAAAGTGCACACCAACCCAACATATATAACATAACAGCTGAAAACAAACACAACACCAATCAGTTTGAATTATCTATTCCACTGCTATGCTATGTACTTATATAATCCATATCATAAAAGTCAGACAGTAATATGCCCACACTAACAATAATATCCAAAATACAGAAACCTATATTAATCAGATCAAAACAAACATTAAGCATGTACCATGATCCGAACACAAAAAGAGCACAAATATGCAATCAAATAACTTAGGGAAGAGATGAGGATGGCAACTTGAAGAAATGACACATGCAAATTGGAGATGCACACCAAATCAAGAAAACTAACAAGTATTTCAGCCACGAAAGTGGAATGGATCTTTTTTCTGGATTTAAAAGAAAATGCTGCAACATCATCTGAAAAGAACTTTAAATAGCACTAAATTGTTTTCTATTGATATTTGAAGTGTCGAATTTTTCTTTCTTTTTCTATGTATCTACTTTCCTAGCATCATGCCTGTATGTTCACCTACATACAAAACAGGAAAAGTCGGGATAAATCTGTGAAACTCAAAATCTCAAAATTTGAAGAAATGGAACAAGCATGAGTCACAAAAAGACATTTCCCTAAGCATTATCCAAATCACTGTCATCTGGGGCTGGCCACAAGCAAGGTAACAAAACTAAAAATTGGGAGACTCCCTTAGCTCTAAATGATAGGCACAATACTTCGTCACAGTTTAACAAAATACTAAAATTGAACAATGTACCTTTCAGTTGTTGCAAAACTGTTTTAACAAAATACTAAAATTGAACGATGTACCTTTCAGTTGTCGGAAAACTGTTTTGGTTGTAACTCACCGAGAAAAATATCCAGGTTCTCCTATAAGATAAGACTGTACTCCTGCCATCCAGTTATACCATACAAAATCACCATTCTTGAAGTTTGAATGCTTTGAATCCATTACTCTAGCTATTCCAAATCCAGTTAATGGCTGTACGCCATCACCTTTTAAGATTAGTAGATATAAACTTCAGTCAACAAAGGTAAATATAGTAACCATAACCATACAAGACATTAGTAAACCTCATGTATAGTATTTTATGTTCATTGTCTGCAGTTGATTCAGAAGACATACCTATTTTATGTACACTGTCTAAAATTTATTCAGAGACGTTCATTTTGAAAATAGTTTTTTTTTTCCTAGATTAGTATGGGATAAAACAGCAGAAACCAAACACACTAACTTCTCAAATTCTTTGCTGCTAATATTTTCCAAGAGCAAGATGCTCTGGCTTAATAAGAGTTTAAGCCCTCTAGGGAAAGAGTTTTATAAATTCCAAGTGTATGCTTTCTCAAACTGCAATTGGAACATCATTTTCTTTAAAAACCCACTAAAAAATAAAATACTGAGATTATACAGATAATATTTTATAGTTTTAGAGATGAGGGATGACTTCTAAATGGTCTAGAATATGTGGGAGGTGGACTTTTTTCCATCTCCAAGACTGTAACCTTGGTTAAACCATTGGATTTGACAGTGTGGATGTAAGAAGTACATTAACTATTTGACTCAATTTCTGGGACAATAAAGATGTATTATTTGAGTGAAATTTAAAATTGATAGCTTAACCTACTCTAGGAACTCAAATGCGGAATTCGGAAGTAGATCATAGGATCAAAATCAATCAGCATCATCAACAATTGCTTTATGACATCAACATGAGGAAAAGTATTATTAAGTGGTGCCAAGAAAGACAAACAAATGTTAATATGATGAATAGCTTCAAGGAAGAACTCATCCTCTTCAAGAGGGAGTAACAGACTTAAGCCATTAGCTCATGGTACTAATGGCCGATCATTATCTAAAGGAAAACTCAAGGTTCCAGAAACATAGCAGTTTGAATACCAGACAACTAATGTCAAACTAAAAGATTCCCATCTCCAGTAAGTTGTCTCAATGTTAAGATGTCTAGTGTAGGAAGTTACTATTTCACTAGTCTAGTGTAAATGAAGTGCCATAAGCTTGACTGAGAAAGGAAAAACATTCCTTTCCTTGCTCCTTTTTCGACAGTTGAAAAACAACTTCATGAGAATAAAAGAATTTATCAAGAATTCCTGTATAGCAGGACAGGGGCACGCGTATAATGTTGTACTCTTTCCATCCAATCATTCCCAAGATGAGATCATCCCAATTCATGTTTGGATGACTGTAGTTCAACACTCTAGCCACTACAAGTCCTATAAAAAGACAAGTAATGGCAATGTAGTACTGAATATATATAGAATGGAGTTTAGCTATAAGAGAAGTAATGGTATCAAGTTTTGGATGTAAGATAGAGTTTAGTTGTGAAAAGTCACAACCTTCTGCCTTTTCAGTTCAAAACATTAGTAGGTAACACAAAATACAGTTTCTACTATCTATCAGTTTCATTATGATTCCTACAGATTAACTTACTGAAGGATAACGGCAACACAAGCAACATCATTTCACAGTCAATATGATTGATATACTACAAACAGTAGAGTTTCCAATTCAAATATTTGTTAATGATGATGACAAAGGAGAAGTAGTCATTAAGTAGGTAAAAGGTGCAAATATTGCTACTTCACTTGAATTAGGTGGAAAAGTGAAGGAAATAAACAGATGTTAATCACAAATATTCCTATGTTTGAATCATCCATCTTTAGTGCCCACAAGACAAACAAATGTTGTTAATCATTTGACATTTGAGATGAAGTGAGCAGACAATGCAACAGAGATAACTGATCATATAATTTGCTACATAATCCTTTGCCTGTAGGATACAAAGAAGTAAACTTTTCAGTGATTATATATATATAATCATTTGACTCTTAATCAACAACATGATCAATATCCCAAGCAAACAACAACTCTAAATTAACTAAATCTACATGAATGATTGTCAGCTGTCCTGTATTTACTTGACCATTCTTCACTTTTAAATTGCTGTGATCTCTTCAAAACTACCATCCCCTTCCTCCCAAGCCCACATGCTGGTTTTACTAATTTTTGCTTTTTGTTTTCTTGACGAGATAGTCAACAATTTGCTGTACTATAGAGGTGTTTGATATTTTCTTCACTTAGCAACTCAAACATGACATCCAGTCCAGAATTCCACAAATCAAATAATTGTAAAAATAAGAAAATTTTAAAATCTCAACATGGATCTAACTGCATTCAGATAACAAAAAGATCAAATTTTGGCCAAATTAAAGTCAATAAAGAATTCATACTATTCAAAGAAACCATTCAGTCCCACTAATGTTTAGGCTTTATTTTAAGTAAAATTATCCGAATACATAGACATAGACATAGACACAGACATAGACATGCATGCATCAAAATTATCAGAATACATAGACATGCATGCATGTCAAGATATAAACTAACTAACGAGTAGACACAACAATTACCACCATAAAAAATAAGAATTTAATAAATGATTGGTTCGGATAATACACAAAGCAAATTGATTTCGTTTCCCCAACTAATTCCCAGAAAAAAAAAAAACCCAGCAAATTTAAAACATAAAACAAAAAAAAGAGAGGGAAAAAAACGCGAGGAAGATTCATAGAAGACTTACAGAGCAGCTGTATATTGATCGCATCTTTTGGCGTAACTGGTTTTTCCTTGCCTCGGGACCAAATTGCAGAGTTGGGGAGGAAGCTGTGAAGCTTCTAACTCGAATTTCCAGCTCGGGGACTATTTAAATCAGGAGTGAAAGCCAGCGCTCTAGCAGTCGTCAAAGCACAAGCCCAGCTACCAAAGCAGGATTGCTAACTACTGTCCTTTTTGGAGAGAGGAAAAGGTCAAAGGCATTGGTCGGCAAGGTCTTCTTTCAATCAGTCTTAGGCGCAGTATGGGGAATGTCCGCGTCTCGTCGCAAGGGCAAGGCTCATTTTGAGTTGTGGGTCATAGGGCTCTCTTCCGTATCATCAGTTGAAAATCACCATTTTGAAGTAAGACTGTACTTCTTTCTTCCGTATCATCAGTTGCCATCCCCATGGATTCTTTTTGTTCGGACAAAAAGAGATCCTTTTTCCCCTTCTCAGCACTTGTTGGAATTTTTGTTCCGACAAGAAATGTTTCCAATAGAAAAATTCGCCAGGGATGACCTGACCTGACCTGAGAAAAACATTTTATGCATCTCCCTTTTGCTTAGTTGGAGTGATGACGGGATGTATGGTAGAATTTTGATCGCTTTACTAAAATTTTTGCAAGTGATCAACTAAGATTGATTTTACATTTTGGTTAAAACCAATAAATTGAGCAAATTTCACAACAACATAATTTTGAGGGGCAAATGGAGAATAAATGCGGAAAGTGTAAATCACCTTTGGAAGAAAAAAAAAAAGAATATAATAATAATATTTTGCTAGTTTCAAATAAATTAGGACGATTTACTATTAATCCAAAATTTTGTATCACCTAATCAGCAATTCTAACAAAGGGTTAAAATTATCTTCACATAGACTTTATTCCATATTTTTTTAAAAAGTAATTGGGTGTCGAAGATATTTAATAGTTCAATAGGGTTAAAATATCATTTCATTAATTGCCTTTAAGGTCATTATTGATTTCTTTTAATTTGAAAAGTTAAAGAGGAGTGAATAAGTTGTAATTAAAACTATATAGGATAAAAGGAAAATAGAGGAATAGTATAAAGGGGTCTAATTTTTTTTTTTTATCACAAAAACTCTTGTGAAATCAGTTCATATATAAAACGTGATTCATATAAAACGAATAATTAATAACTCTTCAAATCGTACTTCTAATTTTGTGCCACTTTTATCGTGCATTAAAATTGCGATTAACAATTAATGACCCTTGAAATCGTGGTTCTAATTTTGTGCTATTTTTATCGTGTTTAAATCGCGGTTAACTCCCTGTTGGATATATGAACCTGCTTCACACAAAGATAAGCTATGTTTGATTGATAAATGGATATTTTGTTATAAGAATACTATTAAAACTAGTAGTATTGTAGGATTAAAACTAAATCCTATTTAAATTGGTGTTTTAATTAGTTGTTGTTTTGTTTTAGGAAACAGAATTGGAAAAATTTTATTGGTCAAATCCTTATTAGTTTTAGTTAGTTTCCTAATCTATAAATACATTGTTAAGTTAGAGGACTTTTACACACCAAAATTAGAAAAGAAAAGCTGCGTGCTTGTTGCTCGTTGTTATGAGCATTGTGTTTTTTTGTCAAAGCGGTCAAAGTCATAAGGCTATGTCTTTGAAATAAGAATTGAATTGCCTCATATATATTTTGTCTTCCTTGATTTGCTTGTAGAGTTTCTTACCAATATATAAAAGTATTGTTCTTTGCTTTACATAATTAAGCCTTACGGTTGGTTTGATATTTTGGGCTTTTTTATTTTTGAATTTTGGTTAATTCGATCCTACAAGTATTTTATTATGTAACAATTAATTATACTATTATGAAAAAGTGTAAGTATAATATTATGTTACTATTATTATAAGACTACAACTAAAAATATATAGGGTTAATTATATTTACCATCGTTCACATTTATCAAACAAAGGTCACCCCTTTTTGTGTGAATGTCAACTAAAATTGACTAATGTAATTGGCGAAAAGACCAAAAAGCCTTCATTCATTTTGTCAAAAAAATAAATAAAAAAAAACAAATTTGAAATAATAATAAATATTTGTTTGTTCTCTTTAATTCTTTGTTATAAATAATATTATATTCTTTATTACAAATGAATTTATCAAATTAATCTCAAATTTCAATCAATAAAATTTTCTAATGTACAATAAATCTTTTTGATAAAACAATTGCTATGTGATTGCCACATAGGATACCTGCAAACAAAAAAAAAAAGCACAGCTTAAAGTAAAGATTTGATCAAAAGTCAAATCTACTTTTTTTTTTTCTCTACTTCCAGCACTTCCAACAACATAAGTTGACCATTATTGCACCAGCTGTTGGGTGCTGCAGTTATATATACTTTTTGTCCCTTCTTTGGTTTGCATAACTCATAGAATCCAGTATAAGCAGTCTTCACAAAAATGTAAAAGAATCACATTTTAGGAATGGATTCTAGTAGTCTTAATATTTAATATGACTAGCAACCATTACAAGGAACTCATAGATACACAAACTTTTCTATACAACATTGGTATAATCTGGAAACAAACTAGAGTTGTCATTGTCATGGTAGATTGGGGGGACTACAGATGGATGATTCAATCATAGAAAAAATATTCTTGGCCAATAGTTTAGATAATTTAAAGAATGTCTTTCTCTTGGATTTCAACATGACTTTAGCCTTGTAACTGCCCTGGATTCATTGATTGTATCTATATGCACAGTTTAGCCTGATTGAAAACGACTACAACGATAACCGCTAAACTTTTTTTACCTTTTTCTCACTAAGTGTAGTGGCTATATAGATTACGCTTAGTAATTGTGTTTAGTAATTGTGTGCGGTCTAAACTCATTTTTCTTTATTTATACTTTAAGTGTAGTGTATCTTTAGTTTGGCTGATTGAATAATGGACGGAATATATGAGCATCTTAGAGAATAAAATTTAGATTACAAACAAAAATGATAGAGGAAGATAACAGATTTTATCATTTTATTTGTTATAAATAAAATGACACTGATAGTGAAACTCTTTCAGCAAAGGTTGTATTTTGACTTCAATACCATATTTTTAAAGTAGTTTCAAACAGAAACTTATTACAGTACAACACACAAGAAAATGGAAAAGGTTGCACAAGTAAGCTTGTACAGTTGTACTCATACTTGAGCAACTACAACTAGCTGTTTCCCCACATTTTGACCACTAAAGATACCTACAAGGGCTGCAGGGCCACTTTCAAGTTTCAAGGCCTTCAACAATGTCTTCCACATATTTTTATCTTTCCATCCCGAATTTGAGGCAATACTGTGTCCAAAAACTTTGAGTAGAGGTGGAAGTGTGATCAAAAACAGAAAATCCTCGCTTGTCAACTCGCTTGTAAACGACGATCCACATCAAATTCTGTACACCTTCATGTTTCTCAAGATTGTATTGTGAAACCATTCCACAAGCTGCAATTCGACCTTTCAATCTCATATTAAGCAGCACAGCATCTAGCATCTTTCCTCCAACATTAATTCTCAAAGTAGCTATCAATTCCATCAGGAAAGTACCTAGTTAAAGTAAGGTTGGATGGTTCATTACAGATATCATCTTTACTTGCATTCTGAATGCAGCTAGGAAACAAATGAGCATTGGAATAGAAAACTGAAGTGAATGAAGAATAACCAATTTAGGAACCAGAAGGAAATGAGGGATGATTTTTTAGTGTTCAGTTCATAATGGACAAAATCCATTATCTGAAAAATGCCTTCTTCCAGTTATTCTTTTATCCTCATATTCATAAAAGGTTTTCTAATACAAAGTTTGTGATGCTCTCAAGCTAATATTGGCTTCACATTATTCTTTGTTGCAATATTCTTAACTGCAAGAGCCCATGTATAGGTTCTTTGCCGTAACTTTAATTTTCAAGTTATTGCTCTATTGTATGTTGTTTCTGAAGAAGATGCAAGGATATTCATCCAACTACTCACAGAATAGATATTCAGGATTTAACTTCATGGACATAATAATAGTAGACTGTGTTTAGCTCAAGATGAGTACACACCTTTGCAATGCTGCATCCAAATCATTCTCTTCCTTATAATTGAAAGCATCATCGAATCCCAACTTGTTTTTCTAAAGATCAACCTGATCAAACAAAGAATCATTCACTCACTCAAGTTGGAATATTAAAAACAGTCATTCAGCTAAAAGATTAAGTAGCACAAAGCCAAATAAAGAATCTGGTACAGGTGCAGCAAGTTAACAATGACATTATATTTTATTATTAAGGAATGCTGAAAATTTTGATAAGTTTTAAACAGAATGGCTGAGGTAGTGTGTCTTTACAGTCCATTGAAATTTCAAGTTTTGTTTCTTGATAGCCAAAAAAGAATGGAAAGAAAGAAAAGCACACACACAACCCAAAAGTAACCAGTTGAACTGGATTTCTGCTGAAAAAGTTTTTAGCAAGAAACTAAAAGGATGATATTAGCAAATTTAGACTAATGACTGCCTGCACTTACATTAATTCAACTAGAACTGATCAGGTTACACAAGCAAACCACAATCGCAGACATTTATATATAGGGACTTCAAATACATATCATATGGCAGATGAAGCTGTGCGTGCGAGTAATTTTCACGAAAACATTTAGCATACTTGTGAGTTTCAGACTTACATAACTTCCCCACAAAATATCCATTACATAAAATTTTGATGTACAAGTCGAAAGAAGTAAATTATTTCAGGCCATTCACCTTTTCTCTGCTTCCAGCACTTCCAACAACATCACAACCCATTGATTTCGCAAATTGTCCAACAAGCTGACCAACAGCTCCAGATGCTGCTGATATAAATACTTTTTCTCCTTTCTTGGGATTGGAAATCTCATAGAGTCCAACATAGGCAGTAAGACCAGGCATACCTTAAAGATGAGAAAAACCAATAGGTTTTAAATGCCAAACATTCTGAGAAATGGTGGAAGCTACAATAACTAAGGTTCTTTTGTTAACAGCCTTTCAAAGGAGTTAGAAGACGGACAAACATGAAAATTTAATAAAGAAAGGAAAACATCTTAATATTGAGAATATCTACCTGTTCCAATTCCGAAGTAAAGCATTTTAGAAAGATATTCACACTAGAAGTCCAATTCTAGCATGAGAGAAGAGGAAGGGGCAGGGCATTGAGCGTAGAGATATCCAGTGTAATAGGAAAGGGGTACATCTTTGTGCTCTATCTTGAAAAAGGAATCAAGTTCTTCTATGAGACTGTACTCCTCCCATCCTACTAGACCCCAAACCAAGTCACCCTCTTTGAAGTTGGAATGTCTTGAATCCGCTACCTTGGATACCCCAAATCCAGTTATCCGCTGCACAATACCAGTATTCGGATCAAACAATGCGAGCTTAAGTTGCACTTATCATAAAAAATTGACTCTTCTGAAATGATTCATTAGATAGTCTATTTACAAAATTTCAACTAAGATTGGTAAGGGAATAACAATTTTTACCCAAATATTGAGAAGTTTCCAAAATTTTATGCTATACAACTCGAGACTTTTCGAAAACATTCAGCTGACATAATTTTCTGATTTTCTCCTGACTTCTTGGACTTCATAGACTGTACTTTCAGAACAACAGTCTGAACTTTCCCAAAATTCAGAAACTTGAACAAAATTGAAAATTTGATACTCCAAATCCAAATATAGACAAACCAAGTTATATATAAGAAGGTAGATTATACAAAATACACATATTACTCACAAACTGATGAAAAGCATCAGTGATATGTCATGAGTTTACTACTCCCCATCCACAAAAAACCGGTCTATTTTTGCTTACAAACAAGTAGGACTCTTCTCTTTGAACAGGATACAACAATCAGTAAAAAAAATTCATGGCTACCATAAAAATAAACAGCGAATATATGAAGCACAAGAATGCAACAAGAGAAATGGATATATATTCTTACAGAGCCAAGAATGTAACCAGAAAATTCCCCCTCAAGACTAGATTCTGACTTTTGCATGAGAATCCTCATGTAAGGATCACATGACGAGTAAAGATTCTTAAGCAACAACCCATTTGAGCCTTGTGGGATTGTCAAGCTTATGGTGCTTTCAGTGCTGATGATTAGATCAGATTCTTTTGGCAATCCACTTGGATAGTTTTTCAACAGAACCTGCTTGTTCTTCCCCACCTCTTCCTCTTCTGCCATTCAAACTATTTTATATACAACTATAAACACTACCATAGTTGTAACAGAAAATAAAACGTTGCTTATAAGCTTTGTCTATGAACTGTACTTGAGATACTGAGATTGTTTAGCTTTTATACAGACAATACAGACAAATATTCTTTATTCTTTTGGATTGTGAAGCATTAGAATTGTTCAAGCCACAGGTTCACAATTCATAAAAGAGAACATGAATGTTTCTTGGCTAGTGAGTTTCTTTTTTTCCTTCTTGTTTTTGGTTCAAACTAGTCCATTAGAAGATGTATATAGCACATATAATAGTAGTTTAATTTGTATATTTATTAAAATTGTCTTAATTGAGATCAATCCCAGAAAGTCAAATGAGATGTTGTGGTGTAGAAATTGAGCATATATATGATCAAAATCAATCAGCATCAACAGTGACAGTCGTATAATCTGGAAACAAACTAGAAATGTAGTCATTGTAGATTAAAGCTTGTGGGGCAACTGCAGTTTGTGTTGGATTGCTACATTATTCAATTAGATATCTTGTGGGCACTAAAGATGGATGATTCAAACATAGGACAAAAATTCTTGGCCAATAGTTGAGATAATTTAAAGACTTCTTGTCTTTCTCTAGGATTTAAAGATGACTTTAGCTTTGAAACTGAACTGGATTCATTGATTGTTACTTTATAGTTACCTCCACAGCTCATTATCCATATGCACAGCTTAGCATGATTGAAAACAACCACAACAACAACTACTGAGTCTCTTATCACACTAACGCCATCATGTTCAGTATATAAACTCATTTTCTCATTTATATTTCAATGTAACATATCTTTACCTTAGTTCGATTGAATAATGGACAGAAATATACGAACATCTCAGAGAATAAAATTCAGATTACGAACAAAAGTAAGAGAAAGATGACATATTTATCATTTTATTTGTTATAAATAGCCCACATCATGACACTGATATTGAAACTCTTTCAGCAAAGGTTGTAGTTTCACTTCAATACCAGATTTTTCAAGTGGCCACTCTCAGTTTTTACAACAGAAACTTATTACAGTAGAACACATAAGAAAAAGGAAAAGATTGCAGAAGTAAGCTTACACTCATTCTCGAGCAACTACAACTAGCTGTTTCCCTACATTTTGACCACTAAAGATTCCTACAAGGGCTGCTCACTTTCCAGGCCTTCAACAATGTCTTCTACATAGGTTATCTTTCCCTCTCGAATTTCAGGCAATACTGTGTCCAAAAACTTTGAGTAGAGGTGAAAGTGATCAAAAACAGAAAACCCTCACATGTCAACTCGCTTGTAAATGAGCCACATCAATTTTTGTTACACCTTCAAGTTCATCAAGATTGTATTGCGAAATCATTCCTCACACTGCAATACGACCATTCATTCTCATATTAAGCAGCACAGCATCTAGCATCTTTCCTCCGACATTTTCAAAGTAAATATCAATTCCATCAGGAAAGTACCTAGTTAAAGTCAGGTCGGATGGTTCATTACAGTTATCATCTTTACTTGCATTCTGAATGCACCTTGGAAACAAATGAGTATTGGAATAGAAAACTGAAGTAAATGAAGAGTAACCAATTCAGGAACTAGAAGGAAACGAGGGATGTTTTTTAGTGTTCAGTTCATAATGGACAAAATCCATTATCTGAAAAATGCCTTCTTCCAGGTTGTCTTATTCTTTTGTCCTCATCTTATTCTTTTGTCCTCATATTCATAAAACGCTTTCTAATACAAAGTCTATGATGTTCTCAATCTAATATTGGCTTCACATTATTCTTTGTTGCAATATTTCTAACTGCAAGAGCCCACAGGTTCAGTGACATAACTTTAATTTTCAATTGATTGCTCTATTGTATGTTGTTTCTAAAGAAGATGAAAGGATATTCATCCAAATACTAACAGAATATATATTCAGGATTGAACTTTATGGACATAATAATAGTAGACTATGTTTAGCTCAATATGAGTACACACCTTCGCAGCACTGCATCCACATCATGCTCTTCCTTGTAATTGAAAGCATCATTGAATCCGAACTTGTTTTTCAAAAGATCAACCTGGTCAAACAAAGAATCATTTGCTCAAGTTGGAATAAAAACAGTCATTCAGCTAAAAGATTAAGTTGCACAAGAACAATTTTAAAAAATCTGGTACAGGTGCAGCAAGTTAACAATGACATTATATTTTATTAAGGAATGCTGAAAATTTTGATAAGTCTGAAACAGAATAGTTGAGGAAGCATGTCTTTACAGTCCATTGAAATTTCAAGTTTTGAGTCAAAAAAGAAAAAGAAAACACACACACACACACACAACCAAAATGTAACCAGTTGAACTGGATTTCTGCTGCAAAAGTTTTAGCAAGAAACTAAAAGGATTATATTAGCAAATTTAGACTAATGACTGCCTGCACTTACATTAATTCAACTAGCACTGATCAGGATACACAAGCAAACCACAATCGCAGACATTTATAGGGACATCAAATACATATCATAAGGTAGATGAAGTTGTGCATGCGAGTAGTTTTCATGAAAACATTTAGCATAGTTATGAGTTTCAAACTTACATAACTTCCCCCACAAAATATCCATTACATAAAAAACTTTGATGTACAAGTTGAAAGAAGCAAATTATTTCAGGCCATTCACTTTTTCTCTGCTCCCAGCACTTCCAACAACATAACAACCCATTGATTTCGCAAATTGTCCAACAATCTGACCAACAGCTCCAGATGCTGATGATATAATACTTTTCCTCCTTTCTTGGGATTGGAAATCTCATAGAGTCCAACATAGGCAGTAAGACCAGGCATACCTTCACAATGAGAAAAACCAATATGTTTTAAATGCCAAACATTGTGACAAATGGCGGAAGCTACACTAACTAAGGTTCTTTTGTTAACAACCTTTCAAAGGAGCTAGAAGATGGACAACATGAAAATTTAATAAAGAAAGAAAAACAATCCTAATATTGAGAATATCAATCTGTTCCATTCCGAAGTAAAGAATTTTAGAAAGATATTCACACTAGAAGTCCAATTCTAGGATGAGAGAAGAGGAAGGGGCAGGGCATTGAGCTTAGAGATATCCAACTCAAAAGAGTTAAGATTGAAGATTGAATAATTTAGGGAAATAAAAATAAACTTTTATATCTTGAACTTTTCCTCAAAAGTACAATTCTCTAAGCAGTAACAAGATCACTATCACATTAATTGACACATGCACAGACAACAAAACTAAACATTGGCAGACTGCAGCAGCTTCTATTCAATAGGCATGCAAATAAGTGCTTCCTTTAGTTCAACAGATTAGAGTTTGATTTCTCACAGATGTGGAATATTATACATTGTACCTTTCAGTTGCCAAAAAAATGTTTTCCTCAAACAGTTTAGGAACTTACCAAGAAGTCCAGTGTAGTAGGAAAGTGGCACGTCTGTATGTTCGATGTTGAAAAGTATTCCAGGTTCTGCTATAAGACTGTCCTCCTCCCATCCAGTCATACCCCATACCAAATCACCCTTCTTGAAGTTTGGATGCTTTGAATCCACTACTTTAGCTACTCCAAATCCAGTTAATGGCTGTTCATTATCATCTTTTAAGTTTATGAGGTGGAAACTTGAGTCAACAAAGGTAAGCATGATAATCATAACCATACTGAACATTAATAAAGTTCAGCATATTTCATGTTCATTAACTAACAATGATTCAGAACACATATGTATTTTATGTTCATTGTCTACAATTGATTCAAAGGCATTCGTTTCGAGAGGAGTTGTTTCCCTAGATTGGTATGGGGTGACAATAGCACAAACCAATGCACTAACTTCTCAAATTCTTTACCTCTAAGAATTCTCAAGATACTCTGGCTAAGTAAGAGCTTTAGAAAACCAATTCTTTGGTTCGAGAAAGATTTTTCAGTAAATTATTACAAGTGTATGCTTTCTCAACCTGCAATTGGGACATACCATTTCTTTAAAAACAAGAAAACCCCCCTAAAGATTTAAGTATTTCACCTTGAAGTATACGTCTTTTCTCTTTGATACAATCCAGCATGCTGACACAATCACCTATGCTACATCCATTTATCTCACAAAGTTCCAATCTTTACAATCCAAAATTTCATGATCAAAACCATATGAACAGGTAGTTAATCCGACACTAACGTACAAATTAAGAAGATGCATCAAAGAAAATTAAAAATAGTTTTGTAAGGTAACATAGATTTACGTACAGAGCCAGAGGCTTGTAAGGAGCGACAGCACTTCTACCAGAAGACTCAGGCTTTCTCATGAAACCTCTCAAGAAAGGGTCAATAGACAAGTAGAGATTCTTAAGCAAAACCCCTTTTGTAGTTTCAAGCTTATGGTGCTGTTTGTGCTGTTGATCATGTCTGATTCTTTTGGGAACCCTTTTACGTACTCTTTCAAAAATTGACCCGAAAAGTAAAAGATTGCATATATTTTACTTTTGCATATTGGTGGAATAAATGACTAGAAACCGGTTCACAATATCCGGTTCTCGAGTTTTGTCGTTTAAAAAAAAAATGAAAAATAACGATTTTTAAAAAATTTATATTTCTATTTTTTAATGGGAGATGTTATTGTCATAGTAAATATTAGGAAATTACTAAATTTGTTAATTTATCCTTAATTAATCAACTCCTTATCTTTATCTCTCCACCTTATCATCATAACTTATCCATTTTTTCTAACATATTTCCTTTGAACTTATATCTTTCTCTTTCAGAAGAATTTCCTTCTCAAATTTTTACTAATATAACACTTATTTTCTCAAACTTATATTAAAAAAATTATATAAAAATAATATCATAATTATTTTTATTTATACCTTTTATTGTTCTCACAATTAAATTATAAAATATTTGTCAATATAAACTTCAAAAAATTTAGGTTCTATTTGTTTAATGTTGTTTTAGTGTTTTATTTCACAAATTCAAATTGGCTTATTTGTTTGTCTATTTTTTTCCAAAATTTTAAAACTAAACACAATGTTACATTAATTATTTTTGCTACAGTATTTTTTTTATGTATTTTTTAAATAAATTATTATATTTAAATTTGACTTCTAAATATTTAATAATAAAAATTCTTCATAACACAATTTTTTACCAAAATAAATTCATAAAATATTAATTTAAATTTAAAATTTTATTAATAAAACATTCCCCAATATAAGTACACCTCCAAAATTTTTCTTTCTTATAATAAATCTCAAAATAAAAAATTCAGCTATAAAACAAAAAAAAAAATCTTATTCAAGGCCAACCATACTTTTTGCTAAAATACTAACACATAAACATATAGGAGCTAGTATAAGCTATTGTTTTTGTTTCTAATGACAATGTTCAAAGTAATATTTTATTAAAATAGTTTGCATAACTTAAAACTAATCAGAAGTAATATTTTATTAAAATAGTTTGCATAACTTAAAACTAATCAGGAAGACACCACCACCATATTTAGAATAAAAATTTGGATTCCCAATGTATTTTTTCATCTTACAATTTAATCTATAAATTTTGCACAATAAAATAACAATAAATTTTACTTTGGAATTTGAATGCATATATTTACTTCTATGTCTCATTTGAGAGATTTTTTTTGTATTGAGATTTATTCACATTTGAAATATTAATTTGCTCATAATACTGAAACTAACTAACTCTTTTAGTTTCTAATTTTTCTATCGCCATGTTAGTGAAAATTTTAAACAAAGAATTTTAACTTTTTTTTTGTATTATTTGATGATTAATAAAAAAATGATCTAATTCCTTTTTCGAATTTTACACTAAATATGAAACATCAATTTTAAATATAATCCAAAATTGATTTCTCTGATTGGGAAATAATTTTTTACCAAGTTACATATATATTTTTTAAAGATAAATTTTAGTGAAGATAAGTGTTATATTAATAAAATATTGGAAAAAAATTCGTGTAACAGAGAAAGAATCTGGAAATACAAAAGAAATATGTTAAAAAAAATGGATAATCTATACTGATAAGGAATTGATTGATTAAGGATAAATTAGGAAAATAAGTAATTTGTTGCTCTGGAGGCTAATATTTGTTCTGGCAATAACAGCTCCCTTTTTTAATACCTTTTACAAGATATTTACTGCGAGATTTGCTGATTGTCATTTTGACGAATCGCATTTCCCGACATTAGGGGGAGATAAGGTTCAACCGAAAAAGGAAATTAAATGGAAAATATCACTTGATTTCCTTGATCCTCGTACAAAAGAATGTGAACTGGAAGTTCAAAAGCTAATACATTTGCAAAGAATTGCAAATCAATTACCGGATGCATTTACTGACTCAGAAGAGTTACTAAATCACATATTATTGCTGAAAATACTCCGGCTAAAATTGATATCCCTGAAGGACAGATTACAAGTGCTAATGAATCACAAGCACGCTTGAAGCGTGGTAGACCTCTTTGTTCCAAAAATAAAAATCCTCGAAAGAAAAGAGGATTAAACGTGAGTCAAGAACTCCAAAATACTGTTAGTGATAAAATTCAACCTTCTGAAGAGGTTGCTCCTGAAGAGGTAACTCCTGAAGAGAATGATATTATAGAAACTTCAATAAATTTTGTCACTACAGGAAAATATTGGAATCGAAGAGAAATAATTATTGATAATGCTTTTGCATATAATGTGGCACTTGATATTATGGAAGAAAACGAGAATCATGAACCTAGATCGGTTGATGAATGTCGAAAAAGAAATGATTGGCCAAAATGGAAAGATGCAATCCAATCTGAATTGGATTCACTGGCAAAACGAAAAGTATTTGGACCTGTAGTCCAAACACCAGAAGGTGTAAAGCCAGTTGGATTTAAATGGGTATTCGTGCGAAAAAGAAATGAAAACAATGAAATTGTGAGATATAAAGCACGACTTGTAGCCCAAGGATTTTCACAAAGACCTGGATTTGATTATGATGAAACATATTCACCTGTAATGGATGGAATTACATTTAGATATCTTGTCAGTTTAGCAGTGCATGAAAAACTTGATATGCGCCTGATGGACGTAGTCACTGCTTATTTGTATGGCACATTAGAAAATGATATCTATATGAAAATCCCTGATGGATTTAGTATGCCTGAAGCATATAAATCAAATCCCAAAGAAAATTATTCTATTAAATTACAAAGGTCTTTGTATGGATTAAAGCAATCTGGACGTATGTGGTATAACCGTCTTACTGAATGTTTAAATAAAGAAGGTTATACAAATGACCCGATATGTCCATGTGTTTTCATAAAGAAGAATGGGTCAAAGTTTGTCATCATTGCTATATATGTTGATGATCTCAATTTAATTGGAACTCCTGAAGAGATCTAAATGGCAGTTGAATATTTAAAGAAAGAATTTGAGATCAAAGATTTTGGAAAGACGAGATATTGCCTTGGTTTGCAAATTGAACATTTGCAAAATGGGGTTTTTGTTCATCAAACTGCTTATACCCAGAAGGTATTAAAGCGGTTTTATATGGACAAGGCGCATCCATTAAGTACCCCAATGGTCGTTCGGTCACTCGATCCTATTAAAGACCCTTTTAGACCGAGAGAGGATAATGAAGAAATTCTTGGTCCTGAAGTACTATATCTTAGTGCAATTGGTGCACTAATGTATCTTGCTAATTGTACAAGGCTAGATATATCATTTGCAGTAAATTTATTAGCAAGATTTAGTTCCTCTCCTACAAAACGACATTGGAATGGTATTAAACATATTTTTCGTTATCTCCAAGGAACAATTGATCTTGGATTATTTTATCCATATAATTCTCGACATGAATTACTTGGTTATGCTGATGCTGGGTATTTATCCGATCCGCATAAAGCAAGGTCTCAAACTGGATATTTATTTACATATGGTAACACAGCTATATCGTGGCGATCCACAAAACAATCAATAGCTGCCACATCTTCGAATCATGCTGAAATTATAGCAATTCACGAAACCAGTCGAGAATGTGTTTGGTTAAGATCAATGACCCATTATATCCAGAAGAATTGTGGGTTATCTGTTGAAAATCCTCCAACTATATTATATGGAGATAATGCTGCTTGTATAGCGCAATTAAATGGAGGATATATTAAAGGGAATAGAACGAAACATATTTCACCAAAATTTTTCTTTACTCATGATTTGCAAAAGAATGGTGAAATTGATGTACAACAAATCCGGTCAAATAATAATTTGGCGGATTTATTTACCAAGGCATTACCGACTGCAACTTTTGAAAAATTAATTAGTAATATTGGAATGCGTCGGTTAAAAGATCTCAAATGATCTTCGAATCAGGGGGAGAAATAAATACACAAGAATGATGTACTCTTTTTCCTTCACTAGATTTTTTTTCCCAACTGGGTTTTTCTCTAGTAAGGTTTTAACGAGGCACACTCTTTGTGTAAATGAACATCCAAGAGGGAGTGTTATGAAAATATTCAATTTATGTGGATGTTCCCCACCTTTGTTGACATGTATTTCCCACGTTTGTTTGACTTGGCAAATGGCCAACAAACTTTTGCTCACTTTTGCTGACATTAGAGGCAGATGGCTCATTTTCTAATTTGGAGGCTTCCTCCATTTCGGCCAACTAAAATGAAAGGTTTCACATGCAAAGCATTTGCCTATAAATAGGCAAATGCTGAAAGCTTTAAGGATTCATCCAAAACGAAGAAAGCTTAGAGCTTTTCTTTCCTCTGCCAATTTTCTTCTATTTTCTTGTTCTTTTGCTTCTAAAGCCTTGTGGAAATTTGTGTTCCACATTTGTAAATTTGTATCCACTTAATAGTTTTATAACAAATCAAACATATCGTGGGTTAGTGTATTTGTGATTAAACTCAAGAAAAAGTGTTTCTAATTCCCAGCGATTGAGCATGAGAGACGCTGGCTTAGACCCCAGAAATTAAACTGCAAAGGGCTACAACCTGTTGGTTGTAAAGCAGAAGTTAAATCCATTCAATGATCATAAATAATCGCCAAGACATCAACTTTCTACTGAACTTAGAAGTGTTATCTGCCAAAATTTGATTCCCTAAAGATTCAAAGAAGTCCAAGCATCATTCTAGGAAAACCAATGTTTTTCTTTTTCTTCAGGTATAAATTTGAAAAATATGTTTTTGGGATGAGGGTTTGATTCTCCCTTTCTTCTATGTCATTAGACATCTAGAAAATTATCAAAAAAAAAAATGAAGGAAATAAGACACCAGTAGTTTCTAATGCATAACATGTTTTGTAGAGGGAACATCTAAAATAACAGGAAATTAAGAAGGGAAATTAATGCTCACATACAGGAAGTTGGTATTCTGTTTCAGAGATTCGACGCAAAATGAGCACAGCCAGGATACTTATTCTCTCTTGGTTTCAAATCAAGGTATAAAAGTACCCTAAGTCACCCTCCATTCTCAAGTAGAACAAAGCTATTTTGAGGATATAGGTACTAAAACCTTGCAGTCGCTCTTATGTGTTTAAGAAGAAACAGGTGATGCTAATAATTGCACTTTCTTACATTGTTCTTCTTTATCTACAGGAAAGTAAAAGGGGGATAAATCATTGTAAATAAACCACTGGACAGAAAAAAATGAAAAAGACACAAATCAACATTGATTGAAAAGGCTGAATGTTTTTACACAAATTGGAATGTCCTACTTAGTAACCTATTCTTGCCTCTAATAGATGGTGTTTGGATAACTTGAAAGCCTTCTATATCGAGGGACAAACTACATTATAAGCTCAAAGATAACAACAGACTACAGAATTATCTATTAGTAATACATATTCCAGTTTGGAAGTGAAAAACATGAAAACGCACATACAATGTCAGCCCTTGCATTGAGACTATAACTTCTCAAAATTGTGATTTCCCATGAGTAAAAGGAAGATTGTGATGATTCAAAAGTTTCCGTTACATATTGACAAAATTGAATATGAATAACAAGCTGATTTGACAAATTCAAAGCTCCAACAAGAAAGCAATAACTATATGCAATTTAACATGCTTAATTACTTCAATTGAAAAGGCTGATTTGTTGAAGATTGATACATAAACAAATTTGAATACATCTGCCTATTTCAATTGACATGCTTTCCATTCCATCCAACAAATTTTTTCCCATTTGCACAAATTGTAATAGATGTATGCAGAATTTTAAGATCTCATTGGAGAACAATTCAAGATTACTGTGACGGCCTCAAGTGCTTCTAAGGGCCAAACAAGTGTACATGCAGTATGAAGACTGAACCTGAAAATTTGAGCAAAAAATAAAACCGCAACTATGAAATGTCAAATCTTGAAGGAAATATATTAAATCTCAACATTAAGATATCAATTATTTAATGAGAGATTTTCCAACATTAATTTGGTTGGGGAAACAATCCGTCCAACATTTTCCAAATGATTTCGCCATGCAAATATTCTCACCAAAAAAGATAAACAAGTAGGACCCTATTTCTTATCAAGAAAGGAGAGGAGTTTGGGAATTGGGAAAGAACCGATGCTACTTTCATCAAAGCAAAACTATTGCTTTTCAGCAAAGAACCGATGCTACGTACTTTCATCAAAGCAAAATTATTGCTTCACAGCAAAGAAAGAATATGTAGTGATAAATTTATTCTATATATGATGTAGAATGCCTGCCATTTTGCACCTAATTCCCACTGTAAACATATTTCTTCTCTTTTAGCGAAGTTCTCTCTTCCCGGATTCATCAGCTTAATTTGAAGTTTATTTTCCTTCTATCCCATTAAAAAAAGTTCCAAAGAAAAACAAGAAAGAAATCTAAGTAGTATCCATAGTTTGTGATTGTTCTGAGGTTGCTTGCAATTCATTTGGTCAACTAATTAACTATCATCTGAAGAAGAGCAAAAGGTACAACATCATGAAATGTGTATTTCCACTGTTTTCTCCGCATCATTCCGTCATTTTTGTTCATTTTTCGCCATTGGAATGGTCGTCTTTTCTCTTGCATCGATTATTGTTTTGCTTGTGATTAGTTATGCCGGCAACATTTCCCAGTTTTTTAAAATTTGGTAGAACAAAATTGAGAACGCAAATAGGGCAGTGTTCTTCTCGAATTCAAATATCCTTTTACTTATAAATTAAATTAGGGATGAGATCATTTGTCTAAATATATCTTCGTATTATTCTTATCAAAACTCAAAACGATAATATTTTGTTGGGCTATCCCACATCGGTTAAATAAAATAACTTGAACTAATTAATAAGATTCTTGGGCCACTCCACTCCTTGCCAATTGGTTTTGAGTTGGATGCACAAGGATTTAACATGGTATCAAAGCCAGGTATCAGAGCCCTAGCAGCCTAGTAAGCTCTTACCTGTGTTTAAATTTGGGCCTTTCAAACATGACGACTTGGGCTAAGTCATGTCATGTTTGAGGGGGGATGTTGGGCTATCCCACATCGGTTAAATAAAATAACTTGAACTAATTAATAAGATCCTTGGGCCATTCCACTTCTTGCCAATTGGTTTTGAGTTGGATGCACAAGCTTCTTGCCAATTGGTTTTGAGTTGGATGCACAAGGATTTAACATGGTATCAAAGCTAGGTATCCGAGCCCTAACAGCCTAGTAAGCTCTTACCTGTGTTTAAATTTGGGCCTTTAAAACATGACGACTTGGGCTAAGTCATGTCATGTTTGAGGGGGGATGTTAAGGGATAATCCCACATCGATTAAATAAATTAACTTGAACTAATTAATAAGATCCTTGGGCTACTCCACTCCTTGCCAATTGGTTTTGAGTTAGATGCACAAGGATTTAACATGGTATCTGATCCAGGTATCAGAGCCCTAGCAGCCTAGTAAGCTCTTACCTGTGTTTAAATTTGGGCCTTTCAAACATGACGACTTGGGCTAAGTCATGTCATGTTTGAGGGGGGATGTTGGGCTATCCCATATCGATTAAATAAATTAACTTGAACTGATTAATAAGATCCTTGGGCCACTCCACTCCTAGCCAATTGGTTTTGAAGAGCCCTAGCAGCCTAGTAAGCTCTTACCTGTGTTTAAATTTGGGCCTTTCAAACATGACGACTTGGGCTAAGTCATGTCATGTTTGAGGGGGGATGTTAAGGGATAATCCCACATCGATTAAATAAAATAACTTGAACTAATTAATAAGATCCTTGGGGCACTCCACTCCTAGCCAATTGGTTTTGAGTTGGATGCACAAGGATTTAACATATTTCACTAAAATCAGAATTAAAATTATGTCGTAGAGTTCATCCACATTTGGGTTAGCGCATAGTAATTGTATATTTAATTTTATTGATATTTTTAATCCTTAATTTTAATAAAACCATGTCATTTTAAACATTGGATAGAATAAGATGAGATAACATTGGATATAAAATCCGATCTTATTCAATTATGGGTAAATTACTTGAATTGTCTTTCAATTTTGAGGATTTATTGGTCCTAATATTTTTAAAAAAATATTATGATTTCTGGAATTGCGATTTGATTTTTAAATGATCATTTAATAAGTTTTCATGAAATAAAAATTCAATTTCAATAACCATACAACATACATATGTCCAATTCTATTTGTTTTAATATTCCTTGTTCGTCATATGTGCGACAAATGGTTGCAAATTGGATTTTAAATGCTCGAAAAATAGACAAAAGATTATTTAAAAATTGTATTGCAATATATATGAGGAATGAAAATAGAATTTTTTAAAAATTAAAGAAGAAATATTCAAAATAAACTAAAAAATTGAGGAAGGATTGAAATCATTTTTAGATTCAGATATGGATAATTTGTTACTAAATATTTAAAAAATTTCTCGCAAAACTATTAAGTGAAAAGTCTTTTTCCGAAACTTTTCCATTTAACTTCTTTAAATAACTCAAAAGGCTTTCATTTTCTTTATTTTTTCTTTTTGTTTAACTTCTTTATATATATATTTCCAGAAACCAAAATTTCAACTTATGATGCAATTGAATTTGTGCAACATGGTTTTTGAACCGAAGTCTAAGCTTTAGTTTTCATAAAACATAAAAACCACAATAATTCATATTCATGGCTGCATTTTGGAGGTTAATTCCCATCAAATCTGTTTACATTTCTCAGTTTGTCACCTAAATTATTAAGCTTAATTAAATCCCGACTCAATCTGTCCATATCTACATATTTTTATCTGAAACTGCAGGTTTAATTATTTCACTATAATAAGATGAAAAGTTCATATAATACCAAATTAATTAAGATTTTTCTGCAACAAAGCAAGTGCTTCTTGAATTTTTGAGTCTCATAAGTCATTAATTTTAGTTTTGATTAATCAAAGCAAATGATGTACACAAAATGTTTGTGAATTTTCAACCACAAAAATGTTTGTGAATTTCTTTTCTCTAATTAACTCACTCAGCACTGGATGGGAAGCTTCATATGCTGCATCATGGCCAACCCCTTGCAATGAAATTTCCTCTCTTAAAAATCATGACCAACCACACTGATGTTTTGGAAAATTATCAAAGCCACAAGGAGTTTTTATTTTATTTATAATTTGCCCTTAAATATATGACATTAAACTAACATAACAAATAATCAAGTAATATCACAATGCAAGTGGAGCGAACTTATATCAATGGGATATGATTTTTTTTTTTAAATGAAAGAAAATATTTTAACAATACTAAACCAATCAATTCTTTATTTTATAGATTACTTTATAATTTGTAGTTAGAGTGGTTTTGGTTTTGTAAATCACCTCTTGATTTGTCATCTTCTTCAGGGAATTGAAATGGCTGAAATTTGCTCAGCAATTGTTGGAATTTTCTCAGCAATTGTTGGATTTGTGGGTGCTTCAACTCAAATCAAAGAGTATGTGGTCGACCCAATAAAAAATCAATTCAGTTATCTATTTCGCTATGACAAGTTGATCCAAAGTTTAAGAGATCAAGTTGAGAGGCTGGATAATAAGAGAGCCGATTTGCAGCTACAAGTTGATGCAGCAAGGCGAAATCTTCAAGTTATTGATTCTGGCGTTCAGGAGTGGCTCGAAAGAGTGGAGAAGATCAAGCAAGATTCAGATAACCTTGTTGGTGCTGTACCAGAAGATCAAAATGGTGCTTGTCTGAATGGGAAGTGCCAAAAACCGAAGTTGCGTTATTCTCAAAGCCGACAAGCCACGAAATTGACTGCAACTGTTGTTGAACTTCTGGAAAAGTCTGACAAATTTCAGACGATATCCTATCCTCCTCCTCCGATGGGAATAGAAGCAATCCCAGCCCCGTCTGGCACTCAAGAGTTTCAATCTCGGAAGGAAAAAGAGGAAGAAATCATGGCCTTTTTGAGGAATGACACAATCTTTATGATTGGTGTTTGTGGGATGGGAGGAGTTGGTAAGACCACAATGGCCAAGAAAATATATAGGAGGGCAAGTGAAGAGAAAATATTTGATGAAATTGTTATGACAGAAGGTTTGGGTCAGGATGCAGATCAGCTGAAAATTCAACAAAAAATTGCAAGAGGTCTGGGTCTTGAATGGACAAACGACAAGATAACAAATTGTTCAAGGCTACTGCAGAGACTGACGGGCAAAAAGGTTCTCCTAGTATTGGATGATGTATGGGAAAAGTTGAATCTGGAGGAACTTGGAATTCCGTCCCAAAGCATGAATAAAGGATGCAAAATCATGTTAACAACTCGGAATGATCGTGTTTGCATAGAGTCCACAGATGATGTTAAAGAGATTATAAAGTTGGAGGTCCTGCGCGAAGAGGAAGCTTGGAGTCTTTTCCGAGATAAAGCTGGAAGCGTTGTGGATCAGGACGATTTGCATGAATTGGCAAAAGACGTGGCAAAAGAATGCAAAGGCTTGCCTCTCGCCCTTGTAACTGTTGGTAGCGCATTGAAAGAGAAAACCAATAAAGCAGTTTGGAGGAATGCACTTTCAGAATTGCGACATTCGGCACCAATAAATATTCCAGGATTTCTAAAAGGTGTGTATCAACCTTTGCAGCTAAGTTACAAGGCATTAGAGAGTGATGAAGCCAGGTATCTCTTTCTCATTTGCTGTTTGTTTCCTGAAGATTCTCCAATTGGTCTCAAAAACTTGGTTGACTATGGAATAGGCTTAGACATATTTTCCAACATAAAAAATCTTGGAGAAGCAAGAGACAAAGTATGTGCATTAGTTGATACTCTAAAAAGTCGTTTCTTGCTGATGGATGCTATTTATAATGTTGATTATTATGGTCCAGATGATCCTAATATCTATGGTCCAGTAGTGAAAATGCATGATGTTGTTCGGGACATGGCCATATGGATATCATCTAAAGGTACTGAACATGAACATGTATTCAAGTTAAGTCATGAGATTGGGTTAAGTGAGTGGCCCATAAAAGAAGATTCTTGTGAGAATTACAGTGCCATCAAACTCACCTTGGATGAATCTATGGTTATTCCAAAAGAATGCATGAATTGCCCAAAATTGAAATTCTTAATTGTGAATTGTGTCAACTACCAGACACGTTTTTTAAAGATACTACTACCAGACACGTTTTTTAATGGGATGAGAGGTCTGAGATTGTTAAGTATTTCTAATTGTATTGTGCCCTCATCATCCTTAAGCTTGTTAACACAGCTTCGAGTATTGCGTCTGGATGATTCATACATTGCTGAGTTGCCAGATGAGATGGGAGCACTTACAAAGCTGAAGGTATTGGATTTGATCAGATGTCGTAATCTGAAGAAAATCGCAGCGGGTGTTATATCAAGACTAGTTCAATTGGAAGAGCTTCGACTCGTTGAATGTCCAATTGAATGGGAGCAGGGCGGTGAAGAAAAAGGGAAGGAGAGAAGCAATAATGCAAGTGTTGTTGAGGTATTTTCCTTGAGGAATTTGAGGGCTTTATATATTTGGATTCAAGATCCGCAAGTAATCCCCCATGACTATGACAGAGGCGGCCAATTGGGGCAGGAGCTGACAAGCTATCATGTAACAATCGGCAAATCTTTTCCTGTCTCATCTACTCATCAGAAATGTATGGAGGTTAATGTTGATGAGATGAGAGAGTCTTTTGTAAATTCAATGCGTGCATTATTCATGGGTGCCGAACATCTAGATTTAAGAGGCAAGGGTTCAAAAGACATAATAGGGGTGTTAGAGAGGCAAGGATTTCAAAATGTAAAGCGGCTTCATCTACGAGAAATGGATGATTTGGAGGAAATTTGTCATGGCCCTCCAACACTCGGATCTTTCTTTAAGCTAAAAGAAATACATCTTGTCGACTTGCCTGGGCTCACGTATTTGTGGAAATGTTCGAATGAAAAGCTCTGCCTGCCCAACTTGAAAAAGATTTTGATACTTCGTTGTGAGAAATTGAAATGGGTATTCCCACTATCAATAGCTGAAAGTTTATGCCAACTTGAAACAATTCAGATATTGGCATGTCCAAATATGGAAGAGGTGTTCTTCAAGGATGAAATTAGCCTTTTGGGATCATCAGAAGACGGCGGTGATAGTGATCATATGAACATCAAATTCCCCAAATTGAATTATATGTACCTTTCAGGACTACCAAAACTCTCTGCATTGTGCAAAGCTGTTGATGTATTTGAGTTTCCCTCAATAAAATTACTGAGCATTCAAACAGTGTCATGGAACATCAAAATGTTGGGCTCCCGACGGCCAGATCTTTTCAACAAAGAGGTTCGTGTTTTTATTATTTCTTTCTTTTTTTCTAATATATCTATTCTACTTTTGAAAATTTCTATTAAAGATGCCTTTGGTTTGGAATTATTATTATTGTTATTATTAGTAAAGATGATATAACTTTTAATTAATTATATTAAGGGTATAAAGATAATTTTATTATTTAATGCATTTACTAAAATACTTAACTACCCTTAATTTAATCTTATCTTTGTGCACCTATTAAACAGAGTTAAAATTTTCAATTGGATGACCATTTCTTATGCAACCATTGATATTGCCAATGTTGTTTTCATAATTTACACTAATAGAATTTACAGTCCAAGTGAAAACTAACAAATTGGTCTATAAAATGTATTAATTACTTTTGTGAGGAGGAATGAAGTTTTGTACTAAGCATATAAAATAATTAAATTATTTTAAATTTTAAAGAATAAGTAATTCAAAGTTGATATAGATTATAACGGTTGTTATTAATATTTTGGCTTTCCAATTTCTTTAACAAAATTTTGTTTGAATCGGATATTTTGGTTTTATATGATAATGAAATGAGAATCACGCTTTTTGACATATATTAGGGTAGCTATCTATTTTGTTAAATAGATTAAATAACTAAATAATTTTTATACCCTTAATAATAATTAATTAAAAGTTATACTCTCTTTAATAATAATAGTAATGTTAAACGCACCATTAATAGAAAATTTTCCTTTAACTTATATGTTCTTAAAATTGTCAAATGCCACAAAAATTAAAAACAACAAATAAAACTATTTACACTGAACACCTTGCCTTTTTTGCATTCACAATTTTTTTTCTCCATTTAATTACACTAATTAATGACTAAGCTCCTAATAATTCTCTTTAACTTGCCCTTCATAACTATATATCAACTTGAGTTCACTTTTATTTTGTTTAAAGACACGCTCTAGTGATTTTGTTGCTCTTGAATATCAAGTGTGGACTACGTGTTGCCATGATTTGGATATGACAAAGGATCCTCTATATTGTTGGTATCAATCCCTCTATCAAACAATAAAAAAAAGACACGTAGTTAATTATAAAATAATATAATAAATTTTGTCAAATTAGTCAATGTTAATATAAGACACATTCATGCTTTGTGTTTAGAGTTTGATACATGAAGTGATACATACAGTGATATAGAGTATCCAGTGTCTTTGGATACTCGGAATTGATGCTTTATTTTTATTTTATGCAAATGGCCAACAGGTCCCATATATTGACTCAAAGGGTTTGAGGATGAGCCAAATTGACGTCTTCACTGGACTTCATGAATTAAGAATTAGTCATTGTTTTGAATTGAGGACTTTGTTTTCTTCTGATGCCTTCAAAAGTCTTATCAATCTCAAAAAGCTAAGCATAAGCAATTGCTTGATATTAGAAGAAATTGTTAAAAAGCAAAAGAATGAAGAAAAAGTTCCAAACCTTCATCAGCTTGAGTCCTTAGAACTTTCAGAATTACCAAAAATTCGCTGCTTTTGCAACTTCAAGAATACATTAGAGTTGCCGTCACTAAAAGAGATTACTATTAGGAATTGTCCCTTGATGGAGACATTTGCTGTGGAGTCATGCAGCACTACAATGCCAAATTCAAGCCCAAAGTTTTTCTTTTCCAAAGAGGTTTGGATTTTCTTTTCCTAATATTATTTTATGCTTTCTAATAATTTATAACTGCTTTTTTAAATTTCATATATAGAAGGACTTTTCTAATAAAAGTTAATAAAAAAAAGAGTTACCTTAATTGAAATTTTTATATATAAAATGCACAAAGAATAATTACACACACAATATTATGATCTATATATATAAACAAAACTTCGTTAAACTTGAGTTGTACTTTCAACTAATCATTTTAGATTATACATTCAAGACTACTTGAGTTATGATTTTCTTTTTATTAATTTCTGTAGGTTACTTGTCCCAATTTGTGCAAATTGGAGCTCAATGGAATCACAACTGCAAGTGTGATATTTAGTCAGGAATTTCAGATAAGTGGACTAAAAGAATTGGAAGTTAAAGACTGTCATGATTTTAAAAGCGTGGTTGGAAAGGAGAATGATGATTCAATCCCAAGGTGTTTTATTAGCAAAGAGGTATGGGTTTTATTTTTCTATTTTTTTAACTAAAAATACTCTTTTAAATCTCATTAGAAGACTTGGCTCATATATGTTGGATTAGTAATGATATGCACAGTGAAATTGTATAGTGAAATGTGATAGTGAATGATATGGTATGTATAATAAGACAAAATCGTCCCTTATTTTTGGATGAATTATATCTACCTCCCTTGAGATAAAGCCATATTACGAATCGATCCCTATAGTTTAGCCATATTACGGTTATCCCCTTGGCTTAAATTTTGTTTAATGAATAGAATGAAATTACTAAAGAGCGCTAACTTGTGATTTTGAAAACTAAAATAAAAAGAATCCAATCACTTTATTCACTTAAAATTTTTAAAAAAATGAAAAGGACCAAGTTAATTCTAATTTAATCTTGTGAAAGATGTTAATGATATTTTTTACCAATTTTTTAAATTATATTAGTTTATATTTAATATGGTGAAAATTCAAAGTGAAAAGAACATAAATACTTATTTACTTAAAATAAAAAAATTTAAATTTAATAGTGTTAATGTTGCCTCTGACCAAATTTTTTTAATTTTATTAGTTTGTATTTAGTGTAATAGAAAAATAAAATAAAAGGAACACAATTACTTATTTACTTAAAATAAAAATTAATTCAAATTCAATCTAGTGAAGTAATAGTGTTAATAGTGACCTTGTCATAATTTTTTAATTTTTTAATTTTGCTAATTTATATTTAATCTAATTATATGAATAATTTTATATTAACACTTATCCATTTAAAATAAGGGTAAAATTGAAAATTCAATCATTTTTTTGTTGACTTGCTTAGAGTAGGGAGTTTTTGTTAAACAGTGGTTAGGTCAAGGGAGATGGCCGTAATATAGTTGTTAAATCAAGGAGGTGGTCGTAATATAGCATAACTATAGGGATCAATTTGTAATATGACTTTACATCAAGAGAGGTAAATGTAATTCACCCCTTATTTTATTACCAATTTAAGGGTTGTGATTGGTGATTTTGTCTTTTCATGTATATTACATTATTCACTATTTCATTTCACTTTGCTTATCATTACTTCTGTTCAATACAATATGCTAGTTTTACATGGATTTTGTATATTTAAAACGTGAATTATATATATATATATATATATATATATATAGCAAGAACGTAGGAAAAAAAATAAGGATTACCTACATTTTGTAATTTTATTGTTTTGGAACTTTGTAATTTTTTTTTGAGATGAAGATGAAGAAATTCGAGTACAAAAAGAAAATTATGTAAAAATATCACACAAAATTATTAGGGTAAACCGGTAACTATCTTGGAGGCGATTCAATTATTCTAATCTTATACTTTTGACCACTGAATTTTGTTTGGTTTCACTGTGGTCACTTATCTACTAAAAGTGATATATTTTTTGTCATTCTATCAATTTGGTAGTTAAAAGCAGACGGAACACCAACTCGTGATTTTTTTATTTTAATAGAACATCAACTTTTATTACATGTACTTAACGGTAAAATTAGACAGAATGACCAAAAGTATATCACTTTTAATAGATGAGTGACCATAGTGAAACAAAAAAAAATGTTCAATGACCAAAAGTATGCGATTGTAATAGTTTAATAGTTTCTAAAGTAGTTTACCCAAATTATTATATAAAAAGATTAACAATTTAAAAAATTATAGAGACAATATTTCAAAAATTTATAGAGAGTCAATTGGTTAATTAGCAATTGATAGATTTATAGATAGTATAAGATATTTGATTATTAACCGGATTTATACATTCCTAAATATATTATATTTAAATAAAGTATGTTTTCTAAATTTTTTAAAGATTGATTTTCTAATTTATTTAATTAATTGTGTGTAAAATATTCTATTCTTAATTAGATTTATACATTCCTAATTGTATTATAGTTAAATAAAATATGTTTCCTAAATGTTTTGAAGATTGATTTTCTAATTTATTAATTAAACGTATGTAAGACATTTTATTTCTAATTGAATTTATAGATTTTATATGCCAAAAATTATCTAAGAACAAGATTTCACTCTTTTTTTAATTTGGCGAGATAATTATGACTTCTCAAGTCTCAATTCTCAATTAAAAAAGTCTTAAACTCTTAGGTTAACAAGTGATTTGTTCTAAATTCTTTCATGAAGCTCGTTTTTTTCATGAACAAGTCTATGGACGGTTCGGTTCCGGTTCCTGATTTTGTGGAACCAGAACTGGAAGTTCCGAAACCGCCTGAACTAGCCAAAAATAAATTATTTTTATAATTCTATAAATATTTCTATACCACATCATTTTCTTCACATAATATCGCTCCGTTTGGATGAGGTATTTTTGGATTTTACTATGAAATTTTTTTCTTGGAATTTGTTATGAGAAAATAATATTTTTGGAGTGTTTGAAATGAATGATTTTGTTTTGTTGGGATTTGTATTGAAAATTTTTTTATTAATAAAAGTTTAAAATTTAAATTTGAATTAATATTTTATTAATTTATTTTGGTGGGAATTGTGTTAGGAAGAATTGTTTAATATTAAATTTAAAATTAAAATTAAAATTTAATATTTTATTTATCAAAAACACTGTAGCAAAAATAATTACTATAGCATTATTTTTGTTTTTAAAAATTTTGATGCAAAAATTGAACAAAACAAACAATTCATTTTGCATTTGTGAAATAAATCACTAAAACAAGAGCATCCAAACAGAGCCTTAGTTTTCTAATCTTTATATTGTAAGTTTTAACGTTTATAATTTAGAGTTTAGGGTATCAATTTTTTTAATTAATTATTCTAATTGTATTATTATATTGTTCAATCATTCTTTCAATACTCTTATCATTTATATATTTTTCTTTCTCACTTATCTAATCTTTCATAATTCTATTTTTCTAAAACCTCCATATATTAGTTCAATTTCAACTATGAATCCAATTATATTATGTATCAACTTAATTTTCTAATTTATATTATCCTAATTCTATTATTATATTATGCTAATATACTATTTGAATTCCAATTAATAGTTCGATCATTCTCTCAATACTCTTATTCTTTCTATATCTTTCTTTCTCACTTATCTAAATATTCATAATTCTATTATTCTAAAAAATTCATATATTAGTTTAATTTTAACTACTATTCTAATTATGTTATTACATTATACTAGTTGAATTCTAATTAATAATTCAAATATTCAAATATTCTTTCAATATTCTTATTATTTTTATATCCTTGAATCTCACTTATCTAATTCTTCCTAGTTCTATTATCTAAAAACTATATATTAATTAAGTTCAATTGTAACTATTATTATTCTAATTATATTATTATGTTGTATTATTTGAGTTTCAATTAATAGTTTAATCATTATTTCAATAGAAATAAAATTTAAAAGTGGGATTATAATCGAAATTCGAAACTAAAAATAAAAAAAAATCGAAATTGGAACAAAATCGGAACCGGAATCGGAATCAGGACGGAACCGGTTTCAGAACCGTAATCGGAACCGCCAGTTCCACCTTGGGCGGAACTGGGAACCGCCGGTTCCGGAACCGTTGTCACCCCTACACATATTAAGAATGGCCCAAATCGTACCCAAAATTTATAAATGTGAATTGTCAAAAACGAACTCAAATTGGATTAAGAAACAAATTCTTTAAACGGTCCAAACCTGTACGTTATGCAGTGCATGAAAAATCATTGAGCTACTGATTTTCACTCTCTAATTTTTTTTAAAAAAACTTTTTAGCTCAACTTTCTTGAATCATTAAGTTTTATTACAATTCATATTAATTAGATGTTATATACTCTAATTCAGTTTTAATTTGTTTAATAGGATCTGATTCATAAATGGATTTATAAATTTTATTTACTAAAAAAAAGTTAATTACGAAGAGTTTTAATAGAAAATTTTGAATAGGATTTCTTTATAAGATCTTAATCATAATTAGATTTATAGATTTTATATATTAAAAATAAATTAATTAAGAAATATTTTGATAGGATTTAAAGAAAAAAACACTAAAACACCATTGCTTTTATATATATATATATATATTTGTACACAACCTTAATTTTGTGAGAAAACTTTCAAAACTTCTTTAGACCTCAACCCACTCACACTATAGGACTATAGAAGTAATACTTTTCTACTTTGTAGATGATCACTTGTGATTATACATTCAAGACGAATAACTAGATGATCATCGGTGAAATTTTTATGTAAATGCAAAAAGGATTATTACACATAAGGATGCTCAACAAAATTGAAAACTACCCACACAAATCAAACTACAATGTATGGTATATAAACAGCAATTTTATTTTTTTTAGTTGTTGGTTTTGATTTTAATATTTTAAAATCACATGGTGCGATGCAGTTTTATTTTGTAAAATAAAACCACAAAAAATCGCACCACAATATAATAATAGTAATATTATTGTATATATAATTTAAGATTAATTGCTAAATACCCTATTGTGGTTAACGAAATTGACTGAAAACATAACTATGGTTGATAAACATCCAATTTACTCCTTTATGGTTTGAAGTTTTTCTTGCAAATCTAACAGATTTTGTAAACCTAACAGTTTTGACCCTAAAAACACAATAACTAGATGTTGACCTTTTTTTATTAATACATATATAATACACAAAAGGACAAATATATCCTTCTTCTTCGCAAATCTTTATCATTTTCTTCTTTGAAACCAAGTTACAGCTCATAGTGAATGCCAAAATCTAGTTTTACTAATCTTCATCGTGTTTCTTCTTTCCTGCTTCACACACAAAACAACCTACCAAAATTAGATTCTAAAATTCCATCAAAATTCAAGAGATCCTAAGTTATAAAGAAGAACTATAACCCTCCATTAATACTCTCAAAAATCAAAATTATTTTTCAGAAGACGAAAACCCACTTGATTAAGGCGAAAAAAGTTTTTCTTTGCCTAAATTTATAATGGATTTTGGATTTAGACGTGATTGTGGTGATGACAGCCAGAAACAAAGCCAGAGAAGAGGGCTCTTCATACTTGAAGGAAAATTGTTAAATTCTTCTAAGCATTTGTTAAACAAAGCCATGACCGCAGCGCAGAACATCTATCAGTTTATACGAGAAAAGGCTGTGACTGTGTTTTATCTAAAGGCTATATATGATATTATGACTGAGATCTGTTACAATCTACTGGATTTGTTAATTTTGCAAACAAAAAATGCAGGTTTATAAATCATAGATGGTAACCAGTTATTTTCATAAACCACATTAGGGTAATTGATAATTTGACTTAATGATTGTATTTATCCACTTACCTTAACTTTTTATTATTATTATTATTATTTAGTAATTTTTGTTATATATCAGAAAAATATACATATGCTATATATTTCAAAACTTAAATAAGTTAATTTTATTTATTTTTGTTATCACCCATATTCTTTTTATTCGTACTTCTATATTGTATTAACTATGCATATAAACAATTTTCTTTTCACATATAAGAATGGCTACTAAACCAATTAATTTTTATATAATTAATTGAATCATGATTTTTTTTTATTATGTACGATTGTATATTAGTCTTATTTTGATGCACTTGCATAATTATACTACTAGATTATAAATCTAATGAAAATATTATCACATTAGATTAATGAAAAATTAAGAAGATTTCTATTTAGTTATAAGTATATTTTTGAAAGTGTGATTATAATTTCAAACGGGCATTAATACTAACATACTTTTTATGCAATCTAATATTTGTTTAGATATATATTTTTTTGCTTATATTGAAATTTATCGTTATTTTTAAAAAAAATCATAATTTAAAACTACATACACAGAAATTATCGCAATTTATGGTTTTAAATTTTAATAGTTGGTTATAGTTTACATTTTTCACAAATCACAAGTTATGGTGCGGTTAAAAATTTTATGTAAAACCGCTCAAATCACACTATGTATACCCCTAATTCCATACACATTATGATCTATATAAACAAAATCTTGATGCTTGTGGGTGAATCTTAATTCAATACTACTTAAAAAAAAATGTCTGATTTAAATTTTGTACCTTCATTAACTTTTCAACATTATGCTTATGATTTTTATTAATATATTTAACACTAATTTCTGTAGGTTACTTTTCATAATTTGTGCAAATTGGTGCTCCATGGAATCACAACTACAAGTGTGATATTTAGTCACGAATTTCCAATTAGTGAGCTACAAATATTGGAAGTTCGACATTGTCACTTTAAAAGTTTGGTTGGGAAAGAAGATGATGATTCAATCTCAATGTGTTTCATTACCAAAGAGGTATGACTCTTTTTTTCCTATTATTTAATTGAAAATATTCTTTTAAATCTCACTGGAGGACTTGGGTCATATCTGTCAAATACAAATAAATACTTGTTTTACATGGATTTTGTATGCTTAAGGGTACTCATGACAATCTTTCTTTTTCTTTCTTGATGGGTTTGATGTTCTCTTAAATTCTGAAGTATCTTGTTGTTGTCGTTTTCATCTATAATACGAACTTTATTCAGTTTAGAAGTTATCTTCCTTGCTACTCTTTTTGTAATTGGGTTTGTTGACTTTTTGCTCCCTTTATTGATGTCTTGAATTGAATTTTTGAACTTTACAATTATTGACTGAATTTCATTATATTTATCATGGTAACTTATATGTGTAGAGCCAAAAAAAAGCAAAACAAGAGTGATCAGTGACCGAAATTTTTATCAATATAAAACAAGAACAACTACTTCTTCATTCATATATATATATATATATATATCATACTTCGTTATCTATATTTATATTTACATATATAATATTTTTTATCTTTTTTTTTCAATTCCTTTTACGAACTCAACCTTTCTCTTTTAATTATAGTTAATAGTTTTCTACTTTCTACAAACCAAATTAGGGTATTTAAAAGTCTCTTATGTATATGCCCAAATTATGTTTAAGGTGTTTTTCTCATTTCTAATGCATTAAGAGTTACTTTCACTTTTTTCCAATGCATTCATTACTTATTTTATTTAATATAGTATGTTCACATATCCATCTCAATATACTAATTCTACTAGCCTCATTTTTTGTTCATTCTCATGTTTAGTCATCTTGCATTTTGATCTATAAAGTATCCTCTGGTTTTATGATTGCTTTATAAATTTTTCTTTTAATTATAGGCGATACTTTACGATTACATAGTATAGATGATGGACGTCTCTATTTGTTTCAACTTAATTGAATCCTATAAATTCTATGTAAATATAGAATCACAAAGTATAGATTGCTTAACATATGAATACAATAAATGTAAACATAATATATATGATCTTTATGGACGACAAAGCCTTAATTCTTGTAAGAGAACTCACAAAACTTCTTTAGACCTCAACCCATACCACTATAGGACTATTGGACTATTGGAGTAGTACTTTTATTCTTTCTAGATGCTCACTTGTTATTACACATTGAAGATCGATGAATAGCTATAGAGAATTGATGAACAATTAATGGTTGTGTACCGCCAGTAATATAGTTTCTTATATGTTTTATTCTTATCAAACTAATGAATAAGCAAACTAATTTATGTAGGTTACTTGTTCCAAATTAAAAAATTTGGTGCTCGATGGCCTCAAATTTGCAAGTCTCATATTCAGTCACGAAATTCCAATTGAGTCCCTCAGTGCACTTGAAATATTAGAAGTTCAAAGTTGTCACAATTTGGAAAGCTTGATTTCTCTGCATTTATTTGGAGAAATGACAAATGTTGAACAACTAGTGGTAAGAGATTGTTCGATGTTAGAAGTTGTTTTAGCAGCAGAGGAAGTTGATGGTGGAAGCCGGGACAAGAAGATTACGAACCATTCAAAATTTAAAAAAATAGAACTTCTAGAGCTGCCAAAGTTACGTAGTTTCTCTTCGGGTCTCGAATCTTTTCCCTTGCCAAAATGGGTACAGATTCATGGAATAAAAGATCCTGAATTCGCATCACGAGTTTTTTTCAACAGAGAGGTATCACTTCAACTTATCTCACATATATACACACACTAATTAAGTTGTTGTCATGATTTATAACAAATAGTTTTGACTTTTGATTGGATAGAGTAATTTTTTATTTGATAAAAGAATTTGTTTTGTTTTGAAAAATTTGTCATAAGAAAGGAAATATTTTGAGGGTATTTAAATTGATGGGTTTGTTTTGACAGGAATTTGTTTAGAATTTTTTTAATGAAATTTTATAATTCAAAATTAAAATTAATATTTTATGGGTTTATTTTGGTAGAAAATTACATTTAGAGAAATGTTTAATATTAAATTTTATATTTTTTTAATAAATAAAATATAAAAAGCATCATAGCAAAAAAATTATTGTGTCATTGTTTCTTGTTTTGAAAATTTTTATAAAAATAATTGACAAACCAATAAACTAAATTGGATTTGTGTGGGAAAAAAATACCAAGTCAAGGTGTAAATCAATAGACATACCTTAATTTTCGATAATTTGTGCGATAAACCAAATTAAGTGATATTTTGATGAACTGAATGGTAACACTAGTAAGTAAGATGTACTAATGCAGAAATTCAAAAAAATTAAAAATTAAAAATTAAAAACTCCAGCAAGTGGTCATTTTGGTCTTCATCTATTTAAAAAAAGTGGTAAAGATTGCTTGATTCTATGAAATTGAAATTGAGAAAGTGGCTCTTACATCACTTGATATTTGAAAAACTATTATTTGACTTTCATCTATTAATAATATCTTATAATATTTTAATTTTTATATATGAAAATATACTAACAATTCTATCCCAATTTGGAATTCTGGTCCTGATTGTTTAAGAATAGACTCCATAAATTTTGATAATTTTAAAAAGTATCACTTGACCTCCATTCATTAATAGTTTCTTGCACACTTTTTAATTAGTGTTTAAGTTTTGTATATCAAATTCAAATGAAACTCAGTACTCCTTACACAATTACATATAGATTAACACTCTATATGTACTTCTATTTTCAACTCTAATATCCTAGCATTATGAAAAAAATATTCTCAAGATTTTGGATTCAAAATATATAAAAAAGGAGACCAGTTCCTCTATCCAATATTTATCCAGTCTTATTTTGTCTATCGTTCAAAACGATGTAGTTTCATTAAAGGTAGGGACTAAATGCATAAATATCATTAAAATTACTTTACAATTATTAGACCATAACTAAGAGATTAGTGAACCCTACGACATAGTTTCAATTAAGACAGAATAAGACACACAAAATCTTGGACAGAAGATCTAGTGTCATAAAAAAGAGCTCACTCAAATAAACTTTTATGAATAAGAGTTAAGGTACATAGTACTTATTCAATGATAAGTTTACGAAAATAAATTGTGTAAGAAAAGAAGTTCAAGAATATTTAACTTCTATAAGAAACCAATAATACTGAAATTATTAAAAAAATTAAAACTATTTAGCTCATATAAATACATATTAGTAATCAACCCTTAAAAGAATCTGAACTAAATAGAAGCAATATAGTTATATTAAAATATTATTCGGATGAGTAAGAACCTTTTTTTGTGAAAACAAAAGAAATATTATTTAGATATTGGTAATAGAGGAACTAATATAACTCGTGACTTAGGGATTTGACAGAAAGAAAAGTGTTTTAAGTGGGCTCAAGTGAAACATTTTTAAATCACATGGGGTCTAATTAATGAACACTTTCTCTAATATTAACTAATGGATCTAACTGATTATATCTATTTAGCATTTTTTTAAAACAAAAATTAACAATGAAATTTTCAAGTGAACTAAAAATATTTTTTGCAAACACTTTCGCTTTATTCCACTTTTAGACGTTCAAGCTCACACCATCCTTTATCATAGTTTCAAAATAAAGGGAAAAAAATTCATTGCTATGTATGATAGCAAATTTGATTTGATAGATATGTCACGCACTAAATTTTATACATTTTGAAATGGGTTATTATAATCTTATACAATTTAAAATATGTTATTTTAAATTGGTTTTCTAATGAAATTGAATTATAAAACAATTATTTAGTTTTATTATTTTAGCAATTTATTAATTTCAAACTTTAGATTTTTTTAATTATTAATTTCAAATTTTAGTCTCAGTGTTCAGATTTCAAAAATTCGTTTTCAAATTTATTTAGTTGGACCTAGACTATTCTATTTCTTTCATCATAAATCCTACAAAAGCAAGTCACAGTAAGTTGCAATAAATAGCTTTTAGTTTCTTTTCAACATTTTTAAGAGATAGAAATGAAATATAATTGAATATACAAAGCACTTCTTTATTATGCTAATAATGTTAACAATCTGCAAAATTTTTTGTTATTTTTTTATATAATACCTAGCTAACATTTGTTTCATCAATAACATATTGAGTGCTCACAATTAATCATGAGTACTTTTTGAACATGTGATCCATTTTCATTTTCAATTGAGTGTTTATTCCAAGGACTTCTTCGAATAAGTTGATACTGTAAATAATATTGTTTTGCCTAGAACCAAAATGGATACGTCGTTCATGTTTCTCTTTGAGATTGGATGTAGTACAAATAATGTAGGTGCTTACCAAAATAATCATTAATAAGTTCATTCAGTATTGATTTACGACGATATTTGTTTGTTATTTGAAAGTTTGTACTTGATGCAGCATTGCCAAGATGAAGATAATTTAAGCAAGGGTTGTTTCATGTTGTTTCCAAGTGATCTCTTGTTTACTTGCGAGTATTCGTGGGCATCACTCTTCTTGGTAAAAGGATTAAGGTAATTCACTGATATTAGAAATTAACATAATCAAATTAATAAATTCATATTAAAAGGAACTAATGGCATTACTATAGGAATAATTATTAAAGAATTAATTAAAGAATTACTCGTAATTCATATATTTTGTTTTCAATAGTTCACTAATTAGTTTTGTATATGTTGCAGTGATGTTTTCTTCTATGATGGCTGGCAGAAAGTTTGTGGCAGATTTGGGATAGAAAAGCTTTCCCCAAACATTACATATGAGATCATTTTTGTGATAATGTTGAGAAAAAAATCAGAGTATTTTAATATGCTTACAATCGTTGTAGCAGGGAATGAATGGGTAGAAGATATGAGTGATGAGCCAATGGAAGAATGGATAGAAATAGTGGCTGGAGAATATAGTGCATCATCTACACAATCTGGAGAAATTGAGTTCTCTATCACCAAAAGTTTCTTTTGGTTGGAAGGTATTATCTTAAAATGTGTACATATTCGACCAAAAGAACCTATTGCATAGAGAAAATTGCATTGGATGTTAAGTAACTAATGAGATGAGGGGAGTCATTTATACATATGAAGAGATTGTCCCTGTTTGAATTAAAAGGAATACATTTTTGTAAAATGTAAGGTCATAAAAGACAATTTCAAATTGTGTATTAATTGTATTTTCAGTATGGAATTCCTTCATTATATCATAATTTTTTATTTTTAAAACATAGCCTTCTTAATTCATTATTTAGCTTCTTTATATATTTTTAATTTGAGTTGAGTTTATATTTCTACATTAGTAGTTTTTTTTTTTGGATTGTAATTCGATTCATTTAAAAGGTTGAAATTCAAATTGTATTTTTTTATCAATTTAAAATGCCTAAAATGTCACTTCGGTAAAAAAAAAAAAAGCAAATAGCATAAGATTTTTTTAGGGAAAAAAAAGAAAAGCATTAACAAATAATTCAATGGGGTTCAAGGTTGCTACCCTGTAAAGTATGGTAGGCTAATAATAAGTCCAAAACTTTTCCTAATTAAAATTAAATGATTCGTAGTCAATAACTAATAGTATAATAGTATCTTGTTGTATTAGTGTAAATATAGTGAGTTTAAAACTAGTAAAAGATAACGCAAGTACACGTTTAACCATTTACCCTACCTCATTATATCATTGCTCCACCCTAAATCTCTATTACCTACAATACAAATGGGTAATAGAGTGTGGGTAAGGAAGAAGGGAAAAAGAGGATTTGAAAATGAAACCTAAAATTCTAAATTATTCACTTTGAATATCAAACCAAAAAAATTGGGTTTAATTTAAAGACATTCTACTGTATAAATATTAGCAATATCATAATTGAATATTCAACTATGATATAGAATTCTAACTTTGAAGTTATTTCTAAACTTAATTTGAAACCTAACATGAAAAAATAGACCCATTTGATTTGTTAATTTTTTTGAAAATAAGATAAAACATTCTGCAAATAGAAAATAAGTTTACAATAACTTTTTTAGATTAGACAACTCTTTTCCATTTTGGTTTTTTTAAGCTTTCATTTGAAAAAAAAAATAATGCATAAGAATCACACGACTGGTTTGGTAGTCAAACTATCACTGTTACAGTTGTGTGGGGGTCGCGTGGTTTATTGGTCCTTGGCCGGTACTTGTGGATTCAAGAATACAAGAAGAGGGACATTGTTTAATTCCAAAACTTCAACATCAAATGCTATTTGTGCGGTAGTAGATCAAGGTATGCAACGAGCAGAAGTCATGATGGAAGGTCCCGGTCTCAAAGGGATGTAACGGTCCAATCTATTCAAAGAAGTGGTATATTATTAGGCAACCCAGACTGTGATTAAGAGAGAGAGTACCTATAAATTGCACAAACCCATTTCAAACTCCGCTTATTAATATTCAAAATAAAAATAAAATCAATCGATCCAATTTGTCAATTCTCCATTAAAAAAATTTCCTTCTCACACACAAATGCAATAAAAATATTTCATTCTTAAAGCTAAAAAAAGGTAATTCAAGATAGCCTTGTATATTCTGGTCATGTTAGTAAAAATATCACTTTTCACAAAAAAAAAATCAGGGAGTCTTGGGTTTAGAAATGCCACTTTTGGCTTTTCATTTCTCAAAATAAAAGAATGGCTTATTGTCACATATATATTTATTAAACAAAAATTTTAAACCTTTTTTAAAGAATGAGCAATGCCCTTTTGAACATTTATTTTTCTTTTTTTTGAATAGTTTAATATTTTTTTACAAATAGGATGGGAGATCGCCACCAAACCACTATAATGCTAGTTTGATCAAACCCCTACCGAATGTTTAATAACAATAAAAAATTATTTCAATTGTGTAATTTGAATTTTTAATTTAAAATTTATAGCCATCTTTGGTTCGAATCTATTTCAAAGTCCTTGGCCACATTTTCCTCTTTGGTTTAAAATTGCTTCCCTATTTATTAATTATATGCATAAAAATCCCACTTCCTCGGTCACTCTGGACCTCATTGGGTTCAAAATTGCATGTACCAATAATCACTTCCGCACAAGAAGCGCAAAAGAGGTATCTTTAGTACCTAATCAGAGAAAAATAAAGTGTTTGATCTAGAAAGTCTTTTTTAACACATATGTACAGTATAAATATAAATTTGTTTAGCAAAAGGTAATCCCAGCCTATCCACCCAAATGGTTTCATGTATTTTTTTAGGTAGCTTGTGTTCTTTTTGGAAACTTGAATTTCTGTTTGTAGTAATTCTTATTTTTGCTAGTAGTTTTGCCGGCATATTTGCTTCTTTTAAGAACTCAATAACCGCAATGCTAGACCCGTTGGAAGATGATACCTCAAGGTGTTTTCAAAATTGCCATGGTGTCTTAACTTTCTTTTCTAAAGCATTTGGTATGACTCTCAAGTTTAATTACACTTGCAGGTATGTTATCCCTTTCGTTTGATCTATCTTTAAGCGTGCTCAATGGATAAACAAAGTATCTATGCACTTGATAAACCATTAGCATCATAATAAAATAAAGAAAAAGTATAAATAAGTTGCCCTTAATGATATCTTATTATCCTTTCTCCTCCACATTTTTGTCCATTTGTAAGAGCATACACATTTAGTTTACGAGTATCAATTATTGGTGGGATCTATTTTATAAACTTTAGTGACTTTTTTCTTTGATTCTTATATAAAACAGTCAAAAACTATTCCCAATTTTATGCATACGTGTAAGTAGATTTTTGTGAACATTTTGATTTCTTCAAAAATACTTCTTTAGATCTCATTTGGGCACTTCTCATTCCCATTGAAAAAACACACATTTCTTGCTCTCCAAATACCCCAACAAATTATGAAGGGAAGAATTTTCCACATGAATTTAATTTTTCTTTCTTTTACGAATGTGTTCCACCAACAGTTTTGGAGAGTTATCAAAGAAGAGTTACTCATGATTATTTCCCTAAATTTACCAAAGTGTGACCATATTTCTTTTTCAATTATGCAATGGATGAAAATGTGATGGATGGTCTCCAGGATCATAAGACAACACATACATTTTAAGGGCCCATGAAACCCCAATATGTTTAAAAATTTTCCAATTAGGAGTCTTCTCATTAAAAGTTTGATCATAAAAAAAAATCTTAATTGGGATGTTTTGGTCCCATAATTGGTGTGTAAAAGGAAGAGGTTGTTCCTTACGTTGCCTCACTTCTTCAAATGCAAACTTAAAATTAAAATCTTCTCATTTCGAGAATGTTCGCATCATTCTGTCTGGCCATTTAATTTGAAAAGGTCTTGGTTGTTTATTTCATTAGCCACTTCTATTGGATAGTTTGTTTTTAGGAACTCAAAGTTTCACGCTCTATCTTTGATGTATTGTAAAGTCTGTCTTAATGTCTTATACTACTTCTAATCTCTATTTTCTTAGGGTTTTGCCTTGTTTTTGAGTGTTTATTAGGTAATTAAGTGCTTTGTGGATTGTTTTGTAAGTTTTACAATATGGAGAGTCTAAAGTGATAAAAAGGTGAAAGATCTAGGTTAGATACGCGGTGTTCTAGTGTGTTGGAACACTAGGTGTGACACCGATAATAAAAGCAGTAATGGACAATAATAAAATGCGGAAAGTAAAGAGACAAGAGGTTGGTAATGCAGTTCTGCAATCTGCCTACATCTGCGGGGCCACGCCCAGATAAAACAATCCACTAAATTCACAAGTTACAAGACACTCGGTCTGACACAAAGTAAGACTCCCTCTTATCTTTGACGCCGCCTCTTCCTAACTCCACAGTGAACGGATTGTGCGAGCTCCCCTCGACTTGTGTTGATTCCTCCCGAAATCTGTGGTTAATGCAAGATCCCCTTGCCCACAATGAAGACAAGATCCCCTTGTCAATGGTGACTCCTCCCGGAATCCGTGGTTGATACAAGATCCCCTTGCCCACGTTTGAACTCTCCCGAGCTCCTCAACAACCTCCTCCCGAGGCTGGATTATAATAAAGAATACAAGGATGGCATCTTCAAAAATAATGCATTAAGATGCTTAAGCCAACACACTTTGATCAAAGATCTTCAACAAAGAAGTGTGTTCACAGTCTTGTAAAAGACCGAAAGAATAATGAAACCTCCACACGATTCAAACAATTCGCACGTCTTGCACACTCCCAAAAACGTGTGGTGTGGAAAGATCATAGAGGCACTCCAAATCTTCCCATGTTTATCTCCAAGATTATTTCCAAGTAAATCCCATAGAAAGATGGAAACCTTTGTGCCTTCCATGCTTATCTCTTCCAAAGATAGCTCTCCAATGATAACTTCCAATAATACCAAGATAAGCCCAAAAATATCAAGATAGCATTAATCTCCAAATCAATCTTTCTTGCATAGATTGATTTAATTTGATTTATGCTTCAAATAAGATCTTTCCTTATCTTGCCAAAAAATCAATGCCAATTAAAATAAATGCCACTCCACGTGTGCATTAACAATCTCCCCCTTTGGCATTTTTTGGCAAAATCAAAACTCCCCCTGTATGCTGAATCGGAAGTCCTCTGAACTCTCCCCCTGAACAGGAACTAGGTAAAGAAACATCTCTGCACAAGACATCGTGCATGACACAACAAAAGACACCAAGTTCCCAGCATACATTTGTTTGAGGGATTACAAAACGAATACCCAAATATCCAAATTACTCCTCCTTTTTGCCACAAAAAGACAAAAGGGCACAAAACCAACAATAAAACATAACAAACTGTCTTAAGCAAAATATCATAAACAAACATCAGAGCAATATTAACCAGATTCCTCTGCATCATAGGGCACTAAGCCAACTGAGTCTGCTAGCAAACGAACACCAGCAGCTTCTTCTGGAGCTCTTTCATCTGAACCAGCAACATACCCACCAGATTGGGCGTTGGAAGGAACATGAATGTCAGTGACACCATCCGTGACATGAGAAGTGCCTTCACCAGAAACAGCAAAAGGAACAGAAGTGTCCTTTGCAACAGCTTTCTCAGCAGAATCAAAATGAACATGTTCTTCAATGATAGGATTGCCTGGATCCATTTCAGACTCTGTAAAAATAGGAGATAAATTTTGAAGTATACCAGCAGTAACATCTGTAGTGACATCAGGTGGGACATCTGAAGATCCAGGGACATCATCAGCTGCAGTTTTAGCCTGGGCATCAAACTTCTTCTTCCTTTCAGCTATGTCAGCTGCAACATCCTTATCAGCCTTTAAAGCAACCAGATCATCAAGTATCAAAGAGACTTACTTCCTTCTCTTCTCAATGTCAATTTGCTGAGCCATCAAAGCTTTCAACTCATCCTCCAGCACCTTAATGGTGCGCGACAGCAAGATAGAGTTACCCAGCTCTTCTGTGTCAGAGACATCCTCTGAGACATCTTCCATGTCATTGACATGATCACCCTTTAACAGCTTGTAACTGATCCTGATTTCTTCCTTATCAAATTCCAGAATTTCTCTTGCTCTAATCATAGTATGTTGTGAAGACAGAATAGCATAAATCAAACATGGAAAAGGATAAGCTAGCCTCTCGTTTTTGCAGTCAGCATGCTTCCCAATTTGGTCAAACAAAAACTGCCCAACATCAAACTCAACAAAGTTTCCAATCTTAAACAGTAAAGTGGCCATTAACTTATTGACTCCAGTTCCATGAGACGTGGTTAGCCAATTTCTCATTGCAATCTTGTGCAGAATTGCATATTTAACAGACAACTGAGAGGCAGGAAAGTCTTTTTCTCTCGGCTATACCCGTCTGACACCCCCAGTGCTATCAGTGATTATCACGCTATAGTCAGGACTGAAATCCTCCACATTAGCCCAGTGGCTACCTAGATAGGTATTAATCACATACGAAGAAAATTTAAACAGCTTACCCCTCATATATACTTGACCACCATCGGGGTGTTCAACATCTTTCACAGTAGAGTCTAGATTGCAATAAAACTCTTGTACCACTCTCCTGACATATGGCTTAATCCCCTTGATTGTCCTTTCTAAACCTTGGCTAATCAACTAATCAATTAATTTTTTTTGACAATCTCTAAACTCTCCTTCATGAATATTCCTCTCTCCCCAGATATTTCTCTTAGAGACTCTACACCATAAACCAGCATTATATTCAGACTTAAAATCATCCAGATTGACCTAGAAATCTGATGACTTACTTGCTGCAGCAGGAGACTTTCCCGTTGACATTGCCTTTGAGCGAGTGACTCGCTGAGATTCTGAGACCGGAGTTCTCCTCTGGCGCTTTGCCCTTGTGATTGAACTGGTGTTCGTAGGATTGGCCGAGTTGGTAAGACCACAATGGCCAAGAAAATATGTAGAGGGGCAAGGGAAGAGAAAATATTTGATGAAATTGTAATAGCAGTCGTCAGTCAACGGGTAGATCTGCGAAAAATTGAAAAAGAAATTGCAGAAGACTTGCATCTTGATCTGGAGAGTGTATCAATTCGTTCAAGGCTACTGCATACCAGACTTATGAGCACAAAAAAGGTTCTTATATTGTTGGATGATATTTGGGAAAGGTTGAATGCATGAATTGCCCCAGATTGGAAGCCTTACTTACTTGTGGATTGCAACCGTGGTCTAGACTTGCTCATTAAACGACTTCTTTAATATTTTAAATATTAAACTCTGTTTTCGCCAAAGTGTCTAGACTTACTCATTGAAAGGTTTTAGTTTTAATTGGAAAAGGAAGATAGATAAGTGAAATTTTGAAACTTGAAATTGTTGCTTCTGCAAAGGAAATTCCTCTTCATCAAATTGTAAATGATAACTTCTTTAGTTTTATGCATTGTGCAACTCATCAGATTCACAAGTGTGCATTTGCCACTCCCACGAAATTGTTTCATCTGTTTATTTTTTTAATCCAATTTTTGCTGCTAGGTCGTAACTCGAGTTGATTGCAAAGCAATTCCAGCCTTATGCATTGTAGATTGTCAAGTTTGATGGAGAACATTTGTGCTTGTTAATTCAAGTATTGACTTTTTGTATGCAGGGGTTGGGAACTTATTCCGCAAGCATAAAGAAAGCCAAGAAGGAGATCAAAGATATGGCAAAAAAGATAAATGATTTATGTGGTAGGACTATTGTCTTGATTCTCTGTTGTGTTTTTTCTTTTAATATTGCCGCTTCAATTATGTGCTATCTTAAACACCAGGTTTTCAATTCTATACGAAGTATCTTCGTATAGAGTGTTGTAAGTTTTTACCTTAGATTTGTTGGTGTTATTTCAACTATTTTGTTACACATCCAAGGAATGATATTTATGAACTCACGGTATATATAGTTGCTTGATGGCTTGTTAATTTACCCCCCCCACCCCCCTACATATGTGCATCAAAAAGCAGATAGCTTTAGAGGTATTCACTTTCTCGATTCATAACTTTCTGCTGATCATTGATTTTTATCAGGTATCAAGGAATCGGACACGGGCTTAGCTGCACCTAGCCAATGGGATCTCGTTTCGGATAAGCAAATGATGCAGGAGGAGCAACCTCTTCAGGTCTGATCTGTGGTTGTCACTACTAGGATGTGGTTTGTCTTTCTAACATGTTTCTATTGCTTTAACTTGTAATTTGAGCAGGTGGCAAGATGTACAAAGATTATTAATCCAAACACTGAAGATGCAAAATATGTTATAAATGTTAAGCAAATTGCAAAGGTATATGATTGATTTGCTAAGCTTCCTGTTCTTTGATATGCTTCTGATTCAAAACAAGTATGTGAATCATTTATATCAAGCAACTTTGTGCTCTCATGCAGAGAAATCAGGACGATTTTTTGTTCCTTTTTTTTTTGTGCCTGTAGAGCAAATGTATATTACTCATAATTTGTTCTCGTTGATGCAATGGCACGTGTTTAACTTTTTTCTTTCCTATCTCCAGTTTGTTGTTGGATTAGGCGACAAGGTTTCACCGACAGATATTGAAGAAGGCATGCGTGTTGGGTAGTGTTTCTTTTTGAATAGTCCATATATAATGAGCAGAATGCAGAATCCTTGATCATAGTGATTTAGTGGACAAGGAAGATCAGTTAAGGGTACAAGTGCTATGTCTAATTGTTGTTGTGTTTGGTTGGAGGTGAATCCATTTATGACATAGATGTTTACTCTTTGCAATTGGAAGAAAATAAAATTATTGCAATTAAAATTTTCTGAATATTGAATTTTTTTTATATCATAAGTATCAGCATCACATCTTATGTTATCCATGTAACTTTGGTTTTGTGTGTTGTGCAGTGTGGATCGGAATAAATACCAAATTCAGATTCCATTGCCTCCAAAAATTGACCCAAGCATTACCATGATGGACAGTTGAGGAAAAGCCAGATGTCACATACAATGATGTTAGTGGATGTAAGGAGCAGATTGAAAATAAGCATTTTCTTTGTTTTACAGTTCTTTTCCCTTTTGCTTTGCCTGCGTTTTATGACTTCTCCTATAGTCAATGATCTGAGTTTTTTCACTTGTAGGTAATAGCCCATTTATTCTTTGCAACTACAATTAGATGCATCTTCACAAACTGATATCTTTCGATTCTTATGTTAGGTTGTTGAGCTGCCCATGCTTCACCCTGAAAAGTTTGTTAATCTTGGAATTGACCCTCTCCCTAGGGTGTACTCTGCTATGGTCCTCCTGGTACTGGTAAAACACTTTTAGCAACGGCTGTAGCCAATCGAACTGACGCATGTTTTATTCGAGTCATCGGAAGCGAGCTTGTTCAGAAGTATGTCTGGTGAGGGAGCTCGGATGGTTCGTGAGCTTTTTCCCCTGCATATACATCCTCATACAACTAGGGCATTTGGTTTGCAGATGGCACGCTCGGAAAAAAGCTTGCATTGTGTTCTTTAATGAAGTCGATGCCATTGGGGGTGCACGGTTTGATGATAGCGTGGGTGGGGATAATGAAGTTCAGCGAACTATGCTTGAAATTGTGAATCAGCGAACTTTTTCTTTTATATATATATATATATGTGTGTGTGTGTGTGTGTGTGTGTCTCAAACGTACATCTATGCTGGATTGCTGGTTGATTATCAACTGTGCGAGCAACAATAGACAACCAAAGAGTAAACTTTCACATTCAAATTGAGAGAGAAGAAATTAAATTAGTCAAAGGGTATTGATATACAATGTTTCATATTCATCAGTGCAGTCAGGGCCACAAGAGCCAAGAGGCCAAAAGATTGTACATTGGTTTTCTGAAGTCCAGGGCTCAATGATGGTGCAGACCACAAACATCACTCAAATAATAAATTACAGGGTCCAACGAATTGTATGTATATATTAGTTATTTTTGGTTGGCATATATTAAAAATAATTTGTTTTATATTTTTCGATTGATTTCAGCATGATGTTTTTAGAAAATATTAGTTTCACATTTTATCAAAAATATTAGTATCTGGCTCATAATTAGCCAAAAATTCTATAGAAATGATATTTTCTCCTCAAGTATGAATAACTTCATAATATTGCTCGGTAGTAATTTTTCTCATCAAATGTGACTCCAAGTCATGTCAACAACTCATTTTGTAGCTGAAATATAAAACAAATTAGCACTAATTTGCTAAAATGTAAGTTCTAATGAAATGTTTTTTTTGTTTGAGTATTAATGGCGGGATTCCAAGAAAAAAAATGCAATTTTTAAGTTTTAGCTTTGTAACTTTGCTAAAAGATGAACGTGAGAATCTTAACTGGTTTCCGATGGGTTTTTCTTAGGATAGAAAACCAGTCGCAGCAGAAATGGAAGGCTGGTGGTGGAGTTTCTATTGTATTGTATTACCATGATCCTTAACTAGTGCAAATGGATCCATTTCACAGTGTCTGGATACTGTTGTTTAAGGCAAAAAATGCGGGTGAACAAATTCTTATGCAAGACGAGATTGAAGAATAGAATGGACTAAATCTTAAATAGTTTGGAGAAAAATTGAAAGTTATAAGTCACGGCCATTTACTACAAATATTACTTATTGATGTAGGATATGCTTGTGTAAATCTTTAGTTTTGGGTGTTAAAAGAATATATGTGCATCCAACTCAAAACCAATTGGCAAGGAGTGGTGTGGCCCATATACCTTATATATTAGTTCAAGGGTTCTTATTTAACCGATGTGGGATATTATTATTTAACACCCCCTCTCAAACATGACTATGGCGAACTGATCTAAACGAAACCAAATGCTAGCCCAACAATGGGCCTAGCCCAAATACTAAACCAAATGTTAACCCAAACTCTAGTCATGTTTGAAAGGCCCACAAATTCAAACCTGATGGTTTGATACCATGTTAAAGAATATATGTGCATCCAACTCAAAACCAATTGGCAAGGAGTGGAGTGGCCTATATACCTTATATATTAGTTCAAGGGTTCTTATTTAACCGATATGGGATATTATCATTTAACATTTGGGTATAGTAACAATAATTACGATTCAAAGTAGTATGACTCTGGCTTGCCTCAATTAAACTTTTCCATATCATAGTTGAATGTGGTGTTTTCCAATTGGAAGGTAGAGGTTAAATGGAGTTATGCCATTTTCTTATGAAATGCGGAATGATCTTGTGGTTCGACCATTCAAAACTCACCATGTGATACCCAGCCAGGTAACAATCACCACTTTGTAGTTAATAATATTGGTCTAGTCACAATTTCTTTATGTAATTATATTGTTTTAAAATATTGAAATCTTTTTTTCAGTTTCTATATGCCTTGACGCAATACTGTTGAACCGTCTATACGTATGTGCTTGTATGGACATGGGAGACAAAATTCAAGAAACATGAACAGAAACCTGCCAGGCTCTTGTTTAAGTAAACAACATAAAAAAGTGATATCGTTAATGAGGAAATGTTTGTAGAATGAGACTTGGATATGGTTTACTTGCTTGCAAAATTATTGAAATTCGCTTAGTACAACATCATTTGTAATTACTATTTATATGTGCAGGGTTACGTCATTTACTCTGTTAGAAAGAAGCTGAGGAAGCAATATGTGCACCTAAAAGGACAACAAATTGAGAAACTGAAGAAGTCGGGTATTGAGGTTTGTTTGCTGAAAATCGCCTGGTTTTACTGCTTGCTATTCAAGTTTTCCATCCCTATTCTTTTATATGTAAAACTATTTTCAGATTACAGATACTATCTTGTGCCCTGAGGTGGCCTTCACGGGAGACACAAAATCAGATTTTTGCTTGATCCACAGAATGCTGATGCCTTACAGGCAAAGATCCTTATAACTGAGGTAAAACATTTCACCTTCAGGAATCATATGATGCATGGTGTTGTTAGGTTTTGTTGGGGCAACACAGAGTATTGTCTTTGGAAACACCTCATCTGTTACTTTCTTTGGTAGAAGTGTCATAAATGAATGGCCTATTTCAAAGTTTCAGCTATTTATCTAATGTCTATTGTTGAAATTCATGCCCCTTCTAATAGAGATTGATTTTAATTTTTTTTTTTACAGCAATTTTATTATAGCATAAACAAAATAAGACGAGGCCGGATATACCCGACGCCTCATTACAAAAGGGAAGCTATAAAGAGGAGTACTACTCCTTTACATTTGAAGAGCAAAAGACTCCTATACTTGAATATTGAAACTAAAACTAGGAGTATGTGTGGAGTTTAAGAGTTCCAAAAATTTGAATACCACAATCAAATTCTAGTAACTCTCGACTCTGTTAAGTTGCATCCTAATCAATATGTGCAAAATATTTACTATTCATATGAACCAGGCAATACCACCTGTAAGCCAATTAACGAACCCCAAGTAATAGCATCAAGAGCTTCCCCTCTTCCACATCAAAACCAGGAGCAGCCAAAATTTTGGCAGCATAACCCCTGTATGCTCTCTCTTTCAACAAACACAAAACGCACCAATTCCCACGGATTTTGAGGCAAACAACCCTAACATCAGCAGGCTGTGGCCATCCTACTCAATTCAAACCCAAGCTCAATCATTAATGCACAGTAGAAACCGCATTCAGAGCCCAGATCGCTTGCCCTTACATGAAGAAACTGCATCCGGTCCTTGCTCATAAAACCTCACAGGATCACTCAATGCCAATCAAAAGCAATGAACTAATTTATCTCACTAAAATGTCATCTGGCCAAATGATCTAAACATCAGTAATCATGGGCCTTCACAAGAAAACATGTTTAATATGATTACCTTTGATTCCACCTTTTGGGTTTGGAATAGCAAATGCGAGGATTCCGATCTCTAAGTTTTCTCCCTGAGAAGGCGTTGGCTTTGGGACTAAGTAGTGCTTCCATATGTTTGGTTTGCTTGGGCGGCTTCCAGCAGTTTTCTATTTTTTCAAGGAACTTTCCGAACACCTCTTCGGGTTCTTCCTCAAAACTATTTTCCGTCCATTGATCTTCGCCATCATCTTCACCTTCTGATTCAGTCGGTATAGCTTGGAGAATCGCTAAATCCGATGTAGAGCTAACTGTGTGTAATGTCGAGGACTCCCCTTCTTCCCACGTAACCCTAACATTGGTATCTCCTCTTCTCAGTTCTGTGCTTGGCATCTCCAATGGCTTTAAACCTTTCCGAGGAAGATCCTTGGTAAGATTGACTATATGCTCATGCAAGAATTCTTCTTCATCCCAGCAAATTATTGGGATGGCTTGTATGATTTCTAATTCCGACAAGGAGCTAGCATTGTTGATGTACATCGATTCCTCTACAACCCCACTTTTCGTCCCATTTATCGCTTCCTAGTTCTGCCTTGTTATGGGTACCAGTTCAGTGGCTTTCTGAACTTCTTGCGGAGGCTCGATAGCTAGTAAAGGGAGTTCAACAGCTTTATCAATTTCAAGAGGTTTCCCTTCTTGCTTGTTAAGGAGTTCCAAGAATTGACCAAGATTGGCCAAAAATTGGGCATTTGCCTCTTGTTCTCCACCATTTCTCTTTGGGCTCTCCACCTCATTCATGGCATGGTCTTCCTGTTGTTTATCTCTCTGATCAGCACCTGTTTCTTTTGCTGGACTAGAGACTACATTAGCAAGAACTACAACAGCAGTGTTTGAGGAACTTGATGGTCCGGCCTTTGGTTCCTGGACTTTTGTGCTGTTATCTACCGGAATCCACATTTTCTTCTTTCCTTGTCTAATCTCATCAACTCTTGCTTTCTTACGGGACTGTGGGGTTTGCAATGCATGGCCAAGTGTCCCATTTTTTGGCAATTTGTGCAATAGTCCGGGTTGTCCTCAAATACGATGGGCTGCCATATGCCCCAATCATTGCTTCCAATCCATACTCGGTTAGTTCTAGGCTTTAAAACATCAAGTTCCACTAGAACCCTTGCCTCACTAGGTCTCAAGATCTTCTTCGCGGAGGCGGTGGCACGATCCACTTTAAGTGGATTTCCAACAGTGGATGCTATAGCAAGTAAAGAGTATTTATCAAAGAAATGCAACGGCAATTGGGGACACCGGAGCCACTGATGACTCAATATCAGGGCTGAAATTCCTCGTCCAACGGAAAATTCTTGCCATTGAAGGAAGCTGATATTAAGTTTTATTAATTATAAACAAACTTGATCGGACTATGGAAAAATGGGCATGGCTACAAGTCTTTAATGTTTTTAAATGGGTTATAGAAGGAAATTCAAAATGTTTAATGTTTCTTATACACCAAAGGATTATATTTAGCAAAGTTACAATTTTGATATTTTAGATGTGAGAAAGAATGGCTCTAGTGTGAGTATGGCTCTTTGGTTTGAGATATCGTGAAGGTTTCTAATTTGTATCTGTAAGATCTCTGCCTGCATTTTCCTAGTTCTAGTGTGAGCATGGCTATTTGGTTTGAGATATCATGAAGGTTTTTAATTTGTATCTGTAAGATCTCTGCCTGCATTTCCCCTTCATAATAGTGAAAATTTTTTTGTAATTGGCTGGATAGGCAAAGGGATGGAGAACTCAGAAATATTGATTGGAGATGATAGCCTTCTTAGATTTAATTATGGAACTTCAGCAGTCTTACATTTCCTATTTTCTTGGATACATTTTCTAATTTGTCATATAGATAAATTTGGCTAAAACCCTAAACTTCTTATGGCTTAGAGCTCCTAAAACTTTGTCTCATCCTGTATGAAAGGTTCCATGATTAAGATCTTGATGATTATGCTTAGCTTTTTATTGAGTACATGTCTGATTTTCCTTGCTTTGCATTTGTAACCAATATATGAAATACTCGAATCACACTTCTGGTAAACCAATTGATTTTTTAACAGGCAATCTTTTTGGATGAAAATGCCTTCGTTGAACATGCACGGGATCATGGGCATACTCACCTCTTTGAGGTGCTTAATGTTGTAATCAATTTCACTATTAGATAATGCCTATAGTGATTTAAGGGCGATATTCCATCTGATGCAAATGCAGATATGTATGTTATACATGAGATGTGCAATCTTTATAGGAAAGCAGGGTAATGGTAGTCTAGACAAATCTTTTGACTCTGGGAAATGCTGCTACAATTGAAATCCTTTTGTTAATTATTCAAACTGATGGAAAAACACATATCAACGAGTATTCTCCAAACCTTTGCACTTACCTCACAATCACAGGTTTGAATAATTAAACCAGGACCCTTGGGCTGAATTACAGCTCTGCAGTCCCGAGTGCGATCACAAGATGGAAAGACACTCAATATTCACAACCCAAATCCCTTAAGAATGATTTTGTGATTGAGAGAATGTTTTTGGAGAGGAAAGAGGCTTCACTTTCACACACACACTTTTCTTTCTGCGTTTTTGGAGCTTAAAAATAGCTGCAGAAAGTATCCAAGCGGTGAACCCGGTTCCCGCTTGAAATTATCCTTAATTCCCTCTTTTTTAATTAAGGTCAAACCGGGTTGGGTCAACCCATCATGGGCGACCCACCCGTTTTTCCAACATTCTCCCACTCGCACATGATGGGATAGAACCGTTGCTATCCATACACAAAATCACAATCTTCATACAGGAAAGTGGGTCGTGCGACCGCGAGCACACCTGCACTTGGGAGCTCAACTATGCACCTGTTAGGGATAACATAGTGGCTACAACCCTATAAGGAATAATATTAATGGTGTCTTGTTGTACCCGACTCATTTTATTATACCAATCAGAGTATACCTAATCCCTCGAAAAGATTATACTTGATATTCATAAAACCACCATGTATTCACAATTATGTCTCAACCCAAACAGGAAACATAATTGTCTGGCCAGTAAATACATGTGGAGAGTATAAACAAAATAGTCTTCCTTCCACACCAATGACATTTGATAATGAACAAATTGCTTTCCCAGTAATGCCCAGAAGGTCGAATCATTCATGACCATAAGGAACACACCAAAGTAGCAAACATTTATTCATCACCTCGTGGCATCGTTGAAAGTCACACAGGGCACAAACATAGGACTCATACAGGTGAGTAGACAGGGATTTAAAAATACTCACTTACCTTTCTATTATGGTCGTTTATAGCACATGTGGTATGAAACACATGCTTGGTGGATTACTCTTTCAAAAGAGCGTATGCCTTTTCACTACCATACGGATCTTAACTCAGTCGCAACCCCACAATTTGTGTCAAGCAACTAGTTTGAACTTCTAATAATTCGCTATTCAAAGCGCCTTATTTAGAGTTCACATCTGGCTTTTCCTCAAGCTCGCGTGATCGTGGGATATCACGTTCGGTCTCTTCAGGTAGACCTCATATTGACACTTGTCAAGGCGACACCTTTAAATACATTATTTAGTATGTTTAGTCTCATCTCAGATCACTATCACAGCGCCTGAGGTGGTTACTCGTATGAGAGAGTCAACCAAAGCTTGGCGACATACTTCATTCAAAATGTGTATCAATGTTATATTTAAGTAAGATGTATAAAACAAACACCACATATGCATTAATATACAAAACACAACATTTGTATTTACATAGGGTATATACATCATTACTTCAAAAAGAAACAACATCCATGTCATTCACATTCTACGCAATCCTAGAGTCTTAACATGAAATAAAAATAAATCTCTAGGGATTGGTTTAGTAAGAGGATCTGCTGCCATCTTATGCGTAGAAATATGTTGTAAGCATATTTCCTTTTGTGCTACAACATCTCTGACAAAGTTGTATTTAGTGTCTATATGCTTCGTTCGATCGTGATATTTTGGATCTTTGGTGTAGTCAATGGCTGCCTGACTATCACAATGGATTGTCGTAGGCATTGACATGTCATTGGCTGTTAGCAGATTTCGCAGAAATCTTCTAAGCCAAATAGCCTCTTGTACTGCGGCAGCGCATGCTACAAACTCAGCCTCCATGGTTGATAATGCTATGCATGTTTGTTTCTTGCTATTCCATGTTATAGTGCCATTATTTAGCAAGAATACATATCCTGACGTGGATTTTCGTTCATCCAGATCACCACTCCAATTTGCATCAGTGTAACCCACCAATTGTAGGTCACCACCTTGATAGCATAAGGAATAATTGGAGGTGCCTCATAGATATCTCAATATCCTTTTCACTGCTTGCCAGTGAATTGGGCCAGGATTCGATTGGTAGCGACTAACCATACCAACCGCATAACATATATCAGGGCGAGTACACATCATGGCATACATTAAACTTCCCACAGCACTGGCATATGGAACTCTTTCCATTTTTTGTTGTTCTTCTGGAGTCTTAGGACACATTTCTTTACTAAGGGAATCACCTTTTGCAATAGGAGTGTCAATAGGTTTGCAATCTTGCATGTGAAAACGTTCCAAAATTTTCATAATATATGGCTCCTGTGACAGAGCAATAAATTTCTTGGAACGATCTGTATTGATTTTCACACCAAGAATATATGCAGCTTCACCCATATCCTTCATTTCAAAATTTGAAGATAACCATTGTTTAATGGCAATAATAACATTTATGTTATTTCCAGCCAATAAAATATCATCCACGTAAAGTGACAATATTGCAATGTTACCTTCAAACTGCTTAATATATACGCAATGGTCCTCGTTTATCATCGTAAACCCATAAGATATCATGGCTCGATGAAATTTTAAATACCATTGCCTGGATGATTGTTTAAGACCATATATCAATTTTTGAAGCTTGCAAACTTTGCGCTCCTGGCCTTTAATAATGAAACCTACAGGCTGTTGCATGTAGATTTCTTCATCTAATTCTCCATTGAGAAAAGTAGTTTTAACATCCATCTGGTGCAACTCAAAGTCCAAATGGGCAACAATAGCAAGGATAAGGCGAATAGAAGCAAACCTTACAACAGGTGAAAAAATTTCTTCATAATCTATACCTTCTTGCTGGGTATAGCCCTTAGCCACCAGACGTGCCTTGTATTTTTCAATAGAACCATCTGCCTTTCTTTTGATTTTGAGAACCCATTTGTTCCCAATAGCTTTACGCTCAGATGGAAGATCAACCAAATCCCAGACATGATTGGTCTTCATAGACTCCAGTTCTTCATCCATTGCCTTTTTCCATTCTTCTTTATTAATTGATGAAAGCGCTTCTTCAATTGTTTTTGGTTCGCTTTCATCTTGCGGAGCTATCATAAAAGCTTCTCCCTCAATCTGAAAGCGATGACGAGAGATACTTTTACGGCTTCTTATACGCAACTGAATTTCCGGTGAAATTGAAATCTTTGATGGCAAGTCACTCCCATTGGGTTCAAGAGAACGAGGAATATCCACTTCTCTTACAAATGAACTACTAGGGATGTCGTCATCATATAGATTTCGCATCTCATATAGAACAAGATCTTTATCAATTTCACCTCGAACTGGAAATTAATTTTCCAAGAATGTGGCATCTCTTGAGTCTAATTCAGTAACACTTCCATCTGTATGTTCACCAATGAACACATATCCCTTTGAATGTTCAGAGTATCTAATAAAGATACATTTCTTTCCTCGAGGACCCAATTTTCCATATTTATGGTTTGGGTCATGAACATACGCTGCCGACCCCCAGGGTCGCAAATTACTTAGATCAGGTTTTTTACCTATCCAAAGTTCATAGGGAGTGGAAGTAACTGATTTGGAGGGCACACGATTAAGTACATAGGTCGCAGTAAACAAAGCATCTCCCCAATAGGAAATTGGTAAATTTGCCTGCGCCATCATCGACCTAACCATGTCTAATAGGGTTCTATTCCTTCTCTCTGCAACACCATTTTGCTGCGGAGTATTTGGAATAGTTAATTGCCTATTAATTCCTTTTTCATCACATAGATCCTTAAATTGATCTGACAGATACTCACGTCCACGATCTGTTCTTAATGATTTAACTATTTTGTCCAACTGATTTTCAACCAAATTCAAATAAAGTCTAAAGCAATCCAATGCTTCTGACTTATGGGAAATCAGATAAACATGGCCAAAACGAGTAAAATCATCAATAAAAGTGATGAAATACGAGGCTCCATGCCTTGCCCTCACATTCATTGGGCCACATATATCAGAATGGATTAATTGCAATGGGAATTCTGATCGAGTTCCTTTGCCAAATGGTTTCCTTGTTGCTTTTCCAGCTAGACAATGCTCACATATTGGTAGATCGACTTTTGAGACACTGCCCAAAAGATTTTATTTGGCTAGCCTGTTCATACAATCTTGCCCAATATGGCCCAATCTAGCATGCCACACATTGACATTACATCATCACTAGTAGATGCAATCAAAGAAAAGCACACATCATCATTATATACATCATTTTGTACTACATCGAGTACAATGAAACCATCCAAAAGATGTGCAGAACCAACAAGGTTCGTGCCATAGTATATATGTACATCATTTGAACTACCATGAAAAAACATATCATAACCCAAACCAAAAAGAACAATGACAGAAACTAAGTTTCGTCGAATATCTGGAGCATACAAAACATCATGTAGGAAAAGGGTATAGCCACCAATCAAAAGTAATTTACAGGTGCCAATGCCTTTAACTTCAATCTTAGCGTTATTTCCTACATATATCCATTTCGATCCTGAAGGGATACGACGATATTCGACAAAAACTCCTCTGTCTCTAGCTACATGATCCGTGGCTCCTGAGTCAACTGTCCACAAAGGATGCGATTCAGTAAGCATTACGGTGCTAGAAACATAACTGTCACAAATATGAGATTTGAGCAATACCTTCTTGGGCTCAGTGCATTCACGAGCATAGTGGCCCAGTTTGCCACAATTATAACAGGATTGATTGCTCTTGTCCTTTTTCAGACCACCACGCTTACCTCTTTTGCGGTGAAAAGTCTGGGTCTTTTTGAACTCTTGGGTCGCCTTTTTGAAGAATTTTTTGTTCCTTCTAGGTTTGGAGGTTGAAGCTCTGTTCGCACTGGACTCGGCAACAAAAGTCTGGCAAGATTTAGCAGCCTCTAGGCGCTCCTCTTCCAGTAAAACATGATGCCTCGCTTTATCAACGTTGGTAATGTCACTATTGTGAGTCATATTTACTTTCATATGCTCCCAACTCTGAGGTAGCGATCTGATGACTGCATGCACTTGTTGCTCATCAGTAAGTACATGTCCAACTGATTTCAACTCTGTAATCATAGTCGCCATATGACCCAAATATTGCCCCATCGTATGATGTTGCTTTTTCACATAAGTGTCAAATTTGACTGTAAGCTGTCTAAGCTTACTGGTTGAAATCACTCCAAACTTTTTCTTCAAAGCAATCCAAAGTCCCTGAGCAGTCTTGAATTCTTCAAACTCAACCATCAAATCATCCTGCATGCTGCTCAGTGATAAGTGGGTTTTATACCAACTTATAAATGCATAATTCACTTAGCTTTTGACTTGATTTGCATATATTTCTTTGGTACATTGTGATGTTTTGTGCTAAAATGTGATGTGCAACTAGATGAGCTTAATTGATTAAAAAGACCAAAAATGAGGATAAAATGAGGTAAATGCGTGTTGTGTGGCAAATGGCAAGATAAAGCTCAAAAGACTTGGTTGTGAAGTTGGAAAAGAACCAAAGTGTTGGAAAGATTGAAGAAAACCTCAAGATGCTTAATTTGCTAGTTTTAGGGTTTGGGCAGATTTGTTGTGCAGCTTCATTTGACTGTAACTCTTTCAATACTGATCCAATTGAGGTGATCTTGGATGTTTTGGAAAGCGCTTGGAGTTACTTCATTTCTTATGTTTTAACATTTTTCCAATTCTGTGTGCAAGTATGAGAAACGGGGGCGTCTTTCTGATTGCTACTTCAGGATTTCATACTTGATTCCATGTTGCCACAGTTTGGTAGATTGTTTATATCTTGAGCTACAGACATCCAATGAATCTGATTCTTGAACCCATGGAAACCCAAGAGAAAGATCTAAAACTTTCATGTTTATCACAAAGTCTGATTCAGAGCCGAGGACACACGAATTTTGCATGGAAGTCGGAAATGGCGCTGAAGCAAGAGACTGGCTGGCGAGACTTCGCCATTTTGGCGAAGCCTTCGCCAAACACAACGCATCACTTCGCCATTTTGGTGAAGCCTTCGCCATGCACATATGCACAAACATTGCACTGCTACAGTAGACTTCGCCACACACACCCAGCCTCGCATTCAAGTGCACACTTCGCCGCACAACACAACACTTCGCCATTTTGGCGAAGCCTTCGCAAACACTCGCACAGCCTTACCACACTTCACTATTTTAGTCATATCTCTCTCGTCGTAGCTCCGATTTGCATGATTCAAAACGCTGTGTTAAGCTAAGACACAAGGCTATAACTCTTATGTTTTATGTTTTCCTGAATTCCCAATGCATCAGGGTCACATTGTGGTTAGAAGGTGCTGCATACCACACATTTTCAGCTCACAACACATTTCAGCACACTTCGTCAATTTCGTCAAGACTTCGTGGAATTGGTGAAGCCTTCGTGGAGGCTGTTGGCGAAGCCTTCGTCAAGCTGGAAGCTGCAACCTTCGTGGGAATTCGCAGCAGCATCAACACTTCGTGGGAAGTTGACAAAGCCTTCGTGGAGTAGTGTTTTGGCGAAGGCTTCGTCGAGCTGAAAGTGCGTTCTGCCACACTTCCGTATTTTGGCCGTAACTCTCTCGTCATAAATCCAAATTGAGTGATTCAAGAGGCTATGGAAAGCTGATACATAGGGCTACAACCTCTGTATTTTATGTTTTCTCAAATTCACAACGGATCAGGGTCAGAATTTGGCAAAGCCTTGGTGGTTTTGGCGAAGTGCTACAGTAGACTTCGCCAAATTCTGATTGCTCCAGGTGGAAGAGGCAGCAGAAGGCGTGGATCCAGGAGGCAGGAAGCCGTGATTTTATGAGCGTGGGATTTCTTGAGGGATTGCGGAGCTGCTGAAGGCGTGATTCTGCTTGGCCTGAAGGCGTGATGTTGGACTGAACCAGCTCTACAATTTCGGATTTTCTCACCTTGGACTGATTTTTGTCAATTCCTTCAAGGACACAATTGTAATATCTTAGGACATCTTTAGTTAGCGTATTAGTTATGATTTCTACACCTCTATAAATAGGTGATGTAGGAGGACTTAGGGAGACCCTTGGACAATTATTCAGTCCATTAGTTTAGATTTTAGTGAGAGAATTTTCATACTTGGAAGGCGGGAAGTGATCTTGAGATCCACTTTCTCTCTCTTCTTTCTCTCTCTAAGTTCAACTCTTCATTTTTGACTCTGATCAAGGAATTGCTTCATTAGTTGCAAACTTCTTTGCAATTGAGTAGGAAGAACACAATCTATTGATAAGTGGAAGTTTTGAGCCATCGAAATCGGCAAATTCTTTCCTTAACAATGTTTGTAAGCTGCGTGAATTTCTTGTCCATTGATCATGAGTTGGGAATGAAGATGTGTGGCTAATTGTAAGATAATCTAGTATACGGAAGGGTGGATGCCTGGTTGATTTGTTAATGTGTGGTGAAACTAACACTTTATGAAACGAAATTTAGCAATCTTTGAATTGAGCTTGTTAAACTTGTTAAATTCATGCATTTGAACTGGATTATGTTGAGGTGAAGTTCGGTTGTAGTCTACATGCTAAAGTGGCCTTTAACTCACTTAATTTGGCTAAGAATTCATGGATGAGAACCTGAGATTGTAAGAGTTCTTACACTTGTTCATAGGTTTTCATGTCTATGTGGAATCCTTAGAACAAGGTGTTGAGAGAGTCTTTAACTTGAATGATGAACTCACAAGCTAGGATCGAGGCCTCTACGTGGAAGATCCTAGGGGTTAATGCTTGAGTAATTTGAGTGAAGATTTGAGAAGGCTAGGGGTTACTCCGCCGTCCTAAGCCTCGTCAAGGGTTAGGAAGGTGTAGGGAAATCTAAGTTGGTGTGTGGTCTTCTTGCTAGCTCCAATTTAGGTTTCCAGTTGCCAATCTCCTCAACTGCTTGATTGAATGTTAGTGATATTGCATATGTGAGAGTTTGCATCCACCTGGAAGTAGCCTAGATTATCTATGTCAATCGACTGAGAACTTACTTTTCACTTTCTTTGTGATTTCCTTTGTGAACATTTCAATTCCTTTTTGTTGTGATTTCGATTGTTATTACATGTTCTTGTGGCTTTGATCTTAGATTCTTGTTTTTCTTTCTTTTGTGACATTGTGTGAACAACAATCCTATCTCTTGAGTCGACTATTTCCCTGAGGAACGAAACCTAGCTCACTACTACTACAGGTAGAGAATTAGGATAAATTGAAGGTGTACGACAATCCTCATCACTCAGCATCGTTATGCGAGCTGTGCTATTTTTCCTTTTCCATGCTAGAAAAGCTTCAAGATCTCTTTGATGTTGAGGAGTATTCCCCTGCTCTGGTTCTTTCATGGTATGATGGAGAGTCTCTAGACATTCCTGTTCTTCAAGAATGTACTGAATTCTTCGGTGCCACATATCGAAGTTATCACCATTCAGTTTCTCTCCTTTGTTCAAATCAGCCACGATGTTCTTAGTAGCAATGGCCATTTGAACAAACTGCATATAGATCACAAAATAAGACAATTATAAGCGCTGATACACAAATATATATAATCTTTACTTTGCATCAAAATATTATTTAAACAATAATTTTTAGACAATAGGTACACAATCGAAAGTTCGCAAGCTCCCAATCATCTCATGTACACAAAAAGTCTAAACAATATTGTTCAAATATATTTATGCGCTAAGTTTCTATAGTTGAGAATCACAGCTCAACCAACTAATACGTATGCTCCCACTGGAATAAAGATATACAAATATGGCATAAAATACACATGTTGTATTTATATTGATGTCATGGCATGTTATAAAATTAAACATGCAACAATAGATGCCATATTTTCATTAGGATAAATGATTTTCAGAAAAACTTAATTTTCATGAATTTATCATTTAAATCCTAAATAATATGCAATCATTAAATCCAAAATATATTTTTATGTTACTAAAAATATTTCAGATTATTGCATATTCACATAAAATACAAAATTAGAAAAATTTTGGTGCAAGAATCATATTTTTCTGATTTATAATTAATTTTCTATGATTTTTTCAAAGAGAAATATCAATTTTTTTAATTTTATAAAATCAGAATTTAATAAATGAAGGTTGAGCTGCGCGCGCGTGACGAACACGCGCTGCTTCTTCTTCAGCTGCGTCCAGAACAGAGCTTCGAACAGAAGATAGTTCAAGTTTTCTTTCAAACTTTAAATTTGGATTTCTCGTGATCCAGGCAACCGTTTTTGAAGTTCTATATACCGATGGAAAGCCCTTGACAAGGAGAACATGATCATATAAAAGAAAGCCTCTGAAACTGTTTCTACAACTTGCAGAAATTCAAGAAAGTTTCGGTTCCAAAATTTGTAAACTCCCACTCCAGTGAGAAACAAATTACCAAAACTTCAACACACGTTCTTCTTCATATAAGGAACATGTTTCCAAGGTTTCAGGGGTTATAATCAAGTATATCCAAAGATGCCATAGGAGCCCTTCCAAAGATTTCCAAGAAATCTAATCGAATATGAACTTTTAGCTCAACCACAACAACAAAGAGCACGAATTCAGCCATAGAAGGCTCTGATACCACTGATGGAAAAACACATATCAACGAGTATTCTCCAAACCTTTGCACTTACCTCACAATCACAGGTTGAATGATTAAACCAGGATCCTTGGGCTGAATTACAGCTCTGCAGTCCCGAGTGCGATCACAAGACGGAAAGACACTCAATATTCACAACCCAAATCCCTTAAGAATGATTTTGTGATTGAGAGAATGTTTTTGGAGAGGAAAGAGGGTTCACTTTCACACACACTTTTCTTTCTGCGTTTTTGGAGCTTAAAAATAGCTGCAGAAAGTATCCAAGCAGTGAACCCGGTTCCCGCTTGGAATTATCCTCAATTCCCTCTTTTTAAATTAAGGTCAAACCGGGTCGGGTCAACCCATCATGGGCGACCCACCCGTTTTTCCAACACAAACTGTACATGATTGGATGTGCAGATTATGGAGCATGCTCAGTGGATTCGGAGCAAAGCCATAATATTGACACATTTCTCTTCCCGCTACAACATTGAGGTAAACTGTTTGATTGACATTGCACTGGTAATGATGATCAATTGATCCCAATTTAGTTCAGAAACTTTAGTTGATTGGCTGTGGTGGAGTGCCGCGATTACTTTCTTGTTTGTTGGTTACCTTGTTTCCTTATCCTCGTCATTATCCTTTGTCCTATTTTCCTTCTTTTATCCTCCTTTCTACTGCTTTTGCTACCATCCCTCTGCTTTTTGGCCTTTTTTGTTGGGTGAGTTCGTTTGGTTAAAGAGTTATTGGGATAAATCCTTCGGTTTAAGAGTTATTGGGATAAATCCTCCAGTTTTTCGGTTGGGTAAGATTTGATTGAGGCTAATAAGGTTTATTCTACTCAGAATTCCATAAGTAGTTTGCAGACAGAACGCACCAGAAAAACAAAAAAAAAACCCCAAAAACACTTAGGCTGTGTCTGGTAGCATTGAATTGTACCATTTGAATTAGAATTGGAGGGTCCAATTCTAATTCTTGTGTTTGGTTCCTTATTAAATCACAAAAATTGGAATTGTGTTCCAATTCAAAATGGTCCAATTCTTTTTTTTTTTGGTCAAAAGCGATATTTTCATTCCATAAGAAATAATTTTACAATTCAGCTAAATAGCTGTACATCAGATTGCACCAATAGTCGATACACAATATAGGAAAATAAATTTTCCAAACTTGTGACTATGTGCATTACAGACAAATTGACTAGTGCTTAAATAACTCTAGCAATACAATACATTACAGATAATTTGACAACTGGCCTAAAGACATAAACCAGCCACAAACCACAAGGTTTTTGAACAGCTAATGACAAATTCTCATATCTATCATGTTAATATTTCACTTCAACTAAAAATTGAGAAGATTCTTCGACCTAGAAGCAAAAGCTAAAAGCTAAAACTGAAGTAGAATCTCACATCACAATAGATGAACCAAAATTAACATGCATTCACAGTAAAAATGCACCGTATCACTAGCCCAAGATTTTCCTTGTGTAACCAACAGGAACTAGAGTTGCATCCGCACAGATCTGCAAAAGATGGAGAAGAAACCACTCCATCTCATCTCTTTCCTCTTCACTCTTTTTTTCTTCATCTTCAACTCCATCCCATTAGGAGCTAAAGAGTCATTTTTTGGATATAAGAACACATGGAAGAGAAAGAAAATGGTCCAATTCATTGGATTCAATTCTTTACTTGGATAAAAAAATTTCAATTCCATTTCTATACAAATCCGGGTCAACACTACACATATTTTATACATGCTACACACATTTTCACACACTAAACATATTTTACATATAATACACATATTTTCACATATTACACATATTTTACACATAGTACACACATTACACATTTTTCACACTACACATATTTTCACACACTACACATATTTTCACACATAGTACACATATTTTCACACACTACACATATTTTCACACACTACACATATTTTACACATACTACATATATTTAGTGTGTGAAAAATAGGTAGTGTGTAAAATGTGTAGTGTGTACTATGTGTAAAATATGTGTAGTGTGTGAAAATATATGTAGTGTGTGAAAATATGTGTAGTGTGTGTAAAATATGTTTAGCGTGTGAAAATGTGTGTAGTGTGTGTAAAATGTGTGTAGTGTGTGAAAATGTGTGTAGCGTTTGTTAAATGTGTGTAGTGTGTAAAATGTCTGTAGTATGTGTAAAATATGTCTAGTGTGTGAAAATATGTGTAGCGTGTGAAAATGTGTGTAGTGTGTGTAAAATATGTGTAGTGTTGACCCGCTTGTTGACCCGGATTTGTGTAGAAATGTGATTGGGATTTTTTGATCCAAGTAAAGAATTGAATCCAATAAATTAGACCATTTTGAATTGGAACACAATTTCAATTTTTGTGATTTAATAAGGAATCAAACACAAGAATTAGAATTGAACCCTCCAATTCTAATTCAAATGGTCCAATTCAATGCTACCAAACAGCTAAGTTAATGTTGGTTCATCTAAAGCAAAGGCTCCTCCTAGTGTTTGAATTTCATGGTAGTTTCTCTTTCAATTTCAGGACATCCGTCAAGCTGTATCGAAATTGCAGTCAAAAGTATCAGCCAAAGTAGTTGCTCTATCAGAGGGTTTTAAATCAATGTATTCAGAATGAGAAGCCATTTCTCTCCATTTACAATACTGTTGTTTGTAATTAGGGTAAATTACGCCAATCGTCCCTTAACTTATAGGTTGGTTTCGAATTTGTACTTCAACTTTAAAACGTCTCATTTTAGTCCCTTATCTTACATTTTGAGTTTTAATTAGTCCTCACTATGTTTTCCATCCATTTGTAAACGAACTCCGTTTATCATGTACGTGGCGAGTGATAAACTGAAGGGCAAAAAAGTAACAAATCACATGAAAAGTAAGAAACCATATCAACAAGCAGCAGCGGCACAACCGCCCGCCAAGAGATCAACAAAGGACCGCCACACTAAGGTTGACGGTCGTGGGCGGCGTATACGAATGCCTGCAGCTTGTGTAGCAAGGGTTTTCCAATTAACTAGAGAATTGAGCCACAAGTCCGACGGCAAAACAATTGAGTGGCTTCTATAACAAGCTGAACCAGTTATCATCACCGCCACCAGAACTGGAACTATCCCAGCCAATTTTTCCACCTTGAACATCTAACTCCGTAGCAGCGGTTCAACTCTCTCAGCTCCGCCTTCAAAATCAGCTCCTCATTCCTTTCAAAGCGCATTAGCATTAGCCCACCATCCTTACGAGGAAGGGTTTTCACACATGTTGGGTTTTCATCCTCAACAGCATCAGCATTTGTTAGCAGCAAATCAAATAACATAACCAATACCTGGCGGAGGCGGTGGAGCAGGAGGAGGAGATAGCGGTGGCAGTGGGCAAGATGCCACCGAGAATTATTTGAGGAAGAGATATAGGGAAGATTTATTTAAAGAGGAAGGTTCAACTGGGCAAAGAGGAAACGGGACAGATTCAAATTCACCTGCAAACAAACAATTCAAAGGAGGAGATGGTGCTGGGCCATCTTCTAGCATGCCGAGGCATACAAATATGATGCTAACCACAGCCATGTTTCCAAGGTTTGGTATTAGAGGTGGAGGCGCTGGTGGAGGGATACAGTGCGTGTCATATGATTTGTTACTTTTCATGTTTCCAAACTTTGCCCTTCAATTTATCACGTGCCACGCACATGATAAACGGAATCCATTTACAAATGGATGGAAAACATAGTGAGGACTAATTAAAACTCAAAATGTAAGATAAGGGACTAAAATAAGATGTTTTAAAGTTGAAGGACAAATTCGAAACCAACCTACAAGTTAAGGGACGATTGGCGTAATTTACCCTTGTAATTATTTACCAGTTTTTCTGATTTTGCTTTAGTTTGCACTGGTCATATGTGCCACTATAGGGTATTTGTTTACAAGAAAATGAATATGCATTCCTGGTAACTACTAGACTAGAGTAGCATTATTAGGAGAAGGGCATGGCGCTGAATAGCAATCCTTCTAGGAGAACAAAGTGGTTTATTGGATGAAATTTTGGGATTTGAATCAGCTCCATTTACTTTTCCTACATTTAGTGTTTATTTTATCTATTGGAAATTTTTTGAAAAAGCGTTTGTCTCATGTCATTATTTTTAAATAGCTATAACTTTAACATATTTATTATTAAAGATATTAATATAATTTTATTATTTTATATAATTATTATTATTTTGTTATTCTCTCAAACACCTGTAGAATAACCCACTTTCAAACACTATTTTCTTTAATTTTTGTAGCTATTTTTCTTTACCTATTTCTATAAGTTAGCCATAAAAATAATGCCCACATATTATTATTGCATTTATCTCAATAAGTGGATTACATGTCCAATGATAAATTTATTTGAAAGTATATATGCCTTTTAGATGAGTTAGGAATATAATAAAATTGGTGCAAAATCTAAACTTACATAGGCAAATGGCTGAGCTGTTGTTATTTGGATTTTATTTGTGTTAAATTCACTTTACCCTTTAATTTCATATTCTAATTGCACTTTACTCTCCAACAAATACATAGGAATTTACCCCTTCAGAATTTTAATAGACAAAACATACCCCAATCATCTTTTATTTTTTTATTTTTTTTCTGTTTGTTTGTTTCTTTTTCTTGTTTCATCTCTCTCTCTCTCTTTTTAATTATTATTACATTGTTAAATTTAAATAAGAAAGTGTTAAATTAATTTTACTAAACTCAAATAAATTATTATATTTACATAATTTTAGTACTAATTTTAAGAAAAATGCATCTATAAGTTATTATAGTGCAAAAGAAAAATAACTTGATCAACTTTATTAATAGATTATAATTTAACTAGGTTAATGATTGAATTATATAAGTGCATGTGATCCAACTGTAATAAATAACAAATAACTTTTATGATATACTAAATTTTCATTTTTAAACTCTAAAAAATTTTCATGTAGTTACATAATTATCTTGCATAATAACAGGTGATGAATGATTTCTTTTATCTCATTGTCGAACAATAATAAAGAAGAAAAACTCTTAACTATTTAGTTATACTAAAATTTAGTATATATTATTTCTTAGACGACATAGGTCAAAATAATATATATTATTTTTTTCACTAATTAATTAATAGTCACAAGAGAAATTTTTTAATATTAATTCTTCATTATTAATTTGAAAATATCATTTTCTACACAAAAGTAAATTTAGAATAGAATCAATTTAGTTTTGATTATTTTTAACATTCTTCATGTCAAATTCATATGCTTTCACACACTAAATCATATACAAATAACATATAATATTATGAATGCATGTATACATGATGAGTAAGTGTAGATTTGGATCATAACAATTGTATAAAATAAAACATAACGATGTCACGAAATCTTTTTTAAATTTATTTAACATCATTCTTTTTTTTCTTTTGTGATAAAGATTATTTGTAAGCTTCTCATATACCATTTTAGCACTTAATCCAAATTAAAATTAGAGTTCATAAAATTATTTAATATCTAGTTATGAATAAAAGCTTTAAAAAGGTTAAAAAAAATTGATTGGTAAATATATATTAATTTAGTTTTTGGTGCATTTCATAATCTACAATTCTAATGGAAATTTGAACTAAATTCTAATGGGGATTAAATTGTGGGGTGAGATCTTCTGTCTAATATTATTTCTATCTTATCATGTGCAAGATTAAATTACGTCGTAAGGTTCACTCATTCCTTGGTTAGGGTCTAATAATTGTAAAGTGATTTTAGAGATATTTATGTTTTTAATTCCTAGTTTTAGTTAAAGTACGTTGTTTTGGACATTAGACAGAATATGACAAAGATAATCTTGAACAGAGAATCCGATATCTTAAATTGCTACATTAGAGTGTCTTAGATAATAAAACTTAAGACACATTTAAGGACCCAATTGAAAATGTAATTTTTAAATCCATTAAGGCTATTGTGTAATTTTGTTTAGGACCCAATTGAAATTAGTTTTAAATATGAGAGAATGCAACAAAATAATTAAGCTTTCTATGTTTAAATCTTTTGAGGCTATTCTATATATTCCTTTAAGGATTCAATTGAAAATGGTATTAAATTTAAACGGCTAAATTCGAATAATTAAGTTTTATACTAATGTAAATCCCCCTCAAATTAGAATAATTAAGTTAATTTAATTAATACTATGCAGGTTTCATACAAAAGCTTATGAGAGCATATTAATGTAGTAGATCCCACAAAAGCTTGAAATTAAGAACTCTTCATTTAAAATCAAAATCTTCACCCCTAGTCCCTTAGTCAAGCTAAATGTTAGTTAAGAAAGATTGATTAGTGTAAAATTTCTATAATAGATTGTAAATTAACTAAATGAAATTATAGTTTAATAATTTTGTTTACTTTTCAAATGTTGTCAACTTCGCAATGTTAATTTATTATCATATGAAATCTTGTAACTAATTTATTGAATAAATAAAGATGATAAAGAAACCACTATTGGTGATATGAAAAGATCATAATAATTTTGAAATCACCATCAATCTTATAATTTTTTTTTATTTTCAAATTTATTTGTATATCATGGAAACAAGGGAAAAAGTTGAAGAGAAAAAGCGAAAAAAAAAAAAACAAAATATGTTAAGTAGAAATGTGTCTTTATATCTCATTAAATATTGGAACCAACTTTAGAGTGTGGGATCATTGAATTTAGCCTGACTTAATGTGACAATGTCATTGTTTTCTCATTCTGTTCACTTTGATCATTTTTTCGCCAATGGAATAATGGTAGTCTCTCATGAATTATTGGAACCAACTCAATTCATAGTGTGGATTGTGGAATCACTGAATTTAGCCCGACACATTGTCCCTGTTTTCTTCCCGTGATTCTGTCCTTTTTTATCATTTCCGCCATTGGAATGGTGGTCAATAATGGAGTTCTTCTTATTGAACCAAGAAATTTGGCTGATTTGACACTGGGGTCAACTCATGAAATGAAAGCTCATCTTTTATCTTTTGAAGCTTTTCTGAGTTATTGAGACTAATTCTTTTCTTCTCCTATTTTTTTAAAGCTCTTCAATTAATTACTACTCTTCAACGACTCTGAAAATTCTCTCTTTCATCGGAGTTGTTTCCATACCTTTCCTTTCAGTGATCTTAATAAGAACAAACTTTTTACAAAAACCATAAATTGTTTTTTGAACTATCCAGAAAGTTGCTTGCGTTTCACTTGATCATCTATCCATACATCTCAATTCTCAAGGAAGTGGAAAAAGGTACACTTGTTTATAACTTTTGTGTGCGTAATTCTTTACTTTATTCATTACTTTATAATTTGTAGTTAGTGGTTTTGGTTTTGTAAATCACCTCTTCATTTGTCATCTTCTTCAGGGAATTGAAATGGCTGAAATTGTGGCAACAATTGTTGGATTTGTAGGTGCTTCAACTCAAATCAAAGAATATGTAGTCACCCCAATAAAAAATCAATTCAGTTCAAGTTCCCACCAACCAAACTCAGCCCTTACAATTTCATTCCAAGTCTTTCCCATTTTCCCATTATTCATTCCAAGTCTAGATCCTTTTCTTTTCATGGTCTCTACGAAATTAAATTTGTTCTGAAGGCCCTCAAGTTCAAGTTCATTCTTCATAACACAAAATCAGCAGTCCAAGAACAGGTATTGGACTTATGATTGACAAGTAACTGCACTGACTTGAAATGAATATGGATATGCACTTTTCTTTTTTTAGTTGAATAAGAAAATATTATCAATCTTCTTAATTTATAATTTTGTTTGCAGTCGATCGATCCCTTAGTTGAGAATTTACTGTGATCAGCATTCTATATTTATATTAGCGGTGATCCAAAAATCTATCAACACAACGGATATTGTCAAGGTAAGTTTTATTTTCTTAAGGACTTGTGCAATTTTAGTTTGTTCTGAGAAGTATATATATATATACCCTTCCTCCTTTCAGTGATCTTAATCAGTAAAAACTTTTTTACAAAAACCATAAATTGTTTTTTGAACTTTCCATAATCCTTTCTTTCCAGAAAGTTGCTTGCGTTTCACTTGATCATCTATCCATACATCTCAAGGAAGTGGAAAAAGGTACACTTCTTTATAACTTGTTTGTGTGCATAATTCTTTACTTTATTCATTACTTTATAATTTGTAGTTAGTGCTTTTGGTTTTGTATTTCACCTCTTGATTTGTCATCTTCTTCAGGGAATTGAAATGACTAGCTCCCACTTACTTACCTTATAAAATATATAAAATTAATGTATAAAATATAAAAAATTACAATGTATGAAACTACCTCACATGAGTTTTGGCTTGTACAAATTCACATCACATATCAAAGTTATCAAACAAATACAACAAAATGTAAAATAATTTCAAATCCACTTGAGTTTGAAATAATTTTACCAATGTTCATTTATGTACATTGATACAAAACAAAGGAATTTTTTTCTTTACCTCCTCCGCATAATTTTACCATATTAGTCCACCCATTGGAATCGCCTGACAAGTTATAACAAACAGAAGAAAAATGCATAACAAAACAAAAACCAATCCGGTTAAAAAAAATGAAACATTTTACTGGGATGATTTTGTTTGTTTTACAGTTTGAAAAAAAAAATCACAAGTCAGCCCCTTTGAGAGGGACTCCTCCAAAAACCAGTACTGTAAAACTTGTCCCACATTTCCTTCTCCAGCTCCACCACATCCTTATCTGACTCTAATGAATTAACCGCCGTGATCAGTGGGCCCGGCAGCGGCAGGGAATGGAGATGGACTGACTCAAAGTCACTACATCCACACTTGCGTTGGGGCAGAAGCCCCTTCTTCATCAACTTTCGACGTCTTTTCCGTCTTAACGCCTTCCTGCATATCCCCGCCGGGAGTTTATAAACTGCCAGCACTAGTAAATTCACCAACCCACACGGACAGCAGCAGCACACGGCCGCGCACTCTGCTGCCGTGCCACCTACAACCTCCGCCACCCGATTCCTTCCCCTGCCTGAGCTTTCTTGCTCACACAGCAATCGTTGCCGTCTATCAACTAATGACTGCGGTGCCCGCAACACAATTTGTTTTGTCATGAAACGATAAGGAAAAAAAAAACAAAAAACACCCTCCCAGATGAAAAAAAAAGGCCCCCTACCCAAATTTGATCCGATTAAGATTTGAAACCTTAGAGGAAGGCATGGGAAGAATGAAGCTGAAGTTTCGCCATGGGTGGATAGGGTGGTGGGAAAGGAGGAAATGATCGTGAACCGTGCTGCTTGTTGGCGAAACAACAACACGGCAAAAGGTTCGGAAGAGGGGGGAATGCCCAAGGAAATGGGTATGTTTAATTTGCTTAGAAATTTGAATAGATAGTTAGTTTAAAGTGAGTTCCGAAATAGTTGGAATTAAAATCTCTTTATGCGATATAAATTAAAGGTTGGCAGAAACAAAAGTTTTGAGGTTGTTTTTTACCGAATCTAATGCAAATTTGAGATTAGTATATTTGATATTATCTCTCGGATGATTATAATACGGATGGTCCAACAGATATTTAGATTTGTTCAGAGAAGAAAAGTCGAAGCCTGTGGTGGTGGTGACTACTGACTGCTAAATGAAATGAAGTGATGAAACTCGAAAAAAAAATTAAAAAAAAAATGAAGTGATGAAACTCGAGATGAAGAGAGACGAGGAGAAGGGAAACATACACAAGAATACAAATTGACAGAAGGGATTTTTTAGTAGAGAGTTTTGAGTTGGGAAATATATAAATAAATAAATAATTTTTAAAAAAATATATATAATATAATGGATGGAGTGAGTGTAGATTGTAGAAACTGTACATTATTAGTAAAACACAAATGCTGACTTATGCTAAAATAATGAAAGGGAAAGAAATGGATAGTACGTAATGTGGTTTTAAGATTAATAATTTAAGTGTATTAAAAAAATAGTTTTTGATTGTGGTTGGGAGAATTTAATGTGTGAATTGTGAAACGCACAAGACAAAGAAACGTGAGGGCAGGTAGTCTCTTAAAGAAATTCTACATGCCACGATTCTATTTTTATATTGAGGATAAGAAGGTTTTTAAAGCTTGGAAGAGACAAATAGTGCCATGATGATGTCTTTTTATTTATTTATAATTAATTAAGAGTTTTTTTTTTTTAAAAAAATTATTTCAAAAAAATAAAAGAATCAAAGAGATTTATAAAGAGGTCTTATATTGTATTTTTTTTTTCTTTTTTGAATAAGGGGATGGCCGAAGAGGCTAGGAAAAGAATAGCATAACGGGGATGGAAAGTTGTGAAAATTGTACATCATTGTTAGTGAGGAGTAAACACACTCTTAATCATTGACATATCTTAAGATTCTCTCACATTTAAGTTTTTTAAATGTAGGAATATATTAAGGATTGCGGATTTTATGCTGATGTTAATTATGACTAACTTTAATGTTGGTTCTTAAACTAGTTGAAACTTGAGAGCGAGATGCGTATTTAGAAAAAAAAAAACCTATCAGTGAGACCTTTCCTGGTTGAATGTTTGTTGTGCTAATTGCAATGACAGCAAAGAAGTATTGAGTATTTGTGAACTTCCCCTCAAATTTCTAGTAATTTATTGTAATTAAAAGTCAAGGGTCACTTCGGTAAATTAGCATTGATATGGACAGTAGAATATGAGTGTAATTTCTAAAACCCCAGAGAGATGTTTGTGATTAAGACAAGACTTTGTTGTAATTGGGAGATATTCAAGTTAGATCGATCCCTTAAATGATAAACCAAATAACTAAACAAATTTAGTTCCCTTCGAAAATAAAAAAAATGACTTCTTTTCTGACATTTAGTGTTGCACTACACGGCAGATTTAAGATATTGATAATTAAGTATATAACAAAAGAGGTTACAAAATGGGAATTATTTAATATTTGTTTTTTTTATTCATTTCTTTTAGTCCAAAAAGTTTTTGAAGTTTTGAAACTTTGATTACAAAATGGGAATCATTTTAAAGAGATATACTCGTATATATGGTTTCTGAAGATCAATAGGTTGTCATATTCCTTAACTTATTACACACAAAAAAAAATAAGAATTGTAAGGCTTTTAATTGTTTCTAGCTTACCTCTACTTATTCCTTACTTCATTTATTAGCATATTTAAATCTTTTGATAATACTATGACTTGTTTATTAATCATCCATTTATTCTATATGTTCATAAGATAATTGATGAGGTGTAAAAATACCCCTCCCTTGATGAATGGCTACGATTGATAAGGATACATCCAAGGACTAGGAGTGGGAGTTGGCAAGGCAATTTCCCGAGCAAGTAATATGATGATTGATGATGAGGTGAGAAATTGTACCCACCTATTTGGACGACTAGGATGATAGCACCTGAGATAAAGGGCCAAAATCACTTTCCTTCCCCTCCAAGAAAGGATCAATGGTGACATCATTCAGGTACACTATTCCCTATAAATATACCTTGAATACCAATAATTAGGGGGTTGGTCTCTGAGTATTTAACACACACACACACACACGTGATTTTCTCATTAAGTCTCATATCTTACTTGAGCGTCGGAGTGGAGACCCCCAGGATCCCCTGGGGGCTTTTCACTAACGGCTCGTTCTTTGCTGTAGGTAGGTTCCGGGCATAAGGCTTTAGGTGTGGAGAGTAGGCCTTAAGGCGTGGGGCTTTGCTGGGACGAGGAGTGGGCCGTCACTTTATGAGGAAGGCCGAAGTTGGACTTATTCAAGGGTAAAACCGTCACTCTACCTTCGAGTTCTTTAAGGCGAATTTTCGGACTTCATCAATAATCAAATCCTTGACATTCATTAGTCATTTCCTACATTCTCTCTTTCTATAGACTATAACTCTATATTGTAGTTTAAGAAAAACTTTGTTGTGTTTTCGTTGCAGCCACCAATACGATTTGGTGGTTGTTTTCGTTGTACCACCAAGTCTCTTTATTCTACAAATGTTATTTCCTTCACTCTTTCGTTATCATTTTCTTCTCCAATTAATTCTTCATCCGTCCATCTTTCCCTGTATCCAAAATTAATATGCTTAATCTAAACACACTTTTTCACTTAACTATTCTATAACAAAGTTTTTCTTAAACTACAATATAGAGTTATAGTCTATAGAAAGAGAAAATGTAGGAAATGGCTAATGAATGTCAAGGATTTGATTATCTTATGAACATATAGAATAAATGGATGATTAATAAACAAGTCATAGTATTATCAAAAGATTTAAATATGCTAATAAATGAAGTAAGGAATAAGTCCAGGTAAGCTAGAAACAATTAAAAGCCTTACAATTTTTATTTTTTTGTGTGTAATAAGTTAAGGAATATGACAACCTATTGATCTTCAGAAACCATATATACGAGTATATCTCTTTAAAATGATTCCCATTTTGTAATCAAAGTTTCAAAACTTCAAAAACTTTTTGGACTAAAAGAAATGAATAAAAAAAGCAAATCTTAAATAATTCTCATTTTGTAACCTCTTTTGTTATATACTTAATTATCAATATCTTAAATCTGCCGTGTAGTGCAGCACTAAATGTCAAAAAACAAGTCCTTTTTTTATTTTGGAAGGGAACTAAATTTGTTTAGTTATTTGGTTTATCATTTAAGGGATCGATCTAACTTGAATATCTCTCAAATACATCAACGTCTTGTCTTAATCACAAACATCTCTATGAGGTTTTAGAAATTACACTCATATTCTAGTGTCCATATCAATGCTAATTTAGCGGAGTGACCCTTGACTTTTAATTACAATGAATTACTAGAAATTTCAGGGGAAATTCACAAACACTCATAACTTCTTTGCTGTCATTGCAATTAGCACAACAAACATTCAATCCAGGAAATGTCTCACTGATAGTTTTTTTTTTTCTAAATACACATCTTGCTCTCAACTTTTAACTAATTTAAGAACCAACATTAAAGTTAGTCATAATTAACATCAGCATAAAATCCGCAAAAGCAGTCCTTAATATATTCCTACATTTATAAAACTTAAATGTGAGAGAATCTTAAGATATGTCCATGATTAAGAGTGTGTTTACTCCTCACTAACAATGATGTACAATTTTCACAACTTCCCATCCCCGTTATGCTATTCTTTTCCTAGCCTCTCCGGCCATCCCCTTATTCAAAAAAGAAAAAAAAAATACAATATAAGACCTCTTTATAAATCTCTTTGATTCTTTTATTTTTTTGAAATAATTTTTTTTTAAAAAAAACTCTTAATTAATTATAAATAAATAAAAAGACATCATCATGGCTCTATTTGTCTCTTCCAAGCTTTAAAAACCTTCTTATCCTCAATATAAAAATAGAATCGTGGCATGTAGAATTTCTTTAAGAGACTGCCTGCCCTTACGTTTCTTTGTCTTGTGCGTTTCACAATTCACACATTAAATTCTCCCAACCACAATCAAAACTATTTTTTTAATACACTTAAATTATTAATCTTAAAACCACATTACGTACTATCCATTTCTTTCCCTTTCATTATTTTAGCATAAATTGGCATTTGTGTTTTACTAATAATGTACAGTTTCTACAATCTACACTCACTCCATCCATTATATTATATTTATTTATTTATATATTTCCCAACTCAAAACTCTCCACTAAAAAATCCCTTCTGTCAATTTGTATTCTTGTGTATGTTTCCCTTCCCCTAGTCTCTCTTCGTCTCGAGTTTCATCACTTCTTTTTTTTTCAAGTTTCATCACTTAATTTCATTTAGCAGTCAGTAGTCACCACCATCACAGGCTTCGACTTTTTTTTCTGAACAAATCTAAATATCTGTTGGACCATCCATATTATAATCATCCTAGAGATAATATCAAACGTACTAATCTCAAATTTGCATTAGATTCGGTCAAAAACAACCTTAAAACTTTTGTTTCTGCCAACCTTTAATTTATAACGCATAAAGAGATTTTAATTCCAACCATTTCGGAACTCACTTTAAACTAACTATCTATTCAAATTTCTGAGCAAATTAAACATACCCATTTCCTTGGGCATTCCCCCCTCTTCCGAACCTTTTGCCGTGTTGTTGTTTCGCCAACAAGCAGCACGGTTCACGATCATTTCCTTCCTTCCCGCCACCCTATCCACCCATGGCGAAACTTCTGCTTCATTCTTCCCATGCCTTCCTCTATGGTTTCAAATCTTAATCGGATCAAATTTGGGTAGGGGGCATTTTTTTTTCCCATCGAGGAGGGTGGTTTTTGTTTTTTTTTTCCTTATCGTTTCATGACGAAACAAATTGTGCTACGGGCACGGCATTCATTAGTTGATAGACGGCAACCATTGCTGCGTGAGCAAGAAAGCTCAGGCAGGGGAAGGAATCGGGTGGCGGAGGTTGTAGTTGGCACGGCAGCGGAGTGCGCGGCCGTGTGCTGCTGCTGTCCGTGTGGGTTGGTGAATTTACTAGTGCTGGCAGTTTATAAACTCCCGACGGGGTTATGCAGGAAGGCGTTGAGACGGAAAAGACGTCGGAAGTTGATGAAGAAGAGGCTTCTGGCCCAACGCAAGTGTGGATGTAGTGACTTTGAGTCAGTCCATCTCCATCCCCTGCCGCTGCCGGGCCCACTGATCACGGCGGTTAATTCATTAGAGTCAGATAAGGATGTGGTGGAGCTGGAGAAGGAAATGTGGGACAAGTTTTACAGTACTGGTTTTTGGAGGAGTCCCACTTAAAGGGGCTGACTTGTGATTTTTTTTTTCTCCAAACTGTAAAACAAACAAAATCATCCCAGTAAAATGTTTCATTTTTTTTAACCGGATTGGTTTTTGTTTTGTTATGCATTTTTCTTCTGTTTGTTATAAATTGCCAGGGTGATTCCAATGGGTGGACTAATATGGTAAAATTCTGCAGAGGAGGTAAAAAAAAAATTCCTTTGTTTTGTATCAATGTACATAAATGAACATTGGTAAAATTATTTCAAACTCAAGTGGACTTGAAATTATTTTACATTTTGTTGTATTTGTTTGATGACTTTGATATGTGATGTGAATTTGTACAACCCAAAAATCTTGTGAGGTGGTCTCATACATTGTAATTTTTTATATTTTATACGTTAATTTTATATATTTTATACAATAAAGTTATATACTAGCTCCTACTTACTTTGGAATATGCCAAAACTCTCTGCATTGTGCAAAGCTGTTGATGTATTTGAGTTTCCGGAAATAAAAACACTGAGCATTAAAAGAGTGTCATGGTGGAACCTCAAAATGTTGGGCTCCCGGCGTCCATATCTTTTCAAGGAAGAGGTGCGTATTTTTATTATTTCTTCCGTTTTTTTCTAATATATCTATTCTACTTATGAAAATTTCTATTAAAGATGCGTTTGGTTTGGAAGAATTATTATTATGATTATTATTAAAGATGATATAACTTTTAATTAATTATATTAAGGGTATAAAGATAATTTTATTATTTAATGCATTTACTAAAATGCTTAACTACCCTTAATTTAATCTTATCTTTGTGCACCTATTAAACAGAGTTAAAATTTCCAATTGGATGACCATTTCTTATGCAACCATTGATATTGCCAATGTTGTTGTAATAATTTACACTAATAGAAAATTAAAGAGAAGAAATATATTTACGGTCCAAAGATGCTGGATAAAACTAATGACTCGATGATTAGAATTAAAATTTGATTTCGATACTTAACTAGATTTTTAATGCTTTTGTTGTTGTAATCCTAATATATGGTTTAATTAAGAATATGTTTTTTTTTTCAAAAAAAAAAAAGAAAATGAATCCTAGATCCAAGTGAAAATTAGCAAATTGGTCTATAAAATGTATTAATTTCTTTTGTGAGGAGCAAAGAAATCTTGTACTAAGCATATAAAACAATTAAATTATTTTTAAACTTTAAAGAATAAGTAATTCAAAGTTGATATATATTATAACGGTTGTTATTAATAGTTTGGCTTTCCAATTTCTTTAACAAAATTTTGTGACTAAACTCCTAATAATTCTCTTTAACTTGCCTTTCATAACTATATCTCAACTTGAGGTCACTTTTATTTTGTTTAAAGACATGCTCTAGTGATTTTGTTGCTCTTGAATATTAAGTGTGGACTATGTGTTGCCATGATTTGGATAAGACAAAGGATCCTCTATATTGTTGCCTCTATCAATCCCTGTATCAAACAATAAAAACAAGACACGTAGTTAATTATAAAATAATATATTAAATTCTGTCAAATTAGTCAATGTTAATGTACGACACATGCTTTGTGTTTATAGTTTGATACATAAAGTGATACATACAGTAATATAGAGTATCCAGTGTCTTTGGATACTCGGAATTGATGCTTTATTTTAATTTTATGCAAATGGCCCACAGGTTCCATATATTGACTCAATGGGTTTGAGGATGAGCCAAATTGACGTCTTCACTGGACTTCATAACTTGGAAATTAGTGATTGTTTTGAATTGAGGACTTTGTTTTCTTCTGATGTCTTCAAAAGTTTTGTCAATCTCAAAGAGCTAAGCATAAGAAATTGCTGGAGATTAGAAGAAATTTTTGAAAAGCAAAAGGCTGAAGAAAAAGTTTTAAACCTTCCTCAGCTCGAGTCCTTAGAACTTTCAGAATTACTAAAAATTCGCTGCTTTTGCAACTTCAAGAATACATTAGAGTTGTCGGCACTGAAAGAGATTACTATTAGGAATTGTTTCTTGATGGAGACATTTGCATGCAGCACTAGAATGCCAAATTCAAGCCCAAAGTTTTTCTTTTCCAAAGAGGTTTGGATTTTCTTTTCCTAATATTATTTTATGCTTTCTAATAATTTATATCTTCTCTTTTAAATTTCATATATAGAAGGACTTTTCTAATAAAAGTTAATAAAAAAAATAGTTACCTTAATTGAAATTTTTATATATAAAATGCAAAAAGGATAATTACACACACAATATTATGATCTATACATATAAACAAAACTTCGTTAAACTTGAGTTGTACTTTCAACTAATCATTTTAGATTATACATTCAAGACTACTTGAGTTATGATTTTCTTTTTATTAATTGCTATAGGTTACTTGTCCCAATTTGTGCAAATTGTTGCTCAATGGAATCAAAACTGTAAGTGTGATATTTTTTTAACTAAAAATACTCTTTTAAATCTCATTAGAAGACTTGGCTCATATATGTTGGATTAGTAATGATATGCAGAGTGAAATTGTATAGTGAAATGAGATAGTGAATGATGTGGCATGTATAATAAGACAAAATCGTCACATATTTTAGGATGAATTACATTTACATCCCTTGAGATAAAGACGTATTACGAATCGATCCCTATAGTTTAGCCATATTACGGTTATCCCCTTGGCTTAAATTTTGTTTAATGAATAGAATGAAATTACCAAAGAGCGTTAACTTATGATTTTGAAAACTAAAATAAAAAGAATCCAATCACTTTATTCACTTAAAATTTAAAAAAAAATGAAAAGAACCAAAGTTAATTCTAATTTAATCTTGTAAAAGATGTTAATGATATTTTTTACCAATCTTTTAAATTATATTAATTTATATTTAATATGGTGGAAATTCAAAGTGAAAAGAACATAAATACTTACTTACTTAAAATAAAAAAATAAAAAAATTTAAATTAATTCTCATTTAATTTAATTATAGCAACTTAAATATCATATTAAAAACTATATTTTGTAACATCATATTTACATTTTTAACATTAATTGCAATTTCAACATTAATTGAAAGCAACACTTTCTCTAAGGTCATAAACTTTGGTAAGTTCACCCTACAATTATTAATTTATAATTATTAAAAGCATAAATATTACTAAAATAAAAATCTACAATTATTAAGCCCTAACCAAATGTGAGTAAACTCATGACATGATTTTAATCATAATTTTAGTGAAATCATGCCGTTAAAACCACACTCACATTTGGGTTAGGATTTAATAATTGTATATTTTATTTTGATGATATTTTGTACTTTTAATCACTGGTTTGTGATTTTGGTTATATTTTGATTTGTGATTTTAGTTTGTAATTTTGATGATATTTTAATTTTGTTTCATGACAAACAATTAAAGGTCTGAATTAATTATATTGTAAAAGTGGAGTGTATGATTAATAGGGTGAAAAAATTAATTTTTTTTACATGGTACTAAATAATTGAATGTCTGATAAAGGGTTCATCAGATAATCTGATAAACTTTGAACTCTTTATTTATATCAATTAAGACAAATTTTCTTTCGTAGTTTATGCCAATTAGTACTCCATATCATTGGAGTTCTTAAATCGCATAAATGTTTTTGTACTCTAAACATTACTCTTATGCATAAATGATTACCATGGTAACTTGTATGTGTAAATGACAAAGAGTCAAAAAAAGTAAAATAAGAGTGATCAGTGATTTAAATTTTTGTCAATATAAAACAAGAACAACTATACCTTCATCCCATTATGTGAATTCGATTATATGTGTATATATATATATGGAGCATACTTCGTTATTTACACATGTTTTTTATTTATAATAGAAATTTGGTACGTTGAACGTATTTGTTATGTAATATGTTATTTTAAAAGAAAAAGTTAGTACAATATGTGAGACAATAACTAAATTGAGGAAAAAATAAAATAAAATAATAAAATACGTTGAAAATTAAAATGTAATTACTAAATTGAAACAATTATTAAAAAGATAGTTTGTATTACATAAATATAATGTTTCTTGATTTTTAACGTTGTCTGTAATGTACTTTCTTCCTTTCTTTTTCTTTCTTGACGGGTTTGATGTTCTCTTAAAATTCTGAAGTAACTTGTTGTTGTCGTTTTCATCTATAATATGAACTTTATTCAGTTTAGAAATTATTTTCCTTGCTACTCTTTTTGTAATTGGTTTTGTTGACTTTTTGCTCCCTTTATTGATGTCTTGAATTGAATTTTTGAACTTCACAATTATTGACTGAATTTCATTCTATTTACCATGGTAACTTATATTTGTAAATGAAAAAGAGCCAAAAAAAGTAAAACAAGAGTGATCAGCGACCGAAATTTTTGTCAATATCAAACAAGAACTACTTCTTCATCCACACACACACACACACATATATATATATATAATACTTCGTTATCTATACATTTTTATTTATATTTACATATATAATATTTTTTATCTTTTTTTTTCAATTCCTTTTACGAACTCTCCCTTTCTATTTTAATTCTAGTTAATAGTTTTCTACTTTCTACAAACCAAATTAGGGTATTTAAAGTTCTCTTATGTTTATGGCTAAATTATATTAAACGTGTTTCTGTCATTTTCTAATGCATTAGAGTTACTTTCACTTTTTTTCCAATGCATTCATTACTTATTTTATTTAATATAGTATGTTCACATATCCATCTCAACATACTCATTTCTGCTAGCCTCATTTTTTGTTCATTCTCATGTTTAGTCGCCTTGCATTTTGATCTATAAAGTATCCTCTGGTTTTACAATTGCTTTATAAATTTTTCTTTCAATTATAGGTGATACTTTACGATTACATAATATAGATGATGGACGTCTCTATTTGTTTCAACTTAATTGAATCCTATAAATTCTAGGTAAATATAGAATCACAAAGTATAGATTGCTTTTGTCAACATATGAATACAATAAATGTAAACACAATATATATGATCTTTATGGACAAAGCCTTAATTCTTGTAAGAGAACTCACCAAATTTCTTTAGACCTCAACCCACACCACTATAGGACTATTGGAGTAGTACTTTTATTCTTTGTAGATGATCAGTTGTTATTACACATTGAAGATCGATGAATAGCTATAGAGAATTGATGAACAATTAATGGTTGTATACCGCCAATAATATAGTTTCTTATATGTCTTATTATCAAACTAATGAATACACAAACTAATTTATGTAGGTTACTTGCTCCAAATTACAATATTTGGTGCTCAATGGCCTCGAATTTGCAAGTCTCATATTCAGTCACGAAATTCCAATTGAGTCCCTCAGTGCACTTGAAACATTGGAAGTTCAAAGTTGTCACAATTTGAAAAGTTTGATTTCTCCGCATTTATTTGGAGAAATGACAAATCTTAAACAACTAGTGGTAAGCGATTGTTCGATGTTTGAAGTTGTTTTAGCAGAGGAGGAAGTTGATGGTGGAAGCCGGGACAAGAAGATTAGGAACCATTCAAATTTAAAAGAAATAAAACTTTTAGAGCTGCCAAAGCTGAGTAGTTTCTATCTGGGTCTTGAATCTTTTCCCTTGCCAAAATGGGTACAGATTCATGGAATAAAAGATCCTGAATTGGCATCACGAGTTTTCTTCAACAGAGAGGTATCACTTCAACTTACTTCGCATATATACACACACACACTAATTAAGTTGTTGTCATGATTTATAACAAATAGTTTTGACTTTGATTGTATAGAGTAATTTTTAATTTGATAAAATAATTTGTTTTGTTTTGAAAAATTTGTCATAAGAAAGGAAATATTTTGAGGGTATTTAAATTGATGGGTTTGTTTTGATAGGAATTTGTTTAGAATTCTTTTTAATGAAACTTTATAATTCAAAATTAAAATTATTATTTTATGGGTTTATTTTGGTAGAAAATTACATTTAGAGAAATGTTTAATATTAAATTTTATATTTTGTTAATAAATAAAATATAAAAATCATCGTAGCAAAAACAATTATTATATCATTGTTTCTTGTTTTGAAATTTTTTATAAAAATAATTGACAAACCAACCAACTAAATTGGATTTGTGTGGGGAAAAAAATACCAAGTCAAGGTGTAAATCAATAGACATACCTTAATTTTCGATAATTTGTGTGACAAACCAAATTAAGTGATATTTTGATGAACTGAATGGTAACACTAGTAAGAAAGATGTACTAATGCACAAATTCAAAAAAATAAAAAATAAAAAATTAGAAACTCCAGCAAGTTGTCATTTTGGTCTTCATCTATTTAAAAAAAGTGGTAAAGATTACTTGATTCCATGAAATTGAAATTGAGAAAGTGGCGCACTTATATCACTTGATATTTGAAAAACTATTATTTGACTTTCATCTATTAATAATATCTTATAATATTTTAATTTTTATATAGGAAAATATACTAACAATTCTATCCCAGTTTGGAATTCTAGTCCTGATTGTTTAAGAATAGACTCCATAAATTTTGATAATTTTAAAAACTATCACTTGACCTCCATTCATTAATAGTTTCCTGCACACTTTTTAATTAGTTTTTAAGTTTTGTATATCAAATTCAAATGAAACTCAGTACTCCTTACACAATCACATATAGATTAACACTCTATATGTACTTCTATTTTTTTACTCTAATATCCTACCATTAGGAAAAACATATTCTCAAGATTTTGGATTCAAAATATATAAAAAAGAGCACACTCAAATAAACTTTTATGAATAAGAGTTAAGGTACATAGTACTTATTCAATGATGAGTTTACAGAAAAAAAATTGTGTAAGAAAAGAAGTTCAAGAATATTTAACTTTTATGAGAAACCAAATAATGCCTAAATTATTTTAAAAAATTAAAACTATTCAGCTCATATAAATACATATTAGTAATCAACCCTTAAAAGAATCTGAACTAAATAGAAGCAATATAGTTATATTAAAATATTATTCGGATGAGTAAGAACTTTTTTTTTTGTGAAAACGAAAGAAATATTATTTAGATATTGGTAATAGAGGAATTAATATAACTCGCGGCTTAGGGATTTGACAGAAAGAAAAGTGTTTTAAGTGGGTTCAAGTGATATATTTTTAAATCACATGTGGTCTAACTAATGGTCACTTTCTCTAATATTAAGTAATGAATCTAACTGATTATATCTATTTAGCAATTTTTTAAAACAAAAATTAACAATGAAATTTTCAAGTGAACTACAAATATTTTTTGAAAACACTTTCGCTTTATTCCACTTTTAGATGTTCAAGCTCACACCATCCTTCATCATAGTTTCAAAGTAAAAGGAAAAAAATTAATTGCTATGTATGATAGCAAATTTGATTTGATAGATATGTCACGCACTGAATTTTATACATTTTGAAATGGGTTATTATAATCTTATACAATTTAAAATATGTTATTATAAATTGATTTTCAAATGAAATTGAATTATAAAACAATTATTTAGAGTTATTATTTTAGCAATTTATTAATTTCAAACTTTAGATTTTTTTCATTATTAATTTCAAACTTTAGTTTCAGTGTTCAGATTTCAAAAATCCAATTTCAAATTTATTTAGTTGGACCTAGACTATTCTATTTCTTTCATCATAAATCCTACAAAAGCAAGACACGACAAGTTGCAATAAATAGCTTTTAGTTTCTTTTCAACATTTTTAAGAGATAGAAATGAAATATAATCGAATATACAAAGCACTTCATTATTCTGCTAATAATGTTAATTATAACAATTTGTAGATTTTTTTGTTATTTTTTTTAAGTAATAACATTTGTTTCATCAATAACAGATTGAATATTCATAATTAATCATGAGTACTTTTTGAACATGTGATCCATTTTCATTTTCAATTGAGCGTTTATTCCAAGGACTTCTTCGAATAAGTTGATACTGTAAACAATATTGTTTTGCCTAGAACCAAAATGGATACATCGTTCATGTTTCTCTTTGAGATTGGATGTAGTACAAATAATATAGATGCTTATCAAAATAATCATTAATAAGTTCATTCAGTATTGATTTACGATGATGTTTGTTTGTTATTTGAAAGTTTGTACTTTATGCAGCATTGCCAAGATGAAGATAATTTAAGCAAGGGTTGTTTAACGTTGTTTCCAAGTGATCTCTCATTTACTTGTCGCTATTCGTAAGAATCACCCTTGGAGAAAGGATTAAGGTAATTCACTTATATTAGAAATTAACATAATCATATTAATAAAGTCAGATTAAAAGGAACTAACGGTAATACTATAGGAATAATTATTAAAGAATTACTCGTAATTCATATATTTTGCTTTCAATAGTTCACTAATTAGTTTTATATATGTTGCAGTGATGTCTTCTTCCATGATGTTTGGTGGAAAGTGCGTGGTAGATTTGGGATAGAAAAACTTTCCCCAAACATTACATATGAGATCATTTTTGTGATAATGTTGAGAGAAAAGTCACGTTATCATATAAGTCCTACAATCGTTGTAGCAGAGGATGAGTGGGAAGAAGATATGAGTGATAAGCCAATGGAAGAATAGATAGAAATAGTGGGTGGAAAATTTAGTGCATCATCTACACAATCTGGAGAAATTGAGTTCTCTATCAACGAAAATTTCTATTCGTGGGGGGGAGAGGTATAATCTTAAAATGTGTACATATTCGACCAAAAGAATCCATTGAATAGAGAAAATCGCATTGGATGTTAAGTAACTAATGAGATGAGAGGAGTCATTTATATATATATGAAGAGATTGTACCTTTTTGAATTAAAAGGAAAACATTTTGTAAAATGTAAGGACATAAAAGACACTTTCAAATTGTGTATTAATTGTATTTTTAGTATGGAATTCCTTCATTATATCATAATTTTGTATTTTTAACAACATAGCTTTCTTAATTCATTATTTAGCTTCTTTGTATATTTTAATTTGAGTTGAGTTTATATTTCTACATTAGTAGTTTTTTTTTTTGGGATTGTAATTCGTTTCATTTAAAAGGTTGAAATTCAAATTGTATTTTTTATCAATTTAAAATACCTAAAATGTCACTTCGGAAAAAAAAAGAGTAAATAACATAAGTTTTGTCTTATACCTGATTTTTTTAGGGAAAAAAAGAAAAGCATTAACAAATAAATCGATGGGGTTCAAGGTTGTTACCCTGTAAAGTATGGTAGGCTACTAATAAGTCAAAACTTTGCCTAATTAAAATTAAATGATTGATGGTCAATAACTAATAGTATAATATTATCTTGTTGTATTAGTGTAAATATAGTGAGTTTAAAACTAGTAAAAGATAACGCAACTACACGTTTAACCATTTACCCTACCTCATTATATTATTGATCCACCTCAAATCTCTATTACCTACAATACAAATGGGTAATAGAGCGTGGGTAAGGAAGAAGGGAAAAAGAAGATTTGAAAATGAAACCTAAAATTCTAAATTATTCAATTTGAATATCAAACCAACAAAATTGGGTTTAATTTAAAGACATCCTACTGTATAAATATTAGCAATATCATAGTTGAATATTCAACTATGATATAGAATTCTAAATTTGAAGTTATTTCTAAACTTAATTTGAAACCTAACATGAAAAAATAAACCCATTTGATTTGTTAATTTTTTAAAAAATAAGATAAAACATTCTGCAAATAGAAAATAAGTTTACAATAACTTTTTTAGATTAGACAACTCTTTTCAATTTTGGTTTTTTTAAGCTTTCATTTGAAAAAAAAAATAATGCATAAGAATCACACGACTGGTTTGGTAGTCAAACTATCATTGTTACAGTTGTGTGGGAGTCGCGTGGTTTATTGGTCCTTGGCCGGTACTTGTGGATTCAAGAATACAAGAAGAGGGACGTTGTTTGCTTCCAAAACTGCAACATCAAATGCTATTTGTGCGGTAGTGGATCAAGGTATGCAACGAGCATAAGTCTTGATGGAAGGTCCCGGTCTCAGAAGGGATGCAACGGTCCAATCTATTCAAAGAAATGGTATATTATTAGGCAACCCGGATTGTGATTAAGAGAGATAGTACCTATAAATTGCACAAACCCATTTCAAACTCCGCTCATTAATATTCAAAATAAAAATAAAATTAATCGATCCAATTTGTCAATTATCCATTAAAAAATTTCCTTCTCACACACAAATTCAATAAAAATATTTCATTCTTAAAGCTAAAAAAAGGTAATTCAAGATAGCCTTGTATTTTCTGGTCATGTTAGTAAAAATATCACTTTTAACAAAAAAAACAAAAAAACAAGGGGAGTCTTGTGTTTAGAAATGCCACTTTTGGCTTTTCATTTCTCAAAATAAAAGAATGGCTTATTGTCACATATATATTTATTAAACAAACATTTTAAACCTTTTTTCAAGAATGAGCAATGCCCTTTTGAACATTTCTTTTTCTTTTTTTTTTGAACAGTTTAATATTTTTTTACAAATAGGATGAGGCCTATTGATGGCCAGATCGCCACCAAACCACTCTAATGCTAGTTTGATCATACCCCTACCGGATGTTTGACAACAATAAAAGATTATTTCAATTGTACATGTAATTTGAATTTTTAATTTAAAATTTATAGCCATCTTTGGTTCGAATCTATTTCAAAGTCCTTGGCCACATTGTCCTCTTTGATTTAAAATTGCTTCCCTATTACTATCAACAAGCCCTTCAAATCAACCGTATAAAATTCCCAAATTATCACCATCACAAAAAATTCCAAAGATGACAGGTCTGAAAGAACTTTCTAAAGATAGTAGTATGGAGGAAAGACAGAGAAGAGAAGACGTCACGTCTCATGATTTGTTTAAAATTTGTTTTTGAAAGTTTAATTACCACTACTCGATCTTGCCACTGGGTATGACTTTATGAGGCAACCATTCTGATTGTTGAAATAGATTATTATTAAACAAACCAGGTGATGATGGTTTATGTCTGTACTGGAACTTCAATTTGTGTGAAACTTGATAACAACTGGCAGTTGAAGACCTTTGCTTCTCATTGTGGATGTAGATTTGTGCCTTACTATTGAGAGTTCGTTGGTTCTGTGATCATCTCGAGCAGCCCCATCATTTCTTCATTTAAACTTTTGAGGGAAGAAGATGTTGATGCTATTTTAGTCTTTTTCATGTATGACAGATGTATTAATAATGAAATACACGTTTAATTATTGGGGTTATTTTGTCAGAATCGTTAATTTTGTACAACCCGTTAGTTTTGCAATAAAACTCAAAATATAAGGAGTAAATTGCATATTTAGTAACCAGTCAGTTTTCTTTAACCATAAGGAGAAATTAACAATTAACCCAATAAATAGGATAGCCATTTTGGTCAATTCATTTCTTGAGTTAATCATAATAACCACAAGTGTGGTCCAAGGGTTTAAAGGCAATTTTGGAAATTTGTAGGTTTCAATTGGTAGTTTAGACAAATTTGAGGATAAAAAATCTAATTAACCGATTGTTTTTTTTTTTTTTTTGGAGAATACTAACATTTCAGATTGCAGTGGATTTCGCGAAAAAAAAATTGATAGCTCCAAACTTATAGAACGGCAAAAATTGAAAATTCAAGCTCACCCAAAAATAGAGGTAACCAAAGAAATAACACACGGATCTAATATCACTTCGACACTTGTCAGATATCGAGCCGTCAATCTGACAATCCGATAGAGCCTGAAGTCACCAATGGAAAATCTCCACGCGGCCGATGATAAAACTCCAAAGGTAAATGAAAATTTAAAAGCAAGACACAACAAGTTGCAATAAATAGCTTTTAGTTTCTTTTCAACATTTTTAAGAGATAGAAATGAAATATAATTGAATATACAAATCACTTCATTATTCTGCTAATAATGTTAATTATAACAATATGTAGATTTTTTTGTTATTTTTTTTAATGTAATACCTAGCTAACATTTGTTTCATCAATAACAGATTGAGTGTTCATAATTAATCATGAGTACTTTTTGAACATGTGATCCATTTTCATTTTCAATTTAGTGTTTATTCCAAGGACTTCTTCGAATAAGTTGATAATGTAAACAATATTGTTTTTGCCTAGAACCAAAATGGATACATCGTTCATGTTTCTCTTTGAGATTGAGTTTATATTTCTACATTAGTATTTTTTTATTTTTTTTTGGATTGTAATTTGATTAATTTAAAAGGTTGAAATTCAAATTGTATTTTTTTATCAATTTAAAATGCCTAAAATGTCACTTCGGTAAAAAAAAAAAAGTAAATAGCATAAGTTTAGTCTTATACCTGATTTTTAACTCACTAACTCACTAAGCACTGAAAGGGAAGCTTCATACGCTGCATCATGAGACCAACCCATTGCAAGGAAATTTCCTCATAAACATCAAGACCACGGGATATGCACAAAAACCAGAAACTCGGTAATCGGATTGAAATTGTCTGTTAACCAATTCTGGTTTACTAGTTAATTGGCTATTTGATTTTACCAATTTCAATTAATCCATTATTATCGATTAGTCGGTTGGGATATGTTTCCCACCGGTCGGATAACCGATTTGGTCCGATTTAAATATTTATAAATAATATTTTTATTATTTGTAATATATTTTAATTTTTATTTGAAGAATTCAGCTATTTGTTATTCAAATTTGTTAATTAACTTGTAATTTATAAATTGTAGTTAACAATATATATATATATATATATATATTCTATAATGTAATTTCAACAATGTTAATAATATATTATATTTTTAAGATACAAGTATAACAAACAACATGTTTTAATGTTTTATGAATGTAATATATAACTATTATAATTTCTATTATAGTTTACTACTATTATAAAAATTAAAGTCTATAAATAACTTAAAATAGAAACGAAAGTATATTATAAATTATATTTTGATCTTATAGTAATTTTACCATGTAAATTGGAATATAATAGTAAGAAGATAATAAATAAACATTAATATTATCCCATTGCAATGTATATTATTAAAGTTAATAACAATAACAAGTAAGTAAATAAATAAGTAAATAAAATAAGTACATTATAGTTTATAAATAATATCATGAGTCTATGAATATATGTACTTAGTACATTAGCTAAGTATATTAGTATATTTATAGGTTATAAGTAAATAATGCTATGAATCTACTAATAGCTTATAAGTAAATAATGCTATAAATATAAGTAATTAGTAGTTTAGTACATTAACAAACTATTTTCTTAACCCACACACACACTTAGATCACTTGAACTTTAGGATTTAAACCATTAAATTATGTATATATTTTAAATTTTATAGTTACAACATAGTGAATAAGTTATTAGTTTATGTTTTAACTTTTAAGGTAAATAATATCATGAATTTTTAATAGTTTATAAGTAAATAGAAATAAAAATATAAGTAATTAGTACATTAATTAAGTTTTTTTAAAAAATTTACATACACTTTCATAGGATGGATTTTATGATTTAAAATATTAAATTATATGTATATATTTTTAATTTTACATTTATAACATAGTGAATAAGTTACTAGTTTACGTTTTAACCTTAAGGAGTAAAAAAAACGGTTTTCTGGTTAACTGTCCGGAACAGGTAAAACCAAAATCAATAGAACCGGTACTCCTACCGGTTGGTTAATCAATTAAAGCAAAAAATACCAAAACCGGTACAAATCAGAACTAGTTAACCGACAGGTTGTGCACCCCTATGGCCAACCACTAGTGGTTTGGAAAAGTTTTAAGTGTAAATTACAAAAAAAAAAAAAAAAAACTCTCTTGTGACTTAATAAATTTTAAAATTATCTATTTATAGTTTAAACACCTACAAATTACATTCAAGCGATTTGGTTTCTTTTTTTTAAGATGTTTAAAAAAATTCAATAATTTTAGAAAAAGACAAAGTACAATTTACTTTAAATCAATGATAGAAAGTTATACCTATATATTGGATTAAATAAATTTACAAAAATAAGTATTTTACATTTATACTTTTGTGTGTGTTTTCAAAAAAGGTAAATGTAAGTTTTTAAACGATAAGGAGGTAACTTTAAAATTTTCAAAATCATACTAGATGTATGTTGTTTCTCTGAGTTGGGTAAAGATTTATGAATTGAGAAAAATCACTGGTTAGATTGTAGTTTTGTAGTCCTTGATACAAGTTGTTTCCCTTAGTGGGAGGTCAACAGTACTTACTGTTATTGAGAGAATTATGATTTCTCATACCACTTTATCTTATCTACCAACACACTTATGTGTAACTAGTGGGCAATCTGCGCGCCAGCGCGCTGTAATTCTATGTTATTTCCGTTTATAATTGTAATTCAGTATAATAGATATAAGTAAGATAATATTTGTTGCACAATACATGTATTAATATTTACGGTTAATATTTTTACAAACCTACCTATAACTTCACTCGCTATATATCTCTATACATATTTAAACATTTTTATAAGATATATGGTTGCCAATACTTGTACACACACTTATATATATACATATATGTATACACTATACGCACTTTCGTATATTTGCATATATTACACTTATTTTGACACTATAGATTTGTACACATTTTGCACATAATGTGCACACTACGTATATACATATACTATGTACATTCTCACACATTATAATATTTGCAAATTCATCTTACATCTACACACAGTACAATGTATATGTGTTACATACTACACATATTATACATACTTATACACACACTTATACATACTACGCATATATGTTTATACTAAACATATTTTCATATGAGTAATGATAGGGGGAGTGAAAACGTAAAGTGACTGACGTGGCAGGTATAAAAAGACAAACTTATCCCTTACCCCTTAGGGTTCACTCATCATTTGGTTAGGGTATTAGTTTGTCTTTTTATAACTGCCACGTCAGTCACTTTGAGTTTCACTCTAATTTTTCACTCCCCCTATCATCACTCTTTTCATATATTGGCACATATTTAATTATTTATTACACTATAATTTTCTACTTATTTTTCACATATTTTCGACGTTACATATAATGCATATAATATTTACATTTGCACACACTTTAAATATTTGCACATTCTTCTTACATTTTAACACATTTCATATGTGCACATATTTACACATACTTGTAGACACACTTATTCATAATGTGCATATATATATATATATACCCTAAACCCTATAATTTGTTGGTATCAGAGCCAGAGGGGGAAGTGGGCTGTAATTTGTTGTTTCATGATAAAATAAGTATATCGGCTGGAAACCAGATCTGTCAGAAGAAAAGGAGATTTCTATCTCCGTAGATCTGGTGTAAACAACGCCACGTACTTATTTTCTGTATTTAGATCTTGCAGATCTGCTAACTTGCAGGGTGAATTTGAGCTTAAACTTGGTGCCTGTTGTTTACCAACATGGATCTGAAGCCGTATTGAGATTGAAAGGTGAAAAGGATCGTGTTGAGGGTACCAGATCTGATCTGGTATGGTAACAAGTAAAAGTATGAAATTCACACTGTAATTTACTAGATCTACAAAATCTCTGTCCAGAAGCCATGAAACACCAGGTTAGATCTCATGGATCCCGACGGTGATGTGCCAACCGGAGGGATTTTACAACTGATTTATTAAAAAGCTTTTATAATCTGCTTATTTTCCTGTTCCTCTAGTTTATTGGGTTTTATTACTATGTCTATTTTTAGATCTTTTTCAAAAGGTTCTTCAAGCTCTTATTCAAACAATTCTTCAAGTAATAGTCTTCTTAAAGAAGAGATAAACCTCGAAAATATTGAACAATCAATTGACAATTGGAAAATTCCTAAAAAACCATCAAGTGAAGTTTATAAAGATAAATGGATCTTAGTATCTGATTATACTGTTAAAACAGTTGAACAAGCTATTAATTTAAATAATGACTATGAAAACATAAAATTATTGTCTAAAAAAACAATTGAAAAACATAGGCAAAAATATAATTATTTGCATTTTGGACTCGTTCAAGTTGCTGCAAAACCTCTAAATAGAGAAGGTCTAGATACATCTTTACTTCTTTGTCTTAGGGATTGTAGATTTCTGAATTTTGATGACTCTTTACTAGGCATGATTGAAACTAGTCTATGTGAAGGACCAGTTTATTTTGACTGTTTTCCAAATTTTACTGTATCTTTACAAGATAGAAACATACTTGACGCTTTAACTTTAAATGTTAAAGTTGCAAACTTTAAAGCAAAAACTGGAACACTTCCTGTTACAATCTTATTTAGAATTCAGTACAAAGCTATGAATTCTGCTTTCAATACAGGAGCAGTGAGTGCTTCAAGAAAAGGAGAAACGGTTATGTTCCAAACAGACCTAGCTAAATCTAGGTTGTCAATCCCAAGAAGTATCAAATGGAGTCAAGTAACTTTGCCTGAAAATTGGTATTTGCCAGAAGCAAACCCACCTGTACCAGTCCAAAATACAGCGGTGTCAAGTATCAAACAATTTCCTAGTGGAGGTGTCCATATCACATTTGATAGGACCCAAAGCCTTAGGATAACAGGAAATATTAGTAGCCAAGATTCTAGGAGGTCTTTTGAAGCCCAATCTTCTAGACAACCAGCAAGAGTTTCAACATCTTCGGTTGATACACGTATCCATGGTTTAGATAATTCATCTAGAATACCACAAGCTAGATATACAGTAGAATCTCAAGCAGACTCGCCTGAACAAAGTGAAAGCAATAGCCTTCCTAGATCACCTACATATTCTACTATGACAGATAATGTAGGAGAATTAAGGATGCTCAAACAGGACTTCATAATAGATAAAGAAATACTTAGAAAAGAATTTCATAGTGAAGAAAACCGAGAAAAAAGAAAATGATTTTTTGAAAACTATAAAGATAAAAATAAAAAAGAAATTCAAGAAAAATATTATGATTTCCTGAAAATAAATGAGTTGCATTTGGCATTTTTTGCATGGTTTGAACATTATGCAACTAACAATTGTATAGATTATCCTTTTTCAAATGAAAAAGAGATCTGTGTTACAAAGACTTGGCAGGTTATTGATGGTGAGGCAGTAAGATCAGAACTTCCTCCATCATCATCATTTACTACCTCATACAAGACAGTGGAAATCAAAGCAATTCCTTTCAAACAAAAGGAAGCAAAAGATACAAGTCCAATAAATGCGAGAGATATTCAGAGCATTTATGAGCAAAATAACTACACTAACAAATATCTTCAAGCTATTGGAGAACATCTCCTTACCAAGCCTATCCAAACAGTATCTACATCTTCATATATATCAAACACTTTTCCAAATAAACCTCTCTTTAAACCACATGAAATACCTTCCAAGATAGCTAATCAGTTAGCAAACAGACCCCTAACCGAGTTAGAAAAAAGAATAGCAAAGATTGAAGAAACCTTTACTACCCCAAAATCAAAAAAAGGATCAATTGACCCTGCTTCAGCATCTGCTTCGATAAACCAAGCTATGTGTGTCTTGGACAGAAAAGAAGTATCTGAAAATGAGCAATCGCAATCAGAATCTCCAGTGGCAGAAATTGCTAAACTTAGATTCGGTGATAAACAATTGTCAAATTGGAAAAGGCCTCAAAAGTTGTACTATCCCAGGGCAACATACCCAGATATGGTATTGGAAGAACGACCTAACATCCTCCAAAACAGCTACAATGCCAACAATATCTATGAGTGGAACATAGATGGACAGACGGAGTATAGTATGATGACTATTCTCCAACAAATGACAATGGTGGCAACATCATACAGAACATCTCAGGCTTGTACAGACCAGTTGGCTGCACACATTTTAGTTGCTGGTTTTACAGGGCAATTAAAAGGATGGTGGGATGAACATCTCACTGAAGATGATAAACAAAACATTATGCATTCAGTCAAAACTGATGATCAAGGGGAGCCGATTCTGCAAGACGGTGATACCATTTTTAATGCCGTATCTACTTTAATATTTACAATTGCCAAAACTTTTATTGGTGATCCAGGTATTTTCAGAGACAGATCATCAGAATTACTGAACAATCTGAAATGCAAAAACCTATCAGATTTTCGATGGTACAAAGATACATTTTTCACCAGAATATATGCCAGACCTGATGGCAACCAAGCCTATTGGAAGGAGAAATTTCTAGATGGCCTTCCAAAATCTTTGCGAGATATGGTTCAAGAAGAACTCAGAAACACATATAATGGAGTAGTCCCATATGAACAAATTACATATGGACAACTGACGACACAAATCCAGCAGGTTGCCTTGCGAATCTGCAGGCAAGATAAAATGCTCCGGCAACTGGCAAAAGACAGGGCACAAAGGAGGAAGGATCTTGGTTCTTTCTGTGAACAGTTTGGACTTCCCAGCTGTAATCAAACTCAGAAACCCAAACATCATAAACACATATCCAAACCCAAATATGCCAAACATTTCTCCAAACGAAGAATCCCGTATAGACAACCAAAACCTTTACCACAACCAACCAATCCACAACATAAACCTTATCAACCTCCTAGATTAGCTTTACCCAATATCATTTGTCACAAATGCCATAAATCGGGACATATAGCAAAATATTGCCGTCTCAGAAGAAGAATTCAGAATTTAGAGATAGATGACAACATCCTAAATCAGATATCAAATCTTCTTGCTGAAACAGAGGATGAAGAATCAGGATACAGCGAAGACAATCATATCAACCAGATGGAAGATGATGATATAAACAGTTCCTCTTCCGGCGATGATTCACACCCAGAAGGACCAATTATCAATGTTCTAACCAAAGAACAAGATTTGCTATTAGAAATGATTGATAATCTGGAAGACCCAGAACAGAGAAAATATTATCTTAGCCAGTTCAAAAAAGCAGCCAGTGATCAACCATCTACTTCTAAATTCAGAAGTGACCATCCTGCAAACCACCCGAAGGTACTCAACACCTATAATCTTACAAATATCTTGAACAAATTTCCTCAAAAATCTTCCAAACAGATAACAGTACACGATTTGGAAGCTGAAGTTGTAAAACTCAAAATGGAAGTTAGAGAGATTAAAGCTCGGCAGGAGCTTGATCAATTGGTTTTGCAAAACTTAACAGAGCAGTTAGCACAAACTAATAAGGGTGAAGCCAAGGAGGAAGAAGTAGAAGTTGAACAATTCCTCGAACCCTTAAACTCTGAAACTCCAAAAATCTTATCTGCCATCACTTTCAGGAGACATGATGTTCGGATTAAATTGGTGGTACAAAATAATTTTGTATTAGAAACAGCAGTATTATGGGATACAGGAACTGATCTTAGCTGCATTGATGAAGGTATTATTCCGTCAAAATTCTTTGAGAAAACTAAAGAAGGACTCCGTTCAGCAAATGGGTCTAGACTCAACATATCCTATAAACTTACAGATGTTGAGGTAATGTTTTCTTCAGCAACAGTTAAGGTATCATTCCTATTGGCAAAAAATCTTACTCATCCAGTTATTTTGGGGACGGATTTTATTATACAACTGATGCCTTATTTGACAACATTTGAAGGAATTTTGCCACAAAATTTGGGAAAAAATGTTCTTCTTCCTTTTACCAGGCCTCCGGTATACAAAGAGTTGAATCCTTTGTCTAACAAAATCAAACAGATTAATTTCTTGAAGGAAGAAATTGAGTACAAAAGGATTGAAACACAGTTGTCTCAACCTCTTATTCAAAACAAGGTCAAGATCTTGCAAGAGAAAATTGAGCAACAAGTTTGTGCTGAAATACCAACTGCTTTTTGGAAAAGGAAGCAACATACGGTTTATCTTCCCTATGAAAAGGATTTCAAGGAGATAAACATTCCAACAAAAGCTAGGCCAATTCAGATGAATCAAGAGCTTCTGGAGCACTGTAAGTCAGAGATTAATGATCTTCTGAAAAAACATATTATCAGGCCTAGTCAATCCCCATGGAGTTGCCCAGCATTTTATGTCAACAAAAGTTCAGAAATTGAAAGAGGAGTGCCAAGACTGGTAATAAACTATAAAGCTTTAAACGAAGCTCTTCAATGGATCAGGTATCCAATTCCAAATAAAAGAGATCTTTTGCAAAGGCTTAATACAGCAAAGGTATTCTCTAAATTTGACATGAAATCTGGATTTTAGCAAATCCAGATTAACCCAGCTGACAGGTACAAAACAGCTTTTACAGTACCATTTGGACATTATGAATGGAACGTTATGCCTTTTGGCTTAAAAAATGCTCCATCAGAATTTCAAAGGATTATGAATGACATTTTTAATCCTTACTCAAGTTTTACTATTGTTTATATAGATGATGTCTTAGTTTTTTCTAACAACATAGATCAACATTTTAAACATCTTAACATCTTCTTACAAGCTGTTAAAGAAAATGGTCTAGTCGTATCAAAAAAGAAGATTAGTCTATTCCAGACTAGGATTCGATTTTTAGGTCATTATATCCATCTCGGAACAATCATTCCTATAGAAAGATCTATCCAGTTTGCAGACAGATTTCCTGACCAAATTCTAGAAAAACAGCAACTACAAAGATTTCTAGGATGTTTGAATTATATAGCTGATTTTATTCCTGAATTAGCTAATATCATTAAACCTTTGCATGACAGGTTGAAAAAGTCACCACCACCATGGACTGATGTCCATACAGAGGCGGTAAGAAGGGTAAAAGCCCAAGTCAAGGCCTTGCCTTGTTTGATTTTGCCAAACCCAAGTCTTCCAAAGATCATTGAAACTGATGCATCTGATCTGGGTTATGGTGGAGTACTAAAACAAGTACAAGACAACAAAGAAAGAATTGTTGCCTTTACTTCTAAACACTGGAATAGTGCTCAGCAAAACTATTCTACAATCAAAAAAGAAATGTTAGCTATTGTTTTATGTATTTCAAAATTTCAATCTGATCTGCTTAACCAGAAATTTCTTGTTAGAGTAGATTGTAAATCTGCAAAAGACATTTTTAAAAAAGATGTTAAAAATCTTGCTTCTAAACAAATTTTTGCTAGATGGCAGGCTATATTATCCGTTTTTGACTTTGATATTGATTATATTAAAGGGGAAACAAATTCTTTGCCTGACTTTTTGACTCGTGAATTCTTGCAGGGTAGATAATATGCCGCCAAGAAAGAAGAAGGAAGAAGAACCACCTCCAATGCCCAAACGCATTGTTCAAACCCTCCAAACCCAACAAATTGAAGCTTCGTCTTCAAAACAAACCTCTGCACAAATACCAGCAGGCAAACAACCTCAAGACTATGCTTTGAGCCCAATTCAGCTAGAAGCCATAAAAACAGAAACCTCAAAATTACCCATTTCTATTATTAACCCAAAACTCTGGGCCGAAATGGTAGAAGAGGATGAAGAGGCTGAATTAGAAACCATCCAAAAATGGGCTGCATCAGCTGGGTTTCAACTTGTGAAATCTCCTCAAACTTCAGTAGTGGCTTCAAGCCCTACTATTTTAAAAAATCCCCAAACTTCAGTAGTGGTTCCTCGCCCTACTAATTTGCAAAAATCTCAAACTTCAGTAGTGGTTGCTAACCCTACTAATTATTCAAATATGGTAGCTTCAAGCTCCATAAATCAAATTTCTACTCAAACAAATGTTTTTAGAAAACCATCTACAAATCATGAGTATTTCAAAAATCAAAACTTTGTTTTGGTGTGTCAAACAGAACCAGATCTTTTTGTCAACAACCCTGGCGAAGTTGCAGAGAAAATGTTGCCAAAATCCATCAATTTTATTCCTCCCACACCAAATGCAACCCAACAATTTTATGAGTTTATCCTTATAGATACCAAATCTATTGCTCTTAAGCAATATATTGACCAGAAGGATAGGAATTTGATCACACATTCAACGGCCCAAATCTTAAAAATTCTAAAGCCTTCTGATTGGGGAACCAATCCAAATAATCCCAGAAATTTTTCCCAAGCCTTTTCTCCTCCAGGATATACATACTGGGATTACCGACAAGCATGGTTTAATACCTTTTCTATACAAAATAAAATAAATAAACATTCCTGGTTCTTTTACTTCAAACGAGGAACCAGATATGATTTTCCAATCTGGTTTGTTCAATGGTGGAATTGTTTTGGACCAAACCCACAAATTTTACCAGCCGATGTTCAGCTAGGTTTAAAAAATTTTTCAGACAGATTTACAAGCACAGAAGTACATGTACCAAAATTACTGCACTTCTATTCAATCTTTTCATTGTCATGGATTTATGCTTGGAAATTTGAATTTTCTAAACAGGAAGCCACATTCCCTCCACAATTAATTCGACAAGGATATACAAAATGGTGGAAGGAATTTGATATTACATGCATTCATCCAAAAAAGATTGACGAATGGTTCCAGAAGAACCCACAATATTTGCCCATAACTGATCCAATGACATGCCAATTTCTCCAACAAAAGTCACTTACGGCTTCAAAATTAGCATCTATTTCGAACAAGGAAGATTATGTGAAGCAGCTTGAAAACTTGTTAGCCCAATTTAAACAGGCTAGCACGTCAAAGGAAGATAAGCCCAGTACATCCAATATTGAGCCAACGACAACAAGTCCATCAGACGAAGAAAACTTGTTAGTTGAACAAGACCAAAATGAAGACGACTGTTATGGTATATTTTCTCAAATACCATAAAAGGAAGACTTTGACTATAACTACCTTGTCTGAAATAGTATAGTCAAAATTTAAAAAAAAAAAAAAAAAAAACGAAAATCTTTTATAAATACCCACACTAGCAGCAAACAAGGGCACACTTTGGAAACTACTCTCAAAGCCTTGCAAATTTCCCCGTAGCAAACTTTCTTCCATTTTCTCTCTAGTTTTCTTTCTTTCCTTTCCATTCTCTTCTCTTTTCATTCTCTTTCATTTTCTTTCCATCTTTTCTTTCTTTTATGCTTGCTTAAGCTTTGAAACCTAAGCTTGGAATACCTTTGCTTGGATCCTTTGCTTAGAACAATTTGGAGTTAGATTAAGGACCAAAACTTGTGTAAGGACCTTAATCTTATGAACTTGTTGTAATTTCTTTTATGTATTTTTATTATGAATACTAATTTCATATTTTGTGTTCATATCTTGTTTGTTTTGATCTAACTTTCTAACTTCTAACTTTTAATTTTATGTTCTTTACTTTCTTCTTTTAATTTCAGTCATTTAATTTTATGCAATCTAACTGATCTAATTCAGTAGCAGTCCGTCTGCGACCCACTTTCCTTTCTGTAATTTATTCCTCTCCCCGGGGCTAAAAGAATTCAGAATTTAGAGATAGATGACAACATCCTAAATCAGATATCAAATCTTCTTGCTGAAACAGAGGATGAAGAATCAGGATACAGCGAAGACAATCATATATATATATATATATATATACACTATACATACTTCAACACATTTTACACATATTTCTCACACATATTAACACGTACTTCACACATTTTTACACACTATACATATTTATATATACTACACATATTTTCACACACTATATATTTTTACACGCTACATATATTAATACACACTACACACAATTTCACAAACTCGACATATTTATACATACTACACATATTTTCACATGCTATATATTTATGCACATTTTCCACAATATAAATATTTACACATAATACACATTTTTTGAAACACTATATTTGTACACATACACACATATTTTCATATGCTACATATATTTATACATAATTCATACATTTTAATACACTATGCATATGAACACATAAACACATACTGAATATATTTTCACACACTATACATGTTTACACATAGTACACATACTTTACTCACTACATATACATATACATATTACACATATTTCTCATACACTATATATTTACACATATCCACACGAATAATACACATTTTCACACACTGTACATTTTTATACATACTACACATATTTGTGTACACTACATATTTACACATATTATACGTATTTTCACAAACTATACATATTTGCACATAATTTATACATTTTCACATACTGTACATATTTACACATACTACAAATATTTTCAACCGCTGTAATAATTTATACATACTATAGATTTTTTTCATATACATATATCTACGCATATTACATACATTTTCAAATAATATACATATTTATAAAAACTTCAAACATTTTCTCACACTATACATATTTAACGTATTTTTACACATTACACCAATTTATATATATTACCTATATTTTCACACATTAATTATATTTATATATATACACATTTTTACAAATACTTCACACGTTTTCAAACACTGTATATTTACACATAGTACACATATCTTCACACATTATACATATTTATGCATACTACATATATTTTCACATACTATACATGTATGCACACATTTCATAGACGATATGTATTTACACATGCTACATATATTTTCACATACTATAAATATTTATACACGCTATATATATATTTATACATAGTATATATTTTTTCATAAACATATATCTACACATATTACACACATTTTCAAATATTTACATATTTATAAAAACTTCAAACATTTTCTCACATTGTACATATTTAACGTATTTTCACACATTACACCTGTTTATATATATTACCGATATTTTCACACATTATTTATATTTATATATATATACACATTTTCAACCACTATACGTTTTTACAAATACTTCACACGCTTTCAAACACTACATATTTACATATAGTTTCAAACACTACATTTTTACAAATACTTCACACGTTTACATACACTATATATATATTTACACATATTACACACATTTTCACACACTATACATTTGTACACACAGCATATTTATTTACACATGCTACATACATTTTCACACACTATATACATTTACAAACACTATATATATTTACACACTTTTTTACACACTACATATTTACACATATTTAATGCGTTTTGAAATAGTATACATATTTACACATAGTACTGATATTTTCATACATTATACATATTTATACATACTACATATTTTCACACACTATACATATTTAGATATATAAACATATTTTCACACACTACTTATATTCACACATACTACACATATATTCGCACACTATATATTTACACATATTATACACATTTTCACACACTATATATTCTTACACACACACACACACACTATATATATATATTTACACATATTGCACACATTTCTATGCACAGTACATATTTCCACACACTATATATATTTACACATATTACACGTATTTTCACACACTATACATATTGAAACACACTATATATATTTACATATAGTACACATTATACATTTTTACACATACAACACACTTTTGTGCACATTACATCATTACCCATACTACATACATTTCCACACACAATACATATTTAGAAATACTTCACACATTTTCACACATTTGCAAACATTTGCATATTTTTCCTTTCCACTTATTTATTCCTTCCAAATTCTATTTATATAAAAGCTCTATATATTAATTCACTTCCTATTATTATTCTAATTATATTATTATATTATACTATTTGAATTGTAATTAATACTTTAAGTATTATTTTGAATCCCCTATTATTTTAATACATTTCTTTATCACTTATATATTCTTTCTTAAGTTTATTTATATCAAAACTCTATATATTAATTCAATTTTGAGAAATTTTCTAATAATATTATTATTATATTATGTATAGTGTGTGAAAATGTATATAGTATGTGTAAAATTTATAGTGTGTGAAAATGTATATAGCATGTGTACAATTTATAGTGTGTGAAAATGTATATAGTATGTGTAAAATGTATAGTGTGTGAAAATGTAAGTAGTAAGTGCAAATATATATAATGTGTAAAAAAGCGTGTAGTATGTGTAAATATGTATATTGTCAAAAAAGTGTAAAATATGTGTAAATATGAATTGTATGTGAAAATATGTATAATATGTATTTATATAGTGTTCAAAAATATAAATAGTATGTATAAATATGTATAATTGGTGAAAAAGTGTAAATGTGTATAGTGTGGAAAAATGTGTATAGTATATAGAAAAAAGTGTATAGTGTTTGCTTTATTATCATGATCTGCTAAATAAATGTTTTGATGAAAATTTACCTGCAATTAATGTTGGCAAAAGTATCAAAAATTCAATTATTCCAAAACTTTCTGAATCAGGTACAAATTTATCCGACACACTATTAATTAGTCTGGTGCTTCTTACTAACAGAGGTTGCACTAGGCAAACTTTGTTGTGATTACTGATTTCTTCCATTTCCATGTTGATGCAACCATCATTTAGTCCATGCTGTAACAATGTGGCAGGAAGGCCAGAGATAGTTGGGCTGCCGCGCTTTATATTTGATCAGTCAATGGGAGGAGCAATTCCCCTTAAAGCTCTACTGAAGGATCCGGATGAATGGGACGGCATAATTCTTGTTGCCCCAATATGTAAAGTTATATACTCTAAACCTTCTTGCTCAATCACTTGCAACTTAACAAGATCTTCTTCAGTAATTATACTCTTGGACTAATTTCTGAGGGCCAATCTAAAGTTTCAACTCCTGCAAATACATGCGCATCTTTCATCCGTATCTGCTCGTATAACTAGTACGATAAAATTAAGCTTTTTTATGTAAGTTTAGTTGTTTATTGTTATAACACAATCTAAGAACGCCATAGTTCAGTTTTTTTGAAGGGAAAAATAATTCCATCTTGTAAGCAGGTCTTCTCCTCCCCCTTATTATTGATGTGTTTCTGGAACCTAAAGGATATGCAATGCTAAAAGTAGAAGCCATGCTTCATCAGATGGCAATAATAACAGTGAGGAAGCTATTCCTTTATGTTTTCTCAATCTTCTCATAAAAAAAAACAGCTCCTTACATTCAATTTCCCTCCTCCCCTCCTACCATCCACGGGTTCTACTTTGGTTCTACTTTGCGCAACGCGCATACTTAATCCTAGTATATATATATATAGATGTATGATTGACATTTTATCAAAAAGTCGCTACGTCTTTCCTTGAACAACGTTGGCTAGCTTAAGCATATCGCGCGGTCATAAGTCTTCTCACTTGCGACTCCACGTCACCTCAACAACTCATATTGTAGGCAAAATGCAATTTCCAGACATTTGCCCTCTTCTTTCCTCATAAATTCCAAACAGTGTACAATGGATTTCTTAGACGACATAGGTCAAGATAATATATATTATTTTTTTCACTAATTAATTAATAGTCACAAGAGCAATTTTTTAATATTAATTCTTCGTTATTAATTTGAAAATATCATTTTCTACAAAAGTAAATTTAGAATAGAATCAATTTAGTTTTGATTATTTTTAACATTCTTCATGTCAAATTCATATGCTTTCACACGCTAAATCATATACAAATAACATATAATATTATGAATGCATGTATACATGATGAGTAAGTGTAGATTTGGATCATAACAATTGTATAAAATAAAAAATAACGATGTCACCAAATCTTTTTTTAATTTATTTGACATCGTTCTTTTTTTTCGTTTGTGATACAGATTATTTGTAAGCTTCTCATATACCATTTTAGCACTTAATCCAAATTAAAATTAGAGTTCATAAAATTATTTAATATCTAGTTATGAATAAAAGCTTTAAAAAGGTTAAAAAAAACTGTGATTGGTAAATATATATTAATTTAGTTTTTGGTGCATTTCATAATCTGCAATTCTAATGGAAATTTGAACTAAATTCTAATGGGGATTAAATTGCGAGGTGAGATCTTCTGTTCAAGATTATCTCTATCTTATCATGTGAAAGATTAAACTACATCGTAAGGTTCACTCATTCCTTGGTTAGGGTCTAATAATTGTAAAGTGATTTTAGTGATATTTATGCTTTTAGTCCTTAGTTTTAGTTAAACTACGCCGTTTTGGACATTAGATAGAATAGGACAAAGATAATTTTGGACAAAGTATCTGATCTCTTAAATTGCTACATTAGAGTGTCTTAGATAATAAAACTTAAGACACATTTAAGGACCCAATTGAAAATGTAATTTTTAAATCCATTAAGGCTATTGTGTAATTTTGTTTAGGACCCAATTGAAATTAGTTTTAAATATGAGAGAATGCAATAGAATAATTAAGCTTTCTATGTTTAAATCTTTTGAGGCTATTCTATACATTCCTTTAGGGATTCAATTGAAAATAGTATTAAATTTAAACGGCTGAATTAGAAGTTTTATACTAATGTAAATCCCCCTCAAATTAGAATAATTAAGTTAATTTAATTAATACTATGCAGGTTTCATATAAAATCTTATGAGAGCATATTAATGTAGTAGATCCCACAAAAAGCTTGAAATTAAGAGCTCTCCATTTAAAACCAAAATCTTCACCCCTAGTCAAGCTAAATGTTTGTTAAGAATGATTAATTAGTGTAAAATTTCTATAATAGATTGTAAATTAACTTAATGGAAATATAGTTTAATAATTTTGTTTACTTTTCAAATGTTGTCAACTTCGCAATGCTAATTTATTATCATATATGCATATTATCATAGATCGATAAATATATTTTTCGTGAATTACAAAAAAAAAAAAACAAAGAATATGAAATCTTGTAACTAATTTATTGAATAAATAAAAATGATAAAGAAACCACTATTAGTGATATGAAAAGATCATAATAATTTGGAAACCACCACAAATCTTATAATTTTTTTTTTTAATTTTCAAATATATTTGTATATCATGGAAACAAGGGAAAAGGTTGAAGAGAAAAAGCGAAAAAAATAAACAAAATATGTTAAGTAGAAATGTGTCTATATCTCATTAAATATTGGAAGTGGGATCATTGAATTTAGCGAAATGTGATTTCATAGGACAATTTTGAGGTCCCTCTCCTTCACCTTCATAGAAAGGTCTATCTCGTGAATTATTAGAGCCAACTCATGAAATGTGTATTGTCACTGTTTTCTCCGCGTGATTCCGTCCTTTTTGTTCATTTTTCGCCATTGGAATGGTCGTCTTTTCAGTATAGCTCTCTAGGAAAATTAAGGGCTCTTTCTCCAACATCATTTATTGCGTTGCTTGTGACTAGTTCTGTCGGCAACATTTCCCATTTTTTCAAAATTTGGTAGAGCAAAATTGAGATCGCAAATAGGGCAGTATTCTTCTCAAATTCAAATATCATTTTACTTATAAATTAAATTAGGGATGAGATCTTCTCTCTAAATATATCTTCCACTTGATCTGTTAAAAATTTAAAACAACAATATTTCTCTAAAATCAGAATTAAATTAATGTTGTATAGTTCATTCAGGTTTAGATTAGAGCAAAATAATTAATTTTATTGATATTTATTTTTTTATTCCCTAATTTTAATAAAACCATGCCATTTTAAAACATTGGATAAAATAATACAAGATAACATTGGACATAACATACAATCTTATTAAATTATTGGTAAATTATTTGAATTGTCTTTCAATTTTGAGGACTTATTGGTTTTAATTTTTTTTAAAAATTGTTTTGATTTTTGGAATTGCGATTTCATTTCTAATGGTCATTTAATAAGTTTTCGTGAAATAAAAATTCAATTTCAATAACCATACAATATACATATGTCCAATTCTACTTATTTTAATGTTATTTGTTCGTCATATGTATGACAAATGGTTGTACAAATTGGATTTTAAATGACCGAAAAATAGACAAAAGATGATTCAAAAATTGTATAGCAATATCTATGAGGAATGAAAATAGAAATTTTTGAAAATTAAAGAAGAAATATTCAAAATGAACTACAAAATTGAGGAAGGGTTGAAATCATTTTTAGATTCAGATATCGATAATTTGTCACTAAATATTTAAAAATTTCTTGCAAAACAATTAAGTGAAGAGTCTTTTTCCGAAACTTTTCCATTTAACTTCTTTAAATAACTCAGAAAGGCTTTCCTTTTCTTTATTTTTTTTTGTTAAACTCGAAAAGATATATATATATATATATCTCCAAAAACCAAAATTTCAACTATGATGCAATTGAATTTGTTCAACATGGTTTTTGAACCCAAGTCTAAGCTTTAGTTTTCATAAAACATAAAAACCACAATAATTCATATTCATGGCTGGATTTTGGAGGTTAATTCCCATCAAATCCTTTTACATTTATCAGTTTGTCACCTAAATTATCAAAGCTTAAATCCCAACTCAATCTGTCCATTTTAAATGCTTCTTGAATTTTTTGTAACAAAGCAAATGCTTCTTGAATTTTTCAGAGCCATAACTCATTAATGTTATTTTTGATTAATCAAAGCAAATGATGTACATATTGTGAATTTTCAACCACAAAAATGTTTGTGAATTTTCTTTTCTCTAATTAACTCACTCGGCATTGGATGGGAAGCTTCATACGCTGCATCATTGCCAAGCCCTTGCAAGGAAATTTCTTCTCTTAAAAATCATGACCAACCACAGATGGTTTGGAAAATTTTCGAAGGTGAATTACAAAAGAAAACTCACATGTGGCCTAAGAAAATTTTAAATTATCTCTTTATAGTTTAAACACCTACAAATTACATTCCCGTGATTTGATTTTAAAAAAAATTGTTTAAAATAATTCAATAATTTAATTTTTGTTAAAAAAAGAAAATGCAATTTACTTTAAATCAATGATATAAAGTTATAACTATGTATTGGAGTAGATAAATTTACAAAAATAAATATTTTAAATCTATATTTTTGTATCTTTTCAAAAAAACCAAACCACAGGAAATTAAAATACAAGTTTTTACATGATAACTAGGTAATTTGAAAGATTTTAAAATCATAGGGAGGTTTCTTGTAATTTACCAAATTTTAAATTATCTCCTATATTCTAAAAATTTACAACTTGTGATTTGGTTCTATTTTGAAAAAAAAGGTTGATGATTTTGGGAGGGGAACTAACAATAAAAAGTTATATTTACATATTGAAGCGAATAGATCTATAAAAACAACTATATCAAATATATATAATTTTTGTATTTTAAAAAAAATCAAAGCAAAAGGAATTAAAATGTGAGTTTTTAAATTATAAGGAAGTGATTTGAAAATTATCAAAGCCACAAGGAGTTTTTTTTTTTTTATAATTTGTCCTTAAATATATGACATTAAAGTAAAATAACAAATAATCAAGTAATATCACAATGCAAGTAAAGCGAACTTATATATATGGGATATGAATTTTTTTTTTAAATGAAAGTAAATATTTTAACAACACTAAACCAATCAACCTTAAAATTTAGTATAATCCCAAATAATAATAATAATAATAATAATAATGTCAAGAACCATCAATATACAGATAAAGAAACTAAAATGGTGGTCAAGAAAATTGGCTGATTTGACTGTGCGGTCAACTCATGAAAATGAAATGAAAGCTCATCTTTTATCTTTAGAAGCTTTTCTGAATTATTGAGACTAATTCTTTCTTTTCGTTCACTTCAACTTCCCTGAAATTCTCTCTTTCATCAGCTTTGGAGTTGTTTCCATACCCTTCCTTTCATTCAGTGATCTTAATCAGTACAAACTTTTTACAAAAACCATAAATTGTTTTTTTTTGAACTATCCATAATAATCCTTTCTTTCCAGAAAGTTGCTTGCGTTTCACTTGATCATCTATCCTTACCTCTCAATTCTCAAGGAAGTGGTAAAAGGTACACTTCTTTATAACTTGTTTGTCTGCATAATTCTTTACTTTATAGATTACTTTATAATTTGTAGTTAGTGGTTTTGGTTTTGTAAATCACCTCTTGATTTCTCATCTTCTTCAGGTAATTGAAATGGCTGAAATTGTGGCAACAATTGTTGGATTTGTGGGTGCTTCAACTCAAATCAAAGAATATGTGGTCACCCCATTAAAAAATCAATTCAGTTATCTATTTTGCAATGACAAGTTGATCCAAAATCTAAACGAACAAGTTCAGAGGCTGGATAATAGTAGAGCCTTTTTGCAACTACAAGTTGATGCAGCAAGTAAAAATCTTGAAGTTATTCTTCCTGGCGTTCTGGAGTCGCTCAAAAGAGCGGAGAAGATCAAGAAAGATTCAGAGAACCTTGTTGGTGCTGTACCAGAAGATCAAAATGGTGCCGTACCAGAAGATCAAAATGGTACTTGCCTCAATGGAAAGTGCCCAAAACCGAAGTTGCGTTATTGTCAAAGCCGACAAGCCACGAAATTGACTGCAGCTGTTGTTGAACTTCTGGAAAAGTTGGAAAAATTTTCGACGGCCTATCCTCCTCCTCCGATGGATACAGAAGGAATCCCACCCCCGTCTGGCACTCATGAGTTTCAATCTCGGAAGGAAAAAGAGGAAGAAATCATGGCCTGCTTGAAGAATGACACAATCTTTATGATTGGTGTTTGTGGGATGGGCGGAGTTGGTAAGACCACAATGGCCGAGAAAATACAGAGAAGGGCAAGGGAAGAGAAAATATTTGATGAAATTGTTAAGGCAGTCGTCAGTCAACCGGCAGATCTGGGGAAAATTCAAAAAGAAATTGCAGAAGGTTTGGGTCTTGTCCTGGCACAGGAGACTCTATCAATTCGTGCAGGGCTACTGCGTACCAGACTTAGCACAAAAAAGGTTCTTATAGTGTTGGATGATGTTTGGAAAACGTTGAATCTTGAGGACATTGGAATCCCTTCCCACAGAGGATGCAAAATCATCTTAACAACTCGGAATCGTCATGTTTGCAACCAGATGGATGCAACAAAGATTTTATCATTGGACGGCTTACCTGAACAGGAAGCTTGGGTTCTTTTCAGACAAAAGGCCGGTGACAAAATGTGATTGAACCTGGATTGCTAATAGGGTGGCAAAAGATTGTGCCAAGAGAATCGACAAAGGCTCTGCCTGCTCGCGCGTTGCACTGTTGGTAGGCGCATTGAAAACGCAAACCGCATAAAGCAATTTGGGAGGATGCGCTTTACTAATTGGGGACTGCCCCGCACCAGCAAAATTCCAGGATTCTTAGAAGGTGTGTATCAAACCTTTGCCAGCTTAAGTTACAAATGCGCGAGAAAGGTAATTGTTGAAGCCAGGTATCTCTTTCTCATTTGCTGTTTGTTTCCTGAAGATTCTCGAATTTATCTCAAAACCTTGGTTGACTATGGAATAGGCTTAGGCATATTTTCCAACATAGGAAATCTCAGAGAAGCCAGAAACAGAGTATGTGGATTAGTTGATACTCTAAAAAGTCGTTTCTTGCTGATGGATGCTACTGATGATTATGGTCCAGGAGTGAAATTGCATGATGTTGTTCGCGACATGGCCATATGGATTTCATCTCAAGGTACTGAAATTGCACTTGCAAAACATGTATTATTCAAGGTAAGTGACGACATTGGGTTAAGTGAGTGGCCCATAAAAGATTCTTGTGAGAATTACACTTCCATCTCACTCACCTTGGGGAAATCTATGGTTATTCCAAAAGAATGCATGAATTGCCCCAGATTGGAAGCCTTACTTGTGGATTGCAACCGTGGTCGAACGCAAAAGCTACCAGACACGTTTTTTAATAGGATGCGTTGTCTCAGATTGTTGAATATTTCTTATTGTATTGTGCCGTCATCATCGTTAAGCTTGTTAACACAACTTCGAGTATTGCGCCTGTATAATTGTGGTTTGAAGATGATATCCTTCATTGGTGAGTTGGTGAATCTAGAAATCCTCATTTTATGTGATTCAGACATTGTTGAGTTGCCAGATGAGATGGGAGCACTTACAAAGCTGAAGTTATTGGATTTGAATTATTGTGGTAATCTGAAGAAAATCGCACCGGGTGTTATATCAAGACTAGTTCAATTGGAAGAGCTTCGACTTGATGGATGTCCAATTGAATGGGAGGGGGAGGGTGAAGAAAAAGGGAAGGAGAGAAGCAATGCAAGTGTTGTTGAGGTATTTTCCTTGAGGAATTTGAGGGCTTTAGAGATTTGGATTAAAGATCCGCAAGTATTCCCCCAAGACCGAGGCGGCCAATTGGGGCAGGAGCTGACAAGCTATCATGTAATAATCGGCAAATCTGTTCCTCTCCGATATACTAATCAGAAACGTATGAGCATTAATGTTGATGAGATGAGAAAGTGTTTTGTAAATTCAATGTGTGTATTATTAATGGGTGCCGAACATCTATATTTAAGAGGCAAGGGTTCAAAAGACATAATAGGGGTGTTAAAGAGGCAAGGATTTCAAAATGTAAAGCGGCTTGATCTATCAGGAATGGATGATTTGGAGGAAATTTGTGATGGCCCTCCAACACTCGGATCCTTCTCTAAGCTAGAACAAATAAGGTTTTACGACTTGCCTGGGCTCATGTATTTGTGGAAATGTTCGAATGAAAAGCTCTGCCTGCCCAACTTGAAAAAGATAGACATATCTGGTTGTGAGAAATTGAAATGGGTATTTCCACTATCAATAGCTGAAAGTTTATGCCAACTTGAAACAATTTTGATACGAAATTGTCCAAATATGGAAGAGGTGTTCTTCAAGGATGAAATTAGCCAGGGATCATCAGAAGAAGATGGCGGTGATGATAGTGATCATATGAACATCAAATTCCCCAAATTGAAAAAGATACGGATATCTGATTGTGAGAAATTGAAATGGGTATTTCCACTATCAATAGCTGAAAGTTTATGCCAACTTGAAACAATTTTGATACGAAATTGTCCAAATATGGAAGAGGTGTTCTTCAAGGGATCATCAGAAGAAGAAGGCGGTGATGATAGTGATCATATGAACATCAAATTCCCCAAATTGAATAAGATGATCCTTTTGGAACTGCCAAAACTCTCTGCATTGTGCAAAGCTGTTGATGTATTTGAGTTTCCCGAAATAACAACACTGAGCATTAGTAATGTGTCATGGAACCTCAAAATGTTAGATTCTCGGCGGCCAGATCTTGCCAACAAAGAGGTGCGTGATTTTATTATTTCTTTCTTTTTGTCTAATATATCTCTATTCTACTTATGAAAGTTTCTATTAAAGATGCATTTGGTTTGGATTTATTATTATTATTATTATTATTATTAAAGATGATATAACTTTTAATTAATTATATTAAGGATATAAAGATAATTTTAATATTTAATGTATTTACTAAAATACTTTAACTACCCTTAATTTAATCTTATCTTATCTTTGCGCACCTATTAAACAGAGTTAAAAATTTCCAATTGGATGACCATTTCTTATGCAACCATTGATATTGCCAATGTTGTTGTCATAATTTACACTAATACAAAATTAAAGAGAAGAAATATATTTTTAAACTTATTCAAAGTTGATATAGATTTTAACGGTTGTTATTAATATTTTGGCTTTCCAATTTCTTTAACAAAATTTTGTTTGAATCTGATATTTTGGTTTTATATGATAATGAAATGAGAATCACGCTTTTTGACATATATTAGGGTAGCTATGTATTTTGTTAAATAGATTAAATAACTAAATAATTTTTATACCCTTAATAATAATTACTTCAAAGTTATACTCTCTTTAATAATAATAGTAATGTTAGACGCACCATTAATAGAAAATTTTCCTTTAACTTATATGTTCTTAAAATGGTTGAATGCCACAAAATTTAAAAACAACAAATAAAACTATTTACACTGGACACCTTACCTTTTTTGCATTCACAAAGTTTTTTTCTCCATTTAATTACACTAATTAATGACTAAGCTCCTAATAATTCTCTTTAACTTGCCCTTCATAACTATATCTCAACTTGAGGTCACTTTTATTTTGTTTAAAGACATCCTCTAGTGATTTTGTTGCTCTTGAATATCAAGTGTGGACTACGTGTTGCCATGATTTGGATACGACAAAGGATCCTCTATATTGTTGCCTGTATCAATTCCTGTATCAAATAATAAAAACAAGACACGTAGTTAATTATAAAATAATATATTAAATTCTGTCAAATTAGTCAATGTTAATGTAAGACACATGCTTTGTGTTTATAGTTTGATACATGAAGTGATACATACAGTAATATAGAGTATTCAGTGTCTTTGGATACTCGGAATTGATGCTTTATTTTTATTTTATGCTATTGGCTAACAGGTCCCACATATTGACTCAAAAGGTTTGAGGATGAGCCAAATTGACGTCTTCACTGGGACTTTCAATATATTGAGCATTAGTGATTGTTCTGAATTGAGGACTTTGTTTCCTCTGATGCCTTCAAAAGTCTTATCATCTCAAAGAGTTAAGTGTAAGCAATTGCTTGATATTAGAAGAAATTGTTGAAAGCAAAAGGATAAAGATCAAAAAGTTCTAAACCTTCCTCAGCTCGAGTCCCTAGAACTTCAGAATTACCAAAAATTCGCTGCTTTTGCAACTTCAAGATACATTAGAATTGCGGTCACTAAAAGAGATTATTATTAGGAATTGTCCCTTGATGGAGACATTTGCTGTGGAGTTCATGCAGCACTAGAATGCCAAATTCAAGGCCCAAATTTTTTCTTTTCCAAAGAGGTTTGGATTCTTTTCCTAATATTATTTTATGCTTTCTAATAATTATAACTGCTCTTTTAAATGTTCATATATAGAAGGACTTTTCTAATAAAAGTTAATAAAAAAAAAGAGTTACCTTAATTGAAATTTTTATATAAAAAATGAAAAAAGGATAATTACACACACAATATTATGATCTATATATATAAGACAAAACTTCGTTAAACTTGAGTTGTACTTTCAACTAATCATTTAGATTATACATTCAAAACTACTTGAATTATGATTTTCTTTTTATTAATTTATGTAGGTTACTTGTCCCAATTTGTGCAATTGGAGGCTCAATGGAATCAAAACTGCAAGTGTGATATTTAGTCAGGAGTTTCATATAAGTGAACTAAAAGAATTGGAAGTTAAAGACTGTCATGATTTTAAAAGTGTGGTTGGAAAAGGAGAATGATGATTCAATCCCAAGGCGTTTATAGCAAAGAGGTATGGATTTTATTTTCCTATTTTTTTAAAACTAAAAATACTCTTTTTAAATCTCATTAGAGACTTGGCTCATATAGTTGGATTAGTAATGATATGTAGAGTGAAATTGTATAGTGAAATGAGATGGTGAATGATGTGGCATGTATAATAAGACAGAATCGTCCCTTATTTTAGGATGAATTACATCTACCTCCCTTTAGATAAAGTCATATTACGAATCGATCCCTATAGTTTAGCCATATTACGGTTATCCCCTTGGCTTAAAATTTGTTAATGAATAGAATGAAATTACCATAGAGCGCTAACTTATGATTTTGAAAACTAAATAAAAAAGAATCCAATCACTTTATTCACTTAAAATTTAAAAAAAAATGAAAAGAATGAAAGTAATTCTAATTTAATCTTGTGAAAGATGTTAATGATATTTTTGACCAATCTTTTAAATATATTAGTTTATATTTAATATGGTGAAAATTCAAGTGAAAAGAACATAAATAACTAAAATAAAAAGAATCCAATCACTTTATTCACTTAAAATTAAAAAAAAAAGAAAAGAACCAAAGTTAATTCTACTTTAATCGTGTGAAAGATGTTAATGATATTTTTGACCAATTTTTAATTATATTAGTTTATATTTAATATGGTGAAAATTCAAAGTGAAAAGAACATAAAATAGTTATTTACTTAAATAAAAAAATTAAATTAATTCTCATTTAATTTAATTATAGCAACTTAAGTATCATATTAAAAACTAATATTTTGTAACATCATATTTACATTTTTAACATTAATTGAAAGCACCTTCTCTAACGTCATAAAAATTTGGGAAGTTCACCCTATAATTATTAATCTATAACTATTAAAAGCATAAATATTACAAAATGAAAATCTAACAATTATTAAGCCCTAACCAAATGTGAGTAAACTCATGACATGATTTTAATCATAAGTTTTGGTGAAATCACGTCGTTAAAACCACAAAGTAGGTTTCACTCACATGTTGTGTTAGGATTAATAATTGTATATTTTGATTTTGATGATGTTTTGTACTTTTAATCACTGGTTGTGATTTTGGTGATATTTTGATTTGTGATTTTAGTTTGTAATTTTGAATGATATTTTAATTTTGTTTCATGACAAACAATTAAAGATCTGAATTAATTATATTGTATAAGTGGAGTGTATGATTAATAGGGTGAAAATTTTTTTATAAAAAATTACATGTACTAAATAATTGAATGTCTGATAAAAGGTTCATCAGATAATCGACAAACTTTGAACTTTTTATTTATAATCAACTAAGACAAATTTCTTTCGTAGTTTGATTGCCAATTTAGTATTCCATATCATTGGAGTTTCTAAAATCGCCATAATTATTTTTTTGTACTGTCTACATTACTCTTATGCATAAATGATTACCAACGGTAACTTGTATGTGTAAATGACAAAGAGTAAAAACAAGTAAAATAAGAGTGGATCAGTGATTGAATTTTTGTCAATATACAACAAGAACAACTATACTTCATCCCAATATATGGAGCTATATATATGGAGCATACTTCGTTATTTACACATGTTTTTTATTTATAATAGAAATTTGGTACGTTGCACGGTGTTGTTATGTAATAAGTTATTTTAAAAGAAAAGGTAGTACAATATGTGAGACAATAACTAAATTGAAGAAAAAATAAATAAAATAATAAATACGTTGAAAATTAAAATGTAATTACTAAATTGAACAACAATTATTAAAAGATAGTTTGTATTAATAATATAATTTTTCTTGATTTTTTATCTTTTTCTGTAATGTACTTTCTTCCTTTCTTTTTCTTTCTTGACGGGTTTGATGTTCTCTTAAAATTCTGAAGTATCTTGTTGTCGTTTTCATCTATAATATGAACTTTATTGCAGTTTAGAAGTTATCTTCCTTGCTACTCTTTTTGTAATTGTTTTGTTGACTTTTGCTCCCTTTATTGATGTCTTGAATTGAATTTTTGAACTTCACAATTATTGACTGAATTTCATTCTATTTACCATGGTAACTATATGTATAAATGAAAAGAGCCAAAAAAAAGTAAAACAAGAGTGATCCGTGACGAAATTTTTGTCAATATAAACAAGAACAACTACTTCTTCATTCTATATATATATATAGTATATATATATATATCATACTTTGTTATCTACACATATTTATTTATATTTACATATATAGTATTTTTTTATCTTTTTTTTTTTTCAATTCCTTTTACGAACTCTCCCTTTCTCTTTTAATTCTAGTTAATAGTTTTCTACTTTCTACAGACCAATTAGGGTAATTTAAAAGTCTCTTATGTATATGGCCAAAATTATGTTAAAACATGTTTCTCTCATTTTCTAATGCATTAGAGTTACTTTCACTTTTTTTCCAATGCATTCATTACTTATTTTATTTAATATAGTATGTTCACATATCCATCTCAACATACTCATTTCTGCTAGCCTCATTTTTTGTTCATTCTCATGTTAGTCGCCTTGCATTTTGATCTATAAAGTATCCTTGGGGTTTTATGATTGCTTTATAAATTTTTCTTTCAATTATAGGCGATACTTTACGAATTACATAGTATAGATGATGGAGTCTCTATTTGTTTCACTTAATTGAATCCTATAAATTCTAGGTAAATATAGAATCACAAAGTATAGATTGCTTGGTCAACATATGAAATACAATAAATGTAAACATAATATATATTGATCTTATGGACAAAGCCTTAATTATTGTAAGAGAACTCACAAAACTTCTTTAGACCTCAACCCACACCACTATAGGACTATTGGAGTAGTACTTTTATTCTTTCTAGATTATCACTTGTTATTACACATTGAAGATCGATGAATAGCTATAGAGAATTGATGAACAATTAATGGTTGCATACCTCCAATAATATAGTTTCTTATATGTCTTACTCTTATCAAACTAATGAATACACAAACTAATTTATGCAGGTTAATTGCTCCAAATTAAAAAATTTGGTGCTCGATGGCCTCAAATTTGTTAGTCTCATATTCAGTCATGAAATTCCAAGTGGGTCCCTAAGTGCACTTGAAACATTGGAAAGTTCGAAGTTGTCACAGTTTGAAAAGCTTGTTTTCTCCATGCTTATTTTGGAGAAAATTACAATCTTAAAGATCTAGTGGTAAGGGATGTTCGATGTTGGAAGTTGTTTTGCAAAGGAGGAAGTTGATGATGGAAGTTGGGAGAAGAAGAATATAAAGGAATCAAAATTTGAAAAAATAGAACTTTCAGAGTTGCCAAAACTGCATAGTTTCTATCTGGGTCTCGAATCTTTTCCCTTGCCAAAATGGGTACAGATTAATGGAATAAAAGATCCTAAATTCGCATCACGAGTTTTCTTCAAGAGAGAGGTATCACTTCAACTTACTTCACATATATACACACACTAATTAAGTTGTTGTCATGATTTATAACAAATAGTTTTGACTTTTGATTGATAGAGTAATTTTTAATTTGATAAAAGGAATTTTGTTTTGTTGAAAATTTGTCATAAGAAAGGAAATATTTTGAGGGTATTTAAATTGATGGGTTTGTTTTGATAGGAATTGTTTAGAAATTTTTTTAAATGAAACTTTATAATTCAAAATTAAATTAATATTTTATGGGGTTTATTTTGGTAGAAAATTACATTTAGAGAAATGTTTAATATTAAATTTTATATTTTGTTAATAAATAAAATATAAAAAGCCATAGTAGCAAAACAAATTATTTGTTATCATTGTTTCTTGTTATTGAAAATTTTTATAAAATTAATTGACAAACCAGCAAACTACATTGGATTTGTGTGGGAAAAAATACCAAGTCAAGGGTTAAATCAATAGACATTCCTTAATTTTTGATAATTTGTGTGACAAACCAATTAAGTGATGAACTGAATGGTAACACTAGTAAGTCAAATGTACTAGATGCAAAATTCAAAAAATAATATAAAAATTAGAAACTCCAGCAAGTTGTATTTTGGGTCTTCATTTCATCTATTTAAAAAAAGTGGTAAAGATTACTTGATTCCATGAAATTGAAATGAGAAAGTGGCACTTATAGCACTGATATTTGAAAAATATTATTTGACTTTCATCTATTAATTCTATCTTATTAATATTTTAATTTTTATATAGGAAAATTACTAACAATTCTATCCCAATTTGGAAATTCTGGTCTTGATTGTTTAAGAATAGACTCCATAAATTTTGATAATTTTTAAAAACTATCACTTGACTTCCATGTCATTAATAGTTTCCTGCACACTTTTTATTTAGTTTTTAAGTATTTGTATATCAAGTTCAAATGAACTCAATATCCTTACACAATCAATATAGATTAACACCTATTCTATATGTTTTCTATTTTTTACTCTAATATCCTACCATTATGAAAAAAATATTCTCAAGATTTTGGATTCAAAATATATAAAAATGAGTAAAGCTCAAATAAACTTTTATGAAATAAGAGTTTATAAATAAGAGTTAAGGTACATAGTACTTATTCAAGTGGATGAAGTTTACGGAAAAACAATTGTGTAAGAAAAGAAGTTCAAGAATATTTAACTTCTATGAGAAACCAAATAATGCATAAATTATTTAAAAAAATTAAATCTATTTAGCTCATATAAAATACATATTAGTAATCAACCGCTTAAAAGAATATGAACTAAAGTAGAAGCAATATAGTTATATTAAAATATTATATCGGATGAGTAAGAACTTTTTTTTTTGTTGAAAACGGAATGAAATATTATTTCGATATTGGTAATAGAGGAACTAATATAACTCTCGCGACTTAGGGATTTGACTGAAAGACAGTGTTTTAAGTGGGTTCAGTGATATATTTTTAAATCACCATGGGGTCTAATAGGGTAATATATGGAACACTTTCTCTAATATTAATTAATGGATCTAACTGATTATATCTATTAGCAATATTGTTAAAAACAAAAATTAACAATGAAATTTTCAAGTGAACTACAAATATTTTTGCAAACACTTTTGCTTTATTCCACTTTTAGATTTCAAGCTCACACATCGCTTCACATAGTTTCAAAATAAAGGGGGAAAAAATTCATTGCTATGTATGATAGCAAATTTGATTTGATAGATATGTCACGCACTGAATTTTATACATGTGTTTGAAATGGGTTATTATAATCTTATACAATATTAAAATATGTTATTATAAATTGGTTTTCAAATGAAATTGAATTATAAAACAATTATTTAGTTTTATTATTTTAGCAATTTAATAATTTCAAACTTTAGATTTTTTAATTATTAATTTCAAACTTTAGTTTCAGTGTTCAGATTGTGCAAAATCCATTTCAAAATTTTATTTAGTGGACCTAGACTATTCTATTTCTTTCATCATAAATCCTACAAAAGCAAGACACAACAAGTTGCAATAAATAGCTTTTAATTTCTTTTCAACATTTTTAAGAGATAGAAATGAAATATAATTGAATATACAAAGCACTTCATTATTCTGCTAATAATGTTAATTATAACAATCTGTAGATTTTTTTTGTTATTTTTTTTATGTAATACCTAGCTAACATTTGTTTCATCAATAACACATTGAGTGTTCATAATTAATCATGAGTACTTTTTGAACATGTGATCCATTTTCATTTTCAATTGAGTGTTTATTCCAAGGACTTTTTCGAATAAGTTGATACTGTAAACAATATTGTTTTGCCTAGAACCAAAATGGATGCATCGTTCATGTTTCTCTTTGAGATTGGATGTAGTACAAATAATGTAGATGCTTATTAAAATAATCATTAATAAGTTCATCCAGTGTTGATTTACGACGATGTTTGTTTGTTATTTTAAAGTTTGTACTTTTTGCAGCATTGCCAAGATGAAGATAATTTAAGCAAGGGTTGTTTCACGTTGTTTCCAAGTGATCTCTCATTTACTTGTGTGGAGAAATCACCTTTCTTGGTGAAAGGATTAAGGTAATTCACTGATATTAGAAATTAACATAATCAAATTAATAAATTCAGATTAAAAGGAACTAATGGCATTACTATAGGAATTATTATTAAAGAATTAATTAAAGAATTACTCGTAATTCATATATTTTGCTTTCAATAGTTCACTAATTAGTTTTATATATGTTGCAGTGATGTCTTCTTCCATGATGGCTGGGGGGAAGTGCGTGGTAGATTTGGGATAGAAAAACTTTCCGCAAACATTGTATATGAGATCATTTTTGTGATAATGTTGAGAGAAAAGTTATTTGATGGACATAAGCTTGAAATTGTTGTAGCAGAGGATGAGCAGGAAGAAGATATGAGTGATAAGCCAATGGAAGAATGGATAGAAATAGTGGCTGGAGAATATAGTGCATCATCTATACAATCTGGAGAAATTGAGTTCTCTATCACCAAAAGTAACATTTGGTTGGAAGGTATAATCTTAAAATGTGTACATATTCGACCAAAAGAACCTATTGCATAGAGAAAATTGCATTGGATGTTAAGTAACTAATGAGATGAGAGCAGTCATTTATATATATGAAGAGATTGTCCCTGTTTGAATTAAAATGAATACATTTTGTAAATTGTAAGGACATAAAAGACACTTTCAAATTGTGTATTAATTGTATTTTCAGTATGGAATTCCTTCATTATATCATAATTTTGTATTTTTAACAACATAGCTTTCTTAATTCATTATTTAGCTTCTTTATATATTTTAATTTGAGTTGAGTTTATATTTCTACATTAGTATTTTTTTTTTGGGATTGTAATTCGATTCATTTAAAAAGTTGAAATTAAATTGTATTTTTAAGCGTGCTCAATGATTAAACAAAGTATCTATGCACTTGATAAACCATTAGCATCATAATAACATAAAGAAAAAGTATAAATCAATTGCCCTTAATAATATCTTATTATCCTTTCTCCTCCACCTTTTTGTCCATTTGTAAGAGCATACATATTTACTTTACGAGTATCAATTATTGGAGGGATCCATTTTATAAACTTTAGTGACTTTTTTCTTTGATCCTTATATAAAACAGTCAAAAACTATTCCCAATTTTATGCATATGTTTAAGTATTGGGGAATTTGATTTTTGTGAACATTTTGATTTCTTCAAAAATACTTCTTTGGATCTCATTTGGGCACTTCTCATTCCCACTGAAAAAAATACTCATTTCTTGCTCTCCAAATACCCTACATAATAATTTTCCACATGAATTTAATTTTTCTTTCTTTTACAAATGTGTTCCACCAACAGTTTTGGAGAGTTATCAAAGAAGAGTTACTCATGATTATTTCCCTAAATTTACCAAAGTGTGACCATATTTCTTTTTCCATTATGCAATGGATGAAAATGTGATGGATGGTCTCCGGGACCATAAGACAACACATACATTTTAAGGGCCCATGAAACCCCAATATATTTAAAGATTTCCCAATTAGGAGTCTTCTCATTAAAAGTTTGATCATAAAAAAAAATCTTAATTGGGATGTTTTGGTCCCATAATTGGTGTGTAAAAGGAAGAGGTTGTTCCCTATGGTTCCTCACTTCTTCAAATGCAAACTTAAAATTAAAATCTTCTCATTTCAAGAATGTTCACACCATTCTGTCTGGGCCATTAAGTCTTGGTTGTTTATTTCATTAGCCACTTCTATTGGATAGTTTGTTTTTAGGAACTCGAAGTTTCACGCTCTATCTTTGATGTATTGTAATGTCTGTCTTACTGTCTTATACTACTTCTAATCTCTATTTTCTTAGTTTTGCCTTGTTTTTGAGTGTTTATTAGGTAATTAAGTGCTTTTTGCCTTCGTTTTGCCTTGTTTTACAATATGGAGAGTTTAAAGTGATAAAATGGCTTATTTGGAGGTAATTTTGACCAAAAAATCAACAAAAAGTCAATAAATCAAAAGAGAATGAACCCTAAACCCTAGAGTTGACCAAGAAAAGAGCTCAATTACGAAAGGACGCGTGGTAGTGAACTTTGGTGAAGTTGAGTAAATGTTAAGATTAAAGTGAGACTATTAAGTAACATGTACTAGTGCACAAACTCAAAAAAAAAAAAAAACTATGCAAGTTGTCATTTTAGTCTTCATCTATTTAAAAATTAGTAAAGATTACTTCACTCCATGATATTGAAATTGAGAAAGTGGCACCTATATCACATGAGATTTGAAAGAATATTATTTGACTTCATCTATTAATAATATCTTATAATATTTTAATTTTTATCTAAGAAAATATACTAACAATTCTATCTTAATTTGTAATTTTAATCCTGATTGTTTAAGAATATACTCCATAAAATTTGATAATTTAAAAAACTATCACTTGACCTCCATTCATTAATAGTTTTCTGCAAACTTTTTAATTTTTGTATATCAAATTTAAGTAGAATTCAATACTCCTTACACAATCACATATAGATTAATACTCTATATGTACATCTATTTTTTACTCTAATAAGTAACCTACAATTGTGAAAATTTTTGTTTTCTCAAGATTTTGATATCCCTTTTGACCAACACCATAACCCAAAAAGACACATAAGGCGGACCGGGGAGACAATTTACTACGCTCAACATGTGGTCAAAGAACAAAGCAAGTACAACCAAAGACGAACGAGGAATAATCAGGTGAATGACCATACAACTTTTCAAATGTGGACAAACCTGAATTATGAGATATTGGAATTCTGTAGATCACATGAGTAGCAATACCCAAAACACACTAGGAACCTCGACTGACAACATGAACGAACGAGCTGTTTCAACAAGACGACGATGTTTCCTCTCAGCAACACCATTTTGTTGAGGAGTGTCTGTACACGAGGTTTGATGGATAGTCCCATCAAAAGCAAGTAACTGAGAAAAATCGTTAAAAGTGTATTCACCCCCCAAATCACACCGAAAATATTTAATGATAGATGAGTGTTGGGTTTTCACAAGAGCTCTAAAGTTACGGAATATGGTAAGGAAATCAGACCTGCGTTTCATAAGATTAAACTAAGTATAACGCGTGAAATCATCAATAAAAGAAACATAATATCTGGATCTCCTGGTGGATACAGGAGAGGGTCCCCACACATCAGAATGCACAAGATCAAATGGCGCAATTGAAAAAGAAATAATTTTATTAAAAGGCAAGGCTGAAAATTTAACCAGTTTACAACCACTACAATCAGAAATATCATGACTGTCCAAATGACCTAAAACTCCTGTAGACACCAAAAACTTTAAACGAGACTCAGAAACATGACCTAAACGAGAATGCCAAAGATAAAAATCAGAAGACAAACGACTCATACAAAAAGACGACAAATCCACACTAGAGGTAGCAACATCTGATATTTTTAGCTCATCCAAAACATAGAGTCCTCCTTCCCTATGGCCTATCTCAATCACCTTCTGAGACAACAGGTCCTGAACGAAACAATTGGTAGGGGTAAAAAAAACGAAGAGGCCAGAATCACACAATGGACCAACAGATGCAAGATTTAAAGTTAGACTAGGAATATGGTATACATTTGAAAGAGATAAACGAGATGTGTGAACAGAGCCAATTCCTGCCAATGGCATTGGATTACCATCGGCAGTCATGACAGACAAAGATGGAACAGAATTAACAGACACAAAAGAATCAATATCAAGAGATATATGATGAGAAGCACCTGAGTCTAATATCCATTTGAGAGAGGATTTACCGGAATTATCGGACAAGGGCAAACCTTTATGAGAGAAGGCGGACATGGCATGAGGCTGTGAAGCAAGAAACTGCTTAAACTGCTCCATCATATGTGGATCCAAGGACGGGGCAACAACTGCATTACTGGGCTGAGGTGGGCGATACGTCCATGGAGCAGTCTGTGGCGGGCGTTGTTGTTGAGGTGGTCGTTGTCGCTGCTGTTGTTTTCCTTTACTCAACAATTTTGAACACTGAACCTTCCAATGACCCTTCTGTTTGCAGAAAGTACATTCATCCTAAGAGACCTTAGTAGCTGGTCTGTTTTGGTTACTAGGCAGAGACTGTTGTGGAACAGCAAAGACGGATGGAGGTGTAGGTGGGACAGACCATGTGTCTGCTTTAGACTTAAGCCAAATCTTAATTAAACCTTTTCATATTTAATTCTGAGAGTTTTCTGAGTCTAACGTTAATTATCTAAACTAATTAAAGCTTGATCACCTTTAATAAGTTTAGGTAGAGCCAATTAATCCCTTGTTAAGTCACTGAATTTAATAAGTAAGATTAATTAGTGGCGAAGCTACTGTCTCGGTAGACGGAAATAATCGGTTAATAAATTGTTGCATGTTGATCATGATATGATTTGCTAGAGTTAGGTTCTTCTACTGCTTAATGCTTTCGTAACATTGAATTTAGTGTTCGGCTGATTCCGGCCGGGTTATGTTATGAATAGGGAAGTAATTGATTAAGCCGATACTTGTCAATTATCGAACAATTAAGGAAGAATTGGGTTATGTCAGAGCTGATTCTCGGTAATCTATAACTAACTAGTTAATATGAAATTGTTATTCTTGCGTCGATGAACAATGAACAATTGATTAGTGTGGACTTGCTTATTTGCCGGATCATTCTTTTTAATTAATTAATTCTGAATTTTGCTATTTATCAATTTTTGCGTTTAATTCCTTTTAATTATTCAGTTTTATTCATAAATTGACTTGTGGTGACGATTTGCAAATTAACTAATTTGGAAGATATTGTTGTTCTCTGTGGGAACGATCTCACTCCTCTATACTATTTTACAGTGTTAGGAGCGAATTAATTTTGGTAGAATAACGACAACACCAAGTTTGCAAACCTTTGCCACTCGTTTTGTGAATAGGCAGAAAGTAAAAGTAGTAGCTACAAAGGCTTCTATGCATTTCATAGATAAAATAGCACTTCCCAAGGATGTGACTCTTTATACCGACGATGATGAATGTTCTACGTGGAAAAAGATTGGAGATAAATGTTCAGCATATTGAAATCCGTAGATGGGCAAATATTATGGTAATTGCACCTTTATCCGCAAACACACTTGGGAAGGTAAATGTTGGGGTTTCTCTTTAAGACTATGATTGACTTAATTTCAGGCTTTGCATTTTTAAATGTGTGATCTTGTTGCTTGGCTACTATATGTATGTGCTATCAGTGGCGGAACCATAATCAAAATTAAGGGTGCTATATATAATTAGTATAAAATAATTTTTTTCATTAAATAAATATATATAACTAATAAAGTATCAATTAATTGACAATCATAATAATAAATATATATATACCACCTACTAATAAAATACTTATTTATTAATATTTAAACATAAAACAAATGTGTCATATAAATCTACAATTGTTATAAATATTAAAAAAATTATTTATTTTATTCTTATCCTCCATGTATACTAAAATTGTCATAAAAAAATTAACAGAATACATTTAATTTATTATTTCAATATGTTCAAATTTTTAATTTTGACAAAATAGACAAAAACAATTCAAATTTAGCTCATGACTTATAGATTTCTCAACTTGAACATTTTATTTGATTGTCTATTTTTCTAAATTTAGTGGACAATTTTAATTTTTTTTATAAGAAGTCAAACTATCAAAATCAAATTAAATTTTAACTTCCTTATTTTATGATAAACCTATCAACTACATTCTCTTTCCTAAATCTTATCCTTTCAATCAATTATAAACTAATCCCTAAAAACTCAATTACAGTTTTGTCTCTACCACCTCTAGTTACCTACCACCATCAAATACTATGATTCAAATGTATAAATATCTTATGTTTTTATTGTATTTTTCACTATGATTCAAGATTACCGGTGCTAAAACAGTGGGGATAAGAGCAACAGGGGGCTGCCGCACCTGACTCGCCGCCCCCCCCCCCCCCCTCCCACCCTTTTGATCCGCCACTGTGTGCTATGTTGCTTAAAAACACTGAAACTTGTAAAACAGAATCTGTTTAGCAAATGTCTCAAGTCCCTGCATGCAATTTGATACTAGTAGTCAAAATTCTAAAAACCTTTTAGGGCTCATTTGGTTAGAAGGAAACTAAAGTTGAATAGGAATGTGATTCTTAGGATTTTAATTCTGATTCAGGGTTCTTTTTACTTTTCCAGAATGAAAACAAATGCCGGAATTTAATATTCAAGAAAATTATTTCTTTTCGAATTTGAAACAAACATCATAATCTTATCATTAGGAAAAAATTATTTTCCTAACTTAGAATCCTTGCCAACCAAACGAGCTGTTTATGGGGATAAAATTAATGAGTAGGGATAAGAACCAGAACTCATCAGTATTATTTTGTAGCCATATTTATAATTTTCTTTTCAAGAGTTTTGTTTTATGTGATGAGAAGTTGGGAAAATAGTTTTCCTTAAAATTCTCATTGGTTGAATTCTATAAATATCTGATAGAAAGACTCCCTTTTCAAAAACATTTGCATGTGTACGGCCATGTTTACAGAACTTGGAAAGAACTAGGGAACTTCCATCATGTCATAAGCACGCTTAATTTTAACCATCTTCTCAGATGCATGTTAACAAGCTTTGTGAACTTAGATTACTGTACTGATTTACGCAATGATTTTTTTATTTGGTTTGAAGCGTATGCACTGCTTTCTTAAAAGTACACATAACCCAATTTAATTACTTGTTAAGTAGTTAAACATGGCCCTGAAATCCTGGCTGCATTGCAGATTGCTGGTGGATTGTGTGATAACTTGCTTACCTGTATAGTGCGAGCATGGGACTATAGTAAGCCATTATTTGTTGCACCAGCTATGAATACGTTGATGTGGAACAACCCGTTTACAGAAAGACATCTTATGTTAATTGATGACCTTTGCGTCAATCTTATCCCACCTGTAACCAAAAGGCTAGCTTGTGGAGATTATGGAAATGGTGCAGTGGCTGAACCTTCTCTCATCTACTCAACTGTATGACTCTTCTTGGAATCACGGGGACAGGAAAGCAATAATAATTAGGATTTTCTTCTAAATCATTTGAACTGTGACTATTGCTCGACTTATACTGTAGAAATCTTTTTGATTTATCAAACATGTTTTGGATGTAAACTTTGTGTAATTGTTAATCATGTGCTTCAGATATTGCAAATTGCATTAGGCTTAAATACTTCATCTTTCACGAGCCTACTGTTATTGTTTTTATTTTCATTAGAATTATGAGATGTTAAAACTCGGATTTGTGATTCATCAATTCCTACAATCTTCAATTCTGTTTGATACAGACTGAAAAAAATTTTGCAGTTTGCATGAGAAAATTCTTCGAGCTGAACTTGTGAGTCATGGTCATTTAATTTTGTGGCAGATAAAACAGAGAACCGATAAAGCGATAACGCAATAATCGTCTGTCAAATATGGTTTTGTCAATCTAAACATTGATATTGCATTCCATGGGATGTAATCCCCTAACCTGCCAAGTCTTCAATGTCACTTTTGTCAGTTTTTTGCTTCAACTGAAGTTATATTTCAGTGAAGCCAAAATTCTGACTTTTAGCACCTTAATTTCAGCTCTCAACCCAAGAACTGAAAATTTGCTGCTCTTTGTTTGACACTGAGTTTGCCATTCCCATAATTCCATACTTCAAATTTATATTATATACTGAGTTTTCTAGGCTTTTATGTCAGTGTGAAGTTGAGAATTGCTGATAAATTGGCATCAGCAACTGTTCAATTATGCTGTGGAGGGGAGTTCATAAGATAGTAGCTAGAGGAACATAGGGGACAGTGCTGGAGCAAATGTTTAGGACTGTTTCCAGCTTTAACACCAAAGGAATCTGTAATTAGCAAGTAGCAAAACCCATGATTTTTCATTGATTCATCATTCTTCATGGTTACAAGGACTATGGATATTGAACTCAACTTTGAGTTAAAAAACACCCTTTTTCTTATTCTACTTTGTTCACCTATGTGTCAAGTTGTGATGGACAAATCTGGGCTATTAGTTAACTTGCATAATCTGCATTTCTTAAGGGATTTCACATTTTCTGATAATTTGCATAATGTAATCAATTTTTACGATGATTTTATTTGTTTTTCTATATAAAGACTCGAAATCATACAAGAGAATAGAGAGATCCTAAATCACACAAGGGAAAAATGGAGGAATGCACATAATTTTTAGTTTCACTTAATAGCACTTTTTGTCCTTGTCCATATGAATTCATTTGCGTGCTTCACTGCCTATTCATGATCAGTTAGTTTAACTGGCATACGATGAACTAATATTGAAGGATAAATTGAAGATTTAAGTTTCGAAATAAAAAATTTAATAGTTGGGAACTTGAATTATAATCATACTTGTTACTTCTCTTTTTTTTTTTTTTTTTTTTTTTTGAGTTTGTTTTTTATTCAAAAATGTAATGTTTCTAATATAATCGTATACTCGTTTATAAGTTTAACAAACTGATGGGAATTTTGAAAATGCAAACAGTGAATAGCATAATAATCAGCAGAAAAAAGTCTAATGAAAAACAAACCAAAGCCATGGTAAGTTGGTAACTGTTGTTCAAAGATAATCGCAAAACAAAAATGTAGAAACATTAACAAACTGTGTCGATATTAAATGCAAGAAAGAACAAAGATGTTTTGAAGAACTTATTCAATCTTAGTCAAAAAGGCCAAGACCAAAATCTCCATCTTCTTTCTCCTCTTCAACAGGTTCTTTCTTTTCTTCCTTGGTGGCAGCAGTAGGCCCAGAGTCTGGAGCTGCAACAGTTATTGCAACAGCAAACTTGCTTGGATCCTGCAATGTGTTCCATTCCCAGAATGATGGGATCATAGGTTAGAATGAAAAACAAAAAGTTCAGAAATTATTGCCTTTGAATTATTAGATGAAAGAGTATATTCCCATTTGAAAAGAATTTTATCTTAGCCTCATTATTTTACAAAACAACAATCAATGTTTGCATATTAAACGAGTATAATAAATATAATTGTACAACAATATTAAAAAATAGTAATAACACGTATTACTAAAAATTATTAATGATCTTAATATTAAAAAATACTACATTTTTATGAAAAATGCAAAAAAAAAAAAGAAATATTAGATTAGATAATTTAGGCTAAAATAGTACACTACATAATTTAGGGTTTGTTTGATAAGTGAATTTAAGTCTGAAAAAGAATTAATGCATACCTGGACCAAATAAGTTTGTTTGATAATTAAAAATTGAATGTCTTAATAAATTAAGTGCATCTTAAAAGGCAGACAAAATTTTTCTTTGATTTTAAGCAATAAAAATTATCTTATCGCTTAATTTCACAACACCTTCATAATTCACCCTACCATAATTATTCATAATATCTCTATAATATATCATAATTATTCATAATATCTATTATTCCTACAATCTCATTTTTCTTATTCCTTTTATAATCTAAAATTTTTATTCAATATACTTTCTTTTTTCATTCAATATTCTAATATTTTTATTTAATATATATTTCATCTATATTTTAATATTTTTATTCAATACATTTGATTCAATAAAGATTTTTTTATATATATTTTAGAATATGATTAATCTTTTCTACCTTCTCTTTTTTTTAAATAAAATTTTAAAAATTTTAAGAGTTTTATTTTTAAATTTTTTTAAAAATAACATCTAATATAGTAGAACACAATGAATATGAAGATGTTACAAATATATACATTTCTATGATAATATTTTATTTTCAAAATTATTAAATTTTGTAATTTTATTTTGTTACAAAAATTTATTTTTTATAATAATTTTAATTAGTTGTTTAAGAAATAATATATTGCACATTTATTGAGAAAATAAATAATTAAAAGATTAAATTGTACTATTTGAATCATTAAGCTATCAAATCATTATATGTATAAAACAAGTTTAATTATTTCAACATTAAGATTCAGACATTTAAAACTGATTGTTTGATTGCTTAAAATTCATATACTTAATAAATTTAGATTTCAGACTTCAGATTTAATACTTCAGTTTTTATATTTCAGTTTTATCAAATAGGCCATAAAATTACAAATGAGGATAACAACTATGATAAGGATATTTTAAATATTATGTAATATTTGTGTGTTGGTATAAATATAAGTGTTTTTAAATTATAATATTTGCAATTTGTGATATTTTAAATTTAATTAATATTTTTAATTAATTTTAATAATAATTTAATTATTAAAATTAATTGTTAATAACTAATTAATTACAATTCCAAAGAAACCAAAAAAATAAAAATGATCTAAGATAAATATCTTAAAACAAAGTATTATTGACCAAACTACAATAACCAAATTATTTATAAAAAAAAAAAACAAAAGCCTTAAGACAAAAAAGGGACCGAATTACAATTAAATAAAATTTTTAAAAAGGATAAAAAAAATCCCGCAGGAATAGTGTTGCGCAAACATGGCGCAACACTATTCGAATGGGAAAAATTAAGCGTCATTTTGCATTTTTTGTCATTCTTTTTCTCCTTGTGCCAAAATATCACTGTGTTGGAGATGGTCTAGAGCACTAAAATATCATTTTCTCTATTTAGAGATGTGAACATACCAAGAGAGCTTTGCAAGAATGGAAAGGAGTTGGGGCTTTACAATTTTATCCTTGATATTTTTTATGTTAAGACATTTTTACTCTTGAAAAATTTGATTCCAGTCCACACAATCGGATTTAATGGACGAAATGATTTAAAGTCATATATTTAAATAGTTGGATAACCTTTTTAGCCAATTGAATAGTTTAGTGACTAAAATTCGGATTTTGGAAAAACTTTAATAACCTTTTTTTCATTTTGCTCAAAGCAAAATTAATAATTCTCACTCGATGTTGCTTTAAATCTCGACTCAATCTATCCATGTCTACTTTTAATTAAATTGCTGACATATTTTAATCTGAAACTGCAGGTTTATTTATTTCACTATAATAAGATGAAAAGTTTATATAATACCCAATTAAGATTTTTCTTCAACAAAGCAAATGCTACTTGAATTTTTCAGTCTCATAAGTCATTAATTTTATTTTTAGTAATCAAAGCAAATGATGTATACATTGCTAGAAGGGTGGGATAAGAGACTAGAGAAAATTATTTGAACCACAAAAATAGTTGTGAATTTTGATGTGTTATTTGATGTGTTATTCATGATATATATTTGATGTGTTATTCATGGACAGTGTTAAAAAACTGCCTTTTAACACGGTTCGTGAACCGTGTTAAAAAACATACTTTTAAGAACGGTTCATGAACCGTGTTAGAAAACAGACTTTTAAGAACGGTTCATGAACCGTGTTAGAAAACACACTTTTAAGAACGGTTTATAAACCGCGTTAGAAAACAGACTTTTAAGAACGGTTCATCAACCGTGGTAGAAAACAGACGTATAAGATTGGTTCATCAACCGTGTTAAAAATGATTTTAAAGACGGTTAACTTAAAATATCTAGAACGGTTATAAACCGTTGTGAAAAAATACTATTAAGAACGGTTTCTTAACCGTTTTAAAAAATGTAGGACTTTCTAGAACGCCCATATCTAAGACGGTTAGGAAAATCAAAAACCCGTTTTAAATAATTCATAATAACCGTTTAAGAAATTGATTTTTGTAGTAGTGAAGATATAACAAGTGGGTACAATTAAATTCTTTCCCACTTGCATGGAAAAGCAGGCATGAATCTCAATGATCAAGAACTGGTCATTGGCATGAGAAGTTGCTCATGGTATTGGTCATATATATTATGGAACAAAGGGGATGGTATGTTTATTTATTGGTTTCAGGTTCAAGGTTTCGGTAAGGGAAAAAACTTTAGACTCTATGTTTTATTCACTTATCAAAGGAAGAAAGGATCGATGTTTGGTTCCCATATACTCTTAGCAGTAAATTATATCTCTTGTTTTGGTGGAGTTCCTTTTGGATGATACTTTGGGTCTCATACGTTTATCCATTCTGCAGGTTTCGAGGCACTGGGATCAGAATTGAAGATGAAGTCCTTATTACAGAATCTGGTTATGAAGTAAGTGTTTTAGATTTGAGGTTTGCAAATGTCAATACTCTTGTTTTTATCATATTAAAACTGGGAAGTGCGAGTAACGTTGTCTCGGTTACACTTATAACTCAGAAATTACCATTCTTTATCCCTTTAACGCAAGGCCTAGCTTGCAATTCTCATGGTCATATAGGACATGATTCGTTTCCAATTCTCAAAAGCAAGAGCATACATGGGGTCGTCGAATTGAGAAAAGGAAATAATAAAGTACAATACTTAAGAAATTTCTTTACCAATTTGAGATTGTTCAGTAACTCATGACTTGTTTTTTTTTCAGTGTCAGGTAAAAATGAAGCAATGTGAAACACACGACTCTTTGCTAACCACCAAATGTTACTGTCAAATTGTGAGTGTAATTGTACACTAATGGAGGGCTGATGTAAATTATGAATGAATGAGAGGGCGATGTAGAGCATAATTCAGATGAGTGCTTCTGGAATGAAAGGGCCAGTTTCCATTAGATTATATACATTGTTTTATACATAATAGTTCAATCTTGTGGATCAAACTCTCTTGTTTTGGCTAATGGAAGTGAGCGAACTGCATATCAATTTCAGAAAATAAATACTGGGAAGAAGGAAACACCATGGTCCCATCCCATTCTAGTGATGTTTCCAAATGGACCAAGAATTTGAAAATGATGCATCTTCCATGCTATACTGCAATGTTCACACTTCCCCTAATCTTTTTTCCCACTTCATTTTTTTTTTCATTTGCAATGACATATCCTACTCCTAATCTTTTCCCACATCGTTGAAGGGTAAATCCTCCCTCAATTGTCTTATTGATATGATCTTGGGCGAGGCTCGAACACCTGGACCAAAAGCATATGCCGAAACGTGGGGATCTTGTTGATGATTCAATTTCCAGATTCAAAACACAAACACAAAAAACGAAACAATAAAGTTGAATAGATGTCAAGGGGAACGTGTAGCTGATTTCAAACATGAACCAACCCTGACGTTATTACAAAAAGATTGATCCAACCCGTGATAACTTCACGTGTTAAACAACCAATTTGGCGCGTTCTTTAAATAAAGAACAGGATCGAAATTCACCTATAGGTCACGCTATGGTTAATTTCGTACAATTAAGAAGTAAATCTCCTTAAAGGCTTTTGTCAACTCAAAGAGCATAGACAACAATTTAGCAAAGCTAAAATTTCATTCATCAATTCTGTCTAAAACGTTACAAGACCATTCTCTATATATAGAGATGGATTTCGGCTCTTGCTTGAAGAGTAAGCAATGAAAACCCTAAAAGTTGTTAAGTACAACTTGACTTCTAAACTTAAAAACAAACTACTAAACTCGACCAATAGGAAAGACTTTCCTAAATCAAGGAAGCAAAACATGTCTTTGCTTCTTGATGAAAAACGTTAAAGCCTCCCTAGAATTTAGGAAACTAAATTTAGGAAAGTTTCCTAATTAATCACAAGGCTTTATCTTGTAAAACAATTGGGCCAAGTAATTAATACTTATTACAAGACACGAAATTAAAGCCCACTTAATTAATGTTTATGGACTTTAATTAACATTAATTAAAAACAATAAAACCTATGAATTAAATAAGTTGGCGTGATCCAAGCTTAAGTCCACAAGACGCCATTTGTTGGACTACATTGATTCGGCCATGAAAACTCTTCAAGGTGGAATCTCCTTAAGTTGTAATGAAGAACTATGTGGGACATCTTCATAAATGGTGATTGAAGAAACATGCCAAAGGACGTCATGTTGTTGAGATGGTGGTTCGGCAGCCTCCAAGTCTTCACAATGAGTTGAGAGTAAAGTGTGCAAAGCCTCCTTCATCCTCCTACTTCTTGATCTTGTCATTGGTCCATCAAGATTCTCCAATGGATCTTTCGAACTCGGCTTCGGCACCATGGACGTTGGTGGATTCTTATCATTCCGTCCTTCCTCGAAAGGATTCGTCCTCGAATCACCTACATCATACAACGATAGATCAGCAACATTGAATGTAGACGACACGTTTCCATACTCACCAGGAAGCTCAATTTTATAGGCATTGTCGCCTATCCTCTCCAAAACACGAAAAGGACCATCTCCACGAGGTTGAAGCTTAGATTTCCTCTTTTCAGGAAACCTCTCCTTCCTTAAGTGTATCCAAACCCAATCTCCAGGTTCAAACAACACTTGACGTCGGCCTTTGTTTGCTTGGTTGGCATATTGCTCATTACGCCTTTGAATGTTAACCTTGACCTTTTCATGTAACTCTCTAATATACTCGGCCTTTTGCTTTCCTTCAACACTAACAAACTCATTAATAGGCAAAGGCAAAATATCAAGAGGAGTTATTGGATTAAACCCATAAACAATCTCAAAAGGTGAAAGTTGAGTAGCACTATGAACAGCTCTATTATAAGCAAATTCAATATGCGGCAAACAAGACTCCCAATTCTTTAAGTTGGGCTGAATAATAGCACGAAGCAAGGTTGACAAAGTCCTATTAACTACTTCAGTTTGTCCATCAGTTTGTGGATGTGCAACAGTAGAAAACAATAACTTTGTGCCTAACTTATTCCATAGGGTACGCCAAAAGTGTGACAAAAACTTTACATCTCTATCACTTACAATACTCTTAGGAAGTCCATGCAACCTTACAATTTCCTTAAAGAAAAGGTCAGCAATATTTGTAGCGTCATTAATTTTGGAACATGCAAGAAAATGTGCCATCTTACTAAAACGATCCACGACTACAAATATACTATCCTTACCAGTGCGTGATCTAGGCAATCCAAGTACAAAGTCCATAGATATGTCAATCCAAGGATGACTAGGAACAGGCAATGGTGTATACAAACCATGAGACATAATTTTCGATTTAGCTTGCTTACAAGTAATGCACTTAGAACAAACACTTTTTACATCTTTTAACATGTTAGGCCAATAAAAGTGTTCATGCAAAACAGCAAGGGTCTTTACAATACCAAAATGTCCCATTAACCCTCCCCCATGAGTTTCCTTAACAAGTAACTCTCGAATGGAACATTGGGGAATGCACAACTTGTCTTTTCGAAATAAGAAACCATCATGCAAGTAGTACTCTCCATTCGGCGTTAAAGCACAAGCATTAAAGACGACAGAAAAATCTTTATCATCTTTGTACAAATCTTTAATCAAATCAAAGCCTAGCAACTTAGCATGCAAATAGGTAAATAGAGCATATTTCCTAGATAATGCATCAGCTACTACATTTTCATGTCCAGATTTATACTTGATGACATAAGGAAAAGTTTCTATAAATTCCAACCACTTAGCATGCCTTTTATTTAATTTCCCTTGAGATTTCAAATACTTAAGGCTTTCATGATCAGAATGTATAATAAACTCTTTTGGCCAAAGATAATGCTGCCATACTTGTAACGACCTTACCAAAGCATACAACTCCTTGTCATAAGTTGCATACTTTAAAGCTGCCCCATTTAGCTTTTCACTAAAATACGCCACGGGTCTTGATTCCTGCATAAGAACAGCACCAATACCAATCCCGGAGGCATCACAGTGTATTTCAAAAGCTTTAGAAAAGTTGGGCAAAGCAAGCAATGGTGCGTGAGTCAACATGTATTTCAATTTGTTAAATGCATTGTCATGTTCAATAGTCCAAACAAAAGGAACATTTTTCTTTACAAGCTCATTTAAAGGGGCTGCTATAGAACTAAAATCTTTAACAAATCTCCTATAAAAACTTGCAAGACCATGAAAAGAACGAACTTGACTAGCATTCATTGGTTTTGGCCAATCCATTATAGCTTTTACTTTTGACTCATCTACAGCAATGCCTTGAGAACTTACCACATATCCCAAAAAGATTAATGATTCTAAACAAAAGTTACACTTTTTGAGATTAGCATACAATTTGTTCTCTCTCAATATAGTAAAGACGGATTTAAGATGAACAACATGATCATTTAACGTCTTACTATACACAAGGATATCATCAAAATATACCACTACAAATTTGCCAATAAAGTGACGGAAAACATGGTTCATTAACCTCATGAATGTGCTTGGTGCATTAGTGAGACCAAAAGGCATAACTAACCACTCATATAATCCATATTTAGTTTTGAAAGCAGTTTTCCATTCATCACCTTCTTTTATGCGAATTTGATAATAGCCACTCTTCAAATCAATCTTGGAAAATATACATGAACCATATAACTCATCAAGCATGTCATCTAACCTAGGGATAGGATGTCTATACTTAATAGTTATTTTATTTATGGCACGACAATCAACACACATACGCCAAGATTCATCCTTCTTTGGAACTAAAATCACAGGAACCGAACAAGGGCTTAGAGACTCACGAACTATACCTTTGTCAAGGAGTTCATCCACTTGACGTTGAATCTCTTTTGTCTCCTCAGGATTTGCTCTATAAGCTGGCCGATTGGGAATTTGTGCACCAGGTATAAAATCAATTTGATGTTCAATACCTCTTTCAGGCGGCAATCCAAAAGGTAGATCCTCGGGAAACACATCTTGATATTCCTGTATAAGAGATAAGACAATACTAGGCAGAGATTTAAGGTTATCACTATCCATGATAAGTACAAGATCTTTGCGGATAAGTAAATACAACTGTTGCCTATCTAGTAAAGCTCTCTTAACATCACTCTTAGAAGCAAAACAAGAATTAAAAGAAGTACAATTTCGACTATTACAAGCTCTTGGAACAACAGAATTTCCGACGCCAATTGCCTTCTTCTTCTCTTGTTCGGATTTCTCCTTTGCTTCTTGTTCTTGTAATTCACGTATGGATTGTACAATCCTTGATTGATCTTCAAAAACTTGAAGTGGACTCAAAGGACGGAGATTGCACTTGCGGCCATTAACATCAAAAGAATAATAATTTTGCTTACCATGTAAAGTTACATCTCGATCATAATGCCATGGTCTTCCAAGCAAAATATGGCACGCCTCCATGGGAACCACATCACATAGGATTTCATCCTCATACCTACCAATTGTGATTGGTACTTTCACTTGCTTAGTAACTTTGTTTCAGCAGTGTTATTTAACCATTGAAGTTTGTAGGGTTTAGGATGCTTCATGCAAGTTAACTTCAATTTCTTTACAAGCAAAGTACTAGCAACATTAGTACAACTCCCATTGTCGATAATAACACTACATATTCTATCTTGAATCAAGCATCTAGTGTGGAAAATATTATCACGTTGACATACATCATCAATTTGGGGTTGTATATTGAGAACTTGACGATTCACTAAGGAAAACTTACCATTACCAACCTCATAATGGCCAATATCGTCGTCAACCTCTTCATCCTCACCATGATCGATTTCATCTTTCTTCACAAGTGGTGGCATGTCGGCACACTCCTCATCACTCTCCACTTCCCCATTGTCGTGAATGATCATTAACTTACGAGTTGGACAATCAGATTGATAATGACCATAACCCTTACACTTGTAACATTGGATATCTCTTAACCTCTCAGTTGGTTTGATCGCCGATTTTGGAGTTTGGACAGCAGCTTGTGACGTCGATTTTGGAGTATAACTTGATGAGCTTGATGACGGATTTGGTGTGAAACTCCTTGGTTTGAATGATGGCGCAAATGGTGTAGCATTTGGTTTTTGATCTCTCCTCCAAGGTGTGTTAGGTTGAGTGAAATTTCGGTTGGTACTTGAAGTATAATTTCGTCCCTTACCCTTCATATGTTTCTCAATCTTGATAGCTTTGTGTACAAGTTCATTCAAATCAACAAAACTTTGCAAATCAACTTGATAAGCCAATTCAGAATTCATACCTCTAAGGAACCTTTCGATTGTGGAATCAGGATCCTCTTTGACATTGGCTTTAATCATCAAAGCTTCCAATTCATGATGGTACTCTTCAACCGTTTTATTACCTTGCACAAGGGAGTGCAACTTACTATTTAACTCACGGTTGTAGTGTGCTGGGACATACTTTTTCCTCATGTGTTTTTTCATTTGTTCCCAAGTAGTGACTGGTTTCTCATCATCCTCACGTCTAGCTTTAATAAACCCACTCCACCATAATCTAGCAAAATCCTTAAGATGTAAAGATGCAATTCGGTATTGCTCCTTGGCGGGATATTCATGGACCTCAAAGAAGTGATCAAGTTCTCGAACCCAATCAAAATAGTCTTCGGGATCTGTTTTTCCATGAAAGGTAGGAATAGTCAGCTTAACAGACGCAATTGAGAATTTAGATTTGTCACCTTTCTTAGAAGAACTTGTCGGCTCTTCTTCCTCCTCTTCTTCACCACTAGATTCACTTTCGGATTTGTACTTAGGCTTTCGAGATTCTTTTGGTTTGGAAATCGGTGTGACCGATTCTAAGAATTGAAGGCGAAGGTTGATATCTTGCAATACTTGTGCAAGTGTTTGATCAGTTTGCTTTTGTTGTTCACCGGTTTTGAAAGCACTTTCTTCGTCCTCCATTGGTACCTGCAAGATTAGCAAAGAAAAACGCAAGAAAAAATATAATAATCCTCACGGGTTCCTCACTTTGGATGGTAGGTACTCTTCCCTCTTGTTAAGTGGTGTCACTCTTGTTTGTCCTAACTAAATCACTCAATAAATAATGTAATTGGGACTTTGAATTCGACCAAGTTCACTTATAGCAAAGAACTTGTCTCAATTGATTGTTCCACAACACAAAATTTTACACAAGCAAAATCAAGAATTAAACAAGAAATTCACGTCACTTGAATTTTTGAGATCACGTTCAGGGTATAATTGATTCACGTTCAGATTCTATGATATTCTAGAAGAAGAATTCAAGACAAGAAAAACACAACTTGAATCAATGAATTCGGATAAGTATTGAAGAAGTTATGGCACTTTGAATATTTGATGGTTTTAAACACAACTTCAAGAACACTTAGTTCTTTTAATGTAAAAATTAAATAACAGAATTTAAATAACTGAAAAATAAAAGTCCGACTTTTCTCCTTTTTTTTTTTTTTTTTTTTATAATTCGGACAATATCAAGACAAAAATTTAAGGTTTTTATTACAACCTTGTACAAATGCAAACCTTAAGTTTGTTTTTTTTTTTTTTTTTTTTTTTAACCACCAAGAATATGAAATAATTCTTCAAGAACAAGGAATTTTTGTATACTTCTTTGAGCAAGAATTCAAGATTTGAAATAATGAACAAATTCTTACTTCAAGAAAAATTTCAAGAACTTCAAGAAAATCAAGAAGATAATCAAGAATGGTTCCTTTTACCAAGATGATGATCACGGATTATTGTGAACAAAAAATAAGACTCAAGGAACAAGAAAGACAACAAGAATGAGCAAGAAAGAATTTCAAGAATTGAAACTCTAGATGCAATCCTAATTTTGGACGTGAAGGACACAACGAAAAAAACAATTAAGATTTCAGCAATATGATGTAAACAAAACAAAGCTGAAAGAAGACACGAAACAACAGCAACAAGGACGAACACAATTTCAGCAAGAAGACAAATTGACGCAAATCGCAAAACAAAGTTAAGCAATTTTCGGACAGAAATTGAGCATGCAATTTTTTTGACGAAATTGAAGCTGGACTTTTGACGAACTAAGACAACAATTTTGACTCTAAAAACTGCAGCAAATACAACACAAAAAAAGGACGCACGAAACAGCACTAAAATTGACGCAACAAAAAAACGAAAATCAAGAAACGGATAAACCTGAAATTTGAAGACAACAACTTGTTTTCTCTGATACCAATTGATATGATCTTGGGCGAGGCTCGAACACCTGGACCAAAAGCATATGCCGAAACGTGGGGATCTTGTTGATGATTCAATTTCCAGATTCAAAACACAAACACAAAAACGAAACAATAAAGTTGAATAGATGTCAAGGGGAACGTGTAGCTGATTTCAAACATGAACCAACCCTGACGTTATTACAAAAAGATTGATCCAACCCGTGATAACTTCACGTGTTAAACAACCAATTTGGCGCGTTCTTTAAATAAAGAACAGGATCGAAATTCACCTATAGGTCACGCTATGGTTAATTTCGTACAATTAAGAAGTAAATCTCCTTAAAGGCTTTTGTCTACTCAAAGAGCATAGACAACAATTTAGCAAAGCTAAAATTTCATTCATCAATTCTGTCTAAAACGTTACAAGACCATTCTCTATATATAGAGATGGATTTCGGCTCTTGCTTGAAGAGTAAGCAATGAAAACCCTAAAAGTTGTTAAGTACAACTTGACTTCTAAACTTAAAAACAAACTACTAAACTCGACCAATAGGAAAGACTTTCCTAAATCAAGGAAGCAAAACATGTCTTTGCTTCTTGATGAAAAAACGTTAAAGCCTCCCTAGAATTTAGGAAACTAAATTTAGGAAAGTTTCCTAATTAATCACAAGGCTTTATCTTGTAAAACAATTGGGCCAAGTAATTAATACTTATTACAAGACACGAAATTAAAGCCCACTTAATTAATGTTTATGGACTTTAATTAACATTAATTAAAAACAATAAAACCTATGAATTAAATAAGTTGGCGTGATCCAAGCTTAAGTCCACAAGACGCCATTTGTTGGACTACATTGATTCGGCCATGAAAACTCTTCAAGGTGGAATCTCCTTAAGTTGTAATGAAGAACTATGTGGGACATCTTCATAAATGGTGATTGAAGAAACATGCCAAAGGACGTCATGTTGTTGAGATGGTGGTTCGGCAGCCTCCAAGTCTTCACAATGAGTTGAGAGTAAAGTGTGCAAAGCCTCCTTCATCCTCCTACTTCTTGATCTTGTCATTGGTCCATCAAGATTCTCCAATGGATCTTTCGAACTCGGCTTCGGCACCATGGACGTTGGTGGATTCTTATCACTTATTCTATACAGACACAAATGCACATCATTGAATTATATGGATATTAGGACTGCTAACCAGTAACCAAACTTGTCATTTCAATGCATGAGCAACCACTGAAATTACAAACTAATATATAAGAATTATGAAAATCTCCAGAGTCCAGATTGAGAGAGAATGAAAAATAATAATAATAATAATAATATCCGCACAACCATTTCAGACATATCTACATTGAAAAGGGGGAAAAAACAGTAGTCTGCCAGGAACCTTTATTTTTTATAGGCCAAAGTGTGCAATGTGCTGTTCTCTTTGTGGGATCTTATAAGTGGCTATATTTGGACTGTGTTGTGTGTGATGCATGACAATTGACAAATGCAAGATGAAGAGACCTTCAAATTTACTTCATCCGTTGTTTAATATCGATCGTTTTAACTCACATTTTTTTTTTAAATAAATATTATTTTATAAATATCAATATAAAAAATCTAAAAAGTTCTAAATTTATTATTTGTTTCATTTATCTATGTAAGATTATTTAAAAAAAGAGAGAGAAAGTTGTAATTATAAATATGAGTAAATAAGAGAATTTATCACTTTTTTATTTTCTTATTTAGTGTGCTCATATTAAAAACGACACTTATTAGAAAACATAAGTATTAATAGGAAGTGCTGTGAAAATGTGGAAAACAATAATTGAAAACAATTGGGAATATTTTGTTTGATGTTCATATCTAGGTGTATGTAATTATCTGACAATATATGTAAATCATAATCTTAAAATTAAATTGACTTTAATAAAAAAATCAACAATTCTGTGAAAGAACACATGGTTATGTGGAGGCACAATCAAGTTGTAAAACCCGATAAACAAACTATAAATTCCACACAACATGCTCTCATGGATTTCTTAGACGACTTGGGTCAAGATATAAACAATTTGAAAAGGAAGAAAAATATTGTCTGCAATTGCAAGTTGCAAACTTGAAGTATTATAATTGGAGTGTTTTGAGGTCCACCTTCAACTTGTAGAAATGTTGTCTTTGTCTCTCGTGAGTTATTGGAACCATTTCACACTGGGGGAGTTGGGATCATTGAATTTAGCTTTACTCAATGTCACTGTTTTCTCCACATCATTCTGTCCTTTTTGATCATTTTCGTCCATCGGAAATTTGGAATGGTCATCCTTTCAACAAAGCTCTTCAGGCATCAGATATTGTGTTGCTTGTGATTAGTTATGTCCGCATCATTTCTCACTCTTTTGAAGCTTTAAACATCTGTGTCTTTTATGATACTCTTGAGGAAAATAAAAGGACTCTTTACTCCTACATCAATTATTGTCTTGTTTGTAATTAGCTATGTGGGCAACAATTCCCACTTTTTAGAAGCTTTGAAGATCTTTCTCTTTTATGATTTGTATCTTAATTGATCAAATTTTGGTATAACCAAATTTAGAACGCAAAAGGGCAATGTTCTTCTCAAATTCAAATATTTTTTTACTTATAAAATTTTGGGTAAATTATTTCAATTTTTCTTCAATTATTTTCTTCTCTTTGCTGCAATTTGAGTTTTAAATTAATGATTTTCTAATCATTTTCGTGAAATAAAAATTTAACACTGATGACCATACATCTTACATATATTCAACTCCGTTAATTTTTATATCATTTATTCGTTATACTTGCGTTAAATAGTTGTTCAAATTGAATTATAAGTGAATGAAAAATGGACGAACGTTAATTTAAAAATTAAATTATAGTATAAGAAATGAAATAAAACTTTTTGAAAATTAAATAAAAAATCAAAATAAACTATTAAATTGAGAAACGACATTCAATTCCTCTGATCCATTATAATTGATGTTTTAGACTCCGTTTGGACAAGCTATTTTTGAATTATATCATGAAATTTTTTTTCTTGGGATTTGTTATGAGAAAATAATATTTTGAGAGTGTTTGGAATGAATGATTTTATTTTGTTGGGATTTGTATTGAAGATTTTTTTATTAATAAAAGTTTGAAATTTAAAATTGAATTAGTTTATTTTGGTGAGAAGTGTGTTAAGAAGAATTGTTTATTATTAAAATTTAAAATTCAAACTCAATATTTTATTTATAAAAATTACTATAGCAAAAATAATTACTGTAGCATTGTTTGTGTTTTAAAAATTTTGATTAAAAAGTTGAACAAAACAAACACCTCATTTTGCAATTGTGAAATAAATTGCAAATAAATGCATGTCCAAACAGAGCTCGTTTTTTAGTCATGTTGCAAATTAAATGTAGTTTTAGTTTTGGAGTACAATTTTATGCTTTTGTTTAACATTAAAGAGTATTAATTACAAACATTTTAATCACTAGCATTAATCACAATCTTTAATATTAATTAGTATTAATTATAGGAGTTTTAGTCATTTTAATAATTAAACACATTTTTCATATCTATTTTTAATTATCAAGCTTAAATCCCGACTCCATTTGTTCATATCTACTTTTAATTAAATTGCTTATATATTTTTATCTAAAACTCCAAATTTAATTATTTTACTATAATAAGATGAAAAGTTCATATAATACCAAATTAATTAAGATTTTTCTGCAACAAAGTAAATGCTTCTTGGATTTTTTAGTCTCATAACTCATTAATTTTATTTTTTATTAATCATAGCAAATGATGTACATATTGTGAATTTCAACCCAAAATGGTGGTCAATAATGGAGCTCTTCTTATTGAACCAAGAAAAGTGGCTGATTTGATTGTGGGGTCAACTCATGAAATGAAAGCTCATCTTCTATCTTTTGAAGCTTTTCTGAATTATTGAGACTAATTATTTTCTTCTCCTATTATTTTAAAGCTCTCCAATTAATTACCTCTTTCTTTTCATTCACTTCAACTATTCTGAAAATTCTCTTTCATCAGCTTTGGAGTTGTTTCCATACCCTTCCTCCTTTCAGTGATCTTAATTAGGGGTGGTAAACGAGCGCGAGTAGCTCGGTCAACTACACTACTCGAACTCGGTTTGACCGAGTTCGAGTCGAGCTCGACCTCGAGTCAAGCTCGAGTCGAGCTCGGAATACATATACTCGAGTAGCTCGCGAGCTACTCGAGTATATGTATATTTTTTTTTATTTTTAATATTTATATTTATATTTTAGTCCCTGTAGTTTAATAAATTATAATTTAATCTATTTATAATTATATTTTAATCCTTAATTTATAATAAATTATAATTTGACCTCATTAAATTTAAAAAAATTACAAATACATCCTATAATTTTTATAAAAAAAATAAAAAATAAATAAAATAAATAAAAAATAAAAAAAAATACTCGAGCTCGATCGAGCTACTCGCGAGCTCGATTGCCCTTTGTCGAGCTCGAGTTCGAGCTCGATTGCCCTTTGTCGAGCTCGAGTTCGAGCTCGATTATTGAAGCTCGATCAAGCTCGAGTACCCATTTTTTCAAAATCGAGCTACTCGATTAGGGGTGTACTCGAGCTCGACTCGACTCGATTACACCCCTAATCTTAATCAATTTCGGCACCAGTGTTTTGAGAGCTTCTTGGTACGTTTTTGGCCACTACCATGGTGGTTGTTTGTCTTGGATGACTCAGCCAAAAATCAACATCAACATCTCTTTGCCAATTGTGTTTAGACGACATAGATCAGGGTTATTTCCCAAACTATGGTTCTTTTTAAACTTTATTCCCAAAATATTGTTGTTTTGAGATTTATTATTAAAATATGCCAAAATTGTTTAGTTATTTGATTTTTAGTCCTTTAATTTTTTGTATATCTTACAAAAGTATGAATATTTTGAATTCAATTGATTTGTTATTCCCTAGGTACTCATATAAGCATAATTAAAGCATAATAAAACAATTTCTACTGTATCTTAGCAGTTCAAATTTTTCGGGTCTTACCTCGCTTCCTTTAAGCTGTTTGTTCTCATTCCTAAAACCTCATCAGCCTCTTGGCTTCACCGTCTGGGCAATGATTAGTAGCATTCCACTTAAGGATGTCAGAATCTTCACACCTTCGGACTTCTTAACGGCTAACGGCCTTCTGCCTCAACGCCTTCTTGTCCTTGATAGATTCTTCCGACTGCCACAGCTCCTCTCTTGGGTACAGAATTTAATTCTGATTTGGGTTTTAAGAACTTAAACAATAAAATATATGGCTCAATAAAAGGAAACGTACTTTTATTAAGTTTGAACAAGCTAATTTACAATAAAAAAGAGTTTTATTCAGCTCATCCCTATGCTTTATATTTTCCCTATAGGAAAGAAGAGAACTTAGAAACTCATTGCTTGTGTAGCACTCTCGGTTAAGGGTTTCTAGTACTTACAACTCTTTTTTTTTGAGTTTTTTGAATCCGAAGATCCCTTTACCCGAACAATTTTATTTTTTCCAGTATCAGAAGAACTGGGTTGTTCGTTGCTAGTTTTGAGATTTATATTCTCAGGATTCTCCATGTGAATGGTAGAATCATCATATGCTGATTTGAATTCAACATTTTTATTTTTAGTGGATTCACCACTATAAGTTGATTTATCACCCAACGTTCCATGAGAGTCCGAAAACTTCTCTACCAGTTCATAGAGATCTGCAAATTCTGCCAGTATCTCTCCGTGTTGTTCAACAAGACTATTCATTTCTTGCTGTAGCTGCTTTTGTTGATCCAATAAGTTCATTGTTTGTTCTTTAATAGAGAATAACATATTGGATTTTTCCACAATGCTTTCGTCTAAATGAGATATTTTTGTAGCTAAAGAGCTGCAAAGTTGTAACATTTGATACTTTTTACCCTTCTCCATACTCGGGGTCATATTTGGACAATTCCATATCTCAATTGTTTCAAGTTGGCATAAACTTTCAGCTATTGATAGTGGAAATACTCATTTCAATTTCTCACAATTATATATGTCTATCTTTTTCAAGTTGGGCAGGCAGAGCTTTTCATTCGAACATTTCCACAAATACGTGAGCCCAGGCAACTCATAAAACTCTATTTCTCCTAGCTTAGAGAAGGATCCGAGTGTTGGAGGGCCATCACAAATTTCCTCCAAATCATCCATGTAAGATAGATCAAGCCTCCTTAAAACAGGAAAAATAGCAGATGCCAGATGCTTTGCCGTACCCAACTTAGATATTTTCAGTTGCTTTACATTTTGAAATCCTTGCCTATCTAACACCTCTATTATGTCTTTTGAACCCTTGCCCGCCAAATCTAGATCTTCGGCACCCATCAATAATACACACATTGAATTTACAAAACACTTTCTCATCTCATCAACATTAATGATCATACATTTCTTTTCAATACATTTTCCATCATATATACTATCACGCTTGCCAATTATTACATTATAGCTTGTCAGCTCCTGCTCCAATTGGCCGCCTCTGTCTTGGGGGATTAATTGCGGATCTTTAATCCAAATCTCTAAAGCCCTCAAATTCCTCAAGGAAAATACCTCAACAAGGCTTGCATTGCTTCTCTCCTCCCTTTTTCTTCACCGCCCTCCCATTCAATTGGACAGTAAAGGAGTCGAAGCTCTTCTAATTGAACTAGTCTTGATATAACACCCGGTGCGATTTTCTTCAGATAAAAACAAAAATTCAAATCCAATAACTTCAGCTTTGTAAGTGCTCCCATCTGATATGGCACCACCTCAATGTCTGAATCCCATAAAATGAGGATTTCTAGATTCACGAACTCACCAATGAAGGATATCATCTTCTTCAAACCACAATAATACAGGCGCAATACTCGAAGTTGTGTTAACAAGCTTAAGGATGATGACGGCACAATACAATCAGAAATACTCAACAATCTCAGACCTCTCATCCCATTAAAAAACGTGTCTGGTAGTGGTAGCTTTGGTTTTGTAGATGAATAATTGCGTTCCACAAGTAAGGCTTCCAATTTCGGGCAATTCATGCATTCTTTTGGAATAACCATAGATTTCCCCAAGGTAAGTGAGATGGCAGTGTAATTCTCACAAGAATAGCTGACATTAAACCAATGTCATGACTTACCTTGAATACATGTTCATGTTCATGTTCATGTTCAGTACCTTTAGATGACATCCATATGGCCATGTCGCGAACAACATCATGCATTTTCACGATCGGATAATCCCCATACTCATCGTTATAAGTAGCATCCATCAGCAAGAAACAACTGTTTTGAGAGTATCAACTAATCCACATACTCTGTTTCTGGCTTCTCTGAGATTTCGTATGTTGGAAAATATGCCTAAGCCTATTCCATAGTCAACCAAGTCTTCTAGATCAATTCGAGAATCCTCAGGAAACAAACAGCAAATGAGAAAGAGATACCTGGCTTCAACATTACGTTTTAGCGCATTGTAACTTAGCTGCAAAGGTTGATACACATCTTCTAGAACTCCTGGAATGTTTGCTGGTGCGGCATGTCGCAATTGTAAAAGTGCATCCTCCCAAATTGCTTTATTGGTTTGCTGTTTCAATGCGCTACCAACAGTTACGAGGGCGAGAGGCAAGCCTTTGCATTCTTTTGCCACGTCTGTTGCCAATTCACGCAAATCGTCCTGATCCACAACGCTTCCAGCTTTATCTGCGAAAAGACTCCAAGCTTCCTCTTGGCGCAGGACCTCCAACTTTATAATCTCTGTAGCATCATCTGTGGACTCTATGCAAACACGATCATTCCGAGCTGTTAAGATGATTTTGCATCCTTTATTCATGCTTTGGGACGGAATTCCAAGTTCCTCCAGATCCAACCCTGTTCCATACATCATCCAAAACTAGGAGAACCTTTTTGCCCGTCAGTCTCTGCAGTAGCCTTGAACAATTTGTTATCGTGTCCTTTGTCAATTCAAGACCCAGACCTCCTGCAATTTGTTGTTGAATTTTTGACTGATCTGCCTCTTGACCCAAACCATCTGTCATAACAATTTCATCAAATATTTTCTCTTTCACCTGCCCTTCTACAAATTTTCTTGGCCATTGTGGTCTTACCAACTCCTCCCATCCCACAAACACCAATCATAAAGATTGTGTCATCCCTCAAACAGGCCATGATTTCTTCCTCTTTATGCTTCCGAGATTCAAACTCGTGAGTGCCAGACGGAGCTGGGATTGCTTCTATTCCCAACGGAGCAGCAGGATAGGATATCGTCTGAAATTTGTCAGACTTTTCCAGAAGTTGAACAACAGCTGCAGTCAATTTGGTGGCTTGTCGGCTTTGAGAATAACGCAACTTCGGTTTTGGGCACTTCCCATTCAGACAAGAGTTACAATGTTTGTAACCACAAAAATGAAAACTCACAAATATTTACTACTTTCACATTATTGCAAATATTTCCACCATATAATCCATAGGAAAGGTACATTTAAAAATCTTTCACAAAGAACAAGTTTCAATTTGTAATTTTGTTTGCATATCCTTTTATCCACATGCAACATTAAAAAAAGTTAACATAGCCTACCTTAGAAAACACAAAAGTATTAATTATAGCCTGCCCTAGACAACATATGTGAAAGAAGGAAAAAAAATACCCTACAAATCACTTTCTTAGCACAATCTTTTGGACTTAAAAGTCGCGTTGTTATAGCAGAACATCACGCTAATCAAAGGTTTATGCTAATCATGCATGTTTTAATAAAATTCCATTTCTTTTATTAATATATATATATATGTTGTTTTACCAAAAAAAAATTATGAATTAATTTATATTGAAATCGTCCATTAATTCATGATTTTAATACTACGTACTAGTGGATTATGAGTAGATTCGACATATAGGAAAAGTTTTCTTCACTGCATTCTTTAACTTAATTTTTACTTTCTGATAAATAAATCAATTATTTTGTCAATTCTCAATTTTTATTAAGAAACTGCCAACCCAAATAATCGTTTGGCTTGGATTCCTCAATCAAAATGGGAATAAAAATAATTAACTCCCTCCAATATTCCAATATCACTGTATATGAGTTTATACCATTCATCCCAACATGTTTGATTGAAGATTATGATGAGTTTCATTTTTATCATAGGTGTTTTGATTTGCTTATCTTTGATAATGAATTTTAAATTTTCATTTTAAAAAATAATTAAAATAAACAATCAACATTCTTAATATACACAAAATAATAATATTTTCACACAAGTGAATAAATAGTAATGCATAAGTGGAGTTACCCATGCATGCAAATATTCACATTAATTAAATAATCAAGTATTTGCAAAACTATATACCAACCAACAAGGAAAACAAAACATGTCATAAGTTAAATATAGGCATTTAGTCAGACAAGTTCACATCAAAATAAGGCAGGACAGGAGGACTGGCTCTCCAGACAACAACTCCTCAATCATGCTCAAATCAATAACCGACCATTTCCTTTCTCAGTCCATTGGAATTGGACAATATGCTGGACAATAACAAAACAGAATATTAGCAACAACAGCTGGTGATGTATATAACTATATATATGCAAAGTTTTCACGATTTTTAATGTAATCCGTATCAAAGTTGTATCAAATGTGTGACAAAGTTTTAGCTAGCAAAAAAATCAGTACAAACAAAAGTATTGAGGCAAAAGAACATGATCTTATGCAAAAACACCATATATAGGCATCATATATATCTTATCTTATGTAGATAATAAAACGGTACAAACAAAGTACAAACTTATTGGAGTCAGATCATAAGAGGAATCCCCAAAGAGATGGTATAAAAACTCTCGTACTCCTTTGAGATCTTCTTTCAGAAGAGCACGTACCCTCCTTCAGAGGAAGTTTAATGATATTCATCTCTTTTCGTGACAAAGGATTAACAAAAACAATTTCATCCATTCTGTAAACCAACTCAGACCTAAAATGCTTCAAACCCTGCATGCATGCAAAAGAGAGCATACATATATGACAAAAATCAGCACAATGCACAATGCACAAGAATAATATATAAACTTTTCACTTTGATTGATCCTTCTCTATAGCTCAACTACACTTGCATTACCTTCCCAGAATCTATTTCATTGCACCTATAAGGATTAGAACAGCCAAAACACTTGGCCATCATGTCTTTATTTCCTAACTCTGTAATCACGATAAGGGTCGTGCTTCTGAAATCAACCATCGATTCCCGATCATCGTATAACATGCCAGTATCAAGAATATAACATGCCAGTATCAAGAATTTTCAGCAGAGTTCCAAATGTAGAAGCATTAGCTTTCTCTATGGCATGAAACAGAAGAATACTATGAGGGCAACTCCTCACGGCCCCCAGTATCCACGAAGCAAGAGTTGCACCACTGGTAATTAAGGCAAAACATTTCAAAAAATATGAGGCCAGTTGCATGTCTTTCCAAGTAAGCAGAAACTTCATGAATCAGTACTAAAAAATGTTTCAAATTTACAAAAATATAATTGTGAGTTGTGATCATAATCTGATAAGTCAACTTGGATAAGCAAACTCTTTTTCTCACCGGCAACCTTAAATTGACCATTGAGAATTTTAACAAGCTATTCTTTACACAAACTGTGGGGAGACCCATAAACAGAAAAGATTGAGGGCATGACTTCTCAGAATCAAGATCCAGCTGGGATAACTCCAATGAGTTCAACAAAGCATTAAGTATGAAATTAACAACTTGATTTTGAACTGTCTCTTTCTGTAGCAGCAGTCTTGCTTTGAGGCTCTGGAGCCCCTCGATTGATCTCTGCCAATAAAAGAAGCCTGTATAAAAGAGTTTACTTAGAATAAAAAAAGAGACCGGATTCTCTGTCCAAGATTATCCTTTTTCTATTGTGTTCAATGTTCGAAACGACGTAGTTTAACTAAAACTAGATAATAAAATTATAAATATCATTAAAATCATTTTACAATTATTATATCCTAACTAAGAAATTAGTGAACCCTACAAGGTAATTTTCATTTTAGACATGATAAGATAGGATAATTTTGGACAGAAAATCCCGTGTCATAAGTAAAGTTGCAGACTTTCATTTTGAGAAATCGACCAAATTTTGCAAACTCTTTTTTTTTTTATCTTAATGGATTAGAATTATGTAAAGTGCATTACTTAATTCTAAATACTCAATCTTATGTTAAAGAGTATTTGCTGAGATAATTACTACACAATAAGGAAACAAATAGAATTTAAAGGAAAATGCTTTTACTACACAATTTGAAAAGTTTAATTTACAACAATATTCTTATTCTTATAATAGTTAGTTCTTTCTTAATTATCTATAATTATAATAGATAGAGTTTCATACAATAGATAGTTACCACTACCATTGTATCTCCTTGTAACAAAATTTGTCCAACAATTTATACATAATTCTATAGATGATGAAATAAGTAGAATCATTGAATCCATCAAGAATAAAGATGGAGATATTGTCTATGCATGAGCAAGCAATTACAAGATTAATTGAGCATATAAATACTAGACATAAAGTCGTTGTTACAGTTGTGTATGCTAAGAATGAAGCGAATAATAGACTTCTAATATGAATAGAAATTCTTACATCATTATTGGCAATTTCAATATTATAAGGAACCTTGATGAGAAAATTGGCAATAAGGAGTATAGAATCTGTTCATGTTGTGGACTTTCCATCCAAAAGATATTGATTTACTTGGTGCAACAAAAGGGACGGGGTGATAGCATTTACAAGTCCATGTACTCTAACTAATATTATCATGTCTTATTCTGTCTAGGAACTAAAAGCATAAATATTACTAAAATTAGTTTATAATTAATAGACTCTAACCAAGAAATGAGTGAATCCTACGACGTAGTTTTAATCTAAATTAGTGAAACCTAGAATGTAGTTTTAATCTAAATCAGTATAACAGCATAATCTTGGATAGAAGATTCCATCTCTACCATTTACTATAAACTTGATAGAACAATTGTAAATGAAGTTTCGACAGATGTAAGACAATATCATGTTAATGCACGAATTAGTTCATGAATATAACAGAAAATGTGAAAGACCAAGAGCAGTAATCAAAGTGGACATCATGAAAGCTTTTGACAAAGTTGATTCTACTTTTCTTTTTCTGGTGATGAAGTTTTTGCAATTTCCTACTTAGTTCCTACTTCCTAGTATGGATTAAAAATGCAGTTACCAAAGCTAAATTCACGATAAGTTTGACGGTTTTAATCAGTGTTATCAAATCCGGACCGGACCGACCGGTTCGACCGGGAACAGCCAAGGGTCCGGTCCGAGTTGATGTCAAAAACCGGTGTTTAGAAAACCGGTCAAACTCGGTCAAAAACCGGGTTCAACCGGAAAAACCGGGAACCGGTTGGAACCCGGTTTTTTTTTTTTTTTTTCCTTCCTTCATTCCCTTCCTTCACCGGTTTCCTTCCTTTTTTTTTTTATTTTGCCTTCCTTCCTTTCCTTCCTTTTTTTCCTTCCTTTCCTTTCCTTTTTGTTTTTTTTTCCTTCCTTCTCCTTCCTTCCTTCCTTTCCATTTATACTTACACTTACACTTAAAGCTAATTAATAGTAGTAAATATTTTTCCATCAATGCATCCCAATTATCATTAATGATTCAAATTTACTACATTTTAATATATTAAAATTTGAATATATTCAATTATCATAAATACTTTAATTTACCATATTTTAAAATTTGAATACATTCGTCATAAATAGTTTAATTTACCATATTCAAGATTTTTAATATCTTTCAATTATCATAAAAGCTTTCAATTTACCATATTTTAAGATTTTTAATAATTCTAATTGTCATAAATACTTCCAATTCACCATATTACAATATTTGAATGAATATGGAAATTATGTTTTCATTAATATTTTCAATCAATCACATTCATACAATTTAAATAAATATGAATTTTAAATTTATCATATCATATTTATTGTTTTTATTTAATTATTATTTTATATCACACAAAATTAAATTCAAAGTAATAACATGTCATTAATTTTTTTAATTCACAACTTTAAGTTTTGAAATAAATAAATTGTGTATGAGAACTACACTTTCTAACTTATTTTAATATGATCGATTTGATATTAATTAATTAATACTTTAATATATTCACGTATTTAAATAAAATTTTATTATATTATAAACAAAATAATTATTAGCATTATTAAACAATACGATCTATGATTTTTTTTTTGATGAAAAACTAAGAACTTAATTGAATATTATTTTTTATAATTGGTTATTTTATTTTGACATAAAATATTAGATATGTTAATATTTAATTAATACATTTATATTAAATATATTTATGACGTCATCCGGTTCTTGACACCGGTTCAACCGATCCGACTAATTAACCCCTAACCCAGTAGCTCTACCGGTTCGCATTCCGGTCCGAGTTTTAAAACACTGGTTGATACGAATGGTCTTGGATTGAAGTCCTCAACCACACGAATTCCACAACCTTTGGACCGTTGCTGCACCAAAATTCACGAACAAGACATCACACAAACTTGGCGGAAAGGAATTCAAAGGGAAAAACGCAAAAGATGAAGTAAATCAACCCCACGTTTTTAATACAAATGGACTCGACTCAACTCATGAAAATTCATGCAATTGAACTTTGTCAATTTGGCGAGTTCTTGAAATCAAGAACAATGGTGAAGTCACCTAAAGGTCACGCTAAAGGCAAAGCTTCTACAATGGTGAATTAAATAATTCTTAAAGGTTTTGAACAACTCAAGGAGTTAATCCACGATTTTAGCAAGGCTAAAACTTTCTTTCATTCATCCTATGTAAAAACGTTACAAAGCTTCTCTTTATATAGAGAATGATTTCGACTTTACCCAAAAAGGAAAAGGAAATAAAACCCTAAAAGTTGCAAAGTACAACTTGACTTCTAAACTAACTAACTTTCCAAATTGTAAATGGAAACTAACAACTAACAAACTAATCCTTTTCTAAATAGGATTAGGTCACACGTTTTTATTCAAAGGTGGCCAAACACGTTTTGGCTTCCTTTGTTTCCTAAACTATTACTTGCCTTTATCATGCAAGATAATTGGATCAAGTAATTACTTAGCCCATAATTAAAACACCAAGACTTAAGCCCATAATTAATGGACTTAATTATTACAACTTAAAAATAAACCCTAAAATTAAACAATGGCGTGATCCAAAGTTGGCAAAGCCCAAGCACGCCATCTTGGTCTTCAATATAGTCCATGAAATTCGAGATGGAAATCTGCCAGAATCCCGTCACTCATTTTGGCAGCCATATTCCACGATGATACCGTCAGAATCTTGGAAAACATAAAACATGAAAGTTGTAGCTCTATCTCTTATCGTTCCAGAGCTTCTTGAATCATGCAATTCCAAGTTATATCGAAAGAGTTATGTCCAGAATACCAAAACGTGACAGAAATTTTCAGGATGACCAAGTGACTTTAACACCACGAACATGGACACGGCTCATTCTCATCACTGGTTTTAATAGTGGGAATACTTTGTAAGACAAAAGAGGACTGAGACGGTTTTAATAGTGGGAATACTTTGTAAGACAAAAGAGGACTGAGACAGGGCGACCCTTTTATCTCCTTATTTTTTTTCTTTATATCCTTATTTTTTTTATCACAATGGAAGTATTCACCTAGATTTTGAATTGGAACAATGAGAAAGCAAATGGAATTTTCAAATGTGAACAACTCCAGATTTCTCACATTGGTTTCGTAGATGATTTATTTCTATTGACAACTGCAAATAAAGCTTCTTTTCAGACTTTGCAAAATGTTGATAGACCGTACACATTTCCCTTTAAGCAATAATGTATGTGAATCCATTATATCCATAGTGAATCTTTTTTGGTCACCAGATTCCATACGTGCTTACGAATCAAGCATTGATTCCATGTATGCAATTTAGTAAATCTCAACGCTCATTCCTTATACGATCTTTCTTCTTTAACCCACAAGAAAACTTTCAATAAACTTTCTATCTTCTTAGTAACAGCTTTTGAAATAATAAAAATGCTAGACCAATAAAGGTGTATGCTATCCAAAACTGATTTGATTAGTTGTAGTCATACACCGTAAGTTAGACTCCATTTGGATGGGGTATTTTTTTTGGTTTTATGATGAAATTTTTTTTATTGGGATTTGCTATAAAAAATGAATATTTTAGAAATGTTTGGAATGATAAGTTTGTTTTGTTGGTATTTGTATTAAATAATTTTTATTAATAAAATTTTAAATTTTAAATTTGAATTAATATTTTATAAATTTATTTTGGTAGGAAATTGTGTTGGGAAGAATTATTTATTATATTTGCAGTTGTCAATAGAAATAAATCATCTACGAAACCAATGTGAGAAATCTGGAGTTGTTCACATTTGAAAATTCCATTTGCTTTCTCATTGTTCCAATTCAAAATCTAGGTGAATACTTCCATTGTGATAAAAAAAATAAGGATATAAAGAAAAAAAATAAGGAGATAAAAGGGTCGCCCTGTCTCAGTCCTCTTTTGTCTTACAAAGTATTCCCACTATTAAAACCGTCTCAGTCCTCTTTTGTCTTACAAAGTATTCCCACTATTAAAACCAGTGATGAGAATGAGCCGTGTCCATGTTCGTGGTGTTAAAGTCACTTGGTCATCCTGAAAATTTCTGTCACGTTTTGGTATTCTGGACATAACTCTTTCGATATAACTTGGAATTGCATGATTCAAGAAGCTCTGGAACGATAAGAGATAGAGCTACAACTTTCATGTTTTATGTTTTCCAAGATTCTGACGGTATCATCGTGGAATATGGCTGCCAAAATGAGTGACGGGATTCTGGCAGATTTCCATCTCGAATTTCATGGACTATATTGAAGACCAAGATGGCGTGCTTGGGCTTTGCCAACTTTGGATCACGCCATTGTTTAATTTTAGGGTTTATTTTTAAGTTGTAATAATTAAGTCCATTAATTATGGGCTTAAGTCTTGGTGTTTTAATTATGGGCTAAGTAATTACTTGATCCAATTATCTTGCATGATAAAGGCAAGTAATAGTTTAGGAAACAAAGGAAGCCAAAACGTGTTTGGCCACCTTTGAATAAAAACGTGTGACCTAATCCTATTTAGAAAAGGATTAGTTTGTTAGTTGTTAGTTTCCATTTACAATTTGGAAAGTTAGTTAGTTTAGAAGTCAAGTTGTACTTTGCAACTTTTAGGGTTTTATTTCCTTTTCCTTTTTGGGTAAAGTCGAAATCATTCTCTATATAAAGAGAAGCTTTGTAACGTTTTTATATAGGATGAATGAAAGAAAGTTTTAGCCTTGCTAAAATCGTGGATTAACTCCTTGAGTTGTTCAAAACCTTTAAGAATTATTTAATTCTTGATTGTAGAAGCTTTTCCTTTAGCGTGACCTTTAGGAGACTTCACCATTGTTCTTGATTTCGAGAACACGCCAAATTGACAAAGTTCAATTGCATGAATTTTCATGAGTTGAATTGGGTTCGTTTGTATTAAAAACGTGGGGTTGATTTACTTCATCTTTTGCGTTTTTCCCTTTGAATTCCTTTCCGCCAAGTTTGTGTGTTGTCTTGTTCGTGAATTTTGGTGCAGCAACGGTCCAAAGGTTGTGGAATTCGTGTGGTTGAGGACTTCAATCCAAGACCATTCGTATCAAACAATTAAACTTATACTTACATTATCTTATATTAGTTTTAAACTTACTACATTTTTCACTAATACAACAGGACAAAAAGATTCATTGAAGATAAAAAAAGAATGGCCACTGAGAAAACTGATACAGTACAAAAGGTCTAATATCATCTTATTTTAGACAGTGATTCAAATAAAAATAGGGCATATAACCTTGTGCTATTGGTTATTGATTATCAACTCAATTTGTAAGTTGATAGCTACCAATCATTTATCATACTTTATAAGGTAACATCTTGAGGCCATGATTTTTTGTTAATGTTTTTTTTTTTCTAAAAAAAATAAGTTAGGACAAAACTTATGCATTTTAATTTTTTTTCCCCCAAGTGGCATTTTATGCATTAATTGTTAAAGAATGCAATTTGAATTTTTAAATGAATCAAATTACAATAGCAAAAAAAAAAAATGTAGACATATAAACTCAACTCAAATTAAAATATAAAAAAAGCTAAATAACAAATTTAGAAAGCTATGTTGTCAAAAATACAAAATTACAAGAAAATTAATGAAGGAATTTCGTACTTTAAAATACAATTAACACACAACTTGAAATTGCCTTTTATATCCCTACAATTTGAAAATTGTATTGCTGTTGATTCAAACCGGGGCAATATCTTAATATAAATGGCTCCTTACATCTCAATTGTTCTTTCTTAACACCTTCCCTGGGAAATGAATTATTCATGATAGAAAATTCAATTTCTCCATATTGCCCAGATGATACTCTAAATTCTCCTGCCACTATTTTTATCCATTGATCCATTGGCTTATCACTTGTATTTTCTTTTCGTCACTCCTTTGTTAGAACAGTTACAACCTTTATATCCAAAACTAGCTGTTTCCTCAACGTTATCACAAAAATAATCTCATATGCAATGTTTGGGGAAAGTTTTTCTATCCCAAATCTGCCACGCACTTCCAACCAGCCATCATGGAAGAAGACATCACTACAACATAAAACTAATTAGTGAGCTATTGAAAGCAAAATATATTACTTACTTAAGAGTAATTCTTTAATTCTTTTAATAATTATTCCTATAGTAATGCCATTAGTTCCTTTTGAACTGAATTTATTAATTTAGTTATGTTAATTTCTAATATCCGTGCATTACCTTAATCCTTTCACCAATAAGGGTAATTCCCACCTATACCGACAAGTAACTGAGAGATCACTTGAAAACAACAAGAAGCAATCCTTGCTCAAATTATCTTCATCTTGGGGATGCTGCATAAAGTTCAAACTTTCAAATAATAACATTGTTGTAAACCATTACTTGTTTTGAAAAGCATTTACATTATTTGTTTTATATGTGTATTAATGGTTATGACGATATGCCGAAAAAATCTACAGTGTTATAATTAACATTTAATTAGCAAAATAATGAAGTGCTTTTGTCTTGCTTTTGCTAGGTCCACTAAATAAAAAATTTAAATGGATTTTTGAAATCTAAACACTGAAACTAAAGTTTGAAAGTATGTAATAAATTGCTAAATAATAAAACTATAATTGTTTTATAGTTCAATTGCATTTGAAAACCAATTTATAATAACATATTTTAAATTGTATAAAATTTTAATAACCCATTTCAAAATGTATAAAATTCGATACATGACATATTTATCATATCAAATTTGTTATCAAACATGAAAATAATTTTTTCCCCTTTATTTTGAAACTATGATGAAGGATGGTACGAGCTTGAACATCTAAAAGTGAAATAAAGTGAAAGTGTTTGTAAAATATATTTGTATTTCACTTGTTAATTTAAAAAAAAAAATGCTAAACAGATATATTAGATCCATTAATTAATGTTAGAGAAAGTGTCCATTAGAGCACTTTTGTTTCCGTCAAATCCCTAAGACACGAATTATATTAGTTCCTTTGATCTGATTTACTCTATTACTAATCTCTAAATAATATTTCTTACTTTTTCACAAAAAAAAGCTCTTACTTATCCAAATAATATTTAATAATAACTATATTGCTTCTATTTAGTTCAAATTCTTTTAAGGGTTGATTACTAATATGTACTCATATAAGCTAAATAGTTTTCAAAGTTTGAATAATTTTGGTGTTATTTGATTTCACATAGAAGTTAAATTTTCGTCAACTTCTTTTCTTACACAATTTTTTTAACTCATAATTTAATAAGTAACTATGTACCTTATTTATTATTCATAAAAGTATATTTGAGTGTGCTCTTTTTATATACTTTTGAGTTCAAAATCTTGAGAAAACAAAAATCTTCACAATTGTAGGTTACTTATTAGAGTAAAAAATAGAAGTACATATAGAGTATTAATCTATGTGTGGTTGTGTAAGGAGTATTGAATTCTACTTAAATTTGATATACAAAAATTAAAAACTAATTAAAAAGTTTGCAGAAAACTATTAATGAATGGAGGTCAAGTGATAGTTTTTCAAATTATCAAATTTTATTGAGTCTATTCTTAAACAATCAGGACTAAAATTACAAATTGAGATAGAATTGTTAGTATATTTTCTTAGATAAAAATTAAAATATTATAAGATATTATTAATAGATGAAGTCAAATAATATTCTTTCAAATCTCAAGTGATATAGGTGCCACTTTCTCAATTTCAATTTCATGGAGTGAAATAATCTTTACCAATTTTTAAATAGATGAAGATTAAAATGACAAGTTGCCATAGTTTTTTTTTTTTGAGTTTGTGCACTAGTAAATGTTACTTAATAGTATGACTTTAATCTTAACATTTACCTTCAAGAGGGAACTCAACTTCACCAAAGTTCACCACCAAGCGTCCTTTCACAATTGAGCTCAACTACCTTTCTTGGTCAACTCTAGGGTTTAGGATTCATTTTCTTTTGACATGTTGACTTTTTGTTGCTTTTTTGGTCAAAATTACCTCCAAATAAGCCTTTTTATCACTTTAAACTCTCAATATTGTAAAACTTACAAAACAAGCCACAAAGCACTTAATTACCTAATAAACACTCAAAAACAAGGCAAAACCCTAAGAAAATGGAGATTAGAAGTAGTATAAGACATTAAGACAATACATCAAAGATAGAGCGTGAAACTTCGAGTTCCTAAAAACAAACTATCCAATAGAAGTGGCTAATGAAATAAACAACCAAGACCTTTCCAAATTAAATGGCCCAGATAGAATGGTGTGAACATTCTCGAAATGAGAAGATTTTAATTTTAAGTTTGCATTTGAAGAAGTGAGGCAACATGAGGAACAACCTCTTCCTTTTACACACCAATTATGGGACCAAAGCATCCCAATTAAGATTTCTTTTATGATCAAACTTTTAATGAGAAGACTCCTAATTGGGAAATCTTTAAACATATTGGGGTTTCATGGGCCCTTAAAATGTATGTGTTGTCTTATGGTCCCGAAGACCATCCATCATATTTTCATCCATTGCATAATGGAAAAAGAAATATGGTCACACTTTGGTAAATTTAGGGAAATAATCATGAGTAAATCTTCTTTGATAACTCTCCAAAACTGTTGGTGGAACACATTCGTAAAACAAAAAGAAAAATTAAATTCATGTGGAAAATTCCCCCTTCATAATTTGTCGGGGTATTTGGAGAGCAAAAAATGGGTGTTTTTTCAATGGGATTGAGAAGTGCCCAAATGAGATCCAAAGAAGTATTTTTGAAGAAATCAAAATGTTCACAAAAATCAAATTCCCCAATACTTACACATATGCATAAAATTGGGAATAGTTTTTGACTGTTTTATATAACGATCAAAGAAAAAAGTCACTAAAGTTTATAAAATGGATCCCACCAATAATTGATACTCGTAAACTAAATGTGTATGCTCTTACAAATGGACAAAAAGGTGGAGGAGAAAGGATAATAAGATATTATTAAGTGCTAATGATTTATCAAGTGCATAGATACTTTGTTTATCCATATAGATAGATCGAACGAAATGGATAACATACCTGCAAGTGGAATTAAACTTGAGAGTCATACCAAATGCTTTACAAAAGAAAGTTAAGACACCATGGCAATTTGAAAACACCTTGAGGTATCGTCTTCTAACGAACCTAGCATTGCGGTTATTGAGTGCTTAAAAGAAGCAAATATTCCAACAAAACTGCTAGCAAAAATGGAATTACCACAAACAGAAATTCAAGTTTCCAACAAGAACAAAAGCTACCCAAAAAAATACATGAAACCATTTGGGTGGATAGAATGGGATTACCTTTTGCTAAACAAAATTATATTTAGACTGTACATATGTGTTAAAATGACTTTCTAGATCAAACACCTTATTTTCTCTGATTAGGTACTAAAGGTACTTCTTTTGCACTTCTTGTGAGAGAAGTGATTATTGGTATATGCAATTTTGAACCCAAAGAGGTCCAGAGTGACTGAGGAAGTGGGATTTTTATGTATATAATTAATAAATAGGGAAGCAATTTTAAACCAAAGAGGACAATGTGGCCAAGGACTTTGAAATAGATTCGAACCAAAGATGGCTATAAATTTTAAATTAAAAATTCAAATTACACAATTGAAATAATTTTTTTATTGTTGTTAAATATCCGGTAGGGGTTTGATCAAACTAGCATTATAGTGGTTTGGTGGCGATCTGGCCATCAATAGGTCCCATCCTATTTGTAAAAAAATATTAAAATATTCAAAGAAAAAGAAAAATAATGTTCAAAAGGGCATTGCTTATTCTTGAAAAAAGGTTTAATTTTTTTTAATAAATATATATGTGACAATAAGCCATTCTTTTATTTTGAGAAATGAAAAGCCAAAAGTGGCATTTCTAAACACAAGACTCCCTTGTTTTTTTTTTTTGTCAAAAGTGATATTTTTACTAACATGAGCAGAAAATACAAGGCTATCTTGAATTACCTTTTTTTAGCTTTAAGAATGAAATATTTTTATTGGATTTGTGTGTGAGAAGGAAAGTTTTTTAATGGAGAATTGACAAATTGGATCGATTGATTTTATTTTTATTTTGAATATTAATGAACAGAGTTTGAAATGGGTTTGTGCAATTTATAGGTACTATCTCTCTTAATCACAATCCGGGTTGCCTAATAATATACCGCTTCTTTGAATATATTGGACCGTTGCATCCCTTCTGAGACCGGGACCTTCCATCATGACTTCTGCTCGTTGCATACCTTAATCCACTACCGCACAAATAGTATTTGATGTTGCAGTATTGGAAGCAAACAACGTCCCTCTTCTTGTATTCTTGAATCCACAAGTACCGGCCAAGGACCAATAAACCACGCACCGTCACACAACTGTAAGAGTGATAGTTTGACTACCAAACCAGTCATGTGATTCTTATGCATTATTTTTTTTTCAAATGAAAGCTTAAAAAAACCAAAATGGAAAAGAGTTGTCTAATCTAAAAATGTTATTGTAAACTTATTTTCTATTTGCAGAATGTTTTATCTTATTTTTTAAAAAAATTAACAAATCAAATGGGTCTATTTTTTCATGTTAGGTTTCAAATAAAGTTTAGAAATAACTTCAAATTTAGAATTTTATATCGTAGTTGAATATTCAACTATGATATTGCTAATATTTATACAGTAGAATGTCTTTAAATTAAACCCAATTTTGTTGGTTTGATATTCAAAGTGAATAATTTAGAATTTTAGGTTTCATTTTCAAATCCTCTTTTTCCCTTCTTCCTTACCCACGCTCTATTACCTATTTGTATTGTAGGTAATAGAGATTTGGGGTGGAGCAATGATATAATGAGGTAAGGTAAATGGCTAAACGTGTACTTGTGTTATCTTTTACTAGTTCTCACTATATTTACTCTAATACAACAAGATAATATTATATTATTAGTTATTGACTACCAATCATTTAATTTTAATTAGGTAAAGTTTTGGACTTGTTATTAGCCTACCATACTTTACAGGGTAACAACCTTGAACCCCATCAATTTATTTGTTCATACTTTCCTTTTTTTTCCCTAAAAAAATCAGGTATAAGACAAAACTTATGCTATTTACTTTTTTTTTTTTACCGAAGTGTCATTTTTAGGCATTTTAAATTGATAAAAAATACAATTTGAATTTCAACCTTTTAAATGAATCGAATTACAATCCCAAATAAAAAAACAACTACTAATGTAGAAATATAAACTCAACTCAAATTAAAATATATAAAGAAGCTAAATAATGAATTAAGAAAACTATGTTGTTAAAAATACAAAATTATGATATAATGAAGGAATTCCATAATGAAAATACAATTAATACACAATTTGAAAGTGTCTTTTATGTCCTTACATTTTACAAAATGTATTCCTTTTAATTCAAACAGGGACAATCTCTTTATATATATAAATGGCTCCTCGCATTTCATTAGTTACTTAACATCCAATGCAATTTTCTCTATGCAATGGGTTCTTTTGGTCGAATATGTACACATTTTAAGATTATACCTTTCAACAAAATCTCACATTTGGTGATAGAGAACTCAATTTCTCCAGATTGTGTAGATGATGCACTATATTCTCCGGCCACTATTTCTATCCATTCTTCCATTGGCTTATCTCTCATATCTTCTTCCAGCCCATCCTCTGCTACAACAATTGTAAGCTTATTATCATAACGTGACTTTTTTCTCAACATTATCACAAAAATGATCTCATATGTAATGTTTGGGGAAAGTTTTTCTATCCCAAATCTACCACACACTTTCCCCCAGCAATCATAGAAGAAGACATCACTGCAACATATATAAAACTAATTAGTGAACTATTGAAAGCAAAATATATGAATTACGAGTAATTCCTTAATTAATTCTTTAATAATTATTCCTATAGTAATGCCATTAGTTCTTTTTAATCTGAATTTATTAATTTGATTATGTTAATTTCTAATATCAGTGAATTACCTTAATCCTTTCACAAAGAAGAGTGATTTCCACGAACACTCGCAAGTAAATAAGAGATCACTTGGAAACAACGTGAAACAACCCTTGCTTAAATTATCTTCATCTTGGCAATGCTGCATAAAGTACAAACTTTCAAATAACAAACAAACATCGTCGTAAATCAATATTGAACGAACTTATTAATGATTATTTTGATAAGCATCTACATTATTTGTACTACATCCAATCTCAAAGAGAAACATGAACGATGTATCTATTTTGATTCTAGGCAAAAAAATATTGTTTACAGTATCAACTTATTCGAAGAAGTCCTTGGAATAAACACTCAATTGAAAATAAAAATGGATCACATGTTCAAAAAGTACTCATGATTAATTATGAACACTCAATCTATTATTGATGAAACAAATGTTAGCTACATAAACAAATAACAAAAAAATCTACAAATTGTTATAATTAACATTATTAGCAGAATAATGATGTGCTTTGTATATTCAATTATATTTCATTTCTATCTCTTAAAAATGTTGAAAAGAAACTAAAGGCTATTTATTGCAACTTGCTGTGTCTTGCTTTTGTAGGATTTATGATGAAAGAAATAGAATAGTCTAGGTCCAACTAAATAAATTTGAAAATGGATTTTTGAAATCTGAACACTGAAACTAAAGTTTGAAATTAATGATAAAAAAATCTAAAGTTTGAAATTAATAAATTGCTAAAATAATAAAACTAAATGATTGTTTTATAATTCAATTTTATTTGAAAACCAATTTATAATAACATATTTTAAATTGTATAAGATTATAATAACCCCTTTCAAAATGTATAAAATTCAGTGCGTGACATATCTATCAAATCAAATTTGCTATCATACATAGCAATGAATTTTTTTCCCTTTATTTTGAAACTATGATGGAGGATGGTGTGAGCTTGAACATCTAAAGGTGGAATAAAGCAATAGTGTTGGCAAAAAATATTTGTAGTTCACTTGAAAATTTCATTGTTAGTTTTTGTTTTAAAAGATTGCTAAATAGATATAATCAGTTAGATCCATTAACTAATATTGGAGAAAGTGTCCATTAATTAGACCCATGTGATTTAAAAATATATCACTTGAACCCACTTAAAACACTTTTCTTTTAGTCAAATCCCTAAGTAGCGAGTCTATTACCAATATATAAATAATATCTCTTTCGTTTTCACAAAAAAAAGGGTTCTTACTCATTCGAATAATATTTTAATATAACTATATTGCTTCTATTTAGTGCAGATTCTTTTAAGGGTTGATAACTAATACTTATTTATATGAGCTAAATAGTTTTAATTTTTTTAAATAATTTAGGCATTATTTGGTTTCTCATAGAAGTTAAATATTCTTGAACTTCTTTTCTTACACAATTTTTTTTTCCGTAAACTCATCATTGAATAAGTACTATGTACCTTAACTCTTATTCATAAAAGTTTATTTGAGTGTGCTATTTTTTATATATTTTGAATCCAAAATCTTTAGAATATTTTTTTCATAATGGTAGGATATTAGAGTAAAAAATAGAAGTACATATAGTGTTAATCTATATGTGATTGTGTAAAGAGTACTGAGTTTCATTTGAATTTGATATACAAAACATAATAGCTAATTTAAAAATGTGCAGGAAACTATTAATGAATGGACGTCAAGTGATAGTTTTTAAAATTATCAAAATTTATGGAGTCTATTCTTACACAATCAGGACCAGAATTCCAAATTGGGATAGAATTGTTAGTATATTTTCCTATATAAAAATTAAAATATAAGATATTATTAATAGATGAAAGTCAAATAATAGTTTTTCAAATATCAAGTGATATAAGTGCCTCTCATATGATGCAATGGAGTAGTACTCCACATTTACTGTTTTCTCTTTTGTATCGATGCGTTCGGGTATATTCGGCATCGTATTTTGTTCTATTATGTATATAAAGCTGGTTTTTTTTTTTAAAAAAAAAAAAGAAAAGAAAAAAAAGTGCCACTTTCTCAATTTCAATTTCAATTTCATGGAATCAAGTAATCTTTACCACTTTTTTTAAATAGAAGAAGACCAAAATGGCAACTTGCTGGACTTTGTAATTTTTTATTTTTTTGAATTTGTGCATTAGTACATCTTACTTACTAATGTTACCATCCAATTCATCAAAATATCACTTAATTTGGTTTGTCACACAAATTATCGAAAATTAAGGTATGTCTATTGATTTACACCTTGACTTGGTATTTTTTTTCCCCACACAAGTCCAATTTAGTTTGTTGGTTTGTCAATTATTTTTATAAAAATTTTCAAAACAAGAAACAATGATACAATAATTTTTTTTGCTACAATGCTTTTTATATTTTATTTATTAACAAAATATAAAATTTAATATTAAACATTTCTCTAAATGTAATTTTCAACCAAAATAAACCCATAAAATATTAATTCTAATTTTGAATTATAAAGTTTCATTAAAAAAAATTCTAAACAAATTCCTATCAATACAAACCCATTAATTTAAATACCCTCAAAATATTTCCTTTCTTATGACAAATTTTTCAAAACAAAACAAATTCTTTTATCAAATTAAAAATTACTCTATCCAATCAAAAGTCAAAACTATTTGTTATAAATCATGACAACAACTTCATTAGTGTGTGTATATATGTGAAGTAAGTTGAAGTGATACCTCTCTGTTGAAGAAAACTCGTGATGCGAATTCGGGGTCTTTTATTCCATGAATCTTTACCCATTTTGGCAAGGGAAAAGATTCGAGACCCGAATAGAAACTACGCAACTTTGGTAGCTCTGAAAGTTCTATTTTTTTCAATTTTGAATGGTTCGTAATCTTCTTGTCCCAGATTCCACCATCAACTTCCTCCTCTGCTAAAACAACTTCCAACATCGAACAATCGCTTACCACTAGTTGTTCAAGATTTGTCATTTCTCCAAATAAATGCGAAGAAATCAAGCTTTTCAAATTGTGGCAACTTTGAACTTCCAATTTTTCAAGTGCACTAAGGGACTCAATTGGAATTTCGTCACTGAATATGAGACTTGCAAATTTGAGGCCATCGAGCACCAAATGTTTTAATTTGGAGCAAGGAACCTACATAAATTAGTTTGTGTATTCATTAGTTTGATAAGAATAAGACATATAAGAAACTATATTATTGGAGGTACGCAACCATTAATTGTTCATCAATTCTCTATAGCTATTCATCGATCTTCAATATGTAATAACAAGTGATCATCTAGAAAGAATAAAAGTACTACTCCAATAGTCCTATAGTGGTGTGGGTTAAGGTCTAAAGAAGTTTTGTGAGTTCTCTTACAAGAATTAAGGCTTTGTCCATAAAGATCATATATATTATGTTTACAAACCAAACATGAGAATGAACCAAAAATGAGGCTAGCAGAAATGAGTATGTTGAGATGGATATGTGAACATACTATATTAAATAAAATAAGTAATTAATGCATTGGAAAAAAAATGAAAGTAACTCTAATGCATTAGAAAATGAGAGAAACACGTTTAACATAATTTGGCCATATACATAAGAGACTTTTAAATACCCTAATTTGGTTTGTAGAAAGTAGAAAACTATTAACTAGAATTAAAAGAGAAAGGGAGAGTTCGCAAAAGGAATTGAAAAAAAAAAGATAAAAAATATTATATATGTAAATATAAATAAAAATGTAGATAACGAAGTATGATATATATATATATATATATATATGGATGAAGAAGTAGTTGTTCTTGTTTTATATTGACAAAAATTTCGGTCACTGATCACTCTTGTTTTACTTTTTTTGGCTCTTTTTCATTTACACATATAAGTTACCATGGTAAATAGAATGAAATTTAGTCAATAATTGTGAAGTTCAAAAATTCAATCAAGACATCAATAAAGGGAGCAAAAAGTCAACAAAACCAATTACAAAAAGAGTAGCAAGGAAGATAACTTCTAAACTGAATAAAGTTCATATTATAGATGAAAACGACAACAAGATACTTCAGAATTTTAAGAGAACATCAAACCCGTCAAAAAAGAAAAAGAAAGGAAGAAAGTACATTACAGAAAAAGATAAAAAATCAAGAAAAATTATATTTATGTAATACAAACTATCTTTTAATAATTTTTTCAATTTAGTAATTACATTTTAATTTTCAACGTATTTTATTATTTTATTTTATTTTTTCTTCAATTTAGTTATTGTCTCACATATTTTACTACCTTTTTCTTTTAAAATAACTTATTACATAACAAACACGTGCAACGTACCAAATTTCTATTATAAATAAAAAACATGTGTAAATAACGAAGTATGCTCCATATATATAGCTCCATATATTGGGATGAAGGTATAGTTGTTCTTGTTGTATATTGACAAAAATTTCAATCACTGATCACTCTTATTTTACTTGGTTTTACTCTTTGTCATTTACACATACAAGTTACCGTGGTAATCATTTATGCATAAGAGTAATGTAGACAGTACAAAAAAATTATGCGATTTAGAAACTCCAATGATATGGAATACTAATTGGCATAAACTACGAAAGAAAATTTGTCTTAGTTGATATAAATAAAAAGTTCAAAGTTTGTCGGATTATCTGATGAACCTTTTATCAGACATTCAATTATTTAGTACCATGTAATTTTTTTTAAAAAAAATTTTCACCCTATTAATCATACACTCCATTTATACAATATAATTAATTCAGACCTTTAATTGTTTGTCATGAAACAAAATTAAAATATCATCAAAATTACAAACTAAAATCACAAATCAAAATATCACCAAAATCACAAACCAGTGATTAAAAGTACAAAATATCATCAAAATCAAATATACAATTATTAAATCCTAACACAAATGTGAGTGAAACCTACTTTGTGGTTTTAACGACGTGATTTCACCAAAATTATGATTAAAATCATGTCATGAGTTTACTCACATTTGGTTAGGGCTTAATAATTGTAGATTTTCATTTTGGTAATATTTATGCTTTTAATAATTATAGATTAATAATTATAGGGTGAACTTCCCAAATTTTATGACGTTAGAGAAGGTGCTTTCAATTAATGTTAAAAATGTAAATATGATGTTACAAAATATAGTTTTTAATATGATACTTAAGTTGCTATAATTAAATTAAATGAGAATTAATTTAAATTTTTTATTTTTTTATTTTAAGTAAATAACTATTTATGTTCTTTTCACTTTGAATTTTCACCATATTAAATATAAACTAATATAATTTAAAAGATTGGTCAAAAATATCATTAACATCTTTCACACGATTAAAGTAGAATTAACTTTGGTTCTTTTCTTTTTTTTTTTTTTTTTAAGTGAATAAAGTGATTGGATTCTTTTTATTTTAGTTATTTATGTTCTTTTCACTTTGAATTTTCACCATATTAAATATAAACTAATATAATTTAAAAGATTGGTCAAAAATATCATTAACATCTTTCACAAGATTAAATTAGAATTAACTTTGGTTCTTTTCATTTTTTTTAAATTTTAAGTGAATAAAGTGATTGGATTCTTTTTATTTTAGTTTTCAAAATCATAAGTTAGCGCTCTTTGGTAATTTCATTCTATTCATTAAACAAAATTTAAGCCAAGGGGATAACCGTAATATGGCTAAACTATAGGGATCGATTCGTAATATGACTTTATCTAAAGAGAGGTAGATGTAATTCATCCTAAAATAAGGGACGATTCTGTCTTATTATACATGCCACATCATTCACCATCTCATTTCACTATACAATTTCACTCTACATATCATTACTAATCCAACATATATGAGCCAAGTCTTCTAATGAGATTTAAAAGAGTATTTTTAGTTAAAAAAATAGGAAAATAAAATCCATACCTCTTTGCTAATAAAACACCTTGGGATTGAATCATCATTCTCCTTTCCAACCACACTTTTAAAATCATGACAGTCTTTAACTTCCAATTCTTTTAGTTCACTTATATGAAATTCCTGACTAAATATCACACTTGCAGTTTTGATTCCATTGAGCTCCAATTTGCACAAATTGGGACAAGTAACCTACATAAATTAATAAAAAGAAAATCATAATTCAAGTAGTTTTGAATGTATAATCTAAAATGATTAGTTGAAAGTACAACTCAAGTTTAACGAAGTTTTGTTTATATATATAGATCATAATATTGTGTGTGTAATTATCCTTTTTTCATTTTTTATATAAAAATTTCAATTAAGGTAACTCTTTTTTTTTATTAACTTTTATTAGAAAAGTCCTTCTATATATGAAATTTAAAAGAGCAGTTATAAATTATTAGAAAGCATAAAATAATATTAGGAAAAGAAAATCCAAACCTCTTTGGAAAAGAAAAACTTTGGGCTTGAATTTGGCATTCTAGTGCTGCATGACTCCACAGCAAATGTCTCCATCAAGGGACAATTCCTAATAATAATCTCTTTTAGTGACCGCAATTCTAATGTATTCTTTAAGTTGCAAAAGCAGCGAATTTTTGGTAATTCTGAAAGTTCTAGGGACTCGAGCTGAGGAAGGTTTAGAACTTTTTGATCTTTATCCTTTTGCTTTTCAACAATTTCTTCTAATATCAAGCAATTGCTTACACTTAACTCTTTGAGATTGATAAGACTTTTGAAGGCATCAGAGGAAAACAAAGTCCTCAATTCAGAACAATCACTAATGCTCAATATATGAAGTCCAGTGAAGACGTCAATTTGGCTCATCCTCAAACCTTTTGAGTCAATATGTGGGACCTGTTAGCCATTTGCATATAATAAAAATAAAGCATCAATTCCGAGTATCTAAAGACACTGGATACTCTATATCACTGTATGTATCACTTCATGTATCAAACTATAAACACAAATCATGTGTCTTACATTAACATAGACTAATTTGACAGAATTTAATATATTATTTTATAATTAACTACGTGTCTTGTTTTTATTATTTGATACAAGGACTGATACAGGCAACAATATAGAGGATCCTTTGTCGTATCCAAATCATGGCAACACGTAGTCCACACTTGATATTCAAGAGCAACAAAATCACTAGAGCAAATAAAAGTGACCTCAAGTTGAGATATAGTTATGAAGGGCAAGTTAAAGAGAATTATTAGGAGCTTAGTCATTAATTAGTGTAATTAAATGGAAAAAAAAAAACTTTGTGTTTGCAAAAAAGGCAAGGTGTTCAGTGTAAATAGTTTTATTTGTTGTTTTTAATTTTTGTGGCATTCGACAATTTTAAGAACATATAAGTTAAAGGAAAATTTTCTATTAATGGTGCGTCTAACATTACTATTATTATTAAAGAGAGTATAATTTTGAAGTAATTATTATTAAGCGCATAAAAATTGTTTAGTTATTTAATTTATTTAACAAAATACATACCTGCCCCAATATATGTCAAAAAGTGTTATTCTCATTTCATTATCATATAAAACCAAAATATCAGATTCAAACAAAATTTTGTTAAAGAAATTGGAAAGCCAAAATATTAATAACAACGGTTATAATCTATATCAACTTTGAATTACTTATTATTTAAAGTTTAAAAATAATTTAATTGTTTTATATGCTTAGTACAAGATTTCATTGCTCCTCACAAAAGTAATTAATACATTTTATAGACCAATTTGCTAATTTCACTTGGATCTAGGATTCATTCTTTTTTTTTTTTTTTTGAAAAAAAAAACATATTCTTAATTAAACCATATATTATGATTACCAATAACAAAAGCATTAAACATCTAGTTAAGTATCGGAATGAAATTTTAATTCTAATCATGGATTCATTAGTTTAAACCAGCATCTTTGGACCGTAAATATATTTCTTCTCTTTAATTTTGTATTAGTGTAAATTATGACAACAACATTGGCAATATCAATGGTTGCATAAGAAATGGTCATCCAATTGGAAATTTTTAACTCTGTTTAAAAGGTGCGCAAAGATAAGATAAGATTAAATTAAGGGTAGTTAAAGTATTTTAGTAAATACATTAAATATTAAAATTATCTTTATATCCTTAATATAATTAATTAAAAGTTATATCATCTTTAATAATAATAATAATAATAATTCCAAACCAAATGCATCTTTAATAGAAACTTTCATAAGTAGAATAGAGATATATTAGACAAAAAGAAAGAAATAATAAAATCACGCACCTGTTTGTTGAAAAGATCTGGCCGCCGGGAATCCAATATTTTGAAGTTCCATAACACATGAAAAATGTCCACTGTTGTTATTTTGGGAAACTCAAATACATCAACAGCTTTGCACAATGCAGAGAGTTTTGGTAGATGTCGAAGGATCATCATATTCAAGTTGGGGAATTTGATGTTCATATGATCACTATCATCACCGCCTCCTTCTGATGATCCCAAAAGGGTAATTTCATCCTTGAAGAACACCTCTTCCATATTTCGACAATTCCATATCTGAATTGTTTCAAGTTGGCATAAACTTTCAGCTATTGATAGTGGAAATACCCATTTCAATTTCTCACAATTATATATGTCTATCATTTTCAAGTTGGGCAGGCAGAGCTTTTCATTCGAACATTTCCACAAATACGTGAGCCCAGGCAACTCATAAAAATCTATTTGTTCTAGCTTAGAGAAGGATCCGAGTGTTGGAGGGCCATCACAAATTTCCTCCAAATCATCCATTTCTCATAGATCAAGCCTCCTTAAAACAGGAAAAATAGCACTATCCCGGGTGGGTGCGATGTCTCGCTGAATTAATGCAGTTGCAAGATGCTTTGCCGTATCCAAACTCGATATTTCCAGTTCCTTTACATTTTGAAATCCTTGCCTATCTAACACCTCTATTATGTCTTTTGAACCCTTGCCCGCCAAATCTAGATCTTCGGCACCCATCAATAATACACACATTGAATTTACAAAACACTTTCTCATCTCATCAACATTAATGATCATACATTTCTTTTCAATACATCTTCCATCATATATACTATCACGCTTGCCAATTTTTACATTATAGCTTGTCAGCTCCTGCTCCAATTGGCCGCCTCTGTCTTGGGGGATTAATTGCGGATCTTTAATCCAAATCTCTAAAGCCCTCAAATTCCTCAAGGAAAATACCTCAACAACACTTGCATTGCTTCTCTCCTTCCCTTTTTCTTCACCCTCCCATTCAATTGGACAGTTAAGGAGTCGAAGCTCTTCCAATTGAACTAGTCTTGATATAACACCCGGTGCGATTTTCTTCAGATTACCACAATAAGTCAAATCCAATAACTTCAGCTTTGTAAGTGCTCCCATCTCATCTGGCAACTCAACAATGCCTGGACCCCATAAACTGAGGACTTCTAGATTCACCAACTCACCAATGAAGGATAGCTTCTCCAAACCACAATCGTACAGATCCAATACTCGAAGTTGTGTTAACAAGCTTAAGGATGATGACGGCACAATACAATCATAAATACTCAACAATCTCAGACCTCTCATCCTATTAAAAAACGTGTCTGGTAGCTCACAAGAATAATTGCATCGCACAAGTAAGGCTTCCAATCTGGGGCAATTCATGCAGTCTTTTGGAATAACCATAGATTCACCAAAGGTAAGTGAGATGGAAGTGTAATTCTCACAAGAATCTTTTATGGGCCACTCACTTAACCCAATGTCATGACTTACCATGAATACATGTTCATGTTCAGTACCTTTAGATGATATCCATATGGCCATGTCCCGAACAACATCATGCATTTTCACTGCTGGACCATCAACATCATCAGTAGCATCCATCAGCAAGAAACGAGTTTTGAGAGTATCAACTAATCCACATACTCTGTTTCTGGCTTCTCTGAGATTTCGTATGTTGGAAAATATGCCTAAGCCTCTTCCATAGTGAACCAAGTCTTCGAGATCAATTCGAGAATCCTCAGGAAACAAACAGCAAATGAGAAAGAGATACCTGGCTTCAACATTACTTTCTAGCGCATTGTAACTTAGTCGCAAAGGTTGATACACACCTTTTAGAACTCCTGGAATATTTATTGGTGCGGCGTGTCGCAATTGTAAAAGTGCATCCTCCCAAATTGCTTTATTGGTTTGCTGTTTCAATGCGCTACCAACAGTTACAAGGGCGAGAGGCAAGCCTTTGCATTCTTTTGCCACGTCTATTGCCAATTTACGCAAATCGTCCTGATCCACAACGCTTCCAGCTTTTTCTCGGAAAAGACTCCAAGCTTCCTCTTCGTGCAGAACCTCCAACTTTATAATCTTTGAGGAATTCATCTCTACGCAAACATGATGATCCCGAGTTGTTAAGATGATTTTGCATCCTTTATGGATGCTGTGTGAAGGGATTCCAATTTCCTCAAGATTCAGTCTTTCCCAAACATCATCCAAAACAACAAGAACTCTTTTCACATCCTTCAGCCTATCATGCACTTTACTTGCACGAATGGGTACTGTTTGCGTCTCCAGTTTAAGACCCAAAGCTTCTGCAATTTGAAGTTGAATATCCTGCACTTTAGGCTGTTGAGAGACAACCACCACAACAACAAAATCAAACAATTTTTCTTGTCTCGCCCGTTCTGCAATTTTATTCACCATAGTTGTCTTACCCACTCCCCCCATACCACAAACTCCGGTAATATACACCGTATCAGCTTTCAATCCGGCCATGATTTCTTCTTCTATAGACCTTCGAGAATCAAATCCAGAATCAGATACAGGAGGTATAGTCTCGAATCCTGAAGGGGGTGCAGAATAGGATATGTTCAAGTTGAACTTGCTAGACTCATTTTGGAGCCCAACAGCAACTTCTGTTAACTTCTTGGCTTTTCGGCTAATTGAATAACGTAACTTTACATTCGGGCAGCTTCCATGTAGACAACCCTTCTGAAGTTCAGTGGTAGCTCCCAATATTCCGTCTGTCTTCATCTTCAACTCGTCCACTCTCTTACACCAATCATCAACAGCAGGTCCAATAAGTTCAAGATTGTTTCTGGCAGCAACAATGGCTTGCTGAAAGTGGGCTCTAGTGGGATCAAGCTTCTCCTGTTCGACTTTTAGACTCTTGATAATGCTGTTAGAGCAACAGAGATAGCTGAAATGAACCTTCAAAGGATCTACAACATTTTCTTTGAGTTTAGATGCAGCATCAAGTAGTCCAACAATTGTTGCAGGATCTGCCATTTGCTCAAAGACTTAAAATTGCCTTTTGTTTCTGGTAACTGCCAGAGAGTAGTAGAACAGGAATATGTATCAATGACAAGTTTTTAAAAATGTACTACTAAAGAAGAGAAAAAAATGTGAAGCAATCATTTTGCCAGGATACAAGAGAAGCATGAACAATTTTGCATATAATCAGTATTCAGTATGCAGATCGCGAGTATCTTTATTTTATAATCAGTATGCATATAATCAGCATAGTTGACCAAATGAGTTTCTGATAGATCACAAAAATCAATAGGACAATCAGCATTTTCCAAAAGGATTATAAAGTAATCAATAAAGTAAAGAATTATGCAGACAAACAAGTTATAAAGAAGTGTACCTTTTACCACTTCCTTGAGAATTGAGAGGTAAGGATAGATGATCAAGTGAAACGCAAGCAACTTTCTGGAAAGAAAGGATTATTATGGATAGTTCAAAATACAATTTATGGTTTTTGTAAAAAGTTTGTACTGATTAAGATCACTGAATGAAAGGAAGGGTATGGAAACAACTCCAAAGCTGATGAAAGAGAGAATTTCAGGGAAGTTGAAGTGAACGAAAAGAAAGAATTAGTCTCAATAATTCAGAAAAGCTTCCAAAGATAAAAGATGAGCATTCATTTCATGAGTTGACCCCACAGTTAAATCAGCCAATTTTCTTGGTTCAATAAGAACAACTCCATTATTGACCACCATTTTAGTTTCTTTATCTGAATATTTATAGTTCTTGAACAAAAAAGGACGGAATCAGGTGGAGAAAACAGTGACAATACACATTACATGAGTTGGCTCTAATAATTCACGAGATAGACCTTTCTATGAAGGTGAAGGAGAGGGACCTCCAAATTGTCCTATGAAATCGCATTAAATTCTTCATCAACACATTTCGCCCCACTGGTTAGTTGAGAATGCAGTAAGCCAATTAATGAAAGAGAAACGGTTTGAGTGTTTTTTTTTTGCATCTTATTTTAAGAACTTTGAAAAATGTGCTCAATTATATGAAAAATGTGCTCAATTATATGAAAAATGTGTTTAATTATTAAAATGACTAAAACTCCTATAATTAATACTAATTAATATTAAAGATTGTGATTAATGCTAGTGATTAAAATGTCTGTAATTAATACTCTTTAATGTTAAACAAAAGTATAAAATTGTACTCTAAAACTAAAACTACATTTAATTTGCAACATAAATAAAAAACTAACACGTTAATTATAATGGATCAGAGGAATTGAATGTGGTTTCTCAATTTCGTAGTTCATTTCTTACATTACAATTTAATTTAAAATTAACTTTCGTTCATTTTTCATTCACTTATAATTCAATTTGAACAACTATTTAACGCAAGTATAAAGAATAAATGATATAAAAATTACCGAAATTGAATATATGTAAGATGTATGGCCATCGGCGTTAAATTTTTTATTTCACAAAAATGATTAGATAATCATTAATTTAAAGCTCAAATTTGCAGCAAAGAGAAGAAAATAATTGAAGAAAAATTGAAATAATTTACCCAAAATTTTATAAGTAAAAAAATAATTGAATTTGAGAAGAACATTGCCCTTTTGCGTTCAAATTTGGTTTTACCAAATTTTGATCAATTAAAATACAAATCAAAGAAGAGAAAGATGTTTAAAACTTCAAAATTATTGCCGACATAGCCAATTACAAACAACACAATAACAGACGTGGGAGAAAAGAGCCCTTTAATTTTTATGGAGAGCTTTGATGAAAGAAAGTATGACCATTCCAATCGCGAAAATGATCAAGAAGGACAGAATCACGGAAAGAAAACAGGGACAATGTGTCGGGCTAAATTCAGTGATTCCACACTATGAATGGAGTTGGTTCCAATAATGCATGAGAGACGAGACTACCATTCCATTGGCGAAAAAATGATCAAAGTGAACAGAATGATGTGGAGAAAACAATGACATTGTCACATTGATTGAGATGAGTCAGGCTAAATTCAATGATCCCATAGTCTAAGTTGGTTCCAATATTTAATGAGATATAAAGACACATTTCTACTTAACATATTTTGTTTCTTTTTTTTCTCTTTTTTCTCTTCAACTATTTCCCTTGTTTCCATGATATACAAATAAATTTGAAAATTAAAAAAAAAAAATTATAAGATTGGTGGTGGTTTCAAAATTATTATGATCTTTTCATATCACTAATAGTGGTTTCTTTATCATCTTTATTTATTCAATAAATTAGTCACAAGATTTCATATTCTTTGTTTTTTTTTTTTTTTTTGCAATTCACGGAAAAATGTATTTATCTATGATAATATGCATATATGATAATAAATTAACATTGCGAAGTTGACAATATTTGAAAAGTAAACAAAATTATTAAACTATTACTTCATTAAATTAATTTACAATCTATTATAGAAATTTTACACTAATTAATCATTCTTAACTAACATTTAGCTTGACTAGGTGACTAGGGGTGAAGATTTTGGCTTTAAATGGAGAGCTCTTAATTTCAAGCTTTTTGTGGGATCTACTACATTAATATGCTCTCATAAGCTTTTTGTATGAAACCTGCATAGTATTAATTAAATTAACTTAATTATTCTAATTTGAGGGGGGATTTACATTAGTATAAAACTTAATTATTCTAATTTAGCCGTTTAAATTTAATACTATTTTCAATTGAATCCCTAAAGGAATATATAGAATAGCCTCAAAAGATTTAAACATAGAAAGCTTCTTATTCTGTTGCATTCTCTCAGATTTAAAACTAATCTCAATTGGGTCCTAAACAAAATTACATAATAGCCTTAATGGATTTAAAAATTACATTTTCAATTGGGTCCTTAAATGTGTCTTAAGTTTTATTATCTAAGACACTCTAATGTAGCAATTTAAGAGATGTTGATGTATGTCGTCTGAACACAATTGGCAAAGAGATGCTGATGTATGTCGTCTAAAAAAATATATATATATATATATTATCTTGATCTATGGGGTCTTTTACCAAAATATTGCCATTTTCTTAAAAAATTACCAAAATGTTGTGAACTTTGAAATGTTTCCCAAAATAGTTAAAGCAAGATTCACAATCTCGACTTTGAAATTGCTTCAAAAGAAAATAAGTTGTCTTATTTATAAATTAACCCCAAAACTTTTAAATAAGTTCATATAAAGATTGTATATTCTCTAATGAATATAATTCCGCACTGATCCCTTTGAGGCTAAGTATAACCTTAGTTTAAACCCGTCCAAAATGGTATCACAACCATGTGCTCATAAAAAATTTCATAATTTCTTGAATGGAAAAAGATTATAAACTGACTTTCTTCTATGAAGAAAATAACCAGCATAATTTTGTCTTCCATAAACAAAAATTAAAATTATGGGTATCTATAGAAACTCCAATTATTATTGGAATCTTGAAAGAATTAATGAATGTAAATATAGTACAAGATCTTAGAAAGATCATTTATGAAAAATTATTAAAAAAATTTGACCATACAAATTCTGAAATAAAAATAATAGAATTAGAAGAAAAAATAAATTCTGAAATAGAATATGAATGGAATTCAGAAGAATATCCAGATACGGATTAATAAAGTAAAATGTATAGAAGAACTGCTTCTAAAATTATGGAATCAAATAAAAAATGCTATGTTTGCATAGATCTTTTAGAAAGAATACGAGATGCAAAGAAAGAATTAAAAATAAGAAAAGAAAGATTTCAAGAAAATCTTATAGCAGGAGTACACCCAGAAGCTTTAAAACAGCAAGAAAGGGTAATAAAAAATTTAGAATCTGAGATTCTATATATGCAAAAAAAGTAAACTTTCATAGAACTCACGGATAAGAATGAGCAAACTTGAATCAATAGAATCAATTCTTCTTAAACAAGAAGAAAATATAGAAAATTTAATCCAGTTAATCAAAGGACTAGAAATCAGGATTAATACAATATAAATTATGGTTAAATCCGTAGAAGATCACATACCTAATAAGGTAAAAGATAGTAAAAAATCCCAAGAAAACCAACAAAAGGTCTTTGAAGAATTTTGGATGAAAAAGGCTCCAACAGGATATAGACCATATGAAAAGGGAAGTTTAGATGAACGATTTCATTTAAAAGAAATAAAAAGCATTAAACAAGAAAAAATGAAACAGAAAGTTTCAATTGAAGAGTTAAATCCAACCTCAGAAGAAGAAATAGATTCAAAAGAGTAAATGGATAAAGAAATAGAAGAATTAATATATTCTTTAGAAGATTTAGTAATACAAGAACCTGTAAAGGTAAAAATGAGTAAAGATACATCTGTAAAACTAGAAACAGATAAACCAAGTACTTCGTCAGTACCTATAAATCAAGGTAGAACACGAAGAGTTCAACCTGAAAAGGCACCCATAGAATATACTTATTCATCCAGTGGAAAGCATAAACCTAATAGACATATGCCAGCAATTACAAGTTCTGGATTTAGATTTTTAAACCTTGACTGCAAGTTAGATGCGTCAAAAACTTTACAACAATGGGGACAAGATATAGGTCTCTATTTTTTGACTGATAAAACATCCAACTTTTCATCAGAAGAAAAATATAAAATATGTTTAGCAGCATTAGATGGAAATGTTAAGAACTGGTATCAAGGAGTATCAGAATCAACCAGAAATTCAATAAAAGTTAATGTAGTTAGACATATGGAAACTTCCTTAACAGATGGGATTAGCACATTTATAAATTATATAGCAGATGAATTCATGGGATTTGATTGGAATTCAAGAACAGATTCATCCAGAATAGCTAAAAAACAAGAAGCTTTAAAGAAGCTTAATCAACTACAAATTTGTAATATGTGTGATATAAATTCATATATTTGTGAATTTGAAGAATATTATTATCACTACTTTGATAGTAACGAAGATATGACTAAAATAGCCGATATGCTATATCAAAAATTGCCAGGAATATGGAGTTCATATTTTATAAAACAGTTTTCAAAAAATCATGAAATAGAAGGATATTCAAATACGCTAGGAGCAAGGATTGTTTTCTTAAAAGAAAAATTATCTGATCTTTGTGCACAACAAAGAATACTTTCTAAAGCAAAAAGGGTTAATGAAACCATATGTTGCAAAGAAGTAGAAGAAGTAGGCAATTGGGGATGCCATGGATCCACCAATAAGTCTAAAAAACGTAAATCAAAAAATAAGATTTACAAAAAACATAAAAAATTCTTTAAAAGAAATAAAAAACAGGATAGAAAGTATTATAAAAGAAATAAATATGAGAAAAATGAAAAAGATAAAAAGAAAAAACCAACCAGTTGTAAATGTTATAACTGTGGTGAAGAAGGACATAAGTCCTATGAATGTAATAAAAAGAAAGTTAAAGTTTCTATACTTGACATAGAAGACATAGAATCTGATTTAGAAACTGTGTCATCTTTTGATTCTGAAATGACAGAAATATTTGAAGTATTTACTGAATCTGAATCAGAATGAGTGAAATAGAAATTAGTAAAAAAGAAGAGGAAGGTATCCTCATACAAGAAGAAGAAGAAACTATAGAAGGATATGCACTTAAAGCATCTTTTGATCCTTCTAAATATGAAAAGATTAAAAATTTAGAATTAAATCTAAAAGGACCTAATCAAAATATATTAAGTCAAATAGGAAATGCTTTCAAAAGAAAGAAATATGTTTATCATGAATATATGGAAATTGAAAAGGTAATACCTATTCAAGAGACTTCTGGAAACAAAAAATTAAATCTATTAACAAAAAAGACTGTAACAGATTTGTTAAATAAACTACCTAAAGAAAAGAAATATAAAATGCAATATGTTTATCTTGCAGGCATACAAATTCTTTGTAAATCAACTTTTCAAGAAGGAATTGATTGTCCTTTAGTTATCAATTTATCTGATGAAAGATTTACAAATGCTTCAGATGGAAATCTTGGAATAGTAGAATGCAATTTAGCCTATAAAAAACTACTTTTCACGTATTATCCAAAATACTGTATATCTTTAAAAGATAAAGATTTTAATGATGCCTTGAGTTTACATTTTCAAATTTTAAGAAAAGGATTCTTTAAACCAGGCAATCATATAATGAGCATATATTATTGTGCCTTATATAGTCTTTGGCAAGAGCGTCGTCTACCCTTGTAATTTTACCCAATATCACCAAAACAAGTAGTAGTGGCAAGCGGGATCGTATCCAACAGGGAGAGGATTGAATTAAGAATTGTAGAGGTGATAGAATAAAAAGTGTTCAATAAAGCAAGCAGCAAGTATGAGCAAATACGTAAGTCAATCAAGAAGTGAAATGGTGTTACCTTGAGGGAGGTCAGTGTGACGACTCTATTTGATTATCCTTGACTAGTGTAAGAACATGAATGAGGGGATCGTTTTTCTAGTGAACTTAGGGTTGATCTCCTTATAAGACTCACAATCCTAATTCACCCTGCTCCTCTCATCTTCCCTTGGTAGGGCAAGACCTAGGCTCAGCTTCCTAATTCCCGATCCCTACCTGACACTAGAACCCCAACTCCCTTGGACAAGACAGTCAACCAAAGTCCGAGTTCTAATGTTCAAATAATCCTAAGTCTTTTCATTACATTAACTTCAATTGTCATTGGTAATGCACAACTGACGTTGCATCCTTAGACAGATCATAGGACTCATTCAAGTTGTTCCTTATTCCAGTGATGTTATTTCAATTTCCATTAATAACACTAAATTGACCTCAGGGGTACTGCAAGTCATATAAAGGGCCTAGGCGTGAGTAAGCATTGAAATAAAGCATCAACAAGATATAAGAAACAATATCAAACACGTAATATGCAAAACAAATGTCTCAAATCAATTTAGAGTCATCACACTTAATCCCTCAAAGCAACAACCTAATGTTTAGCCAATCATGTTGATCGGCTTTGAAAACAAGTTTGACAAAGCCTGATCAAACATAGCTATTACAGAAAGATAAAATGGAATGATTTCCACTCTGATCTCCTTTGATCGTGAAACCCTAACTCTCTTGATTGATCTCCGTTTCTGGCTCTCTACTCTCCAAAAGCTCCTTTCTTCTTGTCCTCCTCTGGTTTTTATAGTTTTCTCTTCATGTCCTTGCCAAATGAGCTTCCTGGAAGTTTCCTTGCTATGCCCGGATGTTGACACGTGCTCCTGTAAACATAAGCCAAGAATGTAGTGAAGACACGTGTATTTGACAAATAAGAGTGACGAGGCAAAATATCAAATAGATTGGATGCGGTGTTTGCTACGTGCACTTGGGCCAAATGTGAAGTGGAGTGTAAACGAAATGTATGCCAAAATTCCTAAGTAAAAATCTAACAAAGGAAAAATACAAAAAAATACACAAGGAATGAAATGTGCAGAGTGCATGTGTGTGAGGTGAGGCGGGTGAAAATGTGTAAAACAAAATGTACAAGTGTGCGAGTGGTGGTGCGGGCGCATAGGCGCCCGCGTGTGTGCGTGCGTGAGTGGGCTGGCGCCCGCACGGCTGCGTGCGTGTGTGCTGTGCGGGCGCCTAACGCCCGCACAGTGTGCGTGTGTGCATGGCTGGCGCCCGCACAGCTGTGCGCTGTGTATGGCTGTGCGGGCCCCCACAGCGTGTGTGCTTGTGTGCTTGTGTGCTTGTGTGGGTGTGCGGACGCATAGGCGCCCGCACAGTGCATGGTGTGTGTGTGTTGTGTGCGGGCGCATAGGCGCCCGCATAGTGTGTAGTGTGTAGTGTGTTGTGTTTGTGCTGTGCGGGTGTGCTTTGGTGTGATGCGTGACCAAGTGTGTTTCATAGCTCAAAAATGATTACTTTCATAACAAAAATGCTACACTTAGCCAATTCTCAACACTTCATCGGATTGTACCATTTCAACACATACTTGTTCATTTGTCATGATTTTTACAAAGAATTTACACAAAAGATCAAACAAGTGAGACGAATAAGTCGATACAAACCCGACTTATCAGTCTTACTAATTCAAACTATGGAAGTATTTTTGATAAAAAACCAGCAGTTGAATTGGATAAAGAATGCCTAGAAATAGGAAGAATTCTAGAGCCAACTAGAAATAATCTAACTATCCCAGATAGTTATTCAATTGAATTTGGAACTTCTAAGAATTTAGAAGAAGGAACATCAAGAGACATAGTCTCATATAATAAAAATAATATTATGATAGAAAAGGGTAGAAGGAGTTATTCGTCACTCAATCTTCCAAGGATTATAAAAGAAAATTCACCAAAAGACTTAAAAGTTTTTGGTAAATACTTTAATGGAAAAAATTAAATCAAAGGATATAATATTCTTATTAATACAAAAAGTGCACAGAATCACTTTAATAGTTATTTTGATGCAGGATTAATAAAGAAATATAAAGACACATATAGATGTATTTCAAATGAAGAAAATGAGATTAATGAAATTGTTTAAGTACCAATAACTTTTCAAGAAACCAAATTTAACATAATTTGCTATTTGGATACTTTAGATGGAAAACAAAACCATCATATAATTCTAGGAAAATCATTTCTAGATAGCCTAGATAATTTTACTATTGACAAATATGGAATTGAGATTTCTTTTGCAGGGAAAAGTATTTTCTTAGAAAAAGAAAATGCCTAGTGAACAGAGATTCTCTGTGAGTATTTTCGTAGAAATTACTTGTTATGAAAAGAAAATTCTCACTTGTGCTCAGATTGATACAGGTGCAGAAATAAGTTTAGGAAAAGAATTCCTATTCAAAAATTGGATAAGTAATCCAATAAAAGTCTCAATGCAAGGAATAACAGGTGATAAACACTCCTTGGACAAGGTATGTTTTAAACCTGAAATTATATTAGGAAGCAAAATAGTAGTTATAAAACAACTACATGCTTATGAAGGATTAGATGTCAACTTACTGTTAGGAAATGACTTTATTCAATAGTTTCAGACATACAACCAAACAATCTATATGATTAGTTTAAAAACCCCTTGTGGACATTGGATACGCACTTCACGAATTCATACACCATATAGAGTTCAGCCAGCACCGCGTGGTGATAAATATGACAAAATTTGGTTACATAAAAACCAGATAAGAAAGTTTAATGTTAAAATGCTAGATATAGACAGGGTTAAAGACTTGATAGCTAGCAATTATGGAGAAAATCCTATAGCAAAATGGGATATAAAACGAGAATTAGCTATAATAGAGCTAAAAGATCCAAATATTATCATTAGGGTTAAACCAATGATATATTCTGAAGAAGATAAAATTGAGTTTAAAACTCAAATAAAAGAATTACTTAATCTAAAATTAATTAGAGGAAGTAATAGCCCACATAGTTCACCAGCTTTTATGGTTAGAAATCATGCTGAAGAAAAACATGGAAAAGCACGAATGGTTGTTAACTATAAAGAGTTAAACAAATATAGTATTTTTGATGGATACTTTCTTCCAAACAAAAATAATTTAATCAATTTAGCTAAAGGAAAGAAATCTTTTTCTAAGTTTGATTGTAAATCAGTATTTTGGCAAATAAAGCTTGCTGAAAAATCTATATCTTTAACTGCCTTTAGTACACCTAATGGATAGTATGAATTGTTAGTGATGCCTTTTGGATTAAAAAATGCATCACAAATATATCAAAGAAGAATGGATAAGATATTTTCTATTTTTTCATACATGCTTGTTTATGTCGATGATGTTCTAATTTGTTCTAATGAATATCAAGAACATATAGACCATTTAAAAGAATTTGCAAAAATTTGCATGCAAAATGGAATAATTTTAAGTCAGAAAAAGGCTGAAATTAGTAAAACTGAGATAGAATTTCTTGGTATGATTATAACCACTAATGGTATAAAATTGCAAAGCCATATATCTCAAAAGATATGTAATTTTCCAGACAAGTTAAATACTAAAAAAAAAATAGAACAATTTCTTGGATGTTTAAATTACGCAGGAGAATTTATACCGCAACTTGCAAAGAAAAGGTCCTTGTTGCAAAAATTACTAAGAAAAAATAACACTACTGGATGGTCAGATGATCACACTGAAGTAGTAAAATCTCTAAAGGAAGAATGTAAAGAACTTCCTAAACTCAGAATGCCTGAACCAGAAGATAATCTTATTTTACAAACCGATGCTTCTGATTTATATTGGGCAGCAATATTAAAAACTGACATCAATGAGATATGCAGGTACACAAGTGGTACATTTAAAACAGCAGAAGTTAATTATTCCACGAATGAAAAGGAATTATTAGCTATAATAAAAGGAATAAGAAAGTTTTCTTTTTTCTTATTACTAAAACCCTTTGTGGTAAAAACAGATAATACTCAAGTTGGTAGTTTAATTTTTAATAAATTACCTTCTGAACCTCAATTTAGAAGATTATTAAGATGACAATCTTTGTTGTCTTATTATACTTTTAAAGTTGATTATATAAAAGTAACTGACAATTTTTATGCAAATTTCCTATCAAGAAAAGGGATCATCATCAGAAGAAGGTGGTGATAGTGATCATATGAACATCAAATTCCCCAAATTGAATAAGATGATCCTTTTCGGACTGCCAAAACTCTCTGCATTGTGCAAAGCTGTTGATGTATTTGAGTTTCCCAAAATAACAACACTGCAGATTAGTGAAGTGTCATGGCGGAACCTCAAAATGTTGGGCTCCAGGCAGCCAGATCTTGTCAACAAAGAGGTGCGTTTTTTTATTATTTCTTTCTTTTTACGTTTGGTTTGGAATTATTATTATTATTATTATTATTATTAAAGATGATATAACTTTTAATTAATTATAAATTCTGTCAAATTAGTCAATGTTAATGTAAGACACATGCCTTGTTTTTATAAATGTTAATGTAAGACACATGCCTTGTTTTTATAGTTTAATATATGAACTGATACATACAGTGATATAGAGTATCCAGTGTCTTTGGATACTCGGAATGAAATTTTACAAATTGATGCTTTATTTTTATTTTATGCAATGGCCAACAGGTCCCATATATTGACTCAAAAGGTCTGAGGATGAGCCAAATTGACGTCTTCACTGGACTTCATAAATTGAGCATTAGATATTGTTCTGAATTGAGGACTTTGTTTTCTTCTGATGCCTTCAAAAGTATTATCAATCTCAAAGAGCTAAGCGTAAGCAATTGCTTGATATTAGAAGAAATTTTTGAAAAGCAGAAGGATGAAGAAAAAGTTATAAACCTTCCTCAGCTCGTGTCCCTAGAACTTTCAAACTTACCAAAAATTCGCTGCTTTTGCAACTTCAATAATGCATTAGAGTTGCCGTCACTAAAAGAGATTACTATTAGGAATTGTCCCTTGATGGAGACATTTGCTGTGGAGTCATGCAGCACTAGAATGCCAAATTCAATCCCAAAGTTTTTCTTTTCCAAAGAGGTTTGGATTTTCTTTTCCTAATATTATGTTATGCTTTCTAATAATTTATAACTGCTCTTTTAAATTTCATATATAGCAGGACTTTTCTAACAAAAGTTAATAAAAAAAAGAGTTACCTTAATTGAAATTTTTATATATAAAATGCAAAAAGGATTATATATATAAACAAAACTTCGTTAAACTTGAGTTGTACTTTCAACTAATCATTTTAGATTATACATTCAAGACTACTTGAGTTATGATTTTCTTTTTATTAATTTCTGTAGGTTACTTGTCCCAATTTGTGCAAATTGGTGCTCAATGGTGATTCAATCCCAGTTAATGAAGTTGCGTCTATGCTGGCTAATCCTTGGGAGAGACAGACTAAAATGACAAATCTGGAGCTAGAGAGGAATTTGCCTTTGGAACCACTGCAAAATGAATCGAATTCTTCTGCATCTGCATCTGCATCGAAAGGGAGTTTATAGGAAATAACCCAGAGCCTAGTGTAACCGGCTTCTTACCATATCTTTATGAAGTGGAACCTGAAGCTGAAAGAGGTCAAACGGCAGCAGAACAAAGCAGGAGCATGGATTCCACAAGGTAGTACAATATGTGAGACAATAACTAAATCGGTTGCAAAACATTTTGTAAACATTGCATCTGTTGTTTATAACAACGATAAATGATTTTTGGCTTGAGGAGAGAGGGGCAATAATGAAGCCTAACTATATGCACTGTCATGCTACTTATACTTGGGAGATTTTCTGGAGTTTAGCTGGTTCACCTTCCCTTGACTCTCCAGTTAGAAGACATTTGTTTTTTTAGTTCTGCTTATAACTTCTTGATGGAATCATCCGAATCATCTGTAATAAACTATAATTTTTCCTCTCAAAGCTAATTTGACTTTCATCTTTTATCAATAGGCAGAAAGCAAGGAGAACATCTTGATGGTTGTTTACAAAATGAAACCTTCTCGGGAAGAAGACTTTGATAAGGTTTGTTGGGGCTAGACTGTATCTACTAACTAACTGGATTGTGGCTTTTTCCTTTTGAATAGGAATTAAAAGTTGATAAGGTTTTTTCTGGTTGAGTTCAATACCAGTCTAAATGCTCTTAAAAATGACTCTAGATGTTGGCTGAAGAAATAATTAGCAAAAAATGGCCTTAGATTTGTAACTATATGGAGATGTACGCCCCCTTGAAAGTTGAATGGTAATCTAACTATATATGTCTTTGGGATCGCCAAATAAGATGTATTTGCTGAAGTTTTAGTGTTTATTTAGTTTTAATGAAGACCTGCTCATTAGGTTGGTCATACTTGTTTCATTGTGAAGCCTTCAGATTGCAAGTTGAACTTGCACATAAACAGTTAGGGGAAGATATTTAAATTTATCTTCTGGATTTGCAGAGAGGTGCATTCCCTTTATGTCCAACACAAAATGGGTTGATATTCTTTCCCCTTGATTATGAGCTTCCCATATCATCTCAGTTACAGCAAGTTGACATTGTGCTCCATAAAGCAACAGATGAGATTGTTGATATTGAAATGAGCAGTACTTCAGAGTCAGTTAACAAAATCACATTTGCTAATGGCATGCAGGAGTTACAAAGGTATTTTCCACCCTAGCTGTGTTGATTGCTATTTTATTTGAATTACTGTGATTTCTACTTGAACCTCAACTGCTGTAGTATCTCATAAATTTCCTTGAAGAAGCACTGTTTGAATTTCATGATAAAAGTATTCGTCTATTCTAATAATCTGAAGTCATAGTTTAAATTGTGGTTGTGTGCAACAAAAGTATCTTTTGCTGTAAGACTTGCGTCATTAAATTACTTATGTTTGACCTGTCATGGCCGATACTATTACGTGTTGTGTACATTTAGATGCTACTTAGCTTGGTTGTTTTGGTTGCTGATCCTTTTAGGCAAACAGTTGTGCATGTTTAAGACCCCCCATACGCACCAGATTATTAGACAGCCAAATATTGGAAAAGCGTCCATAGTCCTTTGTATATTGTTCTTAAAAGATCTATACATAATCTCGATCAATGCTGGAACCTCTTTCTGATCAAGTGCAAGCACAGTTCTGTCTTGTAGAATCTGTGAAATGCTGATATTATTTCAATGTATTATTTTGACTTGTTAGAGATGATTTCATTGGAAATATAGAGTTATATAATATCTTGGTTTAGTGTTTGATGTGCTGGAATACGAACTAGATTTGGTGGACATAAAAGCCAGCACGCAATCTGAATGAAATCTGTGTTTTTTTTTACCAGCGTAAAATTGCATATGCTTCTTATGCACATAGATATTTTTTGTCTGTGAGTTGAAAATTCTCACTATACTTTTTATCTAAACCACTATTTTCCTATCCTTCGTAGCAAATCTAACAACACTCCATCTGTCACGCCCCGAATCCGGCACGACACAGCCACGCTTTTAGAATCCGAATCCAAAAGCGCGAAGCCTCCTGTTCACCGAGTTTACTACCCAACAATATATCCATATAGGCCACACATTTCCAAAATATCACAATCTTAACCTAAGATCAATATGTACATATCTCAAATCCCTGTTTCCAAAACATCACATTCAAACCTACAACACACAACACCATATATACGATTTACACTAAAGACTTTATTTACAATCACAATATACATTTTACAAGTCCTCTTAACTTATATACATCAAAATCATTATCTAATACTCCAAAATCATTCAACACAAAAATTATCTATTACAATTCCGATATCTTTACATAACCACCAAAAGGGTTCTCCTTACTTTCCGTCATCCACAAAACCTGTAAAAATAACAATTTATGTGGTGTGAGCATACACTATGCCTAGTAAGTAATTAAGACATTCCTTTATTGGTTTGAGCTCGTTATATACATAATATACTTTCGCAAATCCATTATTTCACACATGAAAATCATCATTTGAAATCATTTCCAAATCAAACCACACACACATACATATACATAGCAATGGCATCATCATTGATCAAAACATTCACAAGTACGTTGAGTACTTGTCATCATTTATCAACATTTCACATTTAGCTCATGAATCATTCAATTCACTCTTGGTACAATAACTGGATCCAGCTTTAACTTTAACCCCGTTAGGTGGGTCCAAAACTAGCTATAACCCCGCTAGTTGGGTCCAAAACAATAGATGGAACATGTTCCTACCAATCGTTCATTAAACATTCAAGAGCTCAAAACATTTCAAATACATTCAAATCATTTCACAAAATGCTTTACATTCACAAAAGCCATTGCATACATTTCATATTTATCAAAAATCATAAGCTAATACATGCTCAATCCATTTTCATATCACAACATACAATTTTTCTCAAAATATGTTCCTTAAAAGCATGTAAAACATAAAGGAGTGTCAAAACCACTTACCTTAACTCCAAAAATCCAATATAGCACTTAATCTAAGATTTTCACCACTTCTTCAAGTCACTTTCCTATAAAACATACATATATAATAAAAGGATCATTAAATAGAGTCTAATAACCTTTAGACACCTTTCTTAGGCTAAGAACACTTCATTTTCCTTAAAATTCCAAAACCCATTACATATATTACTCTCACAATTTCCTTTAATCAAAATATCATCTCACATTGACTTAAATCCATCTATTCATGTTCTATTCCTAATCAAATGCATGCTCAAATCCTCATATAAGGGTTCTTAAACTTATGGGATTAAACCCATATCATATCACAATAAAATCTTCAAACCCTTACTATTTTAGGACTCTAAATAAAGAGATTAACTTAGATAATGGACTAGAGAGTTTCTTTACCTTATGTAGAGTGCAATTTGAGTGGAAATTGAGCTCTTATCTCCTTCAATCATATCTTTCTTCTTGCTGCCCTAAATGGAGAGAAATAGGGGGAAGAATGTTGAAGGGAAGAATGGCAAACAAAGCTGGAAAACGTTGGGTTCAAGACCAACTTTTCCAATTTTGCAAAACAGCCCCTATAATTTTTTCTATTTATGGAATAGCCCTCAATTTGGTCATGGGTATTATACCATCTCTAGAGGTAACCAGCATTCCCTCAGTGTATGTCATGCATACATCCATGCTTATTGCATTTGAGAGTATCTGTGGTAATTGTTTCTTTGTGGTACTCTTTTACTTGAGTTACTTTTTGGATGATATACTTTATGGAGTTATTGAAGGAACTGATCTGGTTAGCAGTATGGAAAAAGTTGATAAAAGCACGAGGAAAAACTTTTATTCTTCTATTTTTGAATTGAATACTCTTAACAGGTTTTAATTTCTCGTGCTTCCAGGTATACTGATCAGCATCTGGACTGCTGCGTGATAGATCCATTTGATAACATTTACCCTGTGGTGGATCGGCTGAAAATCCAACAGATCCTAATTGGTTTGGAAAACCTTGGCATAAAAAGCTGCTATAAAATCAGAGGTCCTCGCTTTCTCAAGGTCCTTTTGCTAGGATGGTACTTATGATATGTTTACTTCTCAAATAACCTATTATAGTGTGGTTTAGCTGTTATGCTTTTGGATGTTGTATGATTTCAGTATATGACCATTAACTAGAATAGCAATGGCCATATTAAGTTTTTTACAATAGTTTGCAAATATTAAAGCATTAGTTCTGTGAAAATGAATATTACCTTGGACCTAACAACATTATGCTTGGAAATTCATTGCAACGAAGTAACTATAGGCTACTTGGAAAATGAAAGAGTTATTAATTCAAGTAAGAACTTTATGGAAAAGATATGCCTTAGAGTTGTTCTTATCTAATTGATATAACTACTGTAACTTATCTATTTGCTCTTGGATGCTCTGGTGACTATTTGGTATTGAATTATTATAACTGCCATGTGTCAAGGTTGCCTTAGAGGTGGAATGAACTTCAATCCCAAAATGCCACATTATGTAATGCAAGAAATCATTGCCTTAATTGTACGAGTGAGAATTAAATGTGTGTTTATTTTTGTAAATTCTGCTCCTTAAAGTTCAAAGGACCAGCCAGTGATAGGACTCAACTTCACCTCGAAAAGTTTAGATGTTATCATTTGGGAAATGGTTTGCAAAGGAGAATTGCAGGAGTTCTACATAAAGCACTTACACTCACTGTTGTTATTCAGAATTGTCTGTTTGTAATTCTTCCACGGTTGAAGATGAAATTTTTTGAATAATTAAGTAAGATAAAATGTCAATTATGTAAAAATCTAAAAAATCAATAAACATAAGAGAAGATAGATGAGGATTGCCTTTTGCAATTTCATTCTTTTGGAGCTTCTTTCGGAGCTTTGTAATTCTTTTTTAAGTGAAGATGAAAAAAATCCAACTACAAAAACACAATTATGTAAAAACATCAAACACAATTATTATATAAAGATCAAGATCATTAAAAAAATTACGATAATTAAACTTAAAATAAATAAAACAACTAAACTAAAAGAATCAAAGTAAAAATACGAGAAATTAAAGTCCGACAAATAAGTAAATGTACACTAATTAAATATTCATCGATCATTGACTCAATAATTAATTAACGTTCATAAACCAACCAGTTATAGGTTACCGAAAATCAGCTCCGACATAACCCAATTCCTTCTTAATTTCTCGATAATTAGCAAGAATCAACTTAAACTAATTATTTCTCTAATTAAGACACAATTCGGCTGGAATCAGCCAACACCAAATTTAATATCCTAACAGCATTAAGAATCAAAGGAATCCAATTTTAACAAATCACAATCAGAATCAGCAATAATAATTTGTTAACCTATTGTTCTCGTCTATCTGACAGTAACTTTGCCACTAATCAATCCTATCCACTAAATAGTGGATATTTAATGGGAGATTAATTGACATTATTCAAATTAAATAAATTTGATCAAGATTTAAATAATCCAAATAACTATCGTTATGCACAAAGAACTTTTCGTAATCTATGAAACATTAATTTAGCATGCACATTTTGATCTCACGACTAAACATTAATTTGAGTTTCATTACTTTAATGCCGAAAAATTAAAACTATTTACAAGACATAATCAAAACACATAAATGACATACTGAAATTAGAATAAAAATAAAGAAAAAAAGAGAAATCTTATTCTACTATTGAAGTAGTGATAGTGTCGTTATGCCACCAAAATTAAAACATACTCTTCACTAGTATAACAATGGAGTAAGGTCGTCTTCCAAGGGAACGAATGTAACTTTCCTTCAAACTTGTCACAAAAAGATATTAGAAACAAATAAATAAAATATATTACTAGAGAATTTAATCAATAAGAAAGAAAATCCGGCTAAAACATTGAATCCACACTAATTAATTACTTGATCCTTGATGCAAATATTTAATCTGTTTAACAAATAAATCAGTTATAGTTACCGGGAACACCACTAACATAACCTAATCTCTTCTTACTTATTGGTAATTAAAAGGACGCCTTATTAATTACTCTCTAATTAATAAACAACCTAAGAGGACACCTCATTAGATTTAATTTATTAAAAGCATTAAGATAAAAGAAACCTGATACTAATATGCCCACATGGACGCCATATGCTCATACCAGCCTCTATACCCACTGTCAATGAATGACAGCCTTACCACTTATTAAAACTAAATGGACAATTACGGATCCATTGTTTTAATTGGTATTAGAACTTCATGCAATTGATCAAACATTGTACACTATTTAACAATTACAGAAAATTCATAAACTATTTATCACAAAACATAAAAGGTACTTGTCTAACAAATTTATTTAGATTCAAATTAGATCTCACAAGAATTTTAATTAATGCTTCATCAATATCTTAATCAGAGAAAATAAATTAGCCAGAATACATAATTAAATTAAAGAAGTAAGAATTAAGAAAAGTGGAATTCATATTCGAGGACAAAGATTAACTTACTAACTATTTAAATTATGACTCACTAGCAATATGAAATCACTTAAATTGACTGACGTCTAAATTGAAAACAACACTTGAGGTAATTACTGAGCACACAAAAATATGTGAATCAAATTGGAAAACTGGATTAAATAGAAAACAGTGAACGAATCAAAAGAATTTAATTAAAATAGTGAACGAATTATTGAACAAGTTACTGAATCAAAATCTTGAAACTAAGACTTCACTCATTAATTCGTCTTAAATATTGAGTAGTGCTTTATACGATTTGGAATCAATAATCAGAATCAAAGAAAAGCAATTCAATCTTGCAACTTGTCTTAAATACGAATTGGATCAACTCTTGAAAAACAGAACCTGATGGAATCCCAACTTAAATAACTTCAAATCAAAACTAAGGAATTTCTTAAAACTAAAACGTAATTAATAGAAACAGAAAGCTAACTAATAGAAAATATAGAAAGACTAAAACTTACTCAATTAACTTGACTTCCAAATATTATTTTGAATCAGGTCTTCAAAACAGGATTAATAGAATCCCAACTTAAATGACTTGAAATCGAAATTCAAAGGAATACTTAAAACTAAAACTTGAATAATAGAAAACATAAAAACTGACTAAAAACTAAAACATCAAAAACTGACTAACTGCTTGGCTGCTCTCTCACGTAGAGCTTTATTTATAAAGCCACTTAACCTTTTCCTAATACTAATCAAATTCCCCAAAAGTGAGAATTATCCCTAAATATTGAAATTATCCTAAAAACTATAATTATCTAATTATCTCAAGAGATAATTATTTGGAATAAATTCCATAAAACTAATGTCAAACCCAATCTCAATCTTCATACGTCGTCGTTGACGGAATTTCTCCAAATAGATAGGAGACTTCTTCTCCAACTTCTTTGCTTGACTTTTATTTTTCAACTCAATTTCTTCAATTATCCCTTAAGAACATGTCTTGAATCTTCCCAAAAATTGTGTCTAGATTCATTTTACTCCATTCTTGACTTTTACTACCCAACAACTTCTTCCAGATAAATCTGCAATTATCAACACTTTTTCCAATTAATAATGCCAATATTATCCAAAATAAATATAGATAAATATCAAAATATTGGTATTATCAAGCAGCCCTTTCGTTTTGACGAATGTTCTCTGAATGACGAAAAATGATGTACCCTGAATGCGATTAGAAATTCTGAAGACTGGAAACATGAAAAACTAAATCCTATCTAATTTAAATAATTAACTAAAATATGAATTAAATAGAATAAGTTGAAAACTAAAATTTATTGACAAATCTAGAGTTTACTGGAAACTGAAAACGTGAAAAGCTAATTTAATCTAAAACTCTAACTTAAGTAAACTATAAAAGAATACCAGAATTTAAACCTAAGCATTTAATCATACTATTGAATTAAGGAAGATGCAATTTAATTATGATGCAAATGCAATCTAGTTCTAATTCTAACGCAAGCAAACTTGGAAGCTAAATTAAGAATTAAACACTACTTTATATGATGTAATTCTATTAAGAACTAGATATAAGTTTATTGACTAATCATAAATTGCATTAACGTCAAACTAGGTTAACTAAAAGAAACTAAAATATGCTGAAAAATTGACTAGTCTAATTCTTGCGTAATTACAAGAACACATGTGAGGAAATTAATTAAAACCAATAACTGAAAAATGTAAACTCTGTTTATTGCTCTTAATTTTACTGAAACAAAATACGTAAAAAAATAATTAAAACGAAACTATTCTAAAAAGAGTAATGATAGGGGGAGTGAAAAATTAGAGTGAAAAATTAAAGTGACTGTCGTGGCAGGTATAAAAAGACAAACTTATCCCTTATCCCTTAGGGTTCACTCATCATTTCGTTAGGATATTAGTTTATCTTTTTATAACTTCCACGTCAGTCACTTTGAGTTTCACTCTAATTTTTCACTCCCCCTATCATCACTCTTCTAAAAATTAACTACTCTACCAAAAACTACTCAATGCATACCCCTACTTATTCCCTACTCCTTCTCTTTATATAGAAAAGGTTATTAAATTTAGAAAACAAATCTTTAAAACATGATAAAAGCAATATGGAGATAAAATCAATCCTAAAAAATATGCCACAAACGGCTTATTAAAAATAGGGATGCAACCCTTTAAGAAAAAATATCCTAATTATCTTATTTTTCAAATTGGATATTGACTAAAATATGATAAAGAAATCAAACTCTTCAAGACTTCAAGTAATTCCAAATCTTTCCAAATTTACTTGTACGTAAATCTCTATTGCCCAAATCCAATATTCATCCCTTTCTTTTAGCACAATTATCCTTCTTTTCAAAATTATCAAATTCTGCACCAAAAATCAATTCTTAATGCATAAAAATATTACAATTAAATACCAAAACCATAATAATAATTAACATAAAAATGGAGTTATCAAACCTTCCCACACTTAAACTATGCTTGTCCTCAAGCATCATAACAAAACAAAATACATGAAAACAAAATAAGACTTAAGACACGACACAAAATATAATTATCCAAAATTCTAAAAATTAGGTATAAGTCAATCAAATTGGAACTTCAACCAACTATCCATGTTCCCAAATTCCTTTGTATCAAATACATGCATAGTCTTTTTCTTCAAAGTCAAAATATACAAGAATGAACCCACTCTCAAGTTTATTCTAAACACGCAAAATTGGGTTTATCCACTCAAAACAAATTATACAAGAAATGATTACCATAGACTTAATCATGCATAAATCAAAAGGACTTTTATTGGATTGTAATGGGGCTAGGGTAATATAGGTGGGACAAAAAAGAAAGGAAAAATGACTAAGAACATATATCAAAGTGTATTAATAACTTTGGCAAAATCATCATTCCATTATTATACATCCCAAAATTGAATCAAAACCAGTGCTCCCTTTTTCTTCTTTCCTTTATTTCTGTTCTGCTTTTTTTTTTCTTTCTCTCTCTTTTTTTTCGTTTTTTAAACAAACAACATACTTCTCCCATTTATTTCAGCAGCAGAACACTTTTCAAAGTTCAAGATGACTCATTCTTTTTTTTTTTTTGGTAAACCACACTACAGATGACTCAACAAAAAAAATTCATTTAAACACCAAAAAGTGGTTTTGGATGCTTAGGCTCAAATCCTCATTTTTAAGTAGGCAATAATAGTTCATTTTTATATATTCATCTTCCTTTGAATCATACAAAGACATATATATATATATATATATATATATATATATTTAAACACAAAGGATTCAATCAAAACTTCCATACCAAGTTCCAATTTTTCATGAATAACACCTAACAATAGAAATTTTGGATAAAAAATACTATTTTTTACACAATTTAAAAACTGACTATATTTATTTATATTTAATAAAATAAAAGAAAATGAATCTTTTCAAAATAGAAACCAAATTTCACAAAATATATATATGTATATTTTTTCTAAATAATACACAACAAAAAGACTCACGAAACACGTAAGATCCACCTCCCCACACTTAAAACTTGCTCGTCCTCAAGCAAGAAAATAAGGATGTTGTTGTTTAATCCTTATACATGGAATTGCACAATTGTAGAAGTATGCAAAAATATTGTTTTAACCATAAATTAAATTAATAACTGAAAGTTGGATTCAAGAGAGTTACCTGGGGCAATATATCCGAATGTTGCCAAGGTATTTGTTTGTACCATACTTTCTCCATCTTCAAGCAATTTGGCAATCCCGAAATCACTAAGATGACCTATCATACCTTTTCAAATCACAATGAATCACAGGAACTGAATAACCATAGTGGAGATATTCCAATCCATAAGCCACATCTATCATGATATCCAATCTTTGCATGAAATTCAATTCTAATTTGTCAATCTACAATCCAGATTGCCTGAATTAGCCCAGATTGTCTACTCCACCTCCAACTTGTTAAGGAGTTAGTTGCTAACAAATTCCAAATCAGAAATCTAGTAAATTTAGAGTGGTCTCAATTCTGGACCAAGGCCTGGAAGATCAAAAGAAGAACCACGATTAGTATAATCAAATGGCTGCCTCCTACAGCCCCGGGGATTAAGGTAAACTTCTCAGCTCTAAGAGTAGGGCAGGAATGGAAAGCTGGTGGAGTTGCTCGTGACCACAATGGTAAATCTATATTGGCTATCCCTGTGCTATCTTATGAACTGACTTATGCTAAGGTACAGGTTGAGTTAATTTCGTGCAGGTGGTGGTTTGAATACTGTAAAGGACTAGGCTTCAAGGAGGTGGAATTTGAATCTGATTCAGAGGCACTGATCAAAGCTTGGCAAGATGGACACTTAGACCTTCTCAGTAGGCAGCTTCAGTCCCAAACAACCCTGTCTAAAATCCCAAAAGAGGCTAACAGACCAGCAAGATGGTTGGCTGCTAATGAAGGAAAGGATGCATCACACCTGGAGACGCTTATGAAATCAGATATGATGAACCTTCCTTATATACTTAGGAAAAGATCCAAGCATTATGAACTACTCAGCTGAAGAGAGCACGGGTCCAAGAATGATAAGGCTGGCTTACAAAACAAATGGATTACAGGTTAGGGCCCCTGTCTGCTGAGGCTAGGGCAGGTTGCCAGTTGTAATGTTTAAATTCTGTGCCTGCTGATGTTAGGGCAATATTTAAATAAACTGAAAAATCTGAGCATACCTCTCTTCATCTTCTATTTCTGTGGGTGCGTGGAAAAACTCACAAAGGGAGACATTGCTGATACCTCCTTCTGATTAAACGTTGTGAACTGCTACAGTAACTACATGGAAGGAAACCATGAGGCCTCAAGTATGTTTTGTATTTGAATGGTGACTGTAGTTGTGATACCATCCCATTCCCTTACTCTTTAGCTTTTAAAGAGCCTCACCTCTGGTGATTTTTGCGCATACATGTACGGTTGTGAATTGGTTCTATCCTATCTTATTACATGTATCATCTCTTTCTCTTATAATGGAGTAGATCAGATCAATATCATAAATGTAAATGGAGTAGTACTCCATATTTACACTTTATGCACGGATTTTGTAAATGGAGTAGTACTCCATTGCCTTTTCTTTCGTTTGAAATCCCTAAGAACAACTCTCCATTAGACGTTGGCATGTAAATGGAAAGTTGGTCTTTTGGATCTTACAAATTTTGTAAGAGTAATATTAGGGTAAATCCATTGCTCAAAAATTAGCTAATATATGGGGAGTGGCGCCCCACCTCAAAAAGAGGTTAGCCAAATAAAAAAAAAATTAACGAGTTAAATTAGTTTGAACTGATATTCTTTTTTCCCTTTTTACATTTCTGGTGCATGAATTTGAAAATTAATTGCACTTGCAAGTTTGTGCCAAGTAAAATATATATATACCTGCTATATATATATAATGCTTGTTCTCTTGTTATATTTGCTTGAGAAAATTGAATTTTGATCTACTGAAGTGCTATAAGGAGATCTTCAATATTCGTTCTTTCCTCATATACTATCAACAATTTATATTTGGGCTGTAATTTTTAAAATATTTTCTATCTATAAAATTGAGCCTGGCAACCTCCCCAGGTTTGCCAATTAATATCTATATTTGGGGATAAAGAAGATGATCAAGTGCATAAAAAAATGGTTACAAGCAAATTAGAATGTGTAACCAACCATATGAAGTAAATAGAGTCAATGATTATATATCTTAAAATAACAAAACTACATATTTATAAGAAGAAACAAAGAACTCAATAAAGAACTCAATATGTCATAAATCCTTATTAGAGCTAGTATTTCGTACATGCACAAAGTCGATATTGAGAAGAATTTCTCACAGGTTTGCTCAACTTAGATCCCTGAAACATATACAAAAGCAAATTATTTAGCTATATTAATTGCAAATTTGAGCTGATATATAATTTGCTCTGTGTTCATTTCCTGTGAATTTGATGATTATACTTGCAAGTTTGTAACTAAATAAAGATATATATCTGCTTTGATCAGTGCTTGCGCATTTTGTTACTTTTACTTGTGAAAATTAATTTTGATCTTTTGAAGTGCGGCAAGAACATCTTTAATATTAGGCCTTTCCTTGGGGGCATTTGTTGTGCAATTCAAAGCGATTTGCAAGATGGATGAGCCACAATAAGCTATCTTCGTTGAAGCAAGTTCATCTATCAGCTCAAGTAACTTTGCATCAATAACATCAAGAACCGAATCTGGTATTGATTGTTGAACCCAATGCCTAATGCTCAATTCTTCAGTGAACATTTCATCTTTAGGCTTTCTTCTACTAAATGTTGCCATTAAAGTAATGCCAAAACTGTAAACATCACAGTGTCTTGAAACCAATCCCTCTAATCCATACTCTGCAAGAAATATCAAGATGCATAAAAAATCTTAGAGAAAAGTTCCAGTTAGATTATTGAACTAGTCTAAAAATCTTAGGTTTGTGATATCTTGCATTAAGCATTTATTTGTGCATAATCCTTATACATGGAATTGCACATTGGTAGAAGTATGCGAAAATATTGTTTTAACCATAAATTAAATTAATAACTGAAAGTTGGATTCAAAAGAGTTACCTGGGCCAATATATCCGAATGTTGCCAAGGTATTTGTTAGTGCCATACTTTCTCCATCTTCAAGCAATTTGGCAATCCCGAAATCACTAAGATGACCTACCATATCTTGATCTAGTAAAATATTACTAGGCTTCAAATCACAATGAATCACAGGAACTGAATAACCATAGTGGAGATATTCCAATCCATAACCCACATCTATCATGATATCCAATCTTTGCATGAAATCCAATTCTAATTTGTCTTCCAAATACAGCCAATTCTCTAAACTCCCATTAGGCATATACTCAAGTACTAATGCTTTAAAGTCAGGATTAGAGCAAACACTAATAACTTTAGTCAAATTTCGATGACGAAGGCAACGCAAGACTTCACATTCTCTTTCAAAGCTTTTAAACTCATCTTGTAGTTGCAAATGAAAAACCTTTATAGCCCAAATCATCCCATCTGCATGTGTCCCTTTGTAAACTGAACCGAATGTCCCAGAGCCAAGCAAGTTGTTTTCGTTGAGTCCGTTTGTTATTTGTTGAATTTCATGGAAGGACACCCTTTCATATGCTGGTGTGATAAATAAGTCCCCACTTGGAGCTGCAGCTTTCGTCCTAAACTTTCTTGCCAATAACAATGAAATGACCACGGCTATCATTGAAGATCCTACTCCCAAGAAAACGAACAAGACTAATTTTGTTTTCTTTGATTTATGTTCAAAAGTAGGACAAGGCTGGAGCCAAGGAACACCACACAATGCTTCATTAGATAGAAAAGATAGGTTCATGAAGTTCACAAAAGGTCCTCCACGAGGAATAGGTCCTCTTAATTTGTTGTAGGACACATTCAAATATTGAAGATCGGAGAGTGCCTCTAGTGATTTGGGAACCTACTTGTATATAACATGTACATTTGATGCTCATGGTCAGGCTACACAAGCTTAAGTTGACTCTCTAATTTAGATGTTTAGCATGAGTATGCTTGTGTATATACATATTGTAGACTTGTAATTGCCTGGTTCTTGTTTTGACACGGGATCTTCTGTTCAAAATTTTGTGATTTTTATTATGTCTTAATTAAAAATATGTGGTACAGTTCACAGTGAAATTTATACATTTAGTCCTTATTTTTAATGAAATTACATGTTATACAGAATAAAATAGGATAAATATTGTACAGAAGATCTGGTCTCTCTTGTTTTCCTCAAATTTGATTTGGTAAAATTTTATAATTTTAATAAAGCCCAAAAGGAAATTGACATGGAATGATGTAGCATCATCAATACAATGGAGTATACATACCTATATACATATCTTATTATGATCATCTGAGAATGGATTTAGTTTTAGATTTAATGATCATGTTTTACCATCAAAACTTTGGAGATATGATTGTTTCTCCGATATTATCCTATCTTATTATGTCTAATGTTCAAAACAATGTAATTTTACTAAAATTGAAGGATATCCAGGAAACTAACCTGGAAGTGCGGAAGACGGGATCTTGTTCTACTCCACGTATGGAATTCACTGCTCTGGAAGAAAAAGAACTCCCGGTAATAGAAACTACACGAGGATCTATTGTTGTCCACCAATTAGATACAAAGTACAAAACCAAATATAATGCTGAGGAGGAAAAATACGTATAACGATATTTTCTATCGTTGTTGTTTTTCTAGTCTGATATTCCCTCTATATAAAGATTAGAAGACTCCTATCCTTGAGCTACAAGAAAGCTGATAAGGATAGTCTTCTTATCTTTATCAGAATATAATATGCGTACCAAACGCATATAACTTTATCTCATACTTTGAGATAATGTCAGACTATTCTATCATGGGCGTATTTATCTCATATTCCATACTAGTAAATAATTGGTGCGACCGCTGAGTTCACCTGTTTTTGGGAGCTCTATACTATAAACCATTTAAGGCCAGTATAGAGACATCAACCACTAAAATTGAGAAGACTTTCGTGACTCAGTATACCCCAGACTTATTTGATTATATCAGGTTAAGTATCTCTAATCCCTCAAAGAGCGTACTTGTGCCTCCATGATCTACATTACACTCATAATTATGTCACTTACTAAAAAGCGCTATAACCCGTCGACGAATGAGCATAGTGTAATGACATAATCCAAATAATCTTCCTTTGCCCTTATATCATTCAACTTAAAATTAGCTGCTTTCCCAGACATGCCCCATCCGGCAGAATTAACCATGACCATTGGTAGTCATGCTAAAGTAGCAAACACTAACTTTAAATTTCATGATATAGTCTAAAGTCACAAAAGATATTTCTAATAAGGAAATTTAATATCCTTTAGGATTCACATGGTGAGGAAGTAGGGACCCATTCACTCACCTCCATCCATAGTCGCAAAGCACATATTGTACATACAACATGTTATGGAATATAAGTATTATTCCATACGGATCTTAGTCAAGTCACTGATTAAGCGCCTTACTTGAGACTCATTTTGTCCTCTAGTGTAACTCCAATTACACTTAAAAGTTTCACACCCGGCTATAAATTAGGCTTATATATAGATTTTGGGTTATCTATATGCAATCTTAAATAAAATCTCATCTTGACCAATGTCAAGGCAACACGCTTAATGTCTCATCTTTTGCTCGCTATCATCAGCGCCAAAAGGTTGCTTGTGTGAGTAAGCAAATCACCCTATCCATGTATATTACAAAAATATACATTCATACATGTGCTATAATCAATGTCACATAATTTGAAAAAGAAACCAAATATGTTGCCAAGGTATTTGTTAGTACCATACTTTCTCCATCTTCAAGCAATTTGGCAATCCCGAAATCACTAAGATGACCTACCATATCTTGATCTAGTAAAATATTACTAGGCTTCAAATCACAATGAATCACAGGAACTGAATAACCATAGTGGAGATATTCCAATCCATAAGTCACATCTATCATGATATCCAATCTTTGCATGAAATCCAATTCTAATTTGTCTTCCAAATACAGCCAATTCTCTAAACTCCCATTAGGCATATACTCAAGTACTAATGCTTTAAAGTCAGGATTAGAGCAAATACTAATAACTTTAGTCAAATTTCGATGACGAAGGCAACGCAAGACTTCACATTCTCTTTCAAAGCTTTTAAACTCATCTTGTAGTTGCAAATGAAAAACCTTTATAGCCCAAATCATCCCATCTGCATGTGTCCCTTTGTAAACTGAACCGAATGTCCCAGAGCCAAGCAAGTTGTTTTCATTGAGTCCGTTTGTTATTTGTTGAATTTCATGGAAGGACACCCTTTCATATGCTGGTGTGATAAATAAGTCCCCACTTGGAGCTGCAGCTTTCGTCCTAAACTTTCTTGCCAATAACAATGAAATGACCACGGCTATCATTGAAGATCCTACTCCCAAGAAAACGAACAAGACTAATTTTGTTTTCTTTGATTTATGTTCAAAAGTAGGACAAGGCTGGAGCCAAGGAACACCACACAATGCTTCATTAGATAGAAAAGATAGGTTCGTGAAGTTCACAAAAGGTCCTCCACGAGGAATAGGTCCTCTTAATTTGTTGTAGGACACATTCAAATATTGAAGATCCGAGAGTGCCTCTAGTGATTTGGGAACCTACTTGTATATAACATGTACATTTGATGCTCATGGTCAGGCTACACAAGCTTAAGTTGACTCTCTAATTTAGATGTTTAGCATGAGTATGCTTGTGTATATACATATTGTAGACTTGTAATTGCCTGGTTCTTGTTTTGACACGAGATCTTCTGTTCAAAATTTTGTGATTTTTGTTATGTCTTAATTAAAAGGGTTATCTTCAATTTACCCCCATGAAAGATAATCTTTAATCACTTTGCCCCCATCAAAGATTTTTATTATTACTTTGCACCGATAAAGATATTCTGTTACTATATTTAAATGAAAAGTTTAAATTTTGCCTTAAAAAAATTATTTTTTTTATATTTTAGACTATTTTACCCTTAAATTCAATTCTGAAAATCTTATCCTATTTTATCATCATTTTATTTTCTTTTTGCTTTATATATACTTTAACAAATTAAATTTCTTATTATTATTTTAAATAATAGAATAATATATATAATCTTACTAAAAATTTAGATTTTGGATACGGTTTACTATTTTTTTATAATTTTTAACTATTTTTAATGTACTTGGTCAATAAAAACCTCATATGAATTATTTAATTTTTTGGAATGTAATAAAATAATACATACTTTTTCCAATTTTTTTAATTCTTTAATAAAAAATTAATAAAATATTTTATTTTACCACTCTAATATCTATAGATTTTTAATTTAGAGTAAATGAATTTTTTATTCAATTTATTAAGTATAAAAGATATCTCTATTAGGAAAATATATATTTATAATAAATATACACCTTACAACTAATAAGCAAATAATTATTTTATCTATTTATTTTGTCATTATATAATTTTATTATGTTTATTAGATTACTTTAATATATATAATAATATAATAAAAAAATTTAAGATATTAAATCAATGCTTTAAATTGTCAATAATATAAATAAGATAAACAATCATATTATAAAGACACAAGAAACTAAAATGAGTAAAAAAAATCATAAATTACAAGAAACTTGAGATATTTATTTATATAAAAGAAGATGAAATAAAAGAAAAAGAAAAAAGATGAAAAAAATAAACAAGTTTCTTATTTTGTTAAAAAAATTGATCAAATATTTTATGCCTCAAACTAATAATATTTAAGTATTAATAAAAAATTATGAAGTAGATAAATTGAAATTAATGTTTAAATATAAGAGGGACAAATATAATTTAATTTATTTCTTATTGATGGATAAAATTGTCATTTAAAATTAATAATTAATGGTATTATCCATTAGTATATTTAATTGATAGTCAACGGTGTAAAGTGTTAATAAAAATCTTTTATGGGGGCAAAGTGATTAAAGACCATCTTTCATGGGGTAAATTGAAGATAACCCTAATTAAAACTACGTGGTACAGTTCACAGTGATATTTATGCATTTAGTTCTTATTTTTAATGAAATTACACGTTATACATAATAAAATAGGATAAATATTGTACAGAAGATCTGGTCTCTCTTGTTTTCCTCAAATTTGATTTGGTAAAATTTTATAATTTTAATAAAGCCCAAAAGGAAATTGACATGGAATGATGCAGCATCATCAATACAATGGAGTATACATACCTATATACATATCTTATTATGATCATCTGAGAACGGCTTTAGTTTTAGATTTAATGATCATGTTTTACCATCAAAACTTTGAAGATATGATTCTTTCTCCGATATTATCCTATCTTATTATGTTTAATGTTCAAAACGATGTAATTTTACTAAAATTAAAGACAAAAAGCATAAATATCACTAAAATAACTTAAAACTCTAATCAAGATATGATTGAACCTTACTACATAATTTTAATCTAAGACAGAGTAACTTAAAATTCTAACCAAGAGAGAGATCAGATCCTCTCCAAAATTATCCCCGTCTTATTCTGTTAATATGTATATTACACCCTAACCAATGAATATGTGAATCATACGATGTAGTTTAATCCACATCTAAGATGATCAATAGATGTTATCGCCTAGGTTGGATAACAAAATAACTTTTGTTCGGTTCATTCATGTTTTGATATCTTTGTATGATCCCATTACAAATTTCCTTCTCATAACCATTTGCATCTCATCAGAATCTATGTTTATATACAGAAATTATTTGTTTTCACATCCAGCCACAATGGATTATTAATTTCAGCTCTATGCAGGTAACCGAAGGACACAACTATTCGGATTAGCCGAGCATTAAATTCTTAGGAAGTTGAAACCAAGAAGTTTGATTGTAGTATGCCATAATTTTAGGGGGCATCATATGTTGGCAAGTTCCATCCCAGAACTGCCTATTTTGTCTTGTGTGTATATTATACTGTACAGATTGAATGGCTAATGTTGTAACAAGCCTCTTTACTGTTCTATTGTATCTTGAAATCCCAACAATTCTGCTCTCAATCCCAACAGTTAGTTCCCCTTCTCCAAAGCAGTAGAGTCAAGGTATGTTGAAGTTCCCAGATGCAACTTCGTTTGAAAGTATAAAAATCAAGGATGAGAAAAAATCTCATATTCGCGTTTACTTAAGTAGAGTTCACGTTAGCACTAATTAGGGACATAGATCCAATGTACTGTATAACTTCTTTTACAGAACAAATGTGATCCCTAATTGGGAACTGGAATTCAAACCAAAGAATTTGGAGATCACACTCAAACTCTGAAGTCTAGCCATTCTTCTTCATCTACCTCTCTTAAATTTCCTACCCTTTGAATACTCAACTGCCTTACGTGCATTCTTCAGACCTCGAAGCAGAACCTGCAATATAGGAAAAATGGAAGGCTACCAAAATCTCTGTAACAACATAGTTGAGAACATTCATTCATAATCACATATTAACAGAAGATCTCTCCCTAATGACTAATTCAATATAAGTAAACAAAGCTCTGACTAAAAAATTATCCTAGAGTTTTAGCACAAAAGTACGATTTCCATATTCATCAATAAAGATTGTCATATTTCTGGAGATTGTTTCATTTCCCAGTAAGAACTTCACCTAAATTTCAACAAAATCAAGGAAATTAAAATAAATCCAATTGGGTTCCTTATATTCAGTTAATTTAACCAAAAAATAGAACACATTGAATACATGAGCTACAAGAAAAGTTGGTTTCAAATGCTCAAAAAAGACGATTTAAGAAAATGCAAACATGAAGAGCCATAGGATGTTGCTCTTTATCCTCCATTTGAGACTTTCACCTTTGACTGTCGGGTTCAGACTTCTGAATTATCTTCAGAAGAGAAATTTCACTTCCTTTTTCTGGGAGCAAATCGACTAGAGTGGAAAAAGTAGATGAATCCAGTGAAAATCCCCTCCTAGCCATTTCCTCAAGAAACATCTCTGCTTCATCATATTCACCTGTCCTAAGTAGTCCTCGGGCAATAACACTGAAAGTGATGTGATTAGCCAAACAACCATTCTCTTCCATTTTCAAGAAAAGCTCCTTAGCCTCCTTTAGCAAACCAGCAGCAGAAAGGCTAGTTATCATCGTGTTATATGTTACAACATTTGGATATAATCCTTTAAGAGAGAGACTATTGAAAAGTCCTCGAGCAATATCAAGTCTCCCAGTTTTGCATAATCCGTCAAGGACAATAGTGTACATAGCTATATGAAGATTTGCAGCTACGATTGTTTGCAGTAATTCCAGTGCTTCGTCAACATGTCCAGTCTTGCATAAGCCATCCAACAACACACAGTACGTATGGAAATCAGGACTCAGGCCATCAGCTTGCATCTCGTTGAAAACTTCTCTTGCAGTAACACATTTACCCATCCTAAATAACCCTTTCAAAACAATGGTATAAATACCAGTATCAGGTGTTAATCCTTTGCGCGGTAACTCGCGAAAGAGATTCATGGCCTCATCCATTTTCATTTTCCCAAAGTATCCATTGATCAAAATACTATAGCTGAGAAGATCGGGAACAAGGCCTTTAGCAACAATTGTGTCAAAAATTTTCCTTGCTCTATCTATTTGGCCCTGCAAACAGTACCCATCCATCAATGCACCATACGTTACTAGATTAGGATTCTCACCTCTCTGAACCATGAACTCGAACACGTCTTCAGCATCTTTCATCAATCCTTCCTTGCAAAATGAATCTATCATGATAGTGTAAGTAACTCTATCTGGAGAAATACCGTAACCAATCATCTCATTCCACAAGTTTTTGATCTCTTTCCATCTGCCTAAATTACAAAGGCCATGAATCAAACAACTGTAAGTGACAACATTTGGATGAATGCCCTTTTGAATCATCTCGTGCAAAAAGGAAAGAGCTTTATCCACCACTTTATCCTTGCACAGACTGTCAATAATAGTGTTGTAGACAACAGTGTTGTGTTCCCAATTTTTAATTTCCATGAGTCTCAGGAATTCGATGGCTTTACTAGTGTTCCCCGCCTTACACAGCCCATTTATTACAGTTCCATACATAACTTGATTCGGTTGACAGAGTTTTTCATAAATTATCTTGAGGAACAATATCTGAGCCTCAGAAATCCTACCAACTAGAAAGAGCCCTTTAAGTATGGTGCTAAATGTGGTTACATCAGGCACAAAACCAAGCTTGAAGAAGGTCCCCAACACAGAAAACCCAAAATCGACTCGACCAACAAGGCAGTAACAGTTAATGACTATATTCATGGCATAATCGTTAGTTGGGGTGCCCTTTACGCGCATATCTCTGTAAACGGAAATGGCAGGTGAATAATACTCAATCTTAACTAGGCGGCCAAGCAGTTGGGTGAATTGGATCACATTAGGCAGAGGCCTCATTCGGAGCATCTGAGTGTACAAATCCAAAGCATCATCAACATTCTTGATTTTAACAATATCATTCCGAATCAACCCAGCAGCAGGACTATGCAAACTACTACTAGTGTACGTTGCATAATGAAGAACAAATGGGTTTGGATTTGGGTACGGAGACCAAAGAAAATCAAGAATAGAAGTAGCGCCGGTACCTCGTTTCAGTGCATTCCGAATCTGAGCTCCGCCAATAGCAAAAGCTCCCCTCTTCCACATCGTCAAACTGGGGCAAATCGTAACTGCCATTCTTACTGAATAATGGGGAAAATTCTCGCCAACAAAACACTGAATCGCCCACAACGAAACGTTAGAGGGAGTTTCAATTTTCAAAGGGACGATGATGAATGAAATGAAACCCACCAAACCCCGCAGTGCTCATGTCCTTAAACGACGTGGTTTCTAATCTCCATTTTCTTTTAATTGAATTGATTTTCTACTTTTTGAATTTGTTTAGTTTAACTCAGGAAAATTAAGATTTATTAAGCATGTACAAGAATTCTGTCAAAAACTTATTAGATATTGATTAACTTTTCAATTATCCAATAAATAAATAAGGCTCCGTTTGTACGAGGTATTTTTGGATTATATTATGAAATTTTTTTTTTGGGATTTGTTATGAGAAAAGAATATTTTGGGAGTGTTTGGAATGAATGATTTTGTTTTGTTGGTATTTGTATTGAAGGTTTTTTATTAATAAAAGTTTGAAATTTAAATTTGAATTAGTATTTTGTTAGTTTGTTTTGGTGGGAATTATGTTAGGAAGAATTGTTTATTATTAAAATTTAAAATTCAAATTCAAAATTTTATTTATAAAAAATACTGTAGCAAAAATAATTATTGTAGCATTGTTTTTTGTTTTAAAAATTTTGATGAAAAAATTAAACAAAACAAACAACTCATTTTGCATTTGTGAAATAAATCACAAAAATTGAACCATCCAAAGCCTAAATAATTTTAAATTTAGTACACAAATGTCATTCATGTCAAAAGTGCCAGTGTTGGTTGGCAAGTAGGTTATTCATACTATTTTTTTTTAATCATATACACAATAGAAATAATTGTTGATCTTGTCCAATATTTTTATGTCATATTTTGTTCACATCAAATTTATGCTGTTTCACTAAAATCGTAACTAAAATAATATAATAAGGTTCATACACATATGGGCTAAATTTTAATTGTAGAATTAATTTTTATGATATTTATTCTTTTAATTATAATAATTTTAATAAAACAGTTTGATTCTAAGTATTGGACATAATAGAAGTGAGTAATTTTACACTACTTTCCTCCAACTTTCTTCATCTCTTAATTCATTACTACTTGTTCCATTATAATTGAAAATCTACTTTAATGAAATTATATTTACATTATAATTGAAAATTTACTTCAATGAAATTATATTCCTAAAATACAACCGAATTGATAGTTCATCAAAAGACCCCTTATAAATGAGTCCCCAAACTTTTTGAGATGAAATTTTTCGTAAAAAATTATTGTCTTATACTGTTTTAAATTAAAACTATGTCGTAAGGATCACTCATCTCTTAGCTGAATTCTGTTCAAGATTATCTTTGTCTTATCATGTCCAAAATTAAACTACGTCGTAAGGTTCACACATTCATTGATGTCCAAAATTAAACTACATCGTAGGATTCACATATTCATTGGTTAGGGTGTAATATACATATTAACAGAATAAGACGGGGATAATTTTGGAGAGGATCTGATCTCTCTCTTGGTTAGAATCTTAAGTTACTCTGTCTTAGATTAAAATTATGTAGTAAGGTTCAATCATATCTTGATTAGAGTTTTAAGTTATTTTAGTGATATTTATGCTTTTTGTCTTTAATTTTTGTTGGAATATGGGATAAATACGCCCATGATAGAATAGTCTGACATTATCTCAAAGTATGAGATAAAGTTATATGCGTTTGGTACGCATATTATATTCTGATAAAGATAAGAAGACTATCCTTATCAGCTTTCTTGTAGCTCAAGGATAGGAGTCTTCTAATCTTTATATAGAGGGAATATCAGACTAGAAAAACAACAACGATAGAAAATATCGTTATACGTATTTTTCCTCCTCAGCATTATATTTGGTTTTGTACTTTGTATCTAATTGGTGGACAACAATAGATCCTCGTGTAGTTTCTATTATCGGGAGTTCTTTTTCTTCCAGAGAAGTGAATTCCATACGTGGAGTAGAATAAGATCCCGTCTTCCTCACTTCCAGGTTGGTTTCCTGGATATCCTTCATTGGTATCAGAGTATATGGTTATGTTCTTCCCACGGTTAATTAGATATGATTGTATATATTTATCATATTTTGTGAATTTGCACAAAATAGAATAAATATAAATAAATTACAGAAAAATTGAATTAATATTCTAAGGTTTGTTTTTAGTTCCAAAATGTCAAACATGAGTTTTTCTGATTGTATATATATTTTTTGTAATTTTTGCATGCTTAATTATCATATTTTGTGAATTTGCACAAAATAGATAAATATAAATAAATTACATAAAATTCAGAAAAATTGAATTAATATTCTGAGGTGTTATGTTTAGTTCCATAATGTTAAATATGAAATTTTCTGACTGTATATATATTTTTTGTAATTTTTCTTGCTTATTTATCATTTTTGGTGAATTTGCACAAAAATTGAGATAAATAGAATTAAATTACAGAAAAATCCAGAAAAATTTTATTAATATTCTGAGGTGTTATTTTTAGTTCCAGAATGTTAAAAATGAATTTTTCTGACTGTATATATATTTTTTGTAATTTTTGCATGCTTATTTATCATATTTTGTGAATTTGCACAAAATAGAATAAATAGAATTAAAATTACAGAAAATCCAGAAAAATTGTATTAATATTATGAGGTATTATTTTTAGTTCCAGAATGTTAAACATGTTTTTTTTATGATTTTATATATTTAGTTTGTAATTTTTGCATGATTATTTATCATTTTTGTGAATTTGCACAAAATAGAATAAATAGAATTAAAATTACAGAAAATACAGAAAAATTTTATTAAAATTCTGAGGTGTTATTTTTATTTCCATAATGTTAAACATGTTTTTTTTCTGATTGTATATATTTATTTTGTAATTTTTGCATGATTATTTATCATTTTTGTGAATTTGCACAAAATAGAATAAATAGAATTAAAATTACAGAAAATCCATAAAAATTGTATTAATATTCTGAGGTGTTATTTTTAGTTCCAGAATATTAAACATGAATTTTTTTATGACTGTATATATTTTTTGTAATTTTGCATGCTTATTTATCATTTTTGTGAATTTGCACAAAAATTGAAATAAATATAAATAAATTACAGAAAAATCCAGGAAAATTACATTAATATTCTGAGGTGTTATTTTTAGTTCCAGAATGTTATATATATGAATTTTTCTGACTGTATATATTTTTTTTTGTAATTTTGCATGCTTATTTATCTTTTTTGTGAATTTGCACAAAAATTGAAATAAATATAAATAAATTACAGAAAAATCCAGAAAAATTACATTAATATTCTGAGGTGTTGTTAAAGTTCCAGAATGTTAATTTTGAATTTTTCTAGCTGTGATTAATTTTTTTTTTGTAATTTAAAATGCATGTTTATTTCTTGATAATAATTCATGAATATAAAAATGAATTATTTAAACATGCAAGTATTTTTAAGTAGAATGAATAAGTTTTGTTCCTTAAAAATAATATTATAGTGAAGGGGGTGCGCAAAATTTGCATAATTATAATTTTAAATATTTTTGGTATAATGTGATTCCTAGCATAGTGAAGTTTCCTTTGTACATAAATGTTTTAATTATAGTTATTACAAATTAATGGTTGCTGCAAAATCTATATATAGATATGTGTTAATCAAGACTCTTTTGTGCACTTCATAAAAGATAGCTTTCAAACAATATAATTATTAATTTAAATTAGGTTGATAAATTTATTGGTGTTTTTTTTCAAATTGAACACCATAAAATTTTGAAAATGGGCTTGGTGGAGTATTGGGCCTTAGTGGCCTTAAACTATATTATGGCTTAATCCAATATATTATTATTCAACATCAAGATCTTAGGCTTATAATAAGTTCAAAAGTAATAAATAATATAACTTACATCAAGTTGTTGAGTTATATTAGCAATGATCTAATGTGTGAACAATATGCCACCACAAAATAAGTTGCTCTTAATAATGAGTTTGGTAATATTTCTACCAGAAAGTCGCATATTTTAGACCTTCATGGAGGGTGTGATTTGTGAAGAGGTAGAAATTATTTCTATTATATGAGTATTGGATTAAAATAATGATTAATCACTTAATCATTTTTAATCAGTGGGAGCATACTAATATGGTCAAGGGAAGAGCGCTTAGTAGCTGCTAATCCTCTTTTTTTTGGGAAATGTTAGTTATCAAGTTTCAATTTTCGCAAAGCATTTAGGCTTTATGCGAAAGCGAACTAGATGAACTCCTATTAATCTCAATGAGAGATTTACACTCAAGAAAAATACCAAACAAGAGAAAAATTAGTTATTGCAAAAGGAACAAATCAAAACTCTACTAATAGAATAGTCAATTAGAACTTCACTCGTGAAATCACTGAGTTGAAATATGTACTTTTTGACCACATGTCTCATATATTACTTATTACTTTTAAGAAAGTAACTATTGTAATTAGTTGTTGAATCTCTCCTATTGTGGATGAAAGATTCAACAATAACCTATTCACACAGTTGAATGAGTAGCTGAATCTCTCCAATTGTGGATGGAAGATTCAAAAATAACTAATTACACAACTAAATTAGTTGTTGAAACTCTCCAAATCGTGGATGATAGATTCAAGAACAACTAATTATATGATGAGATATTGAGTAGAGTTTGTGGGATTTTATTGAATTTTTGAGTTGGAAGTAAAAGATACATAAGGAGAAAAGGTTCCAAGTGGGAGAATATTCTCACAAATTGAAAATTTGACTTGTGTAACCATTGTCTCCATATTGTATTTAATACTTCATGACTTCAATAAAATTTATATTTTGTTCTTATTCAACTAATTTTTCTAAAAATGATTAAGAGGCAAAAAAATTGATATTAATTATGGAACAAATTGATTTTGGTTTGTAATTATATGATATTGGATTTTATTTTAACATATAATTCCAATATATATAAAGTTTTCTCTCCTATCTTCTAGAGAGGATAATAATAATGATTCACTAAAATGACATAACAAATTGAGTCATTTTAGGCGAGATGTAAGAATAGCTAGAGAAGGTCTATTAGGACCTACTCGCACAAAGCTATCTTGCATATTAGTGAATATTATTTTGGGAGAGAAATTAATTAATAAACCATTTTCAAAAGGCTAAAGGGGCAATACTTAATCCATCTTGATATCTGTGGGCCAATAAATATAAGGGTTAGACATAATAATTCCTATTACTTTAATAGATGACTAAACGCTTTTTGATTATATTTTTCTGATCTTCCATAATTCTTGAGGTAAAGAATCAGTTTGACTTAATCAAAATTGCGAGTATCTATTCAAAGAATTATATACAGAAAAGGAATTATTTAGCAAAAAAATGATTTCTATATTTTGCAACAAAATGGTGTGGCAAATAATAAGAATCGATCTTTGCTTGATATAGTCATTAGCGCTAATATTTTTTGTTGATTTCCTATTAGGGGAGATATACAAATTAAGCAGCTGCTTATATACTTAACTATGTACCCTTATGATTAGTTTCTTCCATAAATCATGGATCGGCAGAAATTAATATTTGAATAATTTGCGGTCATGAAATATATGTGCTACCTATTACACTTTTCTCATTAAAAATGAGAATTTATGACTTAGAGGTAAGAAATCTATCTTTGTTAGATATCTACGCCTCACAAGGTTAAGTATTTATTGGTAGACAATTAAATGGAAGTGTAACTTATATTGAGTCACGAGATGTGGAAATTCTAAAACAGGATTTTCCTAACTTATGTGAGGTAAAGAATAGTTTATAACTCTATGAATTGGAAAGTACTGAAGGGGGTGATTTTATTACTCCAATGGAAATCGAGATAACTAATTCTCGACCTCTCAAAGATAGTGGGAGCATATTTCCATTGAATAGTTCAGTACAAACCAATGAGAGTTCTAAACAATTTCAACCTCAAAGAAGTAAATGAAAATTTTCCGGTCATCATTTTGAGATTGATGGGGAAACCTTCATGGTTGCTTCTTATGATGAAGAATCGAGCCAAAGTAGCTTTCCATCCGGCTATTTCATCAAAAAGTTAGCGATTAATGGAGTTGGACTTTAATGTGAGTCTATTTGGACGACTCAATCAAGTTTGGGACTTGATTAACTATTCTTTTGGACTAAAGACCATTAGAAACAAATGGTTTCTAAAGTCAAAAGTCAAAGAAGGTGGTTCCGTTAAAAGGTTCAAGGATTGTTGAATAGATAACCTTAGTTTGGCTCTTGTTACATATTTTGATTTGAAATTTTGTGAAATGAATGTTAAAGATAACATTTCTTATTGGAGAAATTGGATGAAAGATTCGCAAGAATCTGTTAGTTGACTTTGTTATAGGAGATTGAAAGCGCAAAGTTTGCTAGCTCAAAATCTTACTATTATAAGAAGTAATCATCAGATAGTTATATCCAAAAACTTCATCGAGCCACTATAATTCGGGCTTACGATGTTTAATAGATATTACTATATGGTATCTTAAACATTCTAAAAGGAAGTTTCATATTATTTCATTATATGTAGACGATGATTAAGGTAAGCCAAAACTAACAAGGAGACGATTGTCACGCACTAATAAGTGGTTGCCTTTCAAATTTTGAAATGAAGGACATACTGACTACTTCTGTGGTAAAATGTGAGTCTATAAGCCTTGAAAATTGCCCTATACACTCTTAAAAGTAATGGAGTAAATAAGCTTTGTTCCATATGTGAGTAAAGTGGAGAATTAGTTTTCTCACCTTTGGTTACTCATTTGATATCAACAATATGGTTTGGCTAGTTCGCCAATATCAAGCAATACCTAATTTAAATTTTTGAAAAGCTAACAAAACGTATATTTCGCTAATTGGAATATGACTTTAGATTACATGTTATCAAGGTTTGGATTTACGACTTATTAGAAGTATGAACGCTGATTAGAGCGATTATCTGGATAAGTGTAAATTAACCTATGTATATATTTTCTTACTTCATGATGATATCATATCATAGATGAGTAAAAAATAAACGTGTGAATCGTTGTCTATAGATTGAGCGAAATTAATACCTTGTACATTAGTAGTACAAGAGGTCATGTGTTTAAGAAAGTTCCTTGTGAATCTTGGCATTGTTAAAGACTCATTGGATTCTACATTTGTTTTTGGTAACAAGATAGTTGCTTTAAACTTTTACCAAGGATTCCAAGTATTATAAAAGAACTAAAACACATTTTAATAAGCAGTGGCACAAAAGTAAGTGTTTTTATAGTATAATTCTATGAACCAAATATTTGCTTATCATGTGTTTAAATGCACAATAAGGTGATGCATTTTTTTTGTTTATGATAGAGCAATATGGTTGCATAGAAATTTTTATTTGTACTATAAATATTTGTAATAGTTTACAAATACCTTGATTTTAATATAATTGGATGTACATATTTGGTTTCTTTTTCAAATTATGTGACATTGATCATAGCACATGTATGAATGTATATTTTTGTAATATACATGGATAGGGTGATTTGCTTACTCACACAAGCAACCTTTTGGCGCTGATGATAGCGAGCAAAAGATGAGACATTAAGCGTGTTGCCTTGACATTGGTCAAGATGAGATTTATTTAAGATTGCATATAGATAACCAAAATCTATATATATGCCCTATTTTATAGCCGGGTGTGAGACTTTTAAGTGTAATTGGAGTTACACTAGAGGACAAAATGAGTCTCAAGTAAGGCGCTTAATCAGCGACTTGACTAAGATCCGTATGGAATAATACTTATATTCCATAACATGTTGTGTGTACAATATGTGCTTTGCGACTATGGATGGAGGTGAGTGAATGGGTCCCTACTTCCTCACCATGTGAATCCTAAAGGATATTAAATTTCCTTATTAGAAATATCCTTTCTGACTTTAGACTATATCATGAATTTAAAGCTAGTGTTGTGCTACTTTAGCATGACTACCAATGGTCATGGTTAATTTCTGCGGATGGGGGCATGTCCTGGGAAAGCAGCTAATTTTAAGTTGAATGATATAAGGGCAAAGGAAGATTATTTGGATTATGTCATTACACTATGCTCATTCGTCGACGGGTTATGGTGCTTTTTAGTAAGTGACATAATTATGAGTGTACTGTAGATCATCGGAGGCACAAGTACGCTCTTTGAAGGGATTAGAGATACTTAACCTGATATAATCAAATAAGTCTGGGGTATACTGAGTCACGAAATTCTTCTCAATTTTAGTGGTTGAATGTCTCTATACTGGCCTTAAATGGTTTAGTGAGTCATAGAGCTCCCAAAACAGGTGAACTCAGCGGTCGCTACCAATTATTTACTAGTATGGACAGATATAATGAGTATTGTTGAGGAATAAAAGTAAGAAACGTCTTCCCATCATGTGCGAGTGGGAGATGTTGGAATATGGGATAAATACGCCCATGATAGAATAGTCTGACATTATCCTCAAAGTATGAGATAAAGTTATTGCGTTTGGTACGCATATTATATTCTGATAAAGATAAGAAGACTATCCTTATCAGCTTTCTTGTAGCTCAAGGATAGGAGTCTTCTAATCTTTATATAGAGGGAATATCAGACTAGAAAAACAACAACGATAGAAAATATCGTTATACGTATTTTTCCTCCTCAGCATTATATTTGGTTTTGTACTTTGTATCTAATTGGTGGACAACAATAGATCCTCGTGTAGTTTCTAATTTCGGGAGTTCTTGTTCTTCCAGAGCAGTGAATTCCGATACGTGGAGTAGAACAAGATCCCGTCTTCTACACTTCCAGGTTGGTTTTCCTGGATATCCTCAAATTTTAGTAAAATTACATTGTTTTGAACATTAGACATAATAAGATAGGATAATAATCGGAGAAACAATCATATCTCCAAAAGTTTTGATGGTAAACATGATCATTAATCTAAAACTAAATCCGTTCTCAGATGATCATAATAAGATATGTATATAGGGCATGTATACTCCATTGTATTTGATGATGGCTACATCATTCCATGTCAATTTCCTTTTGGGCTTATTAAAATTTATAAATTTTACCAAATCAATTTTGAGGAAAATAAGAGAGACCAGATCTTCTCTACAATATTTAATCCTATTTTATTATGTATAACGTGTAATTTCATTACAAAATAAGGACTAATGCAAAATTTCACTGTGAACTGTACCACAATATTTTTAATTAAGACATAATAAAAATCACAAAATTTTGAACAGAAGATCCCCGTGTCAAAACAAGAACCCAGGCAACTACAAGGTCTACAATATGTATATCAACCAAGCATACTCCATGCTAAACATCTAAATTAGAGAGTCAACTTGAAGCTTGTGTAGCCTGACCCATGGAGCATCAAAATGTACATGTTATAATACAAGTAGGTCCTCAAAATCACTAGAGGCACTCTCGGATCTTCAATATTTGAATGTGTCCTACAACAAATTAAGAGGACCTATTCTCGTGGAGGACGCTTTTGTGACTTCACGAACCTATCTTTCTATCTAATGACGCATTGTGTGGTGTTCCTTGGCTCCAGCCTTTGGTCCTACTTTTGAACATAAATCAAAGAAAACAAAATTAGTCTTGTTCGTTTCTTGGGGGTAAGATCTTCAATGATAGCCGTGGTATTTCATTGTTATTGGCAAGAAAGTTTAGAACGAAAGCTGGCAGCTCCAAGTGGGGACTTATTTATCACACCAGCATATGAAAGGGTGTCCCTTCCATGAAATTCAAACAAATAACAAACGGGATCTCAACGAAAGCAACTTGCTTGGCTCTGGGACATTCGGTTCAGTTTACAAAGGGACACATGCAGATGGGATGATTTGGGCTATAAAGGTTTTTCATTTGCAACTACAAGATGGAGTTTAAAAAGCTTTGAAAGAGAATGTGAAGTCTTGCGTTGCCTTCGTCATCGAAATTGGACTAAGTTATTAGTATTATTGCTCTATTCCTGACTTTAAAGCATTAGTACTTGAGTATATGCCTAATGGGAGTTTAGAGAATTGGCTGTATTTGGAAGACAAATTAGAATTGGATTTCATGCAAAGATTGGATATCATGATAGATGTGGCTTATGGATTGGAATATCTCCACTATGGTTATTCAGTTCCTGTGATTCAATGTGATTTGAAGCCTAGTAATATTTTACTAGATCAAGATATGGTAGGTCATCTTAGTGATTTCGGGATTGCCAAATTGCTTGAAGATGGAGAAAGTATGGTACTAACAAATACCTTGGCAACATATTTGGTTTCTTTTTCAAATTATGTGACATTGATTATAGCACATGTATGAATGTATATTTTTGTAATATATATGGATAGGGTGATTTGCTTACTCACACAAGCAACCTTTTGGCGCTGATGATAGCGAGCAAAAGATGAGACATTAAGCGTGTTGCCTTGACATTGGTCAAGATGAGATTTTATTTAAGATTGCATATAGATAACCCAAAATCTATATATAAGCCTAATTTATAGCCGGGTGTGAGACTTTTAAGTGTAATTGGAGTTACACTAGAGGACAAAATGAGTCTCAAGTAAGGCGCTTAATCAGTGACTTGACTAAGATCCGTATGGAATAATACTTATATTCCATAACATGTTATGTGTACAATATGTGCTTTGCGACTATGGATGGAGGTGAGTGAATGGGTCCCTACTTCCTCACCATGTGAATCCTAAAGGATATTAAATTTCCTTATTAGAAATATCTTTTGTGACTTTAGACTATATCATGAAATTTAAAGTTAGTGTTTGCTACTTTAGCATGACTACCAATGGTCATGGTTAATTCTGCCGGATGGGGCATGTCTGGGAAAGCAGCTAATTTTAAGTTGAATGATATAAGGGCAAAGGAAGATTATTTGGATTATGTCATTACACTATGCTCATTCGTCGACGGGTTATGGCGCTTTTTAGTAAGTGACATAATTATGAGTGTAATGTAGATCATGGAGGCACAAGTACACTCTTTGAGGGATTAGAGATACTTAACCTGATATAATCAAATAAGTCTGGGGTATACTGAGTCACGAAAGTCTTCTCAATTTTAGTGGTTGATGTCTCTATACTGGCCTTAAATGGTTTATAGTATAGAGCTCCCAAAAACAGGTGAACTCAGCGGTCGCACCAATTATTTACAAGTATGGACAGATATAATGAGTATGTTGAGGAATAAAGTAAGAAACGTCTTCCCATCATGTGCAAGTGGGAGATGTTGGAATATGGGATAAATACGCCCATGATAGAATAGTCTGACATTATCTCAAAGTATGAGATAAAGTTATATGCGTTTGGTACGCATATTATATTCTGATAAAGATAAGAAGACTATCCTTATCAGCTTTCTTGTAGCTCAAGGATAGGAGTCTTCTAATCTTTATATAGAGAGAATATCATACTAGAAAAACAACAACGATAGAAAATATCGTTATACGTATTTTTCCTCCTCAGCATTATATTTGGTTTTGTACTTTGTATCTAATTGGTGGACAACAATAGATCCTCGTGTAGTTTCTATTACCGGGAGTTCTTTTTCTTCCAGAGCAGTGAATTCCATACGTGGAGTAGAACAAGATCCCGTCTTCCGCACTTCCAGGTTGGTTTCCTGGATATCCTTCAAATTTAGTAAAATTACATTGTTTTGAACATTAGACATAATAAGATAGGATAATATCGGAGAAACAATCATATCTCCAAAGTTTTGATGGTAAAACATGATCATTAAATCTAAAACTAAATCCGTTCTCAGATGATCATAATAAGATATGTATATAGGTATGTATACTCCATTGTATTGATGATGCTGTATCATTCCATGTCAATTTCCTTTTGGGCTTTATTAAAATTATAAAATTTTACCAAATCAAATTTGAGGAAAACAAGAGAGACCAGATCTTCTCTACAATATTTATCCTATTTTATTATGTATAACGTGTAATTTCATTAAAAATAAGGACTAAATGCATAAATATCACTGTGAACTGTACCACGTATTTTTAATTAAGACATAATAAAAATCACAAAATTTTGAACAGAAGATCCCGTGTCAAAACAAGAACCAAGCAATTACAAGTCTACAATATGTATATACACAAGCATACTCATGCTAAACATCTAAATTAGAGAGTCAACTTAAGCTTATGTAGCCTGACCATGAGCATCAAATGTACATGTTATATACAAGTAGGTTCCCAAATCAATAGAGGCACTCTCGGATCTTCAATATTTGAATGTGTCCTACAAAAAATTAAGAGGACCTATTAGTATTTGCTCTAATCCTGACTTTAAAGCATTAGTACTTGAGTATATGCCTAATGGGAGTTTAGAGAATTGGCTGTATTTGGAAGACAAATTAGAATTGGATTTCATGCAAAGATTGGATATCATGATAGATGTGGCTTATGGATTGGGAATATCTCCACTATGGTTATTCAGTTCCTGTGATTCATTGTGATTTGAAGCCTAGTAATATTTACTAGATCAAGATATGGTAGTGTGCATCGTAGTGATTTTCGGTGATGTGCCAAATGGCTTGAAAGATGGAGACTAAGTATGGTACTACACACATACCATGATGTGGCCAACCATTCGGCATACTAATATGGACCCAGGTTAACTCTTATTGCATCCAACTTTTCAATTTATTAATTATCATTTTTATGGTTAAAACATATTTTCGCATACTTCTACCAATGTGCAATTCCATGTATAAGGATTATGCACAAATAAATGCTTAATGCAAGATATCACAAACTTAAGATTTTTAGACTAGTTCAATTAATCTAACTGCGAACTTTTCTCTAAGATTTTATGCATCTTGATATTTCTTGCAGAGTATGGGATTAGAGGGATTGGTTTCAAGACACTGTGATGTTTACAGTTTTGCATTACTTTAATGGCAACATTTAGTAGAAGAAAGACCTAAAGATGAAATGTTCACTGAAGAATTGAGCATTAGGCATTGGGTTCAACAATCAATACCAGATTCGGTTCTTGATGTTATTGATGCAAAGTTACTTGAGCTGATAGATGAACTTGCTTCAACGAAGATAGCTTATTGTGGCTCATCCATCTTGCAAATCGCTTTGAATTGCACAACAAATGCCCCCAAGGAAAGGCCTAATATTAAAGATGTTCTTGCCGCGCTTCAAAAGATCAAAATTAATTTTCACAAGTAAAAGTAACAAAATGCGCAAGCACTGATCAAAGCAGGTATATATCTTTATTTAGTTACAAACTTGCAAGTATAATCATCAAATTCACAGGAAATGAACACAGAGCAAAATTATATATCAGCTCAAATTTGCAATTAATATAGCTAAATAATTTGCTTTTGTATATGTTTCAGGGATCTAAGTTGAGCAAACCTGTGAGAAATTCTTCTCAATATCGACTTTGTGCATGTACGAAATACTAGCTCTAATAAGGATTTATGACATATTGAGTTCTTTATTGAGTTCTTTGTTTCTTCTTATAAATATGTAGTTTTGTTATTTTAAGATATAGAATCATTGACTCTATTTACTTCATATGGTTGGTTACACATTCTAATTTGCTTGTAACCATTTTTTTATGCACTTAATCATCTTCTTTATCCCCAAATATAGATATTAATTGGCAAACCTGGGGAGGTTGCCAGGCTCAATTTTATAGATAGAAAATATTTTAAAAATTACAGCTCAATCCAAATATAAATTGTTGATAGTATATGAGGAAAGAACGAATATTGAAGATCTCCTTATAGCACTTCAGTAGATCAAAATTCAATTTTCTCAAGCAAATATAACAAGAGAACAAGCATTATATATATATAGCAGGTATATATATATTTTACTTGGCACAAACTTGCAAGTGCAATTAATTTTCAAATTCATGCACCAGAAATGTAAAAAGGGAAAAAAGAATATCAGTTCAAACTAATTTAACTCGTTAATTTTTTTTTTATTTGGCTAACCTCTTTTTGAGGTGGGGCGCCACTCCCCATATATTAGCTAATTTTTGAGCAATGGATTTACCCTAATATTACTCTTACAAAATTTGTAAGATCCAAAAGACCAACTTTCCATTTACATGCCTACGTCTAATGGAGAGTTGTTCTTAGGGATTTCAAACGAAAGAAAAGGCAATGGAGTACTACTCCATTTACAAAATCCGTGCATAAAGTGTAAATATGGAGTACTACTCCATTTACATTTATGATATTGATCAGATCTACTCCATTATAAGAGAAAGAGATGATACATGTAATAAGATAGGATAGAACCAATTCACAACCGTACATGTATGCGCAAAAATCACCAGAGGTGAGGCTCTTTAAAAGCTAAAGAGTAAGGGAATGGGATGGTATCACAAACTACAGTCACCATTTCAAATACAAAACATACTTGAGGCCTCATGGTTTTCCTTTCATGTAGTTACTGTAGCAGTTCACAACGTTTTAATTCAGAAGGAGGTATCAGCAATGTCTCCCTTTGTGAGTTTTTCCACGCACCCACAGAAATTAGAAGATGAGAGAGGTATGCTCAGATTTTTCAGTTTATTTAAATATTGCCCTAACATCAGCAGGCACAGAATTTAAACATTACAACTGGCAACCTGCCCTAGCCTCCAGCAGACAGGGGCCCTAACCTGTAATCCATTTGTTTTGTAAGCCAGCCTTTATCATTCTTTGGACCGTGCTCTTCTTCAGCTGAAGTATGTTCATAATGCTTGGATCTTTTCCTAAGTATATAAGGAAGGTTCATCATATCTGATTTCATAAGCGTCTCCAGTGTGATGCATTCCTTTCCTTCATTAGCAGCCAATCATCTTGCTGGTCTGTTAGCCTCTTTTGGATTTTAGACAGCGGTTGTTTGGGACTGAAGCAACCTACTGAGAAGGTCTAAGTGTCCATCTTGCCAAGCTTGATCAGAGTGCCTCTGAATCAGATTTCAAATTTCCACCTCCTTGAAGCCTAGTCCTTTACAGTATTCAAACCACCACCTGCATGAAATTAACTCAACCTGTACCTTAGCATAAGTCATTCATAAGATAGCACAGGGATAGCCAATATAGATTTTACCATTGTGGTCACTAGCAACTCCACCAGCTTTCCATTCCTTGCCCTACTCTTAGAGCTGAGAAGTTTACCTTAATCCCCGGGGCTGTAGGAGGCAGCCATTTGATTATACTAATCTTGGTTCTTCTTTGATCTTCCAGGCCTTGGTCCAGAATTTGAGACCACTCTAAATTTACTAGATTTCTGATTTGGAATTTGTTAGCAACTAACTCCTTAACAAGTTGGAAGGTGGAGTAGACAATCTGGGCTAATTCAGGCAATCTGGATTGTAGATTGACAAATTAGAATTGAATTTCATGCAAAGATTGGATATCATGATAGATGTGGCTTATGGATTGGAATATCTCCACTATGGTTATTCAGTTCCTGTGATTCATTGTGATTTGAAAAGGTATGATAGGTCATCTTAGTGATTTCGGGATTGCCAAATTGCTTGAAGATGGAGAAAGTATGGTACAAACAAATACCTTGGCAACATTCGGATATATTGCCCCATGTAACTCTCTTGAATCCAACTTTCAGTTATTAATTTAATTTATGGTTAAAACAATATTTTTGCATACTTCTACAATTGTGCAATTCCATGTATAAGGATTAAACAACAACATCCTTATTTTCTTGCTTGAGGACAAGCAAGTTTTAAGTGTGGAGAGGTGGATCTTACGTGTTTCGTGAGTCTTTTTGTTGTGTATTATTTAGAAAAAATATATATATATATATTTTTTTGTGAAATTTGGTTTCTATTTTGAAAAGATTCATTTTCTTTTATTTTATTAAATATAAATAAATATAGTCAGTTTTTAAATTGTGTAAAAAATAGTATTTTTTATCCAAAATTTCTATTGTTAGGTGTTATTCATGAAAAATTGGAACTTGGTATGGAAGTTTTGATTGAATCCTTTGTGTTAAAAATATATATATATATATATATTAATATTTAAAAAAAAAACGGGTTATAACTTATAACTTGCAAATCTGAAGGAGTATATTTTCTATTTTCTAACCTAATCCAATTATCCAATAAAGTTGCCATAAATTGTCCGGCTCAAATGCACACATACATAAAAACTCCTCCGATGAGTTTACTTCTTCAAATGCACACACGCTTGGGATGGAGGTAGAAGGGAACTGTATAAATTGTCCGGCTCAAATGCTCACACGCTAATTTTTATGTTTTTATTTTTTATAATATTAGTAATATTTATTTTTTTTTGTAAATATTTTTGTGAATTGTAATTGATTATTGTGATTGAATGTTTATTAATAGATATTTGTGAATTGTGTTTGTGATTAATTAATTTTAAATTTATAAATTATATTTATTTATTACGAAAAAATAAGAGAGCTTGTAATTCTTTTGTCAATTTTCAACATAGAAAGTTTTTTTGTCAGTTTTATACTTTAGCATTGCATATATTTATTTGAGTCATTCTCTTGTGAGATCGTATCATATATGAGACTTACTTATTAATTTTACTCGTATAAAATATTAAAAAATAGCATATAAACTATTAAAGATTATATAAAATATAAAAAATTAGCGTATTAGCGTATAAAGTATCAAATATCAGCATACAATGTGTTATATAAAAAATTAGCGTATTAACGTATTAGCGTATAAAGTATCAAATATCAGCGTACAATATGTAAAAAATTATTGTATTAGTATAGGTATAAGTATAATTGAGACAATCTCAAGAATTTTTGCTTAATTATTTTATGAGGAATTTTTTTTTCAATTATACAGTTAAGCACTTAAGCCCCCCCTAAAAATTTCTTCTGGTTCCGCCACTTATCACAAAGTTTTTCTTTTCCAAAGAGGTTTGGATTTTCTTTTCCTAATATTATGTTAAGCTTTCTAATAATATATAACTGCTCTTTTAAATTTCATATATTGAAGGACTTTTCTAATAAAAGTTAATAAAAGAAAGAGGTACCTTAATTGAAATTTTTATATATAAAATGCAAAAAGGATAATTACACACACAATACTGTGATCTATATATATAAACAAAACTTCGTTAAACTTGAGTTGTACTTTCAACTAATCATTTTAGATTATACATTCAAGACTACATGAGTTATGATTTTCTTTTTATTAATTTCTGTAGGTAAGTTGTCCCAATTTGTGCAAATTGGTGCTCAATGGTGATTCAATCCCAGTTAATGAAGTTGCATCTGTGCTGGCTAATCCTTGGGAGAGACAGACTAAAATGACTTTGCCTTTGGAACCACTGCAAAATGAATCGAATTCTTCTGCATCTGCATCTGCATCGGACGGGAGTTTATAGGAAATAACCCAGAGCCTAGTGTAACCGGCTTCTTACCATATCTTTATGAAGTGGAACCTGAAACGGAAAGAGGTCAAACGGCAGCAGAACAAAGCAGGAGCATGGATTTCACAAGTTGCTTGTGGTGTAGCTGATGCTCACAGCATGGTAATAGTCAATTCGATATTTAATGTGTTTGAGTTGATAATCTTGTAAACTCAACATGTTTGATGGTGTAGAAGTTTTGTGTGAGTGCAGACTTGTTTTCTTTAATTCTCTTTTTATATATATATATATAGATGTCTAAGAAGTACATCTATGATGGTTGATTAGTTCCTTAAAATTTTACTTTGATCATTTGTGTGGCATAATGACAGATGATAATGGGTATAATAGCATGCATAGAATAACTTGCACATATACGGGGAAAAGGAGAACAATGGACCTCCATGATACACCATGCGCACCAATACCAAGAGTAGAACAGGCAGTCTGGTTAGTAGGAGGTTCTATGAGGAGGCTCGGAGTTACAGTTGAAGGGTTTTGGAGATGAAAAGAGAGGTTGGTACGATTTGTTGGGTTTTTTTTTCTTTTTTTGGGGGGTTGGGGGGAGGTGATGGGGGGGATGGGGGGTGTTGTGGAATCCATGGTGTAATTCCTTTTTGACTGAAAGGCATGATTTGGGATTCGGGCATTTCTTTTGTTTGCTTATGCAAGTTGTCTCATTCTATTTCTATGAAACTAGCCTTGGGAAGCTTGTGTTTGTCTGAAGGATGGAAAGGGATGTGTATAAAACTTTTTAGGGCCATATTCATCAGTAAGTTGGGCTTGTATTTTGCTTATTTCACTTGGATTGGAGACTTATTCTTGGCCCTTTGAGTTTAGTTTGAGCGCATTTGTCTGATATAGTGATCTGCCTCTGTGGCAAACTTTGTTCTTTTTCTCATTTTTTGGTTATCTGCAACTGCCAGGCAATTGTCTTTAAGCTGGAAGACTACAAAGACCTCAGTGTTCCCCTTCCAGCAGTTGTTCAGGTAAGCAAAGAAACCATAACATTGTTGGCTTCCTTAGGCACTCTTTTAGCGCACCTCTGCACTTCTTAACTCGGTATATGTCGTGCATCAGTGAGAAGCTTTCTTGATAACTTTATGTAATGTGTATATTTTCCTTGTGTTTTTGTCATTGGTAGTCTTCAATAGCATTTGCAAATTCTTTACGACGATCGAACTTTCAGCAACCTCCTAGGAAATGAATTTGAAACTGCAGGAATATGTGGACCATTCATCCTGTCTGTTTAAGTTCTACGTCTTGGGGGAGAAAGTTTACCATGAAATCAAGAAGTCTACACCTAATGCAGCTACTTTGAAGAGCTTTTCAGACGAGAGCGGCTTCAAGCCTATACTCTTTTATAGGCACTGCATTTTCTTTATTTCCTGGTCTCTTCTTTCATTATACTGATGTTTGAAATCATTATACTGAATTTCCTGGCTTCAAGCCTATACTCTTTTATAAGAAAATTCAGTATATATATAGATGATGAATAATAACTAGTAAAGGCACAACAGTTCCTGATGACATATACATATCTAAAAACTATAAAGAGCGAATGTGGGACGTTTTATGCCCCGTGTGCTCAGTTTCAAATGTCGGTTGCCTTTCGGTTGTTGCCTTGCTGTTTCTCTTCTGTGGTGGGCTCCCCTTTTTTTCGGGTATCCTTTTCACACTGTTGCCGTGTTTGGTGCGCGTTTTTTACCGGCTTTGACCGGGGCCCATTAGGGTTTGCTATACATAGTTTGCCTGCTGCTTGCAGTCGTTTCATCTGCTCTCGTTTTCTCCGCTTTGGTTTTTTCGGTTTCTTTTTCTTCGTTTTCCTTTCTTTTCTTCTAACCGTTGCTGCTCTTTATTCGCTTTTTGCAGGTTCTTGCTTCTGTTTTTTTGCTGTTCTTTGTTGGGTACTCTTTGTTTTATTTTTTTTGCTTTTTGGAATTCTTTGGCTGGTTCTGCTCGGTTGTTTTTCTTTCCGTAGTCAAACAAGCTATGTTATTGATCTATGCTGTATGGGTTTCTTGGGTTTAAACTCTTTCTTTACTGTGCTGCTCCTAGGTTTTTGGGATTTCTTCACAGATATGAATTAGGAGTTTTGATTTTTGGTGTTTGTTGACTGATAGCGGGTGTAGGTTTATGCATGTGTATGTTTTTGTTTTGGATCTGGTGTTTTGTACGATTTGTTGCTGACAAACTTGGATTTGGATTTGGAAGGGTTTCTTACAATTTTTGGTTTTTCCCCAGCCTGGCCTTCGGTTTTTTTTTTATATGTCGAATGCTTTGTTGGCTTTCTTAGGGATTTTTTGCTTGTCTTCTCTGGTGTTTGCCTCGGTTAAGTGTTGGGGGTTTCTTCTTCAGATTTTTGTATTGATTGTTATGCCTAATTAATTTGAAGGTTTGGCTTTCTGACTGATAGTAGATAGTTGGAATTTCTTTATGAAAAAGATCTCTTTTTTTGGCATCGATTTTGTTATCTGCTTTTTATACTTGCCTCTCTTAGGGGATTTGTTGTACGCTACCTTTTTTTGGGAAAGAGAAAGGCTAACCAGAGCCCTTTGGGGGAAAAAAAAGGGGAACATTTTAGGCTTTTGGGGATACCAGTGCCAGGATTAGGGAGAAATAGGGGTTATGCTTAATTTTGAATGATTCAGTTTATTCTTTGGTTGATTGAACACTTGTTGGCTGTTCTGTTATATTGTTATATTAGAGCTTGTCCTTTCTTATGGACATAAATTGTTGGTTCTGGGTGCTTATCTGTGGTTAATGTTGTTGGTTAGCGGTCTATATGCATTCATTTGATTGCCTTGTATTGCACTGCCCCTATTATCATACTTTTTATTATGGTGAATTGAGAGGTAGGAGAGGAGGTTGTTTAAAATTGGACTTTGTGTTTTATATGGCTTGCTTCCCATAAGCGTTTTATTTGCCTTTCTTGAGGCGTGTGGCATAGTAGCTTTCAAAATTTGTTGTGTTTTTGGGGGCGGTCATATTTATTATTATTTATGTTCAACATTGAGAGAATTGCCTTATTTTTGGATTAGAAAATGGCAGGTTGTATTATTGGCTCTTTTCTCTTATTATGTAAATTTTTTTTGCCCTTTAACTTATTTCTACATTCTTTAATGTTCTATATTTTGTAGTTAGTAAAAATGGCAATGTTTGTGAATGAGGCTGAACGCTGTTAAGAAAAGGCCTACTGGACTCATTTTAAAGATCAGAAATTTGTTAGGGTCTTTAAACCTGAATATCAATACCGCTTGGTAAGCTTCAATTGATATTTGGGTATCTTTTTTAAGAACATTACTTTGCGTTTATGCTATATTATTAGTATCAACCCTTTGCTATTTGGTTAAAAAGTCTAAATGCTATTTCTGCTGTTATTTTTGAAGCTTATTCCTCAAAAGTTTACTGGAAGCCTGAGCGGCAGTTTTGATGGGCTTGTAAAAGTCCGAGATCCAAGTAGAATTGTATGGGAGTTTGGTTTGATGAGAAAACCAAATGCAGTTTATCTTGAACAAGGCTGGAAGAAGTTTGTGGCTGTTCATTCTCTTCAAGAGAATGATATTTTGGTTTTCACCTATGTTGGCCAGATGTGTTTTGATATTCTTATTTTTGAAAGTCAGACCTCCTGTGAAAGGGTTGCTTCCTACTTTGTGGAGGGGTTGGATGTTGAAAATGAAGAAAACAAATTTGGTCAATCGAGCAGTTCAAACCATGTTATAAAGTTGGTGCCTGACCCTCTTGGTAGTCCATCTCAGTGCTCTAAACTAAAAAAGGTTGCAAAAAGGCGCATTATTGAAGAAAAGGAAGAAAAGCCAGATTGCTTGCTTCAGGCTTGGAAAAAAATCAAAGAACCTGGTATTTTTTTGACCTTTTAATTATATTAGGGCTGTGTTAGTATTTAGTGGTTTGTTAGCTTGTTTGGATAGAAACAATTTTATACAATGGCCTATATTATACATTGCTGTTAAAAAATGATGACTTATATATTGCCCAGCTTTGGATTTCTTACGATCGAGTGAACAAGAATTAACACAGCATCCTACTGCACTGCCTCAGATATTAGGTTTTGCTTTTTTAATATTAAATAAAATAGAGATATATAAAAGTTATACTTCACCTTGAATAGTATTTAACTTTGCCTTGGTTATTTTTCTATGAATATTATAGAAACTTTGAAGTCGGCCTCTGTTAAAACCTCTGCCCTTTCGAGCCCAAAAATAGCGATTACAGATGCTGGCTGCTTTTCAGATCCAGATGATATGAAGGCTTCAAACTATTCTGTTGGTAGGCTCATACAAATAATATTTGCTTTACCATTTCATGTTTATTCGTAGTAATAATATTATATATTATTATTTTTTTTGTGAATGTATATAATGCCTGTGTTAGTTCAGCTTTTAATGTTGGTGCTTATTTATAAACATTACTCACGCTGCTGTACATTGTTGTTTCAGCTGAGCCTAAATAAGTAAATCAGGCCTCTCTACTTGCTGAACTTAGAAAGCAGAAGGCGCTTCAATTAGCCTACGGAGCTGCAAAAGGGATTTGGTCTGTAAATGTTATGCGCCAGTCATATATTAGCCAGGGATTCTCCATGGTTAGCCTCTAAATTCAAATCTTTGCTACAAATTTTAAAAAGGAATTCTAAGGTAATTAATCTTTGCTTTATTAATTTGTTTGTAGCTTTATTGCTTTTATACTCATTTTATATGTTGTAGACTTTGCCAACAAAATGGGCAAAACAGTACCTACCTTCAAATAGCCAAGATATTATTCTGCGGACTAATGGACAAACTTGGGGGGTCAGATACTACAGAAAAGGTACTGGTTATGCACTAACTGGAGGCTGGAAGAAGTTTGCAGTTGACAATGAGTTGGAGGAGGATGATATCTGTGTTTTTTATTTGGACACTGCTGCATTTGGGGCTGTTACATTAGACGTCAGTATTTTTAGGCCTGGAGATGTTGAGATTGAAGAAACTGCTGTTTCTGAAGCTGCTTTTGTTAGGGCTAATCAGAGTTCAGGCCAAGGCAAAAGAAAGGGGAAGTTGTTGGTAGATGAAGACTGTGAATCGCTTTAGCTTGTATTTGACCATTATCTATAGTTTGTGGTTTGTAATAGCAAAACCATTATTTATGCTTTATAATTATGTTAGTAAGCTTTTGAAGGGAAGAACTGCTTAGGCCAAGGACATATTTTGAAGAACTACAGCTCAGTAGTGTTTTTGTTTTTATATTAACCTTCGGCCATATTAGGGCTATGCCTTGCTTAATTTAATTTACTCCAATCTTTAAACCTTTTTTTGTAAACATTGGGTATTGGTTTGAAGAAGTCTCATTTAGAGAATTGGAGCTAATACTAACGTTTCACTTTATTCACACAGTTTTTACTGCCATTTAATTAGTTAGATTGAATAGTCTTAGTTAGCTATATGTATATTAGGTATAATATAAGTAAGTATCTTTATATTATATAACTTGACATCTCGACCCATATATTACAAATAGAAACCGTATACAAAGCTGTGCTATAATCGGCTGCACAATAAAAAATTTGGCTAAACGTTATTGCATCTTCTGATAATGTTGCGAACACAAAAATAAATTTCCCGCACATTTGTATCAAAAATTGATCGACACATTATTTTTTTCATAAACAAGTAATGGTTATTATACTATTACTGTATATGCTTGAACAATTCTAATGGTTCGTGTATTTCCTGTGAGTTTACAAAGTTTCTGAATATACTAAAACATTAAAAATAATAGCCTTGGTTGAAGGTTCAATCAAAATTTTTTGATATTGCCATTAAAAAAAACCGAATATAGACACTACTAATCATTGGAACATAATATTGTGTCTTTATCAAAATATTTTTTCCCTAGCTAAAATTAGATTATTTATAATTGCCTCGTGTTATTTTAAATAGCCATCTTTTTCAATATTATTTAATTCGTATTGTTCTATGCAAAAACTTCAGGCAAATTTTGCCATATGATTAAATTTAGCAAAATTTATATTAGATTAGATCCTTACCTTTGTTTAGGTTAAATTTTTCGCAATTTGCAGGATATAGCTGTAATGCTGTTTAGGTTATATTATATCGATTTACTTTGACAAACAATCCGATAAGCTCACCCTTATTATAGCCTTGTATATAGCGAAAAAAAGGCCGAGCTTATCAACAGACCTTCATAAAAACCCATGGAGTTTAAATTTCGTTGCAAAGCTAAATGTATTTATATTTGCTTATGTATGAAAATTAGAGAACTGAATTTTTTTAAAAAATATTTATTCCAAATCCCTAGGACTATCATTATATATCCCAAGACTTGGCTATTTGTGGGCATAAGACAATTACAATTTATTTTCTTAATCTTTAGCTTTCTAAGTAAAAATTCTTACAGCAAAAAAATTATTATTGCCATCACATTTTAAACCATCATCTAAAACTTTATTATTTGGAGTATCAAATTGGAAATATAATAGGAAAAGTATTAATATGCCCATAATCAAAAAAACGGTTTATTATTTTTCTTGACCCAGTTTTGAAAAGACAGCTATTTTGTAACGTTTTATATCTAGATTTTTTCGTAAAATAGGCTTTATACTTATATTTATGAAAATTTAGATTAGATTAACCTTTCTGCTTTTTTTTTTAGCCTTCACAGAATTTATACCAATTATTTTTACAAAATTGTATACATGCAAAGGTTACAACCAAAAACGTTTGTATAAGCATCAAATTGTCCTAATATTTTCATAATTAAAGCCTACACATTTTTAAGGCTATTATTATAGAGTCCAAAACTTGACCTTTCTTGCCGGCGAAATACTGATCATGTATGCTTTTCAAGTTTAGCAACTGAACTAACGCTTATTACAACTCAAAGTTTATGTCAATTGTACTATTTCAAAACATTATCTAAAAACTTTTTATTCGGACTATCAGTTTTCCAATGCAATGGAAAAAGTGATAACGTACACCCCACTATCAAATTTTTTTATTATTTTTAATTTCTAACCCAGCTTTTAAAAAACAACACTTTTAGTATATATATACAACGAACTTTTGCAAATTTCGAGAATTACCATTATATATAACTTAAAGATAGCCTATTTTGGTGGACAAAATGATTACAATGTATGGTTTCTAGGTTTAGTTGGCCAGATACAGATTATTACAACTATAAGTCTATTACTATTATCACTCAGCATTTTTCATTGGGACTATAAAACTACAAATGCACGGAGAAGAGTGACAATATGTATATCAAGATCAAATTGAATTATTACTTCTTCTTTTTAAGGCAGTTTTTTAAAGCTAAAATGGTCAACATATATATTAAATATATAACACATTATAACTTCTGTATTTTTACTTGCAAACCTTCGCTTATGCTATTATCAAACTTACCTCCGATCGTAAGAAACAATATCGGTCGTCGCTTTGAAGAAACCATTCACAACTGCTCTTCGGCTTTTTACCCTTTGTTCTTGCTATTTAGAATCACCTATCTCTTAACAATCACTTTGCTTTCATCAAGTTTCAACTTTGTAGGTTGGTTCTTTGCTTATTCAGTGCCTTATGCTTTTACTTTTAATTCATGACTATATATGTACATATTTAAATGCATAAATCTGTTTTTAAATGGTTACATATAATCTCCCGCTTTAGATTATAATTTGTTGGCTATTTTTTCTGATTGTTTTAGGATTCTTGTCTATATTTAAGCTACTGAATTTGTCAATAACTTTGCAAAACCACACCACCTCTAATTTTAAAACCTTGCTATTGACTTCAATCTAGATATGTCGGCAGACAAAAATTACTGCTTTTCTAATCTGTTCTTAGCTATGAATAAGACCAGGTCTTTAGAGTTGCTCCTTATAAATTACTATTGCACTTTTTTATACAAAGTAATTTCCAAGAATAAGTTTCAACCATGCCAAGAAAGCGGAAATATAATTGTGCCGAGGACCGCAGAAACCAGCAGCAACAGTGCCGGCAGGATAAAAAATCCCAAAAAACCCCAAAAACTTCTTTACCCTCTATTAACAGTAAACAAATAACAACTATACTTGATGCAAATACAACACATCAACTTTTACTCAGAGCTTCATGTTCAACTGAACATGCTTCAACATCTGCACAAAATCCGCAAAGACAAAAGCCAAACCCAATTATGTCAGACTCCGATCTTACAATAAGAAGCAATGAAGGTATGCTTTGTTTTTGGTTATTAATTATTTAGTACAAAAACTTGTATTCAAATAATTTGCAGCTGTATTACATATTCATTTTGTGTATTTTTTTAGCAGGGCTACACCAAGAAGCAGTTATTATAGCCGATCCTTTACAAAATATAATGACTGAGGCCCAAATCTTACCAGATGTACCAAATTGTACATTTTGTGATGCTAAAAGAATCTATTTAGAGCCACCTCACTTCTGCTGTTCTGAGGGGGAAATTAGGCTGCTACAAAGCCAAATGCCTGAGCAATTAAAGATGCTATATGTTGATAATTCAAAGGATGCACATGATTTTCGGAATAATATTCGGAGTTATAATAACATGTTTGCATTCACATCACTTGGTGCTCATTCGGATAAAATGTTTAGTCGGCGGATAGATGGGGTATATACATATAGAGTTCAAGGACAAGTCTACCATTTTATACCTCCACTCACACCTACAGAATTTCAAAAGCCAACCAATGTCCAGTTATATTTTTTTGATACAGAACATGAGATTGAGAATCGTTTTTGCATCTCTGAAAAATTTGACAAGAACCTGATTATAAAACTAGCCACCTTATTAAGAGCCAACCCTTATTCAATCTTTTTCAGAAACCTAGGATCTGTTGAACATTTAGAAAGTTATAGGATCATTTTAAAAGCAAGTCCTGATTTAGACCAAAGAACCTTCAACAAGCCAAATGCATCAGAAGTTGCAGCTATATGGGCTGAACCAGAAAATAGTGATGATTATAATACTCAACACATACGAGTTTATCCTAAGCAGGGGCCAATTCAGATTGTGAAACACTATTTTGGTTGTTATGATCCAATGCAATACCCATTAATGTTTATAAGTGGTGAGCCTGGTTGGCATCCAGGAATAAAAAGGCTGGTTTCAAAGACAGACAGGGAGAATTGTGGCAAAACATGTGAAAAAGAAAGAGAATTTGATGCACGAAACTTTGCAAATGCCAACATTTCTATAGAGGCTGAGAAAGCAGGTATTTTAGACAAAAATATATGCCTAATATCAGTTATGCATATATATATTTATTATTATTACTTTGATAATGTCTAACAAGTTTTCTGGATTCTCTATAGGTACAGCAAGAAACCAAAAAAAAAAAGTTGTTGTGTCTTGTAGAGAGTATTATTGCTACAAGCTACAAATGAGGCCAGATGATACGTCATTTTTATTACATACAGGTAGGCTTTTACAACAGTTTGTTGTTGATATGTATATTAAAATTGAAACATCAAGGCTTGAATTTTTAAAATCAATAGAGTTTCAAAATCGTATGAGGACAGAAATTTATAAAGGTGTTGTAGATAGTATTATAAAAGGTCATGATTCAGGTGTTGAGATTGGAAAACGAGTTATATTACCTGTTTCTTTTGTTGGTGGCCCCAGAGATATGCATAAACGATATATGGATGCTATGAGCCTTGTACAGCATTATGGTAAACCGGATCTATTTCTTACAATGACTGCTAATCCAGGTTGGTCGAAAATCTGTAATACAAAATTAGAATCTGATGAAACACAAAATATGCCAGATTTAATAGCAAGAATATTTAGAGCTAAGCTTGAGCTTTTGAAAATTGAATTGTTTAAAAAAAATATATTTGGAACTGTTATTGCATATACATATGTAATTGAATTTCAAAAAAGAGGTTTGCCACATGCTCATTTTCTTATTATTCTTAATCCCAAGTCAAAATTTTATTCCCCTGCAGCATGTGACAGAATTATAAGTGCTGAATTACCAGATATGACAAGCCAGCCTTACCTCTATGCCTTGGTTGTAAGACATATGATGCATGGACCTTGCGGAAGTCTTAATCCAAATTGTTCCTGCATGAAACCAAAGTCAGTCTGTAAATATCAATACCCAAAAGAATTCTCAGCAACAACAATTTATGGAGAAAATAGTTATCCTATTTATCGGCGGAGACATGATCAAAGGTTGGTCAAAATACGCGGCCATTATTTAGATAACCGTTGGGTAGTTCCTTATAACCCATATTTGCTTGCAAAATTTAACTGTCATATGAACCTTGAAATTTGTTCAACTATTCGTGCTATCAAATATATATTTAAATATATTTACAAAGGACATGATAAAATTGCATATAATCTAGCATTACAACAGTCTGATGGAATAATTGATGAAATCAAAAACTTTCAAATAGCACGATGGGTTTCTCCACCTGAAGCTATATGGAGAATATTTAGATTTGATCTCAATGAAACATACCCTGCTGTTATAAGCCTTCCTATTCATTTAGAAAATGAGCAAAATATAGTATTTAAATCTACACAATCATTGCATAGTATTGTTAACAACCCAATATCTAAAAAAACTATGCTTACTCAATATTTTTTTATGAATAGATCAGATTTGTATGCACAAAGTTTGAATTGTCTCTATGTTGAATTTCCAGAATATTTTATATGGAACAGCCAATCGAAAGAATGGCAACAGCGAAAAAAAAGAAAGGTTATTGGAAGGCTACATAGTATACATCCATCTCAAGGTGAAAAATATTATTTACGGCTGCTTTTAATGCATCGACGAAGAATGACTTCATTTGCTGATTTACGGACTGTTAATGGTGAAGTGACAAGTACATACAAGTCAGCAGTTGAATTATTGGGCCTGTTTCAGAATAATGATGTTGCATATCTTTGTATACAAGAAAGTGCTTATTATATGATGCCAGCTGCCCTACGACAATTGTTTGCAACTTTGCTTGTTTACTTGAATCCAAAACATACGAAGCAGTTATGGACAGACTTTGAGGAAAATCTTTCTGAAGACTTTGGTCAAAACAAAGCATTACACTCCAGCCAGATAAGGAAAAAAACATTATGTGCAATAGATGACTGTTTACATTCTATGAATAAAGCATTGGAAGATTTTAGTATTATTGATGATCCAAGAGAATTACAACAGGTGGACAGACTGAGCCAAGAATTGGAAGCTGAACTAAATATTGTCGTTTCAACTGAAGACCTACAAGCAATATCAAAACTAAACAGAGATCAAAAAGCTGCTTATCTGGCTATAATAGATCATATAAACCAAGGTTTAGCAAAAGCATTTTTTCTTGATGGTCCAGCAGGTACAGGTAAAACATTTCTCTATAAATGTTTACTTGCAAAGGTTAGGTCTGAAGGTGGAATAGCACTCGCAACAGCCAGTTCAGGAGTTGCAGCTTCTATTCTTCCCGGTGGAAGAACGGCGCATTCCAGATTTAAGATCTCTATTAATGATGATACAAATAGATCATACAATATAAGCAAACAAGGTACATTGGCTCATTTATTGAGAATTGCAAAACTTATTATTTGGGATGAAGCCACAATGATGAAAAGAGATATTATTGAACATTTTGATACAGCTTTAAGAGATGTAACAAGTACTGATGAACTTTTTGGTGGTAAAGTTATAGTATTTGGTGGGGACTTCAGACAGACGTTACCAGTTATTCCTAAAGGTTCAAAAGAAGATATTATAAATGCAAGTATTGTTATGTCACCACTTTGGCCTAGATTTGAGAAGCTACAATTACAACAGAATATGAGAGCACAATCTGATCCTATGTTTTCAGAATATTTGCTTCAAATAGGGAATGGATTTGAAGAAATGAATGAAGAGAAGCAAATTCAGATTCCAAATAGTATGAATATTCCATTTGTTGATGAAACGACATCATTACAGGCTCTTATGAAGGCTGTTTTCCCGGATTTAAGCCATTTCACAACTGATCTGAGCTCGGTTATTAATAGAGCACTTCTGACAACAAGGAATGATTTCGTTCATGATATAAATAACATGTTGATAGCCAAGTTTCCAGGAGAGGAATTTATATATTATAGCATTGATGAGGCCATTAATTCTATGGATCAGGTTGATCAACAAGATTTGCTACATTCATTAACTCCTCAAGGTTTTCCACCCCATCAACTGGTGCTAAAGATCAATTCTCCTATTATGCTGTTACGTAACATCAATCCAGCTAAAGGATTATCAAATGGAACCCGGCTTATTTGCAAGGCATTCAACAAAAATATTATCTTGGCTGATATCTCAACTGGTTCATATATTGGTACACCTGTTTTTATTCCACGAATTATGCTTGAGTGTTCAAAGCATGATTTCAGTTCTATACCTTTCAAAAGAACACAATTTTCGGTACGCTTATGCTTTGCAATGACTATTAACAAAGCTCAAGGGCAAACATTAGATTTTGTTGGTATATACTTAAAAGAGCCTGTTTTCTCCCACGGTCAGTTATATGTTGCTTTGTCAAGGGCTAAAAGTGCAAAGCAAGTAAAAGTGTTGATCAGGCCACTAACTACTGCTACTGGTAGTACTAACTGGACAAGAAACGAAATATATACTGAAGTCTTGTCAACAATTTCCCCAGATTTATTCATTTAACCCAATATACAAAGCCAATTCTCCTCAGCATTATTAGCCTACATTTTTAGTTCATATGTATAGATTTGATTATTGGCAATGTTTAAATTAAATCAGTACATAAAATTGGATTTACATACATTAATTACCTTTTTTACCATTTTTAGAGAGCTTTGTTACATTTGTTAATATATTTAAAGGTTAAAGTATATACTATCAGCCAGGTATGTCTTTATATGATTCAATTTAACTATGTCATAATATCTAGGCACAATTTTTGTACAAGACCATACTAATTTGACTATTTTTATGATTCCACAGATTTTTCTATATACTTAGCTAAAGATGGAGAGCAGATGTATCCCCATTTCAGCCTTAACAGATACGGTTAAGGATTGGGTAGCCAAGCTAATTTTAGTTGAAAAGACACCCATACGAACAGGAAAAGAAACAGGAGGTACATACCAGCGATTTGTCTTTAACGATGTTCAGGTATATATATACTGTCATACACAATTATATACTTTAGGCTTAAATAAGTCAAGTAATGTATTTAAAATTGGTTCTGCAGAAAAATAGCATCCAAGGAATTGCCTATAGTGAGGACGTGCATCAACTTGATAGGGTTTTACAGCTTTACAAGACGTTTTACATTGGCAATGCAATTATAAGGCCAATTTTAGGAACATTCCCACAGTATGGTGCTTCTTATTACCAAATGATACTGAAGAAAAGTGCTTTTATAAGACAAGTTCACCAGTCAACAGAATTGCCATTAATTGATTACTATAATCTCACCAAATTTGCTGAGTTTGGTGACAAAATGGACAACACTGAGTTGAAAATCAGTTAAGTTTATAGTTTTTCCCTAATTATTTTATATTACTAAGAAGTGACACTTTTACTTTTCTAATCCATCATTCATAGTTAATTATTAGAGCCTATTTTTGATCTAAGTAATAACTATACTTTTATACAGATATATTGGCTGCTGTAATACATATTCTTCCACCACGGACTGTGCCGGTGAAAGGAAGAAGTGTTCCTATCCAAGAATTTATCATTTTAAATGAAGAGTAATAATCACTTTCATTTGTTATACTATATTCTAAGCTAAAGCAAACCCCAGTACAGCTGCTTATTATGCAATTACAAACTTATGATTTTCCTATTTCAATTATTCTGTAGGTGCAGGCCTATGATCTTTACATTTTGGGAGGATTTTTTGCACATGGAAGCACCATATATCATTAATAATGTCCATGAAATGCCAATCATCTTGGGCACACGTTTAGCGGTGACATCATTTCATGGTAAGATTTTCCCTTTGGCTATTGAACAACCAAATATAGCTTTATAATTATATGTCATTATTTAAATACCAGGAATCTCGGTTCGAACCATGTCAAACAGCATGATTCTGTTTGATCCTCCTTTACCACAAACGATAGAGCTAAAAAACTGGTGAGTTTATACTTAAATATAGCAGCTATCTTGCATGTTTTAAACTACTGTCATATTTTCTTGACCCTCAAAATCTATTTATTACTTATATAGGTTACAAGCAAACACAGCTCATATCGAAAAGATCGTGGCTGAAAAGCTTTATGAAAAGCAACACCAGATTATTAGCACTCCGTCTGATACTCAAGTTCGGAAAATAAGCCAATTACTCAGCCTCACTGAAACAGTAACTAATTCAATTTCTGTACTCTAAAATATACATGCTTAAACTATTGCCAAACCAAATATATATCCATTTATATACACATACAAGGAAAACTAAACACTTATTGTTTTACCTTTAGATCAAATCATGTTGGGTCAAAGACGAAGTGAAGATCAAGAATCCAGCCCAAAGATTCTACTATCTCATTTGTCCAAGCTGCTCAAAGATGACTGGTGCAGGGCTTGATATGGAATTTACTTGTTTATATTGAACTGCGACATCCCCCACACCTCAAGCTCAGTAAGCTATATATAAAAAAATTGATATTAGTTGATGAAATTATATACTAACTTGATAACTCAATTTATATAATAACTAAAATATGTTAAATTGTGTTTTTATAGGCTTCGATTTCAGGTAGATTTATTTGATGGTTCTGCAAGCTTACAAGCATCGATTGATAAAAACAATGCAGAATTATTACTAGGCCTAACAATTGACCAGGTTATAGGCATGGAAAAAGAGGTACATATATGCACTATTCTATTATGCCATTGCTTTTTTCTTTATTATAACACTGCTAACTTGGCAAACAACATGCAACTATATAGCATCAAGAAATAGATTGTGATGCTTTCAACGACAAGTTTGATGGGCTTAAGCTGTTGTTCCATCTACGGATCACTAGCTTTATGACTAGAACAGGGCAAGGAACGCGATATAATATCATAACATGTTTGCCAACAGTAAGCCAATCTTCCAAACTGTTACAACCCACTGAGGTAGGAACATCTGCAGAAATTGTAACAGGAGCCAAACTTGATGCCAGTACAAGTAAATCTCCTGATATTACAAGTCCACAAATAGTTGAAAAATCTATCCATGTTTCACAACCTGATATTACAAAGACTCCAGCAAAAGAAGTCATACCTGCTGAAAGGAAAACAGAAGCAAGCACAGCTACAGCCAGTCTACCTGCAAAAAGATCCTTAGACCCAGCGTTTGGAAAAGAAAGCAAGCAGGGTAAAACTAGCAAATAGTCAGTTCTGTTTTTAGCTAATCTACTGAACTGCACTAACATTTTGAACTTGGTATAATCTTACACAAACTTGATTTACCATGTATTTTGTTCAACCCAATGTAAATTATGCTACTGATTACAAATATGTTTTTTATTATAAATATTGCAGCTATTTACCAAATATTATATCTAAGAGCTTTTAACATCATATTAATTATATTCCTTTTCTGAACAAAATTAGCCACTTCAATAATTATTATGGCCAATATTATAAAGCCATATGTTAATCACCTATTTATTACTTCGCGCTTAACTCTTCTCATCTTCTCAATTTAAGCTTTAATCACAGAAAAAATTTAGATACTTTATTCATGCCCTTGCTAGATTCTTCAGCTTTTTATTAAGCAAAGTTACTAACAAATTAAAAACCATCGATATGAGGCACAAACATAAAAACAACTAAAAAATCTAGCTTCCAAGTTATAGTATTAAACCAAGAGCTACATTTTCCGATTCCAAAGCAAATTTATTTATATAAATATACACATATAAAGTTACAATCTAAAAGTAAAGACATAAGCAATTATATAAATGAATAACTATCTTCCAAAATTGAAAAACGATAAAAGCAAGCTGACTATTAATAATTACATTATTCCAAATAACAAATACAAACCAAAAAAAAAAGAAAATTTGAAACTGGTATTTTTAAATTCTCGAACAATATCATTTGCTAAGACTAGGCTTAAATTTTTTAATAACAAACTTGACAGTATACAGCTTGAAACATAGGAACTATCATTGGTCATATAATTAATATGTATACTAAAAAATTTGACTCCTAAGAATTGGATCAAAAATCAAGAACAACAAATCACTTTTAAACTCCTATAGATATTATCACTTTTCTCTCCACATTTGTAGTTTCACACTCTTACTAAAAAACTACTACAACTAGCTAAGTTTTAAAAAAACAACAGCTAAAAAAGATCGAAAAATAGATAAAATAACCAAAAAAGCCATTATGATCGTCAATATAGTCTTATTATATTAAGTATATACAAATAAATTCTTTTACTCTTTTATAACTACGCATCCTAGCCAATATACTCATCTATTTGTCAAACAAGCACCCAAAACTCATGTAATAAATTAGCAAATCTCCTATATGTAGATACGTAAGATGAGTACATTATCTTGTTTTTAAAAATATATTTTAAACTATTCAAAAAATGAATGCAAAAAATTAAGGTTATTTTATTCTGATACACATAACTTCCAACCGATATATTAGTCTATTCAAAAAACAATAAATTAAAATCGATACTTCAAATATTCAATTTTATAAAGCTTCCATAACTAAGATTAGTATGTAGCCTTGTTTATAGCGAGGTTATGAAAATTAAAAATTTTTTTTGCCTAACAAACACAGTGCTCGACGAATGCATTAATCTATCTATGAAACAAAGAGTTAAAATTATTCATCTAAATCAGCAAATTTTTAAAACTTACATACAGAAGATTAGTACGTGGCATTGTTTACACCAAGTCTACGGAAATAAAATATTTATTTCCTTTCCTTCTGACAATCCTGGTTTCTAGCCGATATACTAATTTTTTCATAAAACAACAGATTAAAACTGATATTCTAAATAAGCAAATGTTTAATATTTATATATAAAATATTAGTACACAATTTTACTATATAAAGACTAAGAAAAAAGAGCCCTCACTCTTGTAATAAATATAATTTCCAATGCTAATCTGTTTATAAAACAAATAACTAAACGATTACTTTCTTCGATCTATTCTTAAACATAAAACTTATGTCATAAATTAGCAAATGTTCAAAAAATATATATGTAAGATTAGTATACTACACTGTTTAAAACAAAGCTATGGAAATTAAGATTCCTTTTCACCCAATACACATAATATTCAACCATTATACCAATCTATTCATCAAACAAAGAATTCAAATGAAGGCTACAAATCACCAAATTTTTAAAACTAATATACAAAAGATTACTACGTGGCATTGTTTACACCAAGTCTACGGAAATAAAATATTTATTTCCTTTTCTTCTGACAGTCCTGGTTTCCAGCCGATATACTAATCTTTTTATAAAACAATAGATTAAAACTAATCGTCTAAACAAACAAATCTTTAATAACTATATACAAAATATTAGTACATAATGCTACCATGTAAAACCTAAGGAAAAAAATTTCTCTAAAACAAAATCAAACAAAACACATACTAATAGTAGTTTTAAAATAATTAATCAAAGCTTAGATTTGATTTTTTTTAATTTCCAACGCTTACCTTAACATCAAGGCACAAAACCTCTTCTTGGTGGGGTTTAACATAACTTCAATACGAATTATATTTTCAGAAATTATAAACAAAAAGAATAAAACTTCCGCCATAAGAGCCCATTTGTCCTTTGCAAAGCCTCATTACAGTTTTGTCCAGATGAATACATGACATTCCTGAGGGAAAAAAAAATTAAAAATAGCATGCTTAAAATTATTGAATAAACTAATACTTATTAATTAAAAAAGCCAATCCTAGCATCTATGACAGAAACTATTCCTACACATATACAAAAGAAAAATAGCTACTTAGCTATCGATTTAACAATAGCCCAAGTGAAATGCTCAGTTAAATAGACTAAAACAATCGAACTTATAACATAAACATTTGATTAAATTGATGCAATAACAAAAGCTTAAATAATAATATTACTAAAAAAAAGAACTGTATAAAATTAACCCACATGAGATTTTTTCTTCGCTAGTAATACCATTTCATTAACATACATAATACTAATAAGTAAAAACATCTAAACATTTTAGCACAGCTTGTGTTGAATCACAAAATCTATATAATCTCACTATCATAAAATATATCTTTACCCAGAGCCTAAAGATTTATATTCTTTTTAAACAAGATAACAAACAACCCAAAAACTAGCACAGATATATTTACTATATTATTAAACAATTGGACAAAAAACTTAGCGAGGCTATGAAAATTAAAATTTCTTTTTGCCTAACAAACACAGTGCTCGACAAATGCACTAATCTATTTATGAAACAAAGAGTTAAAATGATTCGTATAAATCAGCCAATTTTTAAAACTCACATACAAAAGATTAGTACGTGGCATTGTTTACACCAAGTCTACGGAAATAGAATATTTATTTCCTTTTCTTCTGACAGTCCTGGTTCCCAGCCGATATACTAATCTTTTCATAAAACAACAGATTAAAACTAATATTCTAAATAAGCAAATGGTTAATATTTATATACAAAATATTAGTATATAATTTTACTATATAAAGACTAAGAAAAAAGAGCCCTCACTCTTGTAATAAATATAATTTCCAATGCTAATCTGTTTATAAAACAAATAACTAAACAGTTACTTTCTTCGATCTACTCTTAAATATAAAACTCATGTCATAAATTAGCAAATGTTCAAAATATATATATGTAAGCTTAGTGTACTACAGTGTTTAGAACAAGGCTATGGAAATTAAGATTCCTTTTCATCCAATACACATAATATTCAGCCATTATCCCAATCTATTCATGAAACAAAAAATTCAAATGAAGGCTACAAATTACCAAATTTTTAAAACTTATATACAAAAGATTAGTACGTGGCATTGTTTACACCAAGTCTACGGAAATAAAATATTTATTTCCTTTTCTTCTGACAGTCCTGGTTTCCAGCCGATATACTAATCTTTTTAATAAAACAATAGATTAAAACTAATCGTCTAAACAAACAAATTTGTAATAACTATATACAAAATATTAGTACATAATGCTACCATGTAAAGCCTAAGAAAAAAAATTCTCTAAAACAAAATAAAACTAAACACATACTAATAGTAGTTTTAAGATAATTAATCAAAGCTTAGATTTGATTTTTTTAAATTTTCAAGGCTTAGCTTAGCATCAAGGCACAAAACTTTTTCTTGGTTGGTTTTAACACAACTTCAATACAAATTATATTTTCAGAAATTAGAAAGAAAAAGAATAAAACTTCAGCCATAAGAGCCAATTTGTCCTTTGCAAAGCCTCATTACAGTTTTGCCCAGATAAATGTATGACATCCCTGCAAGAAAAAAAAATTAAAAATAGCATCCTTAAAATGATTGAATAAACTAATACTTATTCATAAAAAAAAACCAATCCTAGCATCCATGACAGAAACTATTCGTACACATATACAAAAGAAAAATAGCTACTTAGTTACCACTTTAACAATTGCCCAAGTGAAATGCTCAGTTAAATAAACTAAAACAATCGAACTTATAACACAAACATTTGATTAGATTGATGCAATAACAATAACTTAAGTAATAATATTACTAAAAAAAAGAACTGCATAAATTTTACCCACATAAGGATTTTCCTTCGCCAGTAATACCATTTCATTAACATACATAATACTAATAAGTAAAAACATCTAAACATTTTAGCACAGCCAGTGTTGAATCACAAAATCTCTATAATCTCGCTATCATAAAATATCTTTTAACCCAAAACGTATAGATTTATATTCTTTTTAAACAAGATAACAAACAACCCAAAACCTAGCACAGATATACTTTCTATATTATTAAATAATTGGACAAAAAACATCTACAAACCCAAAAAGCTGTGTCCATATACAACCAGCTTTCGAATAGTTTAAGTAGCAAATACTACTATACTTAATCCATTCTCGTTATATTTTTAAAAATTACAGCAATCCAAACTAATGCTGAAACCATTCTTACCTTTAGTGAATTGAACAATCACAGCTGCTGAAGTGCGCCTGGCTATAACTATATTTTGTTCGATGTTGACAACATTGTACGCACAATCATGGGCCAAACCATTAGTATACAAAATTAACCCAGTCAAAAACTGTGAAATTATTTTTAAACATCGATATCTCTAACCAAGATTATCACCATAAAAGCTAGAAAATAACACCATGCCAAGTAATGGAACTGCCGCAGGAATTATAACTCCTAAATCTGCATCTTTGTCTATAAAACCATTCTCTACCGCCAGGTCCTTTCCCCTCACTTTCACCATTCTTATCCTTTTCAATTTCTGTTTCCACTGCTTCTTCTCAAGAAATTTCACCCTATAGTCGTACTCTGCAAACTATACCTTCCTGTGCTCTCTGCAAAGCTTCTCAATTTGAGCTTTCCTAAGAGGCTTGTACCAAAGAAATTGATAATATTCATGTTCTTCAACGTTATCTATATCCGACGAATCACCCAGATCTACATCAAAACCACCATTATCCACACGCATTCCAAAGAAAAGCTTCAAATATGCCCAAGACTGTAACATAGAAAATTACATATAAAGAAAAAACAATAAACGAGCATGGAATCCAAAAAATTCCTGCCGATCAAACAGATCTGTACGCTCAAACAAAGCATTTGCTTCTAACAAGATCTTAATCAAATAACACAACAACACTAACTAAGGTTTCTAGCTTTGGCCATTAAAAAATATTTTCAAACCGATTTAGGGTCTTGCGACATAAAGAATAGCTTTGAAGAACAAACAGCTAAAAAGCCTCGCAGATTACCACAGCAAAATTTTTGCACCCAAATATTAAAATTTCAACACAAGAAATAGACCAAGAAAACAAAAACAACAGAAGCTAAATAGCTCATCATAGGTCCAACAAACAGCAATTATGATTGGCTACACATATAAATTTACGTTAATGAAGCTATAAATCATTTCCACCAATTTACGATTGACAAGCTACTGCTTTTAGCAACAAACAGCTCTAAAATTAGAGCCGTCATCGTTTTCTCCTAATTTTGTTGATATACAAAATAAAATAAAAACCTTACCGTAAAAAATAAGCCCAGATGTTTAACAGTAACAAACTCGCTTTAAGCCCTAAAACTACAAACCCAAATATATGGCCCAATAAAAAGATTACGAAATATAGGCCCACGGGTCGAGCCCCGGGTTGCCGCACTTTGTGCGGCAATGCCCTTACTAGTATATATATATATATATATAGATGATGAATAATGTCCAGAGAACTGAGCCAAGAAAAACATTTTCTGTACGTTGCTTGCTTTATTAGTAATTGAAGTCCAAATTCTTTACTTATTTGAGCCTTCGACCATTATTGGATCCTAGAACAACTCTCACAAACAGTTTTTGGCTGACGATCATGGGGTTCAGGGGAAGCTAAAAAAAACGTAAAGGAATGCAAAGGAGAGAAATTATGGAAAGAGCTCTACTTTTTTCTTTTTTTTTTCCCCATTTTAAAGTAAATGGTAGTAATTTCATGCATCATCATCAACATCTTTCTTTTTAGCTTTAGGGCAGTAAAAAAATGGCTTCTTGATAGTGTTAGATTAGATATTTTTCTCTTCATCCTTGGATTAGCTAAAGAGGCATTGGTCATTCAATCACTGAGAAAAGTTTGTGAAATCTTAAAAGGTTTTAAGAATATGACACAATATAGGATTAGGATGAGGATAACCATAGGTCACTACATTTCTTACAACAAAGGAATGACTAAATGACTAAAAAAAATGAAAAAGGTTACCATAAGCCATCATGATGATAACCAACATTTTCACTAGATAAAATCACATTCCTAAACTAAACAGCATTATATGGAAAGCCTAGAGAAAGCTTCCACTTCCAGTCCATGTACAAAACAAAACACCTTCATATCTCTTCTGTTGCAGACACACAGTTACTAGTCATCACTCAGCTCAGACTTTGTATCCTCTCGGCTCAGATGAAATTCATCTGGTGCAATTTCAGTACCGCTAAATTACTCATACAGCTTACAGGAAAAGGATTAAAAAGCTAATCCAGGGAACCACTTTCGCGAGAGCTTATCTACCACAGGTTCTTGCAACAGTTTTAGTAACATTAGCAGTGCTACCATTACCAGCCTCCACTTCTTCTGAGATATAGCAAGCAACTCTAGAAAAGAAGAGAACAAAAGAGACCATTGTCGGTCAGAACAATACAAGACCCTGAAAAAAGGAAAGAAACAGGTAAGAAATACTTGTCTGTAGTAGACTCTAGGTAAATTCTAGATGGTGGAATAACAAAAATAGAGAAAACGTGCATGCATATAGCTGATGACCCCACTTAGTGGGATAAACGCTTGGTTGTTGTCGTAGAGCTGATGTAAAAGATAAACATATTTCCATGATAAATGTTACATTCAGCAGAAAATATTCCAAGGAAGGAAGGAAGGAACAACAAGAAAATGCTAAGATGGAAGGAAAACGAGGCAGACTTGGAGAAGAAAAGTAAGTGCTTGAACTAGCTACTGTAAATTATTGTCAACCACTCTCAAAGAAAAACCACTAGTAACTGGCAACAATTCAAAAGGTCACAGGAGTGGCTTTGGTACTGAGAGACCAACTAGCTCGAAATCCTTTATTAAACCCGAGAAACAAAAGTGAGCACACATGCTCAAACCATTTTGCAGCAGCCTAATTTAACATGAAATAAAGGCACAACACATCACAGAAAAACAAAAGAAAATGGCACCTTCTTAAAGTTTTTGGACTTAGACCCTCTTATCTATCAATTCTGAGGATCATCCAATTCTTCATCAGAACCACCAGCCAAGTCCATCTCTTCATTAGAATCGGCAGCCAAGTTCAATTCTTCATTAGAACCAACCACTTTGTGGTAATTATAGTAAGCATTTGCCTGAGAACAAAGTGTAAACCAGAGTTCTTCCTTTTAATACAATACATTCATATCCTCCTTCAGGAAAACGAAACAGAATGTATGTCTAACTACCCTTCATTAACCACCAGTAATAAAGAAGTTAAATAAGTATAACCAAGGCATAAAGCTGCAAATGCTTCATAATCTATACACGGCAGCGATCCACAATAGTCTCCACTTGGTCTCTTTATCAAGGAGGCGGAATCAAATACCTTGGGTCTTGGGGTAACTGCTTCAAAAGTACGTACGGATGGAGCGTCAAAATCAGGGTGGTCCAGAACAATGTATGCTCCCTTATTTTGGTACCTAGGCTCTTGCGCCTGCCCCATACAGACAATGGTCAGAAAACTTGTTGACAGCATTAGCTCGTATAGTTTCATGGTTCATAGTAATCAAGAATGTCAGGTAATATCACAGGACTTATAAATTTTCATTACTTTCACATCTGAAAATACAGAGAAAATATTGGTCCATACATATCCATAGACAAAATTGACATTTGTTTAAGCATAAAAAGTGCTTTGTCATTTCAAAAGAGGAGAAAATTTCTCCACATTTTCACTTACAATGCTAAGAAAATTAAATAAAAGATAAGTAGCATAGTTTAACATCGTTGCAGAGCTGGAAAGCAAGTAGAGGACATCTAGTTGAGCATTAATAGATCGTAAAATCGAGTCTAGATTTTCTAAATTTTCAAGCCTTAAATAAGCAGTTTAATCCTCTAGACGACCTATACCTGTCAACAAGCAACAAAAATAAAATAACACACAAGTACACAAACATACAAAGTTTTCCAGCTGATGATTTAAGATTTTGCTTCCTCAAGAACATACAACAACTAAGCCTTTATCCTACTATGTCAGGTCGGCATCCTCAAGATCCATGTTTAAGAAAATATACTGACAGATGCCCCCTTCATCAAATACTAATCTTGAATTAGGATATTCATTTGGGCTGAATGGCATCATGAAAGAAATCTCCTTTTGAAAAGGAATGTACACAATATGTCAATCAACCACTAAACATAGGTTAATCTCCTCCAACAATTTAGACAATTTGTGAAGAAGTGACACCAATAAACCCTTTCTCTTAATCCAGCGATAGCTACAGCTCTACTTATGGCTGGATAAAAACATTTGTATATTTTTTCATACTAGTTTTATATCACTTGAGTTTTTATCATATAAAGTGATTCCCCGTGGAAACTACGAAGTCAACCGTGTCTGTCATAGTTAAACCTTAGGAAAAAATAGATTGTTCACACAACAAATGCCGATTAGTTCAACAATGTTAAAGTGAGAACAAATGAAAAATGAAATGAGAATCAAGAGTTATGCCAAAATTTATGGGATAAAGAAGATATCAATTCTCCAAAGAATGACAACCTGAAATTGTGGATAGTCTGGGGCACTAAATATGGTGATTAGTCTTCCAGATTCCACATCGTGATCAACAGCATATCCGTCATCAATTCCTCCTTGGCCAAATATCTTTTTTCTTGTATCAGGACCTTCATGTGCCCTGATTATCAACTGTGCGAGCAACAATAGACAGCCAAAAAGTAAACTTTCACATTCAAATTGAAAGAGAAGAAATTAAATTAATCAAAGGGTATTGATATACAATGTTTCACCTTCAGGTTCGAGTTTCTTAAAAATTCATCAGTGCAGTCAGGGCCCCACAAGAGGCCAAAAGATTGTTCATTGGTTTTCTGAAGTCCAGGGCTCAATGATGGTGCAGACCACAAGATATCACCAATAATCGCATTCCTACCATTTAAAGGAGGATCAAGGATGAATCTCCTTATTTTAGATAGGTCCTCCAAAGAACCAATCTCCTTGGGGTCATTTTCCAAATCTTTACCCTTCTTTCCTTTGAAAATGCTACGGAAAAGTCCTCCATGTGTTGTATAAACTTTCCCAGCTATGACACAAGAAAGAGGGAGCTTCATAAAGCAACTTAAACACTTTTGGTACACGTCTTTTCCTTTTGTTCCATATTTGACAAAAACTTCTTGTTTGAAGCCGTATTCAGTAGAACAAAGTTTTGTCTCATGATTCCCCCTTAGTAGGTGTACCCTTTGGGGCAAAAGGACCTAGAAAAGTGCATCTTTCATTAGGTAATCTTAAGCAAACTCAATTACAATTTAAGCTTATTGTTCCCTAGAGTTATCTTACCTTCCAAGCCAACAAGATAAGAAAGGTCTCGAGACCCCAAGACCCTCTGTCCACATAGTTCCCGTTGAACACAAAGAATCTACCATCATCAGGGTATCCTGCATCTCTTAACAAGAATAGCAAATCATGCAACTGTCCATGCAGATCTCCAACCACCACAATCCTTGATCCTTGGTTCAATCCCAATTCGTCATCTATTCTCAAGCAGTTAGACTCTTTACGCATGATATCTGATGCTGATAGCACCAACTGATTAAAGACCTCTTCAGGAACAACAGAAGAAAACTGTTCAGGAGGCATGTTCCTAGAGGACCAATCAAGAGCAATCTCTAAGTCCATCACCCATTCACGGGTTAAAAGGCCACCAGATGGCCATGAAAACGGAAGAGAAGGGCATGAACATAGCGGAGGTAAAACTGAGGAAGAAAGCTCTCCGGATACTTCTGGTAAGATTAACTGATTTTTGGGAAGGTAAACTACTGATGTGGATGGAGGATCAATAGACACAGATGGAAGTTCTCGAGACAATCTGGCTGCAGAGGATGCAAGGACACTAAGTGGTGATTGAACTGGGATGGGTGGAGCATCTGGCAATGATTGTGAAGTCATGTCTGTAGGCATAGCGGATGCAGCTTTTCTAACATTCTTCTTTCTCGATTTCCTTGGCAGTCGTGGAGCAACTAGGCCTCGGTGTCTCTTACGTGGTAGTATATTTGAAGACGTGGGAGCTGGTGCTTTCACTGACGTCAGGATCTCTGATGCAAGATGTGCAGCTGGGCCATGGAGTTTCTGAAATGTATCTATTGAAGAAAGACATATCTTGCGTATTTGTATTAGTGACTGTAATCCCAAATCATCATTATAATCCTTGATGGTTCCATCGCACTTTTGATAGATGCTTGCAATGGTTTGCGCCTGCAAACAAAAAATTTTAAAAAAAAGAGTACTTAATGAAATAAAGTTCAGAAGCTAAAAATTATTACAAAATCTATGCCGAACATATACCATGGACTTAATTATCTCTTCCTTCTCAATAGATCTTTCTTCTTGCTTCTGACTTGGATTCCCAATCCTTAAGCGAGTGATCCCACGATACCACACAAGATAAGGATCATCATCTGCCATGACACCATCAAATGGCTCCCCCTGAATGGTGTGCTGATGACGATCTCTCCAGAGTAAAACATGATGCAGATGAAGTTTTTCAAAGTCATAACCTTCCCTTCCACGCATATCAGTCCGATGAAGATCCTTGCGCGTGTCGCATTGAGCTGGCTTCGTCTGCTTAATCCCAAACTGGCGCATTACTCGATTTGGAAGATGCCACTCCACAATACTAAAGCATATCAGTGGTGACACTGCGTGCCAGATTTCTTGACCGGCTAAACAATATGAAGGCAATTGTGCCATAACTTCAGGAGTATAAGGTTTCCATACAAACTGAGAAGGAAACAATGGCTCAAGTTACTGTAGAACAAGCGAAAGGTTCATGAAGCAAACAGTACCCACTACCAATTACACTGAACCATTTACTAACCTCGCCCTCTTTGAGTCTGTTTAGCTGGCTCCTGTAAAGCTCCAAATTGTGCGCAACACCTTTTTTATGCCGAAATCTCTCTTTCCACCTTGTCAACAATTCAAATGAAAATTTGAAGTTGAAGTACAAAAGAGAATACAAAAAATACAGTACTTGTAGTTCTCCATCACCAGGTTCTTTACCTACTACCCAATGGTTTCCCGAGTAAATCAAGGTCTCTTTCAGCAACGTTTACATAAGCTTCCACATCCTTTGTAAAAACGAGGCCACCAGCATTTCCCTCAACTCCAGGATATGGCAACTTTTCCTTTGGAAGTCTTTTCATCAAACGAACCGGAACAAGCCTTTCCCATGCCCATAACTAATTAAGTTTAAGTAATTAATAATGATTGTAACACCACATGAAGGGAAAGGGAAACATATTATCAGAAGCTATTCTTGTACCTGCAACAAAATGAGTGGGCCACCAATCTCTTTAGCTTTTGACTTACTAGCTCGACACATTTCACGATATAAGCAAGCCAATACAGCACTTCCCCAACTGAATGTCCCACATGACTGCAAATCTCTGAGGAATGGTAGATACATGAGTTTTACCTTAGACTGGGATTTGTCAGGGAACAACAGCCCACCAATCAAACGCAAAATATGAGCTCTTGCATGACATAGAATTACAGCATCATCAGCATCCGATGGAAGGCTTCTAAATTTTTCATTGAGACATCGAAGCCTGAGTCGATTACCATTAAATTCTTTAGGTGCAGGGGCGAATCCTAATATCTCCTGACACAAATTTTGCCATTCCGGCATCTTCTTGGAAGCCTCTGGTGAAGTAATTGGTTCACCATCTATAGGTAGTCCTAAAAGAATCACGACATCCTGCAGTGTAATTGCGCACTCTCCAACAGGTAAATGGAACGTGTGTGTCTCCTCTCTCCATCTCTCAATTAGTGCAGTGATAAGTGCATGATCTAATGGTAATTGCCCAATGCAATATACCCCATAAAATCCCGCTTGTGTTAGATGGCGAAGCACACGCTCATCCAAAGGCTTCATTTTCCAAAACTGTCTATCAGCTCGCCTGCATGTCAGTGGTGTTGAGTCCTGTTACAATGTTAAACACTTAATTAATTTCGCACATCAACCACTAATGTTGGTGAATATAATGAAGATACCTTTCCATTCTCTATGTCACTAGATCGATGCTCAGCCTGTAAAGTGAGAACAGGACTATCATCATCCGATGCTTGCCCCAATTCCACTCCTATATGATTATCAAGGATCTGCTCATGTTCCTCCATTAGTGGAGTTGAATCTACAGCCAATGAACCGTATATGAAATGTGTGCACTAGCATAAATAGCAGAAAAGTACTTGTCCAATAAAGAAATGAACATAAGCATGTGATCACAAAAAGCAAGCCAAAACTTGTTGAGCAACGCATGTTTGAGGATAGAATTGACTTACAAGACCCTTACTTCCTGGAGGCCGGGTATTACCTTTTTCATACACAATTTACACAATGTAACTACTGGAAATAGTTGCTAAAATTTTTCTATAGCAACAGTCTTGTATGTATTCGAAGGTCTATCATCATTATTATGATCAAAACCTGCATAAACAAACAACAAAAGACGATGAGAGGCACTATTAACAAGAAAAACGTGTCTAACTTTCATGGTGTTTAATCCCATTGGGAATAAGAGGGAAAGAACAACCCATCGTGTGCAGGTAAGTTTTTCAATCAAATCTCAACAATTTAATCAGATAATGAGTTAAAACAGCACCAAAATATGAAACGTAGAGGTTTATGTGCTCCTTTTCTATCAAAACTGAAAATAAAATATCTATAAATTCAGCACTTTCACATTCATCAATACAGATGAAAATCACCATGTGGAAATTAATTTGTGAACTTTCTGCACAGAGAAGTCACATACTAATAAAACATTTTTAGGTACAAACTTAAACTATCAGTCATGCTGAAGAATTTCAATTCAGAAAATAACCATCCATCTTTACGTATGTATATACATGGTAACCTTAGAAGCTTTTCTAAAAGGGAAAAATCCCAGAAAACTGTAAGCAACAAGAAATGGCAGCAAGTACAAACATTTACATAGGATCCATATATGTAACATAACATGCACATCTCAGCAGTCCAGCACAAATTTTGAAACCCACCCGCATAAACAAACACTTGGGCTTCTAAAATCTCTCAGCTGTAACAAAAAAAAAATAAAATAATTCCCACTGAATTGAAAAAGAACTCGTCTTTACTCAATCACACATGCATATTATGCATACTATGCATAGCAAACAAACAAAGCTTAGTTGGGAAAACCAAGTTGAGTTCATCAAACTTTAGGCTCAAAATTACATCTTTAATCTTAATATCACCCAATTAAACAAACCCATCAAATGAAACAGACATACGCACAACGCCATTAACAACCTTCAAGTTAAAGTTCAAGTAGAATGAATGAAAGAATAGAAAGAAAGCAAGAACATTGATTCATGGGCACGTATGCATAATATTGCAACACAACACAAACACAAACACAAACACAACAGAGCTTATTGTGTGGGAGTTGGAATTTTAAGCACCTTCACAAGTAAACCAACGGTTTGAGCAGACTGGGCTCCGGCGGCCTGAGATGAATTTGAATAATGCCGAAGAATCTTGATGAAGGCGTGAATATTAGGTTTAGGGTTCCGACGCACGCCTTTTAAGACGGAGGCATCTCCAAAAAAAAGGCGTATGTTTGATATTATGACGGAGACAACACGCCTTCAGTGGTGAGGCTGGAGAGGGCATCTGTTTTATTTTTTTTTTAATTACAAAAAGACCCACTGACTCACTGTGTTCTATTCTCTTGTTACGGTCCCCTAATATTTTCACAAAATCATGAAACGGCCCCCTTTTCCAAGTTTATTATTAGGACAGTTGAATTTACCCAAAAACACCCATGCTACCGGTTTATATGACACCCGATCTTCTGTCCAAAATTTTGTCTGTCGTATCCTGATCACTAATCTCTTGGTTAGGGTGTAATAATTGTAAAGTAATTTTAGTGATATTTATACGCGTTTAGTCCCTACTTTTAATGAAACTACGTCGTTTTGATCGTTAGACTGAATAAGATAGAATATATATTGGATAGAAGATCTAGTCTTATATATATATGAGACGGAATTAATGGCAATTAGTGCAATTTCCATATAAAATATGCATACTTTTTGCATAAGCGTGTATAAAGTATAAATACTTTAATGCGCGAATAACGAAAATGTTACGCGAATAAATCATAAATAATTTGATACTTTATATGCGGATACTTAAAAGTTTTGTATGAACAGAATATGAATACTTTGATATGAAAATAATTAATAAGCAAATAGCGTAAAGTATTGATAATTTATTTACAATTGAGTATGTATGAGAGGATATCACACTAATATGCGGAAACAATGATGATGGTGGTGAACTGCAGACTGGTTGCTTCCTCCTGGTGGGTGTGTGTGTGTTTGTGTGGGTCTTTCTCCACTGAATGGTGTAAATTAAAAAAACATAGGATGATCCGAAAAGGAAACGAATAAGTATAAATAGCGGAACAGAAGAAACAGAGTGCGAAGCGAAGAGAGAGAGACAGCGAGCGAGAATTGCTCTCAACTGTTCCTCTCTATTTTCCTCGTCCCCACCCCACACCCGCACTGCCTCCTCTCTTCCCTCCTTCTTCCTCCACCTCCTCCTCCTCCTCCTCCTGCCGGAGCATTATCAAAACGCATTACGGATTGATTTATTTATTTAATTACCACAAAAAAAAAAAAAAAACACGCACTCACACACTAGCACAAATTATTAATTGTAAAGAGAAAAAAAAAAAGAAGAGAAGAGAAAATTTTGAATTGATGGACGCTTCCGCAGCTTCTGCGTCAGCTACAGATTACCTCTCCGAAACCCTAAGCCGCTCATTCTCATCGTCTCGTCTCGATTGCGAAGCTCCACCACTTCAACGTCTCATTACGTCTTCTTTGTCTGCCTCCCCTTCCGATCCCTGTCTCTACAGAACCGCCTCCGCCTCCTCCTCCTCCTTGAGCAAGCTCAACGCCCGCGCTCCCGAATTCAAACCTCGCGCTTCCGTCTCTCCTCCTTCGTCGCCCATGCTGTCGCCTTCTATTTCTTCGTCCTCCCTCTCTTCTTTGTCCTCGTCCACCAGCAATTTGCTCGCCCTAGCTCAGCAGTCTCAGCAGACCGATCTGGCTGCCAGTTTCGTCATTCCTCGTCCTCCTGGACCTCCCGCCCTGGTTCACGTTTTCAACTCCGGCCCCACCACTTCCGGGGCCTCCTCCGGCTCTATCTTTCATATTAATTCCTCCTCCTTCGACGCCAACACCCACAACCATTTTGGTTTGGGATACCGAGGTTCGCAGCTCCAATTCTATGCCGGACTTGGAGGCTTTCTTGATCACCAACAGGACCTTTCCGTTTTGGCTAATTCCGATGCTTCCGATCCCTCAAAATGTGGCCTTTCTGAAGAGATTGCTCTTAAAATCATTAACCAGGCAAGCACTTCAATCTTTACTCGCTCTGAATCAACATTTTCGAATGGTTATAATGTTTGTCCCTAATGTTGTTACTAAAGAAACTAACTTTATGAGCGTTCGCTCATACTTGAATTATGCAATTATTGATGTTACATGTTGATGACTTGATGCTCCTGTAGAATGCATGGCAGATAATAAGCAAAAAGTGGTATTCTTTACATGTTTGGAATTCTGAAAAAGGGAGATGAAAATTTTCCCGGTTTCTGAGATATGGATTCATTACCACTTTTTATTCGTAGAGTTTGATAGGGTTGTAATTATTTTAGCAGGGACATACAGTAATTTTGCTCCAAATAAGTATAATTGATGGGTGAAGAAATGACCGGCATTGAACTGTAATATATTTTCGATGTTCCTTCTTTCTTTATACTTTATCGTAAATTTGCTTTTAACCACTAGGATAGGATAGATGATAAATTCATGGATTCCTAGGTTCACTTATTGTGATATGATTTTTGTAATTTCTGCGACTTTTTGACAGCCCTCCTAGCATGCCAGGGTGTTGGCGAGTATATTTGAAAAAGAATGGAAAAATGTAGATAATAACTTGTATGAAGGATGTGCCAACTATCAGTTTGTTCATGTCATTTTGTGGTGCATGCGAACCTAATCCCCTTTCCATTTCTATGCTGGGTTACCTAGAATATAAAATGCAAGTGTCCTTAACAAGATCGTCTTTGCTATCATCTGAAGCATTTGGTCATATAATCCTGGTCTTCACCGTAAATTGTTTTAACAAATTTATTTTTGTCTTTTCAGGTGGAGTTTTATTTCAGCGATGTAAATTTGGCCACTACTGGTTTTTTATACAAGGTTATGGTTAAAGATCCTGAAGGATATGGTAAAGATTGTCCACTATTTCATGCTTTCATGATTTTTTATCTTGTTTATCCAAGTATTGTTTATGAACCTCTAATTTCTTCAAGAAGTTGACTTCAGACTAATTGGTCATTCCATGTCCTTTTGTCCTTTTTTTTAATATCGTGAGGTACTTCTGTGAGATGAATATCCATATGTTATTCCTGATTTCATACATTGGGTAACTAGTTAGGGCTATTCCCGAACAAATAGTGCTAAATTTTAACATGGCATGACAGGTGACCAGGCCATTGTGTATTAATTGCGTTCATGTTAATGTTTCTATACTGGCATGACATGAATGACAACTAGACTGATGACTTCATAATCTTTTGTCTGATGTGTAATTTAGTTTTGTCCAAAATTTTCTGACAAAAGAGCTTGTGGCTTCTGCTGTAAATATGCTGTTTCCTAACCCTTGCTTTCTTTGGACTAAAGAAAAGTTTTGTAGTTGGTGGTATGACTTTAGACTTCTGAATTGGGTACTAAGGCATTCTCAAGATATTTGTTTCGGTATCCTGGTAACAATCTCTGTGATATATTTTAACAAAGAGGAATACTCAAGTAGACATTTGGCTATGGGCTTCCCATAGACCCCATGGTCACTATATACTCCAGTACTAAGTTGGTTAATGTGGTTTCAATCTTGTCCTTCTGGTCTAGCGTTGGGGGCGGTAGTTTCTTTAGAAAGGTGTTTATCTACGTATTTGTAATTAATATACAGTGGTTCAACCTGGTGTCTCATTGGTGATCTTGAAGTAAAGGGTCTATTAAGCTATCTCATCAAGAGCACTTGGTGGTCACTTTCAGATTCAAAAGAGAAAATGATTAGACACCAATAAACTGGCAAAAAACAAGGGGAGCTGAATCCAGCCAAATGTGTTGCTATAATTCACTGAGCTTGGTTTCAAGGAGGAATAATATCCTTTCTTACTTGACAATTTCTTTTGACTAATGTAAAAGTTCCTTGGTGGAAATGTGATCCAGGCCACCAGAGTGGCTATTAGTTGCTAAATTTTGTGTGTAGCAGTGCTGGAACCGTTGTCCTTGCTTCATTATTTGTGTTTTCATTGAAGAAATCAGAGTTTCTCTACTTTTTTCGCTTCATTCTTTGTGTTTTCATTGAAGAAAATCAGAGTTTCTCTACTTTTTTCTCTTTAGTTTCTGAGGCTACTCTTCAAACCTTGTTCGAAAATATTATTGGCCTGATAAATTCCTTCATGTCTAAAAGTTGGTTTTGGGTTTAATTGCTGTTTAGAAAAGTCCCTTATTTACATTTCGAGACTAACAAAACTTCAACTGTTCTAAATTATTTTCGCCTTTCATGTTTTGTAGTACCAATATCTGTTATTGCATCAATAAAGAAGATTAAAACTCTGACAAAAAATCAATCCCAGCTATCTACTGTTCTTCGGAATTCATCAAAGCTTGTAAGTCTTCTTCAATCTGGGTTGAAAAGGTCTTCTGGTTTTAGTGTTACTTTTTTCTTCATCATTCCCGCCAAAAAAGCTTCTTCTTTAGTGTCCTTTCCGCTGTATCGGCTTAATATGTATTTTTGACATCCCATAGGTGGTTAGTGAAGATGGAAAGAAGGTTAAACGCGTGCATCCGCTATCTGAATTAGACATGGAAGATGTGCAAGTAGGTTTTATTATTTAATGTTCCATTCTAGTTGTCTTTCTGATTAACTTAATACTTTGGGTACTGTAGGCTTAGGTATACGTAGTATTATCAACTTTCTAGAATTAGTAATGACCTTAACTTCTTTCCCTGCCCTTTCTTCTCTTTGTAATCTTTAGTCTCGGATAATCATAGCTGAAAATTTACCAGAAGATCACTGTCACCAGAACCTCTTGAGGATTTTTTCAGCAGTGGGAAGGTACTATATTGCTTTTCTGCCATTGTGGCATAAGTTTTCTTGGGAAGCAACTTTCTGCTTTTCTCTGACGGTTCTTTGTTCCAGTGTCAAGTCAATACGATCCTGTCAGCCTAATGGGCCATCGTCAACATCTAGAACAGCAAAGACTGATGGTGTGAACTTCAGTAACAAGGTATAAACTCGTGTAGTTTGTTGTTACTTGCATCTTTCACTGGCTTTTTATACTGCTCCAACTATTTCTTTTTTGTCTTCCCTTCCCTTTTCCATGAATTAATAAATTATTTTACTTTCTCTTGCAGCATGCATTTTTCTGCTTGTTGCATATTATTAGTGAATGGCATCTTTGGACTTCTAAGCTTCTAATCAGTAGTATTTTCCTGTGTTAAGGTTCCATTGATGCTAGTTGCAGCTTTTTGCATGGATTTGTCTATAGATGTCTGTTTGGCTTAGTTTTAATATGGCTAAAGTTACATGAAGCTAAAGGAACAATTGATACCCCCATATAGTTTTTTTGGAAATTGTAATAAACTTTTCTTTCTTTTTAATCAAACCATGATAACTTCTTTGATGACTTGAAGTGTCCTGAAGTTTGAAGAATTAGGGGTCTTTGCACGTGGAACTATTTCAAGCATTTTGTTAATATTCTAATCATTTCTTTCTATGCATCTTTCTTAAAGAAGAATTATTTTGGTATAATTCAGTGCGGGATAGAGGGAGAATCAAAATGTTTTTTTTCCCATTTTTCCTGCTTAGAAAATGGAAAAATGGGGGAATTGATAAAAATATTACACATAGGATTCAAGTAAGTTGAAACAAATGGAGAAGTGCGTCCTCCATACAGTTTGACCGTAAAGTACCGCTAAAATTGGAGGGAAAATTTTATAAAACAGCCAAAAGACCTACAATGTTTTATGGATCAAAATGTTGGTCGACTAAGTTTGAGTATGAACAAAAAATGAGGGTAGCATAAATGAGAATGTTAAGATGGAGATGTCGACATACTAGATTTGATAGAATAAGAAATGAATGCATTAGAAAGAAAGTGGAGGTAGCTCCAATAGATGAGAAAATGAGAAAAGCACGCTTAAGATGGTTTGGACATGTGCGTAGTAGACCTCTAGATGTCCCTGCGCAGCAGCGTGTGGAAAATAGATAAACATTAACCCAAATTAAAAGGGGAAGGGGAAAACCTAAAAAGAATTGGAAAGAAATGATGAAAAAATATGTTATATTTAAATATAAATAAAAACACGTGTATAAATAGAATACGATGGCAAAGTATAATCCATGTAGCCGATCCCACATAGTTGGTAAAGGCTTAGTTGTTGTAGTTGTAGTTGTAGTTGTATTCAATGCTGCAGGAGAAAATGGTAGCCAGGTGGAAAGGAGAAGATCCTTCAATAGTTCTGTTAATCTAAATGGATATTATTGGTGATTCCTGATGGGCTTCTTTGTAATGCAAGAAAGAGAGATGTGTTTTGGTTGTTATAAGAGAAGGCAATAAGGTGCATATAAAGGCATCATCAGAAAATGGAAATTGTTGACATATTTAAGTAACTTTATTCTGCAAACCTTTATCCAAAGTTGAATACAGACGAATCTTCAATGGTTAGGACTTGTTCATTGACAACATTATCTTCGTTTGTTCTGGAACTTGTGAAGTTATTACAGACTAAAATATCTTATGAAATATGCCCATAGTGTTCAACTGTACTCGGAAGCAGAGAATATTACATTTTTTTTGTTGTCTGCAGCTGCTTTATTAGTTTTCAGGTATGTTGTATGATACATAATGCCTTTAACTTTATACTATATTTGTTTGCAGTTACACGCATTTGTCGAATATGAATCTGTTGAACTTGCTGAGAAAGCGGTATGGTTCTCTTAACTTTTCCCTTTTTTCTGGATGCGGAAGAAATTTTGTGCTCTTCCTGTCTTTTGGAGGATTATATCTCATTTTCCTTTCCCTTCTTTCTTTTTTTCTTTAGTTTCCTGTTTCTGTATCAAAAATCAATTTTAATATCTCCACAGGTTTTGGAGCTAAATGAGGGTAACTGGAGGAATGGTCTGAAAGTGCGGTTACTGCTTAAACACTCAGTATGTCGCACACATTTGTTTTCGTGTTTTTAGTTTTCTATGATAAACTTAAATATCAATCTTTCCTAAGATGGCTGTGGAACAGGAGTTGATCTGTACATCGCCATATTTCCTTGTAGTCTTCTGAACTTAATGACACATTTTGAAGAAGTGATTATCTTAATTAAGAACATGTTATGCATGGTTTTATGTTGGTGTTAAGGTTGAATTAGTTTAACAAAACAATTTCAGTACAGTAGAAACTTCATTTTCATTTTTCTGTTCAATTTAAAAATGATTTTTCCTTTTTGTTTTCACTGACATACTATAAATAAGACATAATTAGTATATTTAAAAGCATAAATAATGGTTGTATATGGTCAAATACTGCATTTTAACTTGCACCACCCCTTTTACTGGATTTTTCCCTTGTCTCCTTCAGATGGTCTTCACAAGTATATGATTTTGTTACAAGATGCACCTAAAAGCACACTATAAGAAGCTGATGAAGTCCAAATGAAGTTTTAAAACTGAAAACTGAGAACTCTCAAGTGTTTTTATCAACTGCAACCAATTGTTTTTATCATTCGATATTTTTGTTTACTCACTTTTTTATGTTCCAACATAGCCAAAATTTGCTCAAGCACGAGTTAAAAAGTTTGGTCAAGAAAGCGAGCACAACTTTAAGGAAGAAGATGGATTTGGACCGGAGCAGGTACAGCTTCACGAGAAATATTTGGAAGATTTCATGCAACAACCAAGTGAACCTGTGGTAAGTGCCCTTAGGACTCTTCTCAAGAGAAAAAAGATGCTTGAAACAACAATCATGTCACTGTTTGAGCATGGTTCCTATCTAGGAAAAATAGTAATTTTTCTTATCTATCCCTTTCAATTATTTCAAACAGAATTTACACAAATTTGTTATATCTTGAGTTTGGCATTCTATTATTAGGTAATTACAAGTGCACAGAATAGGGTTGCTTCAAATTTGTTTCATCTTCATATACGTAGGTTTAGTTCCGAAAAACCTGCTACCATCATCATATTGGCCACCCCACTTTAAGTTTGGATTGAAAGAATCCATCCTTCAGTCTATTAATCTTTTTGCAAATGCCCCAGTTGGTTTATCACATCAATTTAGGAAGATGGATTGCCCTACTTAAATATAAAAGAATAAAAAAAGAATTGGAAAGAAACTATAAAAAAAAAAAAGATATGATATACTTAAATATAAAGGAAAACATGTGTATAGATAGAATACGTTTGCGAAATATGATCCATGTAGCCGACCCTACATAGTGGGATAAAGGCTTAGCTGTTGTTGTTGATAGCCCTGCTGAACTTATAACAAAAACTTATACTGAATGAGCTAACAGCGCCCATTTTTATCACCATATTCTGTCACCCCTGTCAAGCATACATTCTCCCCTTTCCGCACACACACACATATGTAACACATACATATGCACACACACACAAAATGCTCAGATGAAAACTTATAAAATGAATTGGTACAGTCCAATCTGAAGTTTGGATGGTAGGGGTAGAGAGTGTCCTTTGGCTGGGATTGGTCTTGAAGTTTGATTTGTAGATGCAGATGCAGAGGAGGGTTGTTTATTGTTTTCCTTTCTGCAGATCTGGGGTTTTTTTTTCCCTTTGTGTCTGGGGATGGGGGGAAAATTTACTGATGGAGTGTTGTGTATGGTTAGGAAAATGGAGGCATTTCTGATATAATGCTTTGCTTAAGATTAGTGAGGACAAAAGCTCCTTAAAAGGATTTAATGTAGGTTCTAGTAAATATGAAAATTGGAAGATCAAAACTTAATTGAAAGAGGTGGGGGGCAATGTGAGAAAGGAACAGTTCAAAGTGGTCTTTGTAATTAACCCTATAAATTAATTGCTTTTATTATTTTAGGTCATCTACCCTAAGTCCCCGCTTGAGCTCATTTGTACCAGACGTCTTTTACTCATCTAAATTCATGTACTTACATATAGTGTTAATTATTCTCTCTCTTTCTGGCAGGGGGAGGAGCATGCCAACTCCAAGGATGGTGGATTGAAAAAAAGCCGAAGTCGTGAGTTTCGTGAAGTTAGTGAGAGTCGTGGTTGGGGAAAAGGTCGAGGACGGCCCACACATAATTCTAACAATCGTGGAAATCATGTAGGGTTAACTCCAAATGGTTCCTTAAATATTGAGCATCCAACAGTGGCCAAGCAGCCTTCCGTGCCACGCATGCCAGATGGGACTAGGGGGTTCTCTATGGGCCGGGGAAAGCCATTTGCTGTTAAAATTGCTTAATTCCCTCCTAATTTCATTTCAGAGAATCATGTGGTTGTCTGGCTCTTGAGCGTTGAATAGGTTTTTTGCTTGTGCATCTGTGGAGACTCAACAAATCTAAGAAAGCTGATGTGATGGTAATCTTGCAGTTTGGCATTTTAGGTGAATGGTTCCTTTCATTAAGGGTGGTATTAAAGAGGAAAGGACAGATGTGGTTTTTTCCTTATTCCCTTTTTGATTGGTCTTTTGGTTTTTTTTTTGTATAGAGTTTGTAGGTGTAGAAATGAAACAAAAACCTGGGTATTAACCTATAACACAGAAACAAAATAGTAAAAAAAAAAAAAAAAGAGAGAATGAGTAATCTAGATTTCTCTCTTGCTCACTTCTCCTTGTAAGTTGTAAGAACAAACGGGCATGATTTTTCTATTGATGATGTCTTCCGTTTGTTTGTTTGTTTGTTTGTTTGTTTTTGTAGCATCTGAATAGTAGTTTTTGGTAAATGTTTATGTCTTTTAAGGTCTACAAGAAGGTCATTCTTGACGAAAACCAAATTTGAACCGCTCTGCATTCTTATCACTGTGTTTGAGGGTAATCCCACGCACAAATCTTACACTACTTTCAACTCTATGTACAGAAGAAGCGTAGAGGGATGCTTATGTTGTAAGTGTAAATTTTTATTCAAACATTTAAGTTTTAACACTATTCTTCTACATTCGGATCCCTACCATTACTAAATAATATTGCTCTGCAACCTGCAGAAGAAGAATCAAGGAATCGATCGCTTACTAGTTTGCACTTTGCAGAACAAAATTCTGGTCTCTAAATACTAAAGCTTACTATTATGGTGGTGAGAAGTAATAAAATTCTCTCAATCTTTTACCTTACCATTAATGGCTGCAATGCATCACCACTTTCTACCTCAAATAGCCTCATGAAGGAAGACGAAATGTGTGTTCATGTAACCAATTGAAAAAGCTAACCAAACACCATCAGTTAGTAAACAACTAAACATAGATTATTGGAGACTGCAGTATCAAGAAAGAAACAATCTGCTTCTGTTTTGTACTGAGATGAGAAACATGAGTATTTGGAAATAATCGATGTACTCCAAGTACTATACTCAGATAGATAGATACCCGTTGAAGCAAGAATCCAATAATGCTAGCTACTGTCTGTTGACATTGCAGAAACATTAAGATCATCAACATTAAGACAATCGATGACCAAATGAGATTGACTATTCTTCTTCAATCTTCTCTTTTCTTTTAGTACCAAAAAAAAAAAAACGAGAAGAATATTCACCCGCAAGTAATGACACAGTCGAAAACTCATGAATTCATAAGCCGTTCCATGACCAAGTTGACAATTGCAGGAGCATCAACTGTGACAGCCACCTTGATTGAGGGTTTATCTGACCATTCCGTAATTTCACCAAACCTTTTACATTTCAAAATGGTTTTAAGATGTTATTACCACGTATATATTCAACAACAAAGTTAAAAGAAGACTGCTCAATTATCAATAAGCAACCACAAATTTCCTTTAGATTGCACAAAGGTTAATACTACAATGTGGTCGGCATGACATTACTCTTTTTTTTTTTTCTTTTTTTCTTTTTTGTGTGTGTTTATCAATTATCATATGGTGATCAAATAAGAATGTCATCAATAAAAAAACCTGGTAACAGGATTTTCCCAATGTCAAATTCACCATAATAGTAAATGCAACATCTCAAAGAAAGCTATACTTTTAAGTGGTAAGATAAATAATCTTACCTCTTCTGTTTATTGTAAAATATTGTTAGACCCCTTGTAATACCACTCGTCTGGACACGAGCAACACCTTCTACATAAGTGATAAGCGAGGGATTAACTGCAGCTAGAAGGGCGGTTGGGTCGTGAAGGTAAACGCCTGCATTAAAAGCCTAGTATTAGTACACACTGAATCAGTAAGAAACCAACATCTCTAGGTTCCAACAAACCTCTTGTGTTGTAAGCATCATGATGATAAGAGAAGTACACTTCCAAGATTTTGCACAAGTATTCCGCAAACTTTCCTTTGGACTCTTCCAACTTATCTCGATCAGCATCTGCAAAAGTGAAAAAAGTAAGCAAAAGAAATGCTTTTTGTAAATTTTTCTCAGCTTTAATATATAACCGCTGGAAGCTAAGTTTCAATGTGAATAAGAAGTTAATAATAGATGTTATATTTCGCAATTCCAAGCTTGAACCGCAACTCTGATTAATCCAGAGAAAGAAAAGAAGGAAAACGAATAGTAGAGAGAAGAAAACTGTTTCCAGTTTTGAGCTTTTTCAAAAAAACATTCTTATCAGCATTTAGATGAGAACATGACATTGGCAATCAAGATTATCATTCCCATGGACATTTGGTGCTGTTGATGTCATACGAGTCTTTTATGTGATTCTACAATCCATATGGTTGTTCACTTTTGAACATCTTTAATATAAAGCTAAATGCTAAAACAGAGATCTAGGAAACTAAACTTTCATATTCCTTCTGTGAATTGGCATGTAATGCTAGCAGCTGTTACTTTAATAGGAAAATACAAGTAGGCCATTAGATCTAGAGCATAGGAAGTAAAATGTGTGTACTGGAAAAGGATTACCAGTCAAAATAACTTGATGAGTAACATTAATGCCAACAGCCAGAACATCAGCTCCACTAGTGAAAACAATATCTGCAGCATCAGGATCTCCAAAAATCTAGTTCTCCCATAACACGGCAAAAGGAAAAATAGAAAAATATTTCAAGATAGATGAAGCCACGGAATGTCCATAGAAACAAAAACTTCTGCAATCTAGTAACTCACATTTGCCTCGGCTGCAGGATTGACATTCCCATTTACTGCAAAAGCACCGCCAAGAATAACAATCTGCCCGATATTTTTGATAAATTCAGGATCTGATTGAATAGCCTGCAACAATGATTAACATGGTTAGAAACACCTGATTACAATCATGTCAAATCCATTAAAAGCAGAATGACGACAGACCAGAGCAACATTTGTAAGGGGCCCCAATGCTACTACAGTGACCTTGCCAGGGTAGCGACTGGCTTGCTGGATGAGAAAATCTGCAGCAGACAATTCAATTGGCTTTCCAGTTGGTGGAGGAAAATTTTGATTTCCAAGCCCATCCGTACCATGTACAAAATCAGCGATTCGAAGTTTTGTGCCTTTCTTCACATGAAAAGAAAACCAAAAATGATACCAATGACAATCTGGAAGGCATGTTCATTTTTATATTCATTCTTGTATTCCCATGAGTTACTTAATGCAATTGAAGTTATTATTTGACTCTAAACTGCAAATAGCTGTGCAAGCTTAATAATTTCCTGAATGGCAGAATACTACAGGTACTTTACATAATAGAAGAAGAAGACCAAATAAAAAAAAAAGTTAATTAGAAGATGCTGAATTCTTTCAATACTCTCTTGTTGTTTAAAAAACAAAGCCATCAGCAGGTAAAATTCTCCTGGCCTTAATTACTTCCCGAAACCCCATAATCCAATGTAAAACATAGAAGCAGAAGAAGGGCAGAAAAAAATATTTGCTCAGATGGAAGGGAGAGCAGCGAGGTGATAATAGTAAACTGTTGCTGAAGCTGAGAAAAATAAATAAATAAAGGCATTCAGCAATACAACATCGAACAGAATACAAAATGGGAAAACAAAATGAATACGTACTGTTATTGTAACATGAGATCCTTCAGCAACAGGAATATCAGTCCTCCCCGCAATCTCTAACTGAATCATGAGAAAAAAAAAACATGAATATCGCCAGCAGCAAGAATCACAATGCAATCCCAAGTGCCTCCCATTCCACCAACACAGAGATGAAAAAGAAAAAGAAAAGCTTTTTGTATAGAATTTTGATGGCAAAGCAAGCAAGGTAAAACAACAGAGTAAACAGTAAAGAGAGAATCTTTTACAAAAAGTTGAGAATAAATGCTTAGATAGCATCCCCACGACAGAATTGATGATCAATGATATGGACGTACAAGATGGATTTATAGTCAACATCAATAATTGATGCAAAAGCAAGGTGCTAAATTGCAAAAAGAGAGAATCTTTAACAGAAATTCACATAAATTAGAGATAAAAGCTTCATGACTGCAAGAACTCAAGTAAAAAGAATAAATCTTTAAATCAATCATTCTTTCCCTTGATTGGATCCCACAATTAAATAGTAAGCATAAGACATAATCTTCAGACAAAACAACTGCACAATATAGATAAAATAGTTGGTTCGTTCATTACCAAATGCAGAGCATTTCTGGTGGCAAGAGTGGTATAGACATTGCCATAAATGGTGGTGAGTCCAATGACCTCCACTTCCGGTGACTGCAGCGCCACAAATATTGCCATGGCATCATCTGATCATTCAATTTTGTCAACCAAATTGAAATCATAGCAGCATGTGGTAATTAAAGAAGAAGAACAACAAGAAGAGTACAAGTAACAAGACATCTTTGTGGGTTGGTGAAATTACCAATCCCAGGATCAGTATCTATGATGATCTTCTTGGGTTCTGGCATGGTCAGAAATCAGAATCAGAATCAGATGATGAAGGTGGTTGATGGGATGCACTGCAGCTGTAAAGCTGTAAACTTTAACAATATAGTCAGTCCTAGAGTTACAGCTCAAAGCACTGTATGTTTATTTGATGATGGGATAAAAATTGGAGATGAGATATAATTTTGTTTATTTATATTTGTTAATTACCAACTTGGGATATACAGATAGTCATTAGTTGTTGAATTATTATTTTCAATTCTTTCACATTTCACCACTCATGTAAAAAAATATTCTAGTGTTGAATCAACAAGAAGGGTTGCATAAAAGAAGTCAATTTGATGACACTTGGGATGCAATTTGTCATGTTTTTGTGCACTTTCACTGAATCCAATCATGTTAGTTTGTACCAAGAAAGACACAGCTCACCTAATCTCTAACTCAATGCATTATTAAAAACAAAAAAAAAAAAAAAAAAACAAAAGTGCCATTGGAGCTGTTGGTGGGAACAAATCAAATCATTTTGATGGGCATTTTTTTTACTTTCTCCTTCTACAAGTTGCATGGTAACTTTATGTCCTTGTTGGAGATTGAATTCCCCCATGAACTTGTCAAATAAATAGGAATATGGAGAGAGTTGTGGGCTGTTATTGTGAAAGCTTGAATTGAAGTTACAAAGTGGCAAATTGTTGTGATTAATAATAAGTACAGTATACTATAGATCAAAGATCCAAACTTTTTCTTGTCTTATTATTAGTAAAAGAAAAATGTGCCCAATGGCATAGTTTTAGTTAAAAACTATCTTGATTTTGTCTTTGCAAGTACTGACAATAATTGATACATTGGACATATTCCTTGTACCAAGAAGAATGAACCAAAATTTTAAGGAAACTAAGGTGAATTAAAGAAAAGGACATAAAATTAACTTAATATTCTTTAAAACAAAATTAAAGTTTTGCACTTTTTCTTAATTCAATCATGTGAGGGGAATCATTTGCACAAGTTTTCTCAGATTTTTTTTTTCAGTTCTTTAATTGAATAATTCTTGCAACGCAAAAACTTTTGTAAGACCGTCTCATATGAGACGTAATACGTAAATTATACTTTATACATCTCATACGATAATTTTTTATGTGTTATATGCTAATATTTGATACTTTATACACTAATATGCTAATTTTTTTTATACCTTATATGTTACTATCTGATATTTTAAAAGCTAATTTTTTATAGATACCTAACGTGAAATTCACAAGCAAGATCTCACAAAATGATGCCCTTCTTGCAAAAACGAAAAGAAGAAAAGCAATGAAACTGGTTTGAGTAATATTTGTTGTTGCAATATCAAACTCAACAAAAAGGGCCCAAACCCAAACAAACCAAAGAAGCCGAAAGAAAAAAATCTGCAAGAATTATTATTAGAAAAAGAAAAAGAGAGAGAAAGGAAAAAAAAAAAAAAAAAAGAAGAGAAAAACACAAAATGATGAATGAGTAAGCATTTGCCACTTGCCCAAGGCCAAGGCCCCAACACTGTCCCTGTCCTCCAAACCACAACACCCCCACCCTCACACCACACCACTCACTGTGTGGGAAAACAATTAGAGAGAGAGAGAGAAAGAGCCCTAATAATAAGTTTTTCTAACTCTCAATTTCATCACCACCGCACCATTTCTTCCATTTTTCCATTTCATCAAACCTTACCGATCCCTTCCACCCATCTATTAATCTATCAGGTATTAACCCAATTTTCTGACTCGCTTTTACTTTTTGTAACTATCCCTCAAATGTTTTGTTTATCAGTTTTTTATTTTTTAAATTTTTATTTTTTTCTTTGTGAAGAATTTGTTGTTGGGGGCTGTAAATTCTTTGTTGACAAAAGCCCTGTAAATTTTTTATTTTTAGGAGTTTTGTTTTTGTGGGCTTTTCTATTTCGTGTGAAATTGTGGAAATAAATTAGTTAGATCGGTTATGTTAGTTGAATTTATTGAGAAATTGAAAATGATGAATCTTTTTAGTGATTATGCTGCGCTAAAGATCTTAATGACAGTTTATATTGTTTGTTTATGTTTTTTTTAACAGCTAAAATGGTGGGATTTGTGGGAAAGTTAATTTGGGTTAAAATGATTGGGGGGGGGGGGTGGGAATTATTTCATGGGGCTTCTTTTTTTCTTATTTAATTTATTGAAAATTCATTTCCTGCCAATTCCCTTTTGTCTTTTGTCATCCTATTCAACTGGAACAAATTAGTTCTGCATAATTAAATTTTCAAGCTTGAGATATTACCCATATTATGTCAGTGAAGTTTACTTTTTGGGGTTGTGTGATAAGAGTTTTGCTTGTTCAAACTTCTGCTTGTCATCGCATCAATTAAGTCGCGTAATTGAGCCTGACTCCACAATGGATGTCATCCTTCCTACCAACTATGTTTTTGAGCTGTTAAGCATATCCCAAAGAAGATGTTCTTCCTTTTTATTACCTTTTAATGTTACTTAATTGAAGCGACGTATTGTATTCTGTCTTTGATGTTAGTTAGTAGTGTGGAGTATGTAGTAAACCTTTTGTGAAACATACCACTCAGTAACTATGCATTCACTTTGTGAGGAATTGGTACCCTTTTTTGGATGGTTGCAAGCATGTCAAATCATAATCGTATCTTATCCCCATTGATCTTTTTTTTTATCATGTAACTGCAATGTTATTTGTTTATCTATTCAGTACTTTTATGTTGATTTCCTTGCCAAGTGACCAAGTTTGGGTGAGAAAATCACTGAACTTGTTTATTTGGGTGATTACTAGTGGTCAGCTAATTACAGTAATAACTTGTCATGGTACATTCAAGATAAATACAACTAAACAAAGGTTAGAATTGACATGCTTACTAAATTAATAAACATTGTGTCAAGAATGAGGTCCTTGATATGTGCTTGTGCATGTGCTAATATGAGAACGTGTCTTGCTTTAGCATTCCTCATCCTTGTACAGAAACTACAACCTCCTGTAGCTGAACAAAGCAGCTAAGTTTCATTATATAATCCTTGTGGGCGCTAGAGGTATCTCTTAAGTATATACAACAACAACAACAACTAAGCCTATATCCCACTATGTGGGGTCGGCTACATGGATCATATTTCGCTATCGTATTCTATCATTACTATCTCTTAAATATATATGTTGATAAAAATTTTTGAACCTCGTACTCATTCCCCGTGCTTGTACAGATTCTTTGAGTGGATAAATTATTGATCGTGCATCACTCTGATTCATGTAATAAGTCGAGCGCTGAACATTAGCACTATGCAGAAAATATCATTTCGGAAAAGATCAATTGCCAAATCATATTTTGCATAGTTGGGAGCCAACAATCTGTTTGTAAATGTATTTAAGCACTTTCACATTCAAAATTTATTATGTTTTGAGCATTGGATGTCTTGGGAACAACATACTTGTGTGATGTGGGGAAATAACCCCTATCATTTAGTAAAACTTGCTGTTTTGGGGAAAAATTACGAGAACATGTTGTTCATAACCTTTTATCTCTTTCCTAAATTGTCTATGGTAACTTTTGTAGGTTTCTTTTTTGGTTTGTTTGCACTAACTTGTTTATTATTGGCTATCTGGCAGTTGATCAACTTATTTCAATAGTATTTTGGGAATGAAGGGGTTTTAGTGTTTCTGGTGAAGTTGATGGTTCTAATGTTGAAGCTTCTCATCTGAGCCTTTAGACTGAAGAGTGCAAAACGCAAAAGCGCTTTTTTATGGATTTTTGCTCTTTCCTCGAATTTTTTCCCCTTGGGGTATCTTTTGAATGTTGCAATCCTTATTAGGACTGGAGGGTTATTCTTGATTTAGAAGAACCATATTTGTTTTCTGTTGTTCTTCGTATCACGTTTGTGCTATAAATTCAGAATATAGCATTAGGTGTTGTGGATTGCAGTTTTACCATTTTGTTGGTAAATATGGGCCTTACTTTGAAAAATTAAGGAGAGTTATTTTTGCGGGTGGTCGTGTTATCGAGTGTAGAGTTTATTGGTGGAAGAGCCGCAAATATGCAGGATAAAAATGTTTTTAGGGAGGAAAGCCCAGGCCTTCACTTTGGAAATGATAATATTAGAACAGAAGAAGAGCTTCAATGTTCAAAAATGGAGGTTGAAATTAATGAGACCAGAATTTCTAATACCAATGGTGAGATTGTAGTTTTGAGCCCGGATAAGGATGACAGAAGCCACGGAAATGTTGTCTTTTCGAGCGAAGCCCCGCTTATTATTAAGGACTCCAGGAAATCCAACAGAGATGGAGGATGTTGTAGTTGTGGAGCTAAGAAACTTAAATCTAGATTGAATACATCTGATGTTGAGCTCGGCAAGGATGAGAAATCTGGGCAAGAAAAGAAGCTCTGCAGGCAGGACAGATTAGAGTTGGGTCGGCTTTTTCAGAGTGCTTTGAGTGCTAATGATTGGGAGCTTGCCGAGAATCTGATTTTATTGGCAGATCCACAGACTCTCAACGATGCCCTGTGCATTGCTCTGGATTCAATATGGTTTTTAAGTACTCAGCAAGAGCTGTATGGGATTACTAGATTGATTGAGAAGGTCATTGCTAATGGTGCCTATGATTTCACACGAGCCGCTCTGAGGACTTCATTTCTTGCTTCCTGCGTTTCAGCCTGTCAGAGTCGAACTATGAGTCTTGCCGATACTGTAACTGTAATGGCACAGAGGTAAAGCTTTTCCCTTTCCCCATGCAGTTATGTTACTTTTAGTTATGACTCAATTTTCCCTCGGTGTTCGTGAATTCGTGTAGATTAATTTGGAGTTAGACATCACATTGCATGTGATGCTAGTGATTTTATCTTTTTAAAACGGAAACTATGTTTGTTTTGATAATTCTAGCCATTCAGTATGTTATAAGTTTTCTAATATAGCATGAATGCCCATGAAGGCATGAACAGTGAAGAGCCTCTCTTTGTAATTTGGAATTCTAACTTCAATATCCATAGTATTACAATTTAGATCTCTGGAATTTAGAAATTTAAGTTTCATTTGTAAGTATATAATTTTAGTCCTTGTTCCGTAATGTTTATTGATTTGTTAATTGGCTTTGTCCTGAAGTAGCTCTTTTTTTCCTTGGATCCTTTCTTTATGTTATTCATCTTGATATTTGTTTGCTTATGAATCTGTCATGAATCCCAGTGATGACAGGGGTTTATCGTTTCCAGTCATCAGATAAAGATATATCTTGCTGATGTTCTATTTGTGATTTTATAATTTGTGTAACATAGGTACTTGTACAGAATCATTGAGAAACTTGCTAGTAGTTGCAACCCAACCAGTTCTGTTAGCTAACATTCTTACTAGTACTATTTACAGTATGAATGCTTGTTAATGATGTGAAATATGTAAAATTTTTCATTTCATGGATAGCAGTGCTAAACCGTAATCTTGTTTTAAGTTGGCTTTAAAATGCTCACCTTGCAGTCTTTAAAGCAGTATACAGTGCAAGTAGTTTAATTTCACCTTTTCCTTCTTCAGGTTGCATGAAAGATTGCAGGAATGCAATGGGGATGAAATTTTAAAGGCTGAAGCAGGGGCAAAGGTCCAGAAGTTCACTGAATGGGCTCTTAAATGTATAGGATTCCATTCTCGCAGCCAGGGAAACAGGGATAGAGTAGGTCATAACTCTGCTATTGAAATTCAACTGCAGTTGTCTGCTTTCAAGAACTTCCTTGACCTTGCGGGGAACCACCTGACTGGAAAGGACTTCACAGAAGCATTTGATGCAGCTTGCTTTCCGCTTACACTCTTCTCTACTTCATTTGATCCTGGTTGGGCATCAGGTACATCTGCAACTGCTATCCAAGGGTTGTTAGCCATGTTAGTAGAGGGTGGTGCTGATAATGTCAACCAATGCTTTCTTGAAGCTTCACGTTTTGGAAGCACGGAACTTGTTCGTATTTTATTGCAGGTACTTTAGTTTGAGTGCACTGAAAATAAAATTTTGAGCTTAAATCCTTTTGTTTGATCCCTATGATTATGCTGTGGCTCCTTTAGATTATTCAAACAAAGTGCGGGTCTCATAAGTTGTGCATTCCTTATGAAGTTTCTTCATTCCGTCATTTTGATGGTCTTTCCTTTCAACGGTTTAGTGCTTTTTTCACATTTCCTCAACCAAGTTAATGATGAAGTCATGAGTCAAAATTATTTGAATTTATAAAGTTTGTGGAAATACCAGTTTGCTTTGCTAATGAGTTGGCTCTTTTCAGATTTTAACGACACAATATCAATTGATAACAATCTTTGCCTAATTTGAAGATTGAAATTCTCTACCATGATTGTTAATGAATTTTGGAGTGTTGAACATATTTTTTTTACTGTGTTTGGAGTTTGTTTGTGAATAGCTGTTTATCTTATTCGTTTCTAATTGTATATTACCTTGGCAAAAACCAAACTCTTGCGGGTTGGATAAATGGATAAATTTATGAGAAATATAAGTTTTCTCTATAGCTTTACGGTGGCCGGAACTGCTCAATGGTATCTGAAAGCATCTAAGAATGTGTGTCAAATTTGAGCTAAACTATTGCTTGTGTGAGAGCGTTTTTTAGCTTGACATTTGTCACATCTGTTACTTTTTGGGAGATTGTTTGGAGAAGATTTCATCCTCATTATTTTCAAATAGGCATACTTATCAGCCTGCAGTAAGTATTAGGACGACATCTGAATAAGAGTTAGCTTTAACGAAATTACCCTCCTTTGAGTTCTTGATAATACTTGCTGGGTAACTGACATGAGGCATATTGATCTTGCATACAATATTTTGTTTTATCTACTAGGCCCATTTTGGGCACCATATTCGTACAGAATGATGGGAAATGTTTGTCATTGTTACAGGTGATAGTATTAGTGTTGGTCCAGAACTTTTACTTCAATTCATGTTGATGTGTTGTTGTTGCTAATTGGCATCTTAGAGTCATAATTTTGGATGAAATTTTCTCTTATGTTTGAATGTGTTCACTTCTTAATGTTAATTCTACTATATTGGACTGTCATACGCTGTTCATTTCTGGTGGTTCTGATTTTCTTTCTTGGCAGATTGCTCAGAGGAATAGCTTGGATGTGGATGTTGACCTGGCTTTGGGATTTGCTTCACATTATGGGAAAATTGGGACGATGGAATGCTTAGTAGAAGAGGGTAATGCCATGGCTTTCTTAGGTCCTTTAATGAGGGCAGCTGAGAGGGGTTGCATGCCAGTGGTTCAGTGGTTTGTTGAAAGGGGCTGCAGAGACATGGAACTTTGTCTTGCTCTCACTGCTGCAACCTCTAGCAGTCAGGTTGAGGTCGCGGCATATCTCCTCCCTCATGTCCCTCAGCATGTCCTTGCTGCCCTGAGCATTGAAATTCTCAAGGCTGCTGCAGAGCGAAGTGGGAGATCTCTTGATGGGGTTGCATTTCTTCTTCGCTCAGACTTCCTGGGAGACCCTGCTGCCACTTATGCTGTTGCAGATAGCATTGCCAGGTCTAATGACGAGTCTGTTGCTCCTGAGCTAAGGGCTTTTCTTCAAGAGCATTGGTCAGAGGCAGCTTTTGTGGATGGATTGAGGCAGGGACAAGAACACTATATGAATTTGGTGCGGATCTTGAAATGGGGCGAGTCTCCTATTTGCTTAAGGGATCTTCCAGGTCCCCTGAGGGTGGCGATAGCATACCTGACATTGTATAGGGAGAGTGTGAAGGCAGGAGGCTGCTTATTATCTCAAAGGCTAAGGGGCCAGCTTGTGGAGGCAGCAAGAAGGCTTGGAGGCGTGCAATTAGAAGAGGCAAGCCAAGGAAGACAGCTGCTGGCTGTGTTAGAGCATCACCTTCCTCCATTTTTGCTCAATGCATCAGATGCTGCCTAGTGAGATGGTTTCCTCCTCATCTTATTTCTTTCGGCTCCCCCCCCCCCCCCCCCCCCCCCCCCCCCCACCCCAAAATTTTGGATCTCTCTTGCCCTGTCTCTCTCAACCTCGTTCTCATGTCATATATAACAATAAATGGTGGCCTAGTTGGAAATTGACAAAAGTCAAAAAGGTTTGTCAGTCAGTTTTCTACTTGGCAAGTGATTTGCTGTTGTACTAGATATTAGGTTTCTTCTCAAAATCATACCTTGGATGTGCAATGTTAACTTTTTTTCTCTCTGTACGTAAGAGAAGATACATTCAGAAGGTTGATAATGTGATGATGGGCATGTGTATATTTTTTGTGGCTTGTTAATCTGCTGGCTGTTGGGTGCTGTCATTTCTACCGTTTCACTATGAGTATATGTTTCTTGATCATATCTAAAGTGCAAAATGGCTCTGAAGTAGAGCTTTAAATTCCCAGCTATGATCGTACAGGATCCGCGAGGAGATATAATGAAAATAGAAGATGTTTGTCATGTTCTTGGACCAATTTTGTTTAATTTTGATAATATGATGAAATGCAATGGCTTCCTCGCTTGTGTTGGCGATCAGAAAATAATTTAGATGCATTTAATACTTCCCCTACATTGATTTAAGAACTTTTTCGAGCATTTTGTTTTTGCTTTGTAGTGAAAGAAAGAGTAAAGAAGACTGGGTAAATTTCTTCAGTTTCAGTATCATTTCACATGAAAATGCAATCTTCGGCATTCAATCAATCATTGGGGATGCTATCTAAATTCTAAATTCTAAACCAAGCCAGAGCCAACTTGTGAATGAAGAGTCAAAATCAAAAAATTGTCAAATTATTTGTCTCCTATCTTTGCTAACCCTCAGACTCAGTTTCAGAACCTTTTTACCGTTTTAGTGTTCTTTTGGCTTTGAATGATTGGTCTTGCTGGGCTTTCAATGAAAGATAATGGGATGGGAGTCCCTCCTCAATCATCATCATATATCAATATCACTGTTGGGCACAGCACAGGTAAATGAGTTGAGAATTTGGAAATCCAATTTGCCATAATTACTGCAAGTTCAAACCACTACTACTGAGCAAGTGTTTATCATCATTATCGGTGCTTCAAGTTGTACATTCTTCTCTAATTCACAGAATTGCTCTCGCAGTCACACATTGCCCAAGCAAAGCTTCTTTCTTGTAGAATCAAGAACCTAGCTAAATTTTGGTTCTACGGCTTCATAAAATGAGACTAAAGACAACAGCATAGCCACAGTGATAACAAATAATAATAACAGTAAAACATGAAGACACTGTGCAAAGGCTTCCATTCCTTAATCTGCTGAATCTTAATCATAGTTACACATGAAGACTCAAGCCTATACACATGGCTTCCATTTCTCAATCTGCTTGCAACATCATTCCACAATCAACAATTATGTGAGTTCAGGCTTCATCGTCTGGAACGTGCCCACACCCATCCTGACCTTTCATGCTCAGAAATGAATTGACCCAATCCTTGAGCTTGTTTTTCTTTAATTTCTCCGCATGCATCCAGTCTTTACACTAATTAATATCCTTGTATAGCAGTAAACAAAACAAAACAAGTTCAAAAAAGGGGTGGGTACTTTTTTGCTGCCATAGTAACAAGACACAGACTTGGTGGCACATCATGACAGATAAATGCATGTGTATATCATTCTCCCTTGAATTGTCATATATGAGTTAAGCAATATTTGGTCCCAAACCATGGGCAAACAATTGAGCAATGATGCATGTGTTTTATGAGTTGGGAGAGTAACAGGCAGAAGGTGTTGGGCACTTTTAACAAAATCATTAGGCCTTAAAAAGAGATTAATCTTATTTTACCTACAAAATGGTTATTTCTAGACACTATTTACCCTTGTTTCACAACAGGCAAGAAACTTACTTCTGGAGGAGAAAGAAACATAAAAATTCTAATGTTATAGAAACAAGAAATGTTTAGACACACCTTCTATCTGATCCATATGTGTATGTGTGTGCGTGAGAGAGAAGGAAAATTCCTCATATACATATAGTAATAAAATTGTACTAATCACTAGAAGACAAAGAGGGACTCATAAGTATTCTGTTAATTCCTGATTCAACACAAGTAGTTTCTGATACAAACATAATCCAATTTTCATGTTTTCAAAGGGCTAACTTGCCTGTATATGTTTCGACGGCTGCGTGTCAAGTCCAGCACACAACTCTTCTATGGAAGAATAACCACCAACAATATCATTTCATGTTGGAAGTCCACTTTTCTGACAGTGTTCCCAGTTTCAAAGGAATTGAAAGAACTTATTCTACTTCTCTTTTGCTGTTAGAAAAAAGAAAACAAATTTCGCAATGTGCAATCACCTAACTTTACTATTGTCCACCTCTGCTGAAAGATGAAGACGGTAGAAGATCTCAAATGATTAATTTTAGAGCAACCTGGCTCAACAATTACCCAGATTAGCATCCACACTCTGTCTATTATTTTCTCTGTGGTCCAGTGATCAGCAAGGCATCACTATGATGTGCTAACAATCATGTATGTTTCAATAACAAATCTCCGAGGATAATCTGTAGAGATTCTGGTTCCCATGGAACACAACAAGAGGTGAGATCAACTGTTCAAAAAAAAGAATAAGAAGATAATTTTCAACATCTCAGTTCTTCAGTCTTTCCATTGTTGTAAACCCTTGAAGGCGTTTCCCAATCGCTAACCCTCTGCGCCAAAAAGAAGAAAACCAAAATAGATTTAGTATTGTTTTCCTACACTAGCATTCCTTAGGTAATCTATGGTGTTTAGGATAAAAGTACAACAGGCAGGCACGTCCTATAATATGCACATTGTACACATCCAGAATCATAATTAGAAGGTTCAATTTTACCCCAACACATCAATTGGATTTGCAATGTAATTCGAAACATAAGTTCATAATTGGATGTAGGCATTACATTTAGCTCAACATGGTAATCATAAACCCAAATTAACTTACCTGAACAGAAACTATATCTGTGTCAACTACCACCATGGGACATTATATGAAAGAAAAAGGTTAATTGTAGAACCTGTAAGTCAGACTGATACATTCATTGTCCAAAAGGCCAACTGGGTATTGATGATCCTTCACATGTTCAGAGACAACTGGAACTTCACTTACACGGTGTCTGTTCATCAGAGTTTGAGCAGAAAGAAGGCTCATGTTTGGCGTTACTGACAACGGTATCTTACATTCTTCTCCTTCAGGTATACATACATCAGATACTAGAAGCTCCTACAATTCAAAATGCCAAAAGCGTCATTTATAGAATCTGCCAAAAGAAAGAAATCATATGTTCACGCATTTTTTATTTGGAAATAAAACTTTTTCCCTAGTTAAACAAGCAAAATCCAACAGGTAACAGTCTTTCTCTATCTTAGCTAAAATCTCCTATTGTTCATTTTCTTTTATGTGTTTTACTTCCATCCTTTTCACTGTCTTTCCGCGTTCCAACTTATTTCTTAGTTTCCTTTTCCAGGAGTTAAATTGACATTGCTAATATTTCTCACTAATGGTTCAAGTGTTTTGAATTATCTTCTATAAGAATATGGTATTACAACATCTATTTCAAGTTTGAATATATCTTCCCACTAATTTCTCCATATCAAGAGGATGAATGAGAAAAGAGTCAAGACTTTTACTGTTCTCCAAATTTATTGAATCATGAACTTTTCAAGTAACAACAGAATCTCAATTTCTGCCACAATTATTATTAAATAATGATGAGAAATCAAGAATCAAAAGCAGTCCAGAAGGCACCTCAGAACTTTTGGTTTTTCCCTTTGACAATTCAGTGAATTGTTGAATATTAGCAAGAGTTAGCAGGCCAATCAGGAAACTCTTGTCATCAACTATCACTGCACAAGGCTGCTTCTCTGCTAACATGAAGGATAATGCTTCTGCTATTGAAGTGCTCACCAGGACAGTCACAAAGCGGGTTCTCATGGCCTGTGCAACACAAATCCTCTCTGCTATGTCATTTGTATCATCATTATGTTCCTCCAGATAGGGTGAGCTCCCAAGTTTGCTATGGTCACTTGCATGCGATATTTTTGCAGCACCAGAACAAGCAGACGATGTAAGTGGTGAGCTGGAGGAAGATATTTCAGGCTGTTGACTTATGTGGGCAACCTTATCATTAACTTTCTTGGTTCCTTCAACTCCCTTTCTTCTTGTCTGCCCAGATGTAATCCATGATGATACCCCCACAGCTCCTAAAAGTGGTAGAACAATCCGATAATCTTGTGTCAACTCAAACAGAAGCAAAACTGCAGTAAGAGGTACTTGACATACACCTGCAAGAGTAGCAGCCATACCAACCTGTGCAACAAATCTAAATGCAGTTATATTACGCTCAACAAAACATGCTAACAATGAAGCTTTGTAAAGCAATATCATGAACACAACCCATCACTAGTTCCCAGGTACAAGGAATTGTTTTGGGATCAAGCAGTTGCACAAGTACACATCGCAAGAATTTCATCGAAAGTAATCCACATCAAGAGATGATAGAACTTGTTGTTGTTGCTTTAACTAGAGGCAAAATATAATTTTTTTTTTTTGGGAAATAGGTATTCCCCATTGAGCATTCAAAGGGAACAGGCTTAAGACAAGCTTTCCAATCAGCACATAATCTTGACAGTACTAAGAAGCACCCACACCTTCCACTGATATCTTACTCAAGCACACGAATAAGAAAGAGATCATAGTCAAGCTTTGGTTGGCAAATAGCAACTGATATCTTCCAGTGAAAAATTAGAGAAGGGACCAAATGAGAAAAGTGGATGGGAATATTTCAAAAGATTCATTATGTTCAAATTATGTTTACAATTGCACCTAAATACCCCTGTATGATTAATTAAAGTTACAGCTTAGTACAAATGTTGTGAGAATTGTCAATGTGAAAAAAAGGTAAAGACCAATGAAAAAGCTCATCAGCAAATCTTTACATTATTTAATATTGAAGAATACCATCTTTGATTTCACTTCACTTAGGTAAATTTTCTAGATGAAATGTAAAAATATGAAAGCAGCGAAAAGTACACGAAAGACAGCATAAACCCCCAGTGATCTGAATGCCAGACATAGATCCAAATAGTATTGGATGATGATGTCATAAGACAGATAAAGAGAGCACATGGAGATGGAGTCTTTAATTATATCTAAGGGTGCAAACGCGAAAAACCTCAAATCTAAGGAATAAATTGATCGTTTCACAATTGTGGGAAGCGAATAAGGTCAGCTATTGGCGTAATTAAATCATACCAGGCCATAAGCTTGTGGTGATGCAACTTCCAAGAAGGGCAAGTGAACAGTTGGAATGGACTGAGAAATCACAAAGCCAACGACTTTTCCATAAGCCATTCCTGTAGCAGCACCAATAAACAAGGACGGGGCATAATAGCCTCCCACTAAACCAGAAGCCCGACATAGTGAAGTTGCAAAAATTTTGACCACCACGAGCTGCAGCAACAGATTAACAGAGAGGCCTTCCACTAAAGGGCGGGATTCTAACAAAATGTCAACATTCTCGAACCCCCAGTACAGGATTTCAGGATATGCTAAGGCTATTAAACCAACAGCCAAGCCGCCAAGTATAGGGGAGATGGTTTTGGGAAAACCAGAAACCTTCTCAACATTGTCAATGGTTTCCAGCATAAATGTTGAACATCTAGAAAAGGAAACGGAAACTAATCCACAAACAATACCCAGCAAAAGATAAAGAGGCAGTTCTGAGATAAGACAAGAGAGATTCAGTGTCTTGGTAAAGCTGACCACATTTACTTTCAGCTTCTCAGACAAAGTACAGAAGAAATGGTTATAGCACATGCATAATATATCACTTATGGTCCAATAGTCACAACAACCCAATGTGAAAACCAGAAAAGTTCCACCACAATTTTTATTTTGAATGAGATAAAACTATCTCTTCTTGATGAATGTATCATTGGGCTCAAACTAGAGGTGTAGCAATTTTCTATTTTCCAACTACTCTGGCCTGTGATAGTTCAACAAATTATTAAAATCCTTTTTAAATGTACTTTAGGGTCTAAGAATTTAAAGAAAAAATGAAATAGCTGATCATATACGCATTTTGGTGGTTCATTCATCAGTGCAAACGTACAGAGAAAGACATTCAGCGAAGCTCAAGGAAAAAAAGATATCCCAAAAGAAAAAACTAATGATACGCTAGCAAGGAGAAACAATAAATGGCATGTTATCTTTCAGTTGGTGACAGAAACACCCAACTCAAGATGGCTTATTGGTAATTAGGAAGGGAGGTGCTTGTGGAAAAGAGAGCAGAAAGATAGAGAAAAAACAAAAGAATAAGCACCGGTTTTTAGCTTGATTGTGTTTTTTATTCCAATCCTTCCACAGTCTAATTATTCCATCATATCAAATCAAGAACTCGATTATTAGGATATTATAAGCAAACAAAATAAAGCAATTACCACTTGGTGAACGAAAGTCATAGTTTGGCACTGTAAAGGCAGGTTCAGAGCCAAGACCAATTTCTGTCACTACAGAGGCTATTACAGCACTCAGAATGACCATTGAGGTTGTATATGTCAATGATGAGGATGATTCTACGGGTGATGGCCACAACACTGACTCTACGGCAAAAAAGCAACCAGCAACAGCTGCATTGAACCCTGCAAAAGATAGGAAGTGAAAAAGTTAATGTACACAAGTGAAACAATATAACAAATTCGATAACACAAGAGTCATAACATTCAACAATCCAGAGGCAAAGGCAAACTACATGAAAAATTATACCCAAGAGAGAGAAGAAAGAAGAGGACGATAAGGTAGTTAAGGATGCTGATAAGATGATGCTTTTGAGGTGGTGGCTCAATAAGGATGTAACAAAAATTATTAAAGAGAAATTCAGGGTCATGCACAAATGAAATACCTAAATGTGTCTCCAAGAATGAGCTAGCTATTTACAACAGATATGGCTAGTCGTACACAGACATTCACATTATAATGTTGCCAATGCATAGCATGGAAATGAATTGGATTTAACTGTACTCCATGAGTCGGCATCCAGTTTAGAAAACTTAACACGGTAGCAAAGCAACCTGAAGTTTAAACCTAAACAGACCCACTCGTATGCATATGTTACTGGTAAAACTAAGGAAAGCAAGAAAACTGCATAAATTAACTGAAAAGCACCGCATGCAGGAAAACCAACCAGAGGAGATTCCAGCAGCAGACCCTGCAGCCTTGAGTGATAGCTTTCTGTAAGTACCATTGTCAAGAAAAGAACCAACCCCCTGGGCAACAGAAGTACCTATCTCGACACTGGGACCTTCTGGTCCCAAGGAGTTGCCAGTCCCCAAGGTGACACAAGCAGCCAGTGTCTTAAAAATTGGCTCCAGTGTTGCTTTTACATTAGTTGACAAAATCCAATTTTTGGGGTCCTCCAGAGCATTTTGAAACATTTTTAACAGAGTAACTAACAAACCTCCAAAAGCCGGAACAAAGATAACGCGCACCCATTTAACTTGAATTGGTTCCTCTCTTAACCATGAGGCACCTTGATCAGGGATCCCATCCCAAAAGATGTCCCGGATTTCACGTACCTTATTTAGGAAAGCATAGAAAGATAAGTTATGACTTGCAAGCACCTAATAAATGTAAACTATGAAACTGATTATTCTGAAATGATGCTTAAATTAGATAAAATGATGCTTCCAATAAAGAAATCTGCCCTGTCGTTAACTTAAATTAGATGATTTCTTCCCATTCCCAGGGCTTAAATTAGCAATCATGTCAACAATGTCAACGACAGAGAATACAGGGACACAGTTACTTGAAACCAAGTGAGAGCAGACCATTAAAGAAATCAAGTTCACCTATGAATAACGAAAATCATTCTGGAAGAAATTATACTTGATTTGGATTTACAACAACAAAGAGGACTCTTTTGATGCATAAAGGCAACTCCTTTTCTTTGTCTTGATATTTGGAGCAGTAATAATTGTGGGTTTTATATTTAGGAAAAAGCAATTGGATGATTGAGTCTGTATCTCTTATCCATATCCATATCCAGCAGAAGTAACAAAATGATTAAGCATGAAATGAAATGCAGAAGAAATTATAAAATAAAAAAAGATGGGAATTTGAGAAAGAAAATATAGTAAGTATTAAAAAGATAGAAACATGGGATAGTTTTACTCACGACGATATTGAAAAGGACGACAGCAATACCAGTGGAAAGACCAACGAGGCAAGCAGAGATAATGGCCTTGTTTTCTGGAGAAACAATCGTAGCATCATCTTTCTCTGCTGCTGCTGCTGCTACTGCACTCTCATCATTTTCATTTTCATTTCCATTTCCATTTCCATCATCATTTTCATTGTTGTTATTGAGGCTGAAACCAATCTTGAATGAACTCGTTCTTGCTCTTCTTCCATTTTGATGTCCCAATTTATAAAGAACGGGAGTAGGAGTATTACCAGTAGTGAAGGGTAGTACAAATTTGGAATAATGGTATAAGGAATTCGCAGTAGGAGTGGCAATGTTGTCCCCCAAGAACACGTTATTAACAGTACAAAAATGAATGGCGGGAGTTGGCGCTGAACCCATAAAACACAGCGCCAAGAATGTGAAAAACGTTTAAAGAAAAAAGAAAGGGGTTTCTCTACGATATGATTCTTTAATTCTCCAAAAAAAACAACTCTCAAACAGAAGAATTGGTTGGATTAAACAGCCACGACGACAGGAGTAATGGAGGAAGGGAGGAACAAGGAGGGAAGTGAAGACTGAAAAAGAGAGAAAAGGGCCATCCATTTCCATTCCATCTTCAAAAAAATTCAATTCTTTATTCAGTAGTAGGATAATGGGAAGGCCCACTCCACCTCCAGGGGGCAGTACAGTAGAGGCTCACGACTCACATCAGGAAAACACTAGAAATTTATTGACACACCAATAGTTGCTGTGGCTGTCCAGGAACGTTGTCTTTAAAAAATATGGTAATGTTTCAAAATCGAGTGAATCTCAAACTTCAATGATGTGAAGATGAATCCTTCCATTAATTTCAGCTTAATTAACTAAAATCTAGAATGCAAGAATGAATTAGCCGAAAATTAATACCTTGGCAGTTCATTAGAAAAAGACATACCTACATCTTTAACAACCTGTAATCCGAATGCTAGCTAGCTACAAATTGCCTACAATCATCATCCATTTGATAATTGAAAGCCATGCATCTCTATGTTCAATGTTCATGCATGCATCCAGCAGCCATGCATAGGTTTGTGCCAAATTGCCAATGTCAATGCCTTTCCCCAACCCAAATATTACAGTATCTTGCATTTTGTTTTGGATGCAGCTGAGCTGAAGCACTGTCTAGCAAGTTGCAGTGCAGGCCTTCTTCTAATTCCCAAATTTGGTTAAAGAAAGATGTACAATTAAGTAGGAACCGCAGGCAGCAGTGCTTCATTCATTGTTGGGCCTAGGCAAGGCCCCTTGTAAAGTCGGACTTCACTTCTTGTTCCATTCTATGTTAAAAGTTGTGAGTATAACGTTACAAAAAGAGAAAGAGACAAAGAATAAAAAAAAAGTCCCTCCATACCATCAATTTGAAACCATCATCAGTCGCCGACAGACAACATTGCTGACCGACCTTGTTATGCCAAATTGCCAAAAAGTAGCATTCAAATCCATTTCATTTCCAACACTTCCTAAGAACAGACAGCACCCATACCATACACGCTCTCGCATTCCCCGGATCGGATGTTCCACAAGCAAACGGTGTCAGTGGCAGCATTGTAAGATCAGCTAATGGAGAAGAAAAAGAAGAAAGAAAGGCAGAGGTCTTCTGATGAGAGAACAAGTCCGTTAAGAGAGCTCAACAACAGAATCCTCCCAAGAACCAGCAGCAAAAAGAAGAAGAATGTCAGAATCTGTTCATCTTCTATATCCATCGAAGCCCCTAAAGGTTGCCTTCGGTCTCTGCTGTCATCCCACGGTTCCCACTCAAACGCCTCTTCCTCTTCTTCTTCAGGATCCCATCTTCAGAGAAAGCCCAAATCTTTCTGTACAACCACTGATGGCAATAAACCCATTGCCACAACCTCAAAATCAGCTCCTAATCTAGCAAGGCCTGGATCTAAACCTTGTAATGGAAATGATCTTCCCAAACCCTCTTCACTAAGATCCAAAAAGAACGCTTTTTCGCTTCCCCAATGGCAATCTAGTAAAAAACCCACCTCGAAGGCTTCCCAAAGATCAAATCTTTCGGCCGGTTTGAGCAATTCTGTGAAGAATCCAGCATTTGAGTCCGAAAGATTTCGGGTCAATCAAAAAGATTTGGAGCACAAGTTCAATCAAAAAGAAGTCCACGGTTTAGGTGAGCTCACTGATTTTAATTTTAGTGTTCCTGATAATTTGAATAACTTTGAGAATTTTACTCCTGTTAGTAAGTTAGCCTGTGGGCTTGGTTTGAACTGTGCAACAATTGATGACAAGCCTGTGGGAGAGGACTCAAATTCAGCTAACTCTACGGTTAAAACTCCACCTGTGGAGGCCTCGTTGTCTCCTGAGATCCAATGTGGTTCATCTAACGTTGTTCTAGTTTCAGCTACAACACCTGTTCCTGTTTGTTACGGTGCTGGGCACCTTATCTCGGGGGTCACCGATAAAAGGAAATGCAGGCCTAGGGGAATTCTTACTATAGGAGGAGGTCCTAGTGATTCATCGGGTTTTGGAAATATTAGTGCTTTCGAGGATGATAACAGTGAAAATGCTGAAAATGTCCGTATCAAGTCGAGAACTTCTTTGATTCCTTTGCCAGCTGAGGCTTCAATGAGATGGTTGTCGTCTCCACTTAGTAAGGAAGATGAGGTTCAGAAAGACGATTCTTCAAACTCACTTAGGCCATTAGTGTCGACCTCAATCTGTGCTTCGGCTTCACCTTCATCGTGCTGCCAGTTTCCTTCTGACTTAGCGAGTTATAGTGGTGATAAAAATGGAAATGGTAATTTAGATGCCATGACAAGTACTGGGAAAACTAGGATCGTTCTACTATCTCCAAGGAGAACTTCTAGTTGTCAAGGGCTCTCGGAGTCCTCATTCGAAGAAAAGGTCGTAGGTTCCTCTTCTACTCCCCAGACCAAGTCTAGTTGTAAAACAGTTGACTTGCCTTATTATAGTTTGATAGGGGAGAAAATTCCAACTTCCATTGGAAAGACACCAAACTCAATTACAAGCTCAGAGAGGCATGTTGACATTTCCTGGATAGATGCGCATGGCTTTAAGAGAAATGATTTTAGTTCTAAGCCTGTTTCGCTGTCACATGGTTTTCAGAGGGAAAGCTTATCTCCTAGGAGTGAGATGTCAATGTGCGATCCTCTTGGTTTGAGTTCACAATTAACTAACTTGGGTTCACCTTCTCATTCAACTGACGCCATACAACTAAACAAGGATTCAAATACTTGTGCTTCTTGGATTTCTGATTCCACATTGGGGAACGTGTCATTATCGCAAATGAGGATATCATGGAGGGAAGGGTTAGCAAGTCGGATATTTGATATGGATGCATTTGATTGCTGCAGATGCTTGTCAGATGAAGAGAACAATGGAGATGGATCCAATGAGCTCAAGCATAAATCACTGCAATTTTTTGGAAAAGAAGATATTGATTCGCTAACAAATGATGGTCTTAGATCTCCTGAGTTTCTTGAGCAGGAACCACAAATTCTCAGGAGAAACAAAGAAATGCTGTCTCCCGCGGAACATAATATCTGTGCTGAGTCCATAAGCATAGACGCAGATGGTCTTGTCGCTTCTGGAGATTCAGATTGGACTCTTTGCTACAAAAACCATTTGTTTCAAGTGTAACCGTCCCCTCTCATTCTTTTAAAGCAAGTTTCTGTCTTCTGTCAAAAGTTGTTTCTTCTTGGAGCAAAGAATTAGGAACTGCTTCTGAAGCTACCTGTGCTCTGAGCTTGGTTGATGAAAAGAAAAGTGATTTTCTATCGTTGTCAGATTTCCCCTAGAAGGAGGAATGTGCAGTAGCTCCTTGCAGAGAAGAGTAACAACAAGTCTCTTGCTGGACCTGAGGTATGTGCAGTTAGTTGGTCATAGATGGATGAATATGCCTAATAGCCTCCCAAGATTCACAGTAGACTCCTTTCCACAGAACGAATAGGTTGAAGAATGAGATTGAATTATTTGCTGTTTTCATATGTTCAGTACCCTGGAACAGTTTCTACTGTCCCTGAAAACTGGTTGTCTTTGTGGTACTATGAATATTCCCTGAAAGCCACTCGTTTACTACTGTCTTGTGTAGTTTACCATTCAAAAGTAATCATAGTGAAATGAGCCTATTTCCAATTGATCCATGTTGGGCTTGTATGAACAAAACCATTGATTTGTCAATGCCAACCGAGGATTGGCATGCAAAATAAGCCCTGAATGAACAAATAACTTGGTTATCTCGATGTAACAGGGAACTCTAAACCCTTAGATAACAACATGTCATCCCAAACTTTCCCAATGCGCTGTCATATATACAGCAAACTACATCAATCCTGTTTCTATAGTACATTTTCATACGAGGTAATCTGGACCCTCTGCTCTCCAGTCGAAAATGATGTTTGCAAGATTTTTCTTGGTTGAGAACAAATTAAGGCCTAGCCTATGTGATTTGCCTCTTCCCTTCCATCCCCAACTGGCCAACTCCACTTTACATAATAGGTTGGCCTTGCCAATGCCCAGTTTATGGTTTAGTGGTAATTGGATTCTGAGAAATGTAATGGATGATTCTTTATTAAAATGAGCAGTACAAGTTTTGGTCATAAGCCATAGATACGAGAATTAACTCCTTGTTCCTAACTCATCAAAAACAAAAAAAATAAAAATAAAAATAAAAATAAAAATGTTTGTGGTACTAATGTCTATGGAGGAAAAGATGCTGAACAAATTCAGCTATGTTATTTCCGTGGCAAATGAAAATGGGGATAAAAGGAAAGAAGTATGATGCTGCTACAGCTACACTACTAGAAACTTTCAGTCTCAAAATATTGTGCTATTGATTATTGAATAGATGATGCTGATCCTTTACCTTACTGAAGTCTAATAATTCGTTTGCCATTTTAACTGGGATTGGACAAGTTGGTTGTATGCGTAGACAATCATACCAAGAAACACGACAGGGTATGTATGATTGCTTTGGTTAATTATCCACACGAAAAGGCATTGTTTGTTAATTAAACATGCATGCATGCATGTATTACGAGATTATTAGAAAATTAAGAAAGGCTGAATTAAAGAAGATTTCAATATAATTATTTAATTGATGTTTTATTTCTCAACCAACCAACATTGCTTTAATTGTCATAACATAAAGCCTCGTGGGAATGGGATTTATGGTATTATTTTCCAGCAATTTGCTTCTGGTTACATCTAGTTTCTATGCGAATGAGTTTTTGAAGGGAAAAATTTGGAGCGTTGAGCATGCATGAATGGCAATGGCTAATGGCTAATAATTAATCGAATGAAAGATTGGTGAAGTGAAGAAGACATAGATGCTAACATGCATGATGTTTGAATTGAAGAATGAAAGTTGAACTAGTTGAACTAGTTGAGTGAGCAGCCTTTACAAGAAACCTTCCTCAAGATTCTTGTCTTATGTCAATACGATGATGACATGTAGACTTTGTAGAAGAGGAAGAAGAAGAAAGTTTGGATGAGATTGGCAGGTGGAGGGTGGAGCTAATTCTTTGAGTGGGATGTTTTAACTAATAGCAGAGAAGAATGAGTTGACACTCAACAACAATACTAAGTATATATATGTAAATTGGGAATCTTCCAACATATATATATATATATATAAACCAACATATTTCCAGATTGATTAGTCGGTCACTCTCATTCTTGATGAAATTTATAATCTTGTTTAGAAAAAATCAAGAAATGTTGGGTTCTTCTGCACTTTGCATGCTTTTATCTGCTGAATTTTCTTTGTATTTTCCAATATTTGCTTTTTATGATCATGCATGCATTAATTCTCTCCATGCATGTTTCCTTACCATTTCAAAACTTAGGTTGATGCTGCGTGGAAGAATTATATTTGAGGTAATTGATTAGTTAAGTTAATTGGGGTCTAGTCTGGAAAAGAAAGTAAAAAAAAAAAAAAAAAAAAGAACAAGTGGACAAACGTTAGAGTTGTCTTCTTTCTTCTTCTTCTTGGAGCATCAAACGTTAATTCAAACCTGGCGTAAGATGTGTTTGAATATTAATCTCTAAAGAAAAATCTCTACCAAACCAAGAAAGAAAGAAGCAGAAGAAGAAGGGGAATTGGTTTGTGAGTGTTTGATCTTTGCCATCTTGGTCTTGGTTACAAATTTTCTTATGGTTTTACCAAAATGTTCAATGAGTAAATATTATGATGAGCTGGGAATTTTTGAAGATGAAGTTTTCTTTTTTATTTTTTTTAATCCATTATTTGAAATGATTAAAGACTGCCCACTTACTCATAATTGAAATTAATTAAATTAGATATATATAGTCAGATAGGGTGGGTTTGGGTGGTTATGGAAAAACTTTTTGGCAAACAAGAGATGGTGGAGGAAGTCAATAACTCAGCCAAAATTATTCCTCAACAAGACTAAGTCAACTAACTAAACATATGCATAATCACTCTTCTTTGACAATATTTACAAACATCACAACAACTCTTCTTATTAATGGTTGGTATATGAAACGAAACAATGTATTGAGCGTTACTATACACAATGTATTGAGCGTTACTATACACAATGTATTGAGCGTTAGTATACACTAATTTAACGTTGGATTAATTATCCGTTTTATATATAACGTATGAACTCAAATCACAATATATGAGTAGGTACAAATATATATTTAGATGGATAACTTTGCATTCTTGGGAACTCATAACTCACATTAAGCAATACAAAATCTTCCAAGGCAAAATCAAATATGTCATGTATGTATATATGTACGTGTTCAATTTTGTTATACTTTAGTTTGGCCAATTATTCATTCTCTGCCGTTTTGATTGGAAAATTTTCTTAAGGTTTTGTCCAACTGTTGCTTCTTGTGCTAGTAAAACAAGAGCAAGCAAGCAAGCCTTTGTACTCTCTCTTGCAAATTTTGCAAAGCAGCCTTGGACTGCTGGCTGCTACTATTAGTGTATTACCAAACAATAACAAAAAAAAACAAAGGATTAGGACTTAGGAGGAGTGGAGAGTCATTGAAAATGCCAATTATGTTTCCTTCAACTGAGTTTTGCTTCACAGCTTTCAGCTTTGTGTGTTCTAAGTCAAAAGAAATAAACAAAACTTATTTATCTTATGACTGACGTGTTGGTGAAAATGCTTTGAACTAATTTATGATTGAGATGAGAAGGAGCTATTCATATTTCATATTTTTCATAAATCATAAGGGGAATAGAGAGAAAGAAAGAAAGAAAGAAAATCCACTCATTCACACTCTCACCAACCCCCCCACCCCCAAAGGTATTATTAGCAAAGCAAACACAGATTCTTCCAATTTTTATCATCACTTTTCTCTCATTTCACACTCTCAATCCATCAATGGAAGGCCTCATTCCAATGGTATTAAAAACCATCCAGAAGACCAGAACTCGACGCCACTACCAATATCTCTCATCTTCAGCTTCACCAGCAAATGAAAGATACAATATCCAAGATTTTTATACCCCTCATCATGATCATGATCAGGATGATTACATGATTAGGAATGGACAATATGCAGCAGCTGGGACGAAGAAGGTCAGTGATGATGATCATGATAAGGTACACCACCGCCGACATAAATCTTTCCATGCTGATGATTACCGCGGGGGAAGGGGAGGTTTCTCTCCAGAACAGCAACAGCAGTCCAAGAAACTTGTGCGTTTCAGGAGCCATAGATTCTTCTCATGCGTGACCGGTGCCCCATAAATATACACAAGACTCATGACTAGGCCGGCCTGCAAATTTGCCAAAGAAAGAACAAGTACCTGTACTACTATATATCTCTATCAAGCTCTTGATGTTTTGATTGTATACTTTTGACCCTGAAATTGAAAGGTCACATCCATCCATCCATCATCCAATTTCTTCATTTAGTCTGCTGCAAAAGTGCTGCATCTGTAAATATCATCATTTTATCATCCATGTTCTATAATTGATAGTATTTCCTGCAAACTTAGAAATAAGATGAGTGAGGAAAAAAATATTGATCAGAATTCTTGCGCTGGAATCAAGTCTTGTTATTAGCAACTATATATGTCACTGTTCTTTTCCTATGGATTTGATAAATAATGGAAGGAACCCAATCAAACTTGCTGACGCGTATATATATCATATGTACTTTACATTCGATCCTTTCATCTTCTACAAGTAGATTTTCAAACAGCAGCACAGAAGATTAAGGTCTTAAGCTTAAGCTTAAGCTATGGAAAACACACATGAATGAATATCTACTGATCATCATATCCCTCCTTCAAAGCAAGAGCAAATTATTGGGAAAATAAGCTTGAAATTAAGCTGATGATCAATTAAAACGATATTAATTATTCCTTGTTGGGGGCTCCAAATGTGCTGTGTTGGTTGATGATCATCTAACCAGAATGTGGCACGGATCGATGAATTACTACATGATCATCATCATCATCATCATCTAAGCAGGTTAGATCGATGAACATCAACAAGAACACATTCATATATAGCTCCCTCCATGCATGCATATATAGCCTGAAATCCTTCTGATGAGTTCCTGTGTGAACTGTGAAATCAAATCAAGGCAATGATGTTAGTGGGATGACAACCCTATCCTATACCAACAGCTGAGTTCTGAGTTCTGAGTTCTGTTCTTTTGCTTGAAGTTCAAGACCCTCTAAAGATACAAGAAATGTGTTACTTGTCACTGCAAGCAAGCAAGCAGCAAACAAAACAAATCTCACCCAGTGGACATCAAAATCGCCAAAGACATCTAATTAAGGACATATCTATCTTTGTTGGGATCGATATATGGAGTGTTGAAGTTGAGTCAATCTTCTTCTAGCTACAATCCCAGTATAGAGCTCATGAATTTTCCGATAATTTGAGGTGCAACACAAAACGATGCTAATCACTTTGAGTAGTGTATCCTTCCTTCGGGATGAAGGTTTCGAGGATATATTATATTATGTCGGAGGAAACCATACATTTTAACCTGCTTTAATTTCTTTCCAGTCATCAAATTGATTAGTTTATCTTTGCCTACGGCTGCACCTCTTGGGCACGAACGAATTGATATATTCATGCAAGTTCATCAGGAGAGAAATGCACGGTTTCATGCATGCTGTTTTAGCAACCGGCAAGTTCAACTTAAAAGACTCGGTTAGAGAATCCTAACATGCATGCATGTTAGATGTACCATTCAGGTCCATAAATTGAAAATTAAGGTAACATTTACAACAAGAACATCTTGGCCAAATTGACATTTGATTGGCACTTCCCTGAAGAACTGCCTCTGCCTGTAGGAAATCCTTCTGTTTCCAAGACAAATGCAGTTCAAAAAAATATACACAGACAGATGCAATCGGAGAACCCGATTCTGTTTGAATGACGGCAATGTGGTATGCATATCACAACAAATTCCGCCTCTCGACTGTACTCGATTTTTCCAATACTAAGTTAGCAAGCAAAATTCTAAATAAAACAGGGACGAAATGTCCAAAAGTGAATATGCAATGGAAATTAATTATTTGTATTTGCCTAAAAGAACAAAATACATACAAATCCTCCAACTCTCCAAGGTTGTTAACTACTATGCTGCGATACACTAAAACAAAAGCCAACCTCATTCATAACTGTCTTACTTAGTGTTGAACCACAAAAAATAAATAAATATTTTACATAGATGAGACCAAGGAGCAACACACAATGCAGTATATAAGAGTAACTTGGTCATCCATATGAGATGATCCCATAAAGAGAGGCAGGCAGGCAGAAAAGATAGAAGCTGGAAGAATGGATAGTAGCAACCTTTGCCTTCTTCTGCTGGTTATAATAGTTATTTGTGTTTGTGCAGCTAATGGTGCACAACTGCTGGAGAGTGAACTCCTCTGCGATCAGTGTGCAAGATGTTATACAAGCAAGTGTCCTCCAAGTGAATCATATCCCCACATGACCGCATATGATAATTCTCTTATTGCCGGTGCCCTGCAATCCGACTATGTTAGCTCAAAAGACAGGGGTGTATATTCTGTACCAGACATCAAAGGTGGTGAATCTACAGAATACAATGCTTATTACGGCTGGGAATCAACATCCGGTTCAGCTTCTGGTTACCATAGGTAATTCCATTTTTACTTGAATCCGAGAAACAAATTGCTCTACGATCAAATGTACGAGACTAAATCCTGGAACGTGAAAGCTCTGTTGTAATTTGTAAAGATAAGACATATCAATGCACAATACTATGACAAGGTCTTTTAATTCTTATCTTACTTTGTGTTACAGATTCAGGAACTACATGGATAAATGCTCAGAGGGGCAAGGCTATCTAACATTGGACAAGTATGGCAAAGTGAGACTTGGTACATTGAGCTCGCAGGATAATTTGGCTGATGCGGACTGGAAATCAATCAACCCTCCCAAGGAATTAAACCACCGGGAATATCGATTCTGGGTTTCTCGTAGTACAGGAAAATGCCTGACAGTTCTTGGAGGTAAGCATGAAAAGAAGCGAGCAGTTAGTGTTGCTGAATGCAAGTTCGACGGCTCCAATCTAGGCCAGCTCTTCGCCTTCAGGTTCCACTATCACAAAGCCTTCTGCTGCTGTAATGTTCACAATAATTAGTTCCCGCATAACCTCCATCATCATGAGCTGAAGTTGTTTATTTTGAGAAATTTCGCTTGAGTATATGTCTGTTAGAAAAATTTCATGCAATATAAAATGGCATAAAGAGAATTGACGCTGTTCAACACTTGGTGGGTTCCAAGTGGCAGTACTCGCTCACACAGACAAACTGCTTTTGCGTACAATAAATGCAAACAATTTGAAATTACGTATGCAAATCCACTTAACATTCAGATATCCTGCTCCAATCCAGAAAATGTTGTAGCTTTATCTTCATAAAAGATATCCACGTTACTTGTTGGTTTTATCGTTGAAGTTAAAGCGTGGAATTCTGTTTTAGCATCCGGGAAAAAAGAACTTACACTTTTCAAGTATGTTTCAACTTCTTTCTTCTCATGCTATGTGCATCACTACTCTCATTGCCTTTCCAGCTAAAACCATGCAGAGGGTGATAGTTTACTGATTCCAACTTCTCTTTGGCTCTGCCAATCTTTCGCCTTTCAACCTTCTGCAGTAACACATGGAAAAGTGAATTTAATATTCCACACACTAGGGATAAATTTTACGAAAGTAAATCATCAATTTCACCAAGTGTAAACTTACAAGGGCCAGGTCATAGTTGGCAATTTGTTGCTTGCACAGCCTGAGCTCCATCTCGAGTGCACCAATTCGAGAGTCAATGGGTACATCACATTGCTCAACCATCTGCTTTTGCTTGCCACGAATAACTTCTGGTTGCCATACGTTCAATGCAACCGACGCTTGCCTGAGAATATGAAACCGTTCCAATGAGTCAGTCATGCAGGGCAGGGGTAAGAAGTTCCCATTTTGAACAAACCACCAGGGAATTGAACTCCCAAAAGTGAAATGTGATGTCAAGTACCTGACTTTGCGCAAGTTGAGTAACTCAGCAAGCGTGGTCTTCATCTTGTCCCTTTCATCAGCCGACTGAAGCTCCATCATGGCAACCTTCCTAGAGCTCACAGCAATTTCACTCTCAAATCTCAAAACAATCCTTCTATGCGCCAAACGCTTTTGATCTCTCTCCCTCTCGTACCTGTACAAATACAATTCATGGGGTTCCCCACATTTAACCAGTAAACAGTGTCAGTCTTCCAACTCAATCTCCATGAGAAACAGCAAAAAAACAAGCAAAAGGGTCGACCGGTACCGGTCGAGGCAGGCAAATCAATGCACCAATATTCTAGGCTTGAATTTCTCAACAAAAATGGTTTTTTTTTTTTTTTTTTTTTTTTCAAGCATGCAAACATACGTCACAGCAAGCATTAAAATAGGAAACAAATAAAGAAAGCTTCATAATTTATTTATGAACTGTCTTGCTACACATTGTGATTGAATGGGATGGTGTTTTTGAAATTTGAATGAGAAAAAAAAAAGGCTTATAAACTAAGAAAACAGTGCTGCTGTAAAAAACAATTGGTATTACAATACAAAAAAGAGTTGCATAGTAGTAGCTGCTTACTTGCTTGAAGAATGAATGAATCTTTTTTGTTAGTATCATAAGGGGATGGAATGGACAAGAACATACAAATAATAATACTAACGATGACAGAGACCTTAAAAAGAAGAAGAATTTGACCTAATCCGGTAGAGGGCCTTATAAGAAGAAGAAGAATAAGTATTAGAGTTGAGGGAGAGCGGCGGCGGCGAGTCCTTGAAATCGGCAGACAATAGAGAGAACCAGAGAGGAGAGTGTTGTTGTTGGTCGGAGGAAATTAGGGAGTTAAAGCGTTTGCAAGTCATGGAGAGGCTGCAAAGGTCTCTGTAGCTAAGACAATCACCATTAGAAGTCGATGATGATGATGATGATGATGATGATGATATCCCAATCTCAAAAATTGTTGCCCACAGCTCATCCGGTAAATTCGACATTATTGATCGTCCCACCAAATCCCAAACAGGAAGACAACAGGGCAGCAAGCTAGACAGCTGTGAATCTGTGATGGATGGAAGATTTTCTAAATTCAGACGTCGGTGTCAGTGCGTGTGTGTGTGTGTTCGCCGAAGTCTGTTGCCGGCCGTTTTGCTTTGCTTTCCGCTATTTTATTAAGAGATGATGAGGAAGAAGACAGAGACAACCGACACCAACATGACATCTACTATTATGTCATTTCACAAAATCACATTATATTTATTCATCAATTTAATTTTTTAACAAAAAAGAACATACATCATTTTTATCTAATTTTTTAATGGAAAAATTATAATATACGTGTTTGTGTATATATAATTATATATATATATATTAGAGTGTAATTGTTAATATAAATAATGAAATTATAATATTTTAAATGTGAATGATTAAACAAAAAAGGTTTTTCAGAAAGGCAATATTATTGCATTTTTGTTTTGCATTACTTTTAAATAATAAAACTTCAAATTTTCTGTGGATATTAGTAGGATTACACACACCATCTCAAAAACAAGTCAAAAAAATTGAGTTGTGTGAAAAATAGTAGGGAAAAAATCAAAATTAATATATATATATATATATATATATTTTTTACTTTGCTATTTTTTAGAAAAATATGTGTGTTGTTACTAATGAAAATTTAATTTTCACTTTTTTTGACAATATTCACTAGAATGCGCGTTCACAATCGGGTGGGTGCAAAAAACTTTCAAATCAACTTGTTTTTGGATTTTGTCATTTTTTTGCTAAAATACGTGTGTTATTAACCCATGAAATTTGGAAATTTAGTGAAAAATTTAATTTTCGCTTTTTTTAACAATATTCACTAGAATGCATGTTTACAATGAGGGTGGGTGCAAAAAACAGTGCAAAAAAGGCTTGACATTCTTGGCCAAAATACGTGTGTTACAAAATGAAAACTTGCTGAAAAAAAAATCTAAATTTCACTTTTTTTTGACACCGTTCATTAGAAAGTATATATGTTGACAATTGAAGTGTGTGTAAAAAATAGTAGGCAAAAAGCCAAAATCAATAAGTTTTTTTTTTACTTTGCCATTTTTTAGAAAAATAGTGTGTTATAACCCATGAAAAATAGAGGTTTTTTGAAAATTTTAATTTTTGTTTTTATTGACAGCAAAATACGTGTGTTAAAACCCATGAAAAATAGAGGTTTAGTGAAAATTTTAATTTTCGTTTTTTTTACAATATTCACTAGAATGCACTTTTACAATCGAGATGGGTGTAAAAAACGATGAAAAAAAAGTCCAAATCAACTCATTCTTGGATTTTGCCATTTTTGGTTAAAATACGTGTATTATAACCTATGAAATTTGGAATTTTGGTGAAAAATTTAATTTTCGCTTTTTTGACAATATTCACTAGAATGCATGTTTACAATTGAGGTGGATGCAAAAAACAGTGCAAGAAAAAGGCAAAATCAAAGCGTTTTTAGATTTTGACATTCTTGGCTAAAATACATGTGTTATAACCCATAAAAAATGAAAATTTGCTGAAAAAAAATCTAAATTTAATTTTTTTTGACACCGTTCATTAGAAAGTATATGCTAACAATTGAGGTGTGTGTAAAAAATAGTAGGGAAAAAGTCAAAATCAATAAGTTTTGTTTACTTTGCCAATTTTTAGCAAAATACGTGTGTTAAAACTCATGAAAATAGAAGTTTGGTAAATTCACTAGAATGAACGTTTACAATCGTGGTGGGTGCAAAAAACGGTGCAAAAAAAGGCCAAATCAAAAGCGTTTTTAAAATTTGACATTCTTAGCCAAAATACGTGTGTTATAACCCATGAAAAATAAAAATTTGCTGAAAAATAAAAAATTCACTTTTTTTGACACCGTTCATTAGAAAGTATATTTGTTGACAATTGATGTGTGTAAAAAATAGTAGGGAAAAAGTCAATAAGTTTTTTTTACTTTGCCATTTTTTAGAAAAACAGGTTTATAACCTATGAAAAATAGAGGTTTGGTGAAAATTTTAATTTTCACTTTTTTTGACAATATTTACTAGAATGCATGTTTACAATTGGGGTGGATGCAAAAAGGGTCCAAATCAACTCATGTTTTGAATTTTGCCATTTTTAACTAAAATACGCGTGTTAGAATTCATGAAAAATAGAGGTTTAGTGAAAATTTTAATTTTTTCTTTTTTCTTGACAATATTCACTAGAATGCACGTTTAAAATCGGGGTGGGTGTAACAAACAGTGCAAAAAAAAGTTCAAATCAACTCATTTTTTGATTTTGCCAGTTTTGGCTAAAATACGTGTGTTATAACCCATGCAATTTGTAAATTTGGTGAAAATTTTAATTTTTACTTTTTTTGACAATATTCACTAGAATACATATTTACAATTAGGGTGGGTGCAAAACATAGTGCAAAAAAAGGCAAAATTAAAGCGTTTTTAGATTTTGACATTCTTGACCAAAATACCTGTGTTATAAACCCATGAAAAATGAAAATTTGTGAAAAAAAATCTAAATTTACTTTTTTTGACATCGTTCATTAGCAAATATATATGTTGACAATTGAGGTGTATGTAAAAAATAGTAGGGAAAAAGCCAAAATCAATAAGTTTTTTTTACTATGCCATTTTTTAGCCAAATACGTGTGTTATAACTCATGATAAATAGAGGTTTGCTGAAAATTTATTTTTTACTTTTTTTAGACAATATTCACTAGAATGCACATTTACAATTGGGGTGGGTGCAAAAAAGTCTAAATCAACTCGTTTTTAGATTTTACCATTTTTGGCTAAAATACGTGTGTTATATAACCCATGAAATTTGAAAATTTTGTGAAAAATTTAATTTTCACTTTTTTTGATAATATTCACTAGAATGCATGTTTACAATCGGGGTGGGTGCAAAAAACAGTGAAAAAAGGTAAAATTAAAGCGTTTGTAGATTTTGACATTTTTGGCCAAAATACGTGTGTTATAACCCATGAAAAATAAAAATTTGCTAAAAAATCTAAATTTCACTTTTTTGGACACCGTTGATTAGAAAGTATATATGTTGACAATTGAGGTGTGTATAAAAAATAGTAGGAAAAAAGCCAAAATCAATAAGTTTTTTTACTATGCCATTTTTTTTAGCAAAATACGTGTGTTATAACTCATGAAAAATAGAGGTTTGATGAAAATTTTAATTTTGGATTTTTTTTGACAATATTCACTAGAATGCACATTTACAATCGTGGTGGTTGCAAGAAACGGTGAAAAAAAAGTCCAAATAAACTAAGTTTTGGATTTTGCCAATTTTGGGTAAAACACGTATGTTATAACCCATGAAATTTGAAAATTTGGTGACAATTTTAATTTTAACTTGCTTGGACAATATTCGCTAGAATGCATATTTACAATTGGGGTGTGTGCAAAAAACAGTGCAAAAAAAAAGGCAAAATCAAAGCGTTTTTTGATTTTGACATTCTTGGCCAAAATACATGTGTTATAACCCATGAAAAATGAAAATTTGCTGAAAAAAAAATCTAAATTTCACTTCTTTTGACACCGTTCATTAGAAAGTATACATGTTGACAATTGAGGTGTGTGTAAAAAAGAGTAGGGAAAAAGCCAAAATCATTTAGTTTTTTTTTACTTTGATATTTTTTACAAAAATAGGTGTGTTATAACCCATGAAAAATAGAAGTTTGGTGAAAATTTTAATTTTTACTTTTTTTTACAATATTCACTAGAATGCACGTTTACAATTGGGATGGGTGCAAAAAAGGTACAAAAAAGTCTAAATCAACTCATTTTTGGATTTTGCAATTTTTGACTAAAATACGTGTTTTATAACCCCATTAAATTTGGAAATTTGGTGAAAATTTTAATTTTTACTTTATTGACAATGTTCACTAGAATACATATTTACAATTGGGATGGGTGCAAAAAACAGTGCAAAAAAGGCAAAATCAAAGCGTTTTTAGATTTTGACATTCTTGTCCAAAATACCTGTGTTATAAACTCATGAAAAATAAAAATTTGCTGAAAAATAAAAAATTCACTTTGTTTGACATCGTTCATTAGAAAGTATATTTGTTGACAATTGATGTGTGTAAAAAATAGTAGAAAAAAATAGAATGCACGTTTACAGTTGGGGTGGGTGCACATTTTTTGACAATTGGGATGGGTGCCATTTTTTGCTAAAATACATGTGTTATAACCCATGAAATTTGGAAATTTGGTAAAAAAATTTAATTTTCACTTTTTTTGATAATATTTACTAGAATGCATGTTTACAATTAGGGTGGGTGCAAAAAACAGTTCAAGAAAAGGCAAAATCAAAGCGTGTTTAGATTTTGACATTCTTGGCCAAAATATGTGTGTTATAACCCATGAAAAATGAAAATTTTCTGAAAAATTTAAATTTCACTTTTTTTGACACCATTCATTAGAAAGTATATATATTGACAATTGAGGTGTCTGTAAAAATAGTAGGGAAGAGCCTAAATCAATAAGTTTTTTTTTACTCTGTCATTTTTTAGAAAATACGTGTGTTATAACCTATGAAAAATAGAGGTTTGGTGAAAATTTTAATTTTTACTTTTTTTGACAATATTAACTAGATTGCATGTTTACAATTGGGTGCAAAAAACGGTGCAAAAAAAGTCCAAATTATCTCATTTTTGAATTTTTCAATTTTTGGCAAAAATACGTGTGTTACAACCCATTAAATTTGGAAATTTGGTCGGGCTTTTGCAGAATTTGCCTTAGTGGTTTATCCGTTAAGACATGAATCTCATGTGCTTGAAAATACGGTATCAATCTCCTTTAAGCATGAATGAGTGTTAACGCCAATTTTTCCATTGTAGGATATCTCTGCTTGGCTTCTTGCAGAGCACGACTTTTGTAGTACACTGGTTTTTGTATTTCTTGATATTCTCTAATTAAGACTGCACTAATCGCTGCATCACTTACTGCTGAGTATAAATACAAGATTTCTCCATGAACTGGAGTGGACAATACTTGTATTTTTGTTAAGTATGTTTTTAGCTCATCAAATGTTTATCACATCTCTCATCTCATTCAAAGACTTTCACCTTTTTTAAAGCTTTGAAGAACGGAAGGCTACGGTCAGCTAATCCTGACAAAAAGCGATTTAATGCTGCCAAACGACCTATAAGTCTCTGAACTTTGTTTAAATTTCGAGGTGGTTTCATGTCCAATATTGCCTTAACTTTCTCTGGGTTTGCTGCAATCCCCTGATTTGAAACCATGTGGCCAAGAAATTTCCCTGATCCAACTCCGAATGTGCACTTCTTTGGGTTTTGCTTTAAACCTGTTTTTCGTAGTTTTTCCAAAGTCTATTTCACATCATCCAGAAAAGTTTCTATTCTTCTGCTCTTAATGAGCATGTCATCCATATAGATTTCCATATTTCGTCCAATTTAATCAGAAAATATTTTATCCACTAGCCTTTGATAAGTTGCACCAGCGTTTTTTAACCCAAAAGGCATTTTTGTGTAACAGAACACACTCTTCTCAGTTATGAAAGCTGTTTTCTCCGCATCGTCCTCATCCATCAGAATTTGATGATAACCCTTGTAAGCATCCAAGAAGCATAAGACCTCATGTACCGAGGTCGCATCTACTTTCTGATCAATTAACGGCAAAGGATAGCAATCTTTTGGACATGCCTTGTTCAAATTTGTTTAATCTACACACATTCTCAAGGACTTGTCAGGTTTTGGAACCATTAGGGATTGGCAAGCCAGGTCGGATAAAATACTTATCTTATTATATTTGTTTTTAACATCTTGTCAACTTCTTTAGATATGACCCGATTACGATCTGGCGCATAAGATCTCTTCTTTTGTCTGACTATTTGAGCAGACTTGTCGATGTTCAGCTTATGGATCATCTAGTCGGCCGAGACTCCTTTCATGTCATCTGGACTCCAAGCAAATACGTCCTTAAATTCTGTTAAAAGATTTACCAACGACCTTTTAACTTCTTTTGGTAAGGACGATCCAATTAAAATTGTGTTATCTGCTTCAACTTCATCCAGAGGGATACTCTCCACGTCGTCTGTCAATCGTATTGGCTCAGCTCGGATTTCTATTTCTTCCTTACCTATGTAATTAACATTAGATATCTGTTTGTTCTTTTTTCCTTTCAAAGCAACCATATGGCACTCTCTTGCCAACTTCTGATCATCTCGTATTGTAGCAATTCCAGCTTCTGTAGGAAATTTCATGACCAAGTGATATGGAAACCAGATAGCCTTTAGCTGAACCATGGCGGGTCGTCCTAGAATTACATTATATGGAGACGTGACATTAAGAACAGTGAACTCAACATAAATGAGCTTTTCTTTTGGATATTCTCCTAATGTCACCGACAGGTTTATTGTTCCAATTGGCATTGATGTTTCTCCTGAAAAGTCAACCAGGTGTGAATGACAAGCTTTTAGCTATTTTTTATCAATACCCATTTTTGGCAAGTTTCATAATAAAGAATATCAGTCGAACTGCCGTCATCTACATAAATTCTATGGACTTCTTTGTTAGCTATGATTGCCTTAATTAGCAATGCATTGGCATGTGGAAACCTGGTCGGCACGGTATCTTCTTCTGAAAAGGTGATAGTGTCCATAAGCTTAAACCGTTTATGGACTGGTTCTTGTTCAGGAAATCCTCTGCTTTTCGCATTTGTTTCGGTAATTGAATCTCCATCATAGATCCCTCCGATAATGATGTGAATTACTCCCGTGATATTCTTATCCACATCGGGATTTCTGTCATTACCATTATCTCTTCTTCTTTTTTCATCAGGATGATCTAGATCTTTCTTATCTTCAGGTCGGTTTGATGAATTTCCAGCTCGTACGAACTCCTTTAGGTGGCCGTTCTGAATCAGTTCATCTATGTATTTTCTGAGATCTTCACAATGCTCAGTATCGTGACCGTGTTGATTATGAAACTTACAAAAGAACTTCTTATTCCTTTTGTTGTTTGGACTGTCATCCGTTGTGAATACCTCACCGTTCCTCGGTTCTCCAAGATAGCAAGTACTTCAGTTCGCGTCTTATTCAGAAAAGTGTAATTCTTATCTTCTCCAGTTGTAGACGAGTTATATAACACTTTATCGAATTTTTGTTTTCGGTTTCCACCACCGGATGCTTTAGCATTTTCTTCATTCTTCTTTTCAGGTCCTCTATCATTGTCTCGTTTTTGTTTATCCGCATCTTCACCTTTTGCGAATTTTCGAGCTCGCTTCATCATGTCTTCAACGCCAACAGGAGGATTTATTACAAACTCTTTGTACAATCTTCCAGGTAACCATTCGTGAAAGCTCCAATCACAACTTCCTCCTATCTGTGTCCCACTTCTAAACTTTCGTTTATGAATCTATCAACGTACTAAGTTAATGATTTTGAATCTCCTTGTTTTACGTTAAGTAACTCAACGCTTGTTTTCACAAACTTTTCTCGTTGCAAAAATATATTTTTAAAGGCTGCTGAGATACCATTGAAATCATGAAAAGCCTTAGATTTAAGATTGTTGTACTACAGCCGGGCAGTTCCTATCATTGTTATGCCAAAACACTTGCATAGGATCTGATCCGGATAATTATAAATCCTCATGCTTTGTACATAATGATGTAAATGTTCTGATGGATCCGCTTCGCCATTGTAGAGCAACAGGTTTGGCATTTTGAAACGATTTGGAAGAGGATAATTTTCTACATCATCCAAAAAAGGAGAAAATACCTCTGAAGCACCATTACGTTTTGGTCGTGAAGTGGGTGGCAGGTCGAATTAACCTATATCTCCAAAACGCAAGTTCTGATCCCGTGGCAGTTCATATGGCATGTACAGGTCATCAAGATGGTCTTCTGCTCTGGTACGCTGACCATAATGCATCTGTCTTTCGTTTCTGTTCGGAGATCTTGAGTCTCTTCGTCGAGACGAGACCGAAATATGATCTCGATCCCTTCTTTTAGTATGTTCCTTAGCTCTCACCCCGAGCTCACGCTCTTCCTGAAGCTTCTGGCGGTGATCTCGTTCACGGATTACTTGATTCCGTTCTTCTCGCTGCCGCGCAGTGCGAGCTTCTCGTTCGGCCAAATTAACCGGAGCATGATTCGCTATCATTGTTTGAATTCGTTCTCCATTTTCGATCAAAAACTTGAGTACATCAGGTGAATTTAAATCAGTGAAGGGGATTGAACTTCCATCATGGTTCTGAGGATCAGAACCTCTTCCATCATGAAAAGGAGTTCTGGTGGATGAACTCGCAGGATCTTTCCTTACGAGCGGATTGTTTTTGTCCTGATGATCAGGACCAGGAGAATTTCGAGCAGGTTGTTTGTCGCGTTTTGATAATTGTAAACTAGTAGTAGGCATGTTGTTTTCTGACCCACGGTGGGCGCCAATTGATGAGTCTCAAAATCTCACGTCATCAATATGTAGTCTGGTCGTCCGGAACGCACCGAATACCTGCAAGAAGTCCCCGGGATTGACCTAGGGAATAAACTCCGAAGCTTAAGTCAGTTATGAGTCTTAAGCGTTATCAATATGTAATTGAGAGTATGACTCTCGAATCCCCTTCCAAAGTGATGGAGGTGAGGTATTTATAGAATACATACCTGAGTTAGAGTTGTATTGAAACTCTAGTAACGTACCTTGAAGAAGGGTTTGCTGTAGTGTAAGTATAATACCTATGACCAAATTAGGGACCATTTAGCAAATAAGTAAAACTTGAAGGGCTGTTTTGCAATATTGTAAAAGTTGGTCTTAATACCCAACGTTTCCAGCCTGAATTGCCATTCTCTTCTTCATATTTTTTCCCCATCTTCTCTCCACTCTAGGGCAGAAAGAGGAAGGGCTTGATTGAAGAAGGAAAAACTCAATTTCCACTCTAATTTCACTCTACATAAGGTAAGGAAACTCTCTAGTTTACTTACCCATATTAATATCCTTATTTAGTGTTTTAGATTAGTAAAAGTTTGGAAGTTTTGTTATGATAGGATATGGGTTTTAATCCCATAAGGTCAAGAACACTAATCTAAGGATTTTAGCTGTCCTTTGATTAAGTATAGAACATGTATTGATAGGTTTAAGTCAATTTATGATGATATTTTGTAGAAGGAAGTTTAAGAGAATAATATGTTAATGGGTTTTAGAATTGTAAGTAAATGAAGTGTTTTTAAACTAGGAATGATGTATAGAAGTTATTAGGCTCTATTTAATGTCTCTTTTGTCATATGTGAAGGTTTTATAGGAAAAGTGAAGTAATTAAGTGGTGGAAATCGTTTATCAAGTGCGAAATTGGAGAGTGATTTAAGGTAAGTGGTTTTGATATCCCTTTATGTTTTATAAGCATTTGGTAAAACATATATTTGAAAGTTTGGCTATGTTCTTATATCAAATGGCTTGAGCATGAATAAGATTGTGAATTTGATGAATATGAAATGTATGCAGTGGCTTTTGTGAATGTAAAGTGTTTGTGAAATGATTGAAATGAATTTTGAATGTTTTGAGCTCTTGAATGTTTGATGAACGATTGGGGGAACATGTTCCACCTATTGTAATGGCCCTTCCTAGCGGGTTATATATAGTAGTTAGGAACCATATGTAATGGCCTACTTAATGGGTTATAAAAGTTAGGACTGGATCCAGTGTTTTGACCCAAGAGTGAATTGAATGGTTCATGAGCTAAATGTGAAATGTTGATAAATGATGACAAGTACTCAACGTACTTGAGAATGTTTGATAAATGATTATGCCACTTGCTATATGTATGTGTGTGTGTTGATTTGAAATGTTTTTCCAAGTCGGTTTTCATGTGTTAAATGATGTTTTGAAAACATATATTATACATATAATGTGCTCAATCCAATAAAGGTATATCTTAACTACTTACTGGGCATAGTGTTTACTCATACCACATATCTCGTTGTTTTTGTAGATTTTGTGGAAGACGGAAAGTATAGGGAGTTATTTTGTAGATTTTGTACTTATGTAAAGATATAGAAAATTTGTAATAGATGTTTTGGATATTGAAGTGTTACATCTTGATTTTGATGTATATAGTTGTGATGATAAGTGAAGACTTTAGTTCTAAGTTGTATATACTATGTTTGTTTTGGAGAAACATGTGTTATATTATGAAGATGTTAGGTTTGAATGTGATATTGTGGAAATGTAGGTTTGAATATGCGTACCTATTGATAATCATGTCTATGTGTGGCCTAAGTATAAATATATATATGCGATTGGGATAGTAAATTTATGAACAGGAGGCTTCGCACGCTTGGAGTCGGTTTCCAATCGTGTGGCCGTGTCATGTCGGATTTGGGGCGTGACAGTAAGAGTTGTAATAGAATTGTAACTCTTAACATACATATGGAATAAGAATAATAGCTGAGGAGAAGTTAAACTCCTATAATCTAAAGAATATTTGTTGTACTGAAAGTCTATTTATGAGTTTACACTTGTATTAAAATTCAACCCTCATCATATATCATGCCTGATTCAAGAATATCTGATTCAATGGCACATTTTCTTCGTTAACTCATCTTTTCAACCAGGCTGGAGCTCTTTATTTTTGCAAGATCGTTATGATGGTTGTCAGTGCAACACTTGGTTGCTTTGTTTTGATGAAATGAACAAGATTACTTTCTTTTATAGTTGTTTTGATGTCTTTCTTGTCAAGTCCTTAAATATGACGATTCCAGTGAATAGGGAACTGGTTATATGGGATTAGGAAACAGTATGTATAAAGAAAATAGTGATATGGTCCGTGACCAACAATTTGAGGAATGTAAGCTTCATTCTTGGTGTCCCTCAAGTGGCTGGGAACTCGAAAAACTCTGGGACTGATGCCATATATGGTTTGAGATGTAATTGTGCCTCACATGATTTATCCACCACTTTTTGCTCTCGCTGGAAGGGGAAAATGCAGTCAAAAACATTTTTAGGTTGTTTTGTTCGTATAGTTTAGAGCAAATTTGTTTACAATAGTCTATAGCCTTCATTATCATATCCACATACTGCGATGTAAAAGATAACAAACACAAGAGAGTCCTGCATAATCCTATAGTATTGCTCTGACTTTGTAATGAAATTTTGATTGTCATCTTGTCTATATGATTGAATGCATAGCTAATGATTATTAGAAAAATACAAATCCTACATCTTGTTGCAGCTTTGGAAACCGCAAAATGAAAGGATCTTCTCAAATAAACACAGGTTTGAACTGGAGTTGATCAAATAAGGGACAGCCGCATGCAGTGGCTGGAATGTGCTAGGCTTAACAAAGGAAAGCAGCAAAAAGTCTATAGGGATATAGCATACTGAAGCAACAGGAGGAAACATGGAAAAAAACTCATACTGGGAAGAGAATATCACTGGCATGGGATTACTGCTTGGAGATTCAGAAGGGAAATTATTGCATGCGTGGGCGATTGCTTGGGAGAGGATTAACTCCTCAGTGGGCAGCAGATTTTGAAATGCTTAGAATTGCCCAACTTCAAGCATCAAAAGAAAAAACTTAAGCATAATAGAAATACAAAGTAAATGTCCAGAATATTGGTGGAAAGCTTTAAAAAAAGGTTTAACAGAAACTTGTTATAGTTGTGCTATTACTTGGATCAGCAAGAAATTCAACACAATTAACCTCTATATTTCTTGCTAATGTTGCTTGTAATGCTCGCAGAAATGGACCAACCATTTCTCTACTTGGCTTATTAGAACTACACATTGTGATGAGCATCGCAACTAGTTATATGAGAATTGAGATGTTATTTCTATTTCCACTCAATATAATTATCACTTTTGATAAAAAAAAAAAAGAAGAATTTTTTAAGGTATTACAGAAAAATAGTGACATTTGAATGCACATCCAATGCAATTAGAAAAATTAAAGCACAAGGGTCCTAACGGGTGTCCATTAAGGAATAGAGGCTAATTCATCATTCTTCAAAAACAAAATTTGCTCACATACCATAATTCACAAAAATTCATGTGAAATCGATTCATATATAAAACACGGTTCATATACGTGAAACAACCAACTCTTAAAAATTAAGACTTTGAGGAAAACTTCAATGAAATGAGTTCATATATGAGAAGCATTTCATATATTTCACACTCTCTTATATATTCCTCAACTTAATACAATGAACAAAAGAGCATAACATGCCTGTGATTAAAATCTTTGCAAACATTTTATTCAAACAATCCAACCAAAATATTGAAACAATAATCTCATACTTAAAGCTATAACCATGCTGATGCTTCATTCATTCAAGAACCCCCACCTTTCATTGCTTGATGTTGATGGATCTATAATAATCAAAAGGAAAAAGGAGAAGTTAAAAAAATTAACAAACTAATTATGCATGTAATGATATATAATTCAAAAATGGTGAACACTATAGCTAATTAAACCGGTTCTATATTCATGTAATTGAGGTTGATTAGCAAACAAATTTGAGTTTTTCCTACTAATATATTTAACTGAATCTCTCAATATATAACTTAACTTAATTTCAAGCTTTAAATATTTAATTATTGTTTTTACCTCCAAAACCATGCATGTTTTCTATAATAGCAATCCTTCAAATTAATTAATCAAAGTTCCTTACACACCCAAAGACTAAAATTTGATTTTTGTACTAATAAATACGTAGGCAAGATTACATGTAATACAATTTCAGCTTTCAAACGTAATGCATTTTCATGTAAAACCAACTGGATCCATTAATCATTTTTAATATGAAACAGCTAGAATCTTTTCTCTCAATTTAATTTCCTGCAAGTTGAACATTTATTTAATTAATTGATTGTTTTTTATCATCTTAAAATTAGTAGAATCAATTAACACATGCAGTGGCTTTCTGAAGCAAAACTTTCACTTCTGTATATAACTAGTTTAAGCACAAATTGCATTTCTCAATCCCCCCAAAGTTCAAACAGTAGATCAATTTTGTCTAGAAAAATTAAATTTACCAAAAAAAAAAAAGAATGCATTTGATAGTATAACTTGTCAATATAGAAACTGAATGCATGCGAAACATGCACACTACTCCAATTAGTTAGCAACATATTAGAATGTACTTATAATTAATTTTTCTTCCAGCTAACTACCATGTAAATTTCCACTTTGAATTTCGCCTTTACTGAACATTCCAAAAGTAAAAATTTCTAAGAGAACATTTAAAAGTGGATAAATAAAAAATATATATAAAAAAATCTCAGAATATGTATTAATTAGATATATAGAGAATCAAGAGAGAAGATGAGATGCAAACCTTCAATTTTTCTCCCAAAGGACAGATATGACTTGTCTATCCTGTAAAATTAAGTTGATGTCATTAATTATATATGAAAAGCAATAGGATAAATAAGTAATAAGTAGAAAAATCCCATATCTCTCGTAAATTTTAATTATGAAACATTAATTAATTGGTACATATATATATATATATATACCTACCTTTAGATCCTCCGGAATAAGCCCATGTACTACTGTTACTTGTTCAAGCTTTGGTGCACTTAACTTTGATCCAACACAAAATTTTGTCAACATTGGGCAATTCAATATTGTGAGTTGGTGTAGAGATGGAAGAATGAGAAGAGGTTGATGAATATTAGAGTTATTGATGAGAGAAGTGTTGGTGCTGTTGTGGATGCCAAATACCACTTGAAGATTGAAAAGATATCTAAGATTTATAGATCTCAATTTGGGAAAAAGCTCAATATTAGTTGTTGTAATATCATCATCATCATCATCTCCTCCTTGGCGGCGGCCTTCTTTTGCTTCTGCTGCTATAACTTCCTCTATCTTATCACAACACCAAATTCTCAATTCTTCCAAACCCACAAGCATATGTGCCATGGAAACTGATAGCAAATGTCTTAGACTCCCACAACGACCAACATTAAGAGTTTTCAAGTTTTGAAATGCTTTAATTACGTAGATACTTCTTGTTGTTGTTGTACATGATCTGGGCATCCTCCATATTTGCTTTAATCCATCTAGAGACCTCAGCTCAATACGCTGTAACCCATCAAAAAGTAGTAGTACTGGTTTTGGTTTTGAGGAGGAGAGGAAGGAGTCACCACCAATATTATTAGTAAACTTCATCATTCCCTCAAAATCCAACAATACTTGTATTGATTTACAAAACATTATGTCAATCTCCTCAAGACTTGGTAGCAATTGGGCGGCAAGATGATGATGATGATGATCATGAGATGCCATTAATGGAACAAAAAAACTCTTTAGATTTGAACATTCCCGCACGTCAATAGATCTGAGTTGGTGAAGGGATCCAATTTGCATCTCACTACCTATTACATATTCTGTGCCATTTGTGCCACTGATCTTAAGATGAGTAATGTCGGGCAATGAAACCTGTGAAATAAACAATTTCAATACATCATCAAGAATATTGAAGAATCATGCATCTTAATTACTAATATTCTTCTCTTCACTCTTTTTTGTTTTGTTTTGTTTATCTTTATTTAAAACTTCAGCATCAATTTGTTTGGTTCCATTTCATAAGGTATGTTGTGATCATTCATTAATAATACTCACAGAAATTAAAAGTTTTAAGCTAACAATATATATATATATATATATATATATTGTTATTTTCTTTTTTTTTCCCATAAATAGTACGTAGGGGAAGTAAAGCTACTTCAAATTTTCTTCAATACAAACTGAAAAAAAATATGTTCAATATTGTTTAGATAAAACACTATAGATGCTTCTAATATTAAATGAAAAAACTCGATATACTTAAATTTTAGGGCGATATTTCATCTTTTTCATTTACGCAGGAAAAATATAAAATGCTTTTCTATTTGGATTATTTTTCTAGGCTCTATTTATGTACGCATTAAATTAACTAAAGAAGTCATGTTCTTTAATCTGTTAATAGGTTAATTAGGTGAAATGTTAGTTGGTCACGAATTTCAATTCTTTAATTAAAGATTAATATGTCAACATCACAATAAACAAGTTACTTTTAAAAAGGATTCTCATATAATATTACAATATACATAATAGGTTTATTTTGAATTTCTAATTAATTATATTAACAAATATGCCCGTTTAAACCATATATAGAAAAAATTCAAATGCAAATATCTAGTTATATTCTTGTTGAATATATTATTATTATTATTATTTAGGAAGTGAAATTCCAAGGTTAAATTTTAATAAATAAATTTATTATCCGGTAAGTTGAATTGCATTAGTAAAACATTAGAATAGTCCTAAGCAGCTTAAAATTGTTGAGTAATGTAAGTTGAATTGCAATAGGATTGAAATTAAATTTTTGTGTGGTGATAAAATAATTGAACATAATTTGATTATTAGAGATAAGGATTGAATTAAAAAATAAAAAATGCAAGAGAGAGAAATACCCGATTTAGAATTGCTTGGAGATTTCCTTGTGTGGCTGTAGAACTATTAGTTCCTAAATCGTCATTCCAAAACCTTGTAAATTTGGTAGTATATTTTGTAGTAAAGAAAATACTCAAACATTGTAGTTTTGGCACAAGGATTTCAGTACCACCTGAAGTTGAAGTTTCCTCCTTGCAAACAATTTCCACCAAATTCCAACAATCAAATATATATATTTGTTGGAGCAGCACAAGGTATTTTAAAATGGATTGCGAAAACAGATACCTTATTTCAGGACATTTGGAAACACTTAGAACAGTAAGGTTGCAAAAAAACTTCATCTTAGGTAGCCCATACAGCTCCAGCCTCTATAGTCTACAAAATGACCCAGCTCCCATTTTCCCATGGCTTATTTCAATTAAATTATCTAGATCTGATAACCGCAAAACCTGTAAATTATGAAAGATATTTGTTGAAACCAAATCTGTGTCATCAATTATTTCACTGTAATCACCACCGTTCAATTCAAGATCCCTCAGGTTGACAAATCCATCTTCTTCCAATTCAGGTACAACATTCCTCAATCCTCTTGCCCTTACTAGTCTAAGACATTCTGTTTTCCTCAAAATCTTAGCAACATTAGGATCACCTACTACTGCTCCATCAATGTCACTCACTTTCATGATCTTCTGAAATTTCCTCGGAAATTGGAAACTTTCGTTTGAGGACCGAAATCCGATGTAAAATCTTCTCATGTTTGCAAGATGTAACCTTTTCAAAACTTTCTCTTGAGAAATGTCACGTTTCATACTTAAAACCACAAGAACCACAAGAACGTTAAGATGAGATAACGAGTTTATCTCTTCCGCATGTTGTTCATCAAATCCATGTGCATCACCTCCATCTATTCTTTTGAAATAATTTTCCAAATATAGCTCCTCTAACTTTTTCAACCCAGGCAATACTCCTTTTGGAAGCGGATCAGGGCAAGCTTTAAACATCAAGTTTAGCGACTTCAGATTACCAAGATTTTCAATTCCTTTTGGGAACTCCAATAGATCACATCCCAAGAAGCTAAGAATCTGTAGATTATCAAGCTCACTTACTGTGGATACATTTCTGTCTAATTTGCACTTATGTAAAAACAAACTGCAAATGCTCTTCAAAGGCTGCAATGCCAATGAACTTCGGATGTTCACTTTCTTCAAGTATAAAACTTCAAGTGAATTTACCCCTTGAAGAATATCCACGGGTAGGTCCAACACTTCTTCTCCCCAGTTTTCATAAGACATCCGCAGTAACTTAAGACGAGAATAATCTAAATCAGAGGTCAATTGATCCAATTGACCGATTGTCAGTGAAGCTACTGTATAAAGTCTGTTGTCACGGTTCTCTGGGCCTTCCATAGTCCCATAATTGCTAACCATGTATCCAAGTTGCTCCTTAGAGGAAATTATCAAGCAAACATCCCTTACAACATCATGCATCTTCACAAAATTCTCATCTTCACCATTCAACAACAAGTAGCAATCTTTCAAATCAAGAATGACCGACTCCATTCTATCTCTTGTTTGTTTCATTGTGTCTGTTCTTCGGAACAGGTTCAAGCCCTTCACATACATCACGAGAACCTCCGTAGGAATTTCGAAATCTTCTGGAAACAAAGAACAAAGTAGAAGCACTGATTTTGCCTCTTTGTTCTCCAAATAGTTATAGCTCCACTCAATTCGAGAATACACAAAATCATGCACTCCTCTGATATTTGTCACCCAACCATCTTTCAGTTGTTTAAGTGCATCAGACCATACGCTCTCAACTTTTTTATTCTCAAGTGCCTTAGCTACAATAACAATTGCAAGAGGTAACCTTGCACAATGCTTTGCAACCTCTTTCGCAATGCCTACCAGATCAGTAGCATCATCAGAAATCCCTGCAGTTTCTTTGAAAAGATGCCACGCTTCTTCCTCATTCAAAACTTCCACCTCAAAAATCTTTTGAGCCCCTGTTTTTTTGCAAACATCTGAAAACCGTGATGTTAGCAACACTTTCAGCCCTTTGCAAAGATCTATTGTAGGAATTCCGATTTCCTGCAAATCAAGATCTTCCCAAAGGTCATCTAGAATGATAAGAACTTTTTGATCTTTTACTTTTTGAATTACTGTGCTAATACTTTCTTTTCTAGCATGTGGACTAATATTTTCTGAGAGAGAAAATTTCAACTCAGCAGCAAGCTTGTCTTGAATCATCATGATGAGTTGATTTTGAGATTTTTCTTTCTCACTTTCTTGATTCCGAGACACAACAACAAAGGCAACCTTATCGAAAACCTTGTCCTTCTTCACAAGATCAGCAATTTCCTTTGCCATAACTGTCTTGCCCACACCAGCCATACCAGATATTCCAATCACACTTGTCGAACTATCTCTCAGCGCTTCCATGACTTCTTTTCTTTTGACCATTCTTGATTCAAAGCCTCCAAAATCTCTGCTTGCTGCATATGGAAGTTGCACTCGTGGTGTAGGACACACCACTCTTCTAAATTTGCCTTCCTCACAAAGTTCTAAAATCTCCTTATAAATCTTTGTCGCTTTCCTGCTGAGGACATAGCGAGACTTGATTGCACACTTGACGTTGCCCCCTGCCTCCAAAGTATTCTTCACTTGTTCATCCGTTGCATCAACATTTTCCAGCCAATTCAAAACATCAGGGCAAGGAACTTCATCCCCTCTTTTTGCATCGATCTCTTGTTGCACGTCAGCCCTCTTGCTCCTGAGGCCTCCAATAGCATTGTTTAGATTATGAATGTTGGTGCTGAAACAGAACAAATATTTAAGTTGCCTAATAATTGGATCCACTAGATATGGGGCAACTTTATCTGCAACAGATTTGACAATTTCTGCCATATATTGATCAACTTCTTCAAGTGCAGCTGTCGAAGTTGTCTTTGGTTTGAAGTTGCTTTTAACTTCTTTCTAAGCTCAAAACAATTGATTGATAAGCTGTAAATTAAAACAGACAAAAACACAATTAAGATTGCAGTATCATAAGTTTAATTGAGCATTAAGTTGAATCAACCAATTAAGTAAAGGTGCAGAAAGGTAGAGAAACTCAATTCAAATTTTCTGTATTAATTAGTAAACTCTAATAGACTAATCAATTGTGCATATATATATTATTAGGCCTTAATCGTTCAACTTTCGTCATAAATTTATGTATAGTATCATGAACTAATGAATTTTCTTTCCATGACCAAGATTATATTTTGAATTTTGAAAATTCTTTCTTGGATCAGAAATTAAATATGGCATATCCATGTAATCGCCTCACATGCATATCTACATCTATATTTTATATATATATAAAAGCATGAGTTGTTTTAGAGTTTTTGTATTTTAGTATTTACTTCCTACTAAAACTCTTTTTAATCCATCTTTAAAAAAAAATTTAGGAAACGTACTTTATTTAAATATAATACAATTAGGATTTGGTGTTTTAGTCTTTACTTCTTACTAAAACTCTTTTTAATCCATCTTTTAAACTATATTTAAATATTTTGTTATTTTAGTGTTTAAATTATATTAATTAAAACTGATTAAAATAAAATTAAGATTAATTAATAAGTTTCCTAAATAAATTATAATTAGAAAATAGGAAAAAACAAAGTAACGAGATTAATTTAGGAAAACCAAAATAATTTAGAAAACCAACGATTAAACAATTAAATTATAATTAAGAAAACAAAACCATTTATAAAACTAACTAACCTTAAAACTATTAAATTATAGTTAAATATTAACTAAAAATTAACTTAATATTAAGACTCTTCTTAATTAATTTTTTGTATGTAAAATCTATAAATCTAATTAGGAACACAAATATTAACTTTATTTCATTGGTTGAAGTCTAAAGGATTTTTTTTTTTTTTTTGGTTCAAAAGTTTGTTTGTGATGAGATGGATGTCTGTGCTTTTGTAGTATTGGGAATTTTATTTTGGGTTTTTCATTGTGACGGATAAGATAAAAGTTGAGATAAAGAAAAAGAAAACAATGTAGTAGATCATTCTTTAACAACACAATTTTGAAGAAACGATTATTCATTCAAAATTAAATTGTAATGACATGTCTATTAATTTGTTCCTTTTTCAGACTATTGTTCATTCTGAAAATGGATTTTGTCTTACTTCAAAATGATGATAATTAAATTTTGTAATGTAGATGAGATTCTTTAAGGTAATGAGTAGTTAAATGGCAATAAAAGATGAATATAACCTTTTATTTTTGTTGCATTTAATAATTTATATATCGTGGAGTCTGTCAGGGCTTTAGTTTAGGTTGACAATATATTGTTTCATCTTTTTACTTTTAACTATTGTTTCTATTATAGTACATCATACATCATGAGTTTGTGTGTGCCTATATATAGAGAGAGAGAGAGATATTAGTTTGTTTTAGACTTATTAGTTTATTCACTTTTCTCCATTTAAAGTTCCTATATATCTACTTAAAAAGTAATATTACAACTTGTAATATTGTTAGTGAGTACTCTTATGAAATAATTTTTGCACCACCCACTTATTCATTTACCTTAAAAAGCTTTTTTTTTTGTTAAATATTAATATACTAAAAAATAAATTATTAAATTATAACTTCGTAGATATGAACATATAAGACGTTACCTAATTATTCTAAATATTCTTGACACTTTTTTCTCCTACATGAATGAAATTACTTATATATATACATTAGATAATTTTTGAAATTACTTTAGTTCTTATACATTAGATAATTTTAATAGTCCAATAATAACAATCATATTCAGGTCCCTTAATCTTAAAATATGCAAGGACATCTTGTCCTTGAAAAATATAGTATAATTATTTAATTGCACTGTTGGTTTACCTATTATTAAATTTTAAGAAACAAACTATTAGAACTATTGTGTATAAGTTTTTAGAAAATTACAATTATTGTAAAAAAAAAATCCAACACCAAAAAGTACATGAAAATTGAGTTCTTTTAAAAATTTTAATTTTTTTTTATCTTTTTAAGACCAATATTTCCATGTTATACTTCTTTTCTAACTAACATGTTAAATTACTAATATTAGTCAATCAAACACACGTGCTTGATTTATATATATATATAGCAGCATAATTTTTAGAATAAACTAAAATGAAATAAATCCTTCAAAAATAAAGAGCATATATATAATTATTAGAGGTGGCAATTGGGCGGGTTTGGGCGGGTAGTGAGCGGGTAGTTAACGGGTATTGAAAAAAGGGGCAACTACCCGCTCATACCCTATTTTGTTGATGGGCGGGTAATAATAAATTTGAGGGTACCCGCGGGTACCCGTGGGTACCCTAATGTAGTAAATTATGGGTATTTGTAGGGTAATTCACGGGTAGTTTGCGGGTAGTTGCGGGTACCCATAATGGGTATTAGTTAAAAGGGGTGGCAATCATAAACCTTGACCCGCGGGTCCAACCCAACACAACACTATACAGTTTTTACACATACTACACATTTTTTCACACACTACACACATTTTCACACACTACACACATTTTCACACTTACTACACATATTTTAACACACTTCACACATTTTCTCACACTACACACATTTTCACACATTACACACATTTTCACACACTACACATATTTTTCACACACTACACACATTTTTACACACTACACATATTTTACACACACTACACACATTTACACACACTACACACATTTTCACACACTACACATTTTTTCACACACTACACATATTTTCACACATTACACATATTTTACACATAGTACACACATTTTCACACACTACACATATTTTATACACACTACACACATTTTCACACATTACACATTTTTCACACATTACACATTTTTTCACACACTACACACATTTTCACATACTACACATATTTTTCACACACCACATATTTTACACATAGTACACATATTTTACACACACTACACACATTTTCACACACTACACATTTTTTCACACACTACACACATTTTCACACACTACACATATTTTACACATAGTACACACATTTTCACACACTACACATATTTTATACACACTACACACATTTACACACACTACACACATTTTCACACACTACACATATTTTATACACACTACACACATTTTCACACATTACACATTTTTTTACACATTACACATTTTTTCACACACTACACACATTTTCACACACTACACATATTTTACACATAGTACACACATTTTCACACACTACACATATTTTATACACACTACACACATTTTCACACATTACACATTTTTTTACACATTACACATTTTTTCACACACTACACACATTTTCACACACTACATATTTTTTCACACACCACACATATTTTACACATAGTACACACATTTTAGACATAGTACACACATTTTCACACACTACACATATTTTACACATAGTACACACATTTTCACACACTACAAACATTTTCACACACTACATATTTTTTCACACACTACACATATTTTACACATAGTACACACATTTTCACACACTACACATATTTTACACATAGTACACATATTTTCACACACTACACATATTTTACACACTACACATTTTTTCACACACTACACATATGTAAAGTTTACTTAGCTAGTTATGGAAGACGGGAAATTTGACCGTGTTTCAATAGAAATAAAGTTTATCTCAATTTAATAGTGAAGACTATCATGGCAAACTTGCATTCTCGTATTGCATCATAAAAGGGAATTGAAAAGAATCAGATTGAATTGACAAACTAAAGTGGGGTTTTAATATACGAGACATTTTTAGAGTATGAATTTAGCACATTTTTGTTCACTATTTTGACTAAAATAGTTTTGTTTGATTCCCTCAATAGAGTGGAGTTGTGTTAAAAAAAAACACTCTTTAAATACTTTTAGTATTTTATCTTATTAATGAAAAATTATTATTATTATTTAAAAAAAAACACCTATAGATAGAGCCATCAAAATTGACCGACTTCCAAAATGCACTTTTAATCCATAGTAGTTTAGTAATTAATTCATCGATATCATACAAGTTCAGTCCTCTTCCCTTTGATTGTCTCACCAAATGCTCAAAGAACACGCAGAAGAGAAGCTAAAAGAAGTGATTGGAACACCACAGATATTCATATGGTGTCAATTAAGATCCTCAAATGTGCAATGACATAAACAAATATATATGTTATTGTCCAGAGCTTGCTTGAAAGGAAACAAACACATTCAGTAGAAATTAATGAAGAAACACTGAAATGAAATGCCACAGTACTTTTTTTTTTTAAAAAAAAAACAGAACCGACTTTATTGAAATATAAGCAAAATAAGCAAAATAAGTCTAATTAAACCATAAGTAAATGAAAAGAATTTCAATGTTTCAAATGATTGATGAACTTTTCAAGATTCCTAAAAGAAGATCCTTGAATAAGTTAACACATTGAAGCATCATACTCAAACAATAATAAAGATTGATCAGACTAAATAAGCTGAGCTATTGTTTTCCAACAGAATAAATACTTAAAATGGTTCAATATGTAGCTAACCATGAAGAACTCAACACAAATACCAAAACCCATCAAAAAAAATTTGTTCTTTTTGTATTTACTGTGCTGCTTCAATTCAGCAACCAAGTTAGAACAAGTTCTATCCCAAACATGAGTCATGACAATTCATGAGTCATGACTAAGTCTCGCCATTAAACTTTGGATGTCAGTAGAAAGCCCATCCTCATCATTGTCATCGTCAGAATCTTCACGAGCTACTATAATTTGAGAAACAAAATCAGAGAATATTATTTGAAAAAATATTAGAAATACACATAAAACTTTGAAATAAATAATTTGTAATGTTACCTTGTAGGTCATAGAGCCAATCCCGAGTGCAAATACGTACTTCAACATTTTTTGGCACAATGGAACTTCGAAACTTCTCAATAATCCTACCGCCATAGCTAAATGCAGATTCTGAGGCAACACTTGTGATTGGAATACTTAAAATATCCCGTGCCATGAGTGATAGTTCAGGCCATTTCATCCTATTTGATTTCCAATGTTCAAGAACATTCAACTTTTGGTTTCTTGGAATTGATGTTTCCTCCAAATACATGTCTAGCTGGGACTTGTTTTGTTGAAATCCATGTTCACTCTCATACAATTCAAATTCCTACACCAATCAATAATATGTTAAAACAATAAAATTATGTATAAATTGTAATAGAAGAACAACATGTGCGTACCAACTTAACCAAAGTACTTACCAAATCCATATCATCTTGATTCTCATCATCCATAGTAATTACATCATCCGAAGCAAGCAAAGGATCACTTGAACCAATATGCACATACTCATCAAATAATGAATATAATGCAGTTTTGAGATTTAGCAACTTATTTCCAGCTGTGCTTGGATCAAGAAACTTAAACACAGACTCCACATAATGCAATTTATACCGAGGATCTAAAATAATAGCCAAGGATAATACATGACTATAGCAATCCCAGTACTTTTGAAACTTCTCAAGCATAAAAGTTGCTATCTTACAAATTACCTCATCCTCACTTGTCAAATGTTTCACGGTCAACCTTTGAATTTTGAACACATTGGGGAAGTACAAATTTGCAGTTGGATAATGTACCCCAGAAAAGAGAGTCGTGATTTCATAAAAGGGTTTCAAAAATGAAGCAATTTTTTCAAGTCTAATCCATTCTTCTGGAGAAGGGAAACACTTATATTGGTTGTCTACGTATTGCAATCGATGAAATGCAGCACGATAGGCTATTGCACTGTCAAGCATTAAGTATGTCGAGTTCCACCTAGTTGGGACATCTTGTCTCACTTTCTTGTTCACATTTAATCCCACAACGCGACAACAATCAGCAAATTTTAGCTTTCTAGCTTGGGAACTTCTTACAAACTTGACACTTTCTCTTATCTTTATCACAACCTCATCCAACGCTTTCAAACCATTTTGTACAATCAAATTCATCACATGAGCACCACAACGTACATGGAGAAAACGACCATTATCTATTAGCGAATCATTGAAATATAAATGATCCCTTAATACTTTTACTAATCCATCTTGATAACTTGCATTATCCAATGTAATAGTAAAAACTTTCTTGTCAATGCCCCATTCTTGCAAGAATTGAACCAAATATTCACCTAAAAGTTGACCACTATGGGGTGGAGGTATGTGTCTAAAAATTAAAATTTTATTTTGCAACACCCAATTTGAATCCACATAATGAGCTGTTAAACTCATGTAGCCATCTGTTGTGAGGGATGTCCATAAATCTGATGTTAGACATATCCTACCGGTGACCAACTCCAATTCTTTCTTCAATTTCTCTTTTTCGTGATCATATATTTTCAAAATATCAGCTTTTATAGTGTTTCTTGAAACCGTATGTACTGTGGGATTTAAAAACTTGTGCACACTCCTAATTCCTTCATGCTCCACAAAACTAAAGGGATAATTGTGCATCAAAATTGCTGTGGCAATATATTCACGATACTTAACATGATCAACAATTGGATAACTTAGACTATTTTCAATGATATTACCACGGCATGTCTCCCTATGACGTCTCATACTAGATGTTCCTGATCTAGAATCCGCAAGTAATATAGACCCACATTGCTTACACTTAACTTTTTGTCTCTCGCCATCAAGTTTAGGCAACCTCTCAAATACATCCCATACCTTGCTTGGTCCTTTTCGTTTACCCGTACTTGTAGAACTTCCCTCACTGTGCTCTATCCCCTCATTAATGTGATCAACATTCTCCATACTAACCTGCACATAGAAGAAAATTATGAGAACCAAATGTTAAATCAATGTAAACTGGAATCTAATACTATAGAACATTGATCCCACTCCTAATCAAATTCAAAAATGGAAAACTCATAGAAAGAACGTGATGATTTTAAAATGAGGAGGAGGGCTATTTGTAAATCATAATGGGACGAAAAGAAAGAGCCAAATAATAGTAGATACTAAAAGAATTGAGTACTCTTTTGTCTGATTTTTTAGTTTTAGACTGCTTTTTGGAGAAAAAAAGCAACATGGTGGTAATATAGTCAATATTTTGGCTTTACTGCAGCATTTCAAGTGCAATGCTGTTCTTTTCATATTAAACATTAAAATTGGACTTGTATGCATTGCTGTTCTTTTGACTATATAATCTAAAAAGAAATTCACGACTTCAACTAATTATAAAGCGAAAGGACATACATTATATGCATATGAAACAAACTGCCTTGACTACACTAGTACATCAAAATCAATAACATTTTCCCAAGTATTGAAGTTGAGATATCTTTTAACCTCTTGATAATATTACAGTCCTACAGTCCTACAATCCTACTCCTACACAGAACAGAAGAGATCATAGGACTGATATAAAGAAATAAAGCAAATAGCATTCATCAAAACTCAACCATTATGGTGCAACTTTTCAGCAAGGCTGCATATTTCGAAATAGCGATTTTAGTGTCATTCTGGACATCATTGATTCTTATTGCAAAGTAGTATGTCCTATGACTTGATTATGGTTTGAACTTTGAATGGTCCTAAAGTAATAATACCGAATAAGAGAGACGATTTACACAAAAAAAAGCAAAACTTGAAAGAACAAAACCGCATTCTGCATAGCAAAGAAAACAACTCAAATCTTCCTCTCTAGTAGTTCTATATATGAACTTATTTGCTAGCTACAGATGAAGGAAAGAAGTAGATGAATGTAATCAATGTCATCCAAAAACATATGAAGTTTGCCGCAAGCTATAAATTACCAAATCAGAGAATGTGAGTAAAATGCAATTCAAATTGTAACCAAGTTTACCATTATTCACAATTTCACATAACAAGCCCAGCAAACTTAAATCATCATCGGCATAATGCAGAAACAGTGAAAAAGAGAAAAAAGTTTTCCCACCAAAGGAGGATCTTTGCTGGGCTGATAGTGAAGTCTTTGTTCTACAACACTTTCACAATCATATACTGAATCATCATGGCTGACACTACACAAAAATTGTCATTTCAAGAACTTTTTCTGCAAAATTTAGACATAATATGTAGCAAAAGCCAGCCACAGGTCACATTTGGAATGAAATGCTTTATCAGTTTATCATCTAAACAACAAATTCTCACTGGGTTCCTCAAAGATTGACTACCAATAGTCTCTGCAAGTACAAGTACCACCCTCAAACCTGTGAAACCTAATTCTGTCCCTCACACATATCACCCTATTCAAGAGTTTCGATATAATTTTCATCCAGGAGTGGCAATCCGAACAAGTTCGAAGGTTTTTGGATATCAGAATTTCAGTCCCAGGACTTGTTTTTAATATTCCATAACAAGAAACCACAAAAAATAATTCAATACAATAGTAGTAAAAGAAGAAGAAATCCATCCAGTCCATGTCCATGATAATAATCAGTGAGCTTACACAGAGCCATTTTCGTAGAAAGAATGAGGTCTCCAACAACATACCTTGCAGCGAAGCTTTTGAAGGTCAGACGGTAAATCCTTAGCAAGTCTTGAATCCAAGCTTTGTAAAAGTAAAACACCTTCTCTCCTAATCTGCAATAAACAAAAGAAATCTCATAAGCTCCTATGTAGCACTGAAAAACTGCATCAGTATTTTGCTACCATGTAAGCATAAGATTTTCTCATCTTGGTAGAATTTTATAATATTGTATAAACTCTAGTTTCTAAATAGGGATTGAATGTGTCATTTTTACTTAATTATTTTGATAAAAGTTGAAGAAAACATAATAATAATTTAACAAGTATAAAAAATTTATTTTTGCAACTTTTTCCTAGAATTTAATTTAACAAAAAAATAGAAGACAAAACGACTAATGAAGAAGAAAAGTACCACTATATCCAGAATTGTAATTATGTAGTTAGGAAATTGTTATCTTATCACGGTTGCACATAGTGATAAACAAAACTTATAATGGGAAAACTAGAAGCACTACAAAGTCCGAAACAGCACATTGGTGATTGGTGAAGCACCACCACCACCAACCACAGAAAATCAGCGTAGCTCAGCTCAGCTAAAAGCTAGGGACAACAAATAAGGGCTAATTAACTGATAAACAACATTCAAAGAAGTCAAAGAAACAGGAATATAGATCCCAAAGCAACTTCAACTGTACACACAGGTTCACCAAATACTTAAAACACCTGTATACTGAAGTACTTCTAACTCCTACATAATTAAGGGTTTCAGGTTTCCCAAAAAAAATACAGACCCCTTCCAAACATCTTAAGCACAAATAGTTCTTCAACATCAAATAGAAGAAAATGGGGACTACCGCAAAGCGAAAGTGCACTTCAGTATGACAAATGAGACACTATGCTAAACAAAATTCAGGAACTGGCTTCGTGCTAATCAACAATTCAACTGCTGATTCGAATCACCTATACATAAGAACATGAATCGAGAAAAGCCCACATCAGCAATTTCCCAGATGCAGTTATATACACATGTTATTCCCTTAACGTCCACATGCAACATATTGTTGCATTGGTTTCAAGGAGAACATTACTCTTGGCTTCAGATAACATCATAAGGTTACACGAGTCTAAAGAAAATCATGCAACCCATAATAAATGAAGCCAATTAAAGATTAGAAAATCTTATGTTCGTGAAATGTGTTGCCACATCATACTCAGTATGAATTAGTGTTAACTAATTCATAAAAAAAAATAATAAAAAGTTCAGACTTCTTTATTTTGGCAAATTCAAAATTCTACCAAGATGCACATTAAGCCAAAAATTGAGTTTCCAAGTCAACACATTAGTCCATCCCACCTTAGCATTTCAATGGATAATAAACAAAACAACATATGTCAAATTCCTTCAAAACTAAAGTTAGCATCACCGAGTCATGTTTCGCCACTTGTCCTTCAAATCCACCTGAACCCAATCATCATCATCATCAGCTAAACTACTTATACAGCACTTAAACCCACCAATTTTTTTTTTAAAAAAAAACTATGCAGCTCAAATTGCCAAGAAACCAAATTTTGAGAAATTTTGAGAATATGGGATTTTTGTTTCTTTTAAATTTTGAAAGTGCCAAGAAACCAAAGTTTGTTTCAGAACCTACAAACTTCATATTGTTTATTGGTTTTCAAGGTTTCAGTCCCCCTCCAATATGACTTGGATTCACCAAAACCTCCTCCCAAATATGGGTTGTTGCCATTTGTGCTCAAAAGCAACAGGAATTTAACAACTCCAGAGGGGAAAAAAAACATTTCGTGAACGCGTATGAAAAACGAGCACCTATAACTTGTCAATTCTGAGTCTTTCACAGATTAAACCATACCTCAACAAAATAAGTAATCAAGAAATAAAAAGATTTTGACGAAAAAAATGATCAACAGCCAAGACAAATAAACAAGAAAAAATATGAACAAGAAATCAAGAATATAAAAATCCCAACTTTAATCCCATTTAGGGTTCTTACCGTAGGTAATCAAAGGGCTAAATGTAAACCTTCAATCCTTTGCACCGAATCAGTGGCGAAAAAATTGAAGATCAATGGTTGGTACAAGAACGGGAGTGAAGAGTGGAAGAACGGGAGTCGGGAGTGAAGAGAGTCGGAAGTGAAGATTGAGCGTGCCGGACAATAATGGACTGCCAGTGAAAGTGAAGAATGGACTGCTACTACCCGATAATACCCGATAATTACCCGCTAGTACCCGACAATAACTACCCATTAATACCCTATTATTCTTACATGTTAATACCCGTACGGCGTAAGCTATTATTTCAACTTTGAAGAAATTAACTCTGGAATCTGGGATGTTATTAGCTCTAAATTAAACGAATTTTACACTTTGCTTTGATAAATTACGTGTTAGTTTTGGAAAATATTTTTTTCTTAATATTTTATCACTAAATTCAGTAAATTGTCCTTATCTTTTATTTATCAACATATTAACACATAGGAAAAATATCAAATTTTAAGTAATCCTAATTATACCTAACGAATATTAATTGAAAATATTATTAAATAAATATTAATTAAAAAGTGTATTGCTTTGATAATATTTTAAAAAAAACAATTTTTTTTTCTGACAAAACATATGTAAAATATGTGTAGTGTGTGAAAATGTGTGTACTATGTATAAAATATGTATAGCGTGTGAAAATGTATATAGTGTGTGAAAAAATGTGTGTAGTGTGTGAAAATGTGTTTAGTGTGTGTAAAATATGTGTAGTGTGTGAAAATGTGTGTAGTGTGTAAAAATGTGTGTAGTGTGTAAAAATGTGTGTAGTATGTGAAAAAATGTGTAGTGTATGAAAAAATGTGTAGTGTGTGAAAATGTGTGTAGTGTGTGTAAAATATGTGTAGTGTGTGAAAATGTGTGTATTGTGTGAAAAATTGTGTAGTGTGTGAAAATGTGTGTATTGTGTGAAAAATTGTGTAAAATATGTGTAATGTGTGAGAAAATGTGTAGTGTGTGTAAAAAAGTGTACTCTGTGTAGTATTTATAAAAATGTGTAGTGTGTGTAAAAAAGTGTACTCTGTGTAGTATTTATAAAAATGTGTAGTGTGTGACAATATGTGTACTATGTGTAACTCTTTCCTTTTTTTTTATTTTTTATTTTTTTCACTTGAAAATTAATGAGGGTAATTTAGAGTAATTAATGAGGGTAGTTTAGGGTACCCGTTAATACCCATTTATAGCGGGTATGAGGGTACCCGCGGGTACCCTCATACCCGCCCGCATATTACCCGCGCCCATTATTACCCTATCCAATAATACCCGTTGTCAAAATGTTGAGGGCTTGGGCGGGTAATTTTGAGGGCGGGCTTGGGCGGGTAATGGGTAGCGGGTAATTTTGCCACCCATAATAATTATATATACTTCTCAGAACAAACTAAAATTCCACAAGTCCTTAAGAAAATAAAACTTACCTTGACAATATATGTTGTGTTGATAGATTTTTGGATCACCGCCACCGCTAATATAAATATAGAATGCTGATCACACTAAATTCACAACTAAGGGATCGATTGACTGCAAACAAAATGATAAATTAAGAATATTGATAATAGTTTTTTATTCAACTAAAAAAAAAGAAAAAAAAGAAAAGTGCAGATCCATATTCATGATTTCAAGTCCAATACCTGTTCTTGGACTGCTGATTTTGTGTGTGTTATGAAGAATGAACTTGAACTTGAGTGGCCTTCAGAACAAATTTAATTTCGTAGAGTTCATGAAAAGAAAAGGATGTAGACTTGGAATGAATGAATGTGAAAATGGGAAAGACTTGGAATGAAATTGTAAGGGCTGAGTTTGGTTGGTGGGAAAGTTAAGACTTAAGATACAATCTTCCACAATGACGACATTAATGTTCCACAAGGGAGTGGGGGCATCAATCATGCTCAAAGACAGGCAGAAACGTGAAGGTTCACAGTCATAGCGAAAACAAAGAAATTTCTGGAACTAATTCATTTATATTAATGGAGTGATTGGTGAATTTTTCACTGCGTACGTAGCTTTGCTACAGAATTCCAGTGCATGAGACTTGAGAGGGGACACAATGGGGGCATCAATGATGCTAAAGAAATGGAGAAATTAGCAAGTTAATTTCATCCAAAATACTAAGGATCCGTTTATTTCATATTCCTCAATCGGAATGTTAATGAGAATAATTAACCCCACTATCTCTATAGGTTTATGTCATTAACCCATCATGTTTGATTGTAGAGTGTAATGGGTTTCATTTTTATTTTAAGTGTTTGGTTTACTTTTATTTGATAATAGGTTTCAAATTTTCATTTTCAAAATATTTAAAATAAAAAATCAATATTCATAATATGCAAAAGATAATAATATTTTTACGCACTACACACATTTTACACCCACTATACGTATTTTTACTCACTCAGATCCTAAAAAAATGCGTAGTGTGTGAAAATGTGTGTAGTATGTAAAAATATGTATAGTGTGTAAAAATATGTGTAAAATATAAAGCGTGAGAAAATGTGTGTAGTGTATGTAAAATATATGTAATATGTGAAAATATGTATAGTACGTGTAAAATATATATAGTGTGTGAAAATGTGTGTAATGTGTGAAATTTATATATAGTGTGTGAAAATGTCTAGGTTGTGTAAAATATATATAATGTGAAAATGTGTGTGGTGTGTGAAATGTGTGTAGTGTATGTAAAATGTATAATGTGTGAAACTATGTGTAGTGTGTGTAAAATATGTGTAGTGTGTGAAAATATGTGTAGTGTGTGTAAAATGTGTATAGTGTGTGTAGATATGTAATATGTAAAACTATTTATAGTATGTGTAAAATATTTGTAAATATGTAATATATATAAAAAAAAAATGTGTAGTGAAAAGTGATTGATTAAAGGGTTAATTAAAATTGATAATAGACAAATTTGTAGTCAATGATAAATAGGTGATTTGATGTCTATTAAAGTGATTGAATGATAATAATAATATTTAATCAAATAATATCTAACTGAATGATCAAATAATAGTGATTGAATGATACCGATTGCCGTTACTAAACAGCTCCTACAACAAATGTAAGGAAGTGTGTGGCATATAATTCACTCTGCATTTGCCTACCATTTCCAAAATAGTGTGCTTTTGCAAATTGATCAAAAGGACAAAATACGTACAGTGAATTATATGCCACAGACTGGACTAAATTTCTGATACCAATTCATATAATTCAATCATACTGACTCTGATGGAAAATTAATATTGGAATGCATATGAAAATGGGAAAATGAACGTAAAGGGGTTACTGTAGATGTCCCAGGAGACACTCAAATCATTACCTTTGCCACAATAATGTTGAATGAAAAGATTCTTTCGGTCGGAATGGCCATATGAGTCGTTCCCCATTATCAAGTTTCTACTTTATACTTTATACCTTTAGCATCAATCACGCTAAAAAAACCAAAAAGAAAAACGACAGAAACATGAAGGTCCAGAGTGAAAGGAAAAGAAATTTAAGCAAATAATTTATTTATATGGAAGTGAGCCCAGTTGGAGTTGGTCAATTTTCAGTGATAGAATTCCACTGCGTGGGAGTGGGTACAATAGGGCCATCAATATTCAATCATGCTAAAGAAATCGAGAAATTAACAAGAAGTTAATTTCATCGCAAATACTAAAAATAAATTTAGTCGCATATAATTCACTGTGCATTTGCCAATCATTTCGAAAATCACTGTGCATTTGCAAATTGATCAAAATGACAAAATACATACAGTGAATTATATATATGCCACAGACTTGACTAAATTTCTGACTGCAATTCATATAATTCATGATGAAAAATTATGTCCTTTTGATCAATTTGCAAACGCAATAATCTTTTATTTCTGATTTAGAAATGGATTTTAAGAAGTTTGGGTAGTTTATTACTACACTGTTTTTTTCCATTTGGTGGTTCATCTATATTATACCACTCTAGCTAGAGCTACAAGTACATTTGAAATAATAAACTTTCAATCATCCAATCTATAGTTTCAACATGGGAAGATCTTAAAAATGCGTATAAAGTTCACATAAATAAGAGTGAGCATAAAGTGTTAATAATCATTAATCTAAGTTTTCACTGTGGGGAGGGCTCCCCAAAGTTGCTACACACCTTCCCCAGCAGCTTCTTGTTGGTTGTCCACTAGGGTGTCCATGTCCTTCCCTACATGCACATTTCCTGGAGTTGGACCCGATGGCTGCACTTCGCATGACACTTCTTCCGCCTGCTCAGTCTCCATCTCCTTGGTGGCCTGTTTGCCCTCTTGCTGATCCCCATGCCAAGTCCCTGAAGGACCAGCCACTGAGCCTCCCGCATTTATAGTACTGATGAGTCTCAGAAAACTCACGTCGTCCGGCAAGTCTTCAGGTCTTCCCGAGCGTCTCGAGCACAACAAATACCTGCAAAAGTCCCCGGGATTGGTCCGAGAGAGAATACTCCGATGCCTAAGTCAATAACGAGCCTTAAGCAATTGTGTGTAATTGAATCGAATCCCCTTCTCAAGTGAGGAAGGGGTTGTATTTATAGAATACATACATGAATTAGAGTTGTATTGAAACTCTAATAACATACCTTGAAGAAGGGTTTTCTTTAGTGTAAGAGTTGTAATAGGATTGTAACTCTTTGAGATAAATATAAACTGAATATGTTCTGAATAGGAATAGAATTCCAATGAACTGAATAACAGTTTGTTGTATTGAGTCTATTTCTAAGGTATTATAATCATAGTAGAATTCAACCCTCATCAAGTACCAACTGCCATTTCCTCATGGGAAGTATCAACTATCTGAGGGGCATTTCCTTTTCCATCTGGCTTCTTCTTTGGAACCCAAACTTGATTCTTATGTTTCAACTTACAATTTGAGTCCGAGTGTCCAATCTTTGAGCATATGGTGCAATATTCCGGTTGATCTTCGTATAGAATCTGTTGCCAATAACCCGTTTCCTTCGTTCCAATCCACAGCCGCTGGGGTAGAGGCTTGAGAACATCAAATTCAATGCATATCCTTGCCTCGCTTGGACGTAAAACTTTTACCATGGCTGCCGTAGCCAAGTCTAGCTTAAGGGGGTTGCCTACCGCTGAGCCAAGAGCGAACAAAGTCTCCTTATTGCATAAATGGACAGGCAGTAGGGGGAATGTGGTCCAAATCGGAGAGGTCGATGGCTCTTTGTCGGGGCGAAAATCAATCGGCCATCTAAAAATCTTAGCCTGAAATCCTCGAAAGGTCCAAACTTTTTTCATCCATAATCTCTGGAAATCTGATTCCAGCTGGAATTGGAATATGACGTGACGGTGGTCAATCAGTCCCGCGTGACATTCTCCCATGAAGCCGGCTACACTGATGTCATTTCGAATAGAAGCCATTGCCGGTCTGCCTCGGTTGAATTTTTCGATGAGGGCATAACGGAATTTCAATGCCAGTTGTAGTTCTTCCTCCTCCGAAATGAAGAACGCCGGTTCCCCTTGAAATGTAGATAAAGCTTTCACTGGTGAAGGGGGAAACGATACATCCACTTCTTTAGCCCAAGGAGCTGAAACTGCATCTTGGTAGGACTTGGTCTCTTCATGGAACTCATTAACAGGCAAGAAGGGGTATCTAATCAACTTGTTAAGTTTGTTGAGCTTCCTTTAGCAGCCATCGAGCCTCCACAAGAATCTCAGAAAGTCCCTGAATTGGTGACCAGCAAAAGGCTGAATACGGAGGCTACAAATGTGAGGATAAGTGGGGATGAAGGGGATTCGCTGTACAGGAGCGAAGTTAGTTCCATGTCGGAATTAGAAATCTTACAAGCTATCCCAACGATTAGGTGGGATGAAAGGGAATTAGCTAAGTTAGTTCCACTAAAGCTGCCTAGCAAGGAGCTTAGAAAAGGGACTACCAAAGTTGAGGTCATGTGGGAAGAAGGGGAACCCTCGACATTACACAGAGTTAGTTCTACATCGGATTTAGCGATCCTTCATTCTATCCCAACTGAATCAGAAGATGAGGATGATGGCGAGGACCAATGGACGGAAAATAGTTATGAGGGAGAACCCGAAGATGTGTTCAGTAGTTTCCTTGAGAAAATGGAAAACTGCCGGAAGCCGTCCAAGCAAACCAAGTACATGGAAACTCTTGTTAGTCCCAAAGCCAATGCCTTTCCAGGGAGAAAACTCAGGGATCGGAACCCTCGCATTTGCTACTCCAAAGGCAAAAATTGGAATCAAAGGTAATCTTTGTTTGTATCTTATAAGGCCTATGATTACTGATGTTTAGATCATTTTGGCCAGATAACTTAATTACAGTGTTCTGTTGGCATTGAATTATTCCTTTTGCTGTGAACTTTGTGACCGAGTGGTTTTAAGGAGGAATTTATTGGAAAGTTGTGGTCTTGTTTGTATTTTGGTATATTGACCTAGTAATGTTATGCTGCCGAATTTTGGTAAAATCACTAGAAGGTGGAGGCCATTGGTGTTGCTGTGTCCCTATCTTTGAGTCTTGTTTTGAAGATGATTGTGGAATAGGCTGGAATTCTGGAGTATAGATTCACATTTTGATGCTGACAATAATACAATCCAGTTGAGATTTTATGGATTCAATGTCCTATGGAAATATTGCAGGATTGACTGGTTTTTGACTTGGTTGGGTGTACATGTCATTAGGTAGGGACCATGCGGAATTTTGTTAAGTTGAAATTCGTATACCTTACAGTCATTTTATTGTCAGTAATTTATGAATTATGCTGTGGAAATAAGAAAGATTTACTCTAGATTCGCTAGAGTAAACACTTTCTTTTCTCCCGTTAAACAGTGATTCACATATGATGTAATGGAGTAGTACTCCACATTTACTGTTTTCTCTTTTGTATCGATGCGTTCGGGTATATCCGGCATCGTATTTTGTTATATTATGTATATAAAGCTGGTTTCTTAAAAAAAAAAGAAAAAAAATCATTTATCTAAGTTTTCAACCTCCAATATTTCTACCGGCATGCGCATGTTGTTGAAAAAAGTTTACTGTTCTTGTATTCAATGCCACTATTTCAATCTGTCCATTATATGCATTATATTTAATCAATCATTCTTGATTTTAGAACTAAACTATAATATTTGTAAATATGAGAAAAACTCTTCTAAGACGGTCTCATATATCATACTGGAGTCAATCAAAATTTCAACGTACAATAACAATGGTAAAAAATTATAATTACGATTTCAACGTACAAAGTCTTGTATTATATATATATATATATATATATATATATATACTACAATATTAATTTGTAGTTTTTGTTGAGTGTTTAATAAAGTGCTGAATTTCATAAAAAAAATTTGTAGCTCTTAATTCCAATAAACAAACAAAATATAAGACTATTATCTAGTTAATAACATTGACTAATTTATTATTGAGCAAAATGTCCCAAAAAAAAAATAGCCACTTAACTTTTTTTCAAATACACCATTTGATCACTGAAATATTAAATTTATAAAAAATATCACTAAACTTTATGAATATACGTAATTAGGATATTCTTTCAATTATTTGGGCAACACAAGAAAAGCCTTATCTCCCAAACAATATTGGTTAGTTCTAACACTATTTATTATTGAGCAAATTGCCAAAACAAAAAAGTTACTTAACTATTTTCATATGCATCTTTTTTATCATCGGCCTATTAAATGTATAGAAAATGTCACTAAAGTGTCTACATATGTGTAATTGGGCATTCTATCAATTGCATTTGTTTAATGAGATGGAAAGTCTGTTCACTGCAATTAGTTTGACAGCTTTATTTTTCAAAATTTGTAGAATACAACTTACGTGAAAAACTTTCTGTTCGATTAAATAGAGGAAATTAACAAAATAACCCAATTACATACATTTAAAAAGTTCAACTTGATTTTAGGCAGTGACTCACCCTATGTGGACTAACTTTATTAAGGAACCCTTATGTTTCCAAATCATTAGATTCTCAAATGTTTGTGTGACTCAAGCCAACATTTCCGTTTTCGCCTCGTCCACCACTGTTCTCGAGGAGACTTTTCTGTAAAGCGAAATGCAAGGGATAGACATTGTTTTGCTTATCATAGCTTTTGTGGCATGTCCAAATTAGCTTATCTGAAAATTTCTTTATTGCAAAGAGTAACCTTTAATTCATTCATTTGACTGTAACTGAAGGCTTAACACATCTTACTTTTCGAGACAAGTATAAAAAACATCACAAACAAGTCCCGATTGCGTTTTTAATTGCTTTTAGTCAAGTATTTTTAATTGCTTTTAGTCAAGGTGGCAACATTTTGGACAAGTCTCGATCGCGTTTGAGCCCCATGTCCTTGGAGATTCAAGCTTTAGTAGATGATTGGAGTAAAGCTGCTTATAGAGAACAAGAACAAGACATAGAAGAAAATTTTGATTTTGATTTAGACGCCACCATCGATGGTAGCTCTACTTGCACAACTAATTCACCTATCACCGATGCCGAGAGAGCCAATAATGATGGCGACGACGACTATTAGTTTATTAAAATGAAGAAAAATTTAATATTGTACATTTTTAAGATTATTGAAAATTTGAAATAATTTATCATGTTTTTCAAATATTATAATTTTCATATCTATATATTTGTTTATATAAATGTCATAGTTATATTTGTATAGACTATAGTTGTATTATTGTATATCATAATATATTTTGCAATTGTATCATTATACTATTCAAATTTAAAGTTTAAACCATCAATTATGAATAAAATTTAGTATTTCTTCATTTATTAATTTCTAATTTGTAAATTTATAATTTAAAATCTTAACTTGTAAATTTTTCTATCCAATGAAAAAAATTTAGTAGTTTCTTCATTTATTAATTTCTAACTTGTAAATTTATGATTTAAAATTCTTAACTTATAAATTTTTCTATCCCAATGAATAAAATTTAGTAGTTTCTTCAATCTAACTTGTAAAATTTAGTATTTCTAAATTGTAAGTATTAAAATCTAAGTACCTAAAATTTAGTATTTCAAAATCAAATTCGAAAGTTGAAATTGAAATTTGAAATAAAATTCGAAATGGGAATAAAACCATAACCAAAATCAAGATAAAATTGGAACCGTAACCGAAATCGGATAAAAACGGAATCGAAATCGGAACGGCCGGTTTTGAAAACGTAACCTAAACCGCCGAGGGGCGGTGCGGTTTCACTGGCCACAGAACAGGGAACCGACAGTTCCGAAATCGAGAACCGGCGGTTCCAGAACCGTGGCCATCTCTAACTCCAGTCCTCTACCCCAAAAGGTTAATTAAGAGCAAACACGTAGAAAAACTTGTAACAAACTACAAACATGCTACAGATAATATTACCAAGACATTTTACTAATGACTAATGATTATCACAAAATGAGCCTAAACTATCTCTCAGGTCTTATTTAATGAAAAACAAACGAATGATTGTTAAAAAAAAATGGTGTATAACAACAGGAATGATCAAGACAGCCGTATTGAATACCAAGTGAGCTTAGCTCACATGGTATCCCAAGTGGGATTCGAACCATGGCAACTGTTAGAACCTTGGCATTGATGATATCTTTCGGCATGCCGAAGTGCACAATTGGCATGCCGAGCTAATTCGGTTTGGTGGAACCGAAGTGCGATGCTGCTGTGCTATGCTTGCTAGTGTTGTATGCTGTGAATGCTGAAGGCATTGAGTGTGCTGGGATGCTGAGCTGAACATGAGTGCTGCGTGCATGGCAGGTCGGCATGCCGAGTGGGCAAGTCGGCATGTCGAGCCGAATGGTCTGGGACCTAAGGCAAAGTTGCGGGCAAAGTGTGCTATGGAGCTTAAGTCGGTTTGGGCACGTGCTGGGCATGTGTGTGCAGGTCGGTTATGGGAAGTAATTGCTGAAAGGCCAAGTCTAAAGCTGTGGGCATGTTGGTTCGGTTGGGTCTTGATTTTGGCTGAGCCTTGACTCAAATTGGCTAAGTCCTTGGAAGGCTGGACTTGTGGCAAACGTGGCTGAGCTGGCAGCCACATTCTGAAGGCAGTTGCTAACTCCTTGCTCCTGATTGGCTGTTGCTGTAACTTGTGTTAGTGGCTGGACATGTCAGCCACAATTTAGCCTATTATAGTTTTGGCTAGGCAGATTTACTCATTAGTTACGTTTTTGGCTATCTTGAGTTCTCTGCAACCATTGTAATAGGTTTCCTTGTAATCTTCATTGTGGCAATAAGATTAAAGGTTGGGCTTTGGCCTGTAAATTGCTGTGTGCTTGCTATTTCGTTTGGTTGCTTACTTATACTATTTTACTGTTGCTAAAGGGTTGTGTGAACCTAAACAAGAGGGAAAACGTGAGAGTTACCAACAAAGGGTTGTTGGCTAACCGTGGGAACTTGCCGGAGGTGTAAAATCTGGTAAAAGACGCCAAAGGTGTGACATTTTGGTATCAGAGACAAGGTTTCGTGCATACTTGGTGCTGTGTGCTCTAAAAGATGACGGAATCGGGTAATACTTTGAAGGAACGGGTTAGTAGGCTGGAAGCCTCCCTTGATAGTGTTGTCTCCATTTTGGGAACTCAAGATGAGACCCAAAACTTGCTCCAGATGATAACCGAAATCCGAAGTTCAGTGGGCGGATTGAGGGCTAGGGTGGACGAAATTGAAAAACGGTCCACTGGAACCGCTGGATCTGCTGGTCCTTCTTCATCTTCTGGATCTTCTGATCTAGACTCGTATAGGCGGTTACTTGATGAACAGAAACAAGTGATGGACGCCTTGAGGGATGATGTTGGTTTACTGAAGAGGGCTCTTCGGGATGGACCTACTGTGAACGAGGATCGGTCAATGGCAAAGGTAAAGGTACCTGAACCTAAAACCTTCTGTGGGGTAAGAAGTTCCAAAGAACTTGAGAATTTCTTGTGGGATATGGAGAATTATTTCCAGACTGCTGAAGTTCCTACTGAACAACAAGTGTCCATTGCGACAATGTACCTTGCGGGTGATGCGAAATTGTGGTGGCGAACCAGATCAGTTGATAAGAATGCTGAAACGATTATGAGTTGGGAAGGTTTGAAGGCAGAATTGAAGACTCAATTCTTACCAACCAATTCCTCTTGGCTGGCAAGAGAAGCCTTGAGAAAGCTTAAACAATCTGGAACGGTTCGTGATTATGTGAAGGATTTTAGTTCCTTAATGCTGGATATTCGTGAAATGTCTGAGGAAGACAAGTTGTTTAACTTCATGTCGGGGCTGCAAAATTGGGCTCAGGCTGAATTGAACAGGCAGAGTGTCCAGACTTTGCCTCAAGCTGTGGCTGCTGCTGAGAAACTTGTAGACTTTAAGGCAAGTTTGCAAACGGCTGATAAGAAGAAAGGCAAAGAGAAAGGAAAGGAGAAGGCCAAGCCTTTTCAAAAGAATAAGAACAAGGTATCTTCTGAAACCACAAGTAAGGCTACGAATTCTAAGGATGGTGGCAAGAAGAGTGGGTGTTTCACTTGTGGTGGACCTCATTTTGCTAGAGATTGTCCTAAGAAGGAAAAGGTGAATGCTGTTGTGGCTTGTGGAGATGAATCAGGAAGTGATACTCCAGTTCGGGTGAATCCTTTACAATTGCTGTATGCAATGCAATCGACAAAGGTACATGCATCTCAGAATACTTTGATGTTTGTATTGCTAAGAGTGAATGGGGCAACTGTGAATCTTGTGATCAGATGACCTATCTTGCTGCTCTTGTTGAAGTTAAGCCTGATGTCTTTCAAGAGGTGCCTAATGAGGTGGCTGAAGTACTTGAGGAGTTTGCTGATTTAATGCCCAATGAATTGCCCAAGAAACTTCCACCCAAAAGGGCTATTAATCACAAGATTGATTTAGTTCCTGGAACTAAACCACCCGCACAAGCTCCGTATCGTATGTCTCCTGCGGAATTGATCGAATTGAGACGCCAGCTGGATGAGTTATTGGAGGGTGGTATGTTGAGACCATCCAAAGCTCCATATGGTGCACCAGCTTTATTTCAGAAAAAGGCTGATGGCTCATTAAGGTTTTGTGTTGATTATCGGGCTCTGAATAAGGTTACTATCAAAAATAAGTACCCTGTGCCAAACACCTATGATCTCTTTGATAGGTTGGTTAAGGGCAGATACTACACAAAGATCGATCTGAGGGCTGGGTATTGGCAGGTTTGAATTGCTGAGGGAGATGAGGAGAAGACCACCGTGGTCACAAGGTATGGATCTTATGAATTCTTGGTTATGCCATTCGGTTTGACGAATGCCCCCGCTACCTTTTGTAATCTCATGAATGATGTGCTGTATGAATTTCTGGATAAATTTGTGGTTGTTTATCTAGATGATATTGTGATATATTCTGAAACTATAAATGATCATGTGATGCATTTGAGAGCTGTGTTTCAGAAGCTTAGAGAGTATGAATTGTATGTCAAGAAGGAAAAGTGTGAATTTTGTATGCAACAAATAACTTTTCTAGGTCATATCTTGGCAAACGGCATGATAAGCATGGATAGAAAGAAAGTTGTAGCTGTCATTGACTGGCCGGCTCCAACTAAAGTCCCCGAGTTGAGATCATTTCTTGGATTAGCAAATTACTACCGCAGGTTTATCAAAGGATATTCAAAGCTGGTGGCTCCTTTGACAGATTTGCTAAAGAAAGATAAATCGTGGGATTGGAATTCTGGCTGTGATAAAGCTTTTCTTGCTGTGAAGGAAGCTGTTGCGTCTGAGCCAGTTTTATGTTTGCCAGATTTCGGATTGCCTTTTGAGGTACACACTGATGCTTCTGACAGGGCTATTGGTGGAGTTCTTGTTCAGAACAAGCATCCAGTTGCTTTCGAGAGCAGGAAGTTGAAAGAGTGTGAACAACGATACAGCACGCATGAAAAGGAGATGACTGCTGTTATACATTGTTTGGAAATTTGGAAACACTACTTGCTGGGGACAAAGTTTACAGTGGTGACTGACAATGTGGCTAATACATACTTCAAGACTCAGAAGAAACTTACTCCAAAACAGGCTAGGTGGCAGGAGTATTTGGCTGAGTTTGATTTCGAATGGGAGCATAGGCCTGGACGAGAAAATGCTGTGGCAGATGCTTTAAGCAGAAAGTCAGTTGAAGAGTATGTGAACTCAATTACTGCTGTAACAACGGATTTCTTGGAACGAATCCAGAATGAGTCCCTGACTGATCCTGTTTTTCTGAAGCTTAAAGAACAGGTGGAAAAAGGAACCGTGAGACGGTATTGGCTAGAAAACGGTCTCTTATTTGCAAAAGGTGGTAGAGCCTTTGTGCCTTCTTCTGGGAAGTTGAGACGGGAACTAATGAGGGAAACGCATGATACACAGTGGGCTGGACATCCTGGAGTTGAAAGGATGCATGCATTGTTGTCTCGCAGCTTCATATGGCCAAAGATGGAAGCGGATATTGAAGCTTATGTGAAATCTTGCTTGGTTTGTCAATTGGACAAAACTGAAAGGAAGAAAGAGGCAGGGTTGTTGCAACCACTTCCAGTCCTTGAAAGGCCGTGGCAATCGGTCTCGATGGATTACATCAGTGGGTTTCCTAAGGTTGACGGATTGTCTACTGTTCTTGTTGTAGTAGACCGGTTTTCTAAGTATGCTTGCTTTATTGGGGCACCTTCTGCATGTCCAACTAATGTTGCTGCTGACCTATTCTTCAAAAATGTGGTGAAGTATTTTGGGTTGCCAGAAGATATTATCAGTGATCGTGATGCAAGGTTCACTGGCAGATTCTGGACTCAGCTACTCAATTCTTTGGGTTTGGAATTGAAGTTTTCTACTGCAAATCACCCACAAACGGATGGTCAGACGGAAAGGATTAATGCATTACTCGAGGAGTATTTGAGACATTATGTTTCGGCAAATCAGCGAAACTGGACAAAGTTGTTGGATGTTGCTCAGTTTTGCAACCAGTCTAAGTCCATTTGAGCTGGCAAATGGACAGCAACCTCTTACTCCACATGAGGTAGCTTTGCAATCTTCGGGTGGCAATTGTCCTGCAGCTTACAGATTTGCAAGAGGCAAACAGGAGTTAATTGATAAGGCTAAGGATAGTCTTGCAGTAGCTCAACAGCGTATGAAAAAGTATGCTGATAAGCATAGGCGGGATGTGCAATTTCAAGTTGGGGAATTGGTACTTCTGAAGCTAACTCCCCAAATTTGGAAGAAGATAAGTAGCAAGGCAGTACATCGGGGGTTGGTACAAAAATATGATGGTCCGTTTGAAGTGTTGGCAAAAGTGGGAAATGTAGCTTACAAGCTGAAGCTACCTGATCGGTTCAACGTGCATCCGACTTTTCATGTGAGTTATCTGAAAGCCTATCATTCTGATTTGGAAGATGACTCCAGAGTTCAACTAAAACGAGCTCCGCCAGTGATCAGAACTCAATTTGACAAGGAGATTCTGAAAATTTTGAGGCACGAGGTGCTTGGGCAGAGCAAGAAAAATAGACGGACCAAGTATTTGATTCAGTGGGTTGGAGAGGAAGAAATCAATGCTGAATGGATCAATGGGGTTGATCTTTGGCAGTTTGAAGAACAGATCCAAGATTATTGGAAACAAGAAGGAGCCCAAATTTTAACGAGGGCGTTAAAGCCTCCAAGTGGGGGAGGTTTGTTAGACCCTTGGCATTGATGATATCTTTCGGCATGCCGAAATGCACAATTGGCATGCCGAGCTAATTCGGTTTAGTGGAACCGAAGTGTGATGCTGCTGTGCTATGCTTGCTAGTGTTGTATGCTGTGAATGCTGAAGGCATTGAGTGTGCTGGGATGCTGAGCTGAACATGAGTGCTGCGTGCATGGCAGGTCGGCATGCCGAGTGGGCAAGTCGGCATGCCGAGCCGAATGGTCTGGGACTTAAGGCAAAGTTGCGGGCAAAGTGTGCTATGGAGCTTAAGTCGGTTTGGTCACGTGCTGGGCATGTGTGTGCAGGTCGGTTGTGGGAAGTAATTGCTGAAAGGCCAAGTCTAAAGCTGTGGGCATGTTGGTTCGGTTGGGTCTTGATTTTGGCTGAGCCTTGACTCAAATTGGCTAAGTCCTTGGAAGGCTGGACTTGTGGCAAACGTGGCTGAGCTGGCAGCCATATTCTGAAGGCAGTTGCTAACTCCTTGCTCCTGATTGGCTGTTGCTGTAACTTGTGTTAGTGGCTGGACATGTCAGCCACAATTTAGCCTATTATAGTTTTGGCTAGGCAGATTTACTCATTAGTTACGTTTTTGGCTATCTTGAGTTCTCTGCAACCATTGTAATAGGTTTCCTTGTAATCTTCATTGTGGCAATAAGATTAAAGGTTGGGCTTTGGCCTGTAAATTGCTGTGTGCTTGCTATTTCGTTTGGTTGCTTACTTATACTGTTTTACTGTTGCTAAAGGGTTGTGTGAACCTAAACAAGAGGGAAAACGTGAGAGTTACCAACAAAGGGTTGTTGGCTAACCGTGGGAACTTGCCGGAGGTGTAAAATCCGGTAAAAGATGCCAAAGGTGTGACAGCAACCATGGTTGAATCCCACTTGGAACAATCTCCACCCATTTATGGATAAATAGGTGGAGAATGAGTATTTGTGAGATGCTTCAAGTTTCTCCGGGACACATACGCAATGGAGAACAATTATGGTGGCTGTGCGCAGGAGTGAGGCCGTGTGGGGTCAGAATTCGCAGGAGGAGTATCGTCAACACCTTGGGCCGGTAGGTATTTGGCTTGGTAACCAATGATTGAAGACTGACCCTGGTACCCAGCTTGGGTTACTACCGTAAGGTTAGTACCCATTGCGTGCACATCCCGCGGTTTACATCCTCAACTGGCTAGGGGACGGTTGGTTTGAAGCCCAGGATTAGTCTGACTCAACAACAGTGAAGTGGCGGAAAACATGGTTCTAACATTTTGATAACAAACAACTTCTATGCTAAGTTTTAAGCTGAAAGCTAGCCACATATATCACAACATTGTAACAATGGATTAGTTGCATATTTCCACATCTATTTGTCAATTTTGTTATCAGAATGAGGAAAGCATTAATCATTCATTTGCAAGTTGTTTAAATGTAAGACAGATCTAGAGGATCTTTGCTGCTGAGATGGGGATGTCTGATCACTCCAATTCAATTAAACAGGTTTGCAAAAAATGGTGGGAATCCCATGCTACTAATGTTGCTCATAAATTCCTATTGAAAGTACTGCCTTCACTCATCTGTTGGGAGGTTTGGAAACACAGAAATATTGCTTTGTTTGAAGGTCAGAGAATTGATGTGCAACAAATCATCAAACAAATACACAATTCTGCTGCTCTGTTAATTAAGCTGAAAATGCCTCAGGTAGAATGGATTATGAGAGATTGGGGGATTTTCTAGGGCTCGATCAGAAATTATAGGAGTAAATCCAAGTTAATTATTTGCAAATGGAAACTACCTGGTCCTGGATGGCTAAAGGTAAATGTAGCACATAAGGGAAGAATAAATGAGATTGCAGTTGTAGGGATTATTAGGGACCATAAAGGTGAAACCATTGAGAATTTTTTTGCTTTATATGAGTGGACTAACCCTGCAGGTATAATTATAATCAATGCATTACTGGATATGGCTTATCAAGGGGTCAGATTCTGCCTAGAGAGGGGAATATCAAACATTATCCCGGAGTCCAATCATCAAGGATTTCACACAGCAATCCAAGAATCAAGGGAGGACTGCTGGATTTTCGCAAACTCATGGTGGAAGGTGGAACTGATACAGGGACATTGTAAGATAACTCAATGTCTAGTTGAAGAAAACCAAGCTGCTAGTTCTCTCGCACAAAAGGAACATGAGAACGATCAATCTGATGAGGAGAGGATTCAGAAATCCCTAAGGAGGGACAAGCTAGGAATACCTACATTCAGAAGGATCAGACTAGATAAGGGACATGCGAGGCCTCACTGAAACAAGAGCAGAAGCAGCAGCTAAGGAAGGATCGTTTGCACAAGAACCATATCAGAAGGGTTGTAAACATACAATAACGGTAAGATCACTCAAACCAGTGATTGGCACCAGCTTGCTAATGTTAGGGCTGGATAGCCATGTTCTAATCAAGGGATCCGACATGTTGATGTGTGGTATGGATTGCCCGTTGCTGGGATACACATGCTGTGAGCAATTAGGCCTGGGGAAGGGCTGGTTTGCTTCCCATTGGAGGCACAGAACATGAAAACGGAAACGGATACATGCACTGGGTTGGGTAGATAGTACGACATGCTACACCAACCTCAAGATCATAAGAATCGAAATTGCCAAGAATTATACTCTGTGTCAGAGTGCAGGTGGATATAATGTCCCAAGATTTAGGGATCTTTTTTCATTCCTTATGATCAAAGAAGTATTTTGCACTGATAGGTATAAGCGAAGATTACATACATTGACTGTAAATGGAGGAAGTACTCCAAGTTTCCTTTTTGAACCCCTTTTGAATATGGCTCCATTAGGCCGTAGGCATGCAAATGGAACTAGATTCAAAAGGTATCACATATCTAAGGGTGGTATTAGGGTATGTCCATTACCCACCAAGATTTTTAATAGAAACGGGAGTGGCGACCCACCTCAAAAGGAGGTTATGCCAAACTTAAAAAAAAAAGCTAATGAAAATACTTATGTAACACAGTTTTATATCCAAAGCTGCATCCACTATGCCTACAGATAAATGATAGTTTTAAAAATAAATTAATAATTTTTTTGTTATACAAAATTAATATTCAAATATAGTTTTATAAGACAATATGATACTTAAATTTGAATTTTTTAAATTTTACAAATAATTATATAATTTAATATTGTTACTATGTCTAAAATTATAACCACACTAGAAAATAATAATTTAAACATTTGTTTGACTCAACAACTTAAACAATTTTCATAACAATATAATTATATAAAATGTACATTAAAAATTATTTAAATATACTTATTTCGTTTTTCAATAAATATCAACTCAACAACAATAACAAATATATTCTCAACAGTATTTTCCGTGTTTTTATTCCAAAAGTACTCAAAATTAATATTTAATTTTTTATTCTCATTTTTTCAGTTCTCTAAAATTCATAATAAGTTATTCTAATTTTCTATTCAAAACTTTTTACTTATTCTCTAAAATTTATAATAAGTTGAAACCAAGAAGAAATATTTTTTTCAGAAAGACAAATAGAACAAGAAAATGAGGAGGGCATTCAAAAAAATATGACAAAAAGATAAATATGATTTTTTTTTAATTTCAAATAAAATTGTTAGAGCCCGATAGTATATTGTAGAATTTTTTTATTTGAGCTTTACGTTTTATATTAAAATGAATTACCTATTTTTTTTTTTATAATGGATATATTTTGGTATAGATGATGGGCTATAAACCAATAAATAAACTCAATTTTTATCATATATGCACTATGGGCTTTAAATGTATAAAAAGACTAGACCTATTGAGTGCTTTATTTTCTTATAATGGGACAAATAATTTAAATATTATAAATTAAAATATAATTTAAAGGATATTAAGGTGAGGTCACCCTGTATCCGCTTCTAAATATGATTCATATAGCCTACTTTATATAGTGGAATAAAGACTTAATTGTTGTTGTTGTTTATACTAAAAGAAAATTTCATATTATCTCATATGAATTGAAGTTCTCATATCTTCCTTTTACTTTAAACTGAGCTTTAGGCAACTCTATTTGGAAAAAAAAAATCACTCTAGCTAGCTGTGGTATAATTTTTCCTATGCTTCAATTCTACCATGTAGATTCATTCTTGAATTATTATAAATATGCATGGATAGTTCTTAAATGTTTATTTTTTTTGAACTCTTTTAGTGGTTAACTTCAAAGTTGAATGAATCATGAAAGTGAGAGCTCTACTATAAGAGATGAAATCGGTCTCCTATAGGCCTATTTGTAATTTGAAAAAAGAGATTCTCATCTTCCTCTCTTTTTTTTCCCCTTTTATTCTTTTATTCTTTATAATTTTTTTAAAATTATGACGTGTCGTGGATGATGGCTCCCAGACAAACTTTAGCGGTATATAATCTTTCCTTGAAGAAAAACAGTTACCTTGTTCATCAATTGGAGTGTCATATTACCTTTGATTTCATTTTTTTAATAAACATATTCCTATTTTATCATTACTAGAAACTCGGCACGTGCGATGCACGTGTTTTGTAACGTTGGTTTTTTTAAATGAGAAAGTAAGTACAATATTTGAGACAATCACTAAATTGTGCAAAAATTTAAGTATGTTAATAAAATACTTTAAAAATAAAACTATAATCACTAAATTAAAACAATTACTAAAAAAGTACTTTCTATTTGATCTTTGTTGTAGCAAATAAATATATTTACAAGAAAGCAAGATATGCGATATTAGGTCAAAAAATACCCAAAAGAATAGGCCAAAATTGTGGTCAACCCAACTACACCTTCCTCGGAATAAATACTTTTTACATGAGTTAATGAGTTTATAAGTTACAGGCCTTGATGGATCATTGTGAAAAATATACAAAACAAATTATCAAAGAATATTAAACTATAGAAAAATTAGTAATTTTAAAATTCAATGTAAATTATAAGACCATGATTCTTGGATGCAAGATTACTCTTTGGATTACCAGCCAACCCAAGCATTTCATCCTTCAAGAAAATTAAGCTAACTTCATTCATGATTCAAGTATAAGTAAATATATTCGAAAACTTTTGATTTTTGAGATGTGTAAATTTGTAATTTGTCCGGTAGGAGATTAGGTCAAGGAACTCTCAAAAAAGCATTAACGGTAGTGAGAGTCCTAGTGGTCCATCAAGTCATTTTCTCAATTCATTGTTAAAACACAAACAAACAAACATTATCGAAGAAAATTATAATATAGTAAAATTAGTAATCTTAAAATTAAATGTAATGAATGTAATTATTTTATTTATGTATTTATAATAATTCAAGAACAAAATAAAAATAAGATCAATGCAACTAATAAAAACACTTAAAAATGTCAATTTAATTACTAAATTAAAAGAATTTACCTTTGGGAATTAAGAACTTCTTTATACGCCATATTTCTTGTATACGCCTTGTTTTCTGAATGTTGATGGTCAAAATTGATTAACACTTTAGTTGTCGATATTGACATACCTCAAAATAATACAATGTATAATTTGTTAAAGAATATATGTGCATTCAACTCAACACCAATTGGCAATGAGCGGAGTGGCCCATATACCTTATATATTAGTTCAAGAGCTCTTACTTAACCGTTGTGGGATATTATCATTTAACAGTCACTCTCAAACATGACTAGCACAAACTAATCTAAACTAAACCGAATGCTTACCCAACAATGAGCCTAGCCCAAATTGAATACTAATACTGAAAGAAGGGAGGTGAGAGAAACCCTTGTCATGTTTGAAAGGCCCACAAATTCTTTAACATGGTATCAGAGTAGAATCCCCGGGGATCACCTCGGGACTTTGCTCTAACGTCATTCTGTTTTGCAGATTATACTAAATTTATTGCTTGGAGCTCGAATTTCTTCAGCTCGGTCAGAACTTTTTCCGAGGTGAATATTTGAGTTACAACATTTGGCACAACCACAATAAACACCCTCTTCACACTTCAAACAAACATCTTCAACTTCTCACCAATGTGTTTGAAAGGTACCATAGTAAATATTTCTTACTAGCAATTTGTTTTTTTTTTCCTGAACAATTAATGGGTTATTAAGCTATGAATATCTCTTAGTCGTTAATGTCTCACGTTAAACTTTGTTTTTATAAATTTCCTACAGCAAAGAAGGTTGGGAGACTTCTTTTTCAGATAGCAACACAAACCTTACTCGAGAATTCCAAAAACATCAAACAAGCACTCAAAATTAGCACTGATCTTTCAGAGACAACAATTTTAGCTACATTTAATTTTCAAAGAAAAATAACAAAGCAGTAACAAAGAAATTCAAAAAATCGACTTGAATTAAACAAATAATATCACACATGGAATTCCAGTTCAAATTCGAGGTAAACAACAAGTGGAAATCACACCAAACCGCAGCAGCCGTACAATTTCAGAAAATCAGGAGCTAGAAAGATAGATAGAGGCACTTACTTTAGATTTAGAAGCAGAATCTGGTAAGTTGATAGGTGCAGATCGGGAATGCGTACGATATGGCTTCCTCAGCTGAAATTTCACAATAACCGAAATCAGACGGTGAGTGTAATGTTAGATCGATGACCATCAACAAAAACACATTCATATATAGCTCCTCCATGCATGCATATATAGCTTGAAATCCATCCTTCTAATGAGTTTCTGTGTGAAATGAAATGAAATCAATGATGCATGTTAATGGGATGACAACCCTATCCTATTCCAACAGCTGAGTTCTGAGTTGTGTTCTTTATGTTAAGCTCCTTCCTTCAAGTTCAAGACCCTCTAAAGATACAAGAAATGTTTACTTACTTGTCACTGCAAGCAAGCAAGCAAGCAGCAACAGAAAACAAATCTCACCCAGTGGGACATTAAAATCGCGATAGAGATCTAATTAAGGACATATCTATCTATCTATCTATCTTTGTTGGGATCGATATATGGACTGTTGATGTTGAAAACGTAAACGTTAGTCAATCTTCTCCGATAATTTGAGGTGCAGCACAAAACGATGCTAATCACTTTGAGTAGTGTATCCTTCCTTCGGGATAAAGGTTTCGAGGATATATTATAATATGTCGGAGGAAACCATACATTTTAACCTGCTCTCTTTCCAGTCATCAAATTGATTAGTTTATCTTTTCCCACGGCTGCACCTGTTGGGCACGAACGATTGATTTATTCATGTAAGTTCATCAGGAGAGAAATGCACGGTTTCATGCATGTTTTAGCAACCGGCAAGTTCCACTTAAAAGACTCGGTTAGAGAATTTATGGATGCATGCATGCATCCATAGGTAACATTTACAAGAAGAACATCTTGGCCAAATTGACATTTGATTAGCACTTCCCTGAAGAACTGCCTCTGCCTGTAGGAAATCCTTCTGTTTCCAAGACATATGCACGGAGAGATGCAATTGTCGAACCCAGATTCTGTTTGAACAAAGGCAATCTGGTATGCATATCACAACAAATTTCGCCTCGATTTTTCCAATACTAAGTTAGCAAGCAAAATTCTAAATAAAACAGGGACGAAATGTCCAAAAGTGAATATGCAATGGTAATTAATTATTTGTATTTGCCTAAAAGAACAAAATACATACAACTCCTCCAACTCCAACTCTCCAAGGTTGTTAACTACTATGCTGCGATACACTAAAACAAAAGCCAACCTCATTCATCACTGTCTTACTTAGTGTTGAACCACAAAAAATAAATAATATTTTACATAGATGAGACCAAGGAGCAACACACAATGCAGTATATAAGAGTAACTTGGTCATCCATATGGGATGATCCCATAAAGAGAGGCAGGCAGGCAGAAAAGATAGAAGCTGGAAGCATGGATAGTAGCAACCTTTGCCTTCTTCTGCTGGTTCTAATAGTTATTTGTGTGTGTGCAGCTAATGGTGCACAACTGCTGGAAAGTGAACTCCTCTGCGATCAGTGTGCAAGATGTTATTAAAAGAAGAAGAATTTGACCTAATCCGGTAGAGGGCCTTATAAGAAGAAGAAGAAGTATTAGAGTTGAGGGAGAGCGGCGGTGATAAGCACATATTTGTTCAGATTATTATCATTGTTTTGACGTGATTTGTGGGGTGAAAATATGTACTTAATGGTGTGAATATGTGCAGATTTGGAAGCTTGTAGAATTGGATCATGATGGAAGGAAAGTGACGGATTTGAAGAGAATTCTAGAAGATCAAAGACTTGGAGATGAAGTTGGAGAGATTTGGAAAGAAGAAGGAGTCTTGGCAATTACCAAATTGGTGTTTGAGACAATTAGGAAATTTACATTCTACAGCCATATGTGGGTTTTAGAATTTGAAAACAATGAAGATTCTCTCTTTAAGTTGGTTTAGGAAGTTTTATTCTCTTCTCCTATATAAGGAGAAGATAGTTTAGGGTTTAAACATCTTTTGACACTTTAATTTTGCAGTTTTACGTTCTGAACTTTTGCTACAGTAGCTGGGTCTGCAGAATAGCTGCAGCCCAGAATTTCAGACCCTTTCGTTTGCCCAAACGGCAGGCAGTCTGATTTTATGTTTTCAGTTTTAATTTAATTTTCTTTTCTATTATTAATCTAGCTTTGTTTTTAATTATGTTTAGTGAGTAGTTAATTATCTGACTTTAGTATTGAAGCACTAATCATGCGAATAATTGTGAGACCAAAGTGTTCTTAACAACTTTCTCTTATTTGATTCCAAGAGTTTTCTAAGCCTAAAGTTTATTACTTGATTTAATTAAAGCTTGATCACCTTTAATCGAATTAGGTAGAGCCAATTAATCCCTTGTCAAGTCACTGGATTTGATAAGTAAGATTAATTAGTGGCGAAGCTACTGTCTCGGTAGACGGAAACAATTGGTTAACAAGTTGTTGCATGCTGATTCATGATATGATTCGTTAGAGTTAGGTTCTTCACTACTTAATGCTTTCATAATATTAAATCTGGTGTTCGGCTGATTTCGGCCGGGTTGTATTATGAATAGAGAATTAATTGATTAAGCAGATACTTGTCAATTAACGAATAACTAAGGAAGAATTGGGATGTGTCAGAGCTGATTCTCGGCATCTTATAACTAATTGATTAAATAGAGATTGTTATTCTTGAGTCAATGAACAATTGAAAAGTGATTAGTGTGGATTTACTAAGGCTGGATCTTTTCCTTTTAATTGTTTTATTTCTGAATTTTGTTATTTACTTATTTCGTAATTTAATTTCTTTACTTTAATTGTTTAAATCATTAATTGAATTGTGGTTACTATTGGCAAATTAATTGAATCAGAAAATATTGTTGTTCCTCGTGGGATCGACCTTACTCGTACTATACTTGATTTATTGTTTGAGAGTAAGTAATTATTTTGATAAAAAATGACTTATCAAATTGGCGCCGTTGCCGGGGAACGGCATTATTTTCTTTTTAGTTAATTTGTTTTTTTTTTTTTGGTTTATTTCTAGATTTTCTAACTCCAATCTGTTTATCTTGAGAATACTGAAAAAATCGCACAGATTGAAGAAAGAATTGAAGGAAAGACACCAAGAAATAATTTCTGATTTTGGACAGTCGCCGTTTGGTCAAACAGAACCCATATCAGACCCAGATCAGAATTTTACACAGCTACAAAAATGCTAAATATGGCTGATTTGACTTGTGTTCAGAACCAGAACCAGCAGGGAGGACGCACTTTAAGGGAGTTGACTTGTCCTTTGATCAATTTTAGATATTCTTGCATAGTTTTGCCTAAACTCAATGTTGATTTTGAATTAAAAGCATCATATTTGAATTTCTTGGCCAAGTTTCATGGTTTAGATGGGGAAGACCCTTATAATGTTTTGCATGAATTTCTTAGAGTATGTGGGACAATAAATAAAATTGGGGTATCACAAGAATACATTGCATTGGCTAGTTTTCCTTTTTCTCAATCTGGAACAGCTAATAAATGGTTTAACAGTTTGACCCATAATTCTATTACCTCTTGGGATAATATGCAACACGTATTTCTTCAAAAAATTTTCCCTACATCTAAGATTGCATGAATTAGAAAAGAAATTGTTGGAATTGAACAAAATTATGATGAATCTTTGTCTGCATATTGGGAAAGATTTAGAAACTTATGTGAAAATTGTCCTCAACACCAAATACCCGATGATTTACTAATTCAATATTTTTATGAAGGGTTGCAATCTGAGGAGAAGAGGATACTTGACACTGCAAGTGGAGGTGCATTCATGGACAATAATACAACTCAAGCCACAAATTTGATTGTCAAGACTTGTGAGTCTCACCAACAGTATCAACCCATTTGTCGTGCAACAAAGCAAGTTGGTGAAATTTTCAGTTCCTCTCTTGAAAACAAATTGGAAGCTTTGACAGCATGTGTGGAGAAGTTGGTTACAAATCAGAAGTTGACAGCAGCACAGTCTACCCAAACCAATTCCAATTTCATAGCCACCACGAAATCAGTAGTACCTCTTGAACATTTGATAATGAATTTGGCAACTTCTGTGACATTGATGCAACATGGACAAACTCAGAATCAAGAGAACTTTCAAAACTTCCAACAAGAGACAAAGGGAGCCATTGATGATTTGAGCACTCAAGTTAATCACTTAGCAAGATCTATCAATGCATTGAAAGGATATCAAGGAAGACTACCCTCACATGTGGAGGTAAACCCCATGGAATATGTCAACCAAATCACATTGATAAATGGACAACAGGTTGAAGAACCAGAGGCAAAGTTCGAAATTCAACAACCTATTAGCCCAGAAATTTCATCCGCGTTGTTCGACCAAACGATTGCAGGAGCAAAAATCAGAGATAAGTCCTAAATTGAATTTTTCCAAGTCTGAAATTAAAATACCTCCACCTTTTCCAAACAGGTTGAGAAAGAACGCCAAGAATGAGGATTTAGATGACATCTTGACCATCTTCGACAAGGTGGAGATTACATACGCTTTCCTTGAAGTAATTCGAAAAATGCCAAAGTGTGCAAGATTTGAAAAAGATTTTCTGGCCAAGAAAAATCAACATCCAAAAGAGGAGATGGTTGTGGAATGTGATGATATGCCGATTGTTCTTGAGAATACTTTACCCCGTGAATGTAAAGAACCAGATTTTGAAGTTAAAGAGTTGGAGGATGAGGAAATAATGGATGAGACACATTCAATTCATTCACTGCAAGTGTTTCCAAGAAACCCAGAAAGTTCTCGTTTGCCCGAACGAGCTCCTGCTGAAACAATTTTTCCTATTCTTTTACAAGTTTCAGTTCTGAAACTGAGATCCTTGAATAACAATTTGAAATCTATGCTTTTGAGTGAGGAAAAGATGCTGCCCACTATCAAACACAAGAATCTTCCTCAAAGCTCATTGATCAAATTGATTTGGTATCAAAGAAGAGACAATGAAACTGGTGGAAAAACTTTGATTTTCATACAAGATATACCTTCTCCAAGACCACCTCCAGAGCCTCCTCCAATGATTTTCTGAGTTTGGCACATATTTGGTCTAGCCAAGGACATTAAAACAATGGCGCTTGTGGGAGGCAACCCACTTTTCTTTTTAGTTTTGCAAATTTATTTTATTAGTTTTATTTTATTAGTTTTATTTTATTAGTTTTATTATTGTTTTTCTTTCCAATTAATCGGTTGTCTTCTTGCTCCAGATGACCCAATTGAAATGTGGTATACAAAGTGGATTTGTGTAATTGCAGACATGGAGTGCTTGGATTTAATATTGGGGAAGTAGAGAAATAGCCTTTGTCAATAGAGAATTGGGCCCATTAGACACACTTATTATTTTATTGAGAGGCCCATCACTTTGTATTTTCAACACCAAGGCTAGCTGGTCCCAAACAGATCCCCTATTATTGTCTTTACCCAACAAAACCCTAGCAGCTTGCCTCCTTGTTCACCTTATTCTCAAGCAGCAGCCGAATCGCGTGGCCAACTTTGGACCCCTCCTCATCGCCTTACATTTCGTCGCCGTCCTCGCAACCAACCCCTTCCATGAGCGAGCTAACCTCGGCAGACCGCGATTAGGCATCCAACCCCACGCCGCCGGTGACCAACATCTTCTCTGACGCCGAGAGCTGATGTCATCCTTCAGCTCTTGCAAACTCGACGCCTACGAGACCACCACTGTCCGATGTCATTCTCCTCCGGCGATGACAAATCCACCGAGTCCGTCTGGGTCTATTGTTTGACAGAAGCTGTTACTTAAATTCGCACAACCCAGGCTGCAATCCGAACTACTCAAGGGGCCATACTCCAGATTTTGCACAATCCGAACCCGCAACCATAAATCAGGCTGTCCCTATTTCTTTTGCATTTTTTTTCTGTGTTTCTGTTTTTTCTTCTGTTTCTGTGTTTAGTTTGTTTACTTCCTGTTTTTGTAGTTAATCCTTTCTAACATGAGGGCATGTTAATGTTTAAGTGTGGGGAGGGTTTTATGTGTTTTAGTTGTTATGTTCTTTCTTAATTAAATAAAACAAAAAAATCAGAAAATTAGGAAAATTTCACAAAAAAACAGTTTACATTTTTATTGTGTTTTAGGATGTTTTAGTTTTGTTGCACATTTTCACTTTAAAAGCATTGTTTAGCCAAACAGTTTTTGAATGAGGAATGTTTAGTTATGGTTTAATTCATAGTAATGGGTTGTGATAGTTGAGTATGATTCCATGTATGATGACTACTAATTCTGAGTATTTTTGCCCACCTTTAAGTGAGGATTTTGAGCCAAGCATTGAATGACCACTTTGTTCATGCTTATATGAATTATTCTTTGAATTGAGTGCAAATCGCGCATGGTTGATTTCTTAAACTTGCTTTGTTGTGCATGGATGTCATTTGTTGGAATTGAATTTGAAAATGATAAAGGCACTTAGGATTTCGCCCTTTTTGACTTTAATTTTCTTAACTACCCGTACATTTACCCTTAGTTAACCCCTTTGAGCCTTGAACCTTTTCTTTGTGTTTAAACCCACTAAAAATTTCACCTAAGACCCATTTTAGCTTTCTTTTGGCCCTAAGGTGTAAGTAGCTGAGTTTCATATGAATTGTTTTCCCCACTTGGATTAAATGTAGAATATTGCATATTTTTTGTCTCTGTGAGAAAGGATTTCAGTATGTCTTCTGAACTGAAATTCAGAAGTCCATTGTTTGCCCAAACGGCACTGGGACAGGAAGGAAGGAAAATGAAAGAAAATCCGCAGAATTTGTCTGTGTTGTTTGCCTAAACTATGGCAAAGGAAATATATAAAAAAAAACAACAGCAATAATAAAAAATGTGTGATCTGCTGATGAAAAAAAAAAGAAAGAATGCAGCAAACTTGAAAGGAAAAAAAACATTAGCTGCTGGTGAAAGAAAATAAAGGGAAGAGTATGTTGTGCTGAATTGGATTTAAGGAGTTTGAGATTTTGAGACTTGGTGCAAGTCAAGTGTGGGGATGTACTTGAGTGTGTTGCTTACACCTTTGCTTGTTTTTTTTTTTTTTGCCTTTTAGACTATCTTAAACCTTACCTTGTTAAGCCCAAGCCCCATTACAACCTTTTAAAGACCTTTTGATTTTTGTTTAATTTTAATGTTATGATTGTCTGGTGACAATATTGCAAGTTTGTTGAAATTTTCTACGTGCGATTTTATAGAGTGGTTGAACCCAATCTTGAATATCTTGTGAGTACTTGGAGAGATTTTAGAGAGTTACTCAGAATTCTGTAGTTTGACTTGGAGGACTTGATAATTCATGAGTTGTTACTTGAATTAAGCCTAAACTGTTTGAAAGGCTACTTGGTTTGGCTGGAGTAATGCTTATTTAGTGAGAATGGTTTAATGTTTGTTTGTCTTTGTTGTTTTCTTTTGTGTTTTAAATGCTTAGGGACAAGCATTGTTCAAGTGTGGGGATCTTGATAAGCACATATTTGTTCAGATTATTATCATTGTTTTGACGTGATTTGTGGGGTGAAAATATGTACTTAATGGTGTGAATATGTGCAGATTTGGAAGCTTGTAGAATTGGATCATGATGGAAGGAAAGTGACGGATTTGAAGAGAATTCTAGAAGATCAAAGACTTGGAGATGAAGTTGGAGAGATTTGGAAAGAAGAAGGAGTCTTGGCAATTACCAAATTGGTGTTTGAGACAATTAGGAAATTTACATTCTACAGCCATATGTGGGTTTTAGAATTTGGAAACAATGAAGATTCTCTCTTTAAGTTGGTTTAGGAAGTTTTATTCTCTTCTCCTATATAAGGAGAAGATAGTTTAGGGTTTAAACATCTTTTGACACTTTAATTTTGCAGTTTTACGTTCTGAACTTTTGCTACAGTAGCTGGGTCTGCAGAATAGCTGCAGCCCAGAATTTCAGACCCTGTCGTTTGCCCAAATGGCAGGCAGTCTGATTTTATGTTTTCAGTTTTAATTTAATTTTCTTTTCTATTATTAATCTAGCTTTGTTTTTAATTATGTTTAGTGAGTAGTTAATTATCTGACTTTAGTATTGAAGCACTAATCATGCGAATAATTGTGAGACCAAAGTGTTCTTAACAACTTTCTCTTATTTGATTCCAAGAGTTTTCTAAGCCTAAAGTTTATTACTTGATTTAATTAAAGCTTGATCACCTTTAATCGAATTAGGTAGAGCCAATTAATCCCTTGTCAAGTCACTGGATTTGATAAGTAAGATTAATTAGTGGCGAAGCTACTGTCTCGGTAGACGGAAACAATTGGTTAACAAGTTGTTGCATGCTGATTCATGATATGATTCGTTAGAGTTAGGTTCTTCACTACTTAATGCTTTCATAATATTAAATCTGGTGTTCGGCTGATTTCGGCCGGGTTGTATTATGAATAGAGAATTAATTGATTAAGCAGATACTTGTCAATTAACGAATAACTAAGGAAGAATTGGGATGTGTCAGAGCTGATTCTCGGCATCTTATAACTAATTGATTAAATAGAGATTGTTATTCTTGAGTCAATGAACAATTGAAAAGTGATTAGTGTGGATTTACTAAGGCTGGATCTTTTCCTTTTAATTGTTTTATTTCTGAATTTTGTTATTTACTTATTTCGTAATTTAATTTCTTTACTTTAATTGTTTAAATCATTAATTGAATTGTGGTTACTATTGGCAAATTAATTGAATCAGAAAATATTGTTGTTCCTCGTGGGATCGACCTTACTCGTACTATACTTGATTTATTGTTTGAGAGTAAGTAATTATTTTGATAAAAAATGACTTATCAGGCGGCGGCGGCGAGTCCTTGAAATCGGCAGACAATAGAGAGAACCAGAGAGGAGAGTGTTGTTGTTGGTCGGAGGAAATTAGGGAGTTAAAGCGTTTGCAAGTAATGGAGAGGCTGCAAAGGTCTCTGTAGCTCAGACAATCCCCATTAGAATTCGATGATGATATTATCCCAATCTCAAAAATTGTTGCCCACAGCTCATCCGGTAAATTCGACATCATTGATCGTCCCACCAAATCCCAAACAAGAAGACAACAAGGCAGCAAGCTAGACAGCTGTGAATCTGTGATGGATGGAAGATTTTCTAAATTCAGACGTCGGTGTCAGTGCGTGTGTGCGTGTGTTCGCCGAAGTCTGTCGCCGGCCGTTTTGCTTTGCTTTCCGCTATTTTATGAAGAGAAGAGGAGGAAGAAGACAGAAACAACCGACACAAACATGACATCTACTATTATGTCATTTCACAAAATCACATCATATTTATTCATCAATTTAATTTTTTATACATCATTTTTATCTAATTTTTTAATGAAAAAAATTATAATATACGTGTATGTTAATATAAATAATGAAATTATACTATTTTAAATGTGAATGATTAAAACAAAAAAGGTTTTTCAGAAAGGCAATATTATAGCATTTTTGTTTTGCATTACTTTTAAATAATAAAACTTCAAATTTATGTGGATATTAGAAGGATTACACACACTATCTCAAAAAAACAAATCAAAAGAATTGAGGTGTGGAAAAAATAGTAGGGAAAAAATCAAAATTAATATATATATTTTTTACTTTACCATTTTTTAGAAAAATATGTGTGTTATAACCCATGAAAAATAGAGACTTGGTAAAATTTTAATTTTCGCTTTTTTTGACAATATTAACTAGAATGCAGGTTTACAATTGGGGTGAGTGTAAGAAACGGTGCACAAAAAGTCCAAATCAACTCATTTTTTGATTTTGCTATTTTTGGCTCAAATACGTGTGTTATAACCCATTAAATTTAGAAATTTGGTGAAAATTTAATTTTTACTTTTTTGACAATATTCACTAGAATGCATGTTTACAATTGGGGTGGGTGCAAAAAATAGTGCAAAAAAAGGCAAAATCAAAGCGTTTTTAGATTTTGACATTCTTGGCCAAAATACGTGTGTCATGACCCATGAAAAATTAAAATTTGCAGAAAAATCTAAATTTCACTTTTTTTTGACATCGTTCATTAGAAAGTATATACGTTGACAATTGAGGTGTGTGTAAAAAATTGTACGGAAAAAGTCAAAATCAATAAGTTTTTTTTTACTTTGCCATTTTTTAGCAAAATAACTGTGTTATAACCCATGAAAAATAGAGGTTTGGTGAAAATTTTAATTTTTTTTTTACAATATTCACTAGAATGCATATTTACAATAAGGATTGGGGCAAAAAACGGTACAAAAAAATTCCAAATCAACTCATTTTTGAAAATTTTTCATTTTTGGCTAAAATACGTGTGTTATAACCCATGAAATTTGGAAATTTAGTGAAAAATTTAATTTTCATTTTTTTTTACAATATTCACTATAATGCATGTTTACAATTGGGGTGGGTGCAAAAAAAGGTGCAAAAAAGGCAAAATCAAAGCGTTTTTAGATTTTGACATTCTTGGCTATAACCCATGAAAAATGAAAATTTGCAGAAAAATCTAAATTTCACTTTTTCACACAATTCATTAAAAAGTATATATGTTGATAATTGAGGTGTGTGTATAAAATAGTTGGGAAAAGTCAAAATCAATAAGTTTTTTTTTTTTACATTGCCATTATTTTAGCAAAATACGTGTGTTATAACCCATGAAAAATAGGGGTTTGGTAAAAATTTTAATTTTCATTTTTTGTTAATATTAACTAGAATGCACGTTTACAATCGGGGTGGGTTCAAAAAACGGTGCAAAAAAAGTCAAAATCAACTTATTTTTTGATTTTTCTATTTTTTACTAAAATACGTGTGCTATAACCCATGAAATTTAAAAATTTGGACATTTGGTGAAAAATTTAATTTTAGTTTTTTTGGCAATATTCACTAGAATGCATGTTCACAATTGGGGTGGGTACAAAAAACAGTGCAAAAAAAGACAAAATCAAAGCGTTTTTAGATTTTGACATTCTTGGCCAAAATACGTATTTTATAATCCATGAAAAATGAAAGTTTACAGAAAAATCTAAATTTCACTTTTTTGACACCGTTCATTAGAAAGTATATATGTTGACAATTGAGATGTGTGTAAAACATAGTAGGGAAAAAGCCAAAATTAATAAGTTTTTTTACTTTGCCATTTTTTAGCAAAATATGTGTGTTATAACCCATGAAAAATAGAGGTTAGGTGAAAATTTTAATTTTTTCCTTTTTTGATAATATTCACTAGAATGCATGTTTACAATCGGAGTGGGTGCAAAAAAAGTCCAAATCAACTCATTTTTGGATTTGCTATTTTTTGCTAAAATACGTGGGTTATTACCCATGAAATTTCGAAATTTGATGAAAAATTTAATTTTAACTTTTTTTGACAATATTCACTAGAATGCATGTTTACAATTGAGTTGGGTGGTGGAAAAAACAGTGCAAAAAAAGGCAAAATCAAAGCGTTTTTAGCATTTGACATTCTTGGCCAAAATACGTGTGTTATAACCCATGAAAAATGAAAATTTGTAGAAAAAAAATCTAAATTTCACTTTGTTGACACCGTTTATTAGAATGCATATATTTTGACAATTGAGGTGTGTGTAAAAAATAGTAGGGAAAAAGGCAAAATCAATAAGTTTTTTTTACTTTACCATTTTTTTAGCAAAATATGTGTGTTATAACCCATGAAAAATATAGGTTTGGTGAAATTTTCGCTTTTTATGAGAATATTCACCAGAATGCACGTTTACAATCGGGGTGGGTGTAAAAAAAGTCCAAAGCAACTCATTTTTTGATTTTATCATTTTTGGCTAAAATACGTATGTTATAACCCATGAAATTTAGAAAATTGGAAATTTAGTGAAAAATTTAATTTTCACTTTTTTTGACAATATTCACTTGAATGCATGTTTACAACTGGGGTGGGTGTTTATTATTGCCTGAAAAAAAAAAAACTGGGGTGGGTGCAAAAAAATATGCAAAAAAAGGCAAAATCAAAGTGGTTTTAAATTTTGACATTCTTGGCCGTAATACGTGTGTTATAACCCATGAAAAATAAAAATTTGATAAAAAATATAAATTTCACTTTTTTGACACCGTTCATTAGAAAGTATATATGTTGACAATTGAGGTGTATGTAAAAAATAGCAGGGAAAAAGCCAAAATCAATAATTTTTTTTTACTTTGCCATTTTTAGCAAAATACGTGTGTTATAACCCATGAAAAATAGAGGTTTAGTGAAAAGTTTAATTTTTACTTTTTTTGACAATATTCACCGGAATGCACGTATACAATCGGGGTGGGTGCAAAAAACGGTGCAAAAAAGTTCAAATCAACTCATTTTTGGATTTTACCAATTTTAACTAAAATACGTGTGTTATAACACATGAAATTTGAAAATTTAGTGAAAATTTTTATTTTTATTTTTTTGACAATATTCACTTGAATAGTTGAATGCATGTTTACAATTTGAATGGGTGCAAAAAACAGTGCAAAAAAAGGCAAATTCAAAGTGTTTTTGGATTTTGACATTCTTGGCCAAAATATGTGTGTTATAACCTATGAAAAATGAAAATTTACAGAAAAATCTAAATTTTACTTTTTTGATACCGTTCTTTAGAAAGTATATATGTTGACAATTGAGGTGCGTGTAAAAATAGTAGGGAAAAAGCAAAAATCAATAAGTTTTTTTTTACTTTGCCATTTTTTAGCAAAATACATGTGTTATAACCCATAAAAAATAAAGGTTTAGTGAAAATTTTAATTTTCACTTTTTTTGATAATATTCACTAGAATTCACATTTACAATCGGGGTGGGTGCAAAAAACGGTGCAAAAAAAGTCCAAATCAACTCATTTTTGGCTAAAATACGTGTGTTATAACCCATGAAATTTGGAAATTTGGAAATTTGGTGAAATTTTTATTTTTTATTTTTTTGACAATATTCACTATAATGCATGTTTGCAATTTGGGTGGGTGCAAAAAAACAGTGCAAAAAAATAGGCAAAATCAAAGTTTTTTAAATTTTGACATTCTTGGCCAAAATACGTGTTTTATAACTCATGAAAAATGAAAATTTGATGAAAAATCTGAATTTTACTTTTTTTTATACCGTTCATTAGAAAGTATATATATTGATAATTGAGTTATGTGTATAAAATAGTTGGGAAAAAGACAAAATCAATAAGTTTTTTTTACTTTGCTATTTTTTAGCAAAATATGTGTGTTATAATCCATGAAAAATAGGGGTTTAGTGAAAATTTTAATTTTCGCTTTTTTTGTTAATATTAACTAGAATGCACATTTACATTCGGGGTGGGTTCAAAAAACGGTGCAAAAAAAGTCCAAATGAACTCATTTTTAGATTTTGCCATTTTTTACTAAAATACGTGTGTTATAACCCATAAAATTTAGAAACTAGGACATTTGGTGAAAAAAATAATTTTATTTTTTTTGACAATATTCACTAGAATGTATGTTTACAATTGGGGTGGGTGGAAAAAAAAGTGCAAAAAAAAGCAAAATCAAAGCGTTTTTAGATTTTGACATTCTTAGCCAAGATACGAGTGTTGTAACCTATGAAAAAGGAAAATTTGATGAAAAATATAAATTTTACTTTTTTTTACACTATTCATTAGAAAGTATATATGTTGACAATTGAGGTGTGTGTAAAAAATAGTAGGGAAAAAACCAAAATCAATAAGTTTTTTTTACTTTGCCATTTTTTAGCAAAATACGTGTGTTGTAACCCATGAAAAATAGAGGTTTAGTGAAAATTTTAATTTTCACTTTTTTGACAATATTCATCAGAATGCACGTTTACAATCGGGGTGGGTGCAAAAAACGGTGCAAAAAAAGTCCAAATCAACTCATTTTTGGCTAAAATACGTGTGTTATAACCCATGAAATTTTGAAATTTAGTGAAAAATTTAATTTTCATCTTTTTCGACAATATTCACTTGAATGCATGTTTACAATTTGGGTGGGTGCAAAAAAAAAATGCAAAAAAAAAAGGCAAATTCAAAGTGTTTTTGGATTTTGACATTCTTGGCGAAAATACGTGTGTTATAACCCATGAAAAATGAAAATTTGCAAAAAAATCTAAATTTTACTTTTTTGACACCGTTCTTTAAAAAGTATATATGTTGACAATTGAGGTGTATGTAAAAAATAGTAGGGAAAAAGCCAAAATCAATAAGTTTTTTTTACTTTGACATTTTTTTACCGAAATACATGTGTTATAACCCAAGAAAATAGAGGTTTGGTGAAAGATTTAATTTTTTCTTTTTTTGACAATATTCACTAGAGTGCACATTTACAATTGGGTGGGTGCAAAAAAAGTCAAAATCAACTCATTTTTGAATTTTGCCATATTTTGCTAAAATACGTGTGTTATAACCCATGAAATTTGAAAATTTGGAAGTTTAGTGAAAAAAAATTAATTTTCACTTTTTTTGGCAATATTCATTTGAATGCATGTTTACAATTTTGGTGGGTGCAAAAAAACAGTGCAAAAAAAAGGCAAAATCAAAGTGTTTTTAAATTTTGACATTCTTGGCCAAAATACGTGTTTTATAACCAATGAAAAATGAAAATTTAATGAAAAATCTAAATTTTACTTTTTTGACACCATTCATTAGAAAGTATATATATTTATAATTGAGGTGTATGTATAAAATAGTTGGGAAAAAGACAAAATCAATAAATTTTTTTTACTTTATTATTTTTTAGCAAAATACGTGTGTTATAACCCATGAAAAATAGGGGTTTAGTGAAAATTTTAATTTTCGCTTTTTTTTTTGTTAATATGAAGTAGAATGCACATTTACATTCGGGGTGGGTTCAAAAAATGGTGCAAAAAAGTCAAAATGAACTCATTTTTTGGATTTTGCTATTTTTGACTAAAATACGTGTATTATAACCCATGAAATTTAGAAATTTGGACATTTGGTGAAAAATTTAATTTAATCCGTTCATTAGAAAGTACGCAGACAGTTGAAGTGTGTATAAAAAATAGCTGTGAAAAGCCAAAATCAATAAGTTTTTTTACACTTTGCCATTTTTTAGAAAAATACGTGTGTTATTACCCATTAAAAATAGAGGTTTGGTGGAACTTTTTAATTTTCACTTTTTTTTAACAATATTCACTACAATGCACGTTCACGATCTGGGTGGATGCAAAAAACAGTGCAAAAAAATCCAAATCAACTAATTTTTGAATTTTGCTATTTTTGGCTAAAATACGTGTGTTATAACCCATGAAATTTGAAAATTTGGTGAAAAATTTAATTTTCACTTTTTTGACAATATTCACTATAATGCATGTTTACAACTGGGGTGGGTACCAAAAACTAGTGCAAAACAAGGCAAAACAATAGCATTTTTAAATTTTGACATTCTCGGCCAAAATACGTGTTTTATAACCCATGAAAAATGAAAATTTGCTGAAAAATCTAAATTTCAATTTTTTTGAATCTGTTCATTAGAAAGTACGCAGACAATTGAGGTGTGTCTAAAAAATTGTGAAAAAGCCAAAATCAATAAGTTTTTTTGTACTTTGCAATTTTTTTAGCAAAATATGTGTTTTATACCCCATGAAAAATAGAGGTTTGGTGAAAATTTTGATATTCACTTTTTTATAATATTCACTAGAATATACGTTCACAATCGGGGTGAGTAAAAAAAGGGGCAAAAAAAGTCCAAATCAACTATTTTTTTTTCATTTTTGGCTAAACTACGTGTGTTATAACCTATGAAATTTGGAAATTTGGTGAAAAATTTAATGTTCACTTTTTTTTTACAATATTTACTAGAATGTATGTTTACAATTGGGGTGGGTGCAAAAAAACGGTGCAAAAAACAATGCAAAAAAGGCAAAATCAAAGCGTTTTTAGATTTTGACATTCTCGGCCAAAATACGTGTATTATAACCCATGAAAAATGAAAATTTGCTGAATGTCTAAATTTCACTTTTTTGACACCGTTCATTAGAAAGTACGTTGACAATTGAGGTGTGTAAAAAATAGGTGTGAAAAAGACAAAATCAATAAGATTTTTTTTACTTTACCATTTTTTTAGCAAAATACATGTGTTCTAACCCATGGAAAATAGAGGTTTGGTAAAAATTTTAATTTTCACTTTTTTTGATAATATGCACTAGAATGCACGTTCACATTTTGGGTGGGTTGGATTATTCCATTTAATTTGGAAATTTGGAAATTCTGTGAAAAATTTAATGTTCACTTTTTTTGACAATATTCACTAGAATGTATGTTTACAATTAGGGTTGGTGCAAAAAACAATGCAAAAAAGGCAAAATCAAAGCGTTTTTAGATTTTGACATTCTTTGCCAAAATATGTGTGTTATAACCCATGAAAAATGAAATTTGTTGAAATTCTAAATTTCACTTTTTTGACCGTTCATTAGAAAGTATGTTGACAATTGAGGTGTGTAAAAAATAGGTGTGAAAAAGACAAAATCAATAAGTTTTTTTTACTTTACTATTTTTTTTAGCAAGATACGTGTGTTATAACCCATAAAAAATAGAGGTTTGCTGAAAATTTTAATTTTCAATTTTTTTGATAATATGAACTAGATTGCACGTTCACATTCTAGGTGGGTGTAAAAAATGGTACAAAAAAGTCCAAATCAACTCATTTTTGAATTTTACCATTGTGGTTAAAATACGTGTGTTATGACCCATGAAATTTGGGAAATTTGGTGAAAAAATTTATTTTCACTTGTTTGACAATATTCACTAGAATGCATGTTTATAATTAGGGTGGGTGCAAAAAACAGTGCAAAAAAAGGTAAAACCAAAGCGTTTTCAGATTTTGACATTCTTGGCCAAAATACGTGTTATAACCCATGAAAAATGAAAATTTTCTGAAAAATCTAAATTTCACTTTTTTTGAAACCTTTCATTAGAAAGTACGCAAACAATTGAGGTTTTTTTTACATTACCATTTTTTTAGAAAAATATGTGTGTTATAACCCATGAAAAATAGAGGTTTGCTGAAAATTTTTAATTTTTACTTTTTTTTAACAATATTCACTACAATGTACGTTCACAATCGGGGTAGATGCCAAAAATGGTGAAAAAAGTCCAAATCAACTCATTTTTGAATTTTACTATTTTTGGCTAAAATACGTGTGTTATAACCCATGAAATTTGGAAATTTGCTGAAAATTTTAATGTTCATTTTTTTGACAATATTCAATAGAATACATATTTACAATTGGGGTGGGTGCAAAAAACAGCTCAAAAAAAGGCAAAACCAAAGCATTTTTAGATTTTGACATTCTCTGCCAAAATACGTGTGTTATAACCCATGAAAAATAAAAATTCGCTGAAAAATCTAAATTTTGATTTTTTTGAATCCGTACATTAGAAAGTACGCAGACAGTTGAGGTATGTGTAAAAAACAGCTGTGAAAAAGCCAAAATCAATAAGTTTTTTTTTGTACTTTGCCATTGTTTAGCAAAATACGTGTGTTATAATCCATGAAAAATCGAGGTTTGGTGAAAATTTTTAATTTTTACTTTTTTTTTGATAATATTCACTAGAATGTATGTTCACAATCGAGGTGGGTGCAAAAAACTGCGCCAAAAATTCCAAATCAACTAATTTTTTTATTTTTCCATTTTTGGCTAAAATGCATGTATTATAACCCATGAAATTTGAAAATTTGAAAATTTTGTGAAAATTTCAATGTTCACTTTTTTTGACAATATTCACTAGAATGTATGTTTACAATTGGGGTGGATGCAAAAAACAGTGTAAAAAAAAAGCAAAATCAAAACATTTTTAGATTTTGACATTCTTGGCCAAAATACGCGTGTTATAACCCACGAAAAATGAAAATTTGCTGAAAAATTTAAATTTCACTTTTTTGAAACCGTTCATTAGAAAGTACGCAGGTAATTGAGGTGTGTGTAAAAAATAAATGTAAAAAAGTCAAAATCACTAAGTTTTTTTTACTTTGCCATTGTTTTAGCAAAATACGTATGTTATAACCCATGAAATAAAAGAGGTTTGGTAAAAAAATTTAATTTTTACTTTTTTTTTTGACAATATTCACTAGAATGCACGTTCACAATTTGGGTGGGTGCAAAAAACGGTGCAAAAAAGTTCAAATCAACTCATTTTTTAATTTTGCCATTTTTGGCTAAAATACGTAAGTTATAACCCATGAAATTTGGACATTTGCTGAAAAATTTAATGTTCACTTTTTTGACAATATTCACTAGAATGCATGTTTACAATTGGGGTGGGTGCAAAAAATAGCAAAACCAGAGCGTTTTTAGATTTTGACATTCTTGGCCAAAATACGTGTGTTATAACCCATGAAAAATGAAGATTTGCTGAAAATCTAAATTTCACTTTTTTTGAAACCGCTCATTAGAAAGTACGCAGACAATTGAGGTGTGTATAAAAAAATAGCTGTGAAAAGCCAAAATCAATAAGTTTTTTTGTACTTTGCCATTTTTTTAGCAAAATACGTGTTTTATAACCCATGAAAAATAGAGGTTTGGTGAAAATTTTAATATTCATTTTTTTGATAATATTCACTAGAATGCACGTTCAAAATCGGGGTGGATGCAAAAAAACGGTGCAAAAAATTCCAAATCATATAATTTTTTTATTTTTTCATTTTTGGCTAAAATACGCGTGTTATAACCCATGAAATTTGGAAATTTGGAAATTTGGTGAAAAATTTAATGTTCACTTTTTTTGATAATATTCACTAAAATATATGTTTACAATTGAGGTGGGTGAAAAAAAAAGGCAAAATCAAAGTGTTTTTAGATTTTGACATTCTTGGCCAAAATACGTGTGTTATATAACCCATTAAAAATGAAAAATTGCTGAAAGTCTAAATTTCACTTTTTTGACACCATTCATTAGAAAGTACGTTCACAGTTGAGGTGTGAAAAAGGCAAAATCAATAAGTTTTTTTTTTTACTTTTCCATTTTTTTTAACAAAATACGTGTGTTATAACCCATGAAAAATAGAGGTAATCTAAAGATTTTAATTTTCACTTTTTTTATAATATGCACTAGAATGCATGTTCACAATCTGGGTGGGAGTAAAAAACGGTGCAAAAAAGTCCAAATCAACTCATTTTTTAATTTTGCCATTTTTGGCTAAAATACGTGTGTTATAACCCATGAAACTTGAAAATTTGGTGAAAAATTTAATTTTCACTTTTTTGACAATATTCACTAGAGTGCATGTTTACAATTGGAGTGGGTGCAAAAAGCAGTGCAAAAAAAGGTAAAACCAAAGTGTAGGCATGACCATTCCGGCGGTTCCGAAACCGGAACTGGGGTCCTACCTAACCGGAACCGTAACCAAACCGTCTATGGATGGTTTGGTTACGGTTCTCAAAATTTAGGATTTCTGGTTCCAAACTGGGAATTAAAAAATATATATATATGCCACGTCAGCATATTGTGCTGACCTCAAGTGGCGCGTGTATAGTACGCGCCTAAAAAATTGAAAAAAAATATATACAGGCGCATGTTTCACACGCGCTTGTAAGAAAAATAATAAATTTGCAATGGTCAAATGACCGTTGCATTGCATTATGCTGACCGTTGCCAATATGGCAACGGTCCAAAAAGAAATTAGCTGAGGAACGGTCAATTATAAATACCCCCTTAATTTTTCATTTTTCCCACACAATTTCTACTCTTCTTTCTCAATATTCTAATTCTCTTCTTCTCAATTCTCAAGCATCAAAATCCTATAAAATTCAATTCTAATTATTGTTTCTATTATAATTATTAGTTAAATTATTTATTATTATTTTTAATATATTATTCTTTCAATTTCTCATTCTTTTTTAATATTTTCGATTTTTTTTTATAAAATGGATAGCTTTGGTTCTTCATCCCAACCAATTAATATTGGTGATACATCACAATCAAGTCGTCGTCCACCAACGAATCTAAAATTTGAAATGTTTGTGAAATATTTCACAAAAATTTTTTATGCCGATGGAGTTCTTATTAGAGCACAATGCAATTTTTGCAAGAAATCATACGCCTTCAAAATTGGGAGCGGATATGGTCCACTAACCAAGCATTTGGAGAAAATACATCCTCAAGAAATCGGCCTTCAAAAGTCACAAGCGCAATTAACCGGTTTTGCTCAACAAGGTTATTCTTCTTCCTCTAGTAATTTAAATTTATTTAAATTTAGTGATTCAAAATGGAGAGACGATGTAGCTAGATTTGTTTGTGCACAACATTTACCATTCTCATTTAGTGAAAAACCAAATTTTGTGAGATTAGTACAAGAAAATGCAAATCCACAAGTTAAATGTGTTCCTAGAACAACTTTAACACTTGATATTAAAAATTTTATAAAAAAGAAAAAAATAACTTATCGGAATATTTTTTTAAATTAGATTCTCATGTTTCAATATGTTCGGATATTTGGAGTGATCATTGGCAAATGAATAGTTATATGAGTATAACTTGTCATTGGGTAGATTCAAAATTGGTTTCTACAAGAAAGAGTAATTGCATTTAGAATTTTTAATGATTCTCGTACGGCCATAAATATATCTGGATTAATTAGTATTATTTTACAAGAATATAATTTGAATGATAAAATTTTTTCAATTGGTTTTGATAATGCATCGGCTAATAATGCATCTATTGTAGAATTAAAAAATATTTGTGCACCAATTTTAGGTGGGAAATTTTTTCATATTAGATGTGTATGGCATATTTTAAATTTATCCGTTCACAATGATTTAAGTGCATTAGAAAGTCATATTAAACCCATTAAAGATGCAATTAAATATTTGACCGGACATCCAAGTTTAATGAAAACATGGGCAAAATATTGTATACAACATGGACAAAAGCCTAAAAGATTTAAAAAGGATGTTCCAAATCGTTGGAATTCAACTTATGATTTACTTTGTGATTCTTCTAAATATAGTTCATTGTTATGTAAACTTTACATTGATAACTCTTGTCTTGGAATTGTATTACTTCCTAATCATTGGACTTCTTGTTTAAAATTGTTAGAAGTTTTAAAAGTTTTTAAGGATGCTACTTGTATATTTTCACGTGTGTATTATCTAACTTCTCATTTATTTTTAGTTGAAGCATGTAATATAGTTGGTGTGTTAAAAATACACCTAAATGATGAAACTTTGACGCAAAGTATTATTCACATGTTAGAAAAATGGCTTAATTATTATAAAGAAATTCCAATTTTATATTTAGTTGCTATTGTTCTTGATCCTCGTTTTAAATTTCAAGGTTTAAATTTCAAGGTTTTCCATTAGATCCGAACATTATGAAATTACAATTAAATTAAGTAAATACATAAATGAGACTAAAGATATGATAAATGTATTATATGAAGAATATTCTTTTAATTTTCAACAACAAGTTCCTACTAGTAGTACCATTAACACTAACAGTAGTCACAATAGTTTTTCAACTTCAAATATTGGATCTTCGTCTTCCTTTATCCTTCCTGGTTTAGAAATGTTTTAATCGTTAAAAAAACACAAGGGTACTACTAGTACGAAACTTGAGGAATATTTAACCACTTTTTTTTATTTTAGTGATAACAAGTTTGAATGTGATAGTATTAAGAATTTCAAAATATTGGAATGGTGGAAGAAGAAGACAACGATATGCCCCGTCATCGCTTCGATAGCCAAAGAGATTTTGGCGGCCCCGACATCAACCGTAGCCGTGGAACAAGCTTTTAGTCAAGGTGGCAACATTTTGGACGAGACCCGATCGCGTTTGAGCCCATGTCTTTAGAGATTCAAGCTTTATTAGATGATTGGACTAAAGCCGCTTATAGAGAACAAGAACAAGATGTAGAAGAAGATTTTGATTTAGATTTAGACGCCACCACCGATAGTAGCTCTACTTGTACAACTAATTCACCTATCACCGATGCCGATAGAGCCAATAATGACGACTACGACGACGAAGACTATTAGTTTATTAAAATGAAGAAAAATTTCATATTGTACATTTTTAGATTATTGAAAATTAGAAATAATTTATTATGTTTTTCAAATATTATAATTTCCATATCTATATATTCGTTTATATAAATTAATGTCATAGTTTTATTTATATACGCTATATTCGTTTTGTTAAGTGATTTTAAAAAATAAAAAAAAAAACAATATTTCCAAATCACTTAACAGAATCGTGGGCTCAAAAACTCATTTTCTTTCGGCCTCTCATTTCAAATTTCCTTTCCAAATTTCAAACACTTCTCCCCAAATTTCCAAATCTTATTTCCAAATTTAAACCCTTTTAGCTATCTCCCAAATTTCCAAACTCAAGTTTCAAATTCACTAGTAAAATTTTTTTTTTCTTCCCTCAATTTTTTTTTTTCTTATCTCCATTTTTTGTATTCAAGATTCAATAGTATTGTCTGCCGATTTGAAGCACTCGCCGCCGCCGCTCCCTCAACTCTAATACTTCTTCTTCTTCTTATAAGGCCCTCTACCGGATTAGGTCAAATTCTTCTTCTTTTAAGGTCTCTGTTATCGTTAGTATTATTATTTGTATGTTCTTTTCCATTTCATTATGATACTAACAAAAAAGATTCATTCATTCTTCAAGCAACTCTTTTTTTGTATTCTAGTACCAATTGTTTTTGACAGCACCACTGTTTTCTTTGTTTATAATAAGCCCTTTTTTCATTTTATTTGTTTCACATTTTAATGCTGTTGTTACGTATGTTTGTATGCTTGAAACAAAGAAACCATTTTTGTTGAGAAATTCAAGCCTAGAATATTGATTTGCCTGCCTCGACCGGTCGACCCTTTTTCTTGTTTTTTTTGCTGTTTCTCATGGAGATTGAGTTGGAAGACTGACACTGTTTACTGGTTAAATGTGGGGAACCCCATGAATTGTATTTGTACAGGTACGAGAGGGAGAGAGATCAGAAGCGTTTGGCGCATAGGAGGATTGTTTTGAGATTTGAGAGTGAAATTGCTGTGAGCTCTAGGAAGGTTGCCACGATGGAGCTTCAATCAGCTGATGAAAGGGAGAAGATGAAGACCAAGCTTACTGAGTTACTCAACTTGCGCAAAGTCAGGTACTTGACATCACATTTTAACTTTTGGGAGTTCAATTCTTACCCCCTGCATGACTGACTCATTGGAACGGTTTCATATTCTCAGGCAAGCGTCGGTTGCGTTGAACGTATGGCAACCAGAAGTTATTCGGGGCAAGCAAAAGCAGATGGTTGAGCAATGTGATGTACCTATTGACTCTCGAATTGGTGCACTCGAGATGGAGCTCAGGCTGTGCAAGCAACAAATTGCCAACTATGACCTGGCCCTTGTAAGCTTACACTTGGTGAAATTGATGATTTACTTTCGTAACAATTCAATTCAATTCTAAGTCGGTGGTGTGGAAATTGGAATTGCTATACATATAGTAAGAAGACGTGTTGGCATGGCAAAAATCGGGGGGACAAAAACAAATAGGCGTGTCCTTGTCCCTTAGCTTGTAGTACGTATTAGTAGTCGTATGTACTAGAGAGTGCTAAGTATATAATATCCATCTCCATTTCTGAGAAAGTGATGATATCCAGCCCAGACTCCAAAGAGAGACGATTCTTTACGTAAAGTACATGTAACTCAATATACAATGAACCTTGCCTGCCTGCTGCCTAAATTAAATATTGACCTTAAAAATAATATTTTTTTTAATTATTACATTTGTTTCAGATATACACTGGAGATAGATACTATGATAACCTTAAATTATTTAGTACTATAAAACACCATGGAACTCAAAAAGTTAGATTTTAAGTCCTGATTTAATACGAATGCAAATAACGTAGAAAATGGATTATATAGATATGCCAAATAAAAACTTGCTTATTACCAAAAACTTTAACCCCCCCCCCCCCCCCCCCCCCCCCCCAAAAAAAAAAAAAGTAATTAATACTTACTACTTTGTTGTGATAAAACAAAAACAAAATAAATAAATAATTAAGAAGGGGTAGATTAGATTTGGTGCAGGTTTAATTTGAGCATAATTTGGGGGCATGAAACTTGAAAGTAAGAAGAACTAGTATACAGTATATATTATATATATAGCAGAAAATTTTTTTGTCCGGAAGATAAAACAAAGCTAAATTTGTGTGTGTGTGTGTGTTTTTAATTGATTAAGCTGTGGATATCTTTACTATTATAAAGAGCGAGTTCAGACCAAATTATATCCCTCCCGTCCCGTATCAATGGCCGGTAGCCCCCCGGTTTCCCAATTCTTGTGTCACTTTTGCTTTTTGACTGGAAAACTTGTTGGGTACCCTCATTCTCTCGGCCAGCTGCCCTTCTCTCCAGCCTTATGTAGTTGTTTTCCTCATCATCTTCACACTTCCTCTTACTGCTGCTTCGAATCACCAGCGCGTTATCATCCTTCACCATCACCTGCATAAAACACAAGCGTTCAAACTCCAGAGCTCTCTGCTTATTTTTTCCCTTCTGTTTTATTAAGCAGCAAAAAGGTTTAATTGAAATAGAATGCAAGAAGAGGATCACCTCAATGTCAGATTTGGATAAGCCGGGGAAAAATGAAGCCAAATATGAACATCTAAACTAGCAACTGTAACACCAAAGTTAACCTTGAATGGGATTCCATGAGTGAAATTCTTGTGAAATGTCTTGTGAACCTTCTCATCTCCTTGGTCACCTTTGGCGTACTTGAACCCACATATTGTGCAAGCGTACAATAGAAAATCAGATTGACCCAAATCCAAGTGGAACTGAGCATAGTTTCTTTTTTTTCCAGATCTGGTCATCTCCAGTTTTGAAGCCAAGCTCACCTCATCTGGCAATGATTTGCCATCACTCTCGCTGTACATGTAAATTAGGATTATTCATAGAAATGGTCGCATAGAGATAAATCAGAAAAAGTAAATGCTCCATTCCAATCCAATCCAATCCAATAATGCAATTAAAATGAGGAGAATGGGTGAAATTGGAAAGCACAAAAATATTGAAAACCTTAGTGGAATTTGAGGTCTACAGGTGTAAGTGACGGAGATTTCTGGGTATTGAAGAGGGCTTGAAGAAGACACTGATCTTTGATTGCATTCTCCAACTTAATTTAACGCCGCCGGAGAGGTGGAGCGGAGGAAAAGGCTGCTCGGCGGCAATTCGCAACTTTGCTATGTTTTATAATATTAAGGTAGAGACTAGAGAGACTAGAGAGTAGAGAAGAAGATAGATTCAACACTTTGCTATGTTTTATAATATAAGGAAAAGCAATTTCACTTTTTTTGTCAGAGAAATGAAAGGAGCTAGAGGACGGTGATGAACAGTGAGAAATTGATTACTCAAGGGTTGTTGGAAAACTTTTTTTTTTAGGGGTTATAATTTCAAACCTTCAGCTTTGTCATTTCATTGTGAATTTAGGATGTCATTTTTTTTAATGTAAATTTAGCTTCCCAAGATTAGAAGGCAGATTGTTGTCTTTATATATTTGTTTTTACAAAATCTAGAAAAGCTTGCGGGTAAAAGTAAGGGCTCGTGCATTTAGAGAAGACTTGAAAAACCCTTCCGTTCAACAATGATAATGATCTTTGGAAGAATGATTTTGGATTGTTTCGCCTTGTCAATGGTAGATCTAAAGCTTTCATTTTGGATGTGGCTATTTTGAAAGCCGGGAAGATGCCATTGAAAAAGAATATTATTGAGGAAATTAGTTTCAATGATCAAAACAAGAAGACAAAACATATAGAAAGTTGAAAAAAAGTTAAGTACGAATGATCCAGAAAAATTTGATTTTATGGCTGTGTATAAAAAAAACATTATTTCTTATTCATTGTTAGTAGCAAAATGTATTAATAACTTCAATATGTAAATATGGGTTTTATCCAAATTAATAATTATATTTGTAGCTATATTATTATTAAATTTTTACCAGATATTTATAAAAATAATAACTAATGACAAATTTTGGCACAGTTTTTTTTATGTCAGTTTAAAACACGTTTATCAATAACCATTAAATGCCTTCAATATTGTGACCTTGGAGCAATTATTCTTTTTCACTTTTAATGCAATTTTTAATTCATTGTACTTAATACTAAAATTGTAGTTATATACTTATATGCTTTTGATGCAGTACTTCACATGGGTTTGTTTATGGTATCACATGGCTTAATTCCATATTTTATACTGTCATGTCAAATTAACAGTAAATGTAGACAATTCTAAAATTTTTTATTTTAAACTAAGTAATAGTGTATATCACCATTACTACTGATAAAGTTATTCTTACTACTCAACTAAAATTTCTACATTCTCTGTCTCGCTCTTTGCAGCAAAAAAGGAAAAACTCATCAGAACTGTTTGAACACATTATCAAAGATCTTTGTTATCTCCTGGTTCCCATATCGTTCTTGTTTGAAGTATTTGTTCCGTCAAGAAAAGAGAACAACCAGAGGTTGTAAATATTAAAAGGTCCGTTGTTAATTGATAAGTTATTCTTATACCTATACTCCAATTCCATTTGTTTGTTAATTATGTATTTTTGTAGCTGTTCTTTTGCATATAACTCAACCTACTGCATTAAATTTTGATAGCTGGCAAATATATATGCAAATATAACTATTATGCTGCTTGGTTGTCTTTTTTAATGTTTTTCATGTTTTAAAGACTGTTTCTCTATTTTTTTCAATATGTTTAATGCTTTGCATATATAACATATCATGGTTTATAGATACACATTCTGGAAGCCAAATTTGTAAGATATGTATCCATTTGTTACCTCATAAAAAAGCTCTTAACTTCTAGACTAACAAAATAAAGAATATATTAAATAGATGCTTTAAATAATTGTGTCTAATTTGACGAACAATTTTTATACCAACAAAATAATAGAAGAACCACTTACTAATTTAATCTTTCCTAAGCAAAATACTTGGACAGATTATTTAAAAAAATGGCCCCCAAAAAAAATACGCATCGCCTGAAGAACGTCTAGATAGAAAACGACAACGCAGGCAACAGATATGGTTTCAAACAACAAATATAAATTCTTCGGAATCAAATATTTGTTCACCTGCAACCATATCTTCTGATATTGCAATAAGCCAAATGTTACTCAAATCAAATACTTCTGTTGGAGATTCTTGACATATGGAAGTTGGACATTCAAAATGTGAACAATGATCCTACTATATCTAGAAGAGCTGGAAAACAAAGTAAGTATTGTTGTATTATTAAAATTTATGTACTCTTATGCATATCGTGAATTCATATATTAATTCTATACATGTTTATTATTTTGCTACGATAGAGCAATATAAAAGATCATCAAATGTGGAAGATCATCTACAAGAAATTGCTACTGAAATACAAGTATTACCGGAAGCTCCAAGTTGTGTATACTGCCAAGCAATACGATTGCATTTGGAACCCCCGGGATTTTGCTGTTCAGCTGGAGAAATAAAACTATTAGAAACTGAAATGTCAAGAGAGTTAATGGTCATGTATTCTGAAAATTCATAGTCTGGAAATGAATTTAGGAACAATATTCGGAGCTATAACAATATGTTTGCTTTCACATCAATTGGAGCTCATTGTGATAAGTCATTAGCAAGACGATCAAAGGGGATTTATACTTATAGAGTTCAGGGACAACTATATCATTTTATAGATCAGTTGACACCACCAGAAGGTCAAAAACCAACTAATGTGCAGCTATACTTCTTTGATACAGAACATGAAATTGATAACCGTCTTTCTATTTCTGAAAAATTCAGAGAACATCTTGTTAAACAACTTACCTATTTGTTGAGAGAGAACCCTTATTCCATATTTTTTAGAAGCTTGAACAGAGCTACTGATTTGGATAATTATAAAATTACTCTCAGACCTGATCCTGGCTTGGATCAGAGAGCTTATAATAGGCCGACAGCTTCTGAAGTTGCTGCAATATGGTCCTGAATCAATAGCAACGAAGAGAGTAATCAGTCAACATATACAAGTATACCCTATAAAGTGGTCCAACACAGATGGTAAACATTAGTTTGGCTGCTATGATCCAATGCAATATCCATTAATTTTTCCCAAATGGTGAACCTGGTTGGCACTCGGGAATAGAAAGATTATACTTACGATCAGACAAGAATAATCTTTCTACAACATGTCCTAAAGAAAGAGAATATGAATAAAGAAATTTCTCAGATGCATGTACTTCTATAATAGTGAAAAAAGAGGTATGTATGTCATAAACTAATCTTGTTTTAAAATTCATAACATAAATATGTATTTATATATTGATGTTTATAATATTAATGCTGATTACTCTGCAGGTACAATGAGAAAGAAAAACAAAAAGTTTAATGTATCATGTAGGGAGTATTATTGCTACAAGTTGCAGATAAGACATGGAGATAAATCATTTCTTCTCCACACAGGAAGGTTGCTACAACAATTTATAGTGGACATGTATATCAAAATAGAAACATCAAGGCTCGACTTTATGAAGACAACAGAAATGCAAAACCGAATGAGAAGCGAAATTTATAAAGGTTTGTTAGATAGTATTGCAGATGGACATATTTCAGGAGCTAATGTTGGAAAAAGAGTAATATTACCTGGTTCATTTATTGGTGGTCCTAGAGATATGCATAAAAGATATATGGATGCTATGACATTAGTACAACGCTATGGAAAACCGGACATATTTCTTACAATGACTGCTAATCCAGGTTGGTCTGAGATTCAAAGTCATAAACTATCATCTGATGAAGCACAGAATAGACCAGATCTGATAGCAAGAGTTTTTAGAGCAAAGGTTGAAGTTTTGAAAGAAGAGCTGTTCAAAAAGAACATTTTTGGACATGTTGTTGCGTATACATATGTTATTGAGTTTCAAAAAAGGGGATTGCCTCATGCACACTTTCTTATTATTCTAAATTATGCTTCAAAGCTTTATTCTCCAAAAGCATATGAAAGGATTGTGAGTGCAGAATTACCTGATATTCGGACTCATCCATATCTCCATGCGTTAGTTGCAAAGCATATGATGGATGGTCCTTGTGGAGCTCTTAATCTAGAATGCCACTGTATGAGAAAAGTATACGGTTGTAAGTATCAATATCCTAAGGAATTTTCAGAGACTACAATTCATCAAGACAATAGTTATCCTATCTATCGTCGTGCAAATAATGGCAACACTGTTAAGGTACGTGGCTATCATCTTGACAATCGTTGGGTAGTCCCTTATAGTCCATATTTACTTTCAAGGTTTAATTGTCATATCAATGTTGAAATCTGTTCTACAATACAAGCTGTAAAATATATGTTTAAATATATCTATAAAGGACATGATAAAATTTCATATAATTTAAAGTTGCAACAATCAGATGGAGTAATTGATGAGATAAAGAATTTCCAAACAGCACGGTGGATCTCCGCACCTGAGGCAATATGGAGAATATTTAAATTTGATTTAAATCAGATATATCCTGCTGTTATAAGTTTACCAATCTATTTAGAAGATGAACATAATGTAGTGTTCCAATCTACATAGTCTCTCTATAATATTATTGACAATCCTAGCTGTAAAAAAACCATGCTTACACAATATTTTTATATGAACAGGTGTGATTTATATGCTCAAAGTTTGAACAGCTTATATATTAAATTTCCAGAACATTTTATATGGAATGGACAATCAAAAGAATGGCAAAAACGCAAACAGAGATGTGTCATTGGCAGAATACATACTATACAACCATCACAAGGTGAGAAATATTATTTGCGTATGCTTTTAATGCATCGACGCAGGCCTACTTCTTTTAAGGATCTGAGAACTATTAATGGACAAACCACAAAAACATATAAAGCAGCTGCTGAATTATTAGGTCTTCTTCAAGAAAACAATAATGCAGATATCTGTATGGAAGAAGCTGTTAGTTATATGATGCCATGTGCATTACGACAGTTATTTGCTACTCTTCTTGTTCATAGTAATCCCAAAAATCCAAAACAGTTGTGGTATAAGTTTGAAGATTTTCTTTCAGAAGATTATGCTCAAGACAACACATTAACTGGATATATGATCAAGCAGAAAGTATTGCAGACAATAGATAAATATTTATATTGTATGGGAAAGACATTGCAAGATTTTGATATTGTTAATGATTTGCCTGATTTCGAACAAGTTGATAGCCTTACAAAGGAGTTAGAAGCAGAAAAAAATATTACCATTTCACCAGAAGAATTAGAGGCAGTACATAAGCTGAATACAGAGCAAAAAAAGGCATATGATACAGTTATTTACCATGTAGATAAGAACATACCAAAGGTCTTTTTTATAGATGGTCCAGGTGGTACTGGAAAGACATTCGTGTATAAATGTTTGCTTGCTACAGTCAGATCAAACGGTCATATAGCTCTTGCAACCGCAAGTTCTGGAGTAGCAGCTTCTATTCTTCCAGGTGGAAGAACAGCTCATTCGAGATTTAAAATTCCTGTTCATGAAGATGGAAACAGATCATACAATGTAAGTAAACAGAGTACACTTGCTTATTTGTTAAGGGCTGCTAAATTGATTATTTGGGACGAAGCTACTATGACAAAGAGAGCCATAATTGAACAATTTGACCAGCTGTTAAAGGACATAACAGGATGTGATCTACTATTTGGTGGCAAAATTATAGTTTTTGGTGGTGATTTTCGTCAAACACTACCTGTAATTCCTAAGGGATCGAAAGAGGATATTATTAATGCAAGCTTAGTAACATCACCACTCTGGGATCAGTTTGAAAAGCTTAAATTGAAGCACAACATGAGAACACATTCAGATTCTATATATTCAGAATATTTGCTCAGAATTGGAAACGGAGTTGAAGAAATGAACGAAGACGGACAGATTCAAATTCCACATGGTATAAACATTCCGTTTATTGATGATATCACATCGCTGAATCTTTTAATGGACACAATTTTTCCTGATTTTGGTGATCTTCAGTCTAATATCAGTTGTATTGTCAATCGGGCAATTCTCACTACGAGAAATGATTTCGTTCATGAGATTAACGACCTGCTGATTAGAAAGTTTCCAGGTGAAGAATTTATATATCACAGTCATGATGAAACAATGAACGCATCAGAGCAAGTGGATCAACAAGATTTTCTACATTCTCTCATTCCTCAAGGTTTCCCACCTCATCAATTAGTTCTAAAGACAAACTGCCCTGTTATGCTTTTGCGGAATATCAATCCAAGTAATGGTTTATCAAATGGGACTCGACTTATTTGCAAAGCATTCAAAAAAATATCATTCAAGCAGAAATTGCAACTGGCTCTCACCTTGGTAAATCTGTCTTTATTCCACGTATTATGTTAGAATGCTCAAAGAACGACTTCAGTTCTATACCATTCAAAAGAACACAGTTTCCGGTACGTCTTTGTTTTGCAATGACTATTAACAAAGCACAAGGACAGATAATGGATTTTGTTGGTGTATATCTCAAAGAACCTGTTTTTTCACATGGCCAACTATATGTTGCTTTATCACGCGCAAAGAATGCAGCTCAAGTAAAAGTTCTTATTAGACCTCTAACAACAAGTACTACTAGCACCAATTTAACAAAGAATGAAGTATACACTGAAATTTTATCAACAATATAAACTAATTTGTGACTATAACTAACACATGTATATTGCTACTGTCATTGCTTTTTTAGCTCTCTGCGTTTTTTTATTTCTCATGAATAATTATTCAGTTGTACTGTTTTATACATTGTAGTTATTAAATAATTATGAACAGAATATTCTATAAATTATACTTTCGTGTTTCTTTTACAGATTCATGTTTTATTTGCAGGAATATGGAAAACAAGTGCATTCTGATTTCTGCTTTAACAGATGAAACCCGAGATTGGGTATCAAAATTAATTTTAATAGAAAAATCGCCAATACGCAAAGGTAAGGAGAAAGGGGGTGCCTATCAAAGATTTGTGTTTGCTGATATTCAGGTATGAACAGAATTCCTAAATGTGTTGTATTGATCTTGTTTACTGCATAATTATTAACTCTACTTAACAATATAATGTAACAGAGAAACAGCATACAAGGTATTGCTTATAGTGAAGATGTCTACCAACTTGATAAAGCGTTACACCTATATAGCACTTTCTATATTGGTAACGCAATTATCAAACCAATCACTGGAACATACCCGCGATATGGCTCATCTCCTAACCAGATGACACTCAAGAAAAGTGTATTTATAAGAAAAGTTCCAGAAATAAATGAGCTGCCGCTGAATGATTATTATATCCTTACCAAATTTGCAGATTTCGACAAAAAAATGGACAATGCTGACATGAAAATCAGTAAGTATATACATATATATATATCTTTATTCATTATTTAATACATATAATGATTTGCTTTTCTATGATTTCATATTTTATTATATACTTTGAACAATTTTATAGGTGTTCTTTGTGGTATAATACATGTTCTTCCTCCAAGAACAGTATCAGTTAAAGGCAGAAGCTGTCCAATCCAAGAATTCATCATCATTAATGAAGAGTAATATCATTTGTGATTTTACATATTGTACTCTATTAAACTAAGGAACATCTAACATTTTATAGAACTTCATATACAGGTGTAGGCCAATGATTCTTACATTGTGGGAGGATTTTCTACAAGTTGAAGCACCTTATATAATTAACAATGTTCATGAAATGCCAATCATCTTGGGAACAAGGCTCTCCATTACTTCTTTCCATGGTAAATATAGGGGAAAAATCTTATAATTATTTCAATAGACATTTATTAACTTATACAAATTTTACATATTAGGAATATCTGTACGGACAATGTCAAATAGCATGATTCTCTTCAATCCACCAATAGTGCAAGCAGCAGAGCTAAAACAATGGTAAGTACATACAAAAGCATTCAAAAAACTATTATATATAGTTGAATAATTTTTTTGCTCCTCAAATTTGTTTGCTTAATTTGTAATCTTTATGCAGGTTACAAAGCAACACAACCCACATTGAAAAGATTGTTACAGAAAAGTTGTATGAAAAACAACACCAAATTATTAATACCCCATTAGGCACTCAAGTGAGAAAGATCAGCCAGCTATTAAGCCTTACAGAGACAGTAATTTCTCTCATTCTCTGAATTTCTTATACTAATAAATATATATATCAATTTCGCTAACTTAATAAATACAATTATTGGATTATTTACAGATTAAATCATGCTGGATAAGAAGTGAAGTGAAAATTACTAATCCAAGCCAAAAGATGTATTATCTTGTTTGTCCTAATTGTTCAAAACCCACTGGTGCTGGACTTGACACAGAATTTACATGTCTATACTGTGCTGCGATTTCAATGGCTCCTCAACCTCAGTAAGATATAAGATCAAAACATTATTATTATTTTTTTAACTATAATTTTCAACAAAAACACTCATAGTTTCTTGCAGGCTTCGTTTTTTGGTTGAACTTTCAGATAGTTCAGCAAACTTGCAAGCATCTATAGATCAAAAAAACGCAGAATTGCTGCTTGGCTTAACTGCTGACAATGATCGACATGGACCGAAAGTATGTAAACACAATCAAAATTATATTACAAATAGTTCCAATTTTCATATTTAAATATTACTACTTAAATGCTCAATATTTGAATTTCAGCACGAAACAATAGACTATGATCTTTTCAACAAGAAATTTGAAGATCTGAAACTATTGTTTCACCTAAGGGTCAGCAGCTTTGTAACAAGAACAGGACAAACAACGAGATTTAGTGTTATGATATGCTTACCAACTGAAGAGAAATCGGCAAGATTATTGCAACAGGAAAAAGGAGATGCATGTACAGACCTTCCAGTAATCCAAGGCCTTGAGCACATTACAACGACAAGTGGAGACATTGGCTCTTCCAGCAAAAGTACATTCCCAATCCATGGCACCGAACCTGATTTGACAACTCCGCCAACAACTGAAATCGAAACTGGGAAAAAATCTGTTGCAGCAACTGGTACTAGCATCTGTCCACCTGCAAAAAGAAGTTTGGAGGAAGCACTTGAAAAAGAAACCAAAATAACCAAGATCTAGATAAATAAATTATCCTTAAACCAAAACACTGTTCTTTTCCCTATTTTGGTAGTTAACTAGCCGAATACATTTTCTATCAGTATCCCTATTTTGTCATAAATTATGTCTAAGTTTGAAATTACATCTTACCAGTGAAATTTGCAGTTGTTATATAATAATGGGTAGCAAAGCTGAATATGCCTAACAAGTTCTTAATCTTCACTAGCCTCACAATCACAGATCAGTGTTCCACAGCAATTTATCTCAACCAAGCACATGAAGGACATGCTTGAATGTGAGCCTTTGCTGAATATCTTCAGCTGCAGCTTCTAAAACGTTGGAGGCTTGAGAGTAATAGAGCTATGAACATCGACAGTCAGCTTCATAAGAGTTGAGTTACGAACATTAGCAGTTATGTTGTGAATAATAAGAGGGAGAGCTTGAACAATAGCTGAAGTGAAAGTGAAGTTCGATCATGTCCGATCTAGGTGCGATTCTACCATCAAAACTGGGATGACCTCTCAGAATGCTCGATCTGATCTATGCTGATTGCTAGATGGTCTTTAACATAGAAGAGGAACCTCCACTTGGACGCGATGTGAAGCTGAGATTGTCAAGGTCAGCTTGAAATCGTAAGTCGATTTAGCACAACAGCTGCCTTGGAAGCTTTGCACAGCAGCTGAATGCTTCCAAGAACCGACTGCACAGCAGCTGCCAAGCTGTAGTTCTTGAAGCTTTTGGTATCCTTCAGCTGAAAGGTCTGAAAAGACAGCGTCTTAGAGCTTGACTTTGCTGAAATTGTCGTGCTTTTGAAGCTCTCCAATTGAAATTACAGCCTTGAAGATCCCGTTTAAGTTGCAGCCTTTGAAGCTGCCTTTTTGAGCTATGAAGAGATTTGGGTTTTTTGGAGCTCCCGTTTGAGATGAGGAAATGCTTAGTAAATGCTCACCACTGAGAATCTACCTACAATTGCTCATCACACACCCATTTTTTGGGTTTTTCACATTTTCATTGCCCTAAATTGTAGGAAAGAATGAAAAGCCCAACATAAAAACAACAACCCATCTGATTCAGCCCAATACAACACTTAATTTATCATACCTAAAATTAAATCTATAAAACTAGACTATTAATAAACTCACACCAATAAAATTTTAAAATTCTGCCCGGGCTACCGCACCTTGTGCGGTATTGCCCACACTAGTATATAGATAAAGCACAAGAATTAAGATAGTGTTATTGCATGTGTTACTAAATTCACATGGAATATTAAATTCACTTTTCCATGTGTTACTGCAGAAGGTTGAAAGGCGGAAGACTGACAGAGCGAAAGAGAAGTTGGAATCAGTAAACTATCACCCTCTGCATGGTTTTAGCTGGAAAGGCAATGAGAGTAGTGATGCACATAGCATGAGAAGAAAGAAGTTGAAACATGCTTGAAATATGTAAGTTCTTTTTTCCCGGATGCTAAAGCGGAATTCCACTCTTTAACTTCAACGATCACTACTACAAAAATCCCTTTCTAAAACGGTTATTTTTAATCATTTAAAACGGGTTTTTGGTTTTCCAAACCGTTTTAGATACGGGCGTTCTAGAAAGTCCTACATTTTTTAACACGGTTAAGAAACCGTTCTTAATACTATTTTTTACAACAGTTTTTATAACCGTTCTAGATATTATGATTCTTTGCCAAATTTTGCCATCTCACCAATTTCTGCCAAGTTCTCCTTCCCTCCTTGTTACCTTTACCCCCACACAAAACAAAATAGCAAAATTACTGATACAAGTAAAACAAAAGCCGGGTACGTGAATCCGATTATGTTCTTGAGCAAAATTATGTTCTTGAGCATCCGCCTCCCAAACTAAAGAGCCAATCAAATTATCTAATTTGTCAGAAGATATGGCTATGTGAATCCGATTACAAACTGGGATCCATTGCAAACATCCAAAAGTACAGAGCTTAACCATGACTTCAAACAGAATGCTACACCAAGAAAGATGAAAGAGTAAATACATCTCAATAATTTTGTATTCTAACATCTCTCAATTGCAGGTATATTATTCATTCCACCCAAACTTCAACCTATACACGAATGATACAATTATACAATTATACAGCTTGCAAAAAAAAAGAATCAAAATGGAAGAGGCTCGATCCAGGCTCGATCTATCTGAGAGAGGACCGATCTAGGTCCGATCCATCCTCTAGAGGTTAAGAGCTTGGATGAGCCTCCATGCCCGCTCTGAATAAATGCTGAAGCCGGATCTACAGTGGCAGCACCACTCAAGGAGCTGCCTTGGTCAAATTTCAAACACCCATCTACTATTCATCTTCTTCTCCAACTAAACATTCAAATATTGAAGCTGCAATATACTGAAAATGCCACAAAGATGAAGTGATAACCAACCTTTAATTTCAAGAAGTCCAAATAAAGAGCAAGGTTGAATAAAATGAGTGAAAACCGATTCAAGTTCTAAGCTTCCACCAAGATTCCAATAATGTAAACCGAGAAATCCAAACTGAAATCAAGCTAGAAAAAACGTATAAGCTGCCCAAGATGTCACCCACGGTTCCAGAAATCCAATGGAAGGGAGTGTTTTTGGTTTCCAATCTTCCAAGAATGTGATGAACAATGATATTAGATGGCTGCCCAAACTGTAATTCCAGTATAAAACCACCAATAACAATCTTAAAAAATCCCAAAACTTCACAAATAATCCATAATCATGTATGGAATGTATTCCATGAGCTTGACTAGGCAAACCTTAGTGAAAAACGAATAAAAAATCCTCCAAATTTCTGTTTTTGGAAAAAACGGAAATTTGTAAACAATGATATTCCGGCAAAAGAAAATCGGTCACAACCCAAGGATTTCAATATAATCCAGTAGATGAAGATGTTAGGACAATATTGGTGCAAGAAATCCAAGAAAACCGATCAAACTAGTACTAGAGATGGAAGGAAACCCAAGCGGGTTGAGAGCATTTCTTCTCCCTAACTTCCTTACTATACTCGACTAGAATTTGAACGGTGAGTGTTGAAGAGACTAGATGTGGAGGAAAACTTTTTAGAACGGTTATTAAATAACCGTTCTAAAAAGTGTAAAAGATATACTTTTTACACCGGTTTTATTATAACCGGTGTAAAACGTGTACCATTCTTGTTTAATATTACAATAATGCCACCGCATTTTTATAAATTACACCGAATTTTATTTAACCGCTCTTAAAAGGGCGTTTTAAAATCGCCATTTTGTAGTAGTGGATAAAACCAACAAGTAACGTGAATATCTTTTATGAAGATAAAGCTACAACATTTTTTGGATTGGAACAGGATATCTGAATGTTAAGTGGATTTGCGTACGTAATTTCAAATTCTTTGCATTTATTGTCTTGTATTGGTCAATCACCAGTGTGATTATACATTTAGCCTAATGATTATGATTATTTGGAGCAGTTCAATACCTAACACTTACAGCATTTGAGAATCAAGACAAAGCTAGACGCAAAAGCAGTTTGTCTGTGTGAGCAAGTACTGCCACTTGGAACCCCCCAAGTGTCGAACAGCGTCAATTCTCTTTATACAATTTTATATTGCATGAAAATTTTCTAACAAACATATACTCAAGCGAAATTTCTCAAAAGAAACAACTTCACCTCATGATGATGGAGGTTATGCGGGAACTAATTATTGTGAACTTTATAGCAATAGAAGGCTTTGTAATAGTGGAACCTGAAGGCGAAGAGCTGGCCTAGATTGGAACCGTCGAACTTGCATTCAGCAACACCAACTGCTCGTTTCTTTTTATGCTTACCTCCAAGAACTATCAGGCATTTTCCTGTACTATGAGAAACCCAGAATCGATATTCCCGGTGGTTTAATTACTTGGGAGGGTTGATTGATTTCCAGTCCGCATCAGCCAAATTATCCAGCGAGCTCAATGCACCAAGTCTCACTTTGCTATACTTGCCCAATGTTAGATAGCCTTGCCCTTCCGAGCATTTACCCATGTAGTTCCTGAATCTGTAACACAAAGTAAGATAAGAATTGAAAAACCTTGTCATAGTATTGTGCATTGATATGTCTTATCTTTACAAATTACAACAGAGCTTTCATGTTCCAGGATTTAGTCTCGTACATTTGATCATAGAGCAAGTTGTTTCTCGGATTCAAGTAAAAATGGAATTACCTATGGTAACCAGAAGCTGAACCGGATGTTGATTCCCAGCCATAATAAGCATTGTATTCTGTAGATTCACGACCTTTGATGTCTGGTACAGAATATACACCCCTGTCTTTTGAGCTAACATAGTCAGATTGCAGGGCACCGGCAATAAGAGAATTATCATATGCGGTCATGTGGGGATATGATTCACTTGGAGGACACTTGCTTGTATAACATCTTGCACACTGATCGCAGAGGAGTTCACTCTCCAGCAGTTGTGCACCATTTGCTGCACAAACACAAATAACTATTATAACCAGCAGAAGAAGGCAAAGGTTGCTACTATACATGATGGAATCCTACTAAAATTAGCTACCTCTCCCCCTTTCATCTCTCTCTCTCTGTTAATCCGGAAAGCTGATTATCTTCCAATACCCTGTAACAAACCACCCACAAGAAGAAAATAGAAAACTATACTGAAAGTGTGAAAAAATATTAGAGGGAGAAGCTTACTCCTGTCACTATTCATCTTAGATCTATTCAACTAACCAAAAACTATTCATCAGATTTCTTCTACCTTCCCTACCGCCTCAATACAAAACACAGCCTCCGCCTTCACCATCGTCCGGAGCCGGTCACCACTTTAACTGCAATGATGGATCTTTCCTCTCCTATCAAGACCCCTTCCTCGAATCAACTCACAAGGCAAGGATCCTCATCGATCTATAGCCCACAGCTGCTGGAACAACCTCAACAACTTAAGGTAATAATTTCCCAAAAACTTGATAGCAAATCCATTGGATCTCTCAATGACGGCAGCTCAAGCACTCACCTCAACATGGTAACCTCCTCTACTAAAGACCAAATGATGGCAGCTACACTCAAATCGTCAACAACTCTAGTGGCATTTAGCCCGACCACAGCACATATCCGTTCAGTACCACTGACAGCAGATTTGGTAGTAGCCGCTGCTACAGATGCTCCTACAGCTACAGTTCCTTCAGCTGGTAATGTAGCTGCCCCACCTCCTGCATTTGTTCAGTCAGTCGGCGTTGCATCATCAGTATATCCGAAGCTAGTTGCTCCAAATCAACCTTCTTCATCTACAGTCCAGCCTTTGCAGCGAGACAGAGAAGTAGTGAACCCGACAAAGCCGCGTCCTACGACTTTTCAGCCGAAGAAAAGATCATTTCGGGATGTGGTCTCGGCTCAATGGTCCAGCGAGATTGATGTGTCTTTCTCAGCAATCCCTCACACGAGTTTGTCGACTTATGAAGGTGAGCCAGCCCTATTTATATCGGAAGAAGAGGAGCAGCAACTTGCCCTTCCTTTTAAATACACATTGATTGGTAAATTTGAAAAAGGAAGACCGGCGATGGCAGCCCTTAGAAAGATGATTTTAAATGTTGGTTTTCATGGAAATTGTGATTTAGGACTTCTTGATCAAAGGCACGTTCTCTTTAAGTTTGAACTAGAGGATGATTTTCATAGGATGTTGATGAAACAAGAATGGAATTTCAAGGGTTTTTATGCAAGAATATTTCGGTGGTCAACTGATTTTTGCCCTGACCGTGAACCATCCATCACTCCCGTGTGGGTTAAATTCCCTTTACTTCCCATTCACTTTTTTTTATTATTTTTTATTTTTTACTTCCCATTCACTTATTTAACAAAGAGAAGCTCTTCTCTCTTGGCTCTGCTTTGGGAAACCCATTGAAGCTAGACCTTGCCTCAGCAGCTGTGGAAAGAATTCTAAGACCAAGTGAGGCGAGGCTATGTATCGAAATTGATGTCCTTAAACACATCCCTTCAAGGGTGTGGATAGGAACCAAAGAGAAAGGAAGGTGGCAATCCATAGAGGTTGAAGATATGCCATCCTATTGCACCGAGTGTCACAAACTTGGCCACTCCTCATCAACATGCAAATGGGATGCAGGTCCAGCTGTGATGGTGCCCAACCAAGCAAAGAAGGTTTGGGTCCCTAAAAAGTCCACTGAAATGGGGAAGGGTAACGAAGTGGTGGAAACAGTTTGTATTCCTTCTATCAATGTGGAAGAGATCCAGCTGGGAAATGAACCGAAAAATTCTGTAGCCCAGCCGAGTATTGTGGATGAACAACTACCTCATGTTAGTTTGGAAAAAGTTCCGAACTCCCACGCTTCGATGGAGCTGAAAAATGATGACTTGGGCGATCCAAAAGAAAACACTACGCCAGAAGAACAATCTGCCCAAATGGAACTGGCCGTTCTAGACTGCTCAAGTGATTTCCAAGCTACAACCCAAGGGGAAGTGGCTTCTAATGATTCTGAACATGGAAACACATTGGCCTTAGTGGTAACTGATAATGTTCCAGCACAAAAGGAGCCCTCCAGGGAGGAACAGATATTACCCGTTTCTGCCACTCTTCCAAGGATTGAGTCGGCACCTCAATCTGATGATGCTCATGGTAAGATGCTCATTGTTGATGATAGTCAAGGGGACAACATAACGGTGAAAGGCCACTTTGAGGAGCAAGTGCCGCACAAGGAACACCAAACTGTGAAGGAGTTTGTAGAAATGCTGGCCGAATTGAATAGAAAGAAGACGAATACTGATGTCATCAACGTTAGGGTAAGCTAGAAGGAAGGGGAAACATCTACAATGCATAGAGTTAGCTCAACTTTAGAAGTACCTATTCTACAAAATATACCAACAGAATTTGAAGATGATGATGATGGGGAAGACCAATGGACAGAGAACAGTTATGAAGAGAAACCTGATGATGTGCTAGGTAAGTTCATCGAAAAAATGAAACAAGGCCGAAAGCCGGAAAATCAAACAAAGTATATGGAAGCTCTTATCAGCCCCAAAGCCAATGAACTTTCGGGGAGAAAGCTGAGGGAACTTAATCCCTTCATTTGTTATTCCAAACCTAAAAGGTGGAACCGATAAGTGCATCTATGTAAGGGAGGAGTCCTCCCTATATAGCTTTTCAAGTGTACGAATGGTGCGGTTATATCCGCCATTGACTTTTGAATCTTATATTTCTATAAATAAATAAATAATATTTATTAAAAAAAAGATTAAAAAAAAAGGTTGCTACTATACATGCTTCCAGCTTCTATCTTTTCTGCCTGCCTGCCTGCCTCTCTTTATGGGATCATCCCATATGGATGACCAAGTTACTCTTATATACTGCATTGTGTGTTGCTCCTTGGTCTCATCTATGTAAAATATTTATTTATTTTTTGTGGTTCAACACTAAGTAAGACAGTGATGAATGAGGTTGGCTTTTGTTTTAGTGTATCGTAGCATAGTAGTTAACAACCTTGGAGAGTTGGAGGAGTTGTATGCATTTTGTTCTTTTAGGCAAATACAAATAATTAATTACCATTGCATATTCACTTTTGGACATTTCGTCCCTTTTTTATTTAGAATTTTGCTTGCTAACTTAGTATTGGATAAATCGAGTACAGTCGAGAGGCGGAATTTGTTGTGATATGCATACAACATTGCCGTCATTCAAACAGAATCGGGGTTCTGCATATGTCTTGGAAACAGAAGGATTTCCTACAGGCAGAGGCAGTTCTTCAGGGAAGTGCCAATCAAATGTCAATTTGGCCAAGATGTTCTTGTTTTAAATGTTACCTTAATTTTCAATTTAAAAAAGTCAAAATTAAAATTTTCTCCAAATTTCCAAATTTCATAACACAAGTATTTTTTCAAAAAATGGCAAAATCTAAAAATGAGTTGATTGGACTTCTTTGCACCGTGTCTTGCACCCACTCCAATTGTTTACATGCATTCGAGTGAATATTCAAAAAAAGCGAAAATTTAAATTTTCGTTAAACCTCTATTTGTCATGGGTTATAACACACGTATTTTGCTAGAAATTGGAAAATTAAAAAGAACTTATTGATTTTGGTTTTGTTCTTACTATTTTTTACACACACCTCAACTGTCAACATATATACTTTGTAATGAATGGGGTAAAAAAAAAGGTGAAATTTAGATTTTTTAGCAAATTTTCAATTTTCATAGGTTATAACACACGTATTTTGGCCAAGAATGTCAAAATCTAAAAATGTTTTGATTTTGCCATTTTTGCACTGTTTTTGCACCCATCTCAATTGTAAACATGTATTCTAGCGAATATTGTCAAAAAATTGAAAATTAAAATTTTCACCAAATTTCAAAATATCCAAATTTCATGGATTATAACACATATATTTTAACCAAAAATGAAAAAAATTAAAATATGAGTTGATTTGGACTTTTTTCATCATTTTTTGCACCCACCTCAATTATAAACGTGCATTCTAGTGAATATTGTCAAAAAAAGTGAAAATTAAAAATTTCACTAAACCTCTACTTTTCATGGGTTATACACACGTATTTTGCTAAAAAATAACAAAGTAATTTTTTTATTGATTTTGGCTTTTCCCTACTATTTTTTACACACACCTCAATTGTCAACATATATACTTTCTAATGAACGGTGTCAAAAAAAGTGAAATTTAGATTTTTTTTCAATAAATTTTCATTTTTTATAGGTTATAACACATGTATTTTGACCGAGAATGTCAAAATCTAAAAATGCTTTTCTGCTTTCTGCTTCTTGCACTCGAGAATATCTTTAGTACATAAACTCTCGCCTAGTATACGAATCGGATTGATTATAATAGAGTGAGATTTGATGTAATAAAAAGATTCTTTAGAGAAAAAAAAAATGAACAAACTCATTGTATTTTTTCTTTGGAAAATTATGATTGAATCTTGATTGATTGTGGGATTTAATTTCTCATCAAAATGTGTAAATCTAAAGCTAAGGCACTCCTTATGATATCTGGATTAGTTAAAAGTAAGTTAAAGTTTTCATAGAATGCTTCCGTCTCTGATGACTGCACTCCTTATGATAACAACAATGCCTCCTGTGATAACGTATCCCTCTCCTTCCTTGTTTCCCTCCTGCACACCGTCCTTGTTTATGATCTGCAACCAGAGGCAGATCCAAGGGGGCTGGTGTGGGCTCCAGCCCCCCAAGTTCAATAAATCAACATTTAATAGGTTAGAAAAATTAAAATTCAACCCAAATTTTCCCAAATAACTTTATTTAGCCCCAACCAAGTTTTTCAACATTTAACAAATTAAAAAACATTCCAAGCTAAGCAATTCATGTGTTTTTCATGAGATTTTTTAGTCCAACAATATAGTTTAGTTCTTTAAGTTGTTGGGCTGATTTTGATTTTTGTTTTCTTGTCTAAAATAAGCGAAACTCCTTTAGGAGTATTCTTATTAAAAGGGAACTCCCACTTTTGTTTTTGTCGTCCTTAGCTCCTTAGTTGGCCACAACTGCTGACGTGGCCTTGATGCTTTCGCTGGATGGTTGGCCACCACTGCTGCCGTGGCTCTTGAGCTGGAGGTTGACATGTCGTTTTGGCCTTGGATACCCTTCCAGTCCAGATACTTTTGTTAGTTTGTGGGCTTGTATTAGGGTTTCATCGCTTTGTGGCCGCTCTGTTTCTACATTCACAATTATTCTCTTTTCTGAAGCCCTAAGAACCTTTATCTCTTTTCTTCTTCTACAAATTGTATGTCTTTCGTTTTTGCTTTTTTGTCCCTCCTAACAAAACCACTGAAAATAGTCCAAACTATATACCTGGCGGGGTAAAACCAGATGACACTTTAAGATGCAATCCTTACAACCCAACTGGGTTTACAACCATGGTGGTTTTTTTAATCTTGGCGAGGTAAAACCAGATGGCATTTTCAGATCTAATTCTTAAAATGCAACTGGGTTTGCAGCCACGGTGGTTTTTTTTTATTAGCTTAATATTAATGGGTCTATTTTGTTATTGAAGGATTGTGCTATTTTCTGAATTTTAGGGTTCCTTTTATTTTAGAAACAAACTGATTAGAAATTTTGGTACAAAAAAAGATAAAACAAACAAGTCAAATTGAATTTGTGATTAAAGAAAACACTAAAATAACACTAAACAAACGGAGCCTAATAATTTCCTCCCATATCTTTATACTTTTACTAAAATTGAATCTAAATTGTTAGCCATTCTATCTCAAGCTCTAATTTCTCCCTTCTTAATTACTTTAATTTTTAACAAGGTCTGCATTAATTATATACTCAACATTAATATATTTTAGGATTTATCATGACAATATAGGACAAAATGTTAAGGTTAACCAAGTTTTCATGGGTTATACACACGTATTTTTGTAAAGTAGAACAGTTTTTCAAACTTGTTGGCATAGTACCTGTAAAATTGTTGTTTTGGATGCTGAACCTAATGAGTGAGCCACCACTGCAAACATTTTGGGGTAAACTACCAGTAAGATGGTTGTCAGTCAGAAGTAAATTTTGTAAATTAGCAGTAATATTATTGAATTCAACAGGAAGGACACCAGTGAGATGGTTATCGAAGAGTTTGAGTTCCACAAGTGACTTGAGCTTTTCAATTTCTTTTGGAATGGATCCTGAAAAATTATTAAAAAAGAGAGACAAGCTATTCAAATTTGTTAAATTTCCAATGGATTGCGGAATGTGACCCGTGAGTTGGTTTTCCAATAGTTGGAGGGCCAAAAGAGATTTGAGCTTCCCGATCTCTTCTGGAATAGGCCCAGATAGATGATTACTGTAGAGATAGAGGAAAACCAAGTTAGTTAAATTTCCAATGGATCTGGGAATCTGATTGGTGAGATAATTATCTGAGATATCCAGTTTCACAAGTGATGTGAGCTTCCCAATATCTTCAGATATTGGACCAGATAGTTCATTCTTGTACAGATGTAATGTTTCCAGTTTTGTCAAGTTGTAAACAGACCAAGGAATCTGTCCTGAAAGCTTATTTTCTCCTAGGGATAAATTATCAAGTCACGCAAGTTTCCAATAGAATTAGGAATTGATCCCTTCAACTCATTTTGCGATAACTCTAGAACTGCGAGAGACTTTAGAAACCCAATTTCTTGTGGGATAAAGCCACTCAAAGAGTTTTTGTAAAGGTTTAAATCCCTAAGATTGGTGAGTTGTCCAATCTCATTTGGAATCACTCCAGAAAATTGATTGTGATGCAATCTAAGAGCGGTAAGCCCAGAAAGGTTTGCAATGCTAGCTGGAATGGTCCCGTAGAGTGCATTATAAGAAAGTTCGATGGTAGTAAGATGGGTTAAGGATGAGAAGTTGAGATGATGGAGTGTACCTCTGATGCCAGAACTGGTGATATTAATGAAAGAAATCCTTCCAGCCTTGCCACATCCAATTCCAACCCAATTGCTACTGTTGCTGTTGCTGTTGCTGCAAGGGTTGGAGGAAGGCCGCCAGCTGGATAACAATATTCGTGATTGAGTATGATTATCAAGACTAGACTTCCATGCTAGAAGGGCGGCTTTTTATTCAGAACTTGATATTGCATGGATTTGATGATCATGAGAAGCATTTGCAATAATAATATTGAAAATGGTGGTGAAGCATAAAACAAAAACTAAATAATGATTTGGAGAGATGGAGTTGTTGTTGTTGAGAAGCAACATATTCATTCAGAAGTAATGGTTTTTTTTAGGATTTAAATGCTATCTTCAATAGATATCTGGAAATATTTATTTATAGGCCCAAAGATCGACTAGAGTGACTCGACTCACTGGCTGCCCCAATGCATCCATTACGCTAAGACTTGATAGCTTTATCAAGTCTTGTGGAATTCTCTACTAATTTCTACCAAAAGAAATTACACTAATATACTATTTGAATTCCAATTAATAGTTCAATCATCTTTCAATACTCTTATCCACTACTACAGAATATATAATTTAAAACGGTTATTAATAACCCGTTTTAGATAATTGGGGCGGTGGCATTTTTGTAATAAGAATTAGGAAAACGCAAACTTTCTAAAATAGTTACATTATAACCGTGTTAGAAAGTCTCTTGATGTCAGTTTCTAAAACGGTTCGGGAGACAACCGTTTTAGAAACTGTTATCATCTCCGTTTTAAGAACGGTTTCTAATTAACCGTTTTAGAAAGCACAAACTTTCTAAAACGGTTACATTATAACCGTGTTAGAAAGTTTTTGAAAGTTTTTTTTTTACACCGGTTATTATTTTAACCGGTGTAATAAGTTAGTTTTTTTGTTTTTTTACACCGGTTATTCTTATGACCGGTGTAAAAGCGTTAATGCTTCTTATTAATCTTTTGAAAGGGAGCTGAGTTCCCAATTTCTCAAAGCAATCTGCATAAGGGAAAGAAAGAGATCCAGAGAGAGAAGAAGAAGAGGAGGAAGAAGAAGAACCCGGTTGCTGTAAATAAGAAGGATTTTCAGAGAAGTTTAAATCTTTTTGAAGGGTTCAAGACAAGTTTGTCAATAACAGAACAGAGGTGCTAAGACTGATATTTTCCTCTAAAATCAACTTTCGACATGATGAATTTTTCGGATTTGTTGATTCTCGGGTCTTCCTTTTTTTCAAGTGAGTTATTTGGATATCTGTCTGGGGTTTTTTCTTTTTATATAATTGCTTCAAGATGAGTTGTTCAATAACAGATTAGAGGTGCTAAGACTGATCTTTTCCTGTTAAATGATCTTAAACGTGATGTGTTTTTCTGATTTATTGATTCTTTAGTCTATGTTTTATTTTCCACTGAGTTCTTTGGATATCATTCATGGTTATTGTTTTTCCAATAACAGAACCAGTGCTGCTCCGCTGTCATCCAGACCATCATGGCTCCAGTCGACACCGTGTGGTCCGTGGTCAGACGCTTTGACAACCCTCAGGCCTACAAGCATTTCCTAAAGAGCTGCAACGTCATCGTCGGCGACGGCCTCTTTCTACAGCAACTCGCGTGCATCTTTTCACGAGTGAATCTACTTGTGAATATGCAAATGCTCAGTTGCTTGATATAAGGCCATCAGTTGAACTAAGGAAAGTGGGAAGTCCGGATATTCGAGGTTTGAAGAAGAAGCCTGTCAGTGTTGTGTATACAGGTGATAACAAGTTGGGGTTCTTGAAGAAGCTGTCTTTGAAGTTCAAGGAACCAGAGAGCACTACATTATTCATCCTGGACAACTAATATTTTTGGACCCTTTTTTGATTAAATCTCCGCTATGATGTAGTGGCTTCTCATTTAAATCCTTCAATCATAAAAATTAAAATTGGTGAATTTGATAGTGTTGTCAATTATTGTGGTTTTGTTGGGCAATTCTATGGGATTGTTAGTTTAACAGGATGGAGTTATTACTGCATCCTAGGTGTTTGATAAATAGCTTCAATGATTCATTTGTAAAACATATAACACTTTTTACACCGGTTCCTTATACAACCGTTGTAAAAAACAGTATTAAGAACGATTTCTTAACTGTTTTAAAAAATGTAGGACTTTCTAGTCCGCCCATATCTAAAACGGTTCGGAAAATTTAAAACCCGTTTTAAATAACTACTTTTAACCGTTTTAGAAAGTGAATTCTGTAGTAGTGATCATTTATATATTTTTTTTCTCACTTATCTAATCCTTCATAATTCCATTTTTCTAAAACCTCCACATATTAGTTCAATTTCAACTATTAATTCAATTATATTATGTATTAACTTAATTTTCTAATTTATATTATCATAATTCTATTATTATATTATGCTAATATACTATTTAAATTCCAATTAATAGTTCGATCATTCTCTCAATACTCTTATTTTTTCTCACTTATCTAATATTCATAATTCTATTATTCTAAAAAAATTATATATTAGTTCAATTTTAACTGCTATTCTATTTATGTTATTATATTATACTAGTGGAATTCTAATTAATACTTCAACTATTCTTATAATTTTTATATTTTTGAAACTCACTTATCTAATTTTTCCTAGTTCTATTCTCTAAAAACTATATATTAAGTTCAATTGTAACTATTATTATTTAAATTATATTATTATATTGTATTATTTGAGTTAACAACTAAAGCTATCAACCCCTACACTAAACTTTTCCTAAAAATGAATTTTAGAGTCAAACAATCTTTGCTCAAATTTTCATTTGTTACGTTTCAACCAAATAATGTGGTCAAATTAATATTGGAAAAGGAAATACAAATTAAACAAACTGCAAAGTCATGCCATGCATCTTTGTTTTTCTTGGCATTGCAGGTTACGTGCATCACTAAGAATTTTGTAATTCTTTTGTTTTTTTTTCTAAAAAAAGATTTGAAAATTCCACTCTCGATCGATTCCAAAAAGAAAATTATCCTCTCAAGTCTTAAATAAATCAACATCATCATGAAGAAGATGGATTTTCCATATTCAAGCCGAAGACTTGCTTTATCATCAAGTCGATCTTCTAAAACTTTTAAATCAGTTTTAGTATCATGGAGAAAAATTTTCTTTGCTCGATCAAGACTCCCTGCCCCAACCATTACGCACAGACTTGGATGCTTTATCAAGTCTGGTGAGATTTAAAGACCCTGCCTGGACTAATTAAGAAAATAATTAATGATCAATTCTTGACCAATACACCAAGTTGTTACCATAACATTATTTTGTATTTTAAATTTTTTGTAGGAAAAATTGACAAAATAAAATAAGTCAATCAAATTATTAGATTTGTAAAATAAAACCACTCAACGTACTAAACAAACATAACCTTAATTAATTAGAACAATAATTAATCCTGCACGTTAATTGTTTCAAGCTTATTAGAGGAATATTCGTTAACATATATATATATATATATATATATATACTGAGAAGTGTATACATATTGAGTACTAAGATGGTTCCTCCAAGGCTCCAAGCATTAAAAGTTCGGCTAGTTTTCTCTTCTGCTGGGGTCTGCTTATTACACTTGTGGTCGTTCCCATGCAGTGTTGAACTTTTCAATTGTGGGTTTGGCCTTTCATGTTACATCTCATGATTCTCGTCCACCACCAAAACAATTAATCTAGCGTAAATGAGCTGTGATATACAATGAACCGTTTAAGGCAAGGGAAGAGAAATGTTCAATAAAGGTGGGAAGCCTTAATGATCATCTAGAAAATCCAATGTGTGTGTGTGTATTTTTCTTCTCTTGTCTCTCACGTTTTTGTCCCATACCAAAGTCCAAACAAAAATCAAGCTAGCTCCATTAGGTAGAATAGTCCCTTAACTTAATTAGGGATAAATATCGTTATTATTTTTAATATTAAAAACTTTACGCTTTAATCCCTCAATTTAGGTTTTATGTGATTTTTTATCCATTTGACAAACAACACAGTTAGTCATGTGACACTCTTAATTTTTCAAATCAACGTTATACCACATGACTAACTATATTAATTGTCAAATAGTTGAAAGATGAGTTAGGGATCACTTGTGCAATTAAATTTAAATTTATAGAACAAAATGTAATTTTTTTCAAAATTGAGAACCAAAATACTTACCCCAAGTTGAGAATTATTGGAATTATTAATATTAAAAATTTATTTGTTGTTAAATTGATAAATGCTGCTGTTATTGCCAGAGCAACAATTAGCTTCCAAAGCAATAAATTACACATCTTTCAAATTTATCCTTAATCAACCAACTCTTTTATCTTTTTTTTCATTTATCATTATAACTTATCTTTTTCTTCTTTCTAACTTATCATTACAACTTCTAATATCTTCTCGTAACTTATACTTTCTTCTTCTTTACACCGATTTTTTTCCCAAATTTTTATTAATATAATATTTATTTTCACCCTCAAATTATTAGAAATTTTTTTATAAAAATAATATAACACTTATTTCTATTAATAACTTTTATTGTTCTCTCAATTAAATTATAAAATATTTATCAATATATACTTAAAAAAATTTAGGCTCCATTTGTTTACCGTTGTTTTAGAGTTTATTTCACAAATTCAATTTTATTTATTTGTTTTGTCTATTTTTTCTATCAAAAATTTTAAAATAAAAAAATATTACAATAATTATTTTTTCTACAATGTTTTTTATATTTTTATAAATAAATTATTAAATTAAATTTAACTTTTAAATTTTTAATAGTAAAAAATTCTTCCTAAGACATTTTTTATACCAAAATAAACTCATAAACTATTATTTCAAATTTTATTAATAAAACATTATCGAATATAAATGCCTACCAAAACAAACTCATTAATCCAAACACTTCCAAAATATTTATTTCTTATAATAAATCTCAAGAAAAAAATTCTACTATAAAACTAAAAAAATACTCTATCCAAGGTGAGTTATATATTTTTTTTTGTTAAAATACTAATACATAAACATATAACAACTATAAATTATTATTTTTGTTTCTATACCGCTGCTCATATTAATATTTTATCAAAATAATTCGCATAAGTTAAAACTTAAAAGGAAGATACCACTACTATATATGTAATAGAAATCTCAATTTCATATATTTTTTTCATGCTACAATTTAATTCATAAATTTTAAATAATAAAAAGGCAACAAATTTTACTTTAGAATTTGGATGCATATATTCACTTCTATTTTTACCCTGAGCTATTTTTTTGCTTGTGATCTATTAACATTTTGAACTGTTAATTTGCTCATAATATAATTAAGGTAGGAAGAATTTTTTATTATTAAAAATTTAAAATTCAAATTTGAATTAATATTTTATGAGTTTATTTTGGTAAAAAAATATCTTAGATAAAAATTTTAAAGTCAAATTAAATTTAATAATTTATTTGTTAAAATATAAAAAACGTTGTAGCAAAAAATAATTATTGTAACATTATTTTTTTGTTTTACAAATTTTGATAGAAAAAATGGATAACACAAATAAATCAAATTGAATTTGTGAAATAAAACACTAAAACAATAGTAAACAAATTGAGCCTAAATTTTTTGAAGTATATATTAGTAAATATTTTATAATTTAATTGAGAGAACAATAATAGTTATTAATAGAAATAAGTGTCATATTATTTTTATATAATTTTTTCTTATAATTTAAAGGTGAAAATAAATATTATATTAATAAAAATTTAGGAGAAAAATCAGTGTAAAGGAGAAGAAAACAACACTTACGGGAAGATGTCATAAAGAATTTATAGGTTGTAATGATAAGATAGAAAGAAGATAAAGATAAGTTGTAATGATAAATGGATAAAAGATAAAAGAGCTTATTGATTAAGGGTAAATTTGGAAGATGTATGATTTATTGCTCTGGAAGCTAATTGTTGCTCTGGCAATAACAGCAACCATTGATAAATTAACTTTGAGTTTAATATCGCATTAGGGTTTGGGTTTTGAAGGTACTTTTGGATAGTAGGAAACAGTATGGCATTCAGTTGGTTTGGCTTTTATCTTTTTTTTCCTAATATTTGGATTTTAAAAACCTAATTTGGAGGATGCAGCTGTGAGCCAAAATAAGAATCTGTTTTGATAGGGTATTTTTTTATATATAATGAAATCTTTTTTCTTTTTAAAATTTTTTTAGATTTGATGGTGTTCTCATATCTAGAGAGAGAATTAACCCACATTTTTTTTGTTCAAAATATATAATGTTATAATTAGTAAGTAGTTCGTACATATAACTTTTAGAAATCAACACAATTGTGTGACTTGTTAAATCAATGCTCTCTTTAAGGATTTTGTATAACCAATTCTTAAGCCATAAGCAAATCAATAAAGCATCTATCCTTTTTTTAAAAAAAAAAAAGCAGCATAACTCAATCCCAATATTATTCTCCCAAATCTACTCTATTCCTACCTCCAAGAGGACAACTTTCACAGTATACATTTTCCAAATCCTATCCTAAATTGTCTTCAAATGTGTACATGATTAAAATAAACTATAGGAATGCCGGTGTAATTAATATCATGAAGACGAATGATTTACTTAATTTAACACATTGGCTAAATTACTTTAGTCGCCCTTTTAACTTAAGGTTCATTTAGTTTTTATTCATAATATTTAAAAAGTTTTATTTTTTTTTATAATTTGATTTTAAATCGTCATTCGTTTATTTTTTTTCCAACTTAAAATTCAACTTAAATAAATATTTAATACATATATAAGAAATTATATACATATTGATAGAATTAGATATAACAATATTTCTTCCTCATGAAATTATCTACCAAAAGAGGCATTCATATATCATAAAGAATTTCAATTCTAATAGTTTGAATGTTTCTTTTGTTATTACTAATGCACTGGAGGCTTTATTCCGAGTTGAGATCTTCTGTCCAAGATTATCGCTGTCTTATCATGTTCAAAATTAAACTACATCGTAGGGTTCACTCATTCTTTGATTAGGGTCTAATAATTGTAAAGTGATTTTAGTGATATTTATACTTTTAGTCCCTAATTTTAGTTAAACTACGTCGTTTTGGACATTAGACAGAATAGATCGAACAGAGATAATCTTGTATAGAGGATATGATCTTCTTTATTCCAGAATTATTATAATTAAGTGATAGTACTGAGGCCCCTTCTGTCCAATTGTGCCGACTTCAGTTTTAAGTTTTAATGGCTCACCTATTCATTTGCCTTGGACCATATAGAGAGTTAACCAAAATTTGAGGACTGCTGGGGTCTGGTTATTACCAGTGGCGGATCCAGGCGGGGGCTGGAGGAGGCTGAAGCCCCCGCCATGGTCGCCGGAAAAAATGGATTAGTAGTAGTAAAAAAAATGTTTCGCCAGACCTGCTGCTGCTCCGCTCTCTGAAGACATAACGATGGCAAAGGCGCAGTGAAGACGAAGACTGTTTAAAACAGTCTGTTTTGAAAAAAAAAAATTCACTTAACAAAACGACGTCGTTTTGTTAAGTGACTTTAAAAAATTAAAAAAAAAGTAATACAGAAAACGGGCTGGAGGATGGAGCAATACATAACAGCAGGACTCATTTCCTTTCCAAATATTTCCTTTCCAAATTCCAAACCCTTCCCATCTCCCCTAAATTCCTAAATCTTATTTCTAAATCTAAACCCTGTCAATTTAGCTATCTCCCAAATTTCCAAACTCAAGTTTCAAATTTACTAGTAAAGAAACTTTTTTGTTCTTCCCTCATTGTCTCTTTTTCTTTATCTCCATTTTTTGTATTCAAGATTCAAGAAAAGTTAGTTTTACTTCTTCTTTTTTTTATTTAGAGTTTTGTTATTTAAATGTTGTTAATTGTAAGTTAATTTTAATTATTAAGTTAATTTGGGTAATTTTATTAAGAATTTTATGGACTAAATATTTAGTGATTTGGAATTTAGATTAGGGTTTTTGAATATGAACTAATATTAGGAATTTTGAATTTAGACAAGATATTTTAGATATAAATCATAGTTTAGAAACTCTAGTTTGTTAGTTTTACTTCTTCTTTTTTTATTTAGAGTTTTATTATTTAAATGTTGTTAATTGTAGCTAATTTTAATTATTAAGTTAATTTGGGTAATTTTATTAAGAATTTTATGGACTAAATTTTTAGTGATTTGGAATTTAAATTAGGTTGTGTTTGGTTGCTTAGAATTGGACCTCGGAATTAGAATTGAGGGGTCCAATTCTAATTCTTGTGTTTGTTTAGAAAAATAAAATTTAGATTTTGAATTCATTTACAATTCTATAATGGTCCAATTCTGCATTTTCAATTCTTTCGTCATGGTAGATATTTCCAATTCTTTCCTCATGGTAGACATTTACAAAATTTTTATTTTACACATTTTCATACACTGCACACATTTTCACACACTACACATTTTTTCACACACTACACATATTTTACACAAAGTACACACATTTTCACACACTACACATATTTTACACACTACACATTTTTTCACACACTACACATTTTACACATAGTAACACATTTTTACACACTACACATATTTTACACACACTACACACATTTTCACACACTACACATATTTTACACATAGTACACACATTTTCACACACTACACACATTTTCATACACTACACACGCTACACATTTTTTCACACACTACACATATTTTACACATAGCACACACATTTTCACACACTACACATATTTTACACATATTTCACACATTTTCACACACTACACATATTTTACACATAGTACACACATTTTCACACACTACACATATTTTACACATAGTACACTGAATCCTAAACACAACAAGTGAGAACTTTAACAATTAGTGGTTCTTTCATCAAATTATTTAGCCTAAACTCTGGACAAACAAATGAATAAAGTTAGCACTAATCCAATTACATAACAAAATTAGTAGTTATCATATCAGGGAGCCAATCTCTTTTTGTTCTTGATGCACAAAAAGAAATTTCACAGTTGTATGCAAATATGTGGAGAAACAAAGTTCAACTCATAGCAGCTTGTACATTTGCCGGAGACTCGTCATTTGGGCTGGAAAGCATTGATATGATACTCAGGACTATACTTTCAACCTGTCACACACATTTTCACACACTACACATGTTTTCACACACTACACATATTTTACACATAGTACACACATTTTCACACTACACATTTTTTCACACACTACATATTTTTTCACACACTACACACATTTTCACACACTACACATATTTTATACACACTACACAATTTTTCACACACTACACATTTTGTCACACCCTACACACATTTTCACACACTACACATTTTTTCACACACTACACATTTTCACACACTACATATGTGTAAAATATGTGTAGCGTGTGAAAATGTGTAGTGTGTGAAAAAATGTGTAGTGTGTGAAAATGTGTGTACTATGTGTAAAATATGTGTAGTGTGTGAAATGTGTAGTGTGTATAAAATATGTGTAGTGTGTAAAAATATGTATACTGTGTGTAAAATATGTGTAGTGTGTGAAAATGTGTGTAGGGTGTGAAAAAATGTGTAACGTGTGAAAAATTGTATAGTGTGTGAAAATGTGTGTAGTGTATGAAAATATGTAAAATATGTGTAATGTGAATTTTGTTATAATTCAATTCTATATGAATTTTGTTGTTTTTGCCAAACAAAAGAATTCAAACATTTTAGACTTTTAATTCATTGAATTACAATTCTATAATATTTAAATTCTAATTCAATTCTATTTGTAAACAACCAAACACAGCCTTAGGGTTTTTGAATATGAACTAATATTAGGAATTTTGAATTTAGACAAGATATTTTAGATATAAATTATAATTTAGAAACTCTAGTTTGTTTAATTAATTTTCTTTATAGATTAATAGTGAATTGTGATTGAATTATTAATTTATTTAATTATAAATTAATTGTGATTGAATTAATGATTGTAATGAATTTATTTTTAATTGTTTATTTATGTAGATTATGAAGAGGTTTTTTAAACCTAAACGAATTCGTAGTGGTGCATCTTCTAATGAGCCTAATGTTAGTGAGAATGTGGAAAATCAATGTGGAAAAAAATTTAAGTAAGCCCCCGTTAAAATTCTTTTCTTGATCCGCCACTGCTTATTACACTGGTGTTCGTTCCCATGCAGTGTTGTACTTTTCAATTCTAGGGTTTGGCCTTTATGTTACATCTCATCGGCTCATCTAGCACCAAACACAATTAATATTCTAGTGTGAATGAGCCATAATATTCAATGAAATGAACGGTTTAAGGTAAGGGAAGAGAAAGGTTCAATAAAGGTGGGAAGCTTTAATGATCTTCAAGACTCCAAGTTCCAAAGTCTCCCAAACCAAAGCCGCTGTGGGATAAAAGCTATGATGTTCCAAAGTCTCCCAAACCAAAAGTCGCTGTGGATAAAAAGGTAGTATGATGTTTGTGGATAAAAGGATGTTTCTCAATAGTACTCAAAAAAGTCGCTGCAAATTCCTATCAGCATTAATAATGAAAGTAATTCCTACTCAAAATGGAATTACCATTTCTCAATACAAACATAGCAAAGTTAAGAAAGGAATTTAGACTTGGGGAGGGAAACTTTATGTTTCCAAAAACTTTGTATGAATTTTCTTTGAAAATTTCCTAAAAATTTGTGGTGCTCTTTGCCAAGTTCCATCTTGAATTGTTGCCGTGAAGCCTCGCATTTAAATCAATTGCGATTCAATAACCAGTAAAATAGAGGCCAAAAACATACATACTGGAATGCATTGAAAAACTGGACAAAACAAAGGTAATTAATTATTGTAATAACAAAATCATTCAACGGTACAACACCTCAAATATTTTACAGTTCGAGAGTCAAAAGTTGTCCAATTGTGATGACAGAAACACTACAACAAAAAAGTCATTGGCGAGGGAAGAAAATGGTCGCCAAAGAATGAAAAATGCTCGTTAAAAGTATAAAGTGATGAACTTTCCTCGCTAACGAGTTTTCTAGCTAGTTTAACGTCGCAAAAGGTTATGACAAGGAACTAAAAATCAGTCCTCGCTAAAAATGTGAATATTTAGCGAGAAAATACGTTTCTCACAAATTTTTTAGGACTTTAGTGAGTAATTTTCCTCACTATTACATATGTAATTTCATCACTAAACTTGAAAACCCTCGCAAATGGTCTATGGTTTTGTGAGGAAAAATGGTTTCCTTACAAAAAAATTGTAAAGACAATTATGCCCTTCCTAGCAAAAAGTGAACAACTATTCGCTAAAGGTTGAAAATAGTGAGTAAATTTTTTGTCGCTAAAGATAAAAATGGACATAAAGCATTCTTGTTGAACATATATATATTCTTGCTAAGAGCGGAGATTTAGCGAGAAAAATTCATCGCTAGTGATTTGATTCTTTCTTGTTAATTGTAATAGTAATGAAAAACAATTTCTCACTAAAGAACACAATGACAAAAGAATTGTCAAATTAGCGAGAATCTATTGCTTTCTAAATATCATGGTTTAGGGACAATTTTCTCACTAATTGTTACTAGTCACGAGGTGGTTTCTCTCTAATTAGATTGTTTGGCAAAGTGTTATTCATGAGTAAGATTCATTTTACAAGAAAATATTGTAGCACTTGATACTATATAGTATGTAGCCTAATAAAAGAAATTAACTTTAAGAAAAACACTGATATTGTAATGATAATACACTAAAGAAAAAAACTCCTAGTACAAAATTGTAAAATGTAAATACATCATTGGCCTTGAAAGATGTCTAGCAAAATTAGTGTCCCCAACCTTTTTCTTGTCATTTGAACTGCACTGCAAAGATAGAGAAAAAAATTATTCAATAAATTAATGCATCTAAATCCGCCATAATCAACTGTATTCTATTGAGGAAATGAAAATTAAGATTCATCTAAATGCATCATAGTCTAACTCTATTCAGATTAGCAATTAAGTTTCATTATGTGAACACTCAAATATTCAAATTCCATTTTGATGATCAACAAAATAATCCGCTGCAAAAGCGAATCTTTTATAAACCTTTACAATTAAAGATTATAAACTTCAAAAGAGAATCTCTCATAAATTTCTTATAAATCAAACACTAACTTATTATAAGAAACAAGTAGAGTGTGTTATCAACAAGTATATTAAATTCAGCATCACCAACGAAAAGGCAAAATGGTCACACAGAGAAAATAAACTCAAACATTACCTACCCATTTACTGGGCAAGGTGCTGAAATGTTGTCATTGGTAAATCTTTTGGAAAAATACCTCTTACATAAGTATACAAATAAATGAACGATGATAAGCATACTCAATCTCATAGCCAAATTGGTCTAGATATTCACATTGACAATTGGTAGGTTGAAGAGAAGCATAATTGGATCTAACATGGTTTCTATTGGGTTAGTAAAGATTGTCTGAGCATGCAAAACAGAAAAATATAAGTTTGATATTAAACAATAAAGCTATACTATTATCAAAATCAAATGCCCAAAATTTGAAGAATGATAAATATGGACTTTAGAAAGAAACAATTACTGGTGTGCATTTGATACAAGGTGCATCACACTAAATCTTGGTTAGATTGCTGCGAGTATTCATGGATGAAAAATAAGGTTTTGGAGGCTGGTTTCATTAAGGTTAACATGATAGTACCGCCAATAATATAAATATTATCAGCTTAAAAACATTGCATATAAGCCACTAAAAACCAAAACAAAAGTGAAAAGAAAATCTCAACATTCAACCAATCTGCCTTCCACTAAAGCTAGCATTCACAACCCATATATGATTCCAAATCCTAAACCACATGTTTATGAGAAAAGAAATATGAAAAAAATTTAATCCAAACTTTCAAAGAACAAATCATCTATTTAATGAAAGAAACAGGACAAATTCCACAAAAGAAAATAAAATGCATCATCTCAAAATAGAGGAAATGATCATTAGGAAAGCTTACTACAACACAATGGAATTCATGATTTAACTTTTTCAATAATATTTTATCTTGCAAGTTTAGGTTGAGAAAGGGTAAAAAATAATGTTGGGAGAGCATAAATTAATATGATTCTCCAAGAGTTACATTGATAAAATCATCCAATATAAGTCTTCTAACAAATTAGACTGGATTCACAGTCCAAATGAACTGTAATAATGAATATTACTACCAGCGTCAATATGTTGATTTGACAGAAAATGAGCAAGAATTTAATATGACTTCAATTGAGAAAAATCCCACAGGCTGCAACTTGATGTGTTAAGATTAATTAAACATACACATAAATTATGAAACCATGTTAGAGATTTAGTTAGAACTATTTAATGGATTTTAGAGCCAAAAATAAAAATATTGGAAGTTTAACTGTTAGACTTACAGTCACACTTTGGTTCACTTTAGGTAGAGCAAATGGACAATCTTTAATTTAGTTTTAACAAATGCCTAATGTATATATAGTGAAGGATTAAAATTCTAAATTAGTTTCAAGAGCAAACGATTTAAATAGTTGAAGACCCAACAGAATGCAATACTATTAGGACATTTTCAGAATTAATTATTTATTTTAATTACATTTAATTTGCATCTAAAAATCAGAGACGTCAATTCAATTTATTTTTGATGGATTAAAATCCTAACCTGGTTTGAAGATCCAAATGGAATGAAATATTTTTAGAACATCTTCAAAATTAATTTGTTAACATTTTCATCTAAGAGTCAGAGCCGTCAATTCGATTTTAATTTCAGCAGCAATATTAGCATATATTTCCAATATTCCAAAAGGTGGAAAATTTGCATGGCATTAACAGTGGCATATATTTTCCTTTATTTATTTATTTACTTTTGATTTTAGAAGAGATACTAAACCTTACAAGAGATACTAAAAATTTTCTCATTAATATTTAAAATAATACAAATTTGAACAAAATCCATAGAGTTTCACAATGTTGCTATGCCTAATTTCTGTCGGATCTCACTGGCAAAAGCTTTTGGTTTGCTCAATACTTCGCCTTCTGTTTTGTGAAGTCTTTTCACAGCAAAAACTTAACCATTTGGCAACTCTGCTCTAAAAACACTTCCAGATCCTCCCTCTCCAATGCAATGCTTGTAGTCAAAATTTTCTGTGGCATCAATGATGTGCTCATAGACCATTTTCTCATCAAAACTCCAAATAGTGAACAAATTTCCATTTAATTTTCTCTGCTCCCTTTCAACATGTTTGTGTGTTGCCTCGCACGGACAAAAATTCCGACAAAAAGCACAATCAAGAGAAACACGGTTCCTATGACTGGAAGGACAATCGAAGAAACAATTCTTTTGTTTGTCATCCTTTTACCTGTAATCTAGTTTCTTGTTGATTGAGTGCAAGGGCTCAAACCAACAATATTGCCACATAAACCTTTGTTGTTTCGCAAGGCATCAAATGAAGCTTTTTGGAATGCTGTAATGTTGGGTAGCGGACCTTCCAGTTGATTAGAGGTTATAATTATATCAACAGAAATCAAACTGAAGCAATAGTCGAAACTGGAGGGAATGAAACCTGATATCCTATTTTGGCTTAAATCAAGGGTTGCAAGCATGGGGATTTTTCCCAACTGAGAAGGAATACTTCCGTTGAGCGCATTTTGGCTCAAATTCAATTCTAATAATTGCACACAATCGCCAATCTGTTTAGGAATTGAGCCAGTGAGATTGTTGGCAGACAAACTAAGATTTAAAAGTTTAGACAGCTAGCTGACCAATTTCTGGTGGTATTTCGCCCCAATGATTATTGTCATCCAGCTTAAGATCAAGCAATAAAGTCAAGTTGGACAAACTATTCAGGAATTGATCCTGAAAGATAATTATTAAAAAGACGCAAGTTTTTCAAATTTGTTAAATTCCAGATGGATTGTGGAATGCGGTTGGTGAAATGGTTATTTGAGACAGAGAGGTTGACAAGAGACGTGAGCTCTCCAATTTCTTCTGGGATGGATCCTGAAAGATAATTGTTAGCAAGATACAAGAGTTTCAAATTTGTTAAATTCCCGATGGATTGTGGAATGCGGTTGGTGAAATGGTTATTTGAGAGAGAGATGTTGACAAGAGACGTGAGCTCTCCAATTTCTTCTGGGATGGATCCTGATAGATAATTGTTATAAAGATACAAGACTTTCAAATTTGTTAAATTCCCAATGGATTGGGGAATGTGATGGGTGAGTTGGTTATCATAGAGAAAGAGTTCCACAAGTGACTCGAGCTTCCCAATTTCTTTTGGAATGGATCCTGAAAGATTATTAAAAAACAGAGACAAGCTAATCAAATTTGTTAAATTTCCAATGGATTGCGGAATGTGACCCGTGAGTTGGTTTTTTAACAATTGGAGGACCAAAAGAGATGTGAGATTCCCGATCTCTTCTGGAATTGGCCCAGAAAGATGATTAATGTAGAGATAGAGGAAAACCAAGTTAGTTAAATTTCCAATGGATCTGGGAATCTGATCGTTGAGATTGTTTTCTGAGAGATCGAGTTTCACAAGTGATGTGAGCTTCCCAATATCTTCAGATATAGGACCAGATAGTTCATTCTCGTACAGATGTAGTGTTCCCAGTTTTGTCAAGTTGTAAACAGACCAAGGAATTTGTCCTGAAAGATAATTTTCTGATAGGCTTAAATATATCAAGTCATGCAAGTTTCCAATAGAATTAGGAATTGATCCCTTCAACTCATTAGACGATAAATCTAGATGTGCGAGAGATTTTAGAAACCCAATTTCTTGTGGGATAAACCCACTCAAAGAGTTATTGCAAAGGCTCAAGAACCTAAGATTGGTGAGTTGCCCAATTTCATTTGGAATGGTTCCGTGGAGTGCATAGTTATACGACAAATCTAGAAGTGCGAGAGACTTTAGAAACCCAATTTCTTGTGGGATAAACCCATTCAAAGAGTTATTGCAAAGGCTCAAGAACCTAAGATTGGTGAGTTGCCCAATTTCATTTGGAATGGTTCCGTAAAGTGCATTATGAGAAAGTTCGATGGTAGTAAGATGGGGTAAGGATGAGAAGTTGAGATGATGGAGTGTACCTCTGATGCCAAAACTGGTGATATTAATGGCAGAAATCCTTCCGGCCTGGTCACATTCAATTCCAACCCAATTGCTACTGTTGCTGCTGCTGCAAGGGTTGGAGGAAGGCCGCCAACTGGATAACAATATTCGTGATTGAGTAAGATTATGAAGGCTAGACTTCCATGCTAGAAGGGCGGCTTTTTCTTCAGAGCTAAATATTGCATGGATTTGATGATCATGAGAAGCAGCACTAATATTAATGAAAATGGTGGCGAAGCATATAATAAATATATAATAATAATAAAGTGGAGAGATGGACATGGAGTTGTTGCTGAGAAGCAACATATTCATTTAGCAGTGATGGTTTTTTTAGGATTTAGATGCATCTTCATTATATATCTGGAAATATTTATTTATAGGCCCAAAGATTGATTGAGATGAATTGACGACTGCCTGCCCCCAACGCATCCATTACGCCAAGACTTGATTTTTATCAAGTTTTGTGGAATTTGGAGGCTCTGTAGACTCTACTAATTCCTACCAAAACACTACGTCATATGTAGATTACTATCACCTACAATATTTTCAATCCGGTAATCTTTATAGAAATTTTGATATATATTATTTTAGTCATTTTGACAAACGTATATAAAAGCTTTTGTTAGTTAAATTTGTGAAATGTCGAGGCATAAAATTTTGAAAGTGTCGTTTTTACCAGTGTTTTAAAACTCGGATCGGAGTGCGAACCGATCGACCTACTGGGTTAGGGGTCAATTGGTCGGATCGGTCGAACCGGTGTCAAGAACCGAATGACGTCATAAATAATATAAAAATATTAATCTGTTTTATATATCCAATATTAATCTGTTTCATTTTACAATTATTTCGTTATACTACAATGGAATATTTACCACTGTTTTGTTTTATTATATGGAATGTTCAAAATAATATCGTTATATCATTATAAATAAGATTCACTCCCTATTCTAATATGATAATTGTAAATTTAGTTTAATAATATTTACATTTTTTTAATTTTTAATTTTAATAAAAATAAGTATCACTTTAAATATTGTATAGACAATTCCAATCTCTTTGCAAGTTGGATTTCATTGCAAACTTTTTTTTTTTAACTGTTAAATGTCGAAGCCACCAATCATATCATAGCACCTGTGACCAGTTGACAAAAAAAAGAAAAATTGGAGATAAAGCCTTCGGGCTGGGTTCACACAATTTATTTCCTGAAACAGAGAGAACCATTGCAAAATTTGGAGATAAAGGTGATGTATATTGCCATATGACAATTTATTTGATGCGAGACCATTTTTTAAGAAAATCAAACAATCCGTTTGCTTTCCAATTCCTTGTATCATGTTTTCAAGAACCTCCAATTTTGTGCCTAATTTTTCAGCAACAGCATCTCCACTTTTGTGTTCTGCATCTGCAACAAGCTCAGCTGCGGCATCATTGACCTCCATCACTTCTTTTACAATACTCTGTTTCTGTTTGATCTCTTCACCAAGTATAGCATCAAGGGTTTTCAATGAAGGATCATGCAATTTTCCAGCTGATTTTCTCATCTTAAAATATGGATTCACATCACTGCACAACCCTGATATGATAATCCCAAATAACCACAATCCACTGCTGATCATAACCATCAAAGCTTCATGAATTATTGATTCCTTGCGAGACCTGAACTTAGCTTCATTTTCTGTGATAACTTCAACTTTGAAATCATTTCCAACATCTTTTGGTTTTATTTTCTAAAGAATTCAAGAACAATTTCTAAGAAGCAGTTTTAAAATAAAATTGGAGACCCAAAATCAAATCATACCAGCAATCAACAAAGAATCAGAGAAGCACTTTGAAGATGGGGATGAACTTTGAACTTTGAAGATTTGAAGGAAAGATGGGCAGCCGGCGTTAGAGAGAACTCAGAGAAGGAAATAATGTTTTAGATTTTAGGGCTGAAAAGTGAAAACAGTGAAAACACAAAAACCGAAAAGTGAAACATTAAAAAACGTATTAAAAACAACAAAAATAAAAAACCCGGTTTTCACCGGTTTAGCGGTTTTCCGGTCGAACTCGGTTTTTGACCGGGTTTGACCGGTTTTTAAACATCCGTTTTTTTAATTATAACCGGACCGGACAAGCTTACGGTTCCCGGTCGGACCGGTCGAACCGGCCGGTTCGGTCCGGGTTTAATAATACTGGTTTTTACTACCAAATAAATTACTTACTCTAAATATAAAAATAATATAATAAGAGTAATGTCGATCCCACAAGGAACGGAAACACTATCTCTTCTAGTTAATTCAAGAAAATTGTCACAAATAATATTTATTAATGATTAAATTAAAATAACTAAAACAAATTAATGGAAAGAAATACATAAAATAGAAAAGTTCGGCAAACAAGTAAATTCACATTAACTAATTATCTATCGATCATAGACTTAATGATTAATTAATATCATGAATCAACCGGTTATATGCTACCGAAAATCATCTCCGACGTAGCCCAATTCCTCCTTAATTTATCGATAATTGATAAGAATCAACTTAATCAATTATTTCACTAATACTAACACAACCCGGCTAGAATCAGCCAACACTAGATTTAATGTTAAAACAGAATTAAACAATAGAGAAACACAATTCTAATAAATTACAATCATGATCAGCATGTCATAATTTATTAACCTAATATTCCCGTCTACCGAGACAGTAGTTTCGCCACTAATTAATCATATCTACTGCATCCAATGAAATAATAGGCGATTAATTGGCACTGTTCAGATTAATTAAACATGGCCAGTATCTAACAAATCTAAACGATTAACACTATGCAAAGAGAACTTTCGAAACTTATAAAATATTAATTAGATTAAAACAATTAGGTCTCACGAATAAATAATAGTTAATGCTTCATTACTTATATGCCAGATAAACAAACTACTCACAAAACATAATTAAAGATAAAGTTAAACTAAAGAAATAAAGAGTAAGAAAGACCATACTGTCTGGAATTAACCACCATCGTTTGGGCAAACGATGACTAAGTTTGGAGCAGCCATCTACACGAACGAAAAATTAAACTACTCTAATACCTATCATCTACCTACAAATTTACTTCTAATGACTTGCTATCCTAATATCAGAAAAGCAAACTTTATTCTCAAGTTAAAAACAACTAAAAACCTTCTAAAAGTTTAATAACGAAATAACTTTTTTGTTTCCAAATAAATATGCTTCATGTCAAACAATAATTAAGGCATGCAAGCCTTCTTCTTAAATTGTTTCCTAATTCCTCTTCTTCTCCAAATTGGTAAAGGAAACAAGTTCTTAATTTTTCAAAAGTCTTCATTATTTCAGAATTAGATTAAGAAAATCTTTTTTTTTCAAATTTTGTTATTATCACGCCAAAACATCCCAATAACTTCTAAATTCATCTTCTTCCTTTATTTCCATGTAGATTGCCTCAATATTCCAATTATCTTAATTTCTGCACATAATTATTCAATTAAGTGTAAATCTACTCAAATTATACCACAAAATAACACAAGATAAATCATATAATTTGTGTTTATCAAATATCTTTTTTTTTTTCTTATAAAACAAAGAAAATTAAATCATGCATTTCTAATGTATTTTATGCTCCATAACAAGTTTTATTTCTATCATATTCGAGAAGTTGATGACTATTTATGCAAAAAAAAAAAAATTGGTTCTTGAAATTTTAGAACCGGAACCGGCGTTTCGAAACCGGAAGAGGCAAAAACAAACATAAATTTTTTATTTTCATTTTTATAATTCTATAAATATTTCTATATCTCTTCATTTTTATCACATAATTCTTTTACTAATATTATTTCTTAATTTTCTAATCTTTATATTCTAGGTTTTAATGTTTATAGTTTAGGGTTTATGTTTAGGGTATCAACTTTTTAATTAATTATTCTAATTATATTATTATATTACACTAATATACTATTTGAATTCCAATTAATAGTTCAATCATTCTTTCAATACTCTTATCATTTATATATTTTTCTTTCTCTTTTATCTAATCCTTCATAATTCTATTTTTTTAAAACCTTCATATATTAGTTCAATTTCAACTATTATGCTACAGTGCCGCTACAGTAACGGGCTACAGTATGCTACAGTGATGACGCTACAGTCGCCGCTACAGTATGCTACAGTGCCGGTGCTACAGTAGTCGCTACAGTGATGAACAGTAATCGCTACAGTGATGAGCAGTGCGCTACAGTGTTGCTACAGTGACTGCTACAGTGTTTCCGGAACAGTACTCCGCCGCCACACTAACCCTAACTTTCTAATGTTTCAAGATTGTTAGAGTGTTTCAAGATTGTTAGAGTTTTAGGTCAAGCAATTCAATATGCAATTGTTTGAAGCATTACACCCTAGGTATCTAGTTTGGAATACCTAGCATGCTGCCTCCAGCTAGCATATTTGTAGGAATACACTATGGTTAAAACCAGTTAATGGACTCTTGCCCAATCAGGTCCATTACAAAGGTCCATTATCTATTGGGCTTATATTAGAACATATTATTGGATTATATTAAATATCCAACACTCCGATCTACGAGCTTCTTTCCTTCTGCTCTCCTGTTAACAACTTCCCTTCTTGTTTTTTTTTCAAGAGTTTCTCTTTTTCCCTTTCTTTCTTCAAGCGTTTGTTTTCTTCTCCTATCCTTTCAAGTTCTTCTTCCTTATGGCGCTCTTCTTCTTCTTTCTTTAACCTTTCATCTTCTTCCCTTTTTATTCCTTTCTTCAGCTTCTTTTAAGTCTTGCAAGTTTCTCTTGCATCTCCCCAAACATGTTTTGGAACTTTCTTGTCTGATACTTTAGCCTTGGTCTCATTCTTGCTCTCTTCTTGCTTGTCTTCTGCCACAGTAGCAGTTGCTGCAGCTGCGGCTGCCTTTTTTTCTTTCTCCTTTTCCTTCTTCTTTTTCTTCTTCTTTGCTGCAGCAGACTCCGCAGGTCCTTCTTCACCTTCATTTTCACCAAAATTCTTAGTTGCTATCCATTTAAAGATGAAAAGACAGAAATAGATGTCAACAAGCAACACAGAAAGCATTACACCTACGCATTTTTCCTCTTATATATCAAAATAAACTGATGTTTAAATCATTTACATCCAGTTTTAACTGTGTATCATCCTTCATCTTTCTGAAAGAGTACGCAGTGCAGCAAAACTGATAATTTTTCCGCCAACACTCTATTTTGACTCACACCACCTTAGAACAACTCCTACAGCGTCCCTTGGAAGTCCCCACATTCCTCTCCCCACAAATCAAGCATATATTGTAAGGTCATTGCCATGGAAATTGCAATGCATTTTCATGCAAACTGTGGTTGAGTTTTGAGTAAAAGTGCTTCTATTGAAGACTTGGAAGTCTGCTAATAATGCCAAAAATGGTAAACTGAAAATGATGATCATGTTACCAGTAGCATCAACTATTCAGTTTATATATCATGCCTGATTCAAGAATATCTGATTCAATGGCACATTTTCTTCGGTAACTCATCTTTTCAACCTGGCTGGAGCTCTTTATTTTTGCAACATCGTTATGATGGTTGTCAGTTTGTAATCAAAATAAATGTAAAAGAGAATATCACTGGCATGGGATTACTGCTTGGAGATTCAGAAGGGAAATTATTGCATGCGTGAGCGATTGCCAGGGAGAGGATTAACTCAGTGGGCAGCAGATTTTGAAATGGTTAAATTGCCCAACTTCAAGCATCAAAAGGAAAACTGAAGCATAGTAAAAATACAAAGTAAATGTCCAGAATATTGGTGGAAAGCTTTAAAAAAAGGTTTAACAGAAACTTTTTGTAGTTGTGCTACTACTTGGTTCAGCAAGAAATTCAACAGAACCTGTATGTTTCTTGCTAATGTTGCTTGTAATGCTCGCAGAAATGGACCAGCCATTTCCCTACTTGGCTTATTAGAACTACACATTATGATGAGCAACTAGTTAGATGAGAATTGAGATGTTATTTCTATTTCCACTCAATATAATTATCACTTTTGATAAAAAAAATTTTAAGGTATTACAGAAAAATAGTGACATTTGAATGCACATCCAATGCAATTAGAAAAATTAAAGCACAAGGCTCCTAATGGATGTCTATTAAGGAATAGATATGTTAGCAGCATTCCTAACCCTTTATTTGATTAGAGGCTAATTCATCATTCTTCAAAAACAAAATTTGCTCACATACCATAATTCACAAAAATTCATGTGAAATCGGTTCATATATAAAAACGGTAACTCTTAATAATTAAGACTTTGAAAAAAACTTCAATGAAACAAATTCATACATGAGAAGCATTTCATATATTTCACAATTTCTTATATATTCCTGAACTTAATACAATGAACAAAAGAGCATAACATGCCTGTATTAAAATCTTTGCAAACACTTTATTCAAACATTAATCCAACCAAAATATGGAAACAATATTTTCATACTTAAAGCAATAACCATGCTGATGCTTCATTCATTCATGAACCCCTAATACCTTTCATTGCTTGATGTTGATGGATCTATAATAATCAAAAGGAAAAAGGAGAAGTTAAAAAAATTAACAAACTAATTATGCATGTAATGATATATAATTCAAAAATGGTGAACAATATAGCTAATTAAACAGGTTCTATATTCATGTAATTGAGGTTGATTAGCAAACAAATTTGAGTTTTTCCTACTAATATATTTAACTGAATCTCTCAATATATAACTTAACTTAATTTCAAGTTTTAAATATTTAATTATTGTTTTTACCTCCAAAACCATGCATGTTTTCTATAATGGAAATCCTTCAAATTAATTAATCAAAGTTCCTTACACACCCAAAGACTAAAATTTGATTTTTGTACTAATAAATACGTAGGCAAGATTACATGTAATACAATTTCAGCTTTCAAACGTAATGCATTTTCATGTAAAACCAACTGGATCCATTAATCATTTTTAATATGAAACAGCTAGAATCTTTTCTCTCAATTTAATTTCCTGCAAGTTGAACATTTATTTAATTAATTGATTGTTTTTTATCATCTTAAAATTAGTAGAATCAATTAACACATGCAGTGGCTTTCTGAAGCAAAACTTTCACTTCTGTATATAACTAGTTTCAGCACAAATTGCATTTCTCAATCCCCCAAAGTTCAAATAGTGGACCAATTTTGTCTAGAAAAATTAAATTTACCCAAAAAAAAAGAGAAAAAGAATGCATTTGATAGTATAAGTTGTCAATATAAAAACTGAATGCATGAGAAACTACTCCAATTAGTTATCAACATATTAGAATGTATTTATAATTAATTTTTCTTCCAGCTAACTACCATGTAAATTTTCACTTTGAATTTCGCCTTTACTGAACATTCAAAAGTAAAAATTTCTAAGAGAACATTTAAAAGTGGATAAATAAAAAAATTATATAAAAAAATACTAATGAGTGGAAATTTGGAAAGATAGAGATATATTAATTGGATAGAGAATCATGAAATGAGATGCAAACCTTCAACTTTTCTCCCAAATTCATCAATAAATATGACTTCTCTATCCTGTAAAATTAAGTTGACGTCATTAATTATACATGAAAAGCAATAGAATAAATAAGTAATTAGGAATTATGAAACATTAATTAATTGGTACATATATACCTACCTTTAGATCCTCTGGAATAACTTGGCGACGTAGTTGTACTTGTTTAAGCTTTGGTGCACTTAACTTTGATCCAACACAAAATTTTGTCAACATTTGGCAATCCATTATTCTCAGTTGGTGTAGAGATGGAAGAATCAGAAGAGGTTCATTATCTCCTCCTCGGCAGCCTTCTTCTGCTTCTGCTGCTATAACTTCCTCCATCTTATCACAACCCCGAATAAACAACTCTTCTAAACCCACAAGCATTTGTGCCATAGAAACTGATAGCAAATGTCTTAGACTCCCACAATAAAAAACAGAAAGAGTTTTCAAGTTTTGAAATGCTTTAATTACGTAGATGCTCCTTGTTGTTCTTGTTCTGGGAATCCTCCATCTAGATACATCAGGCTCATATCCTGTAACCTATCAAAAAGTAGTAGTACTGGTTTTGGTTTTGAGGAGGAGGAGGAGGAGTCACCACCATGGCCACCAATATTATTAGTAAACTTCATCATCCCCTCAAAATCCCACAATACTTGTATTGATTCACAGCTCCATATTGTAATAGCCTCAAGACTTGGTAGCAATTGGGCGGCAAGACGATGTTGATCATCGTGAGATGCCATTAATGGAACAAAAAAACTCTTTAGATTTGAATTGAGCAATTAATGCTCATCTGCTACTATATCTATCTAAGAAGCAAATACTGTTCATACCATTGAGCACAAAACATTTAAGTTAATTTGGCTGTTAAACAACAACAATATATATATAGTCAAACAAAGTAAGACTTGAACCAATTAAGTAAAGGTGCAGAAAGGTAGACAAACTCAATTCAAATTTTCTGTATTAATTAGTAAACTCTAATAGACTAATCATTCAACTTTCATCATAAATTTATGTATAGTATCTTGAACTAATGAATTTTCTTTCCATGAACAAGATTATATTTTTATTTTGAGTTCAAATACATCGAAACCAAACAAAAATCGTTCAACAATATTTAATCCATTCTCTAAAGTGGAAAATGGATATTATATTTTTAAAAGAAAAAGGAATGAGATGTCAATCTGTCGCAATATAAATCCTTCACTAAATTCTCTGCTTCAATCGGTGAAATCCTTCTTTTAGGTCTAACTACAATGCCAAAAAATAGTTTTTACTCTATTCCTTTATGAGAAAAATGCATTTTTAGTTCAATGTTTGCTTACTTTAGTTCCCAATGTTTTAATATCAACATTTTTAATTTTCAAATTTACAAAAATGTTACACTTGTAATCCGCTTAACAAAATTGAAACAACTACAAAAGAAATTCCCACGTGACAATTAAATTTAGTGGTTAGATCCAAACTTTTATAAGTAAATTTCTACTATCGATCAGTGCTTAGGTATTCTTGAAATCTTATGCTTATTTACTTGCACAACTTATGGATTTGTATCTTAAATTAAATTTCAGTGTGTGAATTAAACTCTCTTCTTCTTTTTTTAATCTTTTGGGTTCTAGATCATGATACAAGTACTGCTGCACCTGTTAAATTCTAAACCCTGCACAAAGGCTGTTGATTGATATGTATGGTGTCAGTCATGAACTAATTTTTAAACTAAATATTCTTCTCACTTTCCATGATAAATATTATATTTTGAATTTTGAAGTTCTGAATTGGATCACAAATTAAATATATATGACATGCATTAGATTGCCTCCGCTTCATTTATTTAACTTTAATTGTCATAATTCTTAGAATTAATAAGCTAAATTTGCATAAAATTAATCCTTCAAAAACAAAACTTACTCGGAAAATATATATGGGCCGACAGATTTTTGGAGAACAGCCACCGCCGCCACCACTATTTGAATGACGATCAGATTAAATTATCAACTTAGGGGCTGCAATTAAACAAAAAGGATATATAATGAAGATTAATTAATTCACAATATATATTTTCTTTATACCTCCAAATATATATGTACAGAACAAAATTCAATTCAGTTGTGTTCATGTTATCCTCTATATGTGCTGTCTAGTTCAATCATAAATACTAGTCAAATTAAAGGATTATATATTGACAATCAAACAATAATCTATACAAACCTGTTCTTGGAATACAGCTGATTAATTGTGAAAGTAACCAAGAATTTAACTGAACAAATTTAATTTGTGGGGATGAAAAAAGACAAATTAGGCTTGGAATGAATGTGAAAATGGGAAGGTATGCATTTGAACCAAAATATAAAGGGTAAAGGGAATGTTGATGTCCCCTGAGAGAATTCCTCACAATATTATTGCCTTGCCTCCAAAGAAAAGATTGCTTTGGATGGAGTGGCATCTGACTCCTCATCATTGTCAAAGTTAATTTCCACTTTCCACTTTATTCCTTTTCTTAAGATTAATTCCACTCTCAATCATGCTAAAATAAAGGAGAAAGATGAAGGTTTAAGTTCTTAAAAATTAAAAAATAAAAATAAAAAGTATTTAAGATCTTAAGTTTTGAGTTTTTTTTTCCTCATTTGAACTGATAGGTAGTTTTGGCACTTCACTTCAGAAAAATGAAGATTTTATTGTTGCTACCATTAAACTTTACCAAAGAACTTCGTGTTTGTTAATATATTTTCATTGTTTTCTTAGCAACATTTGCTAATTTCTTTTGTCTTTTATCGGTTGTGAAACAAATTCAACTATATATCAACAAATACTTCATCATTATAATGCATCAATATTATATAAGTAACAACTTTGTCGATGCGATCTTCGAAATAAATTAATTATCATGTATTTTGTTTAAGTTTCTTCATTTGGTTCTTGCTTTATTTTAAAAGTTAAACATGCTTGATGGATAATTTATGTTTACAAGTATTTTTTTGTTGAAGTAGTTTTAAGAAAAAGTTTCTATAGGATAGATGAAGTTATAATCTTTGCATTTGTAGTGATTTTGGTATAAAAATACTAACACGTGGGAGATGAAATTGTACAATTAGGAGGTAAATGAACTATTGAGGCTAGGGGTGTTCAACAAAATTCAAAAAGTGCCTACACCGACCAAATCACACCGTACAACACTCTATGATCGATGCTTAAACCATGGCTTTATTATTTTCAACGATTGGTTTTGATTTCCATATTTTGAAACCCCATGGTGTGATGTGGTTTTATTTTATAAAATTAAAACTGCAATAAAACCACACCATATTTATTGTAACAGTAAAATAATTCTATATAAAATTATTCAACATAAAAAGTATTTATAATTTTTGTTAATTGCTTATACTTGCCTTGCATTATTATTTTTTGCTTTTTGTCTTATAGAAAAAGAATATACATATACCATAAATTTTAAAATTTGAATAAAAATATACATGTACTTTAAATGTCAAAATTTGAATAAGTTCACATAATTTATTTTTCTTATCACTCAAATTCTTTCTTATTCATACTTTCATATTAACATGAGTATTCTTCTTTTTGTTAATTGAGTATGGTATATTTAAAGTTTAAACCGCATAAATTCCACCATATTGTACCAAAAACACACACACATCCAACCATGATTTTTGTATTTTAATGGTTGGTTATGGTTTGTATTTTTTACAAATCACAAATTATGGTGTGGTTAAAAATATTATGCAAAACCACTCAAACCGCATCATATACACCCCTAATTGTGGCCCTGGTGTAAAGCATTGTCATATCTTTTTACTAGCCATAAAAGATCCCAACAGTATCTCAACATATATGTAAGTATCATTTTGATTTACAATAAGAAAATTAAGTTTTGATCCCACGTACAATTTAGATTTTACCACATAAATGATCATCAACTCGATCAGTTTTCATCTATTTAACTAGTTTTGCCATTAATCATGTGGCATGAAATGATGTTATATTAAATGATGAATAATGTCACCTTAACAAACTACTTTACTTGTGAAATTGATGAAAAATGAATAGAAAATAATTTTTATAACAAAATCTAAATTGATTTATCAAAATACAACTTTTTTAAAATTAGAAACCAAACTAAGGGATTACTGAAATCTTTTACCCTTTTACTAGCAATGACCTTGACGGGAGACATCTTGGAAAAATGAAATATCCTCTTATAATTACTCACTTGAGAATCAATTAGCATAAAAATATTGAACCAAGGCCTTGTCTTAGATTCTTTGTTTTGGTTTGTAGGCAGTGTATTTCTCATGTGCTCTCTTTGTCGTAACTAAATACAACTTATCTCAACTCAACTTTACTTTGATTATTCTTATTATGAAAGAATAAATATTTCAATTTAGATTTGTACGTTAGATTAATAACTTATAACTAAGTCCCAATTTTCTTATTTTTTGGATGTAAGAGTTGAATATTACATCCTCAACCCTTCTCTAAATGTAAAGGCGAATTTCCGTTGAACTTTAGGATTTTTCCCTCGATATATTTAATCCAATTATTGACAATAACACGCAATGAATAATTTCAATTCTCCCAAATCAATTCTTGAAATAATAAAAAGAACTAGTGGTTAAAATATAGGGAAAATATAATAAACAAAGAAGTGACAGAGAAATTATGTAAGAAAACATTAAAAAAAAATAATCAGAAAACCTGCGTGTGTACAAGTTGGAGTCCATATTTTTTTATGTAAATAATTTTTCATTAATGAAACAAATTACTAAAGTGATTATAAAGTGTTTTAATTAATATGACACCATGGAGAGAAAATTAATCAAAAGTACTTTTATCAAATTAGTAAACCAAACACTAGTGCTACATTCATATTCCAAAAATTTGTGTACTAACCCCCACTTTAAGGCAATTTACTGATTTAACCGAGATCTTTCAATTCCTTTTTATAGCAAAAAGGAAGAGAGAGATAGAGAGATAAAACAAACACAAAAAGTCATCTGCGACCGGTTTATATATACGACGGGACTAATAACACTCCTTCACATGTATGCGTAGTGCACTTCCTATATTAGGTATGCATACTTTCTACGTATAGTGAAAAATTATATGCGAATAATGAAAATTTTACGCGAAGAATGAACAATATTGATACTTTATATGCGAATAGTGAAAAGTATGAATACTTTGATACGAGAATACGTTATACGAGAATAGTGAAAATATTACGCGAATAAAGTATATAGATACTTTGATAGGCGAAAACATTATACGCGAATAGTGAAAATGTTATGCGAATGAAACAATTTGTGAGAGAAAAACAGTACAAATATTCTCTAAATTGGATTGCAGAATTTGAAATTTAAAAATGAAAGACAAGTACTGCTCCTTGTCATACAAATTTAAAAATTACATATATAAAAGAGGTAAAAACTTATACTTCTCATTATTTTGTCAAACAGATTAAGTACTTATATAAAAGAGATGAACACAAGTTAATTTTATCAGTCAAATGCAAATTTTCGCAATTAAAAGCTTTAGAAAAGACAAATGCAAAATTAATTCAACTTGGGTTTCTTTTATTTTACAGAAAAAAACTATGCAAACTCTCTTAATTTGTTTAGGAAAGTCCAAATTCTAGTAGGTTGCTTTTTATTGCTTAATTATTTTCTTAATTATAGTTTTTGTGCAAGTTAATTACTGATTTGGTTAAATAGCAATAATATTTTTTTGTCAATTTCTAAAATAGATTTGGAAAATTTGTTTCTTTTATAATTAGATTTTTTTTGCATCGTTGTATGCGTAAAATCACATGAGGCTAGATGTTGTCAAGGCAAACCAAGAAAACAGTGAAATAAAAGTTTTAACTTCTCTGAATTATTTCAAATTTTTGAGTATGTAAGAATTCATTAGACATCCTTGTGTGTTGGCGTTGTAAGAGTTTATTTGGTTGTGAGATTTAGGTCATAAAAAATTAAAAATTGAAAAAAAAATCTTGTTGAAAAAATTCTTGATGGTGAAATTTTATTGGGCAGCGACTATATAAAAAATGTGGTCCTGTAAATATTAATTGTGGAATTTAATTCAATTTCAATCATGGAGACTAATAAATTAATAAGAGGGATTAGATGTATAGCTAGAGAAGATTAAATCACTTGTCCAAGATTATCTTTGTCATATTCTATTCAATGTTCAAAACGATGTAGTTTAACTAAAAGTAGGGATTAAAAGTATAAATATAACCAAAATCACTTTACAATTATCATACCCTAACCAAGGAATGAGTGAACCCTACGACGTAGTTTAATCTTGGACATGATAAGATAGAAATAATTTTGGACAAAAGATCCCAACTCTAGCTAGAGATGTGATTAATTGAAAAATATTTTAGCCAATATTGCTATTCAAGAGACGTATTACTATTTCATGGATAAAAAAGTAACAAATTATTATTTATAAGTGTGGCATATTAAAAGAAGAAAAATTGGATATTTCAAACTCTTTATAATGTGATGAAAAGATTGAGTTGACGGGAGTTGATGAAATTATTGGATGGTAGAGTTAAAGATGTGAAAGTGAGTCATTTTCAGTAATAATAATGCTCTACAAGACTTAAAGTAATGAAAGTTAATTAATTTTATTATTCTTTATTGATCAATCAACACAATACAAATTACACAAAAATAATTTCAATCTCCCTTATTCCTCAACTTAATACAATGAACAGAACAACATAACTATCATGACTGTTATTAAAATCTTTGCAAACATGTTATTCACACAATCCAACCAAAACAAGACTGATATTGCAGCTTGAATACAAAATTTCAATCGGAAATTCTTATTTACTTTATTTTATTCGTAATTTGCAGTAACACAAGTTTCTTTTATAAGTTACTTTCTTTCTTTTCATAGTTTGGAACTTTTATTAACGTCTTATCTTAAAAATTGTATTTGTTGTCTTAAAAAAATTATGATTTGAATATGTGAATTTATGAAATTAACATTATGATTTATGTAAACAACCTTTTAATTAATTTTCAAATTTTGAGCCTAAAATTACAAATATTACAATTATTTGACCTCATATAATTTATAAATCATTATTTAGAATAAGCAAAGCAAATTAAACCACATAGGTATTCTATTTGTAATTGTTTTAATTCTGGTAAGTATAACAACTAAAAGTGTTGAGGTTAAAATATTGAGAATTAAAAAGTGTCGAGTAGACAAACATTGGAAACAAAAAATGTGTTTTTCTCTTTCTTTTATATTTCAACAAATCTTAATTAACCTTAAAATTTAAATGCTAAGTAAATTTATCTTTTCTAAAAATTTTAGAAAAATATTTAATAGTTGACTAAATTCCGCCTACTGATAGGTAGCTTGCCTGCCTATAAGTGGGTGGTTCTAAACGCGGGAAAAGAAGAAGGGTTGCGTCAAGTTGGTAGTCAGTGTAAAAACTTTGCCACTCAAATGACATGAACCATATTAAAAATCATATAAAGGTTCTCAATTTATAGAGTGCGTCATAGGGTCCGACTGTGGCATTTGGGCAAGGACCGCTGCATCTCTAAGAGGGTTTGGGGTGTAATGAAAAATGTGCAAGAATCCTCGTACATTAAGGGGAGGGATAACAAAAACAACATAGGAATACTAAAACTTATAGAATAGATAGTTGGATTATTGGCACTTTGACGGATAAAATGATAGAGTTAATAGACACTACGAGGAAGAAACACATCAGCATTTTGTGTCTTCAAAAAATTAAATGGATAGGTGAAAAAGCTAAGTTTTGGATACCACCAGGTATAACTGTGGTATAGTGGTAAGGATAGAAATAGGAATTGGTAGATTTTATTGTAGATTCAACATTGATAGATCATGTGGTAGATGTAACTAGAAAGAGGGATAGGATTATAGCTCTTAGCATTATCATAAAAAATAAACCTATACATATAGTTAGTGTGTATGCACCTCAAATAATGTTAGATGACTTGATTAAAATTAAGTTTTGGGACAATTTAGAAACTTTAGTTCAAACAATCCCCCAAAATGAAAGAATTGTTAGACGTGGAGCTTTAAAGCTTTAAATGGACATGTAAGAGAGAGTAATGAGGATTATGAAAGGGTTGATGAAGGTTATGGTTTAGAGTCGAAAAATAATGAAGGTAAAACCATTTTAAATTTTACAATCATTTAGGATTTGGTTATAGGTAATACCTTGTATAAAAAGAGAGAATAATACTTAATTACATTTAAAAGTGGTACTAATAACAAATCAATTACTTTTTAATCTGAAAGAGCGATAGAAATTTATGTAAGAATTATAAGTTAATACCGGGAGAAAGCCTCACAACACAACATAGGTTATTAAGAAAAAGTCATGCAACATACTAAGATTAAGTGGTGAGATTTAAAAAATAAAACTAACAGAGAAATTTTTACAAAAACTGTATTAAAAACTATTAATTAGAGAGTGGAGGAAGAAACAAATAACACATGACAAATTATAACTAATGAAATAAGAAATTACAAAAAGTGTATTAGGAGAGTCGAAGGGCAATAAATATAATAAAGAATCAAGGTGGTGGAATCAAGAAATTCGAGAAAAAGTGAAAACAAAAAGGAAAACTCATAAAATATTATACACTTGTAGAAATAATAAAAATATTGATAGATATAAAAATGCCAAGAAAAATGTGAAAAAAAGTAATAAATGAGGAAAAAACAAAGGCTTTCGAAGAATTTTATAAAAGATTAAATACTAAAGAAGGAGAAAATCATATATATAAAATAGCAAGGACAATAGAAGAAAAACAAATAAGAGATTTAACACAAATTAGTTGTATAAAAGATGAAAATGAAATTGTTTTAGTTGATGACGATATAGTAAAGGATTGTTGGAAGAGATACTTCTATAACCTATTTAATGAAAGTAATGGCAATGAAATTACATTAGGTGAATTCGGTCAATTGGAGTAAAATAAAACTTTATATACTACTACAAAAATTTAATTTTTAGAAGTAGAAAAAGTACTAAACAAAATGAAAAACGGTAAAGTTGTTGGTGCTTATGATATTCCAATTATGACATGGAAGTGTCTTTAAAAAGTTAAAATTACATGGCTTGCAAATTATTTTAACATAATTGTGAAAACTCAAAACATTCCTAACTAATGAAAGAGTACTCTAATACCTATATATAAGAATAAAGGAGACATATAAAATTGTGTAAATTATAGAGGTATTAAATGAATGAGTCATACTATGAAATTATGGGAGAGAATAATAGAAACGAGATTAAGAAATGAGATTAAAATACTAGATAATCAATTTATTTTATGCCAGGAAGATCTACAATGGAAGCTATATATTTAATTAGAAAATTATGTGAGCACTATAATAAGAGAAAATAAGACTTACATATGGTATTTATTGATTTCGAAAAGGCATATGATAGAGTCAATAGAAATGTAATGTGGAGGATATTAAAAAAAAGAGGGGTAAGAGTAGCGTATATAGGAGTTATAAAAGACATGTATAAAGACATAACAACTTGTGTAAGGACACCAGTAATGAGAGACCAGATCCTCTGTCCAATATTTATTCTGTCTTATTCTGTCTAACGATTAAAACGACGTAGTTTCACTAAAACTAGGGATTGAATGCATACATATCTCTAAAATTACTTTACAATTATTAAACCCTAACCAGGAGATGAGTGAACCCTACGACGTAGTTTTAATTAAGGCAGAATAAGATAGAAAAAATCTTGGACAGAAGATCTCGTGTCCAGTAAGGATATCTAAAAATTTTCTGAATACTATAAGTTTGCATTAGAGATCCGCTTTAAACCCGTACCTTTTTGCTTTTGTAATTGACGAAAATACAAAGTATTTGCAAAAACCCATTCTTGAATGTATGTATGCTATTTGTCTATAATATAATATTAATTGATGAAATAAGAGAGGGAGTAAACTGCTAAGTTAGAAGCTTGGAGGGAAACACTAAAATCAAAAGCTTTTACTATAAATAGAGGTAAAATCGAATATATGGAATGCCACTTTAGTAACAATAGGATAAATGTAAAAATTGGTAGACATCAATTAAATGAATCTAAGAGTTTTAAATATTTAGGATCTATTATTGAAAAAAAATAGGAGAATTGATAAAAATGTTACACTTAGGATTAGAGCGGGATGGAATAAATGGAGAAGTGCGTTTTCTATACTTTGTAATCGTAAAGTACCGTTGAAATTGAAGGAAAAATTATTTTATAAGATCAATGATACTTTATGGGTCAGAATGTGGAAAAATTATTTTATAAGATCAACGATACTTTATGGGTCAGAATGTTGGGCGACTAAGTATGATTATAAACCAAAAATGAAGGTAGTAGAAATGAAAATGTTAAAATAAATGTGTGGACATACTAGATTAGTAGAATAAGTAATGAATGTATTAGAAAGAAAGTGAAGGTAGCTATAATAGATGAGAAAATGAGAGGAATATATTTAAGATGGTTTGGATATGTGCATAAGAAACCTCTAAATACACTAGTGCGACGTATAGAAAGTAGAGAAAAATCAACTCAAATTAAAAGGGGAAGGGAGGGACTTAAAAAGAATTGAAAAGAAACAATTAAAAAAGATATGATATACTCAAATATAAATAAAAACATGTGTAATGATAGAATACGATGACGGAATATGATCCATGTAACCAACCTCATCTAGTGAAATAAAGACTTAATTATTGTTGTTGTATTTAATAGTTGACTAGCATGATTCCTTGAAAAGGATAAAAATAATTTGTAATAATATTTATCTAAAATAAAAGGTAATGTTTTTATTATGGGTAACTTAAATTGGTTAATTTAACAAAAAATTTATAAAAAAATATTATCTATTTTTATAAAGTGAAGCACTTATAGAAAACAAAACAAACAAGTGTAAAAATAAAAATAATAAAAAACAAAACTTACTTGGAATTTGGAAAATATAGGCCGATAGATATTTGGAGGACCAACACCACCACCACCACGACACTATTTTGAATGCCGATCAGTTTAAATTCTTAACTTAGGGACTGCAAACAAAAGGAATACGAAGAATCACAATATTTTCTTTATAACTAAAAAACTATACTGAACAAAATTCAATGCAGTTGTTTTGTTATCCTCTACGCTTTCCCGTTCAAACATAATTAGTCAAACAAATTAAGGATCGATGATTGACAATTAATCAAATATTAATCTACATATACCTGTTCTGAAACTGCTGATTCTGTAACCACGAATTCAACTTCAGGGCCAAAACAAATTTAATTTGTAGAGATGAAAAGACGAAGAATGGAATGAGTATGAAAATGGAAAGGTATATATTTTAACGAAAGTATAACTCGGACTGCTGATTTTGTAACAAAGAATTTTAACTTGAGGTTCAGTATGAGTGCCAGAACAAATTTAATTTGTAGAGATGAAAAGAGACAAAGGCTTAATTGGAATGAATGTGAAAATAAGAAAGTATTTTGTTAATGCAAACGTGAGTTGGCATATCTTTGTTGGCATGGATTTGTTTGGCAAAGATAAGGAAAGCTTTTTATTGAAGGCAAAATCAAATAAGATCAATCTTAGCAAGGAGGATTGATTTGAAGATTAAATGCCATGTGGATAATTATAGAAGCTTATCTTTATATTCTTGGAAGATTATCTTGGAGAGCTAGCTTTGGAAAAGATAAGCATTGAAGATGATTGGTATTATTTCCATCTTTCAAATTCGAAATTATGGAACATAATCTTGGCGTATTTTTGAAGAAAAAACTTGGCTATAAGAGCTTTCCACCACACGGTTTTCTTTGGGTGGAATATTATTTATTCATTGGGTCTTTTTCAAGATCGTATACACACTTCTTTGTTGGAGGGTTTCTGGATTAAAGTGTGTTAGCTTGAAGTATCTAAACGCATATATCTTTGAAGATACATCCTTGTGTTTCTTGAAACAATTACACCTTCGGGAGAAGGTTGTTAAGGAACTCGGGAGGAGTTCAAACGTGTGCAATGGGATCTTGCTGGAGCACGGATTCCGGGAGGAATCAACATAAGTCGAGGGGAGCTCGCACAATCCGTTCACTGTGGAAGTTAGGAAGAGGAGGTGTCAAAGATAAGTGGTGTCTTACTTTGTGTTACACCTGATGTCTTGTAACTTGTGAACCTTAGTGGATTGTTCTTTCTGGGCGTGGCCCCGCAGACGTAGGCAATTGCCGAACTGCGTTACCAACTTCCTGTCCATTTAATTTCCGCATTTTTATTACTGTTTCATTTGCATTTTATAAGTGGTGTCACACGTAGTGTCTCTGATCAGAAAGGACACCATTGAACTAACCTAAGATCTGTCATTTTCAATTGGTATCAGAGAGGGTCGTCTTTGTTTCTTAGGCGTGATCTGCAAGACTTGATCTAGGTTTGATGCAATGGACTCTATGAGGGAAGGAGGTTCAACAATGCGTCCACCACTGTTGGATGGAAGCAACTATACTTATTGGAAAGCCAGGATGAGAGCTTTTATCAAAGCTGTTGATGAGAAGGCTTGGAAATCAATCTTGACAGGATGGGATCCTCCCACGACCACAGATGCAAACGGTGTCATATCTCCTAAGCCTGAAGAAAGCTGGTCTACTGCTGAAGATGCATCAGCAAACAGTAATTCAAAAGCTCTCAATGCCATATTTAATGGAGTCGATCCAGCACAGTTCAGACTTATCTCTACATGTGTAACTGCTAAGAAAGCATGGGAGATTCTTCAAACTACTCATGAAGGAACTTCAAGCGTAAAGTTATCAAAGATGCAAATTCTAATTACTAGGTTTGAGAACTTGAGGATGCTGGAAGATGAAAGTGTTGCTGATTTCAATGTCAAACTTCTTGATATTGCTAACGAAGCATTTGCACTTGGAGAAAACTTCTCAGAAGAAAAGCTTGTGAGAAAAACTTTACGATCTCTAACTCCACGTTTTGCTTATAAAGTCACTGCCATCGAGGAAGCAAAAGACATCTCAAAGATGAAGCTGGAATAATTGATGGGATCGCTTAGAACGTTTGAGATGAATCTGGGAGTAGATTTGGAAGCTAAGAAGAATAAAGAGATTGCCCTGAAAGCAGAAATGCAGCAGCCGGATAATTCTGAGGATGATGACAATGGAGACTCCTTGGCATTAATCTCTAAGAACTTCAGCAAAATACTGAAACGATATGGGTGAAATAATCAAGGTGTCAGAGGTAGTGTCAGTACCACAAGGAATGAATTGGCAAGCAATAAAAAGTACAGTGAAGAAAATCAGAATTCTGATCAATCATTCAAACATAAGGAAATCAAGTGTAGAGAATGTGGAGGATATGGACATGTACAGGCAGATTGTGCAAACAAAATGAAAAAGAAGAGGAGTTCCTTCAACACAACTTGGAGCGAAGATGACTCAGATAAAGAAGACGAGTTTCAAAATAATCATGTGGCTTTCACTGTAAAGACTGAACACTCTGATCATGGTAAGAAAATAGATGTTCCGCAGAATGTCACTAACGTTGATGATGATGAGGATTACATTACAGAGGAAGACATTCTAGTTGAATTCAAAAATCTTCATGATAAGTGGACTGAATTGTCTAGAGTAAATCAGCAGCTTCATAGACAAGTTGAAGATCTTCAGAATGAGAAAACTAATCTTCAACTATCAAACACTGATCTGGGTAATAAACTGAGGACCAGTCAAGAAGAAGTAAGTGCTTTGACCAATGAATTAACCCATCTAAAGAAAGGAGTAAAGATGCTGAATTCAGGTGCTTCAAAACTGGATGAAATTCTCAAGATTGGACAATCCAGTGGTGATCACACAGGTCTGGGGTACAATGGAAAAAACTCAGTGTCACAGCCTGTGTCACAGTCCGTGTCACAATCAGAATCCCAAAAGAATCAGTCTACTGTAAGTGCTAAAAAAAACCAAATCTTTATACTTATCATGCTCCTACAGAAAGAGGTAACAGATTCATACCTGTTTGTCATTACTGTAATCGTCGTGGCCATATTCGTCCAAGATGTTTTATTTATCTTGCTGAATTGAGACATGGTACTGCTAGACAATTTATCTTTCGCAGAAAATCACAACAGAACTGGGTGATGAAGCAAAATTTCAGGTGCAACTTCACATATACTTCACTAAGAGCTGCTTCAACTGATGAGTGGTACTTTGACAGTGGATGCTCCAGGCATATGACCGGTGATGACAAGTTCTTAAAGGACGTTGTATCAGGAAGTATGGGAAAAGTGACTTTCGGCAATGGTGTCACTGCTCGTGTCATTGGCAAAGGAACTCTAGATGTGCCATGGTTACCAAAGTTAGACAATGTACTACTAGTGGATGATCTTAAGGCAAACTTGCTGAGTATTAGTCACTTGTGTGATCAAGATTTGAATGTCAATTTCACTAAGAAAAATTGCAAAGTGATTGATCAAAACAACATGTGTATTATGGAAGGAGTACGATCAAGGGATAATTGTTATCTCATTTCTTCCTCATCAACATGTCTTCGTTCAAGTTTAGAAGATTCAATTCTATGGCATCGAAAATTGGGTCATATGAATATACGGATGTTGCAAAACATTATCAGTAAAGGAGCTGTACGGGGTATTCCAATGTTGAAGTTTGATGAAAGTAAAGTGTGTGGACCATGTCAGATCGGTAAACAAATCAAGGTGTCACATCCCAAGTCACAGACATCAGGAACATCTCATGTACTAGAGCTGCTTCACATGGACTTGATGGGTCCTATGTCAGTAGAAAGTATTGGAGGAAAACGATATGCTTATGTGACTGTTGACGATTTCTCTCGATTCACTTGGATTGAATTTCTCCGAGACAAATCCGACACATTTAAAGCTTTCAAGGCTTTGTGTCTGCGACTTCAGCGGGAAAAGGGATGCAAGATTGTACGAATCCGCAGTGATCATGGAAGAGAATTTGAAAACACAGACTTCTCAGAATTCTGTAATCAGCATGGAATTGGTCACGAGTTCTCTGCACCTAAAACTCCTCAACAAAATGGAGTTGTGAAAAGGAAAAATCGAACTATAGCAGAGATGTCACGCGTCATGTTACACGAAAAGGAGGTTCCACAGAAGTTCTGGGCTGAAGCAATGAACACAGCATGCTACACTATCAATCGTGTATATCTTCGTGGAGGAACTGAGAAAACTTCCTATGAGATCTGGAAAGGTAGAACTCCAACTGTTAACTATTTTCATCCTTTTGGTAGTACATGTTATGTGTTGAATGACAAGGAATACAAAGGGAAGCTTGATCGGAGGAGTGATGAAGCTATATTTCTTGGATATGCTGTTAACAGTAGGGCTTATCGTGTCTATAACAAGAGAACTCAAACTGTTCAGGAGTCAACAAATGTTCAAGTAGATGACTCACTGGAAGCGACAGTTATTTCTAATGAAGATAGTACAGATTCGTTAAATGATTTGAGTGTTCCAGACAGTAGTACATCCGGTGTCACAGACAGTGTCACTGCTCAGAGTTCCGAGGAGAATAATGAAGAAATTATCATTTCACCACTTAAGCAGCCCTCCACTCGTGTGCTTAAGAATCATCCTACTGCTGAGGTTATTGGAAATCTGACTAATGGTGTTCGAACAAGAGACAAACCAAAGGTTAATTATAGAGACATGATCAACATGGCATGTTATACTTCATCTATAGAACCAAAGAATGTGAAAGAAGCACTGGAAGATGAATATTGGATTGGTGCAATGCAAGAAGAACTTGATCAATTCACTCGCAATCAAGTTTGGGATTTAGTTCTATGTCCTTCTAATGTGAATGTTATTGGCACAAAATGGATATACAAGAACAAATGTGATGAGCATGGTAATATCACTCGTATACACAAGTTGAAGGAGTTGACTTTGATGAGACTTTTGCCCCAGTTGCTCGCCTTGAATCTATCCAGTTCTTGCTAGCAATTGCATGTGTGTTGCGATTCAAATTGTATCAAATGGATGTGAAGAGTGCGTTTCTAAATGGTCTTCTTAATGAGGAAGTGTATGTTGCTCAACCAAAGGGTTTTGAAGACCCTCATCATCCTGAATTTGTCTACAAATTGAAGAAGGCATTATATGGGCTCAAACAAGCTCCTAGGGCATGGTATGAACGGCTGACTCAGTACTTGTTAGCCAAAGGATATGAGCGAGGGGGAGTAGATAAAACCCTTTTCATTCGTCAAGAGAAAGGTCAGTTTTTACTTGCTCAAATTTATGTTGATGATATAGTGTTTGGTTCCGTGTCACAGGCAATGGTGGATGAGTTTGTTGCTCAAATGACTGGTGAATTTGAAATGAGCATGGTTGGTGAACTTACTTACTTTCTTGGACTTCAAATTCAACAACGACATGACGGTATCTTTATTTCTCAAAGCAAGTATGCAAAGAATTTGCTGAAGAAATTTGAGTTGGAAAACGCTCGTCCAAGGAGAACACCTATGGGAACTCATGAGAAGATCTCTAAAGATGAGAAGGGAATCCCCATTGATGCAAGTCTGTACAGAAGTATGATTGGCAGCCTCCTGTATCTAACTGCAAGTAGACCTGATATCTGCTTCAGTGTTAGATTATGTGCTCGATTTCAGGCAGAACCTCGCGAGTCACACCTGGTGTCAGTGAAAAGAATTCTCAAATATATATGTGGAACAACTGACTATGGAATCTGGTATTCTTTTGATACAAACTCCAACTTAGTTGGATATTGTGACGCAGACTGGGCTGGTAGTTCAGATGATCGCAAAAGCACTTCTGGTGGATGTTTCTATTTGGGAAATAATTTGGTGTCATGGTTTAGCAAGAAGCAGAACTCCATTTCCTTGTCCACAGCCGAGGCCGAGTATATTGCAGCAGGAAGTAGTTGTACACAGCTTCTCTGGATGAAGCAGATGCTAAAAGATTATGGTGTCACACAGGATGTCATGACGCTATACTGTGATAATCTGAGTGCAATCAATATTTCCAAGAATCCTGTTCAGCACTCTCGGACAAAGCATATAGATATCCGACATCATTTTATTCAGACGCTTGTAAAGGATAAAATCATTGCTTTGGAACATATGGTGACAGAAAAGCAAATTGCTGATATTTTCACAAAAGCTTTGGATGGTGCAAGGTTTGAAGAATTAAGGTCTGCTCTAGGCCTTTGTGTTATGTGAAGAAAATCATCAATGGTGTAAGATTTATTTTTTCTGTATTTTTTTATGTATAGAAAAATTGAAAAACACAAAAATGTAGTAGAATAGCAATTTTTTGTTCTTTCTATTTTTCCCCGCCTAATGTTTTTGGCAAGTCTGTAGCAGAATATCTTGTGTTTTGAGAATTTTGGGAACTTCAGCGGATCAGCACTCCAAGGGACACCTGGCATCCTAGGGATTCTCGACAGAATTAAGGAAATTGAAGAAGTTGTTTGGAATACGCAATAAGTGACTACACATTATTCGGGCTCTATTTCCTAAATTCGAAATATCAAGGGTTTGTGGTCTTCTAAAATTCTACTACTCAAAGCACAAAATTTCTCCCTACCATCTTCTCTATTGTGAGCATAATCAGAAGTTTTGAGATTTTTGTCAAGTCAATAAGCACATAGTTACAGAGATGTCTCCAAGGAAGTCATCATCTCGGGCTAAGAAAGTAGTGCAAACCATGGATGAAGATGATGTTCATATCGTGGTTACTCAAGCAACCTCTGACTCATCAAGTGAAGGTGGAAGTTCGGCTCACTCACAAGAAAAATCAGCAAGTGAAGAAATTGATCTGGCTTCCTAAGCAATTGAAGTAACCCCTATTCAGTCTATAGATTCTGCAGGAGTTAGGACAAGGTTTGGACAAGGAGAAGATGGTGCATACAAGACAAGCACAGTACCCCCGAAGGCACCTGGCAGTTCTAAGGTTGAAACTCAACCTAAGAGAAAGAGAACTCTACTGATTGATGAGGACTCAGATGAGGACTGGGTTGGAGAAGATCCTATTGGCTCTAAAGCTCCTGAAAAGGATAGTTTTTCTGATGATGAAAAAGAATCATCTGATGGTGATGATTCTCCCAATAATGATGAAGAGTCTTCGGAAGATGCTGAAGTTCATGAGCTCTCGGACTCTGATCCTGTGCAGTCTCCCCAGGCCAAGCGACAGAGAGCAACCCCTGCACCTGAATCTCAGAGAATGACCCGTTCAAGGGCAATGTCAAAGGGAAAGTCTCCTGCAGACTCGAGTAAGTCTTCACTTTCTGATGTTAATTTAGATGACTTTAAATCAGAATATGCTGCTGGACTATGGGATAGAGTGAAAAGAAGGAATATCTGGGGAGAGAGAAATATACATGAGGGAGATTTCAAGGAATGTCAAAAATTAGTAGATCAGTTGGTGAGTCAAGGACTGGGAAGGACAATCAGGGGCATTAAGCCATATGTGAGAAGGGTTGTTCAAGAGTTTTACTGTAATTTAGATTCCACAATAAAAGATTTTGATCACCCTGATGGAGGCCATGTGTATGTGAGGGGCAAAGTGTTTAGATTTTCTCCGGATATAATCAATACTCACCTACGATGTCACTGGGCAGATGTGAATGAATTTGATATTGATTATGACACAATAATCAATGATGTTACTGGTGGTGCTAGGAGAGTCTGGCCAAGAGGAAAGGATTTCCGTGCTTCTCAATTGACTGTCAAGTATGCAATCTTACACAAGATTGCTATGAGAAATTGGCTGCCAACCTCCCATGGAACTGGAGTGAATAAGGGAATGGCTACTCTATTGTACAAAGTTGGAAATTTTGTGGAATTTGACATTGGACAATTTATCTTTGATCAGATTGTAAAACATGCGGAGTGTAAGAATGAGAGGCTTCCTTATCCATTTTCCTGTTTAATTTATGCAATTTTGACATCACAACATCAATTGATAAGGGCCAAAGAGATTTTAGAAACTAACAAAGAAGAAATTCAGATCAGTTATAAGCTGATGCAGGGGGAGCATATCAATGATATGACTGATGTCACAGACAATGTTTCTGACACTAAGGAACTGGGCAACACCATGCTGCTGTCCCGCACTATCAGAGTGTTGGAAGATGAGTTAAAAGTTTTGATGACTCAGCAAGCTGAGATTGATAAGCGTAGGAAGGAGATTTCTGCAGTCTTGGATGATCTTGTTGCACTCAGGGCTTCAAAAGATGCTGCAGCTGAAACTGATGAGAGGATGAAGAAGTTTGCTGCCCAGACTGACACTGTGGTAGATGATGCTGCTCCTAGTTCAGAAAATCCAACTGATGTCACAACTAATGTCGCAGCAGGTATTATTCAGAATATTTCTTCTGTTTATGCAGAGCCTGAAAACAATGCTGTTGAGGAGATGGATGACTCTGATCCTGAAGAAGAGATTGCTGCAGAAGGACTTCCTGGATCTTTTGTTGTCTCTAGTGGTGTTTCTGCAGATGTCACAGGAGATGTCCCTGACAGTGCTGCCCCTTCCAGCGCCCAATCTGTTGGGTTTGTTGCTGGTTCAGATAAAATCATACCAGAAGCTGCTGAAGGAGTTCATCTACTTGCAGAATCAGTTGGTTTGGTGCAGTATGATGATGATGATTCTGAGTAATTTGACTCTGATATTTACTGATTTTGTTTAAGACAATTTTCTGGTTTATTTCTTGATGTTTTTGTGACCCTTTTGTCCTTTTATGGCAAAAAGGGGGAGTAATTTGGGATTATTTTGAATATTTTTTATATTTATTTTGTCTTCCCTAAAAATTGTATGCTTGGGAATCTAGGTGTCTTTTGTTGTGTCATGCACAATGTCATGTGCCGTGAAGTTTCTTTACCTAGCTTTGCTCAAGGGGGAGATTGCCGAAACTAAATGATTCAAGCATACAGGGGGAGTTTGGATTTTGCCAAAAAATACCAAAGGGGGAGATTGTTAATGCAAACGTGAGTTGGCATATCTTTGTTGGCATGGATTTGTTTGGCAAAGATAAGGAAAGCTTTTTATTGAAGGCAAAATCAAATAAGATCAATCTTAGCAAGGAGGATTGATTTGAAGATTAAATGCCATGTGGATAATTATGGAAGCTTATCTTTATATTCTTGGAAGATTATCTTGGAGAGCTATCTTTGGAAAAGATAAGCATTGAAGATGATTGGTATTATTTCCATCTTTCAAATTCGAAATTATGGAACATAATCTTGGCGGATTTTTGAAGAAAAAACTTGGCTATAAGAGCTTTCCACCACACGGTTTTCTTTGGGTGGAATATTATTTATTCATTGGGTCTTTTTCAAGATCGTATACACACTTCTTTGTTGGAGGGTTTCTGGATTAAAGTGTGTTAGCTTGAAGTATCTAAACGCATATATTTTTGAAGATACATCCTTGTGTTTCTTGAAACAATTACACCTTCGGGAGAAGGTTGTTAAGGAACTCGGGAGGAGTTCAAACGTGTGCAAGGGGATCTTGTTGGAGCACGGATTCCGGGAGGAATCAACATAAGTCGAGGGGAGCTCGCACAATCCGTTCACTGTGGAAGTTAGGAAGAGGAGGTGTCAAAGATAAGTGGTGTCTTACTTTGTGTCACACCTGATGTCTTGTAACTTGTGAACCTTAGTGGATTGTTCTTTCTGGGCGTGGCCCCGCAGACGTAGTCAATTGCCGAACTGCGTTACCAACTTCCTGTCCATTTAATTTCCGCATTTTTATTACTGTTTCATTTGCATTTTATAAGTGGTGTCACACGTAGTGTCTCTGATCAGAAAGGACACCATTGAACTAACCTAAGATCTGTCATTTTCATATTTGAACGACAATATAAAGGGAAAAGGGAATGTTGATGTCCCATGAGAGACTCCTCAGATTATTGCCTTGACTCGAAAGAAAAAGATTGCTTTGGTTGGAGTACTGGCAAGTCCTCATCATCATCAAGTTAATATCCACTTTTCACTTTATTCCTTCGCTGAAGATTCCATGCACAATCAATCATGCTAAAATAAAGGAGAAAGAAGAAGGTTTTGTTAAAGAATATATGTGCATCCAACTCAAAACCAATTGGCAAGGAGTGGAGTGGCCCATATACCTTATATATTAGTTCAAGAGCTCTTACTTAACCGATGTGGGATATTATTATTTAACACCCCCTCTAAACCGAATGCTAGCTCAACAATGGGCCTAACCAAAATTGAATACTAATACTGAAAGAAGAGAGGTGAGAGAAACCCTAGTCATGTTTGAAAAGCCCAAACCCTAGTCATGTTTGAAAAGCCCACAAATTCAAACCTGATGCTCTAATACCATGTTAAAGAATATATGTGCATCCAACTCAAAACCAATTGGCAAGGAGTGGAGTGGCCCATATACCTTATATATTAGTTCAAGAGCTCTTACTTAACCGATGTGGGATATTATTATTTAACAGGTTTAAGTTATAAAACATAAAATGTTGACACGGGTTGGGTATTTAGGATCCCAATAGTCTCTTAATTTGGGAATTAATATTCTTCTTATATCCAATTTTGAAAAAGTTACATTTTCGTCTCTTAATTTAAATTTTATTGCACAAATGGTTTCCAACTCATTTTTCACATATCCGTTTAAAAGGTAACGTCATTAGTCATGTGATACGCAGTAGCGGATTTAAAAACTATGGTTTAGGAGTGTGAAATTATATAATAGTAGTGATAAAAGTTCCATTTTAATTTTTTTTTTTGGGGGGTGGGGGGGGGGTGGGGGGGCGAGGGGGGAATTCTAATTTTCTTAAGAATCCAATTGAAAATTTTTAACTTTTTATAGGGATATGTATGGTGGCAGTCATCAATTAATAACTAATTTTAACTGAATATTCTTCTCACTTTCCATGATAAATATTATATTTTCAAATTTGAAGTTCTGAATTGGATGATAAATTAAATATAATGACATGCACGAGATTGCCTCCAATTCATATATTTAACTTTTATTGTCATAATTCTTAGAATTAATGAACTAAAATTGCATAAAATTAATCCTTCAAAGACAAAACTTATTCTGAAAATATCGGCCGATAGATTTTTGAAGAACAACCACCACAAACACCGCTATATGAATGCCAATCAGATTAAATTAGTTATCAACTAAGTAGGGACTGCAAACAAAAGGATATATATATATATATATATATATATATATATATTCTTTACAACTCAAAATATGTACAGAACAAAATTCAATCTTATTACGCTATATTTGCATGCTTTCCAGTTCAATCATAATAATTAATAGTGAAATTAATTAAAGGATGATTGGCAATCAAACATTAATCTGTACATATTAATACCTTTTCTTGGGATATTGCTGATTGTTTAAGTAACCAAGAATTCATTTAAATTTCCAGAGATGAAAAGACAAGGGGTTAATTGGAATGAATGTGAAAATGGGAAGGAAATATTTGAACGAAAATAGAAGGAGGAAAGGGAATGTTGATGTCCGCTGATCGAGATACTTTAGATTATTGCCTTCATTCCAAAGAAAATATTACTTTGGCCAGTTGGAGTGGCATCTGAGATTTCTATCATCATCACCTTAATTTCCACTTTCCACTTTATAACTTTACTAAAGATTCCATCCACTAAAGTATTACTCCCACATTTTCGAGGTACGTAACACACAATGACTTCAAGATTAAGTTTCCAAAATCTTAAAATCATAAGGCTCTTCATGTAAATAAAACTTTAAATAAATTTACTAATCTATTAAATTGAATGTAACAAAGTACTAATACCTCCAAAATAATAAATACAATGTCATACTTCTAACTATCTAATTCATCTTCACAATAAAAAATATTCCTCTAGGATCTATAGCATTAAGCTATTCGACTATTCTTATTCTAAGCACTTGGTCTACTCGTCCTTTACTATTTCCGATCTTTCATTTCGTCACTTTCATCTACTTCATCACTGTCATCTGTAAAATTTATTTTAAAAGAAAAATGAGCGAAATCGCCCAACAAGTAAACTATAAATCATTTAAAGCTAATTATACTTCATAAAACGTTTCATATATTATTAAAATAATATCTTTCTTGAAAATGAATATATAATTAAATAAACAATTATAATAATTCCAATCATTAACAATAGTTCAAAACATCAATGACGGTCCATAAAGATCAAAATCGTTGATATAGATCCAAAGTATAGTCGTGGATGAGATCCCATTCTTTGATATAAAAAAAAAACTAACATTTTAGAAACATAAGTCTCAAATCATTGCTTTAAAACAATAATCGTAATTTATTCCTTACTTATAGTTCGTTGATCATCTTTTCACATAAAACATAAGTATCGTACTTTCATATAAAAACATATACATGATATACTTCTCAATGAATAGGATTCCATGATATAACATGCATTCATGGTTTACTGAGTAAGCAACATAGTTGTATTCCCGCTAGGTCGGCCATTTGGCCCGTTGGCCACATACATAGATCCCCCTTGAGTCGAGGATCATCATGACATAATATTGATTTTGGCTTTTTCCTACTATTTTTCACCAAACTCAATTGTGAACATGCATTCTTGTGAACAGTGTCAAAAAAAGTAAAATTTAGATTTTTCACCAAATTTCTATTTTTCACGGGTTATAACACACGTATTTTAACCAAAAATGGCAAAATCCAAATATACATTGATTTTGATTTTTTTTTTTTACTGTTTTTTGCATCCACCCCCATTGTAAACATATATTCTAGCGCATAGTGTCTTTTTTTTTTTTTTCTAAAACCGTACTTATATTAATGATGAGCAAAAGCAGGTGATGGGTATACCCAAACACACCTGTACAAAAGTGAAAGCAATAAACTTGAAGTACTACTCTATTATATATAATTCGTAAATACTTGACGAGACAAAAAATCCGTTTTGAATTCTTTAACCCCAAGCGATTGGTTATCCGAGCTTAAAGCCAAAATTCTACTAACTATATGAAAGGAATTGAGAAAGAAGTCGATCTACTTTAGTCCACGGAACTAAAGTATAAGCTTACTACATTCCAGCAAAAGAAATCGCTAATTTGTAAGAGCAAAATAATCTATATTTTCACTATGCACATTATATCATAAAGCTGAGTAGACTCTATATATGAACATTTTGGCTACCCTTTTTCCAGTATGTTCGAACCAAAATTGACGGCTTGCCTCCACAAACCCAACTTTCATTTCATACAACAGGCCTCTCCTTGTTTGCTTCTGAGTTGCACCAAAAAAAAAAAGCCATAACAATTACAGTTTAGTGTAATCATGCCACCCAAGCACAGCATCTATCTTTTGTTCTACAGTTCCATGGCCAATCCCCCAAAGCAGCAGTTCTTAGTCTAGCGAATAGTGTCAAAAATGTAAAAATTAAAATTTTCACCAAATCTCCATTTTTCATGGATTATAACACCTTTATTTTGGTAAAAAAAATGACAAAGTAAAAAAACGTGTTGATTTTGGCTTTTTCCCTACTATTTTTTATACACGCCTCAATTGTGAATATGCATTCAAATGAATGGTGTCATAAAAAGTAAAATTTAGATTTTTTACAAAATTTCTATTTTTCATGGGTTATAACACATGTTATTTAGCCAAAAATGAAAAACAAATCCAAAAACGCGTTGATTTTGAATTTTTTGTGACATTTTTTACACCCACCCTAATAGTGAACATGCATTCCAGTGAATATTGTCAAATAAAAGTGAAATTTAAAATTTTCACTAAACTTCCACTTATCACGGGTTATAGATTTTGGTCAAATATGGCAAAGTAAAAAAATCGTATTGATTATGACTTTTTTTCCCTACTATTTTTTTACTCATCTCAATTGTGAATATAATCCTTGTGAATGGTATAAAAAAAAGTGAAATTTAAATTTTTTACGAAATTTTCATTTTTCATTGCCTATAACGCGTATTTTAGCCAAAATGGCAAAATCTAAAAACAAGATTTAATTGAATTTTTTTGTACCGTTTTTTGTACCCACCTCGATTGTGGATATTCATTCCAGTGAATATTGTCAAAAATAGTGAAATTTAAAATTTTCACCAAACCTCCATTTTTCACGGTTAATAACACACGTATTTTGGTTAAAAATGTCAAAGTTAAAGAATGTATTGATTTTGACTTTTTTCCAACTATTTTTTCACCTGCCTCAATTGTGAAAGGTGCCAAAAAAAGTGGAATTTTTTCTTACCAAATTTCCATTTTTCATGGGTTATAACTTATAACACGCGTATTTTAGCCAAAAATGACAAAATCCAAAAACACGTTGATTTTGACTTTTTTTGTACCGTTTTTTGCTCCCACCCCAATTGTGAATATGCATTCTAGTGAATAGTGTCAAAAAAGTGAATTATAATTTTCACCAAATCTTCTTTTTTCATGGTTATAAACACATATTTTTGTAAAAAATGACAAAGTAAAAAAATGTATTGATTTTGGCTTTTTCCTATTATTTTTTACACACGCCTTAATTGTGAACATGTATTCTAATAAATGGTGTCATAAAAAGTAAAATTTAAAATTTTCACTAAATTTTCATTTTTCATAGGTTATAACACACATATTTTAGTAAAAAATGGAAAATTTTAAAAATACATTAATTTTGATTTTTTTATGGTTTTTACATCCACCCCGATTGTGAACATTCATTCAAGTGAATATAGTCAATAAAAAGTGAAATTTAAATTTTCACCAAACTTCTATTAATTCTCACAGGTTATAGCACGCGTATTTAGGTAAAAAAAATGACAAAGTAAAAAATCCTGTTGATTTTGTCTTTCTCCGTACTGTTTTTTCACCCACTTTAATTGTGAACATAAATCCTTTTGAACGGTGTCAAAAAAGTGAAATTCAAATTTTTTATCAAATTTTCATTTTTCATGGGTTCTAGTACACGTATTTTTAGCCAAAATGTCAAAATCCAAAAATTTTCCATTGCTTATTTCAATTAAGTTCTTTAGATTCCATAAACCTAAACTTTCTAAATTATGAAAGATACTTCCTGAAACCAAATTTCTTGCATCAATTAGTTCATTGTAGTTACCATTCACCATCTGGAGTTCCCTCATGTTGAGAAATCCTTCTCTTTCCACTTCAGGTAAAACATTCTTCAAACCTTTTGTGTGTTTTAATGAAAGTCTCTGGGTTTTTTTTTTTCAAAATTCTACTCATATTACGGTCACCTAATATTCCTCCATCAATGTCTTGTACTCCCAAATTCCCTCGAAATTCACTTGGAAACTGGAAAATTTCTTTCAGGAACCAACTTCCGATGAAAAATTTTGTCGTGTGCATAACCTTTTTAAAATTTGCTCTTGAAAAATGGGACATTCCATATCTAGGATCACAAGTGTGTTAAGATGAGATAATGAATTAATCTCTATCACATGTTGTTCATCAAATGCATGTCCATCTACTACTACAAAATGAGCCTATAACAACACCTCAAAAGTGTTGTTTTTTACCCTAAAATTGTTACTATAAGGCTAAAACAACACTTTATGAAGTGTGTTATAAAAATGTATCTCCTTAGATCTAAGGGCCTAAGACATCACTTTTTTCATTTTAAACAACACTTCTTAGATGTGTTGCAATTTTCAAAATATACAACACTTCTCTATATGCAACACTTCTTTCTCTCTAAATGCAACACTTTTTTATTTGTTACCTTTGACCAAGTGCAACATTTTTCTTTCCAAATGCAACACTGGTTTATTTATTACCTTAAACTATTGCAACACCTCACCTATAAAATGCAATACTTTAAAAAAAAAATTAATCTAATAATGAAACACTTTTTCACCATTAAAGACAATACTTATTTAAAAAAAAAAGACAATACTTATTTTTCAACTATTGCTAATTCAATATCATCCATTCAAACATAATTCAAAATAATATTCGTATTACAAAAATATTTGTAATATTAAGTACAAAAGTAATTAATTAAGTTAGTGTCAAACTGTATATTAAAATTTAACTCAACTAATGACACCTTCTAAAATTAGCATTACAAAAGATTAGCATCTATGTTTCTTCTATAGATCGATGTGACGACTTTGTTGAATATCCACAAAAGCATTTGTGCATAACACTAAACGTCCTTTACCAAAAGTATGATGATTTCTTGTTGCTTATTGAAACAAAAAAAAAAAACAAAAATAAGTTATTTGAGTAAGTTGAATATATAAGTGAGAGTACAACAAAAAAAAGATGACTAGATAAATTTTTCATAAATATGACTTGAAACCGAAATATCAATAAATCATGTGTGTCAAATATAAAAGAAAAATATGATACTCCTTAAATTCCTTGAAACATCAATAAATCATGGAAAACATCTTAATTAGAAATCAAAACCTTTTCTTTCCACAAACTAAAATTCAATTTGTGTCAAGTTAAATCCCCAAACAAAAACAACCATAGTTATTAGAAAGTCTAGTACTAGTACTACTATTGCTTCTGAAAAAGAGAAAGAGAGCATCCCTAGGAAGGCCCTCACTTACAATTTACAAAGCCCAAATATGGATATTGCACTACTTTTGCTGCACCAAAATTAAGACAAACATATTTGTTAGATATCAAAAGGATATGGAAATATAAAAATCACCAACTTCTTTTAAACTAAGTATTCTTTTTAGCTAAAAAATAGGCTACCTTTTTCTAAGTGCTAGAGGCAAGAGGATCAAGTGATACAAATTAATGTCCAACTGTTATTTGTGGAAGCACAAACTTAATTTGCTATCTAGTAAAGCAAGAGACAGTGTTTTCAATATTATTTGCCTTATCATCCAAGCGTACTGATGCCATAACGATAATAACTTCAGTGACTGCTGAAAAATACTAATCAAATAAAAAGGAGATTGAAATGTGTTACAAAAGCCAAAATCCAATTTTTTTTTAATAAATCATGTCCTACAGAACACAGGATAGATGCTAGATAAAAAGTTCCCCATTTCTATTTAATACGGAGAAAAGAGTTTTTCTTATTAAGTGTAATATACAATTAATGGTTAACCTCCCTTTTGTAGATGAAGTACTCTAACTAGCTATTTTCTAAAATTTGTTATATGTGATTTAACTGCGGTAACAATAGTCATTAAATCAGTAAACAAGCCACATATGCAATTAAGTAAAAGAGACATATATAGCATTTCTCACAAATAGTAAATTCTAATCACATTCATTTGCTTGCTACAAATTAATTAATTAAATTGCTAAAGGACTTACGCTGTACTATAATGGTGACATACCCAATTATTAGTAAGACAAAAAGCACTTAATAGCAAAAGTTTTAGATTACAGTCTTTGTAAGAAAAATTAGGAATCCTATGCCTCAAAATAGCTAAAGGAAAAGTTAAGTGAATGGACTAGATAGTTACTATGGTTCCTTGCACAAAGAAGTTCAAACCTAGTTCTTAGTATCTTACGTCCATAAATTGCGTATGCACATTCACATACTCATAAAACTACTGCAGCATGCAACTAAAGATAATAGAGAGATATAGATGGGATCAACATTTCATTTTGCTCCTAATGGATGAATCATTACCAGGGAAAACAAATGTAATATTAAATTGAAGTAAACATTAGATTTCTAAATGAAAACAATAATTAATCATGGTAAGAAATCAAAACTCACAAGTTTCACACCAACTTCTTCTCCAGTTTGCACATTCACACTTGAAATGTGAAGAAACCTTATGAAGGCATTGAAACAGTATGAATAGATATAAAGACAAAATGAAAAAAAATATTAGCATAAACATAAATTTGAACTGCATAATAGAAACTAAAACTACCCAAATTTTGCTCTCCAAACCCTTTCTCCCAAAAACAGGACAAACATTTTTCCGCACCAAGCTTCACTGGCACACAATTTTTTTTCTTTTATTAAAGTTAAGCTCATTTATTTCATATCATGATTCCCTATTAGCAGAAAACAATTAGAAAATCCAAGTCTTTAAGCAGTATCAAAAGAGATACCAAAAGAAAATTCTTGACTCTACCAACAGGAAGCAAATGAAAGACTAAAAACAAAATCCCACGTAGGACCTAGACGCTTGAAAATTTTATACTGTAGTATAAGACCGAGAAGGGGTTGAAAGAGATGTTAAATCTGCAAATACATGTCTAATCCCAGTATTGACTCATACTTTTTACAGTTAAGGCAATAAAGCATCAAATGTTGAATGGGATAATCAAATGAAGGCATATTAGAACATGAATTAGAAGTGAAGTCTACTATACCGTTGTTCAGGTTGCCATCAAAAACCAAATCATATGCTCATTTGGTGGTGTTGTACTTAAACCACAAATTTTCCACATTTGTTTTTCGGTGGAGCATTCTATTAAGAACCGCTAGATTTCTGTTTTTCGACTACAATTATTACTATTCCCAACTCATAGAATTCTCTGGTTTGAAGATGAAGAAGGTGGAACACACAAAGTGAAAGGAGGCGCTAGAAAATTGGCACCCTCTTTGGTCTCTAGCGTTTTTTATTTTCTTTTAGGATTTTAGTTTTAAAAAAGTCTAGCTTAGTGTTTAACTTTTTTTAATTCAAAAAAGAAGTCTTGATGTTTTTCTTTTAAGTTCCTTTAAATTGATAATTATTTTTATCAAGTATTAAAGGTATATTTTTAAGGAATCAAAATTTTAAACTTTTCATTCTTTTATTATTATAAGTTGTGTAAATTTAAATGTAATCACTTAATTAATTAATGATATGTAATACTTATAGTCTTATAAATGTATAACAAAATAGTTTAATAGATAGAAAATATATTATATGTAATGTCTATAATTATATAATCACTATAAAAAAAATTAATTCAAAAAAGAAGTAATGTGTAAATTTACTTAATTAATTAATCATATGTAATATTTATGCTTTTACAAATGTATAACAAAATAGCTTCATAGAGAGAAAATATATTAAATGCAATGTGTATAATTTATATAAGTACTATAAAATAAAAAATTATAAAAAATAGGAAATTATAGCAATTACAAATTTATAAAAATATATGGAACAGAAAAAAATATATAAAGGTTTAATTAGATTTACCTCCCTTTTGTTAAGTCAAACAACATATAGAATATTGTAATTTTATCATAGAGATTAGACTTGTATGAAACATTTTATAAATTGTTATATATATACATATTATATAAATGTTGCTCTAGATACCTAATAAATGCAACACTTCTTAAAAAGTGTTGCAAGTTCCTAAAATAATGGCATCACTTATAAACAAGTGTTGCATTAAAGTTGTATATGTAACACTTATTTCAAAATGTTGTAACTTTTCTAAAATTTTCTTCAATTGCAACATTTTTACAAGTGTTGCCTTCAAAGTGATGCTATAGCCTCATTTTTGTAGTAGTGATCTTCTCCATCTCTTGTTTGGCAATAATTTTTCAAGTATAGTTCGTCTAACTTTTTCAATCCAGGCAACACTCCTTTTGGAAGCGGATCAGGGCAGCTTTCGAACTGCAAATTTTACATCATCACCTGTGAACCAATAGGTCACGGGTTCGAGTCACCAAGGGGTAGATAGGGTACCATTGTTGATCCTCTTTTAAAAAAAAAATAGTGACTTCAAATTGCTGAGATTTTCAATTCCTTTTGGGAACTCCAATAGATCATATCTGAAGTAGTTAAGAATTTGAAGATTGTCAAGGCCGCTAACTGTAGATACATTTCGGGCTAAGTTACAGTTATGTAAAAACAAACTGGAAGTGTTCATCAAAGGCTGCAGTGACAATGGACTTTGGATGTACAATGCCATTTTCCTCACAAAACTTTGAGAATTCGTTAGAGATATATTCACCACCTCTATCACTTCTCAAAACTTTGATTAATTTATTCAATTGGTCTTCAACAAGAGTTTTGTATGTTTTATACAAGTTAAATACTTCATCCTTAGATTTCAAGTAAACATACACAAATCTTGAAAAATCATCTATAAAAATAATTAATGAAGTACTCGTTACCACCTCTTGTTACTAAACCATTTAATTCACATACATCAGAATGTATCAATTCAAGAACTTGAGTAGTTCTTTCAACTTTAGGAAAAGGCAATCTAGTTATTTTGGCTTGTATGCATGTTTCACACCTTTTGATTTCATTATGATCACTATAGTTGATTAGGCCATTCTTAGACATAAAATTCAATACTTTATAATTCACATGTCCTAATCTACCATGCCATAAATCAAAAGAAGAATCAAGCAAATAAACAGAAACATTGTTCATTTCATTGATGTTTAACTTAAACATGTCATTACAAGCATAAACCTTTCCTACAAAAACACCATTCTTAGATAATATTACATTGTTTGACTCTAAAATAACATTCAACCCTTTCTTGTTGAGTACATCCGCAAAAACAAGATTCTTGATCATACTTGGAACATGAAGTACATTAGTGAGTACTAACTTCTTGCCGGAACTGAAGCAAAGATGCACATCACCCCTTCCATGGACTTTGACTTTTACACCATTTGCCATAATCACTTCATATCCTTCAAGAACTTCATAATTCTTGAATTGCTCCTTGTCTTTGCACACATGTATGGCTGCACCGGAGTCATACCACCAATTCTTAGAAGAAATAGGAGTAGTCATGTGAATTTCGGTTGCCACACCAAGTGTAACTATTGTCACAATTTCTGCACTTTCAACCATGTTAGTACTAGGAGCATTGCTTTTTTTTTTTGCTTCTTTTTGGCTCTACACTCAGCCTTGTAATGCCCCTTTTTACCACAGTTGTAGCATACTCTATTCTTTTTTATATTATCACTAGAATGAGAGTTTTCAGATTTCTTTCTTTTATTATTCTTTTTCTTCTCTTCTACCATATTAATCTTAGGATCACTTTCCACAACTTCTAATTTGTGCAATAACCTTGCACCTTCTTCAATTCTCAAATGTTTCATAGCACTAGAGACAGTTAAAATTTCTGAAGTATGAAGCAACTTCTTTTGATAATCATTCCAAGAAGAAGGCAACTTGGCAATGATTGCTCATAATTGCATAGAAGCAGAAATTTCAACACCAAAGTTTTTAAGTTTTGAAACAATGACTTGCAAATTGTGAATTTGATCCATAAGAGAAGACTTATTATATAACTTGAAATCAAAATACTTTTTAATTAAGAACTTAGATGCCCCTTGCTTTTGAGTGGCATACTCCTTCTCTAAAGTTGTCCAAATCTCTCTTGGATCTTTGACTGTTGTGAAGAGATCGTAGATTGAATCAGAGAGTGTGTTGAGTATATGATCATGACATACCACTTCATCTTCTTCGCATTGTATTAGTTATTTTTTCAAGGCTTCCGAATCTTCCGCCAATGGTGGTGGAATAGATTCAAGATCCGGATTCAACACATAAGCAACTTTCAAGGCAGTAAGGAAGAACATGAGTTTGTCTTTCCAACAGTTGAAGTTTGTTCTCGTGCCATCAAGTTTGTCTAACTTGACAAAGTCTCTTGAGTAGACTCCATAGTTGGTTTTCACAAGAATAATCTCTTTAAGATTGTTGGAGAATTTGGGTGGGATAAGAGCACTACTCAAAATAAGAACAAGAAATATGTAACTTGGGAATGTATTTCACAAGAATAAATTAAGTCTAAGACATGTAATAACACTTTCCTTTTGAAGAGATTGTTTCCTCCACTAACTTGCTAACCGGAATTATGTAGGCAACCTCTTCTAGGATACAATAGAATTCAGAAATAACCAAGTAGCAAGTTCTTGGATTATTTCCACAAGAAAGAAGAACGCTTATAGAATGAGTTTGAATGATTTTGCTACACAAATTGTGTTGTAATTTGTGTGTTACTTGTTGTATATTTTTTATCTTGACCAAAACACCTATTTATAGAGTTTAAGTCCATCAAACATCATTCAAACGTTTCAGCATCAAAAGCCATGATCATTCACCAAAGGATGCAACCAAATATGAAGTGATGCAACCTTAGAAGACAATTCGAAAAACTAGCCATTCTGACACTAGCGTCTCGACGTTAGTACTTACCATCGCAACGTTCAGCCTATCTGACGCTAACATCGCGACGTTAAGCTTTTAACAGTAATCTTCAAAATCAACAACGTCGCGACGTTAACCTACGGCGCGACGTACACATCTCCACATCGCGACGTAGCTCACTGTTAACTTACAAACCACCAACGTCGCGACGTTAATAATGAACGTCGCGACGTTGAGCAATATGGCACATTTGATACTTTAACTATATCACAAACTAAATTTCCAACAACAACAACAAAGGCAATCTTGTCAAAAGCATTCTTCTTCTTTACAAGATCAGCAATTTGGTTTGCCATTATTGTCTTGCCCACACCAGCCATACCACATATCCCAATCACACAACGCTTCTAGGACTTGTCTCCTAATGTACATCCTTGATTGAAAGCCTCCAAAATCTCGGGTTGATGCATATGGCACTTGCACTTGAGGCGCAGGATATACGACTCTTTCAAAATTTGCTCTCTCACAAAGTTCCAAAATCTCCTAATAAAAATTCGTTGCTTTCTTGCTGAGCACATAGCGAGACTTGATATTTGCACACTTGACAGTGGCTCTTGCCTACAAAGTAATCTTCACTTGTTCATCAGTTTCATCAACTTTTTTCAGCCAATTCAAAACATCAGGGCCAGTAATTATATTTCATCACCTCTATAGCTCCATTGATTCTCAGTCGCACAACATCCCTCTTACTCCTGAGTGCGTCAATAGCACTGTGCAGATTATGAATGTTGGCGCTCAAACAGAACAGATATTTAAGCTGACTAAGAACAATTAAGAAATGTTGTAAATAAACGGCAAACTTCTTCTGTATTAAGAAACACAGTTCAAATTTTCTGTATTAATTTGTAAACTTTGATAGACTTATAAATCGCGCACATATTTTTTAGGCCTTAATCACTCTAACTTCCATCATAAATTTAGTTTTTTTATCTTTAGTGTCATGAATTAATAATAAATTGAAACTTCTTACTTGAATCAAAAATTAAATATGACAAGCATCTAATCACCTCCAACATGTTATACGGTAACTTTTAGTTGCATAATCAACCTTAGAATAAACTAAAATTGCATAAATTAATCCTTCATAAATAAAAATCATAATTCTCACAACAATCTAAAATTGCATTAGTCCTTAAAAAAAAAAAAAAAAAACTTACTTGGGAAATATGAGCTTGTAGATTTTTCTTCAACTTAAAAAAGAAAAAAAAAAGATAGAATGCTTATCAGAGTAAATTCTTAACTAAGGATCGACTGCAAGCAAAATGATAATATTTTCTTCAACTCAAAAATTGTACAGAACCATATTCAATCAAGTCGAGTTTTTGGACTTCTGATTTGTGCACTCAAGAATTAACTTGAGGTGCAGAACAAATTCTGTAGAGATGAAAAGAAAAGGACTTGGATTGAATATGAAAATGGGGAAATATTTGGACCCTTAAAAGATGAAAATGCTAATGCGAGACTCCCATTATTGTCTTCTCACTACAATATATGAAAAATCAAAGAAGTCGCATCTGATTATTGGGTGCATCAATCATGCTAATTAAAGAAATGAAGAAACACCAAGGTTCATTGCAAATGCATTAAAAAAAAAAAACGAAATTAAAAGCAATCGGACCAATAAATTTATCCAATTTGGCTTGTCCAAAAATCCAAGTTTGCAATCAGCCAAGAATTAATTTTTAATGCGGTAAATTTTAGATTCAATATACAAACCATTATCCTGGATTTATAATCTAGAAAAGTGACTGATATCGCTAATAATAATAATAATAATAATAATAATAATAATAATAATAATAATAATAACTACACTTTACTTTTTGTGATTTACTTTGTTTTTGAATACAAAAATTTGTGAATTTGAAATATTAACTTTTTGTAAATCTATCTGGTCCAATTAGTAGATATAGTTTAACATTGTTCCAAAATCATCAGTTTTTTTCATCGTTTTTCAAAAATGAAAAAATAAAAATACAAACAAACAAACAAACAAACAAACTACGGTAGAGTAATTTATATTTGGCTCTGTTTGGATGACATGAATTTAGTAATTTATTTTATAATTGCAAAATGAGTTGTTTGTTTGTTCAATTTTTTCATCAAAATTTTTAAAAACATGCTACAGTATTTTTTATAAATAAAATATTAAATTTGAATTTGAATTTTAAATTTTAATAATAAACAATTCTTTCTAACACAATTCCCATCAAAATAAATTAATAAAATATTAATTCAAATTTAAATTTCAAACTTTTATTAATAAAAAAATCTTCAATATAAATCCCAACAAAACAAAATCATTCATTCCAAACACTCCAAAAATATACTTTTCTCATAACAAATCTCAAGAAAAAAAAAATTCATAAAAATACCTCGTCCAAACGGAGCTAAGTTTTTTAACAATAGGGAGATAATTTAAAAAAATTCTCAAACCACAGAGGATTTTTTTTAATTTAATCCCTTTTATTTCTATTTTAAATATTTTAAATGCTTGCCTTAATTATGTCCGGTTTGTTTGTCATATCCTTAAAGAATTCACAATATCTTAAGTAAACAATGGTCTCTTGCTGGGTTTTATAGTAAACTTTTGGATTATTGTGTTTCGGTAGTTTTAACCAGAAAAGTTTTAAGAACTTAATTTGTGAGTTTTTTTGCCATTTCAATTGGTCAATTATTTTCTCACTCCATTAAATCTCTACATAGTCCACACTTAATCTTCTGTAATTATCCTTTTTTAACTGTAATTATCACATCTAAAATACCCATAAACCAAATGTTAGTACAAAAAATGCCATTGATTATTTTGTTGCTACTATTAACCTTAACAAAGATTTTTGTGCTAGTTAATTCCTTTTTTATAGCATTATTATTATTATTTTGTCTTTTTGAAAAACCATCTATCTTATCATAATGCATTGGGATTATAATTACAACTTGCTGCATCTTTTTATGTACTTGTCTAAATTTCTTCATTTATTTCTTGCTTTATTCTAAAAATTGAATTGCTTGATGGATAATCTATGTTTATAGATATTGTAAGTTTTATTAAATATTTTAAAGAAAAAGTTTTTATAAAGTAGATGCACTGTTATCTATTTATTTGGTTTTTTTTTTTTTAAATTGAAATTGTTGAATGATGTAGTCTGTGGGTGTTTAGTTTAATTGAATTTTTTTTTTCAAAAAATAAAAATAAAAATAACGGAAATGTACAGTGCTAGAAATTTATTTTTTTTTCCTTTTTTGAGTGCCAAAATCATTGACTGTTCAATTTATAAAATTCAAAAGTACAGTGAAAAGGGCTAGTGTGCAACTAAGATTATCTAACAACTTATCTACAACAGTAGAAACACTAGTACAAAACAGGGATTTTACACCGGTTAAATCTTATTATTTACACCGGTTATTATAAAAATGAACCGGTGTATATACAGGCGGGGTAAAAGGTATAAATTTCTTACACCGGTTTAATAAACCGATGTAAAAAGTTTTTCTTACACCGATTTTATAAAACCGGTGTAAAATAAACATTTTTACACCGGGTTACAAGTCTTTCTTACACCGGTTTTATAAACCGGTGTAACAAGTCTGTAACAAGTTTTTGTTACACCGGGTTTATAAACCCCGTGTAAATGTTTAGTTTACACCGGTTAAATAACCGGTGTATTAAATTAAATAAAATATTTTACACCGGTTTTCTAGTACCCGGTGTAATATGTATTTAAACCTTTTCTTATAATCATGCATGCACAGCACATGAACAAAACAAAACAGCCCAAAATACAGAGAGTTTATAAACAAACCAATCCAAAATACATATTGAAAACAATGCATAAAACAATTGCCATTAAAAGTAACAAAAATTTTATACCAAATATTGATTTCTAAAGTCAAAAGTATTGCATACACATATTACATCTACATAATGTCCTAACAAAATCATGAATCAAATCTATTTCAGTTTGTATTGATCAACCCTTGGAGCTCATGATTCATTACATAATTACCCCATGCTTCTCGAACAATATTCAAATCTTTTGCTGTAAATGCTTTCCCGTCTTTTTTGAAGCATTGATACATTCAAAAAAGTCATTATATTATTAATAATTCATATGCAAAAAAAAAAAGAAATAGAGTAGCAAATGCAATGATAATGAAATAATAAAACAAAACCCAAAACCTTCTTGAAATCCAAGTGCTCTATGTTTTCTCGGAGTATTATCATTCGCATGTAACACATGACATAATACCACTACTACAAAAATAGCCTGTTACACCGCCATTTTTAAAGCGGTTAACGAATAACTGGTGTAATTTATAAAAATGCGGTGGCATTATCGTAATATTAAACAAGAATTTAGACTTTTTACACCGGTTATTCTTTTAACCGGTGTAGAAAGTTTTTTTTTTTTACTTTTTTTTTACACCGGTTAAAGAATAACCGATGTAGAAAGATCTTTTTACACCGATTATTCTTTTAACCGGTGTAGACAGTTCACTTTTTACACCGGTTATAAGATAACCGGTGCAAAAAGTGAGTTTTTTTTTTGATGAACATTAACTCGTGTAAGCTGTGTCCCTTTCCCTTACTATTTTTTAATAAATTATAGTTTTTATTTGTTTCAAATTCTACTAATTACCTCCACAAAATAAGACTTTATTTTAATATAATATAATTTGATTTGATTTATAAATATTAATAATATCGCTATTTTTTTAAAAAATTTTATGAACATTAATCTAACTATGAAAGTTTATTATTATTTAAATATAATATAATTTTATTTGATTTATAAATATTAATAATTTTGTTTTTTTTTTAATTTTGATGAACATTAACTATGAAAGTTTATTATTATTTTAAAATAATAAGTCGATATAAAATCTAGAGTAATCGTCTATCAAATTAAGAACTTTACCAACATAAGAAGATAAGTTTATCTTGTTTCAAACATAATCCTATGTATATCAAGATAAAAAAAAAAGATATATGTTGTTTAAGAGAAAATGTCATCAAATCTATCAAAAAAATATTAAATTTGAAATTTTCACACAAGAAAACATGTTTATCTAAAATTAATAATTTTTATTTGATTATTCTTTTTTTAACTGCTTCTATCGTTTTTTCATTTAATTTCGAAACAAAATTCATACTCCTATGTGATTATATATATTTGTTTGTTTTTTTTTTAGCACCAAGCTTTTACACCGGTTATAATAAAACCGGTGTAAAAAGTTCACTTTTTACATCGGTTATAAGATAACCGGTGTAAAAAGTGAGTTTTTTTTTTATGAACATTAACTCGTGTAAGCTGTGTCCCTTTCCCTTACTATTTTTTAATAAATTATAGTTTTTATTTGTTTCAAATTCTACTAATTATCTCCACAAAATAAGACTTTATTTTAATATAATATAATTTGATTTGATTTATAAATATTAATAATATCGCTATTTTTTTAAAAATTTTTATGAACATTAATCTAACTATGAAAGTTTATTATTATTTAAATATAATATAATTTTATTTGATTTATAAATATTAATAATTTTGTTATTTTTTTTTAATTTTTATGAACATTAACTATGAAAGTTTATTATTATTTTAAAATAATAAGTCGATATAAAATCTAGAGTAATCGTCTATCAACTTAAGAACTTTACCAACATAAGAAGATAAGTTTATCTTGTTTCAAACATAATCCTATGTATATCAAGATAAAAAAAAATATATATGTTCTTTAAGAGAAAATGTCATCAAATCTATCAAAAAAAATATTAAATTTGAAATTTTCACACAAGAAAACATGTTTATCTAAAATTAATAATTTTTATTTGATTATTCTTTTTTTAACTGCTTCTATCGTTTTTTCATTTAATTTCGAAACAAAATTCATACTCCTATGTGATTATATATATTTGTTTTTTTTTTGTTTTTTTTAGCACCAAGTTTTTACACTTTTTACATCGGTTATAAGATAACCGGTGTAAAAAGTGAGTTTTTTTTTTTTGATGAACATTAACTCGTGACTTTCATTTGTGACTTTTTTTTTTATGAACATTAATAAAACCGGATTTTTTTTTTAACTTTTTTTTTTTGTAAAAAGTGACTTTCATTTGTGACTTTAATTAAAGATTGATGCATGTATTGAAACATCCCTTGAATCAAATCCTAAGATTATTCAAGATTTTAACGTAAATTTGCCACAAGTAATTAATCAAACACATGTAGCTCCAAGGAGTGAAAATGTTAAGATAAATCAGAATTTTCTAAGAAAATTGGGTAAAAAAAATTAGTCAAGGATGGTAGTTATGTAGTTTATATTATCTTTGTCTTTGATTAATATGTGTAGCATGCAGCAGCTCCAAAGCTCTCCATGCATGTGAAATATTCCCTCTTATAAGCATGTAAACATTGAATAAGGGAATAGAGTACTGGTGAGAATATATGCAAGAAGATATAGAAAAATCCAAAGGAAGAATCACGAGAATGGCAAAACAAAACAATGAAAATTAAAAGGGCCTCTGTCTCCATGTCAGCCGCTGAAACAGTGCAGACCTCACTATTTTTTTTATTTTTTTTTATTTTTTTTGTAAAAAGTGACTTTCTACACCGGTTTTCTTATAACCGGTGTAAAAAGTGTACCTTTTACATCGGTTATATAATAACCGGTGTAAATAAGTTTTTTTTTTTTTTTTTTTTTGTAAAAAGTTCCACTTTCTACACCGGTTATAAGATAACCGGTGTAAATAAGTTTCAATTGTTTTTAAAAGCCCTGGCAAGATCGATCCTACCAAAACTCTTTCTCTCCCGCGATCTCAAGTTCAAACCCAAGAATAGCTCAAACTCTTTCTCTACTCACAAAGGCCTTCTTTGAACTCGCACAAACATAATTCCTTTACGTTTGAAAACTCCTCCTGCCTTTCATTTCCCTTTAAGGTACGTATTACTTCTTAATTATGATTTATGATCCTTTTTTTTTTTGTTGTCTTTTCTGTTTGGGACAATTTTTTATTTTTTCTTTAGCAACGAAAAATTCTTTTAATTTGTAAATTAAACATTCAAATTGATCTTTTGGTTATAGCCATTGTTGACAAAGGTGGAGCACATTCTAAAAGATGTACCACAAACTATTCAGATGATTCCAGTAAAATTATTGGATGCCTTTGTAGATTTTGCCTTTGAAATTGTTGATCACCCGCTGCTTCCAACTCAGGTTATTCTTATTTCATTTTTTTCTTTTTTCTTTTTGTTAGATAATAATCTTGTTCAATTATCCAGTTTTAATTAAGAGTTTTGTTATATTTGCTAAATATTCCATCATGAATATTAATTTTGCAGGTCCAAACCCTCTCTTTGGATGATACAAATCAGCCATCTCAATATTTGGAAAATCAAGTCATATTTGGGTAGAAGGAGAAGGAATGCTTCATGCTGTGTATTTCAATAAATCTAACAGTACTGGAAGCTGGAGCATTGTGTATTCATGGACACCATTTCTTTATTTGAATCGAAGTTGATAAGTTATTCCTTTTTGGTAAATTTCGATAATGTTGTAATTGTTCTATTTTGTTCTTAGAGAAACTGATATCTGATAAAGAATGCTCTTTGCTTGTTGTCTTTACTGTTTTCTCTTTTCTTTGCTCTGTTCATCTCTAATTTTTCCCACCAGGATGTTTTGTGAAGGAGACAACTTATCGACCCAACTAATACTACTTAAAGATTTCACAAGGCTCAGATCTGCCAAACGTTTGCTCCGACCTGCCCATCAAACGTGTGCTTCCATATTCGAGCCCCCTATCCCGATGGTAAGCAGCGGTTTTTTTGGAGTTGCGGGATACCCTCCTTGATGATGGATGGATGTTGTTCAGCTATGGATGGATTCAGTAACCGTGAAAGGAATTTGTGCTTTAGTTGATTGGATTCTGTGGTTGGATGCATTTCTATAATTTCTGTTTTTGATCCTGATGAATGTTTATAGTTAATTATTCACACTGGATGCATTTCTATAATTTCTGTTTTTGATCCTGATGAATGTTTATAGTTAATTATTCACATATCTTGGCTGCTGTGTGATGCTCATTTTTTTGGGATGTTTTTGTTTTTTAAAAACGTTTTTATTTATTTTTTTTTTTTGTAAAAAGTGACTATTTACACCGGTTTTCTTATAACCGGTGTAAAAAGTGTAGCTTAAATATTTTTTTTTATTTTTTTTCATTTTTGTAAAAAGTGACTTTTTACACCGGTTATAAGATAACCGGTGTAAAAAGTGGAACATTTTACACCGGTTTTGTAAACCGGTGTAAAAAATATGCACTTTTTACCCCGCCTGTATATACACCGGTTCATTTTCAAAATAACCGGTGTAAAATATCCAGATTTAACCGGTGTAACAAGCTATTTTTGTAGTAGTGTACTCACATTCCCAATTTCCTACTTGCCGCTTGTGCTACAATTAAATAATAATTTCATAAGTAAATAAAATTGTTTACATTAGAACATTAAGTCGAACAATTGAACAAGCTTACATTTATCTCTATCCATTAAAGTGTTTTATGCGTCGGCGAGTGATCCCCTTCAAGTTGTGACTGATATACCCTCGATACACTGTAAAAGACAACATTTAAAAGCTTATAAACAAGAATTAGCTAATTAAACAGGTTCTATATATATTCATGTAATTGAGGTTGATTAGCAAACAAATTTGAGTTTTTCCTACTAATATATTTAACTGAATCTCTCAATAACTTAACTTAATTTCAAGTTTTAAATATTTAATTATTGTTTTTACCTCCAAAACCGTGCATGTTTTCTATAATGGCAATCCTTCAAATTAATTAATCAAAGTTTCTTACACACCCAAAGACTAAAATTTGATTTTTGTACTAATAAATATGTAGGCAATATTACATGTAATACAATTTCAGCTTTCAAACTTAATGCATTTTCATGTAAAACCAACTGGATCCATTAATCATTTTTAATATGAAACAGCTAGAATCTTTTCTCTCAATTTAATTTCTTGCAAGTTGAACATTTATTTAATTAATTGATTTTTTTTTATCATCTTAAAATTAGTAGAATCAATTAACCCATGCAGTGGCTTTCTGACGCAAAACTTTCACTTCTGTATATAACTAGTTTCAGCACAAATTGCATTTTTCAATCCCCCAAAGTTCAAACAGTGGACCAATTAATTTTGTCTAGAAAAATTAAATTTGTCCAAAAAAAAAAAAGAGAAAAAGATTGCATTTGATAGTATAACTTGTCAATATAGAAACTGAATATATGCATGAGAAACATATACACTACTCCAATTAGTTAGCAGCATATTAGAATGTATTTATAATTAATTTTTCTTCCACTTAACTACCATGTAAATTTCCACTTTGAATTTCGCCTTTACTGAACATACAAAAGTAAAAATTTATAAGAGAACATTTAAAAGTGGATAAATAAAAAAATTATATAAAAAAATCTCAGAGTTTGAGATTCTAATGAGCCGAAATTTTGATAGATAAAGATGTATTAATTAGATAGAGAATCAAGAGAGAAGATGACGAGGTAAACCTTCAACTTTGATCCCAAATATATCAAGAACTATGACTTCTCTATCCTGTAAAATTAAGTTGATGTCATTAATTATATATGAAAAGCAATAGGATAAATAAGTTGGTGCATATATACCTACCTTTAGATCCTCTGGAATAAGCCCACGTACTTTTACTTCTTGAAGTTTTGGTGCACTTAACTTTGACCCAACACAAAATTTTGTCAACATTCGGCAATTCACTATTGTGAGTTGGTGTAGAGATGGAAGAATGAGAAGAGGTTGATGAATATTAGAGTTATTGATGAGAGAAGTGTTGGTGCTGTTGTGGATGCCAAATACCACTTGAAGATTGGGAAGAGAGCTAAGATATATAGATCTCAATTTGGGAAGAAGCTCAATATTGGTAGTATTAGTAATATCATCATCATCTCCATCTTCTGCTGCTGCTATAACTTCCTCCATCTTCAAACAACCCTTAATTTTCAACTCTTCTAAACCGACAAGCATTTGTGCCATAGAAACTGATAGCAAATGTCTTAGACTCCCACATTTATAAACAAAAAGAGTTTTCAAGTTTTGAAATGCTTTAATTACGTAGATGCCTGTTGTTGTTGTTGTTGTTGTACATGATCTGGGAATCCTCCATATTTGCTGTAACCCATCTAGAAAACTCAGGCGCATATCCCGTAACCCATCAAAAAGTAGTAGTACTGGTTTTGGTCAATTAATCGCCAATGAAATCGAAATTCTAATTTTTTACAATTTTCATTATGAGTTGAAATTGTGATTAACTTTTGTTTTAGTACGAACATCTTCACAAGGAATCAACTGTTAAATAAATTAATAACTACAAGAGAAATATTTTCTTTTAATATTTTATTCCTTCAACTGTAACTGTAAGGGTATCCGACCTCCACGCATTCACGTACCCCAGCTGCTTAAGCATTGTAGGAGAGAAGTAATCGAATTGGCATGGGGTGCGGCTGCCCTCAAGATTTTAAAAATTGTAAAAGTTAAAAATTTTCAATTAACTCCTTAAGAAAATTAGAATTTTATCCAAAAAAAAAATTTTAAATGCAACTTATACCACTACTACTGTATAATTTCGCCCCTCAAACCACAGTTTCTAGATCAGTAAGCTGATTGAAGGGACAAAAGTGTGAAAGCTTCAAAATCCACGCCTTTGATTACTGAGCTTTTGAATCGAGGGTTCTCTACGTCACGGTCCTATTACTAGTATTGGAAATTTGGAATAGCGCATAGGTTAGTAATTCATATATCGCGCTTTTTGATTAAAACTAAAGGCGTCAATTATGCAAAGGGTGCTGTTATTGCCAGAGCAAATATTAACATCCAGAGCAATAACTAACTGATATTCCTAATTTACCCTTAATGAGATAAAGTTCTTATCTTCTCTTCCCCGCCTTATCAGTAAGATTTATCCAATCTTTTAAACATATTTTCTCTAATATTTGAGTTTCTTCTCATTTACACTGATTTTTCTCCAAATATTTATTAATATAAGACTTATTTTCATTTCCAACTTATACAAAAAGAAAATTTATATAAAATAATATAATACTTATTTTTATTAATAGTTTTGTTCTCTCAATTAAATTATAAAATATTTTTCAATATACACTTCAAAAAATTTAGGCTCAATTTGTTTAGAGTTGTTTTGGTATTTATTTCAAAAATTCAATTTAACTTATTTGTTTTGTCAATTTTTTTTACCAAAATTTTTAAAGCCAAAAACATTGCTATAGTAATTTTTTTTTGCTTCCTATGTTTTATAAATAATTATTATATTTAAATTTGACTGTTAAATTTATAATAATAAAAATTTCTTCCTAACAAAATTTTTTTACCAAAATAAAATCATAAAATATTAATTGAAAATTAAATTTTAAAATTTTATTAATAATTTTTTTCTTGTGATCTATTATCATTTTTAAATATTAACATTTTTTTATAAATAAACTCTTATACTTAAATTTGACTTTTAAATTTATAATAATAAAAATTTCTTCATAACACCATTTTTTTAACAAAATAAAACCATAAAATATTAATTATATTTGAGTGTTAAAATGTTATTAATAATTTTTTTCTTGTGATCTATTAACATTTTTAAATATTAAATTGCTCATAATATATTAAAACTACTTAACTCTTTTAGTTTCTAATTTTTAATGAAAATTTTAAACAAACAATTTTACCTTATTATTTTCTTGGTGTTATTTGTTGATTAATTAAAAAAATTGAACTAATTTCTTTTTAATTTTACACTAAATATGAAAAATTAATTAATATAATTCAAAATTTATTTTTCTTACTATAAACTAATTTTTAACTAAGTTATATAATTTTTTTAAATATAAGTGTGAGTGAATATAAGTGTTATATTAATAAAAAATTGGAAAAGAAATTAGTGTAAAGAAAAAAAAATCAAACTTCAAATGAAAGATGTTAGACAGAATTGATAAACTCTTGTGATAAGGTGGAAAGAGAAAATCAGGATAAGGTGAAGAAAGAAAAGCAGGAATTTGACTCATTAAGGATAAATTGGGAAATTGAGTAATTTGTTGCTCTTGATGCTAATATTTGCTCTGGCATTAACAACAGACTATTGCAAATGTTCTCTGTAATATATGTAAATATGTATTGTGCGTGTAAAATATATATAGCCTGTGTAAATATTTGTAGTGTGTTCCAAAAATGAGAATCACCCCTCAATCAAGTGTGATTTTATACTAAAAAATCAAGGCTTCTGTTATTGCCAGAGCAACTATTAGCTTTCATAGCAATAAATCACACACCTTCCAAATTTACCCTTAATCAATCAACTCTTTTATCTTTTCCTCATTTATTAGTACAACTTATCTTTATCTTCTTTTTATCTTATCATTAAAATTATCACTTTTTTATAACATCTTCCCGTAATTTCTTCTTTATTCTCCTTTACACTGATTTTTCTCCCAAATTTTTATTAATATAACATTTATTTTCACCCTCAAATTATAAGAAAAAAATTATATAAAAATAATATGACACTTATTTCTATTAATACCTTTTATTGTTCTCTCAATTAAAATATAAAATATTTACCAATATATACTTCGAAAAATTTAGGCTCCATTTGATTACCGTTGTTTTAGTTTTTTATTTCACAAATTAAATTTGATTTATTTGCTTTGTTCATTTTCTTTTATCAAAATTTAAAAACAAAAAAATAATGTTACAATAATTATTTTTGTTACAACATTTTTTATATTTTTATAAATAAATTATTAATTTAAAATTTAAAATTTTTAATAATAAAAAATTCTTTCTATGACATTTTTTTATATAGAAATAAACTTAAAAAATATTAATTCAAATTTGAATTTTAAATTTTAAATAATAAAAAATTCTTCATGCCTTAATTATATTATGAGCAAATTAACATTTCAAAATGTTAATAGATCACAAGGAAAAAAACAGCTCAGAGTAAAAATAGAAGTTAATATATGCATCGAAATTCTAAAGTAAAATTTGTTGCGTTTTTATTATTTAAAATTTATGAATTAAATTGTAGCATGAAAAAAATATATGAAATCGAGATTTCTATTATATATATAGTGGTAGTGTCTTCCTTTTAAATTTTAAGTTATGGAAAATATTTTGATAAAATATTAGTATGAGCAGTGTTATTAGAAACAAAAACAATAATTTATAGTTGTCATATATTTATGTATTATTATTTTGACAAAACATATAACTCGCCTTGGATAGAATATTTTTTTAGTTTTATAGTATAATTTTTTTCTTGAGATTTGTTATAAGAAATAAATAATTTGGAGGTGTTTGGATTGATGAGTTTGTTTTGGTGGGCATTTATATTCGAGAATTTTTATTAATAAAATTTAAAAATTAAATTTTTTGTGAGTTTATTTTGGTAAAAAAATGTCTTAGAAAGAATTTTTTATTATTAAAAATTTAAATGTCAAATTTAAATTTAATAATTTATTTATAAAAATATAATAAACGTTGTAGCAAAAATAATTACTGTAACATTATTTCTTTTGTTTTAAAATTTTGATAGAAAAAATAGACAAAAGAAATAAATTAAATTGAATTTGTGAAATAAAACACTAAAACAACATAAACAAATGGAGCCTAAAATTTTTGAAGTATATATAGGTAAATATTTTATAACTTAATTGAGAGAACAATAAAAGCTATTAATAGAAATAAGTGTCATATTATTTTTTATATAATTTTTTTATTATAATTTGAGGGTGAAAATAAATGTTATATTAATAAAAATTTAGGAGAAAATTAGTGTAAAGGAGAAGAAAATAGAAGTTACTGAAATATGTTACAAAGAATTGATAAGTTTTAATGATAAAATAGAAAGAAGATAAAGACAAACTGTACTGATAAATGGAGAAAAGATAAAAGAGTTGATTGATTATGGGTAAATTTGGAAGATTTATGATTTATTGCTTTGGAAGCTAATAATTGCTCTGGCAATAACATCAGCCTTATGCAAAACTCAAGTGTATCTCCGTTAATATCGTCGGGGCAGCCCAAAAAAAAATCAATTAAATTAGACGGGTCGAATCAGAATTTTTTTTTCTTTTTTCCTTTGTGCACCTAAAAAAGAAATCAGCGGTAAAGAGAAAAAAATCATGGAAGAAGACGAAAGGAGAGAAGCAGCCATAGCATCGGCAGCTTCTCTGCAGCCCAATTTCGTACTCAAAAGCAGCAAGCTTAGCTCGATCCAGCTCTCCAAGTTCCAGGTCAGTAGTACGATGTCGTTTCTTTTTGTATGCCTGCCCTAAATTTCTTGATCAAATCCATTAGCTTATTTGATACATTAAGGCGACACGAGCTTGAGTTTTGCATTTACTTTATCCAATATAGGTGGAACAAATTTAAATTTCTGCAAAAAGGTCTAGTCTTTGTAACAATGCAATAATATTTGTTAGTGATCCATAATCCTATGTTTTTGTTTTTTTGATGATATCTTCGTGTGTGTGTGTGTGTCCGTGTGTGTCAGGAACTCCACAAGAGGCGTTTGCAGGTAAAAACAAGATCAATAGCTAAAAAGAAAATTAAGGGTATGCCATGCTTTCATTTGATGTTTTAAAAGTTATACCACTACTACTGTATAATTTCGCCCCTCAAACCACAGTTTCTAGATCAGTAAGCTGATTGAAGGGACAAAAGTGTGAAAGCTTCAAAATCCACGCCTTTGATTACTGAGCTTTTGAATCGAGCGTTCTCTACGTCACGGTCCTATTACTAGTATTGGAAATTTGGAATAGCGCATAGGTTAGTAATTCATATATCGCGCTTTTTGATTAAAACTAAAGGCGTCAATTATGCAAAACTCAAGTGTATATCCGTTAATGTCGTCGGGGCAGCCCCAAAAAAATCAATTAAATTAGACCGCTCGAATCAGAAATTTTTTTTCTTTTTTCCTTTGTGCACCTAAAAAAGAAATCAGCGGTAAAGAGAAAAAAAATCATGGAAGAAGACGAAAGGAGAGAAGCAGCCATAGCATCGGCAGCTTCTCTGCAGCCCAATTTCGTACCCAAAAGCAGCAAGCTTAGCTCGATCCAGCTCTCCAAGTTCCAAGTCAGTAGTACGATGTCGTTTCCTTTTGTATGCCTGCCCTAAATTTCTTGATCAAATCCATTAGCTTATTTGATACATTAAGGCGACACGAGCTTGAGTTTTGCATAGTTTACTTTATCTAATATAGGTGGAACAAATTTAAATTTCTGCAAAAAGGTCTAGTCTCTAGTCTTTGTAACAATGCAATAATATTTGTTAGTGATCAATAATCCTATGTTTTTGTTTTTTTGATGATATCTTCGTGTGTGTGTGTGTGTGTTGTGCCAGGAACTCCACAAGAGGCGTTTGCAGGTAAAAACAAGATCAATAGCTAAAAAGAAAATTAAGGGTATGCCATGCTTTCATTTGATGTTTTAAAAGTTTTTTTTTTTTTTTGAAGCAATTTTGTGCAACTTTTTGTGGTTGAAGGAAATGGCAAATCCCATGAGAATGACGTCAATGTCAATAAAGTAATAAATGCACCAAATCAGGAGGAGGGCTCAAAAGGCAGTATGGATGAGGAGGAGAATTCCACCTCCAAGGGAAGTCAATCATCCGTGAAACGAAAGAAGTTACATTGGATACTTGATACAAAGGAAAGATGGGAGATGAAAGCCAACATGTAGCCTTCATTACAAATGGTTGTGAAACTGTTCCACTACAATGCCATGCCCCTCTTTCATTTTTGTTTTTGTACACTGTCAACACCGCCTGCAGGCAATTGGGCTAACCGCCATGGAGATTTGGTAACTTAATTATTGTAAGTTACATTCTGCACTTGTCATTATTGTTCAGTTCTCTCAAGTATTAGGTGTTAGAGGTGCAAATCTCGGAACAGTTTATGTTTTACCATTTCAGTTCCATAAATCTTGGCACACGCTGTAAAATATGCTGTTATCGCATTTCCAAATCCAATAGTGCATAGGAGTAAGTAAAAGGAACAATTCATGCACACCCATAATCGGAAGTTCAATGCTTGCAGCCTTGCACAAATTTTTATTTCGTAATATATCCCTACAACAAGATAAAGTTCTTCCAGTGCACTCCGGATTATTGAAAGACTCAAAAATGATTTGAGAGCCGGGGTTCTTCACGGGTGTTCTTCACATCAAACCTGACAAAGTTTCAAAAACATGGCGCACTGGAACCAAACTAATTACAGAAATCTCAAGGATAAGCACTAATGTCCAGACTCCAGTGTAGAAACTCTATGAAAGAATTTCTTTTAATCAAACATTGCCGAGGCCAAGAGACAAAAATTATGACCTTAGTGCTCCTCAAACTGCAGGGTTAAGAGCACGCTCTATTACCTCAAGTGACCTCCCTTTTGTTTCAACAACATTACCAGCTATATACAAGACTGCTAGAAGGCATATAGATGCAAATCCCAGGTACACTGTACTGATCCCGTACTTGTTCACAAAACTCAAAAAGTACAGGCCAATGACGAAGTTGGATATCTGGTCGAAGGTGAAAAAAATAGATTGTTAGAGGTTAACATAGAGAAAGCAATGCACCAGTGCAGCAAGAATGGCGAAGTAAAGTGTAGAAACCAGTCTTGAAGTTAAACTTCTCTGGTATCTATTCCTGAATCCTATAGATAAACAATTAATCAACAGCAATATATTTCACATGGATGATTGAATTTGCCCAACCCATTAAATGCACTAGGAAGACCTACCACATCATGCTCCACCAACCATATCCAATTGATAATTGCAGTGCTATAGAGAGAACAAACTACAAAAATATGACTTCTGTCTTCATGTGTGTTACATCATGCAGTTAAACGGCAGTATGCATATTTTGAAATTTTATTGATCAACGTGTTCTGTAGAAGTTGACACAAAACATCTAAATTGCAGAAAATGAAAGAAGAGAAACAGAAAAATTATAGGATAACATATCATCATTTCATTCGCAGACTTACCCAATGCGTGCCCAAAGACAAGGCAACCGCTTTTGCTCTAATCCGAGAAGCAAATATTTCAGGCAGTAGAAGTGCAGGAACGGGACCAGCGCCAAGTGAAAAGGATAACACGTAACTGTATCATATATGGAAACATGAGCTTGCATTTTGATCTTCAAATCTCCAATATCTTAAATGGAAACACATGATGCCTTCAAACAAAAAGATAAAATGTTCTGCCAGACGATGAATATCATACTTACAGAACTGTGCCAATTACAGCAAGATTGCCTGAATATGGAGCCAAAACATTCCATGTAAATGACAGAGACAGCAACAACATGGAAGCAGCCTTAAGAAAGGAGGGGGGAAAAATTCAAGACCCAGATCAATGATGTGTAAAATGTCAACACGTAAATTTAGATCATAGACAACTTCTTATTACAAAATACAATTTGACATCCATAATATCAATGGGTAAGGGCAAGTTAAGGGACAAAAATAGGAACAATCCAACATTGATCCCACAGTCACCTGAAACATGATATAGTTCCTATGCATACTGATTCTAATGCAGCAAAACATCCCCCTCCCCACCCCCAGTAGTTCTTGGAGGCTATTTGTTTCCCAAATTTATAGACTATACAGAACCATTTTGAACAACCGCAGTCATTTGGTTTAAGACTACAGAACATTAAGCACAGGAAAGCCAAAGTTCCACTGGACCACTGCACTTCATGCATTTAATACAGTGCTAGAATACCAAGGCACAGACTACTATCCTGAAGAAGCAAAGGCCTGGAAGCTCACAAGAACAATGATTCATTCATGCTCGAATGCATGTTTTTACACCAACTTTAATGGGAAAGCTCAAAGCATAATCCCACATATAAGTGACATGCAAGTATTATTCTACGCATACCATTCCAGCAAAGCTTATAAGCAAGCTGCAAGTATTATTCTACACATACCATTCCGGCAAAGCTTATAAGCAGAAGACTTTTCCTTCCTTGTTTGTCCATCAAGGAGGATGCAACAGTGGTGCCTAAGAATAGTTATTATCCAGTTAGATGAGATTACATACCATCCATGAAAGAAATGTTTTCTCAAACCTCCAATCAGGCAACTCACCAAGAACATTTGATGCCCCAACAAGAGCACTAGCTGCAACATCAGATTCAATTCCAGCACTCCGGAGAACTGAAGTTGAATAGCAAACAACAGCATTTATCCCAGCCAACAGCTGGAGCAAAAACAGGGCAGCTCCAACACTGACAACTGCAAAAAAAAACAAGTTATTCTTTGATCATTCAGCAAAGAGCACAAAATGATGTGTGAAACAGAAACAGGTACTAATTTTCCTAGCTTTGTGATGACGGCAAAAAGAGGAACAAGGCCTAGCCATAAAAAAAATATATATATATATATATATATAGACAAGCTAGGTTAGAACCAATTTTACTTCACCAAAATGTGAATGTTTATGCACAATAACCCCAAAAAGAATTTAATAGACAATATAATCAAGACATACTAAGATACACTGCATATTCCCAAATGAAGAACTTGTTCCAATATATGATTAGAGTTCAAGTACATCATACAGATACAATCTCAACAGAAGCATTACCCTTGAGGTCAGATAAATAGCTTTTCCGAAAAGAGGTATACCTTTCCAGTATCGGCTACTAAAAAGATCAAACCAACCAGCTTCTGGTTCTGAAGAACCTCGAGCAGCTGCTTTTAAATCATCCATGACCTCGGTAATTCTTTCCTTTCCAAATAGCCTTTTTACTGAAATTTCAGCCTCAGCTATCTTTCCTTGCTGCAACGAAAATGATTCAATGATAGTTATTATTGAGCAAGAAGCGCAAAAAATCTACTAGATTACATGAAATGAAATGCAGCAAAAGTTAAAAATAAGAAAGCATGCAACAGAACCTGGAAAAGCCACCTTGGGCTTTCTGGAGAAAATGCCATTCCCAGTGCCAACAGAACAGATGGAATAAGTGCAATGCCAAACATTGTCCGCACCTTAGAGAAAAAAAAGCAATGTAGACATCATTATTGTAAAAAGTTTGTTCAATTGTCATTTCAATGAAAAGGTTCAGAAAAGTACCACAATGGATTTCCTGCTAATGGCAATCCAGCAACCAATGCTGCAAGAATCCCAATACAAATAAACAGCTGGTTAACAGACCCAAGTGTCCCACGAATTTCAGTCAGTGAGATCTGATCAACGACAGCACATCAGGTTAATAATATGGAAGGAAGTAAGAATAAGCCAAAACACAAACGATTGTACACCTCAGATATGTAAAGTGGCACAATAGCAGATGAGATGCCAATTCCAACGCCAGCAAGCAAGGGGCCAACTGTCATTGTCAGCACATTCTGGGCTGTTGCACTGAAATTTGAGACACTTAAAACTTTTTCTCAATTAATAACTTCAAGTGATGCAGCCGAATTACAACAGTTGAAGGAACAAACCAAAGAAATGCTCCAACTACAAGCGGAATGGCATCCAACATAAAAGTTTTTGTAGGACCAAATTTATCAGCCAAAGTCCCCCCAGTAAATGAACCAACGGTAGCACCAGCAAGAAGGGTGCTTACAATCCATCCTATTCAAAAGTCAACAATGAGACCCCCTTACAATTACCAGGAAAGGCCATGCACACACATATCTTATGACAATAAACAAGTGACCAAGGGATGATGAGAGATAAAGAATGCGTTCGAAAAGAAATATATAAACATTAGAAGAATGAGATAAAAAGCACAGGACACAGCAGATACTTGCCTTGCAACACAGTGTTCTCAGCAATCCCAAGATCCTTGGCAAGGTACTCCAGGGCATCATTTAAACCAATTAAGAGGAATAACCAAGCCTCACTTCCCAGCTCAATATTACAAGAAAACCCAGTATAGAAAAGGACAGCACAACAGAAAGCATAAGGGAGAAAACTGGATTTGATAGACCAAATGAAAGCAAGTGGGCCTTGTTATGAATAGTTGGCCGTACCCTAGATGATATCCACCACAAACTTAGTGATTTAGGCAACTCAATTTGATCATCGTCGCTGTAGGAGGAGAGAGAACTATTCATTTTCCTCTCTAAGTTTGGATTGCAATAAATTTGTACACTGAGGATTGTAAACAATATACAGTTTCAGCTATGCTTCCACATCTAATGGATCTGGGTTGGTGGAGATCATTATTGACTTTCATTATGATGAAATGGGATGGGGTTGGCGCACTTTTAATATTCATGGCAGCACGCACAAGTGCATTTTTTCATGTCATCCGTTAATTTATTTTTCTTTCTTAAAAAATCAAGTTGCAATTTTTATGTCTTGCTAGAATTCTATCAAGATGTATGAAATTATGAACGAATTGACCACAGTAACTAATTTAAAGCAATATTGAAACAATACAAACTTGCAAAGGTAATAAAACATTCGTATAAAAATATGATTGGCAAACTCAGTAGATAGAAAATATGCTGCACACCTTTCCTTTTTTTTTTTTTTTTTGTTGTGTGTGCATTCGGCAGCAAAGAACAAGGCACTGTTCAGTCTCGTTACAGCTTTAAGTGAAGAACTAAAACTGTCCCATTGCCGACTTGCATTTGTTTTGAGTATTGTCTTTAGACGCTCGCAACATAAATAAATCTCTACTTCCATCTTTCTTCTTCTTAACCAGGTTCCCAGCAATGCAAAACTTTGAAGCATAACAAATTGCCTTCCAAAGAAATGCTATACAAAAAAGATTGAAATTTGAGATTGGCTGCATCAAGATCAAGCTCTCAAGTTTAAAAGCAAATATTGCATGGCAAGTCAAAGATATAAATTGAACGTTCATTTTAATTTTTTTTTTCTTTTACTTATTTTACTAAAGGATATTTAATCAATTGATAAGAATACTAAAGCAACTAATATAATGCAGGCCTGCAAACAAATTCTTGGATAACCGACTTTACTTGGAAGAATCTGAAATCCTGATCTAAAGGGAAATTTACTTATGCAAACAAATGAACAATTGTTTGTTGTTTTGGTAACTTATTAATGTGAAAATATAAAGATGTCTGCAACTATAGATGCATTCACAAAAAGTCCAATGCCGTGTCAATTATGCAAACAAATTTTCCACTCATCAATACGGACCACTAATGTTCATTAATTGATTGATTGAGAAACAACGAAATGTTTGAAAAAGAAAAATAATTACCTTGCTAGGTATTCTTCTTTGATAGAAGATGGAATTTTCAGGCCATGAATGTTTATAGGAAGGACGAGGATGGACGTAGATGGTGTATAGCCCTTGATGACCTTTGAAAACCATTTCCCACAAAGGAACAAGTGGCATAGGACCCTGTGTCAAGAGCATGAAAGCCACTTTTGGAACAAACTTGTATGGAAATTTTTCAACTTGTGGAACCATGGAAGCCCTCCAGAACAACTCTTTGTCATTCATGTTGTGCATTAAAGATGTCTGTTCTTTCAAAGAGTTATCGCAAGTATGATTAGAAGTTCCGTTTGAAGCATATTGATCAAATGAAAGCACTAGTATTGACGACTTTGATGGTGGGGGTGGTGGTGGTTGGGGATCAAGAACAGGCAAAGGTGGAGGTGGCAGAGAAGGTGATGGTGGTGGTGGTGGATGACATGAATATTGATCAGGCGGCTGTGATGCTGCCTTTTGGAGTGTTGCGAGTTGAGAAGATAATGCAAAGCCGGCAGGAAGTAACGTGAAAGAAAAACTTTTGAAACATAAAGTTAAAACAACACCAATGAATAAGCCAATATCAAAGATAAGGGAATTGAGAACAAAGTTTTTTGATTGGGAATTGCGGCTAAAAAGCTTGGAAATCAAAAGCAACGGATTCCTCTCTCTGCCCATTTTAAGGGTCATGCATTCATGAAGAGTCAAGAGAGGAGCAGAGGGCTGCAAAATGTGGAATGGAGAAGTTCTTATAGGTACGATTATTTGCTAAATGCCAAAAACTGAGTACTTGGACACCATAAGGTTATGCAAAAATACAGTGTATGTTTAACCGTTAATAATCTACATTTTCCCTTTCTTTTCGATTTGTGGAACAATGACAAATTGACAAATTTAAATAGAGATTTCCAAAAGAAGACCGAAACTAACATATCTAAGTAAACACAAAAACTCGAATAACAACTACAAGAGAACTATTTTCTCTTAATATTTTCTTCTTTCAAGTGTAACTACAAGGGTATTCATGTACCCCATCTGCTCAAGCATTGTAGGAGAAAAGTAATCGGATTGAAGCAATGGCGAATCCAAGGGCCATAGGGTGCGACCGCCCCTCAAAATTTTAAAAATGGTACTAAATCATTATAAAAAGTTAAATTTTCAATTTCGCACCCCAAGATTTTAAAAATAGTGCTCACTCATTATAAAAAGTTAAGGCTTTGTTTGGTTGGGTGAATTTTAATGATTTATTTCATAAAATCAAAATGTCATATTTGTTTTACTTATTTTTTTCTATCAAACTTTTTAAAACAAAAAACAATGCTATAGTAATTATTTTTGCTACAGTATTTTTTATAAATAAAATATTAAATTTAAATTTTAAATTTTAATAATAAACAACGCTTTCTAACACAGTTCCCACCAAAACAAACTAATAAGCCTCCATTTGGATGAATTATTTTTTGATTATATCATGAAATTTTTTTTCTTAGAATTTGTTATGAGAAAAAAATATTTTAAGAGTGTTTGAAATAAATAATTTTATTTTGTTGGGATTTGTATTGAAGATTTTTTATTAATAAAAGTTTGAAATTTGAATTAGAATTAGTATTTTATTAGTTTATTTTAGTGGGAAGTGTGTTAGGAAGAATTGTTTATTATTAAAATTTAAAATTCAAATTCAAAATTTTTTTTATAAAAATTACTGTAGCAAAAATAATTACTGTAGCATTGTTTTGTGTTTTAAAAATTTTGATGAAAAAGTTGAACAAAACAAATACCTCATTTTGCAATTGTGAAATAAATCACAAATTCAATACTATCCAAACAGACCCTAAAATATTAATTCAAATTTCAAACTTTTTATCAATAAAATAATCTCTTATACAAATCCCAACAAAACAAAATCATTAATCCAAAAACTTCCAAAAAATTTCTTTCTCCTAACAAATTTCAAGAAAAAAATTTCATAATAAAATCTAAAAATACTCCATCTAAACGGAGCCTAAATTTTCAATTTGCTCCTTAAGAAATAGAATTTTGTTCCCCCTCCACTTCCCAAACCATAGGTTAGTACTTCATATATGTCGCTTTTTGATTAAAACTAAAGACTTCAATTATGCAAAACTCAATTGTATCTCCGTTAACGTCGCCGAGGCAACCCAAAAAAAATCAATTAAATTAGACGGGTCAAATCGGCTAAGTTTTTTTTTATCTTTTTTCCTTTGTGCACCTAAAAAGAGATCAGTGGTAAAAAGAAAAAAAAAATGATAGAAGAAGACGAAAGGAGAGAAGTAGCCATAGCATCGGCAGCTTCTCTGCAGCCCAATTTCATGCCCAAAAGCAGCAAGCTTAGCTCGATCCAGCTCTCCAAGTTCCAGGTCAGTAGTACGATGTCGTTTCTTTTCGTATGCCTGCCCTAAATTTGTTAATCAAATCCATTAGCTTATCTGACCCATCGAGGCGAGATGAGCTTGAGTTTTGCATAGTTCACTTTATCCGTTTTAGATGGAGCAAATTTAAATTTCTACAAAAAAGGTCTAGTAGTTGTAACAATTTATTAATCCATAATCCTATGCTTTTGTTTTGTTTTTTTTATGATATTTTTTCGCGTGTGTGTGTCCAGGAACTCCACAAGAGGCGTTTGCAAGTAAAAACAAGATCAATAGCTAAAAAGAAAATTAAGGGTATGCAATTCTTTTATTTGATGTTTTAAAATTTTTTTTGTTCAAAGCAATTTTGTGTAACTTTTTGTGGTTGAATGAAATGACAAATCTCATGAGAATGATAAGATCAATGTTAATAAAGTAACAAGTGCACCAAAACATGAGGAAGAGAATTCGAGTTTCAAGGGAAGTCAATCATCTAAGAAACGAAAGAAGTTACATTGGGGACTTGATACAAAGAAAAGATGAGAGATGAAAGTCAACATGTAGGTAGATGTGCAATGCTGGCTTCATTACAAATGGTTGTGGAACTGTTCCACTACAATGCCCCTATTTCATTTTTGTTTTTGTGTACTGTCAACACTACCGGCAGGCAATTGGGCTGACCGTCATGGAGATTTGGTAGCTTAATTATTGTAAGTTAGATTCTGCAATTGTCATTTTTGTTCAGTTCTGTCAAAGTATTAGGTGTTAAAAGTGCAAATATTGGAACAATTTATGTTTTGCCATTTCAGTTCCATAAATCTTGGCGCACGCAATAAGATATGGTGTTATCGTATGTCCAAATCCAAGAGTGCATAGGAGAAAGTAATGGAACCATTCATGCATACCCATAATCTGAGGTTTAATGCTTGCATCTAAGATATGCTTGTTCACAAAACTCAAAAAGTACGAGATCAGTACAGTGTATCTAGGATTTGCATCTATATGCCTTGTTGCAGTATTGTATATAGCTGGTAATGTAGATGAAACAAAAGGGAGGTCACTTGAGGAAATAGAGCGTGCTCTTAACCCTGCACTTTGAGAAGCACTTAAGGTCATAATTTTTGTCTCTTGGCCTCGACAATGTTTTGATTAAAAGAAGTTCTTTCATAGAGTTTCTAATCTGGAGTCTGGACATTATTAGTGCTTATCCTTTAGATTTCTGTAATTAGTTTGGTTCCAGTGCCCATGTCTTTGAAACTTTGTCAGGTTTGATGTGAAGAACACCCGTGACTTACATACCCGGCTCTCAAATCATTTTTGAGTCCTTCAATAATCCGCCGGATTGCACTGTAAGAACTTTATCTTGTTGTACGAATATATTACAAAATAAAAAGTTGTACTTAAGGCTGGAAGCATTGAACCTCAAATTATGGGTATGCATGAATTGTTCCTTTATTTTCTCATATGCACTCTTGGATTTGGACATGCAATAACACCATATTTTACTGTGTGCGCCAAGATTTATGGAACTGAAATGGCAAAACATAAACTGTTTCAAGATTTGCACTTCTAACACCTAATACTTTGACAGAACTGAACAAAAATGACAAGTGCAGAATCTAACTTACAATAATTAAGCTACCAAATCTCCATGGCGGTCAGCCCAATTGCTTGCCGGTGGTGTTGACAGTACACAAAAACAAAAATGAAATGAGGGCATTGTAGTGGAACAGTTCCACAACCATTTGTAATGAAGCCAGCCAGCAAGCATTGCACATTTACCTACATGTTGGCTTTCATCTCCCATCTTTCCTTTGTATCAAGTCCCCAATGTAACTTTTTTCGTTTCATGGATGATTGACTTCCCTTGAAACTCGAATTCTCCTCCTCCTGTTTTGGTGCACTTGTTACTTTATTCACATTGATCTCATCATTCTCATGGGATTTGCCATTTCCTTCAACCACAAAAAGTTACACAAAATTGCTTCCAACAAAAAGAAAAAAAAACTTTTAAAACATCAAATGAAAGAATGGCATACCCTTAATTTTCTTTCTAGCTATTGATCTTGTTTTTACCTGCAAACGCCTCTTGTGGAGTTCCTGGACACACACACGAAAAGATATCATAAAAAAAACAAAACAAAAGTATAAGATTATGGATTAATGAATTGTTCAACTACTAGACCTCTTTTTGCAGAAATTTAAATTTGCTTCATCTATATCGGATAAAGTGAACTATGCAAAACTCAAGCTGATCTCGCCTCGATAGATCAGATAAGCTAATGGATTTGATCAAGAAATTTAGGGCAGGCATACGAAGAGAAACGACATCGTACTACTGACCTGGAACTTGGAGAGCTGGATCGAGCTAAGTTTGCTGCTTTTGGGCACGAAATTGGGCTGCAGAGAAGCTGCCGATGCTATGGCTGCTTCTCTCCTTTCGTCTTCTTCCATCATTTTTTTCTCTTTACCACTGATTTTTTTTTAGGTGCACAAAGGAAAAAAGATAAAAAAAAACTTAGCCGATTCGACCCGTCTAATTTAATTGATTTTTTTTGGGCTGCCCCGACAACGATAACGGAGGTACAATTGAGTTTTGCATAATTGAAGTCTTTAGTTTTAATCAAAAAGCGACATATATGAAATACTAACTTATGATTTGGGAGGTGGAGGGGGAGCAAAATTCTATTTCTTAAGGAGCAAATTGAAAAGAAAGGAAAATTGTAGATTATTAACAGTTAAACATACGCTGTATTTTTGCTATGATTGTGTGTAAGGAGTTTGACAACATAAAATCAAGTAACTAGCCACCAACTTGTATCAAAAGTCCCCTAAAAATCCAATAAATAAATGGCACGAACAGTTAATCAGGAAATGAACACAAAAGAGAAAGAATAAACTCATACCTCATGGTGAATGATTTATCTTGCCGTGCTTGCTTATGTAATTATCCTGTTAGGGAGAATTAATAAAATAAATTAAAACAAAGAAAAGGAAAACCATTATTGTTGAGAATAAAAACCCTAAGATTAAACTGAAGGCTGTTGCATCTAGAGAGAGAGGGAGGGTAAGAACCTGAATGGGAGGAGTTATGCAAGACTGCAGCCGACTCGCAGTGAGTGGCGATGGATTCTATTAAAACGGTGCTACGGTAAAACGGCGCCACAGAGTTGGGCCTCTGCATGTATCCAAGTAATCTCAACTAATACTTTTGACTACTTTTGGATCCAGAATTAAGGAGTGGTGAAACTTTTGAGCTCCATATATTACAAGGATCAAATGTTTTTATGGGCTAATGGTCATCATTGAGCTGGCTTCAGCCCAAACAAAACAATAAAAAATTTCAAAAAATAAACAATTCAATTTGTTCCAAAAAGTTTCACCAAATATCCATTGTAGTTCATAGATTTTAATTTCAAAATCAATTTATAAATTGGAAATTTTGGGGGGAAAAAAAAGGCGTTCTTTCAATCCATTATTATAAAATAATGCATAACATTAAAATATTTATTATTAAAAGCGTCAAAATAACTTTATTATTTTATATAATTAGAAAAATACTTTATTATCCTACCCAATACATATATAGTAAACTACTCTCTATTTTCTTAAACATTTTTATCATTAATTTAAACCCTTCTTTTTGTGTTGTGGTTTTAATCTTTGTAATTAATGTTTGTGACTAATTTAAATTAGCGATAAAAAAATTAATAAAAATAGTATTTGAACATGGTTATAGGTAATATTGTATAGTTGTTTGGAATGATAATAAATTTTTTTTCTTAATTATATAAAACAATAGAGCATTTTTAACACTGTTAATAATAAATAAATTAAAGTTAAACTCTATTTTGTAATAATGACTTGATACACGTGATTTTTCAAAATTTTCATTTACAATTTATGAATTTTAAATTTGTAACCATTAAGGAAAATTAATTATAAAAAAGCAAACTCAACAATTGATTCCATTAAATCAATAAAATTGTCAACTATTTTAACCATGAATTTAAGTATTATATTACTTTTTATGATTTATCGAATTCTAAACTTTTATATTAGTCTTGAACCGATAGGAATTGATGCATACGAACCAAAAAGTAAACTCAATTAGTTAGCCAAAATGTGAATCCTGAAAAATATGACATGCAATTAAATTTTTAGAAAAGACAGGGTGATTTCTCTTAATTTTTGGGCTCGGGCCACACTTCCTTTCTCCAACAAGTCACCTGGTTCAACCAGCGGCTTTTCGGTCAACTATTCTCTTTTTGCCATAGAGCATTCCCCTTCGGATAAAAAAAAAGGAACCCGCACATATTAGTACGCTCCAAATCCACCTGAGATGTAAATACGTAAACGAGGTCCCACCAGCAGGAGATAACAAATCCCGACATTTTATTATAAAGATTCGAACCGTACACTTTGAATACAATCTGATGCTGGTGTTACTGAACTAATGCACTCGGGCAGAGCAGGAGATAACAAATCCCCGACACTTTATTATCAAGATTCGAACCGTGCACCTTGAATACAATCTGATGCTGGTGTTACTGAACTAATGTACTCGGGCAGAGCATACCCCTTCCATTTGTCGACTCGCGTAAATATGAGTTTAGTGGAAGACAACTTGGAATTGAGGGAGCTTCAGAGGCTCGAAGGCCACACCGATAGGGATTGGAGCGTCGCTTGGAAACCGTCCACCGTGCTCGCTTCCTGCAGCGGTGATAAGACGGTTCGTATTTGGGAACAGAGTCCTGCCACCGGTTCTTTCGAGTGCATTTTGTTCTGAATTATTTCCTTGTCCCATTCCTTCCAATTTAGTGAAGTTGTATGAGTATTTCAAATTTAGCTGAAATTTCTTCTTCGGTGCTATTACTGACTGATTTATCATTGAAGGATCAATTATTTTTGTTTAAATACTGATCAGTTAGCTCTGTTTGAGCACTCTTTCAGTGAAACTCTCTACTTAGAAATGTTGTGGATGATCAGTGATTTGCGATGCTATTTCTTCCATCCAATATATGGGAGGGTATTTCTTCAGTTGCATTCTTCATTTTTTTTTTTTTCTTTTTAATGTGATTTATGCAGGCAGTCTTGGATGAGACGCACACTCGGACAGTGAGATCGTGTGCGTGGTCTCCTTCAGGAAAATTGCTAGCAACTGCAAGTTTTGATGCTACCACTGCTCTGTGGGAGCAAGTGGGTGATGATTATCAATGTGTTTCCACTATTGAGGCAACTAGTCTTTGAATTTTTTATTTCGATTAGTTGACTTAACTTCAATTGGTGATTTTGGGAAGTGTAGGGACCGTATATGTGGCTTTGTCAATTCTGAGAGCTCACTGGGAAAAAGAATAAAGATTGATGAGCCTTCATGTTTGTCGTATTTGGACTGGGGAGGGTCTGTATCAATTAATGACGGTTGCCTTAGATTGTTCATAAAAGTTTTTAGATTCATGAGGGACTTGTTTACATTTGTCAACTCAATAGCATTTCAATAACCAGGGCCATGAAAATGAAGTCAAAATTGCTTCTTGTAATGCATCCGGCTCACTGCTTGCTACTTGTGGACGAGACAAGACAGTTTGGCTATGGGAGATTTTGCCTGGTAATGAATTTGAATGTGCTGGTGTGTTGACAGGACATACGCAAGATGTGAAAATGGTTCAGTGGCATCCAAATGTGGATATTCTGTTCTCATGCAGCTACGACAACAGTATTAAGGTAAATACAAATCCTTTGCATGCTATTCACTTATATTCTAGGGAACGTGACGAGCATATTCTTGCTGTTGAGGTAGTTAGCTATAATTTAAATGGCTAAATACAGGTAAGTTTTAGATAAGTTTGGTAATGAATGTTTCATCTTTTAGCAACTTCATGTGGCTTTTATGGTTTCATAACGTGCAAAAATCATGCAGGTTTGGGCAGATGATGACGATGATGATTGGCATTGTGTTCAAACTTTAGGTGAAGCTAACGAGTATGTCTTGCATTTGTTAAATTTTTGGGACTTCTTGGCGTGCATGATTGTTGTTATCTGTTTAAAATAATTATATTAATTGGTCTGCAATATTGATTTTGTATAGTAAACCATTTTCAGCAATATCATTTTATTTTGTGTAACTTTGAAGGCAGGACCTTAAAATAATGGGTTCCTTTTTCAATTTTATTTGTATCTTATCCATTATTTTGAGTTAGTTACGAGTCAGATACCACAGAACTTGTGAGTTTTGAGTTATTCTTCATATATGTTCCAGACCGTTATATTTGCTAAAATTTGATGGAATAGCTTGTTCTCTTTTCAGTGCAAGAACTTATTTCTCTTCATTTGTTTTAATTTTTAGCCTGTATCTGATTTGAAGTTCAGATCTTTATCGAATTTTCTTGTAATTGTCATGTGGGTTGTGCTTTATTTTCTGTTTTTCGATGAGATCTGTACGGATTTGATTGTTTTTGATGAAGAAAAAGAGAAGGGTGTTGGGTTTTGATTATATTGGCTGAGAGATATGAGGAAATGGTTGAATTCATGGAAAAAGTTGCCAAGATAGAGGACAGTGAAGAACTAACTGTGGAGGAGAGAAATTTACTATCTGTGGCTTATAAGAATGTTATTGGAGCTAGAAGAGCCTCCTGGAGGATCAATCAAAGAATCAGTTTTGACTTTTGATTGGGTGTTTGATATATGGCCCGGTAGGTTTGTTTATGGAGATTACTCAGAATAGGCAGACACTGGGGCATGGCTGTTCGATCTGTGAAATTTCTCAACAAAGAAATGCTTTATTAATTCATGATTCATATACAGTTATACACTAATTAAACAAACACAAACGCCAGTGGAAGTATAGTAATTAATTGCTACTTGTGTTTTTAAAGATTTGTCTGGCTGAAGAAGCCAGCAGGACTCTTCCAGGATGAATGATCACTTGAGTGAGTCAGTACTGTGTTTACTTCTTCTATGTATGTAACTGTATGTATGTATGTATGGAGGGAGTTCCAGTGTTAGTACTGATTGCTGTGCTGGAGTGGTGCCTGGTAGAGTGTGCAAGAGTTGGCAAGGAAAAATCATAGTGTATTACTGCAAGATTGTATTGGGTTTTGATTGATTTAATTAGGCCAAGTTTTAAATATATGATGAAACTGGCACGGACCACGACTATCTCCTCCTCGCCCATGCTCATAACTAATGCTTAGTTGGGGAAAAGGAGGAAAGGGACTTCGCCTTGAACAAGTGTTAATTGCCAGCCTTGGGATATATGTCTTCAAAATTACATGATCTGAATGAACCACTCAGCTGGCAGGTACTCTTCAACTTGCAATTTTTATGAATGAATTTTAGGTAATATGTGAGAATTGGAGGGTGCATGCATGATAAAGCTATGACTAATGGAAATTAAATTAGTCAAAGTAAATTTTTATTTTGGAACAATTTATTTGTCATGGTTTTATATGTATCTATTCATGAAGAACATTGAAGTTTAAAGCCTGTGCTTAAAATGATTAAAAATTCTTGCATATAATTGGGAACATAAACATCATATGTTAAGTTCTATATTATGCAGTACTCCACCTTAATAGATCTGAGTTGGCGAAGGAATCCAATTTGCATCTCACTACCTATTATATATTCTGGGCCATTTGTGCGATGTAAAGATGCATCATGTCGGGTAATGAAACCTATGAAATAAACAATTTCAATATATCATTAAGAATTATGAAGAATCATGCATCTTAATTACTACCATTCTTCTCTTCACTCTTTTTTTTTTTTTTTTTTTTGTTTATCTTTATTTAAAACTTCACCATCAATTTGTTTGGTTCCATTTCATAAGGTATGTGATCATTCATTAATAATACTCACAGAAATTAAAAGTTTTAAGCCAACAAAATATATATGAAAAAAATATCCACATTTTTTTACATTTGTTATTTTCTTTTCCATAAATAGTAGGGGAAGTAAAGCTACTTCAAATTTTCTCCAATACAACTGGAAAAAAAAATATATGTTCAATATTGTTTAGATAAAACACTATACATGCTTCTAATATACAACCACAACGTGAAAGAAAAACTTTTGAAACATAAAGTTAAAACAACACCAATGAATAAGCCAATAACAAAGAGAAGCGAATTGAAAACAAAGTTTTTTGATTGGGAATTTGGGCTAAAAAGCTTGGAAATCAAAATCAAAGGATTCCTCTCTTTGCCCATTTTAAGGGTTATGCATTCATGAAGAGTCAAGAGAGGGATGGCCGTGTCGTTTGCAACCAAAATTAATTCCCACTCTTTACTAGTATAGTAATGGAGTAGAGTCGTCTCCCAAGGGAACGGTGTATCCTTTCCTTCAACTTGTCACAACCAAAACGTTAGAATCAAAAGAACAAAATAAAATACTAACGAGTTTAATCAATAAGAGAAAAGTCCAGTTAATTCATTGAATCCACACTAATTATTAACTTGATCCTTGATGCAAAAATTAAATATGTAATTCAAATAAATCAGTTATAGTTACCGGGAACGCCACTGACATAACCTCATTTCTCCTTACTTGTCGGTAATTAAAAGGAATGCCTTATTAATTACTCTCTAATTAATAAACAACCTAAGAGGACGCCTCATTAGATTTAGTTCATTAACAGCATTAAGATGAGAGAAACCTGATTATGATATGCCCATTATGGAATGCCATATGCACATACCATCCCCATATGCCCACTATCCATGAATGATAGTCTTACCACCTATTAAAACTAAATGGACAATTACACGGATCCACCGTTTTAATTGGCATTAGAATTTTCTGTAATCAATTAAATATTGGCCACTATTCAATGATCAAAGAAAATGCATAAACCCTCTATCTCAGGACATACAAAGGTACTTAAATTATATATTTAGTTAAGTCTTATTAGATCTCACAAGTTATTTATTAATGCTTCATCAATTCATTAACTGGAATACTACTCTAGAAAGAAGACATAATCAAACAACACATAAAAGAATTGAATAAAGCTGGATTCATAATGTACTAAATGATAAACTAAAGATGTACCTTGAATTAAATAAAAAAAAGGAATAACCTCTAGTTGACAACCTCTTGAAGATAGTTGATGTTGAAGAATATCCAATTCCAATGCAAAGGAAAATAGACAAAACTTGTCCAAGAACTTATCTTATTCAATTGTCTTAAATTTGCTGAAATTATAAAGCTGGAATTACAATAATGAATGTTTTATTCAACTCAAAAGATAGCTGAAAATGAAAAATACGTGAAAGCAAAGAACTCCTAAACTAAAGAAAGCTAGGATCCTAACCACTACTAAAAACTAAACTAGGCTAGGATACTAACTACTCTAAAAACCCAATTATTTATAGACTTCTCACAACAAACAATGCTAAAAATCCTAACAGAAAATAACTCTTAACAACTCCAAAATCTCAATCTCCACAATATTAGGAGATATTATTTCAAAGAAAATATTCTTCCCAACTATCACAATTAAATCTTCCAACAAAATCTCTTCCTTTTAGTAAAATTCTTCTTGGTAAAATCTTCTTGGCCTAGTAAAAATCCTTCCTTCAAATCTTCTCAACTACTTGAATCATTTTAACTCTTTTCTTCACCATTCCATTCATTTCCACAAAATCCTGAAAATATAACAAAACCATGAATTATAATACATGAATGCTAATTAAAAGACATAAAATCATAACAAATAAATGTGAAATATTAACCTTATCAAGGGAGGACAAGTTCTTATAGGTACGATTATTTGCTAAATGCCAAAAATTGAGCACTTGAGACCCGTAAGTAAAATAGACAAATTGACAAATTAAAATAGAGATTTCCAAAAGAAGACCAAAACTAACATAACTAAGTAAATACAAAAACTCATATGAAACGAGGTCAATTAATCGCCTATGAAATCGAAATTCTATTTTTTTACAATTTTCATTATGAGTTGAAATTGTGATTAACTTTTGTTTAGTACGAACATGTTCACAAGGAATCAACTGTTAAATAAATTAATAACTACAAGAGAAATATTTTCTTTTAATATTTTCTTCCTTCAACTGTAACTGTAAGGGTATCCGACCTCCATGCATTCACGTACCCCAGCTGCTTAAGCATTGTAGGAGAAAAGTAATCGAATTGGCATGGGGTGCGGCTGCCCTCAAGATTTTAAAAATTGTAAAGTTAAAAATTTTCAATTAACTCCTTAAGAAAATTAGAATTTTATCCAAAAAAATAAAATAAAATGCAACTTATACCACTACTACTGTATAATTTCGCCCTTCAAACCATAGTTTCTAGATCAATAAGCTGATTGAAGGGACAAAAGTGTGAAAGCTTCAAAATCCACGCCTTTGATTACTGAGCTTTTGAATCGAGGGTTCTCTACGTCACGGTCCTATTACTAGTATTGGAAATTTGGAATAGCGCATAGGTTAGTAATTCATATATTGCGCTTTTTGATTAAAACTAAAGGCGTCAATTATGCAAAACTCAAGTGTATCTCCGTTAATGTCGTCGGGGCAGCCCCAAAAAAAAATCAATTAAATTAGACGGGTCGAATCAGAATTTTTTTTTCTTTTTTCCTTTGTGCACCTAAAAAAGAAATCAGCGGTAAAGAGAAAAAAATCATGGAAGAAGACGAAATGAGAGAAGCAGCCATAGCATCGGCAGCTTCTCTGCAGCCCAATTTCGTACCCAAAAGCAGCAAGCTTAGCTCGATCCAGCTCTCCAAGTTCCAGGTCAGTAGTACGATGTCGTTTCTTTTTGTATGCCTACCCTAAATTTCTTGATCAAATCCATTAGCTTATTTGATACATTAAGGCGACACGAGCTTGAGTTTTGCATAGTTTACTTTATCCAATATAGGTGGAACAAATTTAAATTTCTGCAAAAAGGTCTAGTCTTTGTAACAATTCAATAATATTTGTTAGTGATTCATAATCCTATGTTTTTGTTTTCTCGATGATATCTTCGTGTGTGTGTGTGTGTCCATGTGTGTCAGGAACTCCACAAGAGGCGTTTGCAGGTAAAAACAAGATCAATAGCTAAAAAGAAAATTAAGGGTATGCCATGCTTTCATTTGATGTTTTAAAAGTTTTTTTTTTTTTGGAAGCAATTCTGTGCAACTTTTTGTGGTTGAAGGAAATGGCAAATCCCATGAGAATGACGTCAATGTCAATAAAGTAATAAATGCACCAAATCAGGAGGAGGGCTCAAAAGGCAGTATGGATGAGGAGGAGAATTCCAGCTCCAAGGGAAGTCAATCATCCGTGAAACGAAAGAAGTTACATTGGGGACTTGATACAAAGGAAAGATGGGAGATGAAAGCCAACATGTAGCCTTCATTACAAATGGTTGTGGAACTGTTCCACTACAATGTCCCTCTTTCATTTTTGTTTTTGTACACTGTCAACACCGCCTGCAGGCAATTGGGCTGACCGCCATGGATATTTGGTAGCTTAATTATTGTAAGTTACATTCTGCACTTGTCATTATTGTTCAGTTCTCTCAAGTATTAGGTGTTAGAGGTGCAAATCTTGGAACAGTTCTCTCAAGTATTAGGTCGGTTTCTGAGGTGCAAATCTTGGAATAGTTCTCTCAAGTATTAGGTCGGTTTCTGATGTTCTATAAGTGTGAGCGGAAGGATAAAATGGTAAAGCTGTCCTTGAACTCTATATGTATAAATTCCATCTGTTCGTCTGCTTAACATTTTATCAGAATAAGATCCAAGTGATGTAAACGCAAACATGTTATTATAACTCCGAACATTATTCCAAAAATCACATCCATCCTCTGAATTGTCAAGGTATAGCATTTTGAGTTCTTCTGGCATTTGGGTTTGTAACAGCCTTATTTCACCAGCAGAGCAGCAGAACTGAGGAGGTTCTAGATAAGTAAATAACCAACCTATAATTCCATCAGGACAGGAAGACTGCATGTAATTTATCAAGTTCATTTCATATCCTACTAATAAGATTATTTTAGTACTAGTACTCCAAGAATTCATTTGGCATTACTTTAGGAGGACGATGATTCATGATTGTGAGCAGTCCCATGTCCCACTTCCCACCTTCTCTAGTTCAAACTGCAAATCAAAGCAAAATTTGTTTTTAGCAAATTCACTAGAATGTTTGAACTATTGCAAAATTATCTAGTGTTGGATGGCTTTTGTTCAATAAACAACTTTCAATGATTATCTAGTGTTAATTTGTGGTTACTTTTATGACAAATTATAGTATGGTTAAGTCTTTCAACAACTATGTTTACTTAGCCAAATTTGAAGGATTTTGAGGAAACCCACAACACCTAAACACTAGTTAAACCCAATGAGTAAATAAACCAATTGAAAAGAGTTTGTTCCCAAGCACTGCAACATATATTAATATATACATACATCCATATATACACCAACAAGTGTACAAAGTTCCCAATGCTTTCTTCGGAATTATAACAGTAAATTTAAAGAATTGGAACTATATCCACAAAAATAAAACTCTTTATAAGCAAATGCTTCAATTAATGTGAGAAATTAAACAAAGCTTCAGAAACCCAAATGCACAAATAGTAAAGAGAATTTAAAGAACATCTTGAATTGCAAAAACCAAACTTCAGAAGAGGTTATCAGTGAGAGTGAGATAAATGGTGGATGAACTAAATAAGCTCAATAATAACAGTCATTTGAGGTTATTTTTACAAAGGTTGTTTTATCCATTAAAGAATTACAATTAGGAAAGGAAAAAAGAATAAAAAAAAATGAAAAACTTAGAGTTGAAATGACTTTCTCCATGTCCAATTGACTTATCAATTGTGTTGTGGAGACCTTCTACTTCTCCAATTGACTAATCAATTATTAGAGGTAGTGTAGTATAATCAAGTCACTGGAGGCATTTGTGAGCATAGTCATAGAAACGGTTTATTTGTTTATTTATTTTAATTATTTACTCAATCTAATTGGCATTTTTTTGGGTGTATTTAGTTGGGTAAGTGACAACAATATCATTTGTGACAACTTTATTGTTAATATTTTATCACATAAAAATTATACTAATTGTATGACAATATAAAATATTACTAATGATAAATAATGAAGTTGTTAGTGAATTTTGTATTTTATTTGATAATTATTTTATTGTTACTACAATAAATTAAATAATGACTCAATACTGTTGTTTGTTTTTGTCTTTGTATGTTAAACATAGTTGTACTTACTTTGGCAGAGTGAGATGAAGTTTTCACAAAGAAACAAATCAGCATAGAGCAAAGGGTGTTATTAATCGATCAAGACTTCCTGAATGTTTTTAGTTATTTAGATGTAGTGCTTGTCCTTTTGACTTATTCAACAACTTGGCATACTAGTAATTAATGTCTTTGGCCGTAACTTAATTATCTACAGGATGAATCTTCTTTAATCTGGATATCAAGCAGTGGTGAAAGAAACTTGAAGTTAGCTTGGGTTACAAGAATTATCCCTGGACAAAGAACTGTGAGATTCTAAAACTGTTTTCTGTATTAAAGTTTTCGTTCCCTATAACTTAAGCTTTTCTAACTTAAGCTTTTGAGGTGGATCTTCATATGGTTGTGTAGAAAATCAGTCTAACTTGAGATGTTTTTCAGAGGTATCTTCGTCCTGAAAAGATTTACCTGTCTTTTTCTCTTCTCTATAACAGTACAGTGGGAAAAGATCCCTTGATCTGGTTAGTGATAAGATATTTTTTCCATCATTAAATGATACAGCAATTTGTTCTAGCTTACTTAATTTATAAAATATATATACCATTTTGTTCAGATTTGCAAAGATAAAGTTGAGGCAGAGGTGTGGATTACTGGCCTAAAGGCATTGATATCTAGTGGACAAGGTGGGCGTTTGAGTATCAACCTAATCAACTCGTTTGTTCATCAAATGTTAGTTGCGTGCATTCTCATTTTATAATGGTATAGTCTTTGAGCTATTATAGCCTTTCACTGCTAGTTTAAACTGCTTTTTAGATTGTTGCATGTGGAGAGTTTCACTCCTGTGCTGTTACCATGGCTGGTGAGCTTTACACATACGCACAATGCTGGTCTTCTTGGTCATGAACTGCCCTTCAAAATACTTAGCTTTGACTTAAATGGTTTTTTCATTGGTCCCCCATTCTTTTTTCTTTTTTTTTTATGGTTTTTTCACTGGTTTGTTTGTGGTTGTTCTCAATAGATGCAATCCGACCAATATCAATGAACTCCTTTTGAGGAATACATATTGGAGTTCCAATCTGCAAGGGAAGCCAAAAAACAAAAGATATTAAGTGTGCAATATGGAGAAAAGAGAGAAATATAAGATTATGGTGTCATTTAAAGCAGCAATGCGGTAAGGCATACAATGTAGTAGCAAACATCAAGAACAAATATATTTCCTGTTCACCCCTATATGAAAAAACTTTAGGGCATCTACCATCTTAGCTTGCTAATTTTCCGACTACCGTGGCATATTCTAACAGCATTAAGTGACTAACAATATTTTGAGACAAGATGTACAGCTCGAGAAAATTGCAACCACTTTAAAAAAAAATTGAGAAATTTCAAAATTTTTCCTAAATTCTTCTCCTCCTCCTTGAGATTATCAATATAGGCCTTAAACTGATCAAATAATATCTTGACACCAAGTTCATCTGCAAGTTCCCGAGCCTCTGGCGTTACCCTAACATCAAATGACAGGATTGTAGCATACTTTTTCTTCTTCTCAAGCATGACACTCGCTTTCATTCATGATATCTTTGTTATGTACCGGCCCGATGCCTATACCACTGACAGGTATGTTCACTGCAGGGGTCTTTAAGAACTCCAGTAATGTTTCCAATGAACCAATTCAGTTCATCACTGACCTCATATCTTCCATGGCTGTTTCCATGATATCTTCTAAATCATTATTTTGACCCAATACAACACTGGATTTTTACACATAAGCATGTCAACAAAACCAGTAATTTCAAATATAAGCCAATGGAGTTATGAAACATATTCTATTCCTCACGTTGTCCCTTTACAAAGCACACATGGATTGTAATAAATGGCATGCCATGGGACCCTCACATTTATGCTTTTGTTGACAAATATGCAGCAAAGTTTCAAACTTTGTTGTTGTGTGAAAAGAAACATTTCGGCAATTGCGGCTGCGTGGATTCTTGCATTTCGGCTGCATAAATTAGAATTCGGCAGGCATGATTTTTCTACAGAGAATTGCCTTCAGCATTTGCCTATAAATACGAGGCAATGCTGAAGTTCAGAGGCACCCCAAAACAAAAAAGCTTCAAAGCTTTTCCCTCTGCCATTCTCCTTTCTTTGTTCTCTTTTGCTTCTAAAGCCTTGTGGAAATTAATGTTCCACTTTTGTAAATTTGTCTCCACATATTAGTGAATTTTGGCACCGCCTCCAGCCGTGGACGTAGGTCACATTGACCGAACCACGTAAATCTTTGTGTCCATTGTCCAATTTATTTTTCTCATTACTATCATCTATTCTTTTAGGCTATTAGATACAACGTGAGATTCGTTTATTTCCTAACAAATTGGTATCAGAGTCATATCTCATTTCAGATCTTTTTAGCCATGATGACAGTAACTAAACACTCTATTGAAAGGTTTGACCGGAGTATCAACTTCGGTACATGGCAACTCAGAATGGAAGCCATTCTTATTCAGGATGGGTGTGAGTTAGCTCTTGAAGGAGTAGAGAAAAATCCAACAGAAATGACGACAGAAAGTTTCAAGGATCTAGATAAAAAGGCTAGATCAGGTATTATATTAAATCTCTCTAACGAGGTTTTGCAGGAAGTTGCCGGTGAAAAGACAGCCAAAAGAATGTGGGACATGTTAAAGTCCATTTATATGAAAAAGACGGTGGAGAATCGACTTTATTTGAAGCAAAAGTTGTACATGTTAAAAATGACTGAAGGTACATCTATTATCTCACATCTTGATATATTTGATTCCATTATTTTGGATTTGGAGAATGTAGATGTTAAGATGGAATATGAGGATCAAGCTATTTTGTTGTTATGCTCTCTTCCACAGTCATTTAAACATTTTCGTGATACCATGATTTATGGGAAAGATTCTGTCTTATATAGTCATGTAAAATCTGCATTAAAGTCCAAAGAGCAGATTGATAGGGATATCACGGGAGAGATTAGTGAAAGTCAGGCAGAGGGATTAGTGATACGGGAGAGACCTGAAAACAGAAATTTTGATAGTAGTCGATCCAAAGACAGGTCTAAATCCAGACATAAAAATAAAGTTTGTAATTATTGCAAGAAAAAGGGGCACATTAAGGCTGACTGTTACAAGTTGAAAAATAAAGAAAAATATAAAATTGAGCAGAATAACAGCAGCACTGCCGAAGCCAGTGTAATTGCAGATGAGAATGATGGAACTTTGTTTGTAGTAACAACAAATAAAGTTAGGTCTAAAGATGAGTGGATTCTAGATTCTGGTTGTTCTTACCACATGAGTCCTGAAAAGGATTTTTTCTCCACATATGAACAATATGATGGTGGGGTTGTTTTGATGGGGAATAATGCTCCATATAAAGTTGTTGGTAGGGGAACGGTCCAGATAAAGATGTATGATGGCATTATTAGAACACTCACTAATGTTAGACATGTTCCAGATTTGAAGAAAAATCTCATCTCGTTAGGTACCCTTGATTCTCTCGGGTACAGGTATTCGGCTGAAGGTGGAGTTTTAAAAGTTTCACGAGGTGCTCTTGTATTGATGAAAGCTTGCAAGTCTGGTAGTTTGTATATCTTGCAGGGATCTATAGTTTCAGGTGCTGCAGCAGTCTCCGTATCATCAGATACCAACATCACCAAATTGTGGCATATGCGATTGGGACACTTGAGTGAGAAGGGCTTAACGCTGTTAAGCAATAGAGGCCTACTCTGTGGACAAAGTACTGGTAAGATGGACTTTTGTGAACATTGTATTTTTGAAAAACAGAAAAGAGTCAGTTTCAGTTCACATACAGTCCATAAAACAAAAGGTACTTTAGATTATATCCATTCTGATCTTTGGGGGCCTTCCCGTTCTAAGGGTGGTGCAAGGTATATGTTAAATTTTATTGATGATTTTTCAAGAAAAGTTTGGGTGTATTTCTTGAAAAATAAAAGTGATGTTTTCCTAACATTTAAACAATGGAAGGCTTTGATTGAAAACAGACAGGAAAACACATTAAGCGGTTGCGGACAGATAATGGCTTGGAATTTTGTGGAACAGAATTCAATGAATTCTGTAAAAATGAAGGAATCGCTCGACATCGTACCGTTAGAATGACGCCTCAACAGAACGGTGTGTCCGAGCGTATGAACCGGACTCTTTTGGAAAGAGCTCGGTGTATGATCTCAAATGCTGGGTTAACTTCAGATTTTTGGGCAGAAGCAATCGCTACAGCTTGTTATATTGTCAACCGTGTTCCGTGTGCTCCTCTTGATTTCAAGACTCCAGAGGAAGTGTGGTCAGGTACTCCTGCTAATTACTCCAATTTAAGAATATTTGGGTGTCCAACATATATGCATGTTAATGAGGGAAAGTTAGAGCCTAGGGCTAGAAAATGTATTTTCCTCGGTTATGCATCAGGGGTGAAAGGATACAGATTATTTTGTCCTGATCCCAAATCACCTAAATTTGTAATTAGCAGAGATGTTACATTTGATGAGTCATTCATGTTAAATCCTAGAAAAGAGTCTTGTAATCCTTGTAATTTAGAAAAAGAAGACAGCACACAAAAACAGGTGGAGTTAGAGGTCATAAATTTCAGTCATTCTCAAAGATCTTCTACGGACCAAGGTGATGAACCAGATCCAGACCTTGTTGAAGATGAATATTCCATAGCCAGAGATAGACCAAGATGAGAGATTCGACCACCACAGAGGTATGCAAATTTGGCAAATTTAGTTGCATATACTTTATCAGTGGCACAGGAAACAGGTGGAGACGGAGAACCTTCCACATATATAGAGGCAATTTCAGGTGCTGATTCAGATAAGTGGGTAGTGGCCATGAATGAAGAAATGGAATCTCTACACAAGAATGGAACTTGGGATCTTGTGACGCCGCCGAAAGGAAAGAAAATTGTTGGCTGCAAATGGGTCTTCAAAAGAAAAGAAGGTAATTCAGGTGTTAACGATGCAAGGTATAAGGCACGATTAGTTGCAAAGGGCTATAGTCAGGTACAAGGTGTTGATTTTAATGATGTTTTCTCACCTGTTGTGAAACATAGCTCTATTCGTGTATTGCTTGCATTAGTAGCCATGTTTGATTTGGAATTGGAACAGTTTGATGTTAAGACAGCGTTCCTACATGGTGAATTAGATGAACAGATCTATATGAAACAACCTGAAGGCTTCGAATTTGAAGGTAAGGAAGACCATGTTTGTTTGTTGAAGAAATCCTTGTATGGATTGAAGCAATCTCCAAGACAGTGATACAAGAGGTTTGATTCATTTATGTTGGGTCATGATTTCTCCATGAGCATGTATGATAGTTGTGTTTACTTCCGGAAGTTAAAAGATAATTCATTCATTTATCTTTTGTTATATGTTGATGACATGCTCATTGCGGCTAAGAATCTTGCAGAAATTCACCAGTTGAAGGCCTTATTGAATGGTGAATTTGAAATAAAAAACTTGGGAGCAGCTAAGAAGATTCTTGGTATGGAGATAAGACGAGATAGAGGAGTTGGAAAATTATATCTGACCCAAGAAGGTTACCTTAAGAAAGTTTTGGAGAGATTTGGCATGTTGGATGTCAAACCAGTTAGTACTCCTCTCACTAGCCTATTTAGGCTATCTGCTACTTAATCACCAAATTCAGAGGAAGAAGAATATTATATGGCACGTGTTCCTTACTCTAGTGCCGTTGGCAGTATTATGTATGCAATGGTTTGTACTCGTCCAGATATTTCACAAGCAATTAGTGTTGTTAGCAGGTATATGGCAAATCCAGGCAAAGAACATTGGCAGGCTGTGAAATCGATACTCAGATATTTGAAGGGTACTTCAAACTTTTGTTTGGAGTTTGGTAGAACCAACAACACTTTGGTTGGTTTTGTAGATTCAGACTACGCCGGTGACCTTGATAAGCGCAGGTCTCTTACAGGTTATGTATTTTGCATTGGAGGTTGTGCAATTAGCTGGAAAGCTACTCTACAATATGTAGTGGCGTTATCCACTACTGAAGCAGAATATATGGCAGTCACTGAGGCTATCAAAGAAGCTTTATGGATGAAAGGTTTATTCGGTGAATTAACTCTACAAGAAGAGATTACTACCATTTACTGTGATAGTCAAAATGCAATTCATTTGACTAAAGACCAGATGTATCATGAGCGGACGAAACATATTGATATTAAATATCATTTCATTCGAGATACCATTGCTGAGAAGAAGGTCCTTGTTCAGAAGATTCATACCAAGGACAATCCTGCCGATATGTTTACGAAAGCTCTTCCAGTATATAAGTTCAAGCAGTGCTTGGACTTGATTGGTGTTTATAGTTTGTGATTCAGCCCATTGGGGCTTTGCCGAAGGTGTGTTTGATTAAGTCACTATTGTTCGGGTTCCATAGCAAGGTGGAGATTTGTAATAAATGGCATGCCATGGGACCCTCACATTTATGCTTTTGTTGACAAATATGCAGCAAAGTTTCAAACTTTGTGGTTGTGTGAAAAGAAACATTTCGGCAATTGCGGCTGCGTGGATTCTTGCATTTCGGCCGCATGAATTAGAATTCGGCAGGCATGATTTTTCTACAGAGAATTGCCTTCAGCATTTGCCTATAAATACGAGGCAATGCTGAAGTTCAGAGGCACCCCAAAACAGAAAAGCTTCAAAGCTTTTCCCTTTGCCATTCTCCTTTCTTTGTTCTCTTTTGCTTCTAAAGCCTTGTGGAAATTAATGTTCCACTTTTGTAAATTTGTCTCCACATATTAGTGAATTTTGGCACCGCCTCCGGCCGTGGACGTTGGTCACATTGACCGAACCACGTAAATCTTTGTGTCCATTGTCCAATTTATTTTTCTCATTACTATCATCTATTCTTTTAGGCTATTAGATACAACGTGAGATTCGTTTATTCCCTAACATGGATAATCTATAGATGTGGTAAAAAAGCAGACCCCAGTCTCATGACCAGAGTGCAAGAAGGTACATATAACACTATCTTTATCCCTTGTGATTGAAATGAGCCACTTGAGCGACAATATCATTTTCTTGGTCAATATTGCAGCTCTATACTTCAACTACACCATTAACAATCAGAGCATTTATCAAGAGAGTAACATAGAAAGGAAAACAATCAAGTGTTTGGAAAATCACTATTGTAATGAGAGTAACATAGAGAAGATCATAACAATCTGTATAGTGGGATGGAAAAAGGGAAAATAAATATCCAGGGAAAACTTCAGAGAAAAATTCGAGCAAGCATCATGTAGAATGGTGCTGCACTCAATTCAAGAGCAAACAAAAGGCACCAATCCAATAGTGGCCAATTTAAGTAAAATACAAAAATGACAACACGAGTTCCAAACTCCTCTTCACAGTGCAACCTGGAAATCGTTGTGAAGGTAAGCAAAATTCCTACTCAGTATATAATTCAAAAGTTTCAGGTCATAATGATTAGGAAGTATATTATTTGTTCTCCTTTGTTTCTTGCCAATAGTAAAAGAACAAGGCTAAGAAAATCATGATTCAAATGGACGCAGATGCACTAGTCATGTGACATTTGGACACGTACTGATGCACGGATCATGATGAATATAAAATAGTAGTAATGCATTCAAAAACTTTGGTTTGCATGTTCCAAAACTTCCCATGGTTCAGACAACGCAATATCATACCAAGTTTGGAGCTTTTTTATCTCCTCTTCATGTTTTGGTTTGCCAGTTTGTGACCTGCTTTCCTACTAAATACGGCCTGACCACTGGACAAGCTCAAAGAAATCTTTACCTTCACTCGAAGTTCCTTCATTGGATGGGGTGTCAGTAGTGCTCAAATACTGGTAACAATGGGACCCTAATATATGCATAATAAGTTAAGAGCACAAAATATTAACCAGATCTCAAAAATAGTAGCAACTCTTTATAAGCTTGCCTGCATGCCCCATACAACTATTTGATCTCCTTCATGGAGCACGCCATTAACTAATACAACATCAATGGTTGTCCCATGTCCTTCAACAACCTTAACCTCTAAAACAGTACACTGCCAACAGAAAAATCATCAGTCAGTCAAAACAATAAATCCAATGCCACCGCAAACTAATATCTTACCTCCATAGTAACCATACTAAAGACAGGATACCTGAACTTCATTCTGATAAGTAAGTTTCTCAACCATTAATTGTCTTTTGAGCCCAATGCACCAGTAACAGTAACAACACTGTTCGATCAAGATAACAGAGAGAGGGGTTAAAAAAATTAAAATTAGCAAATATGGGATACAAGGGATGTAACATGACAGGATACAAGGGATGCTGAAAGTCTCCCCCATTTCATTGTTTTTATAGTATAGCTCTGTGTTTATTCCTTGCTGACTCCTTGAACTGGGTAATAACCTGTTATAGTGAAGAGTTCAACAGTAACGAGTTCTGTCAAATTAAGAAATCTTACACCTAGAAAGAGAAGTCTATATAGTTTACAACCTGAGTGAACCTAGTATTAAATTCAAGTTGAACATCCTTAGACTGTTGCGTCATTATCTTTATAATTGGTGCCTTACGGCATACTTTCCATCCATAGAGTCTATCCACCTATAAAGGAAAGCTCAACATAGTCAAGAATCGCTTTCCCCAAATTGAAACTGGATATAACTGAAATTGTTGTGACTAATGCAAATATTTAAAGAAAATGACCTTATTCAGGGCAACAATAAATTCTGTGTTCCGCATCCTCAAAAGATTCATTATCATCTTCTTCTTCTTCTTCAATCCCATTCTCCTCCACAACATCAACTTCATCGGGCTTCCCTACTTCCAGCACTTCCACTTCCTCAAGCTTTTTTGTTTCCATTGCCTCCACCTCAGAGGTGATTTCCTGTTCTTTAATCTCTTCACTTTCGGCAGCCTCTGCCACAGATACACCGTTAGCTGGAGCAGTCGTCTTTGGTTTTTTAGTCTGATACTTGGGCCGTTTCAAAGGTACTCCGCTAGCATCCCCAGTAGGCACCGGCAAGCCCCCAGCATTGGCCAAGTATCTGTTTTCTCATAGCCTCCGATCTACGAGCTTCTTCTGTCACGCCTCAAATCCGGCTATGACACGGCCACACCCTTGGAAACCGAATTCAAAAGTGCGAAGCCTCTTGTTCATAACATTTACTATCCTCAATAGTATATACACGTCTATACACTACACAAAACATAATATTCACTTTCCTTAACCTCTAATCCACCTGTGCCACTAAATTTACATTCAAACCAACAACTTATAGTATAACACATATTTCTCCACAATCATATCATAATACACAACACCGTATAAACAACTTATAACTAAATGACTTCACTTACGATCACAACTATACAATTCATCACAAACCAACTCCAAAATATATATACGTCAAAATCTAATGTTCCATTATCATTCCAACCAAAATATCTATTACAATTTCCTATTATCTTTACATATCCATAAAATCCACAAAAATAGCTTTCTCCACTTTCAGTCATCCCCGAAACCTGTACATGAAACCTTAGAATCTGCAAAGATAACAATATATGTGGTATGAGCAAAACTATGCCCAGTAAGTGATTTAGATATTTCTCTATTGGATTGAGCACGTTATATACATAATATATTTTCTCAAATCCATTATTCCACACATGAAAATCCAACATTAGAAAGTGTTTCAAATCAAATCAACACACATATATATAGCAAGTGGCATTATCATTTATCAAACATTCACAAATACATTGAGTACTTGTAGTCATTTAGCTCATGAACAGTTCAAATCACTCTTGGTACAATAACTGGATCCAGTCCTGACTGTTTATCGCGTCAGGTAGGCCAAAACAATGAGTTCCTAGCTGTTTATCCCGCTAGGTAGGCCAAATTCAATAGGTTGGAACATGTTCCTACTAATCGTTCATTAAACATTCAAGAGCTCAAAACAATTCAAATTCATTTAAATTATTCCACAAAATGATTTACATTCACAAAAGCCACTGCATACATTTCATAATCATCAAAGTCACAATCTTATTCATGCTCAAGCCAATTTAATATAAGAACATAAGCAATTTCTCAAAATACGTTTCATCAAACACATTGAAATCATAAAGGGATATCATAACCACTTACTTGAAGCCAAAATCGAATATCGCACTTGATTCTAAGATTTCCTCCACCTATTTACTTCACTTTCCTATAAAAACATATACACATGACAAAAGAACAGTCAAAGAGAGCCTAATAACTTTTATTTCCTTACAATTCTAAAACCCACATACATATTGTTTCCATAAGCTTTCTTCAACAACTTATTCCACAATTTGACTTAAATTCATCAATTTATGTTCTATACCTAATCAAATGGATGCTACAATCCTTAGATAGGTGTTCTTGAGCTTACATGATCAATCCTTATGTAGAGTGAAATTGGAGTGAGAGTTGCTCCCTTTTTCCTCTTCAATCAACCCTATTCTCTTGCCCTAGTTAAGATGGAAATAAGGGAAAGTATGAATAAGAGAAAGTGAGAGGAAATGGTGAAGGAAAGAATGAAGACAAGTCAAGAAGACAAAGAGTGGTCAAGACCAATTTCTACAATTTTGTAATTTATCCCTTTATTTTTCTTATTTATAAAAAGACCCTTAATTTGGTCACAACTATTATATCTTCCTTCTGCTCTCCTGTTAACAACTTCCCTTCTTGTTTTTTCTTCAAGAGTTTCTCTTTTTCCCTTTCTTTCTTCAAGCGTTTCTTTTCTTCTGCTATCCTTTCAAGTTCTTCTTGCTTATGTCGCTCTTCTTCTTCTTTCTTTAACCTTTCCTCTTCTTCCCTTTTTTTCCTTTCTTCAGCTTCTTTAAGTCTTGCAAGTTTCTCTTGCATCTCCCTAACATGTTATGGAACTTTCTTGTCTGATACTTTAGCCTTGGTCTCATTCTTGCTCTCTTCTTGCTTGTCTTCTGCCACAGTAGCAGTTGCTGCAGATGCGGCTGTCTTTTTTTCTTTCTCCTTTTCCTTCTTCTTTTTCTTCTTCTTTGCTGCTGCAGACTCCACTGCTCCTTCTTCTTTTTCTTCTTCTTTGCTGCTGCAGACTCCACAGGTCCTTCTTCACCTTCCTTTTCGCCAAAATTCTTAGTTGCTATCCATTTAAAGATGAAAAGACAGAAATAAATGTCAACAAGCAACACAGAAAGCATTACACCTACGCATTTTTCCTCTTATTTATCAAAATAAACTGATGTTTAAATCATTTACATCCAGTTTTAAATGTGTATCATCCTTCATCTTTCTGAAAGAGTACGCAGTGCAGCAAAACTGATAATTTTTCCGCCAAAACTCTATTTTGACTCACACCACCTTAGAACAACTCCTACAGCGTCCCTTGGAAGTCCCCACATTCATCTCCCCACAAATCAAGCATATATTGTAAGGTCATTGCCATGGAAATTGCAATGCATTTTCATGCAACCTGTGGTTGAGTTTTGAGTAAAAGTCCTTCTATTGAAGACTTGGAAGTCTGCTAATAATGCCAAAAATGGTACTAAACCGAAAATGATGATCATGTTACCAGTAGCATCAACTATTCAGTTTATATATCATGCCTGATTCAATGGCACATTTTCTTCGGTAACTTATCTTTTCAACCAGGCTGGAGCTCTTTATTTTTGCAAGATCGTTATGATGGTTGTCAGTGCAACACTTGGTTGCTTTGTTTTGATGAAATGAACAAGATTACCTTCTTTTATAGTTGTTTTGATGTCTTTCTTGTCAAGTCCTTAAATATGACGATTCCAGTGAATAGGGAAGTGGTTATATGGGATTAGGAAACAGTATATATAAAGAAAATAGTGATATGGTCCGTGACCAACAATTTGATGAGGAATGTAAGCTTCATTCTTGGTGTCCTTCAAGTGTCTGGGAACTCGAAAAACGCTGGGACTGATGCCATAGTTTGAGATGTAATTGTGCCTCACATGATCTATCCACCACTTTTTGCTCTCGCTGGAAGGGGAAAATGCAGTCAAAAACATTTTTTTGTTGTTTTGTTCGTATAGTTTAGAGCAAATTTGTTTACTATAGTCTATAGCCTTCATTATCATATCCACATACAGTGATGTAAAAGCTAACAAACACAAGAGAGTCCTGCAAAATCCTATAGTATTGCTCGACTTTGTAATGAAATTTTGATTGTCATCTTGTCTATATGATTGAATGCATAGCTAATGATTATTAGAAAAATACAAATTCTACATCTTGTTGCAGCTTTGGAAACCGCAAAATGAAAGGATCTTCTCAAATAAACACAAGTTTGAACTGGAGTTGATCAAATAAGGGACAGCCGCATGCAGTGGCTGGAATGTGCTAGGCTTAACAAAGGAAAGCAGCAAAAAGTCTATAGGGATATAGCATACTGAAGCAACAAGAGGAAACATGGAAAAAAACTCATACTGGGGTCAGCAAAATAAATGTAAAAGAGAATATCATTGGCATGGGATTACTACTTGGAGATTCAGAAGGGAAATTATTGCATGCGTGGGCGATTGCTTGGGAGAGGATTAACTCCTCAGTGGGCAGCAGATTTTGAAATGGTTAAATTGCCCAACTTCAAGCATCAAAAGGAAAACTGAAGCATAATAGAAATACAAGTAAATGTCCAGAATATTGGTGGAAAGCTTTAAAAAAAGGTTTAACAGAAACTTTTAATTTGTATTTGTGCTATTACTTGGATCAGCAAGAAATTCAACACAACCTGTATATTTCTTGCTAATGTTGCTTGAAATGCTCGCAGAAATGGACCAACCATTTCCCTACTTGGCTTATTAGAACTACACATTGTGATGAGCAACTCGTTAGATGAGAATTGAGATGTTATTTCTATATCCACTCAATATAAATATCACTTTTGATAAAAAAGAATTTTTTAAGGTATTACAGAAAAATAGTGACATTTGAATCCACATCCAATGCAATTAGAAAATTAAAGCACAAGGGTCCTAATGGGTGTCCATTAAGGAATAGATATGTTAGCAGCATTCCTAACCCTTTATTTGATTAAAGTCTAATTCATCATTCTTCAAAAACAAAATTTGCTCACATACCATAATGCACAAAAATTCATGTGAAATCATGATGAGCAGAGAATATTCATATCTTTTGTATTCTTTTTAAGTGCTAAACTGGGTGAATTGGTTACTTAATAATGTTAATTTGTGTAGGTTTTGGAAGATTCCGTGGAAGAGAAGGCCGTGAGGAAAGATGACTAATTTAGAGTTTTCTAGAAGATCAAAGACTTGGAGATAAAGATGGAGAGATTTGGCAGCAAAAGAATTCGTGGAAATTACCAAGTGGGTTGTTGAAGAAGATTAGGAAACTTACTTTTATAGCCGCATGTGGCTTAATTGATTTTGGAAACAATGAAGATTCATTCTTTGAGTTGGATTAGGAAGTATTAATTTCTCTCCTATATAAGGGAGTAGAATAATTAGGGTTAGAGTGTCTTCTTTTTACGTTTTGTAGTTTCTTCCTTCGCAGCTGGGTCTGCAGTTTTGCTGCTGCCTAGAATTTCAGCAGCTCGTCGTTCGATCGAACGACGGGCAACCTGGTTTGATTTTATTATTTTAATTCAGTTTTTACTTCTTTAATTTATTATTGTTATTAGTTCTTATTATGTTTAGTGAGTAGTTCTTTAACTGGCTGTGAGTAATGAAGCACTAATCATGCGTAAATTGTGAGACCTAATTGTTTTTAATAACTTTTTCATATTTGATTCCAAGAGTTTTCTAACCCTAATGTTAATTACCTAATTTAATTAAAGCTTGATCACCTTTAACCTAATTAGGTAGAGCCAATTAATCCCTTGTTAAATCACTGGATTTGATAAGTAAGATTAATTAGTGGCGAAGTTACTGTCTCGGTAGATGGAAATTATTGGTTAACAAATTATTGCATGCTGATCATGATGTGATTTGTTAGAGTTAGGTTCTTCACTGCTTAATGCTTTTATAACATTAAATCTGGTGTTCGGCTGATCCCGGCCGGGTTATGTTATGAATAGGGAATTAATTGATTAAGCCGATACTTGTCAATTAATGATTAATTAAGGAAGAATTAGATTATGTCAGAGCAGATACTCGGTAATCTATAACTAACTGATTAAATAGAGATTGTTATCTTTGAGTCGATGAACAATTAAGAATTGATTAGTGTGGATTTATTTACAGCTAGATCTTTCCCTTTTAATTAATTAATTTCTGAATTTTATTATTTTGTTATTTATTGAATTCGTAATTTCATCTTTTTATTAATTGCTTTAATTCATCAATTTAATCGTTGTGACTATTTGCAATTTAACTAATTTAGAAGATTTGTTGTTCCTCGTGGGATCGACCTTACTCTCACTACACTATTGTTAATCTTTTAGAGTAAGTATATATTTTGGTGCAAAAACGACACACCAAATTTTGGCGCCGTTGCCGGGGAATAGCATTATTTTCTTTTTAGTTAATTTGTTTTGTTCTTTAGTTTAATTTTAGATTTTCTAACTCCAATCTGTTTATCTTTAGATACTGAGAAAAATCGCACAGATTGAGGAAAGAATTGAAGGAAAGACACCAAGAAATAATTTCTGGTTCTGAGCAGTCGCCGTCTGCCCAAACGGATAAATGAGGTAAAACATGTTTTCTATGAAAAATAAATTAGATGCACTGACCTCGTCACTGAAAAAATTAGTTGCAGATTTAGGTGCTGTTTAACAGAAAAGACCCTGTGGAATACGTAGAAATCTTGGTCACCCAACAGCTAGGTGTCAATTCGTTCAAGAGTATCCAAGAGCACAATTCAATACAATTGGGAGATTTCATCCACAACATTATCACAGCCCTTATTCCAATGCATACAATTTAGAGTGGTGGAACTACTCAAACTACATTAATCGGGAATCAGGTGCAGTAACAGCCATCACCATGGACATGGAAACAACAACAATCAATGCTTTCTATTTGGCCAAAACATTGCAGTACCCACTACAAGTTCAGGTACATCTCTTGAAGATTTAGTTGCAAATTTAGCTAACTCAGTTAGAATTATGCAGAGAGACAACGTGCCAACACAAGATGATATATGGCAACAAGAGATGGTTCCATTCGTTCCACACTTGAATGTGATGCAACAAGAAAGAGAAGCCACAATGGCCAGTTTTAAAGAATTGAGTAACCAAATTACTCAATTAGATACACAAATAACTAACTGGATAAGTAATCAAGGAAAAAACACATCCCAAGTGTTGGTTAATTCAGGGGAAGACGTCAATCAAATGATGTTAAGTAGTGGACAAAAGATTGAAGAACCAGAGGCAGAGATCGAAATTCAACAACCCATCAGCCCAGAAATTCTGTCCGCGTCGTTCGTCCGAACGACGAAGGAGCTGAAATCAGAGGTTAGTCTGAAATTGAATTTTTCCACTTCAGAATTTAAAATACCTCCTCATTTTCCTGGCAGGTTAACAAGGAATGTGAAGGATGATGACATGAGTGATATCTTAACCATCTTCAAAAAGGTGGAGATTACCGACGCTTTCCTTGAAGCAATTAGAAAAATGCCAAAGGTTGCAAAGTTTGAAAAAGAGTTTCTTGCCAAGAGAAACCAACATCTAAAAGAGGAGATGGTGGTGGAATGTGATGACATGCCGATTGTTCTTGAGGATACACTGTCATATGAATATAAAGAACCAAATTTTGCAGTTAAAGAATTGAAGGATGAAGAGATTAGAGATGAAAAAATGTCATTAAATTCGTTAGAAGTATTTTCAAGCAACCCAGAAGGTTCCCGTTTGCCCAAACAAGATCCTGCTGAAACACTTTTTCCTTATATTTTGCAAGTTCCGGTTCTACAACTTAGATCCTTGAATAAACATCTGAAATTTGTGTCTTTAGGAGAGTTAAAGACATGTCCCATCATCGTATATCAAACTCTCATCCAAAGCCAATTGATCAAATTGATTTGGACTCAAATGAGGCACAAAGCATCTAATGAAAAAACTTTGACTTGCATACAAGATGTAACTTCTCCAAGACCACCTCCAGAGCCTCCTCCCATGGTTTACTGAGTTCGACACATACTTGGTCTAGCTAAGGACTTTAAACAATGGCGCTTCTTGGGAGGCAACCCAATATTTCAATTCCTTTTTAGTTTTCTTCTTTACTAGTTTACTTTTCATTTTCTTGCAATAATTTTAATAAATTTGCTTTTGTTCCAGGTTAATTATGCACTTGTGACTGAATAAAGTTCCATTACAAGCTCTCCCGTAGTGATTCTAATGATTGTTTTCAATAATGGGCTGATTTTAGATGATCTCACCAAGTGGGTTGTTCAAAAATTCTCTCTTTTTATCATAATCACTTGGTGGTATCCTATTTTCTATGTCACTTGATCTTTGTTTGACACTCTAATGTTTCTTTGAGATCTATTTAGCATAATATTTATAAATCTAACCCAATTGTCTTATTGTGCTTGCAAACTTTTGGTTTGAATTTTTACTGATATACTTGGAGATTTTAAGTTTTGTGAGCCGAGGGATTCTCTTTCAAGCTAAATCTGTTCTACAGATATTGTTGATCTTCAAGAGGAGTTCTGCAGTCCTCGTTTTCCCCCACAGAATCGCCCACAACACTCAGGCTATCCCTTTTCTCTTTATTTTCAGTGTTTTTGTTTTTTCTTCTGTTTTATTTGTTTTCCTTCTTCACATGAGGACATGTTATTGTTTAAGTGTGGGGAGGTGTTCTATATTATGTGTAATTTTATTTTCAAATAGCAAAAAATCCAAAAAATTCAATAAATTAAATTTTTTCACAAAAACAGTTTAGTTTTAGTTTTGTTTTCAGTTTGTTATTTGTGTTGAACTGTTTCACTTCATAAACATTGTCCGGCCAACTGAATGCGATGAAAACTTGCTTAGTTTTATGTGATACTTTTAACCATGATCTTGAATGATTCCAAGGATGACGAATGCACATTCTGAGTTTTTATTTGCCCACTTAACTGTGAGGATTTGAGCCTAAGCACTGAATGACCACTTTGTTAGTGCTTAATTGAATAATTTCTTTGAATGAGTGTAAATTGTGCATGGTTGACTTATGGAGTTTGCTTTGTTGTGCATGGATATCATGTGTTGGAATTGAACTTGAATATGATAAAGGCACTTAGGATTTCACCACTTTTTGACTTTATTTTTCATTCCTACCTTAATTGAACCTTAGTTAACCACGTTGAGCCTTGACTTTTCTTTGTGTTAATCCCACTAAACATTTTCATCTAAGACCTTTTTAGCTTTCTTTTGGCCCCTAAGGTGTAAGTGACTAAGTTTGTTATGATTTATTACCCCCTTGATTGAATAGGAGAGAATTGTATGAATAAGTCTCTATATATGTGAAACTGAAGTGAAAGATGAAGTCTGTTGTTCGACCATACAATACTGGGAAGAAAAAGAAAAAAAAAGAGAATGAAAATTCTGCAGTATACTGAGAATTTGTGTTGTTTGCCTAAACTGTGGCAAGGAAAAAAGAGAGAACAACAGCAATAATTAAATGGAAAAAGAGTGATCTGCTGAAAGAGAAAGAAAGAAAAAGAAGGAGAAAAAAATATATATGAAAAAAAATGATCACTGTGCTGAAGTTACTTTGAGTTGTTTTGGAAATCAAAGGTTGGGACTTGGTGCAATATAAGTGTGGGGATGTTCTTTATTGAGTTGCTTACATGTTAGTTTTATTTTTAGCCTTTTTTATCCATCTTAAATCTTACCTTGTAAACCACAGCTCCATTACAACCCATTGAAAGACCTTTTGATTCTTGTTTAGTTTCAATGTTATGATTATCTATTGACATATTTGCAAGTTCATTGTAAGTTTTCTATGTGCGATTAATTAAGTGGTTGAACCCAATTTTATAAATCTTTTGAGTGCTTGGAGTGATCTTGGAGAGTTGCTCAGACTGTTGTATTTTGACTTGGAGGACTGGAATGTGCATAAGCCTGTACTTGGACTAAGCATGAATTTTTGAAAGAGTTTCTTTTCAATTTGGTTGGGATTAGTGTTTATATTAGTGAACGGTTTAGTCGTTTGTCTGTGTTTGTCATTTGTTATTTTATGTGTGATTGCTGAGGGACCAGCAATGTTTAAGTGTGGGGATATTTGATGAGTACAGAATATTCATATCTTTTGTATTCTTTTTAAGTGCTAAACTGGGTGAATTGGTTACTTAATAATGTTAATTTGTGTAGGTTTTGGAAGATTCAGTGGAAGAGAAGGCCGTGAGGAAAGATGGCTAATTTAGAGTTTTCTAGAAGATCAAAGACTTGGAGATAAAGATGGAGAGATTTGGCAGCAAAAGAATTCGTGGAAATTACCAAGGGGGTTGTTGAAGAAGAATAGGAAACTTACTTTTACAGTCGCATGTGGCTTAATTAATTTTGGAAACAATGAAGATTCATTCTTTGAGTTAGATTAGGAAGTATTAATTTCTCTCCTATATAAGGGAGTAGAATAATTAGGGTTAGAGGGTCTTCTTTTTACGTTTTGTAGTTTCTTCCTTCGTAGCTGGGTCTGCAGTTTTGCTGCTGCCCAGAATTTTAGCAGCTCGTCTTTCGGTCGAACGACGGGCAACCTGGTTTGATTTTATTATTTTAATTCAGTTTTTACTTCTTTAATTAGGTAGAGCCAATTAATCCCTTGTTAAATCACTAGATTTGATAAGTAAGATTAATTAGTGGCGAAGCTACTGTCTCGGTAGATGGAAATTATTGGTTAACAAATTATTGCATGTTGATCATGATGTGATTTGTTGAGGTAGGTTCTTCACTGCTTAATGCTTTTATAACATTAAATCTGGTGTTCGGCTGATTCCGGCCGGGTTATGTTATGAATAGGGAATTAATTGATTAAGCCGATACTTATCAATTAACGATTAATTAAGGAAGAATTGGATTATGTCAGAGCAGATACTCGGTAATCTATAACTAACTAATTAAATAGAGATTGTTATCTTTAAGTCGATGAACAATTAAGAATTGATTAGTGTGGATTTATTCATAGCTGGATCTTTCCCCTTTAATTAATTAATTTCTGAATTTTATTATTTTGTTATTTATTGAATTCGTAATTTCATCTTTTTATTAATTGCTTTAATTCATCAATTTAATCGTTGTGACTATTTGCAATTTAACTAATTTAGAAGATTTGTTGTTCCTCGTGGGATCGACCTTACTCTCACTACACTATTGTTAATCTTTTAGAGTAAGTATTTATTTTGGTGCAAAAACGACACACCAAATCAATTCATATATAAAACACGGTTCATATATGTAAAACCACCAACTCTTAATACTTAAGACTATGAGAAAAACTCCAATGAAACGAGTTCATATATGAGAAGCATTTCATATATTTCACAATCTCTTATATATTCCTCAACTTAACACAATGAACAAAAGAGCATAACATGCCTATAATTAAAATCTTTGCAAACATTTTATTCAAACAATCCAACCAAAATATTGAAACAATATTCTCATACTTAAAGCAATAACCATGCTGATGCTTCATTCATTCATGAACCCCTACCTTTCATTGCTTGATGTTGATGGATCTATAATAATCAAAAAGGAAAAAGGAGAAGTTAATAAAATGAACAAACTAATTATGCATGATATATAATTCAAAATTGGTGAACAATATAGCTAATTAAACAGGTTCTATATTCATGTAATTGAGGTTGATTAGCAAACAAATTTGAGTTTTTCCTACTAATATATTTGACTGAATCTCTCAATAACTTAACTTAATTTCAAGTTTTAAATATTTAATTATTGTTTTTACTTCCAAAACCTTGCATGTTTTCTATAATGGCAATCCTTCAAAGTAACTAATCACAGTTTCTTACACACCCAAAGACTAAAATTGGATTTTTGTACTAATAAATATGTAGGCAAGATTACATGTAATACAATTTCAGCTTTCAAACTTAATGGCATTTTCATGTAAAACCAACTGGATCCATTAATCATTTTTAATATGAAACACAATCTTTTCTCTCAATTAAATTTCCTGCAAGTTGAACATTTAATTTATTTAATTAATTGATTGTTTTTTATCATCCTAAAATTAGTAGAATCAATTAACCCATGCAGTGGCTTTCTGAAGCAAAACTTTTTCTTCTGTATATAACTATTTTCAGCACAAATTGCATTTCTCAATCACCCCAAAGTTCAAACAGTGGACCAATTTTGTCTAGAAAAATTAAATTTGCCCCAAAAAAAAAAAAGAATACACTTGATAGTATAACTTGTCAATATAGAAACTGAATATATGCATGAGAAACATATACACTACTCCAATTACTTAGCAGCATATTAGAATGTATTTATAATTAATTTTTCTTCCACTTAACTATCATGTAAATTTCCACTTTGAATTTCGCCTTTATTGTACATTCAAAAGTAAAAATTTCTAAGAGAATATTTAAAAGTTGATAAATAAAAAAATTATATAAAAAAATACTCAGAGTTTGAGATTCTAATGAGTAGAAATTTGGATAGAGAATCATGAAATGAGATGCAAACCTTCAACTTTGATCCCACTTTGATCCCATATTCATCAACAAATATGGCTCCTGTATCCTGTAAAGTTAAGTTGACGTCATTAATTATATATTAAAAGAAATAGGATAAATAAGTAATGAGTAGAAAAATCCCATCTCTCTCATAAATAATTAGGAATAAAATTTTAATTATGAAATATTAATTAATTGGTACCTACCTTTAGATCCTCTGGAATAAGCCCATCTACTTTTACTTGTTTAAGCTTTGGTGCACTTAACTTTGATCCAACACAAAATTTTGTCAACATTGGGCAATACACTATTGTGAGTTGGTGTAGAGATGGAAGAATGAGAAGAGGTTGATGAATATTAGAGTTATTGATGACAGAAGTGTTGGTGCTGTTGTGGATGCCAAATACCACTTGAAGATTAGGAAGATAGCTAAGCTGTATAGATCTCAATTTGGGAAGAAGCTCAATATTGGTAGTAATATCATCACCTCCTCCTCGGCGGCCTTCTTCTGCTTCTGCTGCTATAACTTTCTCCATCTTACCACAAAACGAAATTTCCAATTCTTCTAAACCCACAAGCATTTGTGCCATAGAAACTGATAGCAAATGTCTTAGACTTCCACAACCACTAACAGAAAGAGTTTTCAAGTTTTGAAATGCTTTAATTACGTAGATGCATGTTGTTGTACGTGATCTGGGAATGAGAAGAGGCTCAGAAGTGTTGGTGCTGTTGTGGATGCCAAATACCACTTGAAGATTGGAAAGAGAGCCAAGATATATAGATCTCAATTTGGGAAGAAGCTCAATATTGGTAGTAATATCATCATCTTCTCCATCTTCTGCTGCTGCTGCTGCTATAACTTCCTCCATCTTATCACAACCCTTAATTTTCAACTCTTCTAAACCGACAAGCATTTGTGCCATAGAAACTGATAGCAAATGTCTTAGACTCCCACATTCATCAACAGAAAGAGTTTTCAAGTTTTGAAATGCTTTAATTACGTAGATGCTTGTTGCTGTTGATCTGGGAATCCTCCATATTTGCTGTAACCCATCTAGATGACGCAGCTCAATACGCTGTAACCCATCAAAAAGTAGTAGTACTGGTTTTGGTTTTGAGGAGGAGGAGGAGTCACCACCATGGCCACCAATATTATTAGTAAACTTCATCATCCCCTCAAAATCCAACAATACTTGTATTGATTCACAAAACTGTATGGTAATCTCCTCAAGACTTGGTAGCAATTGGGCGGCAAGATGAAGATGATGATGATGATAATGTTGATCATCATGAGATGCCATTAATGGAACAAAAAAACTCTTTAGATTTGAACAATACGACACATCAATAGATATGAGTTGGTGAAGGGATCCAATTTGCATCTCTCTACCTATTACATATTTTGGGCCATTTGTGCTATAAATGTTAAGATGTGTCATGCCAGGCAATGAAACCTGCGAAATTAATAATTTCAATATATCATCAAGAATATAAAATCTTAATTACTACTCTTCACTCTTTTTTTGTTTTGTTCCATTTCATAAGGTATGTGATCATTCATTAATAATACTCACAGAAATTAAAAGTTTTAAGCTAACAAAAAATATATATAAAATATAAAAGTTTTGTTATTTTCTTTTTTTTCCCATAAATAATAGGGGAAGTAAAGCTACTTCAAATTTTCTCCAATACAACTGAAAAAAAAATGTTCAATATTGTTTAGATAAAACACCATACATGCTTTTAAATTCTAATATTAAGGCGACATTTCATCTTTTTCATTTACGCAGGAAAAATATAAAATCCGTTTCTATTTGGATTATTTTTCTAGGCTCTATTTATGTACCATGCATGGGAAAATTAAAGTTGCATTAAATTAACTAAAGAAGTCATGTTCTTTAATCTGTTAACAAGTTACTTAGGTGAAATGTTAGTTGGTCACGAGTTTCGATTCTTTAATTAAAGATTAATATGTCAACATTACAATAAACAAGTTACTTTTAAAAAGGATTCTCATATAATATTATAATATACAAAATAGGTTAGTGTTTCAACTAAAGTTTATTTTGAATTTCTAATTAATTATATTAACAAATATGGCAGTTTATACCATATATAGCAAAATTCAAATGCAAACATCTAGTTATATTCTTGTTGAATAATTATATTATTATTAGTTAGGAAGTGAAATTCAAACGTTAAATTTTAATAAATAAATTTATTATCTGGTAAGTTGAATTGCATTAGTAAAACATTAGAATAGTCCTAAGCAGCTTAAAATTGTTGTGGAATGTAAGTTGAATTGCAGTAGGATTGAAATTAAATTTTTTTCTGGTGATAAAATAATTGAACATAATTTGATTATTAGAGATAAGGATTGAATTAAAAAATAAAAAAGGCAAGAGAGAGAGAGAAATACCCGATTTAGCATTGCTTGGAGATTTCCTTCCGTGGCTGTAGAACTATTAGTGCTTGAATCATCGTTCCAAAACCTTCTAAATTTTGTACTCCAAATTGTCAAACTTTGAAGTTTTGGGAGCACAAGGACTTCAGTACCACCTGAAGTTGAAGTTGAAGTTTCCTCCTTGCAAACAATTTCCTCTAAATTTTCACAATTCCGTATCTCTATTTGTTGGAGCAGCACAAGGCAATTTAAAATGGATTGCGAAAACAGATACCTTATTTCAGGACATCCGAAAATAGTTAGAACAGTAAGGTTGCAAAGTGATGGGGGTTGTCTCCACAAATACTTCATCTTAGGTAGCCGATACAGCTCCACCATCTGTAGTCTATGAAATGACCCAGCTGCCATTTTCCCATTGCTTATTTCAATTAAATTATTCAAATACGATAACCTCAAAACTTGTAAATTATGAAAGATGTTTGTTGAACCCAAATATGTGGAATCAATTATTTCACTGTAATCACCTTCTCTCAAATCAAGTTCCCTTAGGTTGACAAATCCATCTTCCTCTAATTCAGGTACAACATTCCTCGATCCTCTTGCCCCTCCTAGTCCAAGACATTCCGTTTTTCTCAAAATCTTACCAAAATTAGGATCACCTAATAGTACTCCTCCATCAATGTGAATTAGGTTCATGATCTTCTGATATTTCCTCGGAAATTGGAAAATTTCTCCTAAATCCCAATATCCAATGTAAAATCTTGTCATGTTTGCAAGATGTAGCCTTTTCAAAACTTTCTCTTGAGAAACGGTACGTCCCATACTTGAAACCACAAGAACGTTAAGATGAGATAACGAGTTTATCTCTTCCGCATGTTGTTCATCAAATCCATGTGCATCAAATCTTGTTCCTTTCAAATAATTTTCCAAATATAGCTCCTCTAACTTTTTCAACCCAGCCAATACTCCTTTTGGAAGCGGATCAGGGCAAGTTTTAAACATCAAGTTTAGCAACTTCAGATTTCCAAGATTTTCAATTCCTTTTGGGAACTCCAATAGATCACATCCCAAGAAGCTAAGAATCTGTAGATTATCAAGCCCACTTACTGTGAATACATTTGGGTCTAATTTGCACTCATGTAAAAACAAACTGCAAATGCTCTTCAGAGGCTGCAGTGACAATGGACTTTGGATGATCAACAAATAAGACAAGTATAAAACTTTAAGTGAATTTACCCCATGAAGAATATTCATGGGTAGGTTCAACAATTGTTTTCCCCAGCCTGCATAAGACATCCGTAGTAACTCAAGACGAGAATAATCTAAATTAGAGGGTAATTGATCCAATTGACCGATTGTCAGTGAAGCTACTGTGTAAGGTCTTTTGTCAAGGTCCTCTGGGCCTTCCATAGTCCCATAATTGCTAACCATGTATCCAAGTTGCTCTTTAGAGGAAACTATCAAGCAAACATCCCTTACAACATCATGCATCTTCACAAAATTCCCATCTTTACCATTCAACAACAAGTAGCAATCTTTCAAATCAAGAATGACCGAGTCCATTCTATCTCTTGTTTGTTTCATTGTGTCTGTTCTTCGGAACAGGTTCAAGCCCTTCACATACATCATGAGAACTTCTATAGGAATTTGGAAATCTTCTGGAAACAAAGAACAAAGTAGAAGGACTGATTTTGCCTCTTTGTTCTCCAAATAGTTATAGCTCCACTCAATCCGAGAATACACAGAATCATGCACTCCTCTGATATTTGTCACCCAACCATCTTTCAGTTGTTTGAGTGCATCAGACCATGTGCTCTCAACTTTTTTATTCGCAAGTGCCTTAGCTACAATGACAATTGCAAGAGGTAACCTTGCACATTGCTTTGCAACCTCTTTCGTAATACCTACCAGATCAGTAGCATCATCATAAATCCCAGCAGTTTCTTTGAAAAGATGCCACGCTTCTTCCTCGGTCAAAACTTCCACCTCAAAGATCTTCTGAGCCCCTGTTTTTTTGCAAACATCTGAAAACCGTGATGTTAGCAACACTTTCAGCCCTTTGCAAAGATCTATTGTAGGAATTCCGATTTCCTGCAAATTAAGATCTTCCCAAAGGTCATCTAGAATGATAAGAACTTTTTGATCTTTTAGATTTTGAAGTGCTGTGTAAACACTTTGACTTCTAGCATGTAAGCTATTCTTTTCTGAGATGGAGAATTTCAACTCATCAGCTAGTTGATCTTGAATCTTTATTGTAAGTTGGTCTTTAGATTCTTGTTTCTTCGGCTCAGGATTTTGAGACACTACAGCCATTGCAACCTTATCGAAAACATTCTTCTTCTTCAGAAGATCAGCAATTTCCTTTGCCAAGACTGTCTTGCCCACTCCAGCCATACCACATATCCCAATCACACTTGTCGAACTATCTCTCAGCGCTTCCATGACTTGTTTTCTAGTGAACATTCTTGATTCAAAGCCTCCAAAATCTCTGCTTGCTGCATATGGAAGTTGCACTTGTGGTGCAGGATATACGACCATTTCAAATTCGCCTTTCTCACAAAGTTCTAAAATCTCCTTACAAATTTTTGTCGCTTTCCTGCTGAGGACATAGCGAGACTTGATATTTGCACATTTGACGTTGCCTCCTACCTCCAAAGTGTTCCTCACTTGTTCATCAGTTTCATCAACTTTTTTCAGCCAAATCAAAACATCAGGGCCAGTGACTTCATCAGCTCTTGCTGCATCGATCCTAAGTTGCAACGCGTCCCTCTTGCTCCTGAGTGCCTCAATAGCTCTGTCTAGATTATGAATGTTGGTGTTGAAACAGAACAAATATTTAAGTTGCCTAATAAGTGGATCCACTAGATATGGGGCAACTATATCTACAACAGATTTGACAATTTCTGCCATTTAATCAACTTCTTCAAGTGCAGCGGTCGAAGTTGTCTTTGGTTTGAAGTTGCTTTTAACTTCTTTCTAAGCTCAAAACAATTGATTGATAAGCTGTAAATTAAAACAGACAAAAACACAATTAAGATTGCAGTATCATAAGTTGAATTGAGCATTAAGTTGAATCAACCAATTAATGCTCATCTTCTGCTATATCTATCTGATGAAGCTCAAAAATGTACCCCGGGCAAATTAACCGAGCTGAATACACCAAGCTTCACGCAATAATCTCCGATTCTGCAAAATCAAACAATGTTAGAGAGAAATCCCGAGGTGATCCCCGGGGATTCCACTCCGATGATTAAGTCAGTAATCGTCCGATGTTCCATGAATAATAATTCAAAACCTTAAATAGCATTACCTGTCAATCATAATTATATCCGGGATTTTCTCCTGGATTCTCGGTCTGTTATGATTTAATTGATCTCATCCCTTTTTATTAGGAAATATTCCAATTAGGTTATATCAATACCTCCTCAGGTCGGTATAAATATTTTAATTCCGACCTGACAATAACCGATGGACATTTCCGAGCTCATCGTCTGACTCCTTGAATTAGATTCTGATGCTTCGACATTATCAAAAACAACGCTTAACCGCTAAGAATAAACGTACGCCTTGATATCAACAAAGGATAAATGATGACCATTAATTCCCGCACGCGTTTCTATTCAAACACAATCATTACTTCCTACCGTATACGTTATCCGAAACGGTTCGAATTAATTCAAATTCACTTTAATCTTCAATCGTGAATAATTTTCCCACGCAACCTGCACTTTCTGGCAAACCTTCATCAGCAGCCTCAATATTCGCCTCCTGCAAAGCTAAACCTTCTCTTGGGTTTTCCTCCATCATTTCCAGAATTTCCCTTCATTTCACCATCAGGTATGTCTTCCGAAGATCATTCTAACTCTTCCGAACATGTTAAATCTGCATCTTATATTGAACCTTCCCCTTCTAAAGATATTAGTACAGAATCTGTAGGGAATCTCAACCCTTCATCTTCTGTCCACAGTATTCCACCTCCGGTGAGTGGTGATTCACCAATTTCTTCCAAAACTGCAATTCCTCTTAGGAAGTCAATTAGACAATCTCTTAAGGCTAAACTTTCAGATAGTCCTAAGATGGAGATTGTTAAAAAGAAGACTACTAAGATAGCCGAGCAGAGTAGCGAAACAGGAGTTCCCGAAACTGAGGGTATCGAGGTAGAAGACATTACAGAAGGAATCCTTGCTAGTTCCATCTCCTCTACCTTAAGCAGAAAAAATATTGACCAGATTTTGTCAAAATATTTTATTCCGAATAACTTGCCAGTTAAAGCTCCTTCAGAAGATGACCGAGCTAACAATCCTCCTCAGGGTTTTATAACCCTTTATGAACACCAACTTCAGGCCGGTCTTAGAATTCCCCTTAGCAGCTTACTGTTTAAAGTCTTAGATTACTACAAAATAAGCTTGAGTCAGCTTACCCCTAATTCCATTAGAACAATTATAGGGTTTGAACTGCTCTGCGCACATCACAAAATAGCATATTGTCTATCTCTCTTCAGACGCTTTTTTTCTCTGAAAACTGTTCCCAATGAATTGGGGTGGTTTTACTTTAACCGACGCCCAAGCACAATTCAACTCTTGGAGAAATTTCCAACTTCTATTCATAACTGGAAGAAAAGATTCTTCTTCCTTAACTCAGAATTTCTCAAGAAAAAACACCTTTGGAAAATCGTTAATAGTATAGTCGACAATCAACCCCAGGAATCTTATAATGTAAACGGGGAAAAAATGCTAGAGTCTTTAGGAGTTACCCTCGATGTATCTCGTCTTCCTGAGAGAATTTTGGTTCAGGGTAAACTGAGCTCTGCCATTCTTGATTCTAAGTACAAAGGCTCCAAGAATAGACTCGGTGTTGAATGTAAGTGTTTCTTATCCACTAGTTGTCTTTGAAAACTTCATTCTAATATGCCCCTCTTCTGATGTTCCTTGTTGTTACAATGATGAATATTGCGCAACTACTTAAGGCAGGCAGAGCTGCCAGGAATGCTTCCTCCTTGGGTAAAACCAGCCCAGGGAATTCTACCACTGTTGCAGCTTCCGCTGAAGGAGTAGTACCTCCTTTGAATGAACTAATCTCTACTGACGAGCCAAAGGCTGTCAGCTCGGGTTTGCCTCCATTACCCGAGGATAAGGAAAAAGAGAAGAAAAGAAGAGGTTCAAAAAGGAAAACACCGAGCTCAACAGTTGAAGTCGCTCCTCCGAGCAAGAAAATTGAGGGAATACCGACCTCAGATGCTGATGCTACTCCTTCAGCTCGGGACCTTTCACCCTCGGTAGCTGATATTATTCCACCGAGTAGAGAAATAACTGACCCTATTCCTTCAGCTACTGAAGAAACTAGTCAGAACATTCCCCCAATCATAACAACATCTGTTTCAACTCCTCCTCCTCTTTCTTCTAGCATTCCTCCCAATTTCTCTCACGATTCTCCCTTCGGCTTTCTGTCACGAATTAATCCACCCCAAGTTCCCATCTCGTATGTTCCAATTACATACCCGGGAGACTTCTTTTGCCCGGGCTGGGGTTTTAACCGCAATTCCAGAATTCTAACCCCAGCCTTGGCTCAACAATGGTTGAGTGAGAGCATCTTGCCTCGGGACCAAGATTCTCTCAAGCAATTAAGCAATGAAGAATTGCTTAATATTTTCTATCTTCATTCCGCTCAGGTATTCAGTCTTAGAGGATTTCTCTTTGTACTTCCTTCTATTGATTACCCGAGCTCACTTTATCTTATCATTTCTCTTTTGTTTGTGCAGGGGGCGGCGTTATCTAATCGAGCTGCCGAAGTTATTCACGGTGCATCCCAACTCCGCTCCTTGTTGGACAGTGAGCAGAAGAGAATAGCCGAACTGGAGGAAGAAAATAAAAAACTTTCCGACCTTCAGTCTAAGTCTGAAACAGAGTTGGAAACCGAGAAGAAGAGAAAATCCGAGCTGGAGCAAGAGAACAAAAGGCTTTCCGACCTCCAATCTCACTTCGAAACAGAACTGGAGACGGAAAAGAAATCAACTGCTGACCTGCGCTCGTCTTTAGAGACCGAGCAGAAAAACTCCGAGGTCCTTCGCTCCCAGATCGGTCAAGTCACTTCTAGTTTTGAAGTCGAAAAAGAAAAAACTAAAGACCTCCAGTTTACAATCCAAAGGTTCATTTCTCATGCGGATAAAGAGCAAAGGAAATACGATGACATCCGCTCTGAAAATGAGAGACTCTGCTCTACTGTCTTGATGTATGAAAGACATTCGAAGGCTAAGCAGGTACAATACAATCGTCTCAAAGAGCAGTATGATCATCTCAAAGAGACTGGGTCGAAGCAAATAATAGAGAACTTTTTGAAATCTAACGACTTTGCTGAGCTCGTCTCCAAGATCAACCTACCAGTTGTCCAGATTGGATATAATGAAGCGGTAGAAGCAATTCAACGAGATCATCTGCCCGATAGGAGTTTGAAGGAACTGGGCTTTGATGATGATGCCGAAGATAAAGTCAACGCCGCCTTCAAAGAGATAACCGGAGCTGAGCTTAATTTCTCAGTAAGGCAGTTTGTTCCTTCCACTCCCATCCATGAAAGCCCAGAAGTAAATCTGCCTGAGTCGGAGAAACAGGAAGTGAATGAGCAGCCGTAAAGGCTTTTGATGTATTAGAAACAATTTAAAATCTTAATCCTATATTTTGAATTTTTTATTCCTGTTTTTAACAAGAATTTCTATTGTCTTTTTCCGGAATATTTCTGTTCTTCCAGAATTTTATGAATTAGTTAACTTTCTCGAGATTTATTTATACCCAGAGCTTCAGCTCGGATTTTTCCTTGCGATAACTTTTATTCACAAAAATAATTGTAGTTCCAAATAACATACTTCCAGAATTTTATTCATTCAGGAATTAAGTTACCCTAGAGCTTGAGCTCGGGTTTTCCTTTTCCACTCTTCAATAACTTTAAAGAAGGAAACAAAACGAATACTTCCCAGAGTATATCTCCGGAATCATATTCAAATGAATATTTATTAAAACAACACCACTTTTATTACATTATTAAAAGATCATTCAGCAAAACATAAAATAAACGTAAATGTCTTTCGAAGGAAATAACAGAGCTGAAAACTGGTGACAACCAACCCAGCATCAGTAATATTTTCTCAAATTCTGGAAGTTCCACGTTCTAGGAATAATGGCCCCATTCATCCGAGATAATCGACAATACCCAGTTGGGTATGCTTCTACTACTTGATAAGATCCTTCCCACGTAGGATCAAGTTTGCCAATTTTCCCAACTCGGCTTGCTTCCACCTTTCTTAACACTAAATCTCCATTCCTGAAATTTTTATTCTTCACCCATTTGTTATAAAATCGAGCTATGCCTTCTTTGTACTTAGCATCCCTTAGCTGAGCTCGTATTCTTTTCTCTTCAAGCAGATCGAGATTCACCTGAAGTTCATCCTGATTATTTTCTTCTCGGAAGAGCAGGATCCTAGGGCTAGGTAACCCTATTTCCGGTGGAAGAACTGCTTCAGTACCATACGCCAGACTGTAAGGTGTTTCCCCAGTCGCTGTTCTTGGTGTAGTACGGTATGACCACAATACCATTGGTAAATGTTCAACCCAATCACCGCTGGTGCGTCCCAGACGTGTCTTCAATCCTTGCAAAATTACTCGATTCGATACCTCAGCTTGACCATTAGTCTGGGGATGCGCTACGGATGTGAATTTCTGGTGAATTCCAAGTGACTGGCACCAAGATTTGAAGGGTTCCTCAGCAAACTGACGACCATTATCTGAGACAATCACCCCAGGAATTCCATAACGACAAAGAACATTTTTCCAGAAAAAATTTATAACATTTCTTCCGGAAATATGAGCCAAGGGTTCTGCCTCTACCCATTTGGTAAAATAATCAACAGCCACGATAAGGTGCTTACACCGACCTCGAGCTTCAGGAAAAGGCCCGAGAAGATCCACACCCCACTGATAGAACGGCCAAATGGATTCAGACGAATATAAAGGAACTTGAGGACTATGTGTTTTCAATGCATACTTCTGACACATTTCGCATGTTCTGACCAATTGAGCAGCATCTTCGAACATCGTTGGCCAAAAATAACCGAGCAGAAGAGCTTTTTTCGCTAACATTCGAGATCCCACATGCGATCCACATATTCCTTCATGTATCTCATAAAGTATATATTGAGCTTGATCAGAAGTTACGCATCTCAACAAGGGCCTCAGATATCCTTTCTTGTACAAGATCTCATTTTCTATTACATACCGAGCTGACCTTATGTGGATGCGCCGAGCTGCAGCTTTATCTTCTGGTAGATTCCCCGACCTCAAGAAATTATAAATCGGGGTCATCCAATTCTCATTGCTTTCAATATCCATGACCTCTTTAACGACAATACTGCGTTCGGGAAGTGTTTCAACCCATACCTGTTTATTCAAATGAGATGAAGTAGAAGAAGCCAGCTTGCTTAATGCATCAGCTCTGCGATTCTGAGCTCGGGAAATTTTCTCCATGTTGAAGCCCTTGAATCTTTTGGTCAGACTCTGTACTACGTTCAAATACTTCTTCATCACCATATCCTTGGTTGCATACCTTCCAGTTAGTTGTTCGACAACCAACTGAGAATCACTATGAGCTCTTACATACCGAGCTCCTACCGATAATGCTAGCTTTAGCCCAGTAATGAGTGCCTCGTACTCTGATTCATTGTTAGAAGCAGCAAATTCAAACTTTAAAGCATACGCTAATTCATTACCTTCTGGGCTTATCAGCACTAAACCAGCACCTGCTCCTTCTCCAGCTGAGGCTCCATCGACAAATAATTGCCACTCCTCATTAGCTTCTGGTGAGATTATAACAACTTCCGATGGTTCCTCTCCTTCCTTCTTTCTTGGCATCTCAGCAATAAAGTCAGCTAAAGCTTGACCTTTTATCGCAGTTCTAGGCTTAAAGGTGATGTCATACTCTCCTAGCTCAATGGCCCATTTAGTCAGCCTCCCGGATGCTTCTGGTCGATACAATATTTGCCTAATGGGCTGGTCGGTCAAAACGCAGATAGGGTGGCCTTGAAAATATGGCCTCAATCTACGAGCTGCGAAGACTAACGACATCACAAACTTCTCAATCTCCGGATACCTCTGCTCCGCTCCGTGCAGAGCTTTACTCACGAAATACACCGGTTTCTGCACTCCTTCCTCTTCCCGCACAAGAACTGCACTGATAGTTAATTCAGATACTGCCAAATATAAGAATAAGAGTTCACCTGATGTTGGGACAGACAAGGTGGGCAGTCGCTTCAAGTGCTCTTTTAATTCTTCAAAGTACTTTTGACATTCTTCATTCCATTCGAAATTCTTGGCAGACTTCAGAAGCTTAAAGAAGGGTAATCCCCTCTCAGCTGCTCGTGATAAGAATCTATTCAGTGCTGCCATGCATCCAGTCAGCTTTTGCACTTCCTTGATATTCTTGGGGGCCTCCATAGCAATTATTGCTTCCAACTTCTTAGGATTAGCCTCAATTCCTCTTTTTGACACCATGAATCCCAAGAATTTTCCCGAGTTGACCCCGAACACACACTTCTCAGGATTTAGCTTCAAACCGACCTGGCGTAGGGTGTCAAAGGTCTCCTTCAAATCAGTTAACATATCTTCTTCTACCTTACTCTTAACCACCATATCATCGATATAAGCTTCAAGATTTCGACATATCTGCTTATGAAAAATCTGGTTCACCAGGCGTTGATACGTAGCACCGGCGTTCTTTAACCCGAACGGCATTTTCTTGTAATAGAAAGTGCCTTGGTCAGTTACAAATGCAGTCTTTTCAGCATCCGCCGGGTTCATCAAGATCTGATGATATCCCTTATAGGCGTCCAGGAAACTTAAAACTTCGAAACCAATTATAGCATTTATGATCTGATCGATGGATGGTAAAGGATAGCAATCCTTCGGGCAAGCTCTATTCAAATCTGTAAAATCAATACACATCCTCCATCCCCCATCAGCCTTTCTAACCATCACTGGATTTGCGATCCAGGTCGGGTATTTAACTTCTCCTAGAATGCCGACCTCCAGCAACTTTTTCACCTCCTGTTGGATAACTTGTTTCCTCTCAGGAGCAAAATTCCTTTTTTTTTGCTGCACAGGTTTCACCTCTTCATGAACATTCAAAGAGTGAGTTATCAGCTTAGGAGATACACCCCCCATCTCTTTCGAACTCCAAGCGAAAACATCCTTATATTCCTTAAGGAGTTGGAGCAAACCCTTCTGAGCTCGGACAGACAGATTTCTACCGACCTGGATTGTCTTATCTGGGCTTGCGCAATCTATTGACATTTTTGATATCTCCTCATCATTGAATTCAAAATCTACACTTTTGACGGGATGCTGTTCCCGTACTTTCGCTGGGCCCTTTATTCCCACTTCTCCATGTACGCAGTTTACTCGGGCATCTCGATCAAGCTGGTGCTTTCCTCTCATAGCTACCATGTAACACCTCCTGGCTGCTTCTTGATCCCCCCTTATTGTAGCTACTCCTGAATCAGTGGGGAATTTCATTACTAAGTGATAGGGCAACCATATGGCCTTCAGCTTCACCATTGTAGGTCGGCCTATGATCACGTTATAAGGAGATGGTGAATTTAGCACAGCGAAATCTGCGTATACCGTCCTGCTCCTAGGGTATTCACCTATCGTGACAGGTAGAGTGACAATTCCCATAGGCTGAACAGCTTCTCCCGAAAAGCCGACCAACGGAGTTGGGCTCCGTCGGAGATACTTAGAATCTACCTCCAGCTGCTCAAATGCATTGATGTACAAAATATCCACCGAGCTGCCGTCGTCCACATAAACCCGATGCACCAACTTATTGGCAATGTTGGCTTTAATGATGAGGGCGTCCGAATGAGGGAATTTAGTAGGTACGGCGTCTTCCTCAGAGAAAGTGATCGTCTCTGAAGGTTTGAACCTTTTCCCTATGGGCTCCTGCTCGGGTATTCGCCTACATCGGTTTTTCCTAACCGAATTGCTTTCTCCTCCCTCTAAACCTCCAAGGATGGCATGAACTTCACCTGTGATATCTCGAGCAGGTGGATAATTATTAGGCCGATGGCGTTTATCCTCATTTTGGCCACTTCTTCTAGGTTGAGGACGATAAGGAGAACGCCTCTCTGAATACGGAGGTCTTCGCGACACCTTATAGGTTGTCTTGACAAACTCCTGTAGATACCCCTCACGCACACAATCTTCAATTTCTTTCTTTAAGTCGGTGCAATCTTCAGTATCATGTCCATGCTGCTGATGGAAGTTGCAGAAAAGGTCCCTGTTCCTTTTATGGTTGGGCGCATTCATCTTAGCTGGGGCCTTCAAGATGCCCTGTCTACCAGCAATGGCTAAAATCTCCGTCCGAGTTCTGTTGAGGAGGGTAGTTATTCTGTCTCTTACGGATGATTCCATCATACGATGTGAAGGATTAAGTCGATCAAAGACTCTAGACCGCCTCTCTGAGGTTACATTCTTTTTCCCTTCGTCTCGGGCTCTTACCCCTCGCTTGTCATTGTCCTTTTTCCTCTGGTCGGCTTCTTCTCCTTTGGCATATTTCTCAGCGCGGTCCATCAGCTCTTCCATGTCAGCCGGTGGTTCAGTGGCCATTTTAGTGTAAAAATGTCCAGGTCGTAAACCATTTAAGAAGGCTCCAACCAAAACGTCCTCAGAACAATTTTTAACCTGAAGGCTTTCATCATTGAACCTGCTCATATAACTCCGAAGGGATTCGCTGTCTCCCTGGCGGAGGTTCAACAACTCCGCCGTGGATTTATCAAACTTCTTTCGCTGTAAAAAGCGATTGAAGAAAAGGTCACACAATTGAGAGAATGAGTCCACACTTCTCGGCCTTAATCCCTCATACCAGAGGCGGGCTTTTCCCTCTAATGTAGTAGGGAATGCTTGACACTTTGTTTCTTCTGGTGCCTTCAAGAAATCCATTGTGGACTCAAACCTATGAATATGATCATTGGGGTCTGAATCTCCAGAATAGGTCTGCAACTGCGGCAATTTGAAACGATGGGGTAAGGGAAAATCTGCAATCTCTTTAGATAAGGGGCTTTCCCTTCGTGACCTCCCTTTTCCGGGATTATTGCCTGCCTCCCGGTTAACGTTTTCCGCCCCTCCAGTCCGAGGGAAAGGCAGAGTCACAGATCTCCCATCATTCTCGCCATTAGACTCCTCGCTAATCACCACGGGTCCTTTTCCCCGATCCCTCCGTTGATCATCTTTCTTCTTCCGGGCCTCCTTTAGGACAGCTTCCATCTCATCATAATGTTCTGCGAATATCTTCATTAATTCAGGGGTGATACGATTGTTCCCCTGCTGAGATCCTTCACCACCTGGTTGAGATTTCTCCCCACCTTGATCACGAGGTGGTGTGGGAGGTCTCCGTCCTTCCTGTCGACTAGTTTGGCCCGCTCCTCCCTTCGATCTTGTGTTTGCCATCAAAACACCACTTTCTGGTGAGAACCTTTTGTCCGGTTCCCACAAACGGCGCCAATTGATGAAGCTCAAAAATGTACCCCGGGCAAATTAACCGAGCTGAATACACCAAGCTTCACGCAATAATCTCCGATTCTGCAAAATCAAACAATGTTAGAGAGAAATCCAGAGGTGATCCTCGGGAATTCCACTCCGATGATTAAGTCAGTAATCGTCCGATGTTCCATGAATAATAATTCAAAACCTTAAATAGCATTACCTGTCAATCATAATTATATCCGGGATTTTCTCCTGGATTCTCGGTCTGTTATGATTTAATTGATCTCATCCCTTTTTATTAGGAAATATTCCAATTAGGTTATATCACTATCTAACAAGCAAATACTGTTCATACCATTGAGCACAAAAATGGCAGAAAAGTAAAACTTGAACCAATTAAGTAAAGGTTTTAAAAAATGGCAGAAAAGTAGAGAAACACAATTCAAATTTTCTGTATTAATTAGTAAACTCTAATAGACTACTCAATTGCGCATATATATTATTAGGCCTTAATCATTCAACTTTCATCATAAATTTATGTATAGTATCATGAACTAATGAATTTTCTTTCCATGACAAAGATTATATTTTTATTTTGAGTTTAAATACATCGAAACCAAACAAAAATCGTTCAACAATATTTAATCCATTCTCTAAAGTGGAAAATGGCTATTATATTTTTAAAAGAAAAAGGAATGAGATGTCAATCTACCGCAATATAAATCGTTCACTAAATTCTCTTCTTCAATCGGTGAAATCCTTCTTTTAAGTCTAACTATAATGCCAAAAGATATCACTCTATTCCTTTATGAGAAAAATACATTTTTAGGTCAATGTTTGCTTACTTTAGTGCCCAATGTTTAAATATCAACATTCTTAATGTGCAAATTTACAAAAATATTACACTTTTAATCCGCTTAACAAAATTGAAACAACTACAAAAGAAATTTCCACTTGACAATTAAATTTAGGGGTTAGATCCAAATTTTTTATAAGTACACTTCTACTATCGATCAGTGCTTAGGTATTCTTGAAATCTTATGCTTATTTACTTGCACAACTTATGGATTTGTATCTTAAATTAAATATCAGTGTGAATTAATCTCTCTTCTGTTTTTTTTTAATCTTTTGGGTTCTAGATCATGATACAAGTACTGCTGCACCTGTTAAATTCTAAACCCTGCACAAAGGCTGTTGATTGATATGTATGGTGTCAGTCATGAACTAATTTTTAAACTAAATATTCTTCTCACTTTCCATGATAAATATTATATTTTGAATTTTGAAGTTCTGAATTGGATCATAAATTAAATATATATGACATGCATTAGATTGCCCCCGCTTCATTTATTTAACTTTAATTGTCATAATTCTTAGAATTAAAAAACTAAAATTGCATAAAATTAATCCTTCAAAAACAAAACTTGGAAAATATATATGGGCCAACAGATTTTTGGAGAACAGCCACCTCCGCCACCACCACTATTTGAATGACGATCAGATTAAATTATCAACTTAGGGGCTGCAATTAAAATAAAAGAATATATAATGAAGAATAATTCACAATATATATTTTCTTTATACCTCAAAATATATATGTACAGAACAAAATTCAATCCAGTTGTGTTCATGTTATCCTCTATATGTGCTGTGTAGTTCAATCATAAATTAATACTAGTCAAATTAAAGGATTATATATTGACAATCAAACATTAATCTATACAAACCTGTTCTTGGAATACCGCTGATTAATTGTGTAAGTAACCAAGAATTTAACTGAACAAATTTAATTTGTAGGGATGAAAAAAGACAATTAGGCTTGGAATGAATATGTGCAAATGGGAAGGTATGCATTTGAACCAAAATATAAAGGGTAAAGGGAATGTTGATGTCCCCTGAGAGAATTCCTCACAATATTATTTGCCTTGGCTCCAAAGAAAAGATTGCTTTGGATGGAGTGGAAGCTGCCTCCTCATCATTGTCAAAGTTAATTTCCACTTTCCACTTTCCACTTTCCACTTTATTCCTTTTCTTAAGATTAATTCCACTCTCAATCATGCTAAAATAAAGGAGAAAGATGAAGGTTTAAGTTCTTAAACATTAAAAAATAAAAATAAAAAGTTTTTAAGATCTTAAGTTTTGAGTTTTTTTTTTCCTCATTTGAACTGATCGGTAGTTTTGACACTTCACTTTAGAAAAATGAAGATTTTATTGTTGCTACCATTAAACTTTACCAAAGAACTTCGTGTTTGTTAATATATTTTCATTGTTTTCTTAGCAACATTTGCTAATTTCTTTTGTCTTTTATCGGTTGTGAAACAAATTCAACTATATATCAACAAATACTTCATCATCATAATGCATCAATATTACATAAGTAACAACTTTGTCGATGCGATCTTCGAAATAAATTAATTATCATGTATTTTGTTTAAGTTTCTTCATTTGGTTCTTGCTTTATTTTAAAAGTTAAACATGCTTGATGGATAATTTATGTTTACAAGTATTTTTTTGTTGAAGTAGTTTTAAGAAAAAGTTTCTATAGGATAGATGAAGTTATAATCTTCGCATTTGTAGTGATTTTGGTATAAAAAATACTAACATGCGGGAGATGAAATTGTACAATTAGGAGGTAAATGAACTATTGTGGCTAGGGGTTCAACAAAATTCAAAAAGCATCCACACCGACCAAATCACACCGCACCACACTCTATAGTGCTTAAACCATGGTTTTATTGTTTTCAACGATTGGTTTTGATTTCCATATTTTGAAACCGCATGGTGTGATGCGGTTTTATTTTATAAAATTAAAACCACAATAAAACCACACCATATATATTGTAACAGTAAAATAATTCTATATAAAATTATTCAACATAAAAAGTATTTATAATTTTTGTTAATTGCTTGTACTTGCCTTGCATTATTATTTTTTGCCTTTTGTCTTAGGCTATGTTTGGATTGAGGGAAAGGGAGGGAAAGGAAAGGAAACGAGTGAAAAGGAAAAGAAAGTAGTGTAGAGGAAACCGATTTCCTTCCAACCTGTTTGGATAAATGGGGAAAGAAAGGAAAAGAAAGGATATACTTCTTTAGCATTATCAATCACAAATATAATTTAGGAAATTAAGAAAATCGTATAATCAATAAAATAAAAAATATAGACACAAGAATCTAATAAAAAAATTATTAATTTTAGATAAACTTGTTATTTTTGGGTGAAAAATCTAAAACTATTATTTATGGATAGCTTTGATGATGTTTTATAGTTTGGATTTTTTTATCTATATCTTTATATTTGATGATGATTGAAACCTAGATAAAATAATTTTTCTATTATAGCTAAATTATTTTAGAGTTTGGATTTCTTTTTGTAGTCTTAGTCTATCATTTGTTAACGTAAATGTCATTTAATTTAGTCTATATTTTATTTTAGAGAGGTATAAGAATGGAGATATACTTTGAATGTTTTAGCATTATCAATCACAAATATAATTCAGGAAAAAGAAGAAAATCGTATAATCAAAAAAATAAAAAATATAGACACAACAATATAATAAAAAATTTATTAATTTTAGATAAACTTGTTATTTTTGTGTGAAAAATCTAAAACTATTATTTATGGATATCTTTGATGATATTTTATAGTATGATATTGTATATCTATATCTTTATGTTGGATGATGATTGTAAACTTAGATAAAATAAATTTTCTATTATAGCTAAATTATTTTAGAGTTTGGATTTCTTTTTGTAGTCTTAGTCTATCATTTATTAACGTAAATGTCATTTAATTTAGTCTATATTTTCTTTTATAGAGGTATAAGAATGGAGATATACTTCTTTAGCATTATCAATCACAGATATAATTTATGGAAAAAAAGAAAATCACATAATCAATAAAATAAAACTATATAGACACAACAATCTAATAAAAAATTTATTAATTTGAGATAAACTTGCTATTTTTGTGTGAAAAATCTAAAACTATTATTTACGGATAGTTTTGATGATGTTTTATAGTATAATATTGTATATCTATATCTTTATGTTGGATGATGATTAAAACCTAAATAAAATAAATTTTCTATTATAGCTAAATTATTTTTAGAGTTTTGATATTCTTGTAGCATAAATTTGGTAGTTAAAAGTTTATTAAATTAAAAAATATCGAAATTAGTAAAATTTTGTAACTCTAATCAAATTTTAATAGGGTAGAACTCTATTATTATTTTATAGGTGGCTAGAATTTGTAATATATTGCAGTTTATTATGAAATAATAGTTTTATAATCTTGCAACCAATTAGAAGTTAATAAAGTTTTAGACATCAAATACAATTCTAATAATATTCTAATAAATGTTGGTAGTAATATCAATTGTAAAGATAGCCTCCAAGTTTGTCCTATAAGTTTTAAATGATAATTTACGTTGTAATTTTAAATTAAATTTTACGTTAGAAGGATAAATTTGAAATAATAAATTATTAATTATAAAAGAATTATCGTTTCCTTCCGTTTCCACCCACTTTTGGACGGAAAGAGATATGGACTAAACTAAGTATATCTAATCCCTCCATTTCCCTCCATTTTCTTTCATTTCCCTTCCTAAAAAAAATATCTAAACGCAAAAATTCTAATCCGTCATTTTCCTTTCCTTTCCTTTCCCTCCCTTTCCCTCAATCCAAGCATAGCCTTATAGAAAAAGAATATACATATACTATAAATTTTAAAATTTGAATATAAATATACATATACTATAAATGACAAAATTTGAATAAGTCCACATAATTTATTTTTCTTATCAATGTCATACTTTCATATTAACATTGTATAATGGTATGAGCATTCTTCTTTTTGTTAATTGAGTATAGTATACTTAAAGTTTAAACCACATAAATCCCACCATATCATACTGAAAAAACACACACGTCAAACCATGATTTTTGTATTTTAATGATTGGTTATGGTTTGTATTTTTTACAAATTTCAAATCATGGTGTGGTTAAAAATATTATGCAAAACCACCCAAACCACATCATGTACACCCCCTAATTGTGGCCCTGGTATAAAGCATTGTCATATCTTTTTACTAGCCATAAAAGATCCCAACAGTATCTCAACATATATGTAAGTATCATTTTGATTTACAATAAGAAAATTAAGTTTTGATCCCACAATTTAGATTTTACCACATAAATGATCATCAACTCAGTTTTCATCTATTTAACTAGTTTTGCCATTAATCATGAGGCATGGAATGATGTTGTATTAAATGATGAATAGTGTCACCTTAACAAATTACTTTACTTGTGAAATTTATGAAAAATGAATAAAAGATAATTTCTATAACGAAATCTAAATTGATTTATCAAAATACAACTTTTTTTAAAATTAGAAACCAAATTAAGGGATTACTGAAATCTTTTACCCTTTTACTAGCAATGAACTTGACGGGAGACATCTTGGAAAAATGAAATGTCCTTTTATAATTACTTACTTGAGAATCAATTAGCATAAAAATATTGAACCAAGGCCTTGTCTTAGATTCTTTGTTTTGGTTTGTAGGCAGTGTATTTCTCATGAGCTCTCTTTTTCGTAACTAAATCCAACTTATCTCAACTCAACTTTACTTTGATTATTCTTATTATGAAAGAATAAATATTTCAATTTAGATTTGTACGTTAGATTAATAACTTATAACTAAGTCCCAATTTTCTTATTTTTTGGATGTAAGAATTGAATATTACATCCTTAACCCTTCTGTAAAGGTAAATGCGAATTTCTGTTGAAATTTAGGATTTTTCTCTCTATATATTTAATCCAATTATTGACATTAACACGCAATGAATTCCCAAATCAATTCTTGAAATAATAAAAAGAACTACTGGTTAAAATATGGGGAAAATATAATAAACAAAGAAGCGACAGAGAAATTATGTAAGAAACATTAAAAAAAAATTTAATTAGAAAACCTACGTGTGTACAAGTTGGAGTCCATATTTTTTATGTAAATAATTTTTCATTAATGAAACAAATTACTAAAGTGATTATATAGTATTTTAATTAATATGACACCATGGAGAGAAAATTAATCAAAAGTACTTTTATCAAATTAGTAAACCAAACACTAGTGCTACATTCATATTCCAAACACAAAAAGTCATTTGTGACCGGTTTATATATGCGACAGGACTAATGACACACCTTTTCATGTATGTGTAGTGCACTTCCTATATTAAGTATGCATACTTTCTGCGTATAGTCAAAAATTATATGCGAATAGTGAAAATGTTACGCGAATAAAGTATGAATACTTTGATGTGAGAATAGTGAAAAGTATTGATTCTTTATACACGAATAGTGAACAATATTGATATTTTATATGCGAATAATGAAAAGTATTATTCGAATGAAGTATGAATACTTTGATACGGGAATACGTTATACACGAATAGTGAAAATGTTACGCGAATAAAGTATGGATACTTTGATAGGCGAAAACATTATACGTTAACAGTGAAAATGTTACGCGAATGAAACAATTTGTGAGAAAAACAGTACAAATATTCTCTAAATTCGATTGCAGAATTTGAAATTTAAAAATGAAAGACAAGTACTGCTCCTTGTCATACAAATGTAAAAATTACATATATAAAAGAGGTAAAAACTTATACTGCTCATTATTTTGTCAAATAGATTAAGAATTTATATAAAAGAGATGAACACAAGTTAATTTTAACAGCCAAATGCCAATTTTCGCAATTAAAAGCTTTAGAAAAGACAAATGCAAAATTAATTCAACTTGGGTTTCTTTTATTTTACAGAAAAAAAAAACTATACAAACTCTCTTAATTTGTTTAGGAAAGTCCAAATTCTAGTAGGTTGTTTTTTATTGTTTAATTATTTTCTTAATTATAGTTTTTGTGCAAGTTAATTACTGATTTGGTTAAATAGCAAATATATTTTTTTGTCAATTTCTAAAATAGATTTGGAAAATTTGTTTCTTTTATAATTAGATTATTTTTTTGCATCGTTGTATGCGTAAATTCACATTAGGCTAGATGTTGTCAAGGCAAACCAAGAAAACAGTGAAATAAAAGTTTTAACTTCTCTGAATTATTTCAAATTTTTGAGTATGTAAGAATTCATTAGACATCCTTGTGTGTTGGCGTTGTAAGAGTTTATTTGGTTGTGAGATTTAGGTCATAAAAAATTAAAAAATGATGGTCTTAACTTATACAAAGATATAAAAAAAAATCTTGTTGAAAGAATTCTTGATGGTGAAATTTTATTGAGCAGCGACTATATAAAAAATGTGGTCCTGTAAATATTAATTGTGGAATTTAATTCAATTTCAATCATGGAGACTAATAAATTAATAAGAGGGATTCGATGTATAGCTAGAGGAGATTAGATCCCCTGTCCAAGATTATTTTTGTCATATTCTGTTCAATGTCCAAAACGACGCAGTTTAACTAAAAGTAGGAATTAAAAGTATAAATATAACTAAAATAACTTTGCAATTATTAGACCCTAACCAAGGAATTTAATGAACCCTACCACGTAGTTTAATCTTGAAAATGATAAGATAGAGATAATTTTGAACAAAATATCCCAACTCTAGCTAGAGATGGGATTAATTGAACAATATTTTAGCCAATTTTGCTATTCAAAACGAATTACTATTTCATGGATAAAAAAAATAACAAATTATTATTTATAAGTGTGGCATATTAAAAGAAGAAAAATTGGATATTTCAAACTCTTTATAATGTGATGAAAAGATTGAGTTGACGGGAGTTAATGAAATTATTGGATGGTAGAGTTAAAGATGTGAAAGTGAGTCATTTCCGGTAATAAAAAAAAGGGGTACGAGTAGCGGATATAGGAGTAATAAAAGACATGTATAAAGACAAAACAACTTGTGTAAGGACACCAGTAATAAAAGAGACCAGATCCTCTGTCCAATATTTATTCCGTCTTATTATGTCTAACGATTAAAATGGCGTAGTTTCACTAAAACTAGGGACTAAATGCATACATATCTCTAAAATTACTTTACAATTATTAGACCCTAACCAAGAGATGAGTGAACCCTACGACGTAGTTTTAATTAAGACAGAATAAGAAAGGAAAAAGCTTAAACAGAAAATCCCATGTCCAGTAAGGATATCCAAAAATTTTCTGAATACTATAGGTTTGCATTAGAGACCCACTTTAAACCCGTACCTTTTTGCTTTAGTAATTGACGAAAATACAAAGTATTTGCAAAAACCCATTCTTGAATGTATGTATGCTATTTGTCGATAATATAATATTAATTGATGAAACAAGAGAGGGAGTAAACTGCTAAGTTAGAAGCTTGGAGGGAAACACTAAAATCGAAAGATTTTACCATAAATAGAAGTAAAATCGAATATATGGAATGCCACTTTAGTAACAATAAGATAAATGTAAAAATTCGTGGACATGAATTAAATGAATCTAAGAGTTTTAAATATTTAGAATCTATTATTGAAAAAAATGGGAGAATTGATAAAAATATCACACATAGGATTAAAGCAGGATGGAATAAATGGAGAAGTGATTCTTCTATACTTTGTGATCGTTAAGTACCGTTGAAATTGAAGGAAAAATTATTTTATAATATCAACGATACCTTTATGGATTAGAATGTTGGGCGACTAAGTATGATTATGAACAAAAAATGAAGGTAGTAGAAATAAAAATGTTAAAATAAATGTGTGGAATACTAGATTAGTAGAATAAGTAATGAATATATTAGAAAGAAAGTGAAGTTAGCTATAATAGATGAGAAAATGAGAGAAATACATTTAAGATGGTTTTGAGATGTGCATAAGAAACCTCTAAATGCACCTGCGACATGTAGAAAGTAGAGAAAAATCAACTTAAATTAAAAGGGGAAGGGGGGAGCTAAAAAGAATTGAAAAGAAACGATTAAAAAAGATATGATATACTTAAATATAAATAAAAACATGTGTAATGATGGAATACGATGGCGAAATATGATTCATGTAACTAACCTCATCTAGTGAAATTAAGACTTAGTTATATATTTTTATTGTATTTAATAGTTGACTAGCATGATTCCTTGAAAAAGATAAAAATAATTTGTAATAATATTTATCTAAAATAAAAGTTAATGTTTTTCTTATGGGTAACTTAAATTGGTTAATTTAACAAAAATTTTATAAAAAAAATATTATCAACTTTTATAAAGTGAAGCACTTATAGAAAACAAAACAAACAAGTGTAAAAATAAAAATAATAAAAAACAAAACTTACTTGGAATTTGGAAAATATAGGCCGATAGATATTTGGAGAACCAACACCACCACCACCACCACCACGGCACTATTTTGAATGCCGATCAGTTTAAATTCTTAACTTTAGGACTGCAAACAAAAGGAATACGAAGAATCACAATATTTTCTTTATAACTAAAAAATATACTGAACAAAATTCAATGCAGTTGTGTTGTTATCATCTACGCTTTCCCGTTCAAACATAATTAGTCAAACAAATTAAGGATGATTGACAATTAATCAAATATTAATCTATATATACCTGTTCTCAAACTGCTGATTCTGTAACCAAGAATTCAACTTCAGGGCCAAAACAAATTTAATTTGTAGAGATGAAAAGACGAAAGCTTGGAATGAGTATGAAAATGGGAAGGTATATAGGTTCAGTATGAGTGCCAGAACAAATTTAATTTGTAGAGATGAAAAGAGACAAAGGCTTAATTGGAATGAATGTGAAAATGGGAAAGTATTTGAACGACAATATAAAGGGGAAAGAGAATGTTGACGTCCCATGAGAGACTCCTCGATCAGATTATTGCCTTGGCTCGAAAGAAAAAGATTGATTTGGTTGGAGTGGCAAGTCCTCATCATCATCAAGTTAATATCCACTTTTCACTTTATTCCTTTGCTGAAGATTCCATGCACAATCAATCATGCTAAAATAAAGGAGAAAGAAGAAGGTTTAAGTTATAAAACATAAAATGTTGGGTATTTAGGAATATCCCAATAGTCTCTTAACTTGGGAATTAGTATTCTTCTCATATCCAATTTTGAAAAAGTTACGTTTTCATTTTTTAATTTAAATTTTATTGCACAAATAGTTTCCAACTCATTTTTAATATATTCATTTAAAAGGTAACGTCATTAGTCATGTGACACGCAGTGGCGGATTTAAAAGCTATGGTTTGAGAGTGCGAAATTATATAGTAGTAGTGATAAAAGTTTTATTTTAATTTTTGGGGAGGCAAAATTCTAATTTTCTTAAGAATCTAATTGAAAACTTTTAACTTTTTATAGGGATATTGTATAATTTTTAAATCTTGGGGCAGCCGCACCCCACGCCCCCCTTGTTTCCGCGATTGACGCTATTTCATCAATCAAAACGACATTTTTTTTCCCACCTGTTTAAAGACGTTTCTTGTTAAATGCATGAAAAATGAGTTGAGTCTTATTTGTACAATAAAATTCAAGTTTAGTGACTTTATTGTAACTTTTTTAAATTGAAAATCAAAACGTTATTACCCCCAACTTGTCCTTATTTTAATCAGTAGTTTTGGCACTTCACTTCATAAAAACGTCCTTGATTTTATTGTTGCCACCTGCCAATAAACTTTACCAAATAACTTCGTGGTTATTAATTTTCATTAGTTTATTAGCAAAATTTGTTAATTTCTTTTGTCTTTTAGCGGTTGTACGTGAAACAAAATACAACTATATATCAAATACTTCATCATTTTATACATAAATGCATCAATATTATATAAGTAACAACTTTGTTGATGCGAGCTTCATAATAGTTTATCACGTGTTTTGTTCAAGTTTCTTCATTTGGGTCTTGCTTTATTTTAAAAGTTGAACCACTTGATGGATAATTTATGTTTACAATTATTTTTTTTAGGTTTTATTAAGTATTTTTAAGAAAAAACTTCGATAGGATAGATGAAGTTATAATCTTTGCATTTGGAGTAATTTTGGTATTAAAAAAAATTGTACAATTAGGAGACAAAAATTGTACATATCTTTTTACTTGCTATAAATGATCCTAATAGTCAACTTATATGTAAGTATAGTTTATTCACAATTTTGAACAAATTAAGTTTTTATTCCATAATTTAGATTTTATCACATAGATGATTATCAACTCATTTTTCATCTATTTAACTAGTAACATCAATAATCATGTGACATAAAATGATATCGTATTAAATGATCAATAGTCTCACCTTAACAAACGGCCTTACTTGTCAAATTAATTAAAAATAAATATAAAATTATTTCTATAACAAAATTCAAATTGATTTATCAAAATATAATTTTTTTTAAAAATATAAACCCAAGTATAATTACCTAGCTCCGAATTTGGGAATAATTAAAATCTTTTACTCGTTTACTAGCAATGAACTTGATGGGAGACATTTTGGAAAAATAAAATGTTCTCTTATAATTACTCACTTGAGATTCAATTAGCACAAAAAAATTGAACCAGGGGGCCTCGTCTTAGATTCTTTGTTTTGGTTTGTAGGTAGTGTAATTCTCATAAGCTTTCGTGTCGCAACTAAATCCAACTTATTTAAACTTAATTTTATTTGTTCTCTGGCCACATCTAAATTAATCTAATGCAAGTCTAAATAAATATTTCAATTCAGACTTAGACATTAGATTATTTACTTTTAACCAAGTTCCAATTCTCTTATTTTTCTGAAATGAGATTGGAATATTACATCCTCGTCCTTTCTATAAAGGTGAACGTGAATTTCCGTTAAAATTAGGGTTTTTCCTCCACATATTTAATCCAATTATTGACATTAACACGCAATGAATAATTTCAATTCTCCCAAATCAATTCTTGAAATAATAAAAAGGACCAATGGCTAAAACTTGGGGAAAATAATAATAAACAAAAAAAACGACAAAGAAATTGTGTAAGAAAACATTAAAAAAAATTGATGGTTAAACATGTTGGCGTTGTAAGAGTTTATTTGGTTGTGAGAATTAGGTCATAAAAATTGATGGTCTTAATTTATACAAAGATCTAAAAAAAACAAAAAAAAAAAAGATCAAGTCGAAAAATTTCTTGATGGTGAAAATTATATTTGGCAGCGCCAATATAAAAAATGCGGTCATGTAAATATTAATTGTGGCATTTAATTCAATTTCAACCATGGAGACCAATAAATTAATAAGGGGGGCATTCTCATATACGACCCTGATCACATATATGCGACTTGCGTATCAAATTCAAAATTCGTGTAAAAAATATTTAGGATATCAATTTAAACTTTCACGTATAAAGTATAAAAAATTGGCGTATAAAATATCAAAGATTAGCGTATAAACTATAGAAAATTAACGTATTAGCGTATCAATTTTAACTTTATTATATAAAGTATAAAAAATTAGTATATAAACTAAAAAAAATTAACGTATAATGTATCAAAATTAACATACAACGTATAAAAAATTACCATGTGTGATACGAATATCAGTGTACCAAAACAAAATATTCGCGTATCAAATATGACAGATTTGCATATCAGGTCGCATATATGCGATGGTCGCATAGGACTTTTTGTGATTAATAAAAGGAGAGATTAGATGTATAAAGATGTGATTAATGGTGGAAATTTTGGAGATTTGAAAACTGATATCAAACATAGAGAAAGTTACACAGGATGGACATAACTAATTGAACAATAATATTTTAGCCAATATAGCTATTGTGAAAGTATTACTATTTCATGGATAAAAAAATAACATATTATTTTTGAAAAGTGTGGCATATTAAAAGAAGAAGAATTGGATATTTCAAACTCTTTATAATGTGATAAAAATATTGACTTGACTGGAGTTAATTAAATTATTGGATGGTAGAGTTAAAGATGTGAAAGTGAGGCATCTGCAGCAATAATAATGTTTTACAAGACTTAAAATAATGAAAGTTGATTTGATTATTCTTTATTGATCAATAGCTAAAGAGCTGCAAAATTGTAACATTTGTTGTTTTTTACTCTTCTCCATGTTCGGGGTTCCTAGATAAGAAATCTGCATAGAAATTGTCAGTTCCTTTTATATAATCAATTTTAAAAATATAATAAGACAACAATGATTGCCATCTCAATAATCTTCTAAACTGAGGTTCTGAAGGTAGTTTATTAAAAATTAAACTACTAACTTGAGTATTATCTGTTTTTACCACAAAGAGTTTTGGTAATAAGAAAAAAGAGAATTTTATTATTCCTTTTATTATAGCCAATAATTCTTTTTCGTTTGTAGAATAATTGACTTCTGCTGTTTGATGTCAGTTTTCAATATAGCTGCCCAATGTAAATCAGAAGCATCAATTTGCAAAACAAGATTATCTTCCGGTTCAGGCATTCTGAGTTTAGAAAGTTCTTTACATTCTTCCTTTAACGATTTTACTACTTCAGTGTGATCGTCTAACCATCCACTAGTGTTATTTTTTCTTAGTAATTTTTGCAACAAAGATATTTTCTTTGCAAGTTGCGGTATAAATTCTCCTGAGTAATTTAAACATCCAAGAAATTGTTCTATTTCTTTTTTAGTATTTAATTTATCTAGAAAATTACATATCTTTTGAGATATATGACTTTGTAATTTAATACCATTAGTGGTTATTATCATACCAAGAAATTCTATCTCAATTTTACTAATTTCAGCCTTTTTCTGACTTAGGATTATTCCATTTTGCATGCAAATTTTTACAAATTCTTTTAAATGTCTGATGTGTTCTTGATATTCATTAGAACAAATTAGAATATCATAAACATAAACAAGCATGTATGAGAAAATAGAAAATATTTTATCCATTATTCTCTGATATATTTGTGGTGTATTTTTTAATTCGAACGGCATTACTAACCATTCATACTGTCCATCAGGTGTACTAAAGACAGTTAGAGGTATAGATTTTTTAGCAAGCTTTATTTGCCAAAATCCTGATTTACAATCAAATTTAGAAAAGTATTTCTTTTATTTAGCTAAATTTATTAAATTATTTTTGTTTGGAAGGAAGTATCCATAAAACTATATTTATTTAACTCTTTATAGTTAACAACCATTCGTGCTTTTCCACGTTTTTCTTCAGCATGGTTTCTAACCATAAAAGCTGGTGAACTATGTGGGCTATTACTTCCTCTAATTATTGTTAGATTAAATAACTCTTTTATTTGAGTTTTAAACTCAATTTTATCTTCTTCAGAATATGTCATTGGTTTAACCCTAATGATAATATTTGGATCTTTTAGCTATATTACAGCTAATTCTTGTTTTATATCCCATTTTGCTATAGGATTTTCTCCATAATTGCTGGCTATCAAATCTTTAATCTTGTCTATATCTAGTATTTTAACGTTAAGCTTTCTTATCTGGTTTTTATGTAACCAAATTTTGTCATATCCATCACCACGAGGTGCTGGCTAAACTCTATAAGGGGTATGAATTCGCGAAGTGCGTATCTAATGTCCACAAGGGGTTTTTAAACTAATCATATAGATTATTTGGTTATATGTCTGAAACTATTGAACAAAGTCACTTCCTAACAGTAAATCAACATCTAATCCTTCATAAGCATATATTTGTTTTATAGTTACTATTTTGCTTCCTAATATAACTTCAGGTTTTAAACATACCTTGTCCAAGGAGTGCTTATCACCTGTTACTCCTTGCATTGAGACTTTTATTGGATTAGTTATCCAATTTTCGAATAAGAATTCTTTTCCTAAACTTATTTCTGCACCTGTATCAATTTGAGCACAAGTGAAAATTTTCTTTTCGTAACAAGTAACTTCTACGAAAATACTTACAGAAAATCTCTGTTCACTAGGCATTTTCCTATTCTAAGAAAATAGTTTTTCCTGCAAAATAAATCTCAATACCATATTTGTCAATAGTAAAATCATCTAGACTATCTAGAAATGATTTTCCTAGGATTATATGTGGTACGTCGTTTTATACCAAATTTAAAATACCTACTTCAAAGGATTTAAAATAGTAAAGTGGAAGTAGGGTCGAATCCCACGAGGAACGGAGTACAGTCTATTTAGTTAATTCAACAAGGTGTCACAATTCAATTTTAAAAATCAAATTACTATAATTAAACTTCAAAATAAATCAAACAATTTAACTAAAATTATCAAAATAAAAATGCAAGAAAATAAAAGTCCGGCAAATAAGTAAATCCACACTAATTAAATATTCATTGATCATTGACTCAATAATTAATTAATGTTCATAAACCAACCAGTTACAGGTTACCTTGAATCAGCTTCGACATAACCCAATTCCTTCTTAATTTCTCGATAATTAGCAAGAATCAGCTTAAACTAATTATTTCTCTAATTAAGACACAATTCGGCTGGAATCAGCCAACACCAAATTGTCCTAACAGCATTAAGAATTAAAGGAACCCAATTTTAACAAATCACAATCAGAATCAGCAGTCGTAATTTATTAACCTATTGTTCTCGTCTACCTGATAGTAGCTTTACCACTAATCAATCCTATCCATTAAATACAGATACTTAGAGATTAATTGGCATTATTCAAATTAAATAAATTTGATCAAGATTTAAATAATCCAAATAACTAACGATATGCACAGAGAACTTTTCGGAATCTATGAAACATTAATTTAGCATGCGCATTTTGATCTCACAATAAAATAATAATTAGAGTATCATAAGTAAATATAGAGAAAGCTTATTCCACTATTGAGCCAGTCTTCCATTTGGACGAATGAGACCCCTCTGGTTGCAATTGTAAATGAAAATCTGAATTTTCTATGAATGACGAAAAATACTGTAACATAAATTAAATTAACTCTACTAAATGTACGAAAATTCTGCGAACTAGAAACATAAAAAAAAACTAAATCCTATCTAATTTAAATAATTAACTAAAATATGAAAATATGGACACAGACTCAGAATTAAATTTTAAACTAAACATTAAAATTGACCATGACTACTATAATAACATACTTAACTATTAATTAATGCAATTAAAACCAAAACTGAACTATTGAGACTAAAAAAATAAAACTAACTATTCACTAACTCTAATTGACTTCTGAAACTTCAAACCAAATCAGAAATTAAACACAACTTAAAGCACTGACTCCACCCGAAAGAAACATGCAATTTCATTCAGATGAAAATTCAAAACATACAACTCAAATATAGAAAACTAAATCTGGAACGAAATTCATGCATGTGCTAAAAGAATTAATGCAATTACAACTCAACACTTAAGCTCATGGAATCCAACGCAAGAAATTCAAGTTTAATCATATGAGAATTCAACACAATTGACTCAAGTGAAGAAGACTAGAATCTGAAACTAATTCCCTGCATGGACACAAATGAATCAATGTAATTAAAACTTACCTCTTGGATGCTGGAGTGAAGCAATTTAATTACGATGGAATTATTAAAAAAACCTTGATGCAAACATAAAAATTTTAACGCACACATGAAAAACTAAATTAAATTCTAAACACATGCATGTATAAAACTAATGCAATTAACTAAATTACTATGCGTGATTGAGAAAACTCTTAAAAGGAATTTGATTGAAAACTCAAGACTGAAACATGGAAATTTATTTACCGAAAACAAATACGTAAAGAAAAATAAACTACCCTAATTAAAATAATGCGTAAAAAAATTTAAACTAAACTCTCTAAAGAAAATTAATTAAAAAGGAAAACTGAAATATAATAAAAAATATTCATACGTTAAAAAAACTAAAACTACATTAAAAACTACTAAGTACGTACCTACCACTTATTCCTTATTCCTTCTCTTTATATAGAGAAGGTTATTAAACCTATGAAACCAATCTTTAAAGAAATTGACTTAATCTAGAATTCTTCCTAAAACATGATAAAAGCAATATGGAGATAAAATCAATCCTAAAATATGCTACAAACGGCTTATTAAAAATAGGGATGCAACCCTTTAATAAAAAATCCCCTAATTATCTTATTTTTCAAATTGGATATTGACTAAAATATGATAAGGCAATCTTCTCTTCCAAATCAAACTCCTCAAGACTTCAAGTAATCTCCCAATCTTTCCAAATTGTCTTGTACGTAAAACTCCATTGCCCAAATCCAATACAAATTGATCTTCATCCATTTCTTTTAGCACAATTATCCTTCTTTCAAAAATTGTCAAATTATGCACCAAAAGCAATTCTTAATATAATACCCACAATTTTTGGTAAGGGACCATTTCATAAATAAATGAAAATAGAAGGATTAAGTTGCAAATTGTGGAAATTGGTCTCAAGACCAAAACGTTTTCAGCCTTGTCCCATTCTTCCTTCTTCACCATTTTCTCTCCTTTCTCTCTTTCTTACTTTCCCTAATTTCCACCATTGCTAGGGCAAGAGTCTAGGGAGAATTGAAGGAGGAAGAGGAGCCAATCTCATCCTTGATCCACTCTTGATAAGGTAAAGAGCTTGTCCATGTCAATCTCCTTCTTTAATATCCTAGATTAGTAAGGTTTTGGAAACTTTGATTATGATAGAATGTGGGTTTGATGAATTAAGCTCAAGAATTCCTATCTAAGGATTTAAATATGCTTTTGATCAAGTAGAGAACATATATCGATGTGATTAAGTCAATTATAAGGATGATCTCGATGAAGGAAATTTAGGAGAATAATACGTAAATGGATTCTTTTAGAAATGCAATGAAATGAAATGCATTTAGGGTGAATTATGTAGAAATAGAATATGGGTTTTGACTCCATATGTTTAAGAACACATGAATAAGGATTTTAGTTTTCTTTTGATTAAGTATAGAATATGTATGCATGAGTTTAAGCCAATTTAAGATGACATTGGATTAAAGAAAGTTATGAAAGTAAATTATCAATGGAATTTAGAAATAAAAAGGGAATGAAACATTCTTAGGTTAAGAATGATGTTTAACGGCTATTAGACTATGTTGATCACTCTTTTGTATATGTATATGCTTATAGGAAAGTGAATTGAAGAAGGGGTGAGAATTGTGGAGTTAGGGCTATATTGGATTTAGATTTGGAGGTAAGTGGTTTGATGTTCCTTTATGTTTTTACTTGATTTTGATGAACATATTTGGAAAATCTGTTATATTATTATATAGAAATGGATTGAGCATGTGTTATGTTTGTAGTATTGAAGATTATGAAATGTATTGCAAGTGGTTTTTATGAAAGAAAGGTGTTTGATGAAATGTTTCAATGTATTTGAAAGGTTAATGTGCTCTTGAATGTTTCTTGGAATAATTGGTAGGAACATGTTCCAAATAATGTAATGGCCTACCTAGCGGGATAAACAGCTAGGAACTAATGTAATGGCCTACCTGACGGGATAAACAGTCAGGCCTGGATCCAGTGTACCGAGAGTTACTTGAACCATTCTTGAGCTAAATGACAAGTACTAAAAGTAATTGTAAATGTAATTGAAAGGTGATTGTGCCACTTGCTATGATATGTATGTGTGGGTATATTGAAAGATGTTTCTAAATGAGATTTTTCATGTGTTGAAATGATTTACGAAAGTATATTATGTATATAACATGCTCAAGCCGATAAAGGAATATCGATATCACTTACTGGGCATTGTTTTGCTCATACCACAAAATGTTGTCATTTTGCAGATGTAAATGTTTTGGACGCCTTTTTGGCGTGATTGATGAAAAGAGAGAAGGCTTATTTTGTGTATTTTGTGATTAAGGGAAAGGAAGTTGTGAATATTTGTAGTTATGTAGTGAAATATGTAAAGATGATAGCTTTGTGGATTGAACTTAGAATAGTGATTGGAACGGTGGCTAATGAAGTACTTTTGATTCATTCGTTTGGTTATATTGAACGAATCTTAGCATATTGATGTACTGACATTGTGGTTGTGTAAATATGATAAATGGATTGAAATGAATGTGTGGGAGATTGGAATGATGCATTTACAGCTTTGGTATATATATTTGATACAGTTTTTGAATGAGTTTTGAGTTGAAAAGGCAAAAGAAGAAGGAAAAATCGTTTTGGTGGAAAAAGGCCAGACGTCGCGACGCAGGTGCTAGGCGTCGCGACGCCCACAGAGGAAAAAAATGGCAGAAGTGGCCTTTTGTAGGCGTCGCGACGCACGACCCTTACGCGTCGCGACGCCCATAGGGCAAAAACTTGGCAGAACATGGCAGAAGGAGCCTTGTGCAGGCGTCGCGACGCACGACCCTTCCGCGTCGCGACGCTCACCGGCGTCGCGACGTGGAGGGGTCAGGCGTCGCGACGCTGGGGGAATTTTCAGCAACAAAGGAATTTTCGAATTTTAATTGTTTTCCAAGGTTTAAAATCTTACGATCATGGCCTAAATGTGATGTTTATTCCTAGAGGATACTAGATTATTGATTATGATGAATATTATGAATTGTTAAGTTAAATCGACGACTTGAGGATACTAAATCAAATCGGATAGTGAGGCTTCGCACGTTTGGAATCGATCTCCACTCGTGTGGCCGTGCCACGTCGGATTGGGGCGTGACATTTAGTGGTATCAGAGAGTAAATAAGTTAATACATATGTGCATGTATAGGTGATGGATTTAGTACATTATTTGTTAAGAATACCATTCCTTTTCTTTCCTTCTGTGCTTATATGGAAGAATGAAGATTTGATTAATCTCTTATGATAAATTATGGCACAAAGTGAAGAGAATCCCAAAATTGTGATTGTGGTAACAGAGCATTTTTGCTCGTAAGCCAAGATAAGATTCTTGGGGCTTTGACACTATGATTTACTAGGTTTGGATTGAGATTTTGAATTAAGATGAGAAGTGTTTGGTAAGAGTTAAAGAAAATGTTGTGAACATTATTAGTTTCATAGTTGGGAATGAATTCCCTAACAAAAAGTGTTAAAAAAAAAATTTAAGTTTGAATCCTGATTTGGTTGATTTTATTTTTGCTTGGGATTGTTCAATTGTATATTTGGGATTCTTTTACATCCATTCTCAAGCTATGCTATTAAGAAAATTTCAGAGGACTCTGTGAATGGTGAAAGACATAAAGTAGATTTTATATTTTGAAATATTACCAAGAGTTAGGTGTGAATGTAAAACCTAAGAATTATTGGAAAAAAAAATTGAAGGAATGTGATGAAATTTCACATTTGAGATAATGGAGATTGTACTCCCTTTCGGTGATATTAGTAAACATAGAAGAATATTGAATAAAGGTTTATTGATAATAGATAAGTTTGAAGTAGGACTTTGGAACCAGTTAATTGTAAGACATTGGGAACTATCAATTGCTTAGAATTGATTAATGGTGTTAGGCCTAAACTGGACTCCTAGAATTGTGATGTCCTTGGTGTAACACTAAGGAATTGATATTACAAATTTGGACAGTTGATAATAGAAATTGTGATAACTGGTTAATGGGATAATAGATAAAATATGGTACACATAAATCTTTGGGTTTATGAAGTATGACTTGACCTTATATAAATGAATTAAGATTATATTTAGAGACTACTTAAACAATATAAGTTGGCAAGAATTCACCTTTGGTGATTTACTAGAAAAGAGATTAAGGATTTTTCATGATTATTATACGCTAAAGAGACTAAGTCGAGGCTAGTATTAAGAATCATTAGTGAATGATTGCTTTGAATTGTGATGGATTCGATATTAATTGAAATGCCACAATAGGAGATTATTGTTGAGGAACAATTGGAGTTACCTATCTTACATAAGGAAATTTATTTGGGAGTCAATGTGAATATTGAATGCTATGTGAACTAGTCGATATGCAACAATTCGATAGTGTAATAGATCTACGTATTTGGGAGATTTTTGAAGAAGGAAAGATACGGCTTTTGCACATTAAAGGATATTTCAAAGATGAATATGGAATTTGGAGGAAAGATATAGTGGCTTGAAATATTTGGTTACACAAAAGTACTAGGATTTGGCTTCAATTCTTATACAGTCCTAGATTCACATTATTGGGAGTTTTGATTTCAAAGATATGACTATTTGAATTCAAAATTATTTGAGGTTCTTGATTGGAGGAAATGTTAAACACTCCAACTTTATTTTGGTTGGGATTTATTGTTGTTGTGGATTAGAATCTACTTATGCTCACAACTTGTTTGAAAAATAGGTTATGGAATTTTGGTGACTAAGGCACTTAACTGATGATTACCATTAATACGAATTGATTATTTAAGGAAATAGTTTCATTTGACAATACCATGTATTGTGGAAGTAAAGGTAGTAATGACACACATGATACGAAAAAAAAATTTAAGTACATTAGATCTAGAAAAATCTGAAGGATACAGAATATTGTACAGGGACTGTTAATGGGACATTTCGTCCTTGGGAAATAATGCATTGTAGGGTGTAATTAGTATATGATACTTAAGCTTATATGCTAAAGAAATTCAGACAACAAATTGATTGATTTTAGTTCTCTTCTCTCTTTAATGGTGATATGTGTTTCTAAATCTGCCTAAAGACTACATTAATGGGATTGTGAGATGCTTTACTAGAGCAATGGATTCTGAGTGATTGAAGATGCAACCGGCCTGTGAAGTGTTGGTGAAATTATGTGAATGATTTGAGTGGAATAGTTTTGTGTGGGAATTGAGTTTCTAGAACTTAATTTATAAGTGGACTCTTCGAAATCCTCTCACAGTGTAAAAGATTTAAGTTCACTATGAAGGCCATAATGGTTATACAGTTAACGAGCTAGTTATATATGCTCACTTCTCTAAGGACTACTAATTGAGTAGGATGTCTAAAAACGAATTGAGGTTTACACAATTATTTGTACATACTTGACTGGGAGTCCATGCTCCTTTTGACTCATTAGATCAAGGAATTTGGGAATTCGCATTACACAGTAAAAATTACAGAACTTTGAGTTTAGTTCTATGTAGTTTTGGTTTTACGTCATTTCGATTCTTGGCTATAAAGGTTTAGCCATTTGACAGCCACGTTAGCAAAGTTGGAACTTAGTTACAACTTTTATGACCATGATCAGAGTTTAATTTAAATGCTTTCATGACAAAATTTGAGGATGTATAAAACATAACACATTGTGGATTTTAAGATTTGATTTGTTGGATACTAAACCTAAGTTTATCTGATTCGTTTCCATCACGTGTGAAAGGAAAGAATGAGTTTCATTGGAAATCTCGCATAGAAACTCGCCTTGCCACCATTCTTGTCAAGAGATAATAATGGTTTCCATGTGCCTCAATTAAGACTGTGTATCTCCGATCCTAGTCATGGGAGAGAAGTAGAACCATTGTAAGTGTAAGATGATTTGTCATATAGAGAATGCCCACACTTGTTTGAAGAACAAGGTACTCTAAGTTTCGAGGCCGAAACTTTCTATAAGGAGGGTAGAATATAATACCCACAATTTTTGGTAAGGGACCATTTCATAAATAAATGAAAATAGAAGGATTAAGTTGCAAATTGTGGAAATTGGTCTCAAGACCAAAACGTTTTCAGCCTTGTCCCATTCTTCCTTCTTCACCATTTTCTCTCCTTTCTCTCTTTCTTACTTTCCCTAATTTCCACCATTGCTAGGGCAAGAGTCTAGGGAGAATTGAAGGAGGAAGAGGAGCCAATCTCATCCTTGATCCACTCTTGATAAGGTAAAGAGCTTGTCCATGTCAATCTCCTTCTTTAATATCCTAGATTAGTAAGGTTTTGGAAACTTTGATTATGATAGAATGTGGGTTTGATGAATTAAGCTCAAGAATTCCTATCTAAGGATTTAAATATGCTTTTGATCAAGTAGAGAACATATATCGATGTGATTAAGTCAATTATAAGGATGATCTCGATGAAGGAAATTTAGGAGAATAATACGTAAATGGATTCTTTTAGAAATGCAATGAAATGAAATGCTTTTAGGGTGAATTATGTAGAAATAGAATATGGGTTTTGACTCCATATGTTTAAGAACACATGAATAAGGATTTTAGTTTTCTTTTGATTAAGTATAGAATATGTATGCATGAGTTTAAGCCAATTTAAGATGATATTGGATTAAAGAAAGTTATGAAAGTAAATTATCAATGGAATTTAGAAATAAAAAGGGAATGAAACATTCTTAGGTTAAGAATGATGTTTAACGGCTATTAGACTATGTTGATCACTCTTTTGTATATGTATATGCTTATAGGAAAGTGAATTGAAGAAGGGGTGAGAATTGTGGAGTTAGGGCTATATTGGATTTAGATTTGGAGGTAAGTGGTTTGATGTTCCTTTATGTTTTTACTTGATTTTGATGAACATATTTGGAAAATCTGTTATATTATTATATAGAAATGGATTGAGCATGTGTTATGTTTGTAGTATTGAAGATTATGAAATGTATTGCAAGTGGTTTTTATGAAAGAAAGGTGTTTGATGAAATGTTTCAATGTATTTGAAAGGTTAATGTGCTCTTGAATGTTTCTTGGAATAATTGGTAGGAACATGTTCCAAATAATGTAATGGCCTACCTAGCGGGATAAACAGCTAGGAACTAATGTAATGGCCTACCTGACGGGATAAACAGTCAGGCCTGGATCCAGTGTACCGAGAGTTACTTGAACCATTCTTGAGCTAAATGACAAGTACTAAAAGTAATTGTAAATGTAATTGAAAGGTGATTGTGCCACTTGCTATGATATGTATGTGTGGGTATATTGAAAGATGTTTCTAAATGAGATTTTTCATGTGTTGAAATGATTTACGAAAGTATATTATGTATATAACATGCTCAAGCCGATAAAGGAATATCAATATCACTTACTGGGCATTGTTTTGCTCATACCACAAAATGTTGTCATTTTGCAGATGTAAATGTTTTGGACGCCTTTTTGGCGTGATTGATGAAAATAGAAGAAGGCTTATTTTGTGTATTTTGTGATTAAGGGAAAGGAAGTTGTGAATATTTGTAGTTATGTAGTGAAATATGTAAAGATGATAGCTTTGTGGATTGAACTTAGAATAGTGATTGGAACGGTGGCTAATGAAGTACTTTTGATTCATTCGTTTGGTTATATTGAACGAATCTTAGCATATTGATGTACTGACATTGTGGTTGTGTAAATATGATAAATGGATTGAAATGAATGTGTGGGAGATTGGAATGATGCATTTACAGCTTTGGTATATATATTTGATACAGTTTTTGAATGAGTTTTGAGTTGAAAAGGCAAAAGAAGAAGGAAAAATCGTTTTGGTGGAAAAAGGCCAGGCGTCGCAACGCAGGTGCTAGGCGTCGCGACGCCCACAGAGGAAAAAAATGGCAGAAGTGGCCTTTTGTAGGCGTCGCGACGCACGACCCTTACGCGTCGCGACGCCCATAGGGCAAAAATTTGGCAGAACATGGCAGAAGGAGCCTTGTGCAGGCGTCGCGACGCACGACCCTTCCGCGTCGCGACGCTCACCGGCGTCGCGACGTGGAGGGGTCAGGCGTCGCGACGCTGGGGGAATTTTCAGCAACAAAGGAATTTTCGAATTTTAATTGTTTTCCAAGGTTTAAAATCTTACGATCATGGCCTAAATGTGATGTTTATTCCTAGAGGATACTAGATTATTGATTATGATGAATATTATGAATTGTTAAGTTAAATCGACGACTTGAGGATACTAAATCAAATCGGATAGTGAGGCTTCGCACGTTTGGAATCGATCTCCACTCGTGTGGCCGTCCACGTCGGATTGGGGCGTGACACTTAATGCATAGAAACATATCAATTAAATACCAAAAACCATAAAAATAATTAACATAAAAACGGAGTTATCAATATGATGGTTTTGTTTTCCATCTAAATAATGACGGGTGGAGGTTGAGGCTCGATGCCGCTGGACTGCTGAAGCAAGCCAAAAAAGTCACTTCCTTAATTCCTTTCCTTTCCTTGCTGGAGCAAAGCAACCGAGAGCAAGCCTTTCCTTTCAATATCTCCCCCAAATTTTTATTCTTTCCTTTCCTTGCAAAAAAAAACCCTTCCTAGCAAAAAAACCCTTCTTTTTTTATTTAGAGTTTTGTTATTTAAATATTGTTAATTGTAAGTTAGTTTTACTTATTAAGTTAATTTAGGTAATTTTATTAAGAATTTTATGGACTAAATATTTAGTGATTTGGAATTTAAATTAGGGTTTTTGAATATGAAATAATATTAGGAATTTTGAATTTAAACAATATATTTTAGATATAAATCATAGTTTAGAAACTCTAGTTTGTTAGTTTTATTTCTTCTTTTTTTATTTAGAGTTTTGTTATTTAAATGTTGTTAATTGTAGTTAATTTTAATTATTAAGTTAATTTGGGGAATTTTATGGACTAAATATAGTGATTTAGAATTTAGATTAGGGTTTTTGAATATGAACTAATATTATGAATTTTGAATTTAGACAAGATATTTTAGATATAAATCATAATTTAGAAACTCTAGTTTGACGAAAGCTAGTTCATCAAGTGTCAACCAATAGTGCAGTTATGTGTATTTATACATTTTTATCATTTTTATTATTGTTTTTAGAAATTTAATTGTTAAACACATTTATTTAATCGCAAAAAAAAATTTTAAGTAAGCCCCCGCTAAAATTTCTTTCTGGATCCGTCCCTGTCTCCAACCATCATGATAGGTGCATGTGTCGGTAGAGTGTCGGTAGGGGCTCCATTTGGACGACTTTTGGGTGTTAAATACACAGAGAAGGAGCTGGAAAAAAACAGCTAACAAAGGAGGAAAAAGTCTCCACCATTAGTTAGGATAGTTTTTGTTAGTTTTGTGATTTTCTCTTGAGCTCTTCCACAAGAACACACAACTAGTGTGTGTTATTGGTGGAAGTAGCATATTGTGAAGAGGACTTCTTGTAAAATCTTGGCTCTAAGGATTTGATTTCATGTAAAGCTTGGAGCTTGGACTTGGAACATCAAAGGGGAGTTCTACTCTTTGTATTTTCTTGGTTTAATTCATGCTTTAATTCATTTGTTGTGATGTTCTTAGTAGCTTTGATGTGCTAATTTGCTAACACCCTTGGATTATGGTTATGGTTTGTTAATATATTGTGTTAATGTGTGGATTTAAGGCTATGGATACTTAAGAATTAAGAACCACATGCTAAGTCCTATGTTATGATTTTTGTGGAATGAGTTTTATTGTGATCTTAATTAGTTATACATGACTTGATCAATTATGTATGATGAACATTTTGTAAAAGTGCAATAAATTATTTAAGGATAATTTGTTCTAATCTTACCTTAATAGCCACAAGGAGGATTAGAGTAGATTGTTTAGAATCTTGTGTGGTTTGTTGTGAATTTGTTGGATCAATTTTAGTTAGCTCTTACCTTAATAGCCACAAGGGAGAGTAAAAGTAAAATAATCCAACATAAGTGTGAGGGTGTGTGTGTTTAAAAAAAAAAAATTAAAAAAAAAATCCAACATAAGTGTGACTAGTTCAATTGTTACCTTAATAGCCACAAGGATCAATTGAATTTGAGTGTTTGTTAAGTTGGATGTTACACAAGATTTTAGGTTAATTAATGAAATAAAACTTGCCTTAATAGCCACAAAGAAGGTTTAAAGAATTAATTAACACTTAAATAGATAAATAACTAAATCAAATCTTACCTTAATAGCCACAAGGAAGGTATGAGATATGTTGTTTATCCTTATTTTGCATTACCATAGGTATGATGTATGCATGTACTCTTTATGCAAACCACACATAACACTTACATTTGAGATAACCAAATCCAAGGGTGTACTTTAATTACTTGAATCTTCTTCCACAAATTTACATATTTACTTGGTAGCATTAGTATAGTTTAGAATATTTTCCTTGGCTTATTTTTACTTCCACTACAACACACACATTTTCACTAATTTCATAGACTCATTCCTTCCCCGTGGGATCGACCCTACTTCCTCTAGCTACGAAACGTCGGTGTCTTGATGCACCTTAAATGCGTGAGGATTAAGGTAATAAATTTATTTGATTAGGTTAAGCCTTAATATCAGACCCTAGCTCCAAAATACCGCACATCAGTTAATCCTGTATCAAAATAAGTATTGAAGTGATTTTGTACATCTTTTGTATCTATAAGAATGTTATATCATTCAACATATCTTTTACCATTAAAATATTTACCAAAAACTTTTAAGTTATTTGGTGAATTTTCTTTTCTTTCTTTTATAATTATTGGTAGATTTAGTGAGGAATAACTTCTTCTACCTTTTTTTATCACAATATTATTTTTATTGTATAAGACTATATCTCTTGAAGGTCCTTCTTCTAAATTCTTAGAAGTTCCGAACTCAATTGAATAACTATCTGGGATAGTTAGATTATTTCTAGTTGGCTCTAGAATTCTTTCTATTTCTAGGCATTCTTTATCTAATTCAACTGCTGATTTTTTATCAAAAAAACTTCCATAGTTTGAATTAGTAAGACTATATAATGCACAATAATATATACTCATTATATGATTTCCTGGTTTGAAAAATCCTTTTCTTAAAATTTGAAAATGTAGACTCAAGGCATCATTGAAATCTTTATCTTTTAAAGATTATACAATATTTTGGATAATACGTGAAAAGTAGTTTTTTGTAGGCTAAATTGCCTTCTATTATTCCAAGATTTCCATCTGAAGCATTTGTAAATTTTTCATCAGATAAATTGATAACTAAAGGACAATCAATTCCTTCTTGAAAAGTTGATTTACAAAGAATTTGTATTCCTACAAGATAAACATATTGCATTTTATCCTTCTTTTCTTTAGGCAGTTTATTTAACAAATCCGTTACGGTCTTGTTTGTTAATAAATTTAATTTTTTGTTTCCAGAGGTTTTTCTTGAATAGGTATAACCATTTAAATTTCCATATATTCATGATAAACGTGTTTCTTTCTTTTGAAAGCATTTCCTATTTGACTTAATATATTTTGATTAGGTCCTCTTAGATTTAACTCTAAATTCCTAATCTTTTCATATTTAGAGGGGTCAAAAGATGCTCTAAGTGCATATCCTTCTATAGTTTCTTCTTCTTCTTGTATAAGGATACATTCCTCTTCTTTTTTACTGATTTCTACTTCACTCATTCAGATTCAGATTCAGTAAATACTTCAAATATTTCTGTCATTTTAGAATCAAATGATGACACAGTTTCTAAATCAGATTCTATATCTTCTATGTCAAGTATGGAGACTTTGACCTTCTTTTTAGTGCATTCATAGGACTTATGTCCTTCTTTACCGCAGTTATAGCACCAACAACTGGTTGATTTTTTCCTTTTATCTTTATCTTCTTTCTCAGATTTATTTCTTTTATAGTACTTTCTATCTTGTTTTTTTTTTCTTTTTAAAGAATTTTTTATATTTTTTGTAAATCTTATTTCTAGATTTACATTTTTTAGACTTATTGGCGGATCCCTAATATCCCCAATTGCCTACCTCATATACTTCTTTGCAACATATGGTTTCATTAACCCTTTTAGCCTTTGAAAGTATTCTTTGTTGTGTACAAAGATCGGCTAATTTTTCTTTTAAGAAAACTATTCTTGCTCCTAGCATATTTGAATATCCTTCTATTTCATAATTTTTTGAAAACTGAGTCAAAAAATATGAACTCCATATACCTGGTAATTTTTTATATAGCATATCAGCTATTTTAGTCATATTTTTATTACTATCAAAGTATTGATAATAATATTCTTCGAATTCACACATATATGAATTAATATCACACATATTACAAATTTATAATTGATTAAGCTTCTTTAAAGCTTCTTGTTTTTCAGCTGTTCTATATGAATCTATTTTTGAATTCCAATCATATCCCATTAATTCATCTGCTATATAATTAATAAATGTGCTAATTCCTTCAGTTAAGGAGGTTTTCATATGTCTGATTATATTAACCCTTACTGTATTTCTGGTTGAATCTAACAATCCTTGATACTAGTTTTTAACATTTTCATCTAATGCTGCTAAGCATATTTTGTATTTTTCTTCTGACGAAAAGTTGGATGTTTTATCAATCAAAAAATATAGACCTATATCTTGTCCCCATTGTTGTAAAGTTTTTGACGTGTCTAACTTGCAGTTAAGGTTTAAAAATCTAAATCCAAAACTTGTAGTTGCTGGTATATGTCTATTAAGTATACACTTTCCACTAGATGAATAAGTATATTATATGGCTGCTTTATCAGGTTGAACTCTACGAGTTCTTCCTTGATTTATGTGTATTGGTGAAGTACTTAGTTTATCTGTTTCTAGTTTAACAGATGTATCTTTATTCATTTTTACGTTCATAGGTTCTTCTATTACTAAATTTTCTAAAGAATATATTAACTCTTCTATTTCGTTATTCATTTATTCTTTTGAATCTATTTTTTCTTCTGATGTTGGATTTATTTCTTCAATTGAAACTTTCTGTTTCATTTTTTCTTGTTTAATTCTTTTTATTTCCTTTAAATGAAATTGTTCATCTAAACTTCCTTTTTTATATGGTCTATATCGTGTTGGAGCCTTCTTCATCTAAAATTCTTCAAAGACCTTTTGTTGGTTTTCTTGGAATTTTTTACTATCTTTTACCTTATTAGGTATTTGATCTTCTACGGATTTAATCTTAATTTCTATTGTATTAATCCTAACTTTTAGTCCTTTGACTAACTGGATTAACTTTTCTATGTTTTCTTCTTGTTTAAGAAGAATTAATTCTATTGATTCAAGTTTACTCATTTTATCCATGACTTCCATGAAAGTTTACTTTTTCTTGCATATATAGAATCTCATATTCTAAATTTTTTATAACCCTTTCTTGCTGTTTTAAAGCTTCTGGGTGTATTCCTGCTATAAGATTTTTTTGAAATCTTTCTTTTCTTATTTTTAATTCTTTATTAGAACTTTCTAAAAGATCTCTGCAAACATAGCATTTTTTATTTGATTCCATAATTTTAGAAGCAGTTCTTCTATACATTAAAGTTTACTTTATTAATCCGTATTTGGCCATTCTTCTGTATTCCATTCATATTCTGTTTCAGATTTAATTTTTCCTTCAAATTCTATTATTTTTATTTCAGAATTTGTATGATCAAAATTTGTTAATATTTTTTCATAAATGATCTTTCTAAGATCTTGTACTATATTCATTTTCATTAATTCTTTCCGTATTCCAATAAAAATTGGAGTTTCTATAGTTATCCATAACTCTATTTTTTGTTCATTAAAAATGAAGTTATGCATGTTATTTCTTCATAGAAGAAAAATAGTTTATAATCTTTTTCCATTCAGAAAATTATAAAATTTTTATGAGAATCTGGCTCTGATACCAAAGTGTGGACGGGTTTAATCTAAGCTTATACTTAGTTTCGAAGGGATCGGTGCGGAATTATACTTATTAAAGAATATATAGTCTTTATATGAACTAATTAAAAGCTCTGGGGTAGATAAACTTACTTCGGTCATTTTTGGAAATAGAATAAACATAACAATATTTTTATCAATTGTATTAAAAATGACAATACTTTGGGAAAATACCCAGAAAACTGGATTACAGGTTTTCCGTGTCTTTTATTTCAAGGGTCTCATTGCTTCTAGTTACTCACTTGAGAGATCACAAAGTACATGGCATATTTTTGTACTTTAAAATTTCAATGTCATACTCATTCCCGTGTTCTTATGCCCTTTTGTACGTTTAAGAACCTTTGTAATGCGTTCTAGAATGTGTGTCAATCCGGGCTTTTTACCAAAATAATGTGATTTTCAATAAAATTTATAAAAATATTGTTATTTTTGTTTTGATTCCAAAAATAACTAAACTGGAGTTGGCAAACTCGACTTTAAAATTAAGCTTGACAAACTCGACTTTAAAGTTGAGATTGTCAACCTCAACTTTAAAGTCATGTTTGGCAATCATTAAAATAAGTTAAAGTTAAATTAGCAAGATAACTTTTAAATTTTCATTTAATCATTATACTAAATTGTTAAAATATTCAAAACGAATCACTTTCTTAGAATTATTCTAAGCAATTTTGATTTTAAATATTTTGTTTTAAAAATAGTGTTTTAATTATTTCCAATTTCCAATTTCTTAGCAGCAATAAGTGGTTTGTTTTAAATATTTTATTTTAAAAATAGTGTTTTAATTTTCTCTATTGTATCATGGATTAAAATGAATTAATTTGAATATTTTGTTATTAATATTAAGAGAAAATGAAATTTGCAATAGTAGGAATAAAATTTGCTAAACTTTATTGTCCAAATTTTACTTATGAAATCAACTATAGTTGTTAACCTAGAAAACAAATTCAAAAGAAAAAAAAATTGAAGCTCTATAAGATTGGACTTTTGGAGATATGTAAAAATAGAAAATAATTTTTTTTTTAAATAATTCGTGACAATGGACTTTCGATGTTCACTTGCTCCAAGTATAAAACTTTAAGTGAATTTACCCTTTGAAGAATATCCATTGGTAGATCCAAAACTTCTTCTCCTTTTTCACAAGATATCCGTAGTAACTCAAGACAAGAATAATCGAAATCAGAGGATAATTGATCCAATTGACCGATTGTCAATGAAGCTACTGTGTAAGGTCTGTTGTCACGGTTCTCTGGGCCTTCCATAGTCCCATAATTGCTAACCATGTATCCAAGTTGCTCCTTAGAGGAAATTTTTTTTTTTTATTGGCAAAATTACTCTGGGGCGCTACTCCCTCTTATATTAAGATATGAATAGGGTGATGGAATTTTCCTAAGATCACCCATACAAAACTTAGCCAACTTGATCACTCTACCATTGTTAAGCATAAGCCAAATGGTGAAGTGATCAAGAGGAGAGCACAAAACAGGAGTACTACTCCTTTTACAAAGAATGAAAGAAAAGGCATAATCTAGTCTCCAAGATGCAGTAGAGTTTATGACTAGAAGGGGAGATTTATGCCATTTCCCAAGGATGTGAGTATGATAGCAGCTCTTAGGAGGAGTCATGGAGTCTTCATCAGCTGCATCCTTGGGAAAGGCTTCATCAAGGTGTATCATATATATCTCAGCTTTAACTTTGGATGGCCTGCTTCCAAGAGAGAGGTCTGAGGGGTGGATGTTGGCAACGAACTGCATTGTCTCAATTAACAGAGGTACTGTGTTCACTCTTCCCTTTGCATTAGTGACGAGTAGCAAGGTACAGCTTTGGCAGGAGAAGAAAATCAGTAGCTGTGCAAGCCTTCTTTTTGCGGATGAATATAGGATAACCCATCCTTCACATGAGTTCTCAGTAGGCATCAAAAATGGCTGCACCTATCTTTTGAAAGATTACATGGTCTGAGACATGAAATCCTTTGCTTCTTTTCCTAGCTACCATTGGGCAACCTGAGTAATCCGAGGTTAGAAGTTTCTGCAATAGGCCATGGTCCAGCCGGATGTCATCATAGTTTTGTGCCACACGTATAGCTGTTCTGTTTGCTTCCTTGGGGATGTGGTGGTATACAGTGGAGTTTTTGATCTTTTGAAGCTCCATTCTCCATCTCCATTGTTTCTTTTGTGATGACGAATTCATGGCCTGATATAGCTCTTTGGAGGAGGCTTCTAGAATGATCTTATTGAAGCCTTTGTCCTTACAAAATGCTATTCCTTCGAGATAGCTTAGGATCTCTACCTGCAAGTTAGTTTCCTGTAGAGAACAGAATATTGTAGAAATAAGCATAAGCATCTGACCTGAAGAATTTCTCACAATGCCTCCAGCTTGGATGCGATCACCCTTCTTGGCTGAGGCTATATTGATTTTTACTGAGAGGACATCTGGAGGTTCCCACTTATACAGATGAATGCTAGTAATCCTTTTAATCTTCCTAGAGATGTTCCAAAATTGTGTCCAGTCTAGCGACTTGAGAGGGATATTCTTAAACTTCAGCTGTGCTGTATCTCTGATCATCTTAAAGATCTCATGGACAGTTTCTTTTTTATCAGGCTTTTTGTCCTCAAAAATAGCATGATTTCTAACTTTCCATATCGACCAAAAAATCACTGAAGGGCAAACTTTCAAGAAGTGTTTTTGAGCCTCAGAGACAGTCTTGCTATTCCACCAGTTCTTGATATTCCATGTGAAGGACTGAGAGTGGCAGTTTATTCCCACTTCTGCTCCCATGATCTTCCATATCAGTGATGTGAACTTGCAATTACTGAAAGTATGAGTGACAGATTCTCCTGCAGCGTTACATAAAGGACATATAATAGGACCAACAAACCCCACTCTGTACAGATTCTGACCTAATGGGATCTTATGCTGAATGAGCCTTAACATGAAAAAAAAGATCTTTATAGGAATGTTGGGATCCCATAGGTGCTTTATATCTGGAGAGAAAGGCGTAAATGATCCCTTGATAATATCATAAGCAGATTTAAGGCTAAAGTTTCCATCCTTAGAAGGCTTCCAAATCAGATCATCAGGAGTTCCCCTTGTAATCTGCAGATTGGGGCAGAAGAAAGTGGATGGAACTTGGGGGCATATATGATTGATCTTCTGGAGATCCCAGCCCCTAGGCCCCAAAACTTCATTAATCTTCACATTGCCCTGGTAGTTCCAGATGGAAAATAGGCTCCCTTTTTCATTCCATGGGTCATACATTAAACTGCTTTCTCCCGTACCAATCTGAATTTGCATCTGTTCTTCAGCTCCTGAGGCATGCTCTAACATTCTTCTCCAAGTAGATGAAATCCCTCTCTTCTTTTGACAAAGTGAAGGGTGCTTATCCAGGTAGTATTTAGACCATAGAAATTTAGCTCAAAGAGTGTCCTTTTTTCTGAATTTCCACCACAGCTTATAAGATTGGGCAGTGATTGTTGTTTTCAGGTCTCTGAAGCCCAGCCCTCTCTCCAATTGAGACAGACATAGTGATTTCCATTTAATCCAATGAAAGTTCAATTTTTGCTCTCTAGCAGACCACAAGAAATTAGCCATCATGGCTTCTATTTGATGAATAATCTTCTTAGGCAGATTCAGGCTCATGGTGCAATACAGGGGCAAGGAAGAGAGTACACTTTTTATTAAGATGATACGACCTCCCATAGTGAGAAACTTGGTACTCCAGCTATCAATTTTCTGAGCAATTTTATGAGTGAGAAATCCATAATGAGCAGTGGGGACTCTTTTATAGTGCAAAGGGATTCCAAGGTATTGAGTAGGGAAGTGGCCTCTTGAGAATTTAGTTAGTCTCCCTATCATATGTTTCGTAGCAGTGGGAAGACTTTCATGAACTAGGTAGCTGCTCTTAGAGGCATTTATTTTTTGGCCAGAAATTTTCTGATAGTGAGCTAATTTGTCCATAACAACACCAATGACTTTAGGATTAGAAGAGGAAAATATCATCATGTCATCGGCATATGCTAGATGGGTGACATTTGGACATGATTTAGGGACACAGAACCCCAAACCCTTAGGCCCATTATCATTCAAGTCCCTTGATAAGTATTCTGCCCCAATTATGAACAAAAGAGGAGAGAGAGAGTCACCTTGCCTTAACCCTCTAGTTGATTTAAACCAGCCCCTTGAAACCCCATTAATTAGGACTGACATCCATACATTTGATATTGCCCTCCATATGATGTCTATCCATACTTCGCCAAAGCCCATTAGTCTCATGATTTGTAGGAGGAATGGCCATTCCACCCTGTCATATGCTTTCTCCATGTCTAGTTTCAGTATAACACATGCCTCTTTTCTTTTCCTATTTATTGTGGAGACAAGCTCATTAGCTAGCAAATAATTGTCTGAGATATTTCTTCCTGAGACAAAGCCACTCTGATTTTCTGAGATAATTTTAGGCAGCACTCTAGCTAATCTGTTAGCCAACAGTTTGGACACTATTTTGTTAAAGAGATTGCAAAGGCTTATAGGTCTATACTGTTGGAATGAAGCTGGGTTTTGGACTTTAGGGATTAGGACAATTGAAGTGGCTGTGATAGCATTGGGAAGTTCTCCCCCATTCATGAAAGACTGAATGGCCTGTAGCAGGTCTTCCTTTATAATTTCCCAAGCTTTAAGGAAGAATAATCCATTAAATCCATCAGGGCCAGGGGCACTTTCCTTATTCATACAAGTGATGGTTTGATACACTTCCTTCATATCAGGGATAGAAGTAAGGTAAGCTTTGTCTTCTTCATTCAACACTTCTGTGATGAGGCCATTTTTCATGGTTTGGGAGGGGGGGTTCAGATTTATATAAGGCAGAGAAATATTCAGCTGCCTGGTCTCCTACACTTTCCTCACCCTCTAACCAATTACCATTGTCATCCTTGATTCTATGTATGCTGGATCTAAATCTTCTCTGCTTGACATATGCATGGTAGAACTTGGAATTTCTATCTCCATCATTCAGCCATTTAATGTTTGCTTTTTGTGACCAGTATTGCTCTTCTAGGCTGAGTTGGAGCTGTAGGTTTGCTTTAGCTAAGCTAAGGGATTCCCTAGGAACTCCATACTCTTCATCCTCTTTTTCAAGGTCCTGGAGGGCAATTTCTGCTTTAGCAACATTGTCAAAAATGTCACCAAAGGTGTTAAGATTCCAGGTCTTTAAGGCTCCTTTGACTCTTTTTAGCTTTTCACTGAATCTTCTTAAGGGATTACCTATCACTTCACTATCCCAAGCTTGTTTAATTATCTGGAGGCATGAATCATGGGCTAGCCAGAAATTCTGGAACCTAAATGACTTTTTTGGGTTCGGGGTTCTATTTGAGGCCTTCAGCAGGAGGGGAGAGTGATCCGAGGGGGCTCTTGCTAAATGTGTGATACTGAAGATCTTGTTACTGTTCACCAGTTCAGGGCTAATGAGACATCTATCTAGTTTCTTCCATATCCTAGCCTTGCCCTCCCTGTTGTTACACCATGTGAATTTGGATCCAAAGGAGTGCACTTCACTAAGATTCAATAGAGAAACAAATTCAGAGAAGTCTTTAGCTTCCCTATGAGCAAAAGGTTTGCCTCCCTTCTTTTCCTCCCTAGATCTAATACAATTCCAGTCCCCCCACAGGATCCAAGGAGTTTTCAGCAGTGCAAACTTGGAGAGAGCAGACCACAAATCTTTTCTAACTAGCTCTGAGCAGGAAGCATAAATGTTAGACAAAAGGAAGGGGACAGGGGAGCTTGGGTGTTCTACTTCTATAGTTATGTGTTGCTCAGAATTTTCAATAACCTTACAACTAACAGGGCGTCTAACAAAAATCCATATTGAGCTTTTGGTATTTCCTATCATCTGATCAAACTTAAGTTTCTGTCTAACGGAATTCATATGAGATAGGTCAGCGAATGGTTCCGAGACTACAACGAGGTCACATTTATTTTTCCTAATTATTTTTTTCAATTTTCTAAAGTTTGAGGACTTATTCACACTTCGAATATTCCAGAATATCATGTTACTCATCAGGAGATATTTCAGAGTAGATAGTACCTGATTCTCTTGGCCTCAGAATTCTATCTGAGTCAAACTTTGGCCATGATTTTGGACCTGAACCTTGAGTGAGTTCGTGAATAGAATCCATGGTCTGTTTATCTGGAACTAAGGCGGATCCATATTGCTGCTGGTCTAGCTCCTGAGCTAAATCAATTATGTTTTCCTCTTCTGAGGATGTCTCCTCCACCTGCACAGAAACAAAAGAAGTAGATTTAGGAATAGAGAAAGCTTTCATTTGGCTTTGATCTTGCACCTCAGGTATATTCTGAGCATGTTGGTGATGTTCGGAGGGGCCTTCTAGGACGATTGAAATTGACTCAATATCGATAATACTCTTGTCCAAATTAATCGTGCTAATGTCCTCATGGCCTTTATCAGGGGGTTCAGCTAACTCCTCCTCCCCACACTTTTGTACAGATAGTACGGGTTCCTTGGGGTAAGTCTGCCTCCTTTCTTGAGCCAAATCTTCGGCTTCTTGGAAGGGGTCTATTCCCCTTATGCTTTGCTCTTCCTCTCTCCAAGCCAAATCAGTAATTAGAGGATCCTTGGGGTATTGTGATTGCTTTGAACTCCTACGATGTCCTGGGATTTCTGTTTGAGAGTTCTTGACTGGGAGAGGTTGTTCTTCCTCTTGGCTGGCCTTTTCTGATGGAAGGAGGCCACTAGAAGCTCCCAAATCCTTTCTTATGCACTCCTCTGCCATGTTTGGAGATGGGTGATTTTCTTCATTATGGTGTTGGTCTGTGAGTTCCTGTTCCTCGACATTTTTGGAATGAGGCTTCTTGGCCCCAATCTCGTCCCCGGTTACAGTAGTTCCCACCAAAGAGGTCTTGCTTGAGTCTCTGATAGTTAGGCCGGCCCTTGCCCTATTAGATGTCTCAGGCGATTCTTCAAACACCATGGGGGCCTCTTCTCCCTGACTCATAGGTCCCTTCCCTTTAGACTTTGTAGTATCAATTTTCATACTTTCCTGAGGTCCTTCATTTGTGGGCACAGTAGCACCTTTCTTCCTGGAGACTAAAATCCATTCTTGGGATTGTGTCTTTTCTTTCTGGGGTGCCACAGTAGTACGAGGCTTGGGATTTAACATAGCTGATCTTTCAGTCACTTGCTTGGGGTTGCAGAGAGTCGCCTCATGTCCTAGCTTCTTGCACTTGGAGCAATACTCGGGCTTATCTTCTACTTCCAACTTTTGCCATCGGCCACTTTCGCGCGACCCAATCCAGACTCTGTTAGGGGTAGGCTTCGTCACATCCATCTCAACGCAAATGCGTGCCTCACTAGGTCTGATGAGCTTTGTAGCCGAGGCTGTGGCTGTGTCTAGCTTGAGCGGTCTACCAGCAGCAGAGGCCAGGGAGTACAGGCGTTCTTTTTCGCACAAGTGTACCGGCAGCATGGGGAATCTGATCCAGACAGGGGTGACTGAAGGTTCAATTTCTGGATCAAAATCTTTAGACCATTTGAAGATTCGGGCAGGGAAACCTTGGAAATGCCATATCTTTCTCATCCATAGACGTTGGAAGTCTTGTTCTTTCTCAAATCTAAATAGTACATGTCTTGAATCTAGCAGACCAGTATAGCATTCACCCAGAAAAGCAGCAGCCAGAATATCTTTTCTAAGATTTTGCATCGATGGGCGTCCCCAGGAGAACTTTCCGACCAAAGTCCATTGAAATGCTTCAGCTAACTTGTTTTCCTCTTCTTCTGTGAGCAGTAGTGCAGGTTCTCCTTTGTGAGTGGAAAGAGGGGTCTTTTTCTGTAGTGACGCAAAGGAGATGATGCTATCTAGTGTAGAAGCATCCTCTTTCCCTAAAGCAGCAATGTAGGGATTTGGTTGGGGGGTTCCCTTCCCCTCCGCCATCGGCGGCTGCGGTGATGGAGAAGGCAATAAGGAATAAACCGTTAGAGCTTTTTTTATTATTAAGTTGCAATCTTAATTAAGAGTAATGCACTCCTTAGAGGAAATTATCAAGCAAACATCCCTTACAACATCATGCATCTTCACAAAATTCTCATCTTTACCGTTCAACAACAAGTAGCAATCTTTCAAGTCAAGAATGACCGACTCCATTCTATCTCTTGTTTGTTTCATTGTGTTTGTTCTTCGGAACAGGTTCAAGCCCTTCACATACATCACGAGAATTTCTTCCTATAGAATTTCGAATTTCTATAGGAAGAAAGTCTCAAAACAACACAGGGCCAAAACCCTTAAAAAGGACCCATGTCCCATTAAATAAAGGCGGATCAGAACAAAAGGCTTAATAAAAAAAATTTGGAAATAACCGATATGAAAATAGTCAGAAGAAAGTCAGGCTCTAATATTTATAAACACAAACAAAATCGATAAAATCACACAAATAACCGAACTCAAAGCACAGATGAAATCCATATATAGAGGACCATACGAGAAGAATCTGATGTCTGGTTTTGTAGTAGATATGAAATTGCTCGTAGTAACTAAGAGGGTCGAAGACCAAGAAGTGGGCTACAGAAGATTTTTACAACTCCACCGACAGAATCGATGATTCAAACGGCTGGACAGCCGGTTCAGATTCTTACAACTCCACTTCAACTTCAGACGCCACCAAATGCGTTGATGCTTTTTTACGATCGATCCCGTGTCCGGCCGTGTGAGGACTATCAGAGCGAGTAGTGAAAACGGGAACAAAGAGACTAATGAGAAGGGCGGTAATGGTTTTTCCAATTCTGAGAACAAGGATGTTTACCGGGAGGTTATAGGGAGGGGTAAGAAGAAAGGAAAGGGTAGGACTGTTTGGGTGTGCTCTGATTGTGGCAATTCATCTGGGCAGTGGTGGGGGAGCTGTCCGGTACCGGTGATCACTTTTAGGTTGAATCACTACTATTAGGGTGACAGCTTTCCCATTGCCGATGAGCTCCCTTGTGCATTTGTATGTTGGTTGTACATTCTGTTGTTGTGCTTTCTAAGTTTCTGAATTTGCAGATTCTATAGTGCTCACATGAATCTTTTGTTTCTTACTAGGCTGGCTACTTGTCTAACTTTTGAAGCCATATAAAGTTTTTTCCTTTTGTTTAATGGCTTTTAATGTTGTAGATACAGTTGTTGTAATCATTGCAATACATATACATTTCATTTTATCCAATCAACACCTTATCTTCAATTTCCTTTACGCTTCACTCAAACCACAGGAAAATTTAACTTTATGAAAGGAGCAAATAAAGGAATAAGATGATTTAATTATAGTTAAGTTTGGAATTTCACCATAATACTTAAACAAATGTATTTGTTTTTTTGTCAAAAAAAAAAATTAATAATCAAGATGATCAATTAGATAAATGAGCATTTTTGTTGAGACACGTAAATTATTAACTTTTAGAACGTACAGAAATGTTAATATTATCATATCGTAATGCCCTCATTCACCTAAGATTTAAGACGCAGAATATATAATTGCACAAGGCCGGTCAAAAACAACAGTCATTGAAGCATATCAGAGAGCCTAGGGGCAGTTTAAATTTGAAATAATTGACATTTATCTGAAAATGAAAATGCATGAGCAGCTGCAGCCGGACTTATTTATTTAATTATTGGTGAAAAATCAGAACAAAATCTTTATTTTTCAACCAAAGAAATACATTGGGTTCGGGAGTTTGAAAGTCCTATTACCAACATTTGCCCCAAGCAAATCGCTCCATTGATCTCCAATGTTTCCAACAATTCTATATCCGTCTAGTTCCACTAGCTTTGTCCTCTCGCTGGATTTGTATTCCCCTGCTGTGCGATTGTCGCCTCGTTGCCTACATTAATCAATGCGCAAGAAATTATCTGGATTAATATTATTGTTATAAAATGCATCTACAAATTAATATTGAAAGAAGGGATTTTTGTTAATATTACGAGAGTATAAGCTTTTCCCAGTTGCTATAACCGGCTTTCTTCAGATTTTTAACCCTAACATGTCTGTATTCTTCTCTTGTCCCCGATAGAAAGACAGGCTTGATTCCGAGAGCTAACACGGTTTCGTATAGACGAAGAGCAGCTGGGATTGCTGGTGCATCCGCTGTCTCCACCCACTCATTAAACTTTGTGTAATTAGGTGGTAATGCCCTGATGAAAAAGTTGAACCATTATTCACAACTAGTGATCAAAAGTTCAGCACACGCACGTCTAATAGTACGTCTACAAACATAGCATATATATATATAGTTGCATACATATTACCCATCTCCACTTTAATATATCCACATTGCATAGTCATCAACTTTCCCTTTTTGCCACTTGTAAATTTCTACATTATTTCTTCTGTAGTGGAACTCCCATCGCATCAACTCAGGATCATGACACATAAAATAAGATAGCACTTTATTATAAGTATTATTTAGTGCAACATCGAAAAGAAAGTCAACGCACTGGACAGTGGACACTAAGGAAGACAGACAAGTAGTGTTGCATGTTTAAAAGTTAAAACACTGCGTTCTTACGTACGTACCCAAACTGGACATCAGGACGAGCATAGTAAGGAAGATTAGAGAGTGTAGTCTCATCAATGTCGAAGACCCAAATTTCCTTGCCATCTCCGACAAGTGTGAGGTTCTTGGCGTATTTAATAGCAATATCAGCCACAAACTCACAATCATTACTGTATTGCATGCCTAACATGTAATTACCAACATAGCATTCGCAACGTACGGGCACCAGGCTCCAGTTGCGAAGGTTGTTGGTTTCTACGGCAAGGTTCCAGCTTAGGCAGTTAATTTGTGGGATTCCAGATTTTGGCTTAAGAAGATGGATTGGAGCAGCAGTAATGTGTTCTGCATGCATATGGGAGGTTTGATCATCATCATCAGTTACAAGACGAATTGGATTACCGAAACTTGTTGTTGCGTGGGAAGTCACAGCTAAGGTAAAGAGACAAAAGAAGACTAGTACTAGAGAGGGTTTCATGTTTTAACTGGTATGGGAGGAAGCTAAAACCTAAAAGGAATGAATGAATGAAACTCACAAACCGTGAGATGTTTGTTTATATAGACTACACCGAGCTTGATTGCAAGGTGCAAACTGCAATTTAAGACAAATAAATTGGTACGTCTACATATATGTTGAAAGTTTTTTAATTTGTTTGGATGGGGAAGATGGAAAGTATCGCCTGAAGCCAAAACAAAAAATGAGTAGTAGTTAAAATGGGCAACCTATAATGCATTTCAAGTACGTAGTTGGGCAACATCAATTCAACAATTGAGTGAAATTAACTAGTAATGGCTAAAATCGTTGAGGATATACACCAGTCAGTCATCACTGCAGTGATCTATCTTGATGTGCATCACTGCATATTGTCGAGGTCCTTTTTTGCATTATTAATAGTAAATAAATAATAATAAAAACATAAAAGACACTTACTTTTAAATTAAGGACGATGAAAATCAAGATTCAAGGATGTATTGCCACAGAGAATAAGGCACGTTACAAACGTTCATCGTCGGTGATAAGGCTGATAGTGACTCCAGGCTGGATATACACCAGTCAGTCAAATTGCCATAATTTTCTTGCTCCTTGTAGATAAATCTTTTAAATAAAATTACTGCATAATTGCATAATGTGGGGAGGAGAAGGTGATAACGAAGATATGGCTGGCACAAAACTCATTCCACACATACAATAGGAAAAAAGAAAAAAAAAAAAAAAAAAAAAAGATATGGTTGCAGTTTGGACTTTGGAGGAGGATGAATTTGATTCCTTCGTCAAACTCTCTTGCTATAGTAAAAGAGTACATAAATAAAAGGGCTAATTATCAGGAACCCTACGTGGTTTGCCGAATTTCTTTATAACCCCCATATTTTATAAAAATGTATCGAGTACCTCCATGTGTTTTGGGGTGAAATAGAAAATAGATATAAAATATGTCCGTTAACGACGATTGACCAACATGCTCAGTTTTTGCGCTTGTGATGTGTTAACATTCATAAAATGATTGTAAAATTTCTAAAATAACCCTTGTTTTTCCTGCCAAAACACTGAATGTTTAAATTATTAAACTTTTAGAGTCAAAATTTTAAATTATTAGGCTATGTTTGGACGATGCAAAATTAGTGATTTATTTCACAATTGCAAAATAATTTGTTTGTTTTGTCCAATTTTTCCATCAAAATTTTTAAAAACAAAAACCATGTTACAGTAATTATTTTTGCTACAGCGTTTTTTATAATTAAAATAATAAATTTGAATTTAAATTTTAAAATTTAATAATAAACAATTCTTTCTAACACAATTCCCATCAAAATAAATTAATAAAATATTAATTCAAATTTAAATTCCAAACTTTTATTAATAAAAAAATCTTCGATACAAATCCCAACAAAACAAAATCATTCATTCCAAACACTCCAAAAATATAATTTTCTCATAACAAATCCGAAGAAAAAAAATTCATGATAAAATCCAAAAACACCTCCAAAAAAAGTTTTGAGGTTTTAAATAAATTTAAACTTTTCTATTTTTCTCCACTCATTCCTTTCATTCTCTCTCCTTAAACGGTAGAACCCATTTTCCTCTTTTTTTTTTCAGCGCCACCGTTCCACCACCCTCCACCACCACTACCGTTTTTTTTTCCACCACCACTACCATTACTTCCAATAAAATCGACAACTGTCACAATGACTTCCGACGAAATCTGTAGCCAACGAAGCCCTACAATTCATTCTACCACCAACACATGAGTCATCAACCCAAACCTTCCATCTCTAAAGTTAACAATAAGAGAGGATTAATTAGAAATTGGGGTTTTTGAAGTTGAAATTTCCTAATAACATCGACTTTGTTCTAGTCATCGACATGCCCTGAATGGTGTGATCAAAGTTTTGAAATTCTCGCCGTCAACGATTAGAGATTCCCAAGCGTCAAGAAGGCCGATAGTCCTCTCACAGATTTTATTGACTTAATGCATAAAGAATTGCATATGCTCCAAAGATCATAGGTCGATGGTCCACTCACAGATTTTATTGACTTAATGCACAAAGAATTGCATATGCTCCAAAGATCAATTCACTCAGTCTTTAATCATTCATGCTTATGCCGATGGAATAAAGAGAAAAGCCATTGCCAGATTACAATCAACAAATTACCTTTCTGATCTGGTTTTGGTTTTAGGATCAACAAATTACCTTTGTTCTCATCGTCACCCTCTACTTTGTAGATTGGTGTGTTAATTTAGGGATGGAAGTATTGAATTCAAGGTCAAAGTGGTGCTGTCATTTGTGTGGTTTCATGTTTCAGTGGAGGCGGCAGGCGGTGTTGATGGTTTGGGATTTGGGATAAATTTCGGGCAACTCCAGGTGACGGCGATGGCAGTGGCAATGGTTTCAGGTGAGGCGGTAGTTGAGTTGAAATTCCGAGATGGTGGCGGTTGAGTTGAAAGTCCTAGCAATTTGTAAGGGAGGAAAAGTCTGACTTTGACTCTTCTTATACAGAAAGAACTAAAAATCAATCAATTTGTTTAGTGAAATGGAATTTTGTTTTTTTTAAGTGTAACAAATTATTTTTATTGGGCTAGTTTCGGAAATTTCAATGACTATGTTAGCAGACATATTTTCCGTCCAAATTCCAATCGACACCCAATCATATACGGGTGAGTGGTATATTTTCAAAATACATGGAGAAAATAGAGAAATGCGGTAAACCACGTGGGGGTTATTGGTAATTAACTCTAAATAAAAAGAGGCAACTCTGAATTTTGTCTTTCCAACAACCATAAATTATTTCACCATCTCAAATCATTCATGCTCTCCAAATATGTGCAATATAAAACTAAATCCCCTTCCACCTCGCTGTTTTTATTTTTATTTTTAGTTTTTTAATTATTATTTTTATCATTTTCATCTACCTACCGGCATATTGAAACAGAGTAAATTATGTAGTGATAATTTTTTATTTTGTTCTGAATCACTCCAAAATCCACACTAATTGGATCTGGCTGTGCTTCACTGCTTAATGACTAGACAATGCATATAAAATTCGCGTTTGGTATTACTTATTAGGCTTTATGATAGGAAGTAAACAAATGTTTTTACCCAAAATGTCAACTTTAAAAGGAGATGAGATGTCATGTAAAATATTATCCCGTATTAGATTAAAACTACGTCGTAGAATTCATTAATCTATTGATCAGGGTCTATTAATGTTAAAGTAATTTTAGTGATATTTATGCTTTTAGTCCCTAATTTTAGTGAAACTATGTCGTTTTAAACGTTAGACAGAATAGAACAAGTTAATATTGGACAGAGGATTTGGTCTCCTATAAAAGATGCAGCAATACACTAAATTAATTCAATGTGGGTCAAAGTGTTGTTTGTTTATCGCATAACTCTGCATGTTTTCCTCAAGATATAGTGTCAAACAACTTGTGGAATTGAAAGTCAACGGAACTATCTTTTTTAACCTAGTAATTAGGGAGTTAGCATATCGACCTCAAAGTATAGAGTTCGATTCCTTCTTCAAGATATAGTATCAAGCAACTTCTGGAATTGAAAGTAAACGGAACTCCCTTTTATTAGTCGAGTGATTAGGGAGTTAGCATCCGACCTTCAGGTATAGAGTTCGATTAGTGGGGAATGCATGTGAGTGTTTAAAACTCCCTTTTTATTTGGCGAAAGCTGGACCAGGCTCATTATTTAATTTGGGCTATCATTGATTTTGCTTGCAACTCAATTCAAAATATCAGTAAGGTTGCTTAGGCCATCTCCAACGTAGCACCAAATTTGGTGTTTTGGTGCTACGTTGGCACCATTCTCCTCCAACCCATGACTATTTTTTGCACCAAATTTGGTGCAAAGGTTTTTTTTTTATATACCTTTTATAAATGTATTTTTATGATTATTAAATATTATTAAGTATTAATTCTTAATTATGTATTTATGTCAAAATTTTATTTATAATTTATATTTATTATATTTAAATTAATTCATGTACTTCGTAATAATTAAATTTATAAATAATCTCATCATATGCACAAGATGATAGTACCCGATTTGAAGAGTTTTTTGCTCGATATAGACAAATCAAGGATAAAAATGCTCATCTTGGACTTCGTAATGCATTGATTGTGCATTTATGGGAACAATATAGTAATTATGAGAATTAAGGTCTCATAATATTGAGGTGGGTGTAAAAAATGTCTATATCAACTCATTTTTAGATTTTGCCATTTTTTGGTTAAAATACGTGTGTTATAACCTATGTACTTTGAAAATTTAGTGAAAAATAAAATTTTCATTTTTTTAGCACTGTTTTCTCTCCTGTTTTTTAAACACAAGTCAAAGGAATTGAGGGGAGTGAATGTGAATCCAAATATGCTTTCTCCCTATTATATATATATGTGACATCTGTATTTCTAGTATACACACACATACAAGATTTTGCCTTGTTGTTGATGCATTGATTTGTCAATAAATAAATAAATAAAATGGCTCATGTTAAAGAGTTTGCATCAAACATATGGAATATACGTGTATACATGAACATGCAAAAAATCAGAGAAAGGTAAAAGTTTAGAATCACAGTTTTTAAACATCACTTGTAATGCTCGCAGAAATGGACCAATCACAGTTAGATGAGAATTGAGATGTTATTTCTATTTCCACTCAATATAATTATCACTTTTGAAAAAAAAAAAATTAGAAAAATTACAGAAAAATAGTGACATTTGAATGCACATCCAATGCAATTAGAAAAATTAAAGCACAAGGGTCCTAATGGATGTCCATTAAGGAATATATATGTTCGCAGCATTCCTAAACCTTTATTTGATTAGAGGCTAATTCAGCATTCTTCAAAACAAAATTTGCTCACATACCATAATTCACAAAAATTCATCTAAAATCGGTTCATATACGTGAAACCAATCACTCTTAACAATTAAGACTTTGAGAAAAAAATTCAATGAGATGAGTTCATATATGAGAAGCATTTCATATTTTTCACAATCTCTTATATATTCCTCAACTTAATACAATGAACAAAATAGCATAACATGCCTGTAATTAAAATCTTTGCAAACATTTTATTCAAACAATCCAACCAAAATATTGAAACAATATTCTCATACTTAAACCAATAACCATGCTGATGCTTCATTCATTCATGAACCCCTACTTTTCATTGCTTGATGTTGATGGATCTATAATAATCAAAAGGAAAAAAAAGAAGTTAATAAAATGAACAAACTAATTATGCATGATATATAATTCAAAAATGGTGAACAATATAGCTAATTAAACAGGTTCTATATTCATGTAATTAAGGTTGATTAGCAAACAAATTTGAGTTTTTCCTACTAATATATTTAATTGAATCTCTCAATAACTTAGCTTAATTTCAAGTTTTAAATATTTAATTAGTGTTTTTACCTCCAAAACCATGCATGTTTTCTATAATGGCAATCCTTCAAATTAATTAATCAAAGTTCTTTACACACCCAAAGACTAAAATTTGATTTTTGTACTAATAAATATGTACGCAGGATTACATGTAATACAATTTCAGCTTTCAAACTTAATGCATTTTCATGTAAAACCAACTGGATCCATTAATCATTTTTAATATGAAACAGGTAAAATCTTTTCTCTCAATTTAATTTCCTGAAAGTTGAACATTTATTTAATTAATTGATTGTTTTTTATCATCTTAAAATTAGTAGAATCAATTAACCCATGCAGTGGCCTTTCTGAAGCCAAACTTTCACTTCTGTATATAACTAGTTTCAGTAGAATCAATTAGTACAAATTGCATTTCTCAATCCCCCAAAGTTCAAACAGTGGACCAATTTTGTCTAGAAAAATTAAATTTGCCCAAAAAAAGAAGAATTCAAAAGTAAAAATTTCTAAGAGAACATTTAAAAGTGAATAAATAAAAAAATTATATAAAAAAAAATACTCAGAGTTGAGATTGTAATGAGTGGAAATTTGGAAAGATAGAGATGTATTAATTAGATAGAGAATCAAGAGAGAGATGACGATGCAAACCTTCAACTTTGGTCCCAAATTCATCAACAAATATGACTTGTCTATCCTGTAAAATTAAGTTGATGTCATTAATTATATATGAAAAGCAATAGGATAAATATAAGTAATGAGTAGAAAAATCCCATCTCTCTCATAAATAATTAGGAATTATGAAACATTAATTAATTGGTACATATATACCTACCTTTAGATCCTCTGGAATAACTTGGTCATATAGTTGTACATATAATAGCTTTGGTGCCCTTAACTTTGATCCAACACAAAATTTTGTCAACATTTGGCAATCCAATATTGTCAGTTGGTGTAGAGATGGAAGAATCAGAAGAAGTTCATCATCTCCTCCTCCTCGGCAGCCTTCTTCTGCTTCTGCTGCTATAACTTCCTCCATCTTATAACAACGCTCAATTCTCAACTCTTCTAAACCCACAAGCATTTGTGCCATAGAAACTGATAGCAAATGTCTTAGACTCCCACATTCACTAACAATAAGAGTTTTCAAGTTTTGAAATGCCTTAATTACGTAGATGCTTGTTGTTGCTGTACGTGATCTGGGCATCCTCCAAATTTGCTTTAATCCATCTAGATAACTCAGCTCAATACGCTGTAACCCATCAAAAAGTAGTACTGGTTTTGGTTTTGAGGAGGAGTAGGAGGAGGAGGAGTCACCATGGCCACCAATATTATTAGTAAACTTCATCATTCCCTCAAAATCCAACATTACTTGTATTGATTTACAGCTCCTTATCTCAATCTCCTCAAGACTTGGTAGCAATTGGGCGGCAAGATGATGATGATCATGAGATGCCATTAATGGAACAAAAAGACTCTTTAGATTTGAACAATACTCCACATAAATAGATCTGAGTTGGTGAAGGCGGAATCCAATTTGCATCTCACTACCTATTACATATTCTGGGCCATTTGTGTCAAAGATGTAAAGATGCATCATGTCGGGCAATGAAACCTGTGAAATAAACAATTTCAATATATCATCAAGAATATTCAAGAATCATGCATCTTAATTACTAGCTAGTATTCTTCTCTCTTCACTCTTTTTTTGGTTTTGTTTTGTTTATCTTTATTTAAAACTTCAGCATCAATTTGTTTTGTTCCATTTCATAAGGAATGTGATCATCCATTAATAATACTTAAAGAAATTAAAAGTTTTTAAGCTAATAAAATGTATGTAAAAAAAAATAGCCACATTTTTTACATTTGTTTTTTTTCCCCCCATAAATAGTACGTAGGGGAAGTAAAGCTACTTCAAATTCTCTCCAATACAACTGGAAAAAAAATATATGTTCAATATTGTTTAGATAAAACACTATACTCGATATACTTAAATTTTAATGCGATATTTCATCTTTTTCATTTACGCAGGAAAAATATAAAATCCGTTTCTATTTGGATTATTTTTCTAGGCTCTATTTATGTACCATGCATGGGAAAATTAAAATTGCATTAAATTAACTAAAGAAGTCATGTTCTTTAATCTGTTAATAGGCTAATTAATTAGGTGAAATGTTAGTTGGTGACGAGTTTCGATTCTTTAATTAAAGATTAATATGTCAATATTACAATAAACAAATTACTTTTAAAAAAGATTCTCATATAATATTATAATATACATAATAGGTTAGTGTTATTTTGAATTTCTAATTAATTATATTAACAAATATGGCAATTTAAACCATATATAGCAAAATTTAAATGCAAACATCTAGTTATATTCTTGTTGAATAATTATATTATTATTATTATTTAGGAAGTGAAATTCAAACGTCAAATTTTAATAAATAAATTTATTATCTGGTAAGTTGAATTGCATTAGTAAAACATTAGAATAGTCCTAAACAGCTTAAAATTAATTGTTGTGTAATGCAAGTTGAATTGCAATAGGATTGAAATTAAATTTTTGTGTGGTGATAAAATAATTGAACATAATTTGATTATTAGAGATAAGGATTGAATTAAAAGAATTAAAAAAAAAAAAAGCAAGAGAGAGAGAGAGAGAAATACCGGACTTAGCATTGCTTGGAGATTTCCTTCCGTGGTGGCTGTAGAACTATTAGTGCCTGAATCCTCATTCCAAAACCTTCTAAATTTTGTACAACGCGAAATACTCAAAATTTGTAGTTTTGGGAGCACAAGGATTGAAGTTGAAGTTGAAGTTGAAGTTGAAGTTTCCTCCTTCCAAACAATTCCCTCCAAATTTCCACAATCCGATATATATATTTCTTGGAGCAGCACAAGGCATTTTAAAATGGATTGCGAAAACAGATACCTTATTTCAGGACATTCACGAACTTGTAGAACAGTAAGGTTGCAAAGTGATGGGGGTTGAAATTGTCTCCACAAATACTTCATCTTAGGTAGATACTGCAGATCCACCCTATGTAGTCTACGAAATGACCCAGCTCCCATTTTCCCATTGCTTATTTCAATTAAATTATTCAGAGCCGATAAAATCAAAGTCTGTAAATTGTGAAAGATATTTGTGGAAGCCAAATTTGTCACATCAATTATTTCACTGTAATCACCACCTCTCAATTTAAGTTCCCTCAGGTTCACAAATCCATCTTCTTCCAATTCAGGTACAACATTCCTCAATCCTCTTGCCCCTCTTAGTTCAAGACATTCCGTTTTTCTCAAAATCTTACCAACATTAGGATCACCACCTGGTACTGCTCCATCAATGCCAATCACTTTCATGATCTTCTTAAATTTCCTCGGAAATTGGAAAATTTCTCCTAAATCCCAATATCCGATGTAAAATCTTGTCATTTCTTCAAGATGTAGCCTTTTCAAAACTTTCTCTTGAGAAATGAAACGTTCCATACTTAAAACCACAAGAACGTTGAGATGAGATAACGAGTTTATCTCTTCCGCATGTTGTTCATCAAATGCATATGTTCTTTTCAAATAATTTTGCAAATATAGCTCCTCTAACTTTTTCAACCCAGGCAATACTCCTTTTGGAAGCGGATCAGGGCAAATTTTAAACATCAAGTTTAGCGACTTCAGATTTCCAAGATTTTCAATTCCTTTTGGGAACTCCAATAGATCACATCCCAAGAAGCTAAGAATCTGTAGATTATCAAGCCCACTTACTGTGAATACATCTCGGTCTAATTTGCAGTCATGTAAAAACAAACTGCAAATGCTCTTCAAAGGCTGCAGTGACAATGGACTTTCGATGTTCACTTTCTTCAAGTATAAAACTTTAAGAAGTGAATTTATCCCTTGAAGAATATCCATTGGTAGGTCCAACACTTCTTCTCCATTTTCATAAGACATCCTTAGTAACTCAAGACAAGAATAATCTAAATCAGAGGGTAATTGATCCAATTGACCGATTGTTAGTGAAGCTACTGTGTAAGGTCTGTTGTCACGGTTCTCTGGGCCTTCCATAGTCCCATAATTGCTAACCATGTATCCAAGTTGCTCCTTAGAGGAAATTATCAAGCAAACATCCCTTACAACATCATGCATCTTCACAAAATTCTCATCTTCACCATTCAACAACAAGTAGCAATCTTTCAAGTCAAGAATGACCGAGTCCATTCTATCTCTTGTTTCTTTCATTGTGTCTGTTCTTCGGAACAGGTTCAAGCCCTTCACATACATCACAAGAACTTCTATAGGAATTTCGAAATCTTCTGGAAACAAAGAACAAAGTAGAAGCACTGATTTTGCCTCTTTGTTCTCCAAATAGTTATAGCTCCACTCAATTCGAGAATACACAGAATCGTGCACTCCTCTGATATTTGTCACACAACCTTCTTTCAGTTGTTTAAGTGCATCAGACCATGCGCTCTCAACTTTTTTATTCTCAAGTGCCTTAGCTACAATGACAATTGCAAGAGGTAATCTTCCACATTGCTTTGCAACCTCTTTCGCAATGCCTACCAGATCAGTAGCATCATCGGAAATCCCAGCAGTTTCTTTGAAAAGATGCCACGCTTCTTCCTCATTCAAAACTTCCACCTCAAAAATCTTTTGAGCCCCTGTTTTTTTGCAAACATCTGAAAACCGTGATGTTAGCAACACTTTCAGCCCTTTGCAAAGATCTATTGTAGGAATTCCAATTTCCTGCAAATCAAGATCTTCCCAAAGGTCATCTAGAATGATAAGAACTTTTTCATTTTTTACTTTTTGAAAAACTGTACTAACACTTTGACTTCTAGCATGTGAGGTATTCTTTTTTGAGATGGAGAAGTTCAACTCATCAGCAAGTTGGTTTTGAATCTTTATTATGAGTTGCTCTTTAGATTCTTGTTTCTTCGGCTCAGGATTTTGAGACACTACAGCCATTGCAACCTTATCGAAAACATTCTCCTTCTTCAGAAGATCAGCAATTTCCTTTGCCATGACTGTCTTGCCCACTCCAGCCATACCAGATATCCCAATCACACTTGTCGAACTATCTCTCAGCACTTCCATGACTTGTTTTCTAGTGAACATTCTTGATTCAAAGCCTCCAAAATCTCTGCTTGGTGCATATGGAACTTGCACTTGTGGTGCAGGATATACGACTCTTTCAAATTCGCCTTTCTCACAAAGTTCTAAAATCTCCTTACAAATCTTTGTCGCTTTCCTGCTGAGGACATAGCGAGACTTGATATTTGCACACTTGACGTTGCCTCTTGCCTCCAAAGTGTTCTTCACTTGTTCATCAGTTTCATCAACGTTTTTCAGCCAATTCAAAACATCAGGGCCAGTGACTTCATCAGCTCTTGCTGCATCGATCCTAAGTTGCAACGCATCCCTCTTGCTCCTGAGGTCTTCAATAGCACTGTTCAGATTATGAATATTGGTGCTGAAACAGAACAAATATTTAAGTTGCTTAATAATTGCATCCACTAGATATGGGACAACTTTATCTGCAACAGAAATGACAATTTCTGCCATATATTGATCAACTTCTTGAAGTGCAGCAATCAACTTTATCTGCAACAGAAATAACATTGCATTCAGTGAAAAGAGTTGTAAACATTAATTGAGGCTTAAGTTGAATCAACCAATGCTCATCTTCTTCTATCGAAGAATTTGCAAAAACATTTTAGTTTTCCTGTGAAATAGTTAAGAATGTATAGTCAGTCAAACAAAGACAGAGTTCAATCAATAAAATTAAGGATAATTCTAAAACAATGGCAGACAAGTAGAGAAACTCAGTTCAAATTTTCTGTAAACTCAAACAGACAAATAGTATCATTCAACTTGTTTTAGGCCTTAATCATTCAACTTATTTTCATCATAAATTTATGTATAGTATCATCAACTAATCTTAAACTGAATTTTCTTAATTTCCACGACCAACATTAATTATATTCCGAATTATGAAAATTCTTACTATGGATCAGAAAATAAATATAATCGCCTCACATATATATATATGGTAGGTAACTTTTAGCAGCATAATTCTTAGAACGTACTAAAATAGCACAAATCCTTCAAACATAAAATCCTCAGAACAAACTACAATTGCTTAATTTAGTACTGAAAAACAAAACAAACTTGGAAAATATCTGTTGATAGATTTTTGGACCACCGCCTCCGCTAAAAAAACGCTGATCAGAGTAAATCCTCAGCTAAGGATCTGCAAACAAAAGGATAAATTAAGAAGATTGATTATATTTCTTCAACTCCAAAAAAAAAAAAAAGTGCAGAATCATATTTATTTGAACTTTGAAGTGGTGCTGAAACTTGTGAATCATAAGTCAAATTAACAAAGGTTAAGTGAGAATCAAACATGATGACACATACATACCCTGTTTTTGGACTGCTTGATTTTTGTTATCCAGAATGAACAAATTTTGGTAGCTAGAGATGAACAAAAAAAAGACTTGGAAAATTAATATAATAATGGGAAAATGTATGTATAGTGGATGTCCCAGGAGAGGAGAGACTCAAATCATTGCCTTTGCCACAATATAATAATGTTGAATGAAAAGATTCTTTCGGTGGGAGTGGCATCTCATCAGACCTTGTTTATTTGTTTATTTGTCCAACTTGTTTTAGAATATGCAATGGAAGTTGCAAGGTCATTGTCATGGAAATTGCAGTGCATTTTCAGTTTACCTCCCAAAAACTGACCCGTGAGACGTTGATTTTATGTCCGGACAAATCACATGGGGAGAGATCGAAGAGCCCGAATTTTGTAGAAATTCAGATAATGCGTCGAGAAAATAAAATATATCAACTCACAAAAAGACCAAGTTGATCACCAGCACAAACGTTATTGTTTAGCACAACTTCTGATTTATGTCGGTCGGCAAAATAAATTGATAGTTTAGTCGCTAATGACAAAAAAATAATAAATTTATGTATGCTCATTGGCTAGGCTAAAATGTATTGCTAATAATAATAAAAAGAAAGAAAAAAGAAAATTGTGTATGGTGATTGAATTTAGTAGGTAGAGCAGATTTGCATAAAGCCATTGTAACAAATGAAGTTTGTCGCCATTATTTTTATAAGAAGAGGCAAATTTCAAGATATAGGAAGAGAATTGCACTTAGATAAAATGAACAAGAAATGTCAATTCTTTATTATTTTTTATTTTCCCAGCTGGAATTTTTTTAAATTTTTTTGAAAGTGTAATTAGATAATACTTCCCTTTATGTTTAATAGTTTTTTTTTATTGCCGTCAGTACTAATTTTGTTTTAGCATCAAAATTGATGTTTATTCAAAAGGACAAAACCGAAATATTTTGTTTTGTATGACTAATCGGATTATGATAATGGTAAACAACGGGACCGTAATGTTCGCTTCTTGCATGTGCCCCTAACATGGTAGGCCCTTCTTCCCTTAAAAATCCTAAATCAAAATCCCCACAGAAACTTTTTGTTTTTTCGACTAATTAAATCAAACCTAATGTCAAATTAATACAACAGATTAGGTTATTGCCTTTTCTTTTGTGGTTAAATATAATACACAACAATAATCAGAACAAAAAAAAGTCGTATTAATGCTAATTTATTTGTGTAATTCCGTAATCAAAGCTAAAATGTCTCAATCTTTGTCTAACCACGATTAATTAAACGATGCAATGGCGGCGGTTAGAAAAAGTATTAAGTATGGACTATGGAATGGACATATGCAGTGTTGCATTTAGTGACATTTTACTCAAATTTGGTTAGGCATGTGCAGCTTGGAACACCAAGGAGGCCGCGATAAGACAGGATATAGAGAATCTGACAAACATTTTGGCCTGTTCGATCCAAGTAAACTTCCCAAGTATCCTATAACCTAATATATATCAATGTAACTTCACTCAATTTAACCATTCCAAGCTAGGTAGGTTGGAATGATTAAATTGAACAAAACAAATAACTCATTTTGCATATATTTGTAAAATAAATCACTAAAACATCGTTGTCCAAACATACCCTAAATAGCTAGCTAATATGAATGATGAATTTGAGGGGTACAACTTGGATAGCACAATAAAGATCAGCAACAAAATCGCATTCCTTCCAACGGGACAACAAAATAGCATCGATCCCATTTCAGAGTTGCCATAGTGAGAACACAAACAATACGGGGGTAGTGATCACGTCCTTGCATTTCAACTGGCTTTCTGAAGACAAATCGGGGCATAAAGAACAGAATGCTGAGGATGAAAGGGATATTGCTGTAGCTGTGGCTGCAACTCGGCGCATGATTTGTGAAGAAAATATTTACATGGGGTGCAGCCATACATTAAATGGTATATAGCAATGGTGATTTCTTTGATACAAACATTGCAAGTTGCAACAAAGTATGGTTTGTAATTCACAAGAAACAAGGGGATGGGGTTGTTTGCAAACTTGAATCTGCCTGCATATTTCTAATCTTTGTTTAATCGAAGTTAAAGAAAAAGATCTCACAATCATGCAGTAGAAATTATCAAAATCATGAAAAAATAAAGGCTGAACATGTACTCTGATATAACCTTATCCAGATATTCACTAATAAGAAGGAAATAGTCAAAAGCAACCGTAACAGACTTACAAGATTCAAGGAGCAGAATCTGGAAGCAGTTTAACGGTAACTATTCATATTTTATATATGTCAATTTCATCTAATCAAAGGGGGATGATTCATACAACTTTTACTGACTTTAGCATCGGAGTGGAACTCCCGAGGATCACCTCGGGCTTTTACTCTAACGCTATTCTTTTTTGTAGATAAGAAAAGGAAAGTTATTGCTTGGAGCTCGGTTATTTCAGGTCGGTCAAATACGAATATCCAGAATATATTGCTTGGAGCTCGGACTTTTTCAGCTCGGCCATTTATTTCCAGAAGTACAAATTTGAGCTTCATCAATTGGCGCCGTCTGTGGGGACCAAACAAAAGGTTCACACAACAAATTTATCATTGTGATGGCAAACACGAGATCCATGAGAGGAAATGTTCAGACTAGCAGGCAAGAAGGAGAAGGACAATCGTCACCCTCTCACCCGAAGGATCCTGAAAAGTCGCAGCAAGGAGGTAACCACATCACTCCTGAGATGATGAAAATTTTTGCTGAACATTACGATCAAATGGAGGCCATGGTTAAGGTGGCCCGAAAGAAAAAAGATGATCAGCAGAAAATCCGGGGGAAAACACCCCTGGTGATCCATGGCGAATCCGATGGAGAAAACAAAATGAAGTCTGTGACACAGCCTTTTGATGAGAATGAGCCCGTGTCCATGTTCGTGGTGTTAAAGTCAAATTGTCATCCTGAAAGTTTCTGTCACGTTTTGGTATTCTTGTCATAACTCTTTCGATATAACTCGGAATTGCATGATTCAAGAAGCCCTGGAACGATAAGAGACAGAGCTACAACTTTCATGTTTTATGTTTTACGAGATTCTGACGTTATCACCGTCGAAAATGCCTTCCAAAATGAGTGACGGGATTCTGGCAGATTTTCATCAAGAAATTCCTGGACTACATTGAAGACCAAGATGGCGTGCTTGGGCTTTGCCATTGATGGACCACGCCACTGATTAATCTTTAGGATTTATTTTTTTGTTAATTAATTAAGTCCAAACTCTTATTATGGGCTTTAATTAATTCAGTTTTTAATAAGTAATTTAGGAAAGTAATCTTTTAGGAAACTTTCTTGTTAGCCAAGAAGTCAAATTGTAATTTGCTTCTTGTTTACTTTTCCTTTTTGGCATGGCCGAATTCTTCCCCTATTTAAGAGTGGCCATTGTAACGTTTTTGAGAACATGAAATTTGATAAAATTTAGCTTTGCTAAAATCTTCTTCCAGCTGTTTAAAGTTGAGAGAAAACGTGAGAGTTCTTCTAAGTTTAGTTGAACAATCATAAGACCCGCGAAGACCTTTAGTGAGGAGCTTTAGGTTGAGCTTACCCGTTCTAGATTTATAGAACACGCCAAACTGAAGAAGTTTAACTTTTGATTTACATTAGTTAGATTGAATCTTTTTGTGATAACGTTGGGGTTTGGTTGATTTCTTCCAATCTTCTTGTTCAATATCCTTTATTGTTTTGTTGTCTTGTTTTCGCATTGTTCTTCTGTGATTCGTGCTTGTTCGTGATATTTGAGAAACAACGATCCAAAGGTTGTGGAAAACGTGTGGAATAGAACTCAAAAGCTACTCCATTCGTATCACCTTTGCTCCGAACTGGAGGTGGGGAAAATACAAACAATAATGAGGGTAGAAATCCCGGGAAGAGAATACCCAGGAGAGATAGCCCTCTATCTCAGGAAATAGCTGATTTTCCTCTACCACCACGTTTCAAGTTACCACAACTGCATGCTTACACGGGAGACACGGATCCTAACGATCATATCCACAGATTTGAATCCACAATGGATTTCTTGAAGGCACCAGAGGAAACAAAGTGCCAGGCATTTCCTACCACATTGGAAGGAAAAGCTCGCCTCTGGTATGAAGGCTTAAGGCCAAGGAGTGTGAATTCCTTTTCTCAATTATGTAATCTCTTCTTTAACCGATTTTTGCAGCGTAAGAAGTTTGATAAGTCTACAACAGAGTTATTGAATCTTCGTCAGGGAGAAAGCGAGTCCCTTCGGAGTTATATGGGTAGATTTAATGACAATAGTTTGCAGGTAAAAAATTGCTCGGAAGATGTTCTGGTCGGGGCATTTCTCAACGGATTACGACCCGGACGTTTTTACACAAAAATGGCCACTGACCCGCCATGTGATATGGAACAGTTGATGGACCGAGCAGAAAAATATGCTAAAGGAGCATAGGCGGACCAAAGGAAAAAGGATAACGAAAAAAGAGGAATAAGAATCCGAGATGATGGGAAAAGGAACCGAAAATTAGATGACCCCGGTTTATATTTTAAGGTCGGGGAATTTACCAGAGGATAAAGTTGCAGCTCGGCGAAAATGTATGCGATCAGCTCGGATTATTTCCTGAGGTGCGAACGAAGGGATATGTCAAAATACTCATCAGGTCGGGATATGACAAAATACTCATCAGGTCGGGATTTTTTGAAGTATTGTTAGCTCGGGATTTTTTGAAGTATTGTTAGCTCGGGAATTTTTGAAGTATTATTAGCTCGGAAGTTTTATTCAATAATGTAATAAGAATAAGTTAGTTCTTTTTGAATAAAATATTTCCGGTGATGAATTCCGGAGGAAAAAGATCTCTGTGAAAAATCCCAGTAGATGTGTCAAGCTCAAAATTTTGGGGAATAAAATCTCCAGAAAAAGCAAATGATATAAAACCCCGAGAATAAATTCTGGGGAAAATATTCAACTACTCCAGAGAAAAAATCTCTAGAGAAACAAAGGTGTTTGAAGCTTGGAGGTCGGATAACTCCTTAGCTCGGTACTTTTCTAAGTCCTTAAGCTCGGAGGTCGGATAACTCCTTAGCTCGGTCATATAACTCCTTAGCACTGGAGGTCGGCTAATTCCTTAACTGGGTAATATCTTCTACGTCGTTACTAGTTTGCTCGGTAATTTCCTCCTCGGTAGTTTGTGCTCGGTAGTTTCATCCTTCACATACCTGATGAAGGATTTAATCTTGGAGAAAATTCTGGAAATGGTGAAGAAAAAGCCAAATAACCGACCCAACTTATGGAAGAAGGGATAAGGAAATTATTGCCGTCAGCCGTTTGAAATTGAATTTCAATTGGGGAAAGATAACGCAGAGATAGGGATTAGGGCAAGTTTAAGGCAAAGGAAGGAAATTTCAAACTGTTTTGAAGCTACGATGTATTTATTAGAGGATAATGAAAGCGTGCAAGGCGTTATCCAGACGTTACCCCTTTCTCGCAGCATCAAAGCGTTTTCTCTGGTACCAAAGTGTCATGTCGTCATGATTTGAGAGTAGGAATCATTTATTCCAAATATCGAAGCATCATTCAAAAGTCAAAGGGGATTAGCTCGGGAATATTTGGCGTTAATCGTCAAGTCGGGATAAAAATATTTATACCGACTTGAGGAGGTATTGATATAACCTTATCCAGATATTCCCTAATAAGAAGGAAATAGTCAAAAGCAACCGTAACAGACTTACAAGATTCAAGGAGCAGAATCTGGAAGCAGTTTAACGGTAACTATTCATATTTTATATATGTCAATTTCATCTAATCAAAGGGGGATGATTCATACAACTTTTACTGACTTTAGCATCGGAGTGGAACTCCCGGGGATCACCTCGGGCTTTTACTCTAACGCTATTCTTTTTTGTAGATAAGAAAAGGAAAGTTATTGCTTGGAGCTCGGTTATTTCAGGTCGGTCAAATACGAATATCCAGAATATATTGCTTGGAGCTCGGACTTTTTCAGCTCGACCATTTATTTCCAGAAGTACAAATTTGAGCTTCATCATACTCATATGATCAATGCTCAAGCATGGCATCAAGAATTAGAGGGTATTTATTTAGGTGTACAAAAATATATTTCTACTTTACAATTTTTAACTAATAATTTGCTGCCCCTTTTTTTACACTGTTCATTAGGAAATATATATGTTGACAATTGTGGTGTGTGCAAAAAATAGCTATGAAAGAGCCAAAATTAATAAGTTTTTTTGTACTTTGCTATGTTTTAGCAAAATACATGTGTTATGACCCATGAAAAATAGAGGTTTGGTGAAAATTTTTAATTTTCACTTTTTTTAACAATATTCACTTGAATGCACACATTCACAATCGGAGTGGGTGCAAAAAACGGTGCAAAAAAGTTTAAATCAACTAATTTTTAGATTTTTTTCATTTTTGGCTAAAATATGTGTGTTATAACCCATAAAATTTGAAATTTTGAAAATTTGGTGAAAATTTTAATGTTCACCTTTTTTGACAATATTCACTAGAATGTATGTTTACAATTGGTTCACTTGAATGTATGTTTACAAAAATACATTGCAAAAAAAGGCAAAATCAAAGCGTTTTTAAATTGTGACATTCTTGGCCAAAATACGTGTGTTATAACCCATGAAAAATAAAATTTTGGTGAAAAATCTAAATTTATCTTTTTTGACACTATTCATTGGAAATTACGTTGACAATTGAGGTATGCGTAAAAAAATATATATGAAAAAGCCAAAATCAATAAGTTTTTTTTTACTTTACCATTTTTTTAACAAACTACGTGTGTTATAACCCATGAAATTTCGAAATTTGGTGAAAATTTTAATGTTCACCTTTTTTATAATATTCAATAGAATGCATGTTAATAATTGGGGTGGGTGCAAAAAAAGGCAAAACCAAAGCGCTTTCAGATTTTGACATTCTTGGCCAAAATATGTGTGTTATAGCCCATGAAATTTGGAAATTTGGTGAAAATTTAATGTTTCACTTTTTCTATAATATTCACTGAATGCATATTAACAATTGGGGTGGGTGCAAAAAAAGTCAAAACCAAAGTGCTTTAGATTTTGACATTCTTGGCCAAAATATGTGTTATAACCCATGAAAAATGAAAATTTGCTGAAAAATCTTTTTTTGAAATCGTTCAATAGAAAGTACGCAGACAATTGAGGTGTGTGTAAAAATAGCTATGAAAAAGCTAAAATCAATAAGTTTTTTTGTATTTTGGCATTTTTTTTAGCAAAATACTTGTGTTATAACCTATGAAAAATAGAGCTTTGGTGAAAATTTTTAATTTTCACTTTTTTTGACAATATTCACTAGAATACATGTTCATAATCGGGGTGGTGTAAAAAACGGTACAAAAAAAGTCCAAATCAACTAATTTTTGGATTTTTCCATTTTTGGATAAAATACGTGTGTTATAACCCATGAAATTTGGAAATTTGGTGAAAATTTTAACGTTCACTTTTTTTTACAATATTCACTAGAATGTATGTTTACAATTGGGATGCGTGTAAAAAACAGTGCAGAAAAAGGTAAAATCAAAGCATTTTTAGATTTTGACATTCTTGGCTAAAATATGTGTGTTATAACTCATGAAAAATGAAAATTTGCTGAAAAATCTAAATTTTACTTTTTTTATACTGGTCATTAGAAAGTACATTGACAATTGAGGTGTGTGTAAAAAATAGATGTGAAAAAGCCAAAATCAATAAGTTTTTTTTTTTACTTTACCATTTTTTTAGCAACATACATGTATTATAACCCATGAAAAATAGAGGTTTGGTGAAAATTTTTAATTTTCACTTTTTTTATAATATTCACTAGGGGTGGGTGCAAAAAACAGGGCAAAAAAGTCCAAATCAACTCATTTTTTAATTTTGCCATTTTTGGCTAAAATGCGTGTATTATAAACTATGAAATTTGGAAATTTGAAAATTTTGTGAAAATTTTAATTTTCACTTTTTTGACAATGTTCACTAGAATACATGTTTACAATTAGGGTGGGTGCAAAAAACAGTGAAAAAAAAGACAAAAACCAAAGCATTTTTAGATTTTGACATTTTGGCCAAAATACGTGTGTTATGACCCATGGAAAATGAAAATTTACTGAAAAATATAAAGTTTACTTTTTTTGAAACCGTTCATTAGAAAGTACGCAGACAATTGAGGTGTGTACAAAAAATAGGTGTGAAAAAGTTAAAATCAATAATTTTTTTTGTACTTTGCCATTTTTTTAGCAAAATACTTGTGTTATAACCCTTGAAAAATGGAGGTTTGGTGAAATTTTTTGTTTTCACTTTTTTTGATAATATTCACTAGAATGCACATTCATAATCAAGGTGGGAGCAAAAAACGGTGCAAAAAAAGTCCAAATCAATTAATTTTTGGATTTTTCCATTTTTGGCTAAAACACCTGTGTTATAACCCATGAAATTTGGAAATTTGAAAATTTGGTGATAAATTTAATGTTCACTTTTTTTACAATATTTGAGGTGTGTGTAAAAAAATAGATGTGAAAAAGTCAAAATCAATAAGTTTTTTTTACTTTACCATTTTTAGCAAAATACATGTGTTATAACCCATGAAAAATAGAGGTTTGGTAAAAAATTTTCATTTTCATTTTTTTTGACAATATTCACTAGAATGCACGTTTACAATCGGGGTGGGTGCAAAAAACGGTACGAAAAGATCCAAATCAACTCATTTTTTAATTTTGCCATTTTTTGCTAAAATACGTGTGTTATAACCTATGAAATTTGAAAATTTTGTGAAATTCTATGTTCACTTTTTTTGACAATATTCAATAGAATGTATGTTTACAATTGGAGTGGGCGCAAAAAACGTATATATCAACTTTTTTTTAGATTTTACTATTTTTTTGGCTAAAATACGTGTGTTATAACCCATGTAATTTGAAATTTTAGTAAAAAATCTAATTTTCAATTTTTTTTAACACTGTTTTTTAAACACAAGTCAAAGGGATTGAGGGGAGTGAATGTGAATCCAAATATCCAATGGTAAGGTAAATGGCATTGATTGATGTAAACTAGTGATGAAAAGAAAAAAGCTGAGAGGCCTATAAATAATCCTTAGCTTGAATCCCACGTCATTCTTCATTGCCAACATCAAGCAAAAACTCACACACAAACACAAAATGAATGTTTGCAACTTCTTTAATTTTGTCTTCTCTTTTAATCTACTTTCTCCCTATTTTATATATATATATATATATATATATATGTGTGTGTGTGTTACATCTGTTTTTCTAGTATACACACACATACAAGATTTTGCCTTGTTGTTGATGCATTGATTTGTCAATAAATAAATAAACAAAATGGCTCATGTTAAAGAGTTTGTATCAAACATATGGAATATATGTGTATACATGAACATGCAAAAAATCAGAGAAAGGTACAAGTTTAGAATCACAGTTTTTAAACATCACTTGCTTGCTCACTAATCTCTCCTTCCAAAGTAAAACAAACATTGAGCATGAATTATGCCATGCAGTGCAGTAGTGTATTCCATGAGCAACAAACAAGAAACCTTACATATATATATTCCCTTCCATTTTTCCCTCTTAAATCTGTTCCAGCTCCCTCATGATCATGATCATGTGTTGTTGCTCAGTGCTCATCATTAATTAAGCTAACATTAATATTTATAACAGTATTAATACTAGTCCACATTAATTTGACATTACCCTCTCATCATCATGATGTCTCTTCATGCTTTTTTGAATCTCAACATTCTTCAGCTTCCTCATGATCATACCAACTCTACCAAACCTGCATTGTTCAACCTCATTCCTGTTAACAATGTTTCCTCAAGCTCGGTAAAAATAAGAAATATTGCACACCAACAAGCTCAACGTCCTCCTCCGGCAAACCAGGTGGTCTTAATATATATATATATATATATATATATATATATATTGGTTCATGCATCAAACTATACATATATACATAGTCCACTGAAATTAAACCTATATTGTATTCTTACTTTTAGTGTCGGTGCCCGATAAAATTTGCTTAATTTGCTTTTATATGATTTTTTTCAAAGAAAAGAAAATTAAATATATGCATGCATATATATGGTTTAATCCAGCTGCATGGCTTCTGCTGTCTGATGTTTAAATCTTTTGTGGAAGGTTTTTGTTGTTGGGGGGTGTTATGTTATGTTATGAATATATAGTCAATGTATTGAAGCATTTGCAGTGTCCAGCTGCAGAGCGTTGCGGCCATTGTTTTTGGAGATGGATCGCCGTCGAGGCTGTATCCTCTCACCAAACGAAGATCGGAGGGTGCAATTCCAATAGCAGGGAACTACAGACTGATTGATGCAGTTGTCAGCAACTGCATTAACAGTAACATTTCTAAAATATATGCCATTACGCAATTTAACTCGACTTCTCTGAATTCCCACCTTTCGAGAGCCTATTCGGGAGCATCATCCCTGCTGGGACTGGGAAGAGAGGGATTTGTAGAAGTAATTGCTGCATGTCAGACTCCAGAAGAAAAGGGATGGTTTCAGGTGATCGATCGGAAAAACCACCACTTGCACATTACATTTATTATGATGGATGGATATATTGATAATCAATCAATTGTTGTTTATGTACGGTTAAATTTGTAACATTATATATATATATGGATGATGATTATTATTATATATGCCGCTGCTGCTGCTGCTTCTGGCTTACTTATTTTAGGGAACTGCTGATGCTATAAGAAGGTGTTTGTGGGTGGTAGAAGATCAATATCCTGTGTTGGAGTACTTCTTGATCCTTCCAGGACACCATCTGTACAAAATGAATTATCAGAAAGTTATAGAGGCTCATCGGAGCACCTCAGCCGATATAACTCTTCCTGTCCTTGGTGGTATGAGAGATGACAATCCAGGATTTGGGTTTTTCAAACTAAATAATTCCACAAATCGAGTTACCGAATTTCAAGAGGAGCCTCCTGCTGCCGCCATGAAAACCGTATCCCCTTTCTTTATTTCCTTTCCTTTGAACACAACGTTTTGAGTTATATATGTATTAATTTAGATTTAGGCACAGATTTTGATTTTGGCTGTGCTTATTAATTAATGATTTCAGGTACAGAATCCTGTTGCATTCAATGATATAATTAGTCGGAGTCGGGCAGGCATGGGGATTTACGTGTTCAACAGAGATGTGATGATAAAGCTTCTAAATGAATATTTTCCAACAGCAAATGATCTGACAAGTGAAATAATAGCAGGGGCAATTTCCTTGGGGATGAAGGTCTCGGTCTCCATCTCATCTCATCCCATCTTATGTGTTAATGTTGTTGATTCTTACATTAATTACTTCTCTGGTCATGTACGATTAGGTTGATGCATATGAATTCGATGGGTACTGGGAAGACATGAGAAGCATCGAAGCATTTTATCATGCAAATATGGAGAGCACAAAGAAAAGAAACATCGCCACCACCACCACTGAAGCTGAAGCTTCAGCTGCACATAAGTCAGTCAGTCAGTCAGTAAACTTGGAATCAATCAAAACAAATATGCATAATAATAAAACTATCACTTTAATTAGAATGTTGCCTTTGATACATGCATATATATAGCAGCTTCTACTTGTACGACAGAGACTCTCCTCTTTACACACTGCCTCGACATTTGCCTCCAACTCTCATAACCGATGCCGTTATCATTGATTCAGTGGTTGGAGATGGTTGTGTTCTCAGCGTAAGAAACTCTCCTAATTAAATCTATACTATAGCAGTATATAGTGCCGGTGTGCATGGTTAGCTTTTTCTGAGAGATTGAGTGAGTTTGTGTAAGGCAGAGATGCAATATCAGAGGGACGGTGATTGGCATGAGAACAAGGGTAGGAGATGGTGCCACAGTTGAGGATTCCATAATCATGGGTTCTGATTCATATCCAGTAAGTCCGGACATGCACGTTCTTCCTAGATCTCCTCTTTGCTCCAGCTAGCTCTGGCAAATATTAATAACAAATGTCAGACGTGCATTTCGCAGAGCATTAGTAGTGACTACAATGTCAACAACATTCCTAGCATTGGAATTGGGGAAGGTTCCCTGGTTAGAAAAGCCATTGTGGACAAGAATGCAAGGATTGGCAAAAATGTTATGGTTGGTAAACTCCATCTCTCTTTGATTCATCTAACAATCAGCCATTTTTTGCATTAACATAATTTTCTCCACAGTAGTTGTTCTTGTTAAAAGAGGACTTGCTAGAAATGTCAAAAATCATTAATTGAATGGAATGGTTGCAGATCATAAACAAGGACGGTGTGCAGGAGGGCAACAAGGAAGGAGATGGATACGTTATCACAGGAGGCATTGTTGTTATCATAAGCAGTGCAGTCATTAGAGATGGAAGCATTCTATGAAAACTTAACTTACTTTTAACTAATCCAGATATCATAAGGAGTGCAGTCATCAGAGATGGATTGTACTAAAATAGGATTTCTTGTTTTTCATAAAGCATGTTTGTGGAATTTTTCATTCGCATGCATCTACAAAAGCAAATTTAATTCCAATGCTTTTTAAGTAGTTCAACCCACAATCCTTTTCTGGTGCGCAAAGGGGACAAAGGGGTCAAAATTATGCCATAGTATCATCAGCTAGCTATATACATAAGCTGCTTATAATCCTTGCACATTTTATGTCCCGGAATGCTACACTGCTACCAAAAAAAAAAAAAAAACTTAGCAGCCTTGAGTGATGTGCACAAGCATACTGTTTAACCCAACTGATGTCTGGAAAGGGACCAATCCGATCCTTTAGCTAGTAGCTACACATAATATATCATGCCCACTTCTATAAGGCTAATGTGAGGAATGTTAAGAGCCACTGAAGGGCCTCTGCAATTCTTGCGAAGGAAGGAGTACCCGATGTCAATTACAAGCTTTTTCAAAAATGACGACGACCTTCTTGCCTTCATGTAAGAGTGCCCCATTATGTATGCAACCCCTGATTCCTTCGCCTGGATCAAGTCCAAAAGCTCTTCCCTAACCGAGATATCCATCCCAGGGCTTTCAGGCAATTGAAATCTGACGTGGCGTCTCCTGATCTGGGGGTTCTCGTCATCATAAGTTGATCTCAAACTCTGAAGGGTTAAAGATTTGCTACTTTGAATGGAGTTGTGAGTATCAAAATCATCCTGCTCTGATACAACTAGAGTTGGACTGGATCCAACATTTCTGGTGCTTATAACTGCCATCCTCCCATCCAATGATGCACTATCGGTGCTTGACAACTGTGGTTCAACAGCTTCCATCTGAATGAACTCTGCTATACTCTGAATAAGCTGATTTTCAAAGTTCCCATCATCTCGCTGAATATCCTTGTATCCATACCTTACGATGCATCGATACATGCGATAGGGTCTCGGACAAACTCGGCCAATAAGGAAGCGTTCTTCAGGTGAGACATATGGCACGGGGACCGATTTTACGCAAACAAACACCAAAACAGAATGAAAAGCAGGTAGATTTGTCACAAAGTGTGAGAAGATAGAAGGCACTCCTGTCGCCAATTCCGAGTAAATCAGACCTATCCCAGGAACGCGAACAATACCAAGGCTGGGTCCCAAGCCAAGTAGCCATTTTATCGGAACTTTGTTATGCAGGTCAAAGTTGTACTTCTTGCGAGTTCCGTGATGCCAAACAAACATGATGCACAAAAATACGAAAGAGAGCACAAGGGAGACCCACCCACCCTGAGGAACCTTTATAAATGCAGCTGACAAGTATACACCTTCAATGAACCAAAAGAAAAGGAGGAATGCTGCAGCAAACACTAAATTCCTTTGCCACACAAAAACTAGGACGAGTGACATAAGAAATGTTGTTATGAACATAACTGTCATGCAAGCCAGGCCTGGGAACAATAAACACAAATGTCAAACATTTCCTAAGAATTTAGAGTCAGAATATTAGCTATTTATGAAACATTTTTGTATGTCAAACCTGGAATAAAAATAACTAGAATGCAATATAGAAGCCATAATGGAAAATGAAATGCATTGTTCACCCTTATCTCAAGAAATGTTAAAAGAATTAGAATTAGAAATCCTCAAAAGGGAATCCCTTCATAAGACATGTTTATCAGCACATCTTTGCTTGCCACTCATTTATGTTTTTTTTCTGTGTCAACAGAAGAAGAAAAATAAATCTACACTCTTCTTTTCTTTATTGCACAAGTTCTAGTATCTCCCATATGAACCAGAAAGCCAGCATATCTATCGTGGAGCCAGAAAGAAAAGTAAAAACCAATCAGTGAGGTGAAGATTTAGAAAGAACCTGGTATGATTTCCTCTACTTTTAGGGGTCATTATATCAAGGGACCTTAGGTACTGTCCATCAACACAACCCAAACCGCAAACCTCCCTTCCACCCTAACATCTGCATTAATTTCTAGCCTCTAACCGGTTAGAGCCATTGCTGTGGAGATGGAAGCGGGTACTATTTTGCTACTAGATTCTCAAGTAAACGGTTTTACCTCAAGTTTTCTATGTTCAAGCAATATGGACAAAGCTCAGGTTGTTAAACTTAACTTTTCGTCTACTTTCTTCTACATTTAAAATGGGACGCAGTACATCTTAATATGGGGATTTCACTTATGGCTTTGTTGTCTAATTAGTTTTGCATTTTCTTTTGGTGAAGTCAATCAATTCCATTGAACTAAATCAGTTAAATTTACAATGCTGAGAAGAAAATCTATCAAGATGATCCAAAAAAAAATTCAAGTTACTCCTAAATTACAGAGCACCATTGCCTGAAAAATATAATAACAGCCACTATCTGTCGAAAACAAATCAAGGATCTCATAATACTGGTTAACTTACCATATGCATTCCCAATTGTAGTTGTGTCCTGAAATCCAATTGCTATAGAAAGAGTAATGATCATGAGAATCCAGTTTATTTCCGGTATGTAGATCTGCCCATATATATGTCTTGAGGTGTGAACAACTTTGACCCTGGGGAAACAACCGAGCGCGTTGCACTGTTTCACAATGGAGAAAGTAGCTGAAATGATAGCCTGACTGCCAACAATTGCAGCAAGAGTGGCAATGACAAAGATAGGCCAATATACACTATCTGAAAGAACAATCACCAGCGAAGCAGAAAATTAAATTTTGTTTCACGCAGGACATTCTGGGAGACATAAAGAATTGTACCATATAAATGAAAAACTAACCAGGTATTGAGTGATAGAAACTATTTGGAATGGATGAGACGTTTTTTGACAGAAAAGCAGCCTGGCCCATGTATTGAACCACAAGGCAAGGGTATACAGCAAAGGCAAAAGCAATCTGCAAAGATTGACAACATTAAAACTGGTTGTCGTTGCTTGTTATATACATTGGCCAGAGGACAGAATGATAGCCCATAATTTGACAGATCAACAACTGCAGAAACATATAAACAGGCTTAATCTCCAGCAAGGGGGACCCAGCAGAAGGTAAACCATTGACCAGTACTACAAGAGATCGTTCACCACCTTACGAGTGCAAGCAGATAACCAGACTTACCCGAATGGAAATGGCAGTAAAATGGCCAAGATCTGCAAACATAGCTTCAGTACCTGGCGAAAAGATAACAAGTACGATTAATTTTCGAAATTGAAGTAATTGCTCAGATTCAAATGGTTAGAAGATAGAAAAACTATGTGGACTTGAACTCATAAAATTGGTAGGGGGAAAAAAAAAGCATTCATCCAAAATTTTCCAACGTGAAATAAAAACATAACCACAGTAATATCTCATGTACCTGTTATGGCCAGGAGAACTCCTCCAAGGGACACCCAACCATCTTTACCAGTTTCCCTGAAAAACTTAACGATATAGTGTGGGGAAAGAGCATACACAATTCTTGGGTTCCAGTGGATCGTGTTGTACAGGCCAATGACAAATATAGAAATCAACCAAAGGACAACAACTGGTGCAAATAAAAAGGCAACCCTGTGTGTGCCAATGTGCTGAAGAGCAAATAAGCCGACCAATATAACACAAACGATCAAGAGAACTTCACCTAAAAAATTGGAAGGCAGTTTGAAAGCAATAAGAAAACAAAGTAAAAAAACAGTAACAAAATTCGACATCAACAACCAAGATGGTGTGCACATACCTTGAGTTAATCTATCTGCTAAAGCTTGAATTCCCGATACTGAAGAGAGAACTGCAACGGACAAACTTCAGCCAATTAATATATCTACCCGAGACTAGAAGAAACATTAAAATATTAATCATAAAGGTCATAGGATAAGATTTTCAAACATAAGCCATTGCTAAGAAAAAATGTAAACCCAACACTCAACAAAACGTTTATACGACGAAAAGAATTATTCATAGTCAGAATGTTGCATTGTTTCATAAAATATGGAATAAGAAGAAATTCAACATCTTCGAAAGCCAAATTAGGAAATCTATCTATGTGGAGTTTCAGTCTCGTGTTATATAATAAGCTCAACCAGAGGACAGTCAGACCTAAGTCATAAAAATGGTATTGCAGCATAATCTAAGCACTTCCTTATTTTGATTTATTTTTGGAAGTAACCAATCAATGGTGGATATGGACAGGATATACTAAAATGAGAGATTAGCGTTGACGTGTGAGCTCTGTATCACAACATCCAAACAACCTCAAATACAAACATGCAGAGAAATCATTAAAACAAAACAAAACAAAAAAAAAGAAGGCATAAATAATGACAATAACTTACCAGAAATTGCAGGAGTGATTACACCGTCACCTATGACCATGCAAGCCCCCAGCAATACCACAAGAAGTAGAACTGTACGGGACTTTTTATGTCTCTCAAGAAATCTCTTCAATGGCAAAGATGATGCATGCTGAGCAGAAGGGCCATATTTGTAAGCGGATAACTCCTCGTCAGCTGCTTGTTGATTCGGAAGTAAACTAAACTTTGCATGTCTGCAGAGCAGAGAGTAAAGAGCAAATGTTCCACCTGAATTTAATTAACACAGGAGTTGGTAAAGAGAAATAAATTCAAACTACACTCCATACTAAAATTATCACAAAGACATCAGGCCATATTACCTTCACCATTATCATCAGCACTTAACACTATGAACATGTATTTCAGCAAAGGTATCAGTGTTAAGGTCCAAAAGACAAGAGAAAATGCACCAAATATGCCGTCCTCATTTGCATGATGTGACATCTTCCCTGCAAATACGCTTTTAAAAACATAAAGTGGCGAAGTGCTAAGATCTCCATATACTACCCCGAAACTTTGGTAGGCCAAGAGCAGATTTTTGGAAAGATTCACCAAAGGAAACTGCAGGTCCACATGCATCAAGGTTAGTCAAAAATCTCAGTAGAAGTGCATCTTTAGCTTTGTGCACTTGTTCGCAAGCAAGTTTTATGTGTCATGCAAGCATTTGTGTGTGTCTGTGTGTGTGTGTGAGAGAGAGCATGCAGCCAACAATCTGAAATCTGTAAATATTCCTGGAACTTGGAAAGACAAGTAGCTCAGTAGGTCCAAAATTTTATTGGGGCTTTTAAGAACATAAGAACTTATTAGAACAGGCAACTTCCAGGTTACAGATATATGAAGAGGAATGAGCAAAACACAAAACATGGCTTGCAAACGGATACTCGAGAAATGAAGACATAAAAATGGTCACACATGTACCTTCCCAGCAAAAAGTTTCCCCATCTTAGGTGTCTGGACTGGTTCACCGTGTCCCTCTTGTCCACTGGCATTGGCCACTTGGGGATGTGCTGCGTCCTCACTGCTGCCATCTCCCTCACGATCAACATCAATAGTATACATCTATCTATTGCCTGGGAATAATTCAGAGCAAGAAAAATAAGCCATTTGTCTTAGGAGGAGAGGTATGTATCAATTTATGCAGATACCAAGAAGATGCAGTCAGTTTTATCCAGCCAGAGCCAGCCACCCAATGGGCAACAAGTACAAAAGAAAGTGGGGTAACACATTAAACATCCTCCACAAGTTCATTAAATCATAATATCTCGGAACAAAATACACACTGAAAACCAGAAGCTTTCATTGGAAAAGAGGAAAAAACATAACAAGTTAGATACACTTATAGCGCAGAGTTGTGTACAAGGACTAGCAAGTTGATGTTTATATATCATTATAATTATGAAACAACAAAAAGCTTGAACAAGAAAAACAGGTAAAAGTTGACGATTATCATGGAAGACAACACCCAAAATGAGATTGAGATTGAGATTGAGATTGAGATAGAGAAACAAAACCAATCGAATCAATCGGGGTATGAAGATTAAGAGCTAATGTTGAGAATGAGAATGAGGCCAGCAATAAAATCAGTCCTAGTCCTAAAACCAAAAGCAAAAAAGCCCTCAAAAATCGAAAATATTGAATCTATCTATCTATTAAATAAGAAATGAATCATAAGCGAGCGAACAAAGACGCAGAGAAACGTAACCCCTTCCTTCTTCTTTCGGCTCGGTGCCAAAAGAGGGAATTCTTCTCCCAATCGGAAAATTAAAATTGAAGAGAGAGAGAGAAAAAGAAAATCGATGTTGAAGGCGGCAATAGCTATACGTAGGTGAATAAATCCATAATAATTAAACCCAAAAAAAGCATAAACAGAAAAAACGAAAGGAAAATTAGAAAGAAAAAAAGAAGACTTACAGGGATTCGGGATGAGAAATATATATATACACACAGTGAGGATGAGGATGAAGATAATTAGATAAGAGGTGGATTGATGTGTGTGGGTATAGAATTGGAAGTAGAAGAATTATAAATAAAGAGAGTGGGTAGGTTAGAATTGGAAATATATAGGAGCGAGGAATTGATTAGCAGAAGAAGAAGAAGAAGAAGAGTTGAAATGATGGTGATCATCAATTCATTAGAAATCTGGGGAAATCTGGGGAAAATCTGGGGAAATCATATTAATCTAAATATTAATGGTGGAGACTGGAGACTGGACTGGAGTTTATTTTACTGCTGGTATTGCTCAATGCTCACTGAGAGTTAAAATCTGTTTTTCTTCCGTAGTGGTAGTGGAGAGATTGATAATGATGAAGCCCGGCCCTGGACACTGGACACTGGATCTGGATGGACCCTATCGCAATATTCAAACCCAACATATTCAATCCAAAAAAGTAATGGTGACACACAGTGATAGTAGTGGGGAGAGACTAGAGAGTAATAATATTACAGTCTAGGAATCCGGATACATCAAAACACTAAACACATACCACGCCAATGCCGTTTCACACACGATTTTTACACGGAAACCATAAACACATACCACACCACCATCATCTTCCCCTACCATCTCTAATTTATTTATTTATTTATCAACAAAAACTCCCCGTCAAACCAACTCGTATGCTCATATAAGCGGTGGTTTATGACATTTAATTCCTATTAAAATCGTGATTATTTTATTTTACTATTTTTATATCGCGTTTAAATTATAGTTAACACGTGATTCTAATTTGTTATTAATTTTATCGTGCATTAACATTGCAATTAACATGCCGCTACATATATGAATCAGATTTAAATAAGACATAGTTGTTTATTTATTTATTTGGACTTATGCATCACAGACATTTTAATAACATAACATAACAAACTCTTCTTAACTTATTTTTAATAATTCAATTAAAATTTTGAGTTGACTTTAATATTTATTCTAGTAACCAACATATGCAAACATCACTTCAATTACATCATCTATCTATCTATTATTTTTTAGATTATTTATAATATCACTAATTCATTCATTCATTCAATAATTAATGTCATTCACCAACAAAACTTAACAAAGATAACAAATTGTGAAGTTGGGAGTGCCCATGGCCCCCCATCATCAATGTTACCTTTTTGTTTTTATTTTGTACTTTGTCTTTTGTCTTTTTATCTAATTTTAGGAAGTTTCTCAGAAGATGAGCAGAGACTTTGAATATGAATGAATATATGATGATGATACAGATACATCATCACGCTTTTATTTGTTTCTTTTTTTGTTTGATTCTCACACTTGAAAAAAGAAAAAAAAAACTCTAATATATGCATGCACCAGCACCTCTCCCAAATTTCTCCAAACTCACTCATTTTCAATTCTTATACTTTTTACCATCTCAATATCAATAATATGCTAAAATCAACCTAAATATATAAATAATATGCCTCTCTCTCTCTCTCTCTCTCTCTCTCTCTCTCTCTCTCTCTCTCTCTCTCTCTCTCTCTCTTCAATTTTAATTCTATTCATATTTATCAACAACACTTTCGAACAATTTTCTTTTAGCATGTTAAGATACAAGACATCCCAACCATCTATTTATGCACTCTTAGGGTATGTTTGTTCCGCGTAAATGGTAATGCATTATTGATCGTCTCATATTCAGGTATGTCATATCTAGAAATTAAATTCAAATCCCTTTTACCTTATTTGCCATGTCTCACAATACCGACAGGAATGATAACTATTTTTTCCATTTTGAACAATCACTCTAGCGAATTGTGTCAAAGAAAATCAAACTTATAATTAGTACTAAACCTTCATTTTTTGTGGGTTATATCACACGTATTTTAGTCGAAAATAACAATGTCAAAAAACGTTCTAATTTTGACTATTTTCGTGCTTTTTTTTTGTACCCAACTTAACTGTGAACGTGCATTCTAATGAACGCTATCAAAAAAAGTTAAACTTATATTTATAAAAAAAAAAAACCTCTATTTTTTGTAGGTTATAACACACGTATTTTGACCGAAAACGACAATATCAAAAAAATGTGCCGATTTTGACCGTTTATGTATTGTTTATTACACTCATCTCAATTTTGAACGTGCATTTGAGTGAATTGTGTCAAAGAAAGTTAAACTTATATTTAGTACCAAACCTGAGTTTTTGTGGGCTATAACATACGTATTTTAGTCAAAAATGACAATGTCAAAAAATGTGTCGATTTTGGCTATTTTCGTACTATTTTTTACACCCACCTTAACTGTAAACGTGCGTTCTAATGAATGATATCAAAAAAAGTGAAACTTATATTTATAAAAAAAACCTCCATTTTTTGTAGGTTATAACACACGTATTTTGGCCGAAAACGACAATATCAAAAAAACGTACCGATTTTGGCCGTTTATGTATTGTTTATTACACGCATCTCAATTTTGAATATGCATTTGAGTGAATTATGTCAAAGAAAGTTAAACTTATATTTAGCACCAAACATTCAATTTTTGTGGGCTAACATACGTATTTTAGTCAAAAATGACAATGTCAAAAAACGTGTCAATTTTGGCTATTTCGTGCTATTTTTTACACCCACCTTAATTGTGAACATGCATTCTAGTGAACAGTATCAAAAAAGTGAAACTTATATTTATAAAAAAAAAACCTCTATTTTTTGTAGATTATAACACACGTATTTTGACAGAAAACGACAAATATCCAAAAATGTGCCAATTTTGGTCGTTTATGTATTGTTTTTTACGCCCATCTTAATTTTGAATGTGCATTCGAGTAAATTGTGTCAAAAAAAGTGAAATTCATATTTATCACCAATACTCCAGTTTTCGTGGACTATATCACACATATTTTAGCCGAAAAATGATAGTGTTCAAAACGTGTCAATTTTGGCTGTTTCTGTTTTATTTTTAACACCCATCACAATTTTGAACGTACATTCTATTGAATTATATAAAAAAAAAGTAAAACTCATATTTAGCACCAAACCTCCATTTTTTGTGGGCTATAGCACACGTATTTTCGTAAAAAATGACAATGTCAAAAAACATGTTGATTTTGGTCATTTCGTGCTATTTTTATGCAACTGTATCAATTGTGAACGTGCATTCTAGTAAACTATGTCAAAAAAAAGTTAAACTCATATTTATCACCAAACCTTTATTTTCTGTAAGCTATAGCACACGTATTTTAGCCGAAATGACAATATTTAAAAACGTGCCAATTTTGGCAATTTTCATGCTATTTTTTTCACTTATCTTAATTGTGAACATGCATTATAGTGAATTGTGTCAAAAAAAAGTGAAACTCATATTTATCGCCAAACCTTGATTTTCTGTGGGCTATAGTACCTGCATTTTTGGCGAAAATGATAATGTAAAAAAATTGGTGATTTTGGTAATTTTTGTCCTATTTTTTGCATCCACCTTAACTGTGAACGTGCATTTTAGTTAACGGTATCAAAAAAGTAAAACTCATATTTGTTACCAAACCTTCATTTTTGTGGACTATAGCATACGTATTTTGGCCGAAAATAACAATATTTATAAACGTGTTGATTTTGGCCATTTTCGTGCTAATTTTTTCAACTATCATAATTGTGAACGTGCACTCTAGTGAATTATGTCAAAAAAGTAAAAATTATATTTATCATCAAACCTCCATTTTTTTGGTGGGGCTATAGAACCTGTATTTTTTATGTTATACTTATACACGATTTATATAGTTTTATTCTAAATCATATTATGAAACTTATTTATATCTTTTTAACTTATGAAAAAATAAAAAAATTATTTATTAATATTACTAAAAAATAATAGTTGTTTGAATAAATGAAAAACAAATTTACAAATTAATGTAAATAAAAATAGCCAAAATTTATTAAAAAATAAGTATCGGAGATATAACATGTATGAAAAATAACTAAGTAGAAAAATGAAAGAAAAATTCTAAAGCAACATAAATACAATTATGAATTTTTTAAACAAAATATAAGACATTGATTATGTTAATAATTTTAATAAATAATAAAAGTAAAAAAAAAAGATAACATACCAATCATCTATTTAATTCTTTTTACATTGAATTACCTTAAAAGTCAATATGAAGTAATTTAAAAACTACTAAAATTTTAATTTTAGTTAGGTAGGAAATTCAATAAAAAATATCAAACTAAAAAATATAAAATTATTTGACCAAATGAATTATAATTTACCATAAGAAACATATGAAATTCAAAATATAAATAACAAATATTAAAAGAGTAACATAATTAAAATTCTTAGGAAAGTAATCACAATACCAACTTTTAAAAATAACTCATATTCTTGGAATCTTGCATTTATTTTCTTTAGTTCAGAATTCCTTTATTTTCCTAGGACGAAACAAACGCAGGAATTTAATAGTTAGGAAAATGATTACTTTATCAGTTTGAAACAAAAATAGGAATCTAGTATTAGGAAAAAGATTACTTTCTCAATTTAAATTCCCTACAAACCAAACTAGCCATAAAGAATAAGTGATTATACACGTATCAAAATTTTATAAAATATTACAAAGAGTGATATACAAAAGTAATACACAAGATCCCTTCATCACACGCTTGAAGGGACAATATTTCATCAAAAACTTGGAGGGACATAATTGTCCCTCCAATTGCCAACCCCTAAATAAGATACTCTTATAAGTTACGAGTGAATAATTTTAAAATTTTAATTTTTTAATAATACATAAGCATTTGTCAAACTAGTATTACATATCATAGTTAATCCCGAATGGATATTAAATGTTGTTAGTTACATTTCCAATAAACCCATATATATTGAAATAATCATACTTATACAATATAATTTCTTTCTTAAAAAAAAAATTTTTGATTAAAAAAAGAAAATGAATTGAAAAGAGTAAAAATATGCTGACACTATTTAAAAAAAAAAATACTCATATAATATGATTGAAATAAGGATTTTCTGACTAAAACTATATTGTTTTATTTTGTCTAACGTTCAACATCTCGTTTCACTAAAATTGGGATAAGTGGTAGGGTTCACTAACATTTGAGCGAGGACTTAACAATTGTAGATTTGATTTTTATGATATTTATGATTTTACAGTTAAGTTTTTATGGTATAAGTTAGGTATATAATTATTAGGGTGAAAAATAAAAAATTAAAACAAAAAAGTTTACATGACAATATGACATTCAAAAGTATTATAGTATTATAGGATTATTGTTATTGTTGGGCTTAAGAGAATTAATACAATCAAGAATGTTGTTGTTGATGTTGGGCTTAAAAGAATTATTGATTCAATCCAAAATGATGATGATGATGATGATGTTGTTGGGCTTTAATTATAAACAAAAAGGATGAGCAGTAGAGTAGATATAATACTATAATATTTCTCCAGAGACTCGACTTCTTGTTTCTTCTGCTGCTGCTGCTGCTGCTGCTGCTGCTGCTGCTGCTTCTGTGTGGAGTAAAACAGACTCTGTGCCCACTGCTCAATCATCAACAGAGACGAAATTCACTTCATCTTCACAAGCATCTTCACGGTACTACCAACATCACTCCTGCACTTCCATTCAAACTTATGTCACTTCATTCATGCCTTGATTTCTTTTTTTTTTTTTTTCTTTATTAAAGACTCTTTCTTTCTTTATAATTTGTCATCTTGATGATTATGAGTTTTTTTCACATTAATTGGATTGATGGTTACTCTTGCCTTTTGTTCTTTTCACATTAATTGGATGGATGGATGGATGGATGGATGGTTGGTTGGTTTCACATATTCTGCTTATTATTTGTGTCCAGTTTCTTTGCTGCGGAATTTTCTGCAACCATTATGCTCACAAATTTCTCCAAATAGGATAGGGATCATTTTTGTTTTATACTATATATATAAGACACTGATGGAGGCACCTATGCTGATGAGTACATTCCGTAGCTTTCAAAGGCCACCACCCTTAACAACACTTTCCAACTTTATCCACTCTGACACTGTTTCAAAGATAACCGCTGCTGCTGCTGCGACATTAAAGATTGAATCCTATCCCAAGTTGGGCCTCCGCTTTATTAATCCTTGCAGGGCCAACAACCATGTAGGTGTTACGAGTATTCAGTCTGATGAGGGGGACGAAGTTGCTGACCACAATCAGCTGGATGGTATGGATTGGGAGTCAGAATTCCTCGGGGAGCTGGATGCGTTTGCATATTTGCCCCCTAAGAAGAGGAAAGAGCAGCGGAACTCTAGATTGTTGCAAGATACGGATGCTATGGATTGGTGTGTGAGGGCTAGGAAGTTTGCCCTCAAGTCTATTGAAGCCAGAGGCTTGACCTATGCCGTGAAAAGTTCCGTCAACGGTAATAAGAAGAATAAAAAGAAGAACAAAAAGAAATCCAAGGTCGCGAATAAAGATCCCCAGGAGTCTGAAATGGACGAGGAAGATTTTCCTCTGGCGGATGTACAACCCGGGGATGGGGATGATATTAGTGACCTCGGGAGATCATTGGGTATTATTTCAGATGGAATGTTTGAAGCAAGGAAAGAAAAAACCATGGAAACATTTATTCATAGGCTTTCTCAGTTTTCCGGGCCATCTGATCGGAGGAAGGAGATTAACTTGAACAAAGTCATAATTGAGGCGCAGACTGCTGAGGAAGTACTTGAGGTTACTGCCGAGATGATCATGGCTGTTGCAAAAGGGCTTAACCCTTCTCCTCTTTCACCTCTAAACATAGCCACTGCATTGCATAGAATTGCTAAAAACATGGAGAAAGTGAAGATGGTAAGGACTCGAAGGTTGGCATTTGCCCGTCAAAAAGAGATGGCTGTGCTTGTGGGAATCGCAATGACTGCGCTGCCTGAATGCTCCGCACAGGGTGTTTCAAATATTGCATGGGCATTGTCAAAGATTGGTGCCGAGCTTCTTTATCTGTCAGAAATGGATAGAGTGGCAGAAGTAGCGTTGACCAAAGTTGGTGAGTTCAATTCACAAAATGTTGCCAACATAGCCGGTGCTTATGCTACTATGCAGCACTCTTCTCCGGAACTATTTTCAGGATTAGCAAGAAGGGCTTCAGATATAATTGGCACTTTCCAGCCTCAAGAGATTGCTCAGTTGTTGTGGGCATTTGCTTCTCTTTCTGAGCCTCCTGACCTTTTGCTGGATTCGCTGGATTGTGTGTTCGATAATGTCAACCAGTTCAAGTATTCCATAGGCGAATTAACTTCAAATCCTAGAGTAGAAAAAGAAGACGTCTCTGAAGTTGCAGGTTGTGGAAGCATCGCGTGCAACCCTGTGCTCAATCTGAGTAGGGATCAGCTGGGCAATATGTCTTGGTCTTATTCTGTTTTTGGACAGATGGATCGTGTTTTCTTTTCCAATGTCTGGAAAACCCTTTGCCAGCTCGAGGAGCAAATGATTTCTGAGCTGTACAGGGAGGATGTAATATTTGCTTCCCAGGTTCATCTTGTGAACCAGTGTCTGAAACTAGAATTTCCGCATCTTCAGTTGTCCCTGAAGAGTGATTTGGAGGAGAAAATTGCTTGTGCAGGAAGAACCAAGAGATTTAATCTAAAGACGACGTCTTCATTTCAGATGGAGGTGGCCCGTCTTCTTGTTAGCACAGGCCTAGATTGGGTCAGAGAATATGCTGTGGAAGGGTACACCTTGGATGCAGTTTTGGTTGATAGAAAAGTTGCACTTGAGATTGATGGTCCAACCCATTTCTCAAGAAATTCAGGTTGGTTTTAGCTTTGCATATCTTCTCCTTGAAAATCTTTTAACATCGATTTTGAATGATTTTGGTTTCTGCTGCCATTGATCTGTTGTCTTGACCTTCATTACAGGTGTCCCACTGGGGCATACAATGCTAAAACGCCGATACATTGCTGCAGCTGGTTGGAAGCTTGTATCAGTTTCTCACCTGGAAGTGAGTTTCTCTTATTTACTTCCTCTTTCCTATAATTATGTGCAAGCCTAATCTGACAAACTCTACTTCCACGTTGTCTTGAATTTTGCCGGAACAATGTTCACTCCTAAAACTTAAGAACTGAGCACTCTCAAGTGAATGGCCTCTCCCCTCGTATCATTATCATATGCAAAGTTGATCTTCCATCCCTCAGGTTTTTGCTGAAGATTTACCCTATACATTATCTACAAGACAAGTTTTGTCATCTGCAAAACTTGATGACATTTTGTAGCCTCTCTATGATAAGCAAGCAAGGGGTAGAAAGGTATTCAATCAGTCTGGGATTTGTAATCCCTTTGGAAATTAGAGAGACCGATATTCATGCATTAAAATAGTCTTTAATGCGGTAAAATTTTGTCAAATATGCAAAAAGAAAAGGAGAAGGTGATGGTGAGGGGTTATTTTGTTATTTACGCATGTACATGTTTGTATCAGTTAAAAAGATTAAAAGCATTTGAGCCGTGGCTTGTCCCGTGATCTTGTTTCTGCTTTCTGCTTTCTGCTTTCTGCTTTCTGCAGTGGGAAGAAGTACGAGGTGGATTTGAGCAATTGGAGTACCTTAGAAGAATTCTGAATGATCACATCTACGAAGAGAGCAGCATGGACACCGACACTGGGGGAGTTGGAGAATGATGAACAACAAGTGAATAGAACAAAAAAAAAAAGAAGAAGCAGGAAACTTTAAGATCACTGCCTGCCTTAGTAGTGTGGGTGCATAAACAGGGAAAGTGAGCCTAGTCCTAGTGCACTTGGGACTGGTATATATGATTGGAAATGCATAATGAACCATTTGATTGATGTAATGTAATGTGGATTAGAAGGAGGTAGAATGAGCAAAACAGGCTTGTTGTGTCTTCTTGATAAGAGGCAGCAGTAAGTGTAAAGTGTGTAAACACAAGGATATAGAAATTGTAGATTTGTTGAGATCACTGAGATGGACAGAAATGTGTGAATGTATGCGGTGCAACTGTAAGTAAAAATGCTGCTATTAAACAGTTTTAAGTAGAACATATCCCACATACTGACTGAGTAGCCATTAGGCATTAGGAAAACTCAAAGTGTGTCTGTGTGTCTGTGTGTCTGTGTCACTCTTTCCCTCAGAAGTAGTTGCCACTTTGCCACAAGGAATGACTTCTCCATTTGCATTTTCAATACTACTACTCTACTAGTCAATGAATTGATGACATGACACTATCCATCCATTGATTCTCCATCATCCATCTTTTTTTTATTTAGCCAAGATAAGAAATTGAAAATTGAAAATTAAATTTGCAGTGTCAAGGAAAATTCAAAAAAGAAAACAAGCAAATGAAATTGTTTCCCATAAAATCCCATTTGAGTTGTGAGTTTAATAATCTCACAATCAGCAAGAATGAAGTAGAACATCATCCCATTCCCATCCATCCATCTGTCCCTCCCAGTAGTCTCTCTAATAAATGATTTTAATAAATTACTACAATAAATATTCATAAATTTAGTGTAGTCAGTAGTGAGTAGTGTCCGTCCGTCCTTTCTTTCAAGAAGAGAGACAGAGAGAGAGAGAGATCGCGTAGTTTCCTTCGTTCGTTGGTTAGATCCAAATTTTAATTATATTTTGCTTTTAGCCTGTTTTTTGTTCACAACAAAGACAACTGCAGTACTCCAACTTAAGAGTCTTCGATCTCCCTTTCTCATCACAACTCCCCCACACACCACACTCTGTACTGCGTGCCTAACTGCGTAAGTAAGGTCCTAAGGTAACCTCTTCATCTTTTTTTAATTCATATTTAACTGTACGGATACTGGATTTCTTGAATCCTTTTTTTTTTTTTTTTTGGGTTAAATTCAATTTTCTTTCTTGATTTCTTCTTTTTTTCTTCCCCGCGTAATACAAATCTATGTTTGTTTATTCAGTTGCAGATCTGATTCTTCAATTTTCTTTTGATTTTTTTGGTTGGTTTCCGCTGCTACTTTTTTATTTGTGTGAGTCCACACTCCAGATCGTTCCTTTATTTAACCTTGGTTCGTTTTTTTTTTTATTTTCCCAATTTGCATTGTTGTCAGAGCAGAGGATGAGGATTTTACTCACTAACTAGTAACTAGTCTGTGTAACTAAGGGCTTTCTTCTGTTTAATTGATCATTTCTGTTGTTTTCTGTCTCTGCTCTTTCAAATTCTACTACTGTAAGATTTCTGATTTCTGCTGCTTTAATATTTTGTATTTCTTAGCTGCCAAATCCATATCTATGTTACTAGTATTAATACCCTCTTGTTCCATTTCATTCCCCATCTTTACTTACTTATAGACTGCCCACTGCCCAGCCATTAGTTATAGATTGGGTTTGTATATTACTTAATTCATTTGAAATCTCCTATTTTTGTGGTAAAGATTACTGCTTTTTTTTCCCAATGACCATGATTTATTATGACCGACCCAATCATTTCTGTGGGAGAAGTGAAAATGTACATAAATTTGCTCTTGTTACTAAATTAAATATTGTTTCTTGATGCAAGTATTGATGTCCCCTTACAACTTCCTATTGCAAGATATATATATATATATATATATATATCTATATGCTGTGTATGCTCGAGCTGCTTTGAGCTGTTTTCAATTGAGTGCTTTGGACTTTTATCTATTGGCGTGCTCACTCGTATCAATAGTTTCTTTGCTTTTCTGCTTTCTCATTCTATTCAATTGTGCTGCTCTGCTATCAAGGCATGGCATCGTCAGATAAACCTGAGATAGTTGAGAGGGGTGTCAAGGACAAAGAAGACAGAGCGGACAAAGAAGATGGAGAAAAGGGTGGATTCATTGAAAAAGTGAAGGATTTCATCCACGATATTGGTGAGAAGATTGAAGAAACTATAGGATTTGGGAAGCCCACTGCAGATGTTACCGGGATTCATATTCCTAAAATCAATCTTGAAAAGGCGGACATAGTTGTTGATGTCCTTGTGAAGAACCCAAATCCAATTCCAATCCCTCTTATTGACATTGATTACTTGATTGAGAGTGATGGGAGGAAACTCATGTCTGGGTTGATTCCAGATGCCGGTACTATCCATGCACACGGCTCTGAGACTGTTAAGATACCGCTTACTCTGATATATGATGACATCAAAAACACATATGACGATATCAAGCCCGGAAGTATCATTCCTTACAAAATTAAGGTTGATCTCATTGTTGATGTACCTGTTTTTGGCAGGCTAACTTTACCGCTGGAGAAGAATGGAGAGATCCCGATACCATATAAGCCTGATATTGACCTTGAGAAAATTCAGTTTCAGAGATTTTCTTTTGAGGAAACTGTCGCCACGCTTCATCTGAAAATTGAAAATAAAAATGATTTTGATCTGGGGCTCAATACACTCGACTACGAGGTTTGGCTGTCTGATGTGAGCATTGGTGGTGCAGATCTTGAAAAATCAGCTAAACTCGATAAAAATGGTATCACTTATATTGACATTCCCATTACCTTCAGGCCAAAGGACTTTGGGTCTGCTCTTTGGGACATGATCAGAGGAAGAGGTACTGGCTACACCATGAAAGGAAACATCAATGTCGATACTCCTTTTGGGGCAATGAAGCTACCCATCAGTAAAGAGGGCGGTACTACTCGCCTTAAGAAGAATAAGGAAGATGGTGGTGATGATGATGATGATGAGGTTTGTTGTCTTCCTTTTTGTGAAAAAGACAATTTTTCCCTTTTGTTTTCTTCAAAACATGCTTTGGTGTTTTAATAATCTTGTTTATTTTCTATGGTATAAAGTAACCTCTTTTGTCATTTGATCAGATGTAAATTATGTTTCTGGGAAGTGAACTGTAATTCGTATATTTGTAATTGTGTCGCAAACTTTGAACCAAAATTTTGATTATTGGCAGATGCAAGATATTTTGAATATAATTTGCAGTTCGTTGAACAGAATCTGAACTTTGAGGCATGTATTTTGTCAGAAACAGTAGACTCCTCCATGGTTTGGTCTAGATAATTAAGTATCCAGAGTGTGTAGCTACAAGGCAGGAAATGGTGGCTAGCATTTAGTATTCAGAAGGTAGGTAAAGACAGGGTTGAAGACATAAGTTCTAGGGCTCAAACATTTGTGCAAATTTTGAAAATCAGAGTTTTTGTCTTTTACTGAGGATGCGATGGTTGGGATATTGGTGATTCGAGACCTTGTATCGTATCATGTATGGGGTTGTCCTTTTGGAAAAAACATCTAGGCAGCTCGACATTAAAGTCTTGTAGATTGGGAGCAGTACTCTAATACCTAAAATGCATGTTCTTGGTTGTTATCTGGAATATTTGTATCCTCCAGGAACATTCTGATTTTGAATTGTGTTACTAGAGCCCAGCAATAATTATACAAGGCAATAGCCCCATCAAACTACTAACTCAAGGCTTATATGCAGAATGTGGGAACAGTGATGGAGGTCGAGAAGAAGTGTGTAAAAGATCCCTCTCTTCACGCCCTACTCCCCTTGAAAACAATACCAAGAAATTACAGAATTTTGTGGAATTTTGACCTGTGCACCCCCCTAACTGTATAGCCTGTTCTCGTATAATTCCTCCTATCTTTATGCAGTGATGTAATGTACAAACTTGCTAAATTCTTGCTAGAAATTCTAACCGTGTCTTGGTTTCTCCCTCTAATGGTGACAGAGAAAATTTCTAACTCACTCAATCATAAAAGGAACAATCATACATACCTGTTGGACATCTCTATTCAACTCATGACTTTTTTTTTCCTTTTGTGTTATTTTAAAACCGAAGATTTTGTATCCTCCTACCATTGAATAAACTGTAGCCTTGCGTTAGTTTCTTTTGCTTTCGGGTTTTTTGTTTTTTTTTTTTTCTAGCATCCTCCATGTGTGAATTTCATTGCCCAGTGGTTAAATTCTTCTGTCTTCTTGAAAGTGTGATGTTTGTTACTTGGATGTATATATTTTCTTTTCTTCTGTTGCATCTGCTCGGAGCTTTTATTCAAATTTTGGCCTTTCTTCTGCAGGAATAGGAATGAAGACTAGCACCATCTTTGTAATGGAGTTTGAAAAGAGAAGCTGCGGATCTGCTGTTGTGGAGGTTTTTGGAGTGTTAATAAAACTAATGCGACTTAATGAGCTCTATTACATAAAATAAATAAATAAATAAAAATGTTGTCAGGAATTCTTAGAAATCTTGTGTGTGTGTTTGTGGGATAGTTGGCTGTTGGGACTTATATTTCCATCCATGCAACATGCTTAGCTTATGTGTAACTCTGCGTATTTTCTGATATCCGGAACTAATGAGCGAGAGGCAATTAATACGCAAACAGTTGGATGTTGTTCATAATCATTGCATTGGGAATGTTAAGTTCTAATGACGATATTATTGCCTACCAGTGTCAGTGTTTTTTTTTTATATATCTTACCTGTGAATTGGGATTTAAATGAGATGGCATGAGGAGGAAAAGTATGATCCAAAATTTTACATTCGTATAAATTGAGCAACCATCAACTTGAAATGATTGATTGGTCTCATGTATATATATATATATACACACAACTGTGGTGTGGGGGGTTATGGGTGCATGGTGCCTAATTCCAACAATGGGAGATTAGATTTGAGTAGAGGCGTTAGGAAAAAGGTAAAAGAGAGAGGAGCATTTGTTTGGTTGTGTTTTGATTGATTAATTAATTTCCTGGTTGGTTTAGGAATTAGAAGGGTTGTTGGAGTATGTATGAATGTATGTATGGATAGAGCAAAGGAATGGAATTGAATATTTGAATAAGAGTGATATATAGACACGAGCAGCAGCATGTATCATGATGCAACTTAATTTGTTGGTCCAAATCCAAATTGGAGGATCATGATGAATGTGGGGAAAGTTGGCGCTGCTGCCTGCTTTTTGACATTTGTAAATCACAAATGAAGAGAAGAGAAAATTTGGAGAGTTTACAAGTTAGACACGGCATCGATCGGCATGCAACGACATATGTATTTGATTTGGTCACATGCAAGTTTTGTTTATAACAAACACATTTTTTGCATGTTTCTTTATAACATTTTACACTTTTACTTGATGATTGAGGATTGATGATTGATGATGGTCTGGCCGGCCGGTAAGGGGAAAATACAAACACGCACGCCAGCTAACTCCCGTCTAACTTTGAATATCAATATATATAATGAACAAACTAACTAGGGAAATATAATTATAATTTTAATCAAATATTATAGGTTCAAAAATGGTATTACTCTTTTTTTTTTTCATTTTGTAAAATAAGTAGTTTTTATTTACAAGTTTATCATCATCTACACGTTAACTTTTTTATTGTAATGCATTGATGTTGATCACAATTTATTTGAAGGGTTTTTAAGTCAATTTATCCTTCTTCTTTTTTTCCATTAAGTATGAAATATTCTTAAACGGCACTAAAAAAAGATAGGAAAGAGTATTTGAAAAATAATATAAATGATACTGTGATCCGAGTTGGGGGAGGGGGGGACAGTAGAGGAAGGGAACATAAAACAATACAAACAATTGAACAAGACAACATCAACATGCAATGTTTTTTTCTAATAATAGTAGTTTGGTTGGGTTATTTGGGTTTTGTGGCCGGCGGTTGTAGAAGAATGTGGGGTTGGGTCTAAATTAAAACAAAATTGACTTTGGAATTTGGATGGAAGAATTGAATTATAAAATTCCAATTCCAATTCCAATTCCAATTTGCAAATGTGTGTATATATATATAATGTAATATAATATGGATTTTGATCATTAAACAAACATGGAGAATGCAGATTGGAGATGTATTATTATTATTAAAAATACATGCATGCATGCATATTCACGTAACTTTAATTTGTGAATGTGAGACAGTAATTGAGAGTGCATGCAATATGCAAACTTTTTATGATCAAAATTTACTATATATATATATATAATCCTAAGAAAAAGCTACGTATATGTATAGACTATATATAGTACGTACGTACATAGTACTGATTTTGATATATTATATTGGGAGGGAAGGAATTCATTCCCATGTATCATGTATGCACTATGCACTGTATTAATATATATCTCCATATATATATGGGATGGGAGATGGATGCATCATGCATGAATGAATCACATGCTTGCTTAATTGTGTTTGATGGGATATATAAATAACGCTAATTAAAAAAGAAATAATAAAAGGAATGATTGATTGATGTAGGATCAAATTTATATAAACCAAAAACTCACAAATATAAACCAATTCGTATGGCTTAATTTATGTGAAAAAGAAAACAATGCGCTTGATTAATTTTGTGAGAACAAGCACGAAAATCAATGATTCAATAATTGGAGGCAGCAACAACAATATATTTATGATTCAAAGCCGAATGGCTTCTGAAGAGAATCACGCTCGGAACAATCGAGCAACAAAGGCGTCGGCCTTTCTTTATAATGTTTTGGTTTTTTGTAGGATAAAAATAATCAAATCACATTAAACAAAAATATATTTGGGAGGAGAGGATTACAATAATCACACAATCTCACGTATGACACAACCATCACACAACAATAACATCCGTTAGTCCACGGAATTTCTTTAAGCCACCGTATGGCTTTTTCTCACAACACATCTTTGAGGTTTCTCTCTCCAACTCCTCTCATTACAAAGATCCCTAACACCCTCTATTTATAGTGTAAGATGTTTCTTAATTCCACACTTTCCTAATTCCTACCAATAACTAATTAAGAAAAAAATACTACTAGGAAACAACTTTAAACTTAAGAAACAAAACATATTAGGAAATTAATAATTAATTAATAAAAGTTTAATTTAATTTTCCAACAATTGATCAAGATATGAGCAGATAGATGAGCGAAAGTAGAGATGAGACAAGTAAAATGCATGGGTTCGGATGTCCTTCCTTACGTGTGTGTGTGTGTTTTTTTTTTCAATTAATTTACGTGCATAGGAACAACTTTAATGTTTCAGGTACATCAAAATAGTTTGGCTTTTCCTTTGGTTGCGTGACCCGTTGGCTATTTCATTTCATTCTTCTCTTCTAACTTCTAATAAGTGATTCATATAAAGGCAACCAACAACAACGCATGCATGGATAATAAAAAAAAAATTATATATATATATATATGTGTGTGTGTGGAGATGGATGGATGGAACATTAATATACGAATTATGGAAAAGAATGAATGGTGATGAATTGAATTATGGTCTTGATGATTCGTGAATTGGATATTTGAATGATAAAAAGTAAGGAGAAAGGTAGAGCTAGAGCCTCCTAGTCCTCCTAGATAGAGGACATGCATTGCATCTGGCATAGTGGCATCTGGCATCGGCATGCCATGGAATTTTTATTTTTATTTTTATTTTTATTTTTGACTGAGAGTAAAGACCGAGAGGACTAGTACTAGCGCCTAACCTTAAATACGCCACAGCCACCGGCCATTCTGATTATCTATTCTATATTTCTATTATGTGTCTATATATGCTATGCATTATGTATGTAAATATTAATTATTATGATTTTAGATTTGAATCAGTACTATCATCAGTGGACAATGGTATATATATATATATATATTTCCCTTCTTTATAATCAAAACTTAGTTATGGAAGCCTGTGTGCCCTGTGGCCTGCTGTGGGTGTGATAAAATCGAGGGAGACACAACACAAGACCAAAAAAAACAGATTGGATTCACAAATTAAAGGGATCTTATGAGATGGATGGCTTGCCAGAATAAAAAGTATTGATGGGTTAATAAACATCAACTCATCAGAGTTGGCTCATATCACAATACACAAAGTCTTGGTGATTAATAAGTAGTAATTGAGATCACAGTACACAAAGTCATGAGTCAGGAGACTCTCTGAGAGAGAGAGAGAGGGGATAGATTTGATTAGATTAGCATCAACCCAACAATAATAATAAAGTAAATAATAAAGAAATAATAAAGCAAGCAAGCAAGCAAGCAAGCAAGCAAATGATAGAATAGAATAGAATAGAATAGGTAAAAATAAGAATGGTGGGCAGTGGTGGGCAGGGGAGAAGAACCTTGGCATTGGGTCCAAAACAAACAAACCCCCTCAACTTGGACATCATCCAGCATATCCACCATCCAGCTCCCCCCCCCCCCACTTGCCACTTGTTTTGGTGAATTCACTGAATCCAGCCCTCAAAACCCCTCATCATGGCATCATCCCATCCCATCCCCAACTGTGAACTCCCCGCCCAACTCTTCCTTTCTTCTCCTTTTTCTTCTCTACTTCTCTTATTACATTAAATTAATATTATTATTATTATTATTTACTTCTCTACTTCTCCTCCTGGCTCCTGGCTCCTGTGCACTGTGCAGTCTTCCCTTTCTCAATACAAATCTTTCTTTCTCATCATTAATATTAACCCTCAAAAACAAATCCCCGCCAATCATATCCCAGGCAATCCATCCAGATCCACCCAACTCTGGTAATCTTGTCATCAATCTTTCTCATTCACTCAATTTTACTCCTCTCTTTGAATTCATTCTAAACTAAACTATCCAACCTCAAACCAAACAACCACTCTTTCCTTTTCTTCCTTCCTTCCTTGCACAGTTGCACAGTTGCACAGTTGCATCTGCAAGACTGCATCACCCTCGCTCTCCCATTCATTAATAATCTACATTTCACCCTCTCTCACACATTCATTGCTCTCTTCTTTTCATCACATTCTTTGCATTGCTCGCAATTTCCTCATATATCCCTTTCACCTTCCTCTCTTTCTTTCATTTTGACAATAATAATAATAATCACACTTTGAATATTAATATTGTCTTCTAATTCAAGAAGAAGAAGAAGAAGAAGAAAGAAAGAAAGAAAGGAAGAAAGGGACTTGATATTTCAAAACCCAACCAATATATTCATTTCCTCCTGCCTTCCTGCCTTCCGTGTACTTAGTTAGTGTCTTCAATTCTCAAGAACAGATATATATACATATCAGATTAAAAGAGATATATTAATTTATAGGCAAGGACGGGCACAGCTGATCGAAGGATATTAATTAAGATTGGCTCCGTTGAGGTGGTGGCAGGCGGCAAATTATAATAAGAATTGAGATGCAAAAAGGAGTACTGGATTTCTGCAGGGAAGCTTCATTTACATTCTTACAACCACTTCCAAGACCATCTACATCTTCCCATCTGCAGGTCTCTGTCCAGTAATGATTTTTTCCTACATATCCTCTTTTATTTCCTTTTTTTCTTCTACTATATTGTTATACGTACATCTGTTTAATTTTGTCGGGGGATTTTGGTTGCAATGAAAGGATATATTTCTTCTAAATAGAAATAGGAAAAAAAAAACTTATTGTAGTCTAAATGGTTTTATTATACTTGGATGGGAATGCCATTTGTTCTCCTCATCTCATGGTTTAGTTCTTGAAATCCATCCCCAAAAATTGTTTCTTTTCTGTTTTATTTCCTCTGATTGCAATTAGCATATATGTCCCCTGATCGTAATGGGGTTTTGATCCTGCATTATTTGGATTTGGCAGTTGGATTTCCTGGGACCGTGTCTCGTGGTAGCTGCATGAACTATTCAGACCAACACTAATTTTTGGCACAGAGATAAGAGAGTTATATTATACAGTAGTGGAGATATCTTTCTTTTCCATTTTGCGGCTGGAATTTTGATAACTGAAACTTGCCTCCTCATCGATTGATTGTTTCGCCAATCCAAGATTCAATCTTTATTGACTCACTGCATCCATCAGCCATTTTTGAATTGTTATCTTACCGAGTTAGCTTTAATTGGGAGGAGAGAGAGCTTATTTTGATCATTGTTGGGGAATACTATATAGCTATAGGTGGGCGGCTGGCTGGCTTTGCTGCATTTGGATTAATATATATATCTTGAGTTTTGAGTCATGACTGTTGAAAGGCGGCCTAAAGCTGCGGACTTGAATATTTTGTCAAAAGTTTCTGACTTTGGCCTCCGAGATCATCATGATCACAGTCGTCATCAGTATCATGAGCTGGCCGGCAGCATCATGGAGACGAGAGGAGGAGGAGGAGGAGGATCAGGAAATCTCAGGAGATCTACTGGCACTAGCATTATTCCTAAAAAGATTATGACGATGAACGGAAGCCCTTTAATAGTAAAGGTGGACGGTGATGGAAAGAAAACAGAGTACATGCGTTCATTGTCCCTGCATCAGGGTGGTGGGGGCAGAAGAAGAATTTTCTCAGCAAGTTATTTGAGTTTGGAGGGTCTGTTCTTGCTGGTTTGCCTGACTGTTTCGTTGCTGCTATTGCCACTAATACTTCCGCCCTTACCACCACCGCCGTCAATGCTGCTGCTTCTGCCAATCTGCATCCTGGCCTTGCTTATGATCTTGGCTTTTATGCCAGCTTCTTCTTCTAATACCAGTGCTCGGGAAGTCTCCTCCTATGCATATCTGTAATTACTTACAAGTTACTTGTGGTTTTTTTTTTTTTTTTTTTTGGTTTGAAACGCAGCAAGAAAACAACCATTGATCAGTCAGCTCACACGATTCATTTTGTGAGGCTGGCTCATATATAATCTTAATTTGATGACAAAGTATAACAAACAACACGTACGGCACTACACTCATGTTTCTTTCGTTCTTTCATTGATCATGATCACAATCATCACTATCTCCTCCTTCAATTTCCGGCAATGCTAGCTATACATAGTTGTGATGCAGTAGTTGAAAATTTGGAATTAAATTTAGAGTGATTAGAAAATCGTTTCATTACATGAATACACACGCCAATTATGGATTTAATGAGCTAATCAAGAACGCATGGCGTGAATCTAACAGAGAATAATGAAATCTACATAGAGAAAAAGAGAGAGAATAAAATCTACGTAAAGAAACAGCTATTGAAACGTCGAGTGTTCAAGACAGATATGGTAGTGAAATAGAAAATAGAGAGACTGAAACATCATCGAGCAGTGAAATAGAAAATGAAATATTTGCGTCAATAATCCACAAAAATGGAAAAAGAAAAAGAAGAAGATACATTGCATTAGAAATCAAAATAGAGAGGTTCAATTAATATAGTCAGCACTCAGCATATAGATGCCAATTCATTGCATATATATATATATATATATATATATATATTCTCCCCCACTTGGCCGGCCACTGGGCACTGGGCACTACTGCCTGGCTTTCTTTGGTCAAACAATCAGCAACTTGCAAATTTTGTATCAACAATCACACACACACAATATATATAGTAGTCGTAGTAGTAGTAGTAGTGTGTGTGTGTGTGATTGTTGATACAAAATTTGCCATATATATTAATAACAACTCCAACTTAATTATTTTGAATTTCTTTATTTCTGCCCAAATTATTCAACTTATTATACATTTGCACCACGTACTTTGAGATGGGTGAACAAAATCAAATTAGCACCAATAGAAAGTGATTGTGAGTTTTGATTTGCGGGGCACATGCACATATAATGGAGTTGTAAACTTGGAATAGATCGAATGTGCATTGCATGCATTCCGAGAGCAATTCAATTTTTTTTTTTTTTTTAATTTTTGTTAATATGTATGATCAACAAAATTTTGATTCTTATATATATGCTCTTCATAAATATAAATATATATATATATATATATACTTTATATATATATTTAAAAAAATAAGATATTTCTCGTGTTTTTCAAAATTATATACTATGATGATGGCAATATTAATCTATTTTGAAACATTAAAAATAATAATAAAAAAAAAACCTATGAATTAATAATACGTTTATTATTTGATTAATTGGGTCTGAAGTAGGCCCAAAAGGAAAAGGGGCATGTGGTGTAGAGATATTAAATGGGCCTCAGTTTGGGCCAAGTAGTAGTTGGATCATGGATGATGATGATGATATGATGAAGAATTAAGGGTTAAGAGATTTGGTTTGTAAGTATCATTATAGCTTAGCACAGTACAGTTGCTCTTTCAGACTTTCAGTTACCTGCCTCTGCCTGCGACAAAATTAGGAAGCGTTGAAGAAGAAGAAGAAGAAGGACGAAGAAGCTTTGAAGAAGGACGAAGGAAGCAGTGAAAGCGTTGAAGAAGGAAGGAAGGAAGGAAGGAAGGATGAAGCTGGACGTGGACGCTTTGAGATACCTTTCAAAGGATGATTTTAGGGTTCTTACTGCGGTGGAGTTGGGTATGAGAAATCATCAGATTGTAGCCACTCACCTCATCCACACAATCGCTTCCCTCAAGTTTGTATTTTATTTTTTATTATTTTTATTTCTTTTTTTTTTTTTTGCTGTTTTGGGTTTAAATTTGAATATTCATGGCACAAGCTTTTACATGGCTGTTTTGGGGTCCTTCAATTTTGAATTAGGCATGGAGGTACTTATAAGGTGTTGAAGAATTTGCTTAAGCACAAGCTTTTACACCATGATTCTTCCAAATGTATGACTCCCACTTCCATTTCCACTTGTTTTTATTTTTATTTTTGAATCAAAATTTGATGATAATCAAAATATATGCTCATCTCACTGATCCTTCTCATCATAATATAGATGATGGGTTTCGACTCACTTACCTGGGTTATGATTTTCTCGCTATTAAGACCATGGTTAATCGCGGTGTTTTCACCGCCGTCGGTCGTAAGATCGGTACTGGCAAAGAGTCTGGTAATATTGCTATTGCTGCTTGCTTGTATTTTTGAGCTGCTGCTTTACTGACTTTTGGGTTGTTTTCTTATTATTAATTATTTATTAATTAAAAAAAAAAAAAGACATTTTTGAGGTTGCCACCGAAGACGGTACCGTTCTTGCGATGAAGCTTCACAGGCTCGGTAGGGTGTCTTTTAGGGCTGTCAAGTCTAAGCGTGATTATTTGAAGCATCGCACCAGCTATAATTGGCTCTACTTGTCCCGTCTTGCTGCTCTCAAAGAATTTGCCTTTATGAAGGTTCCTTATCATTCTCTATGCTGCTTTTCTTTTTTTTATGCTTCTTGCTTGCTTGCTTTACGCTTCCTACAATTTGTTCATATTCATACACCATTTGTCTTTTTGACTGACTAGGCTCTGGAAACTCATGGCTTTCCCGTTCCACATGCCGTAGAAAGCAACAGACATTGCGTTGTCATGTCACTCGTTCAAGGATACTCACTGTAAGTGCTTACCAACCAAAGAGCCTCTTATGGAACATATCGTGGCTCCTTCAATTTTTTACACATTATACAACCCACATTGTATCTGATTCTACAACCATGGAGGGGGGCACTTTTAATAACTCCATAAAGAAGGCTAAGGGATTGGGGATTCCGGTTACCAGTCCGAGTCTTTTCAACGACTCAGATCACTTTAGCCAAGTAAATGGAAATGCTTTAAAGTATTCATCTGGAACTGATAGTGCTAATCAGAATTCTCTGTCATATGATTGAATGGAAATGTGAAATACTGATTTTACCGAATGGAAAGCCCGTACCTTGCTAAAGATTGAACTTTTGTTGTTAAATTACATTGCTGGACGGACGTTGGATATGTGGAGTTTTACTGGAACTTCTACCGATACCTAAAAAGTAGTGGGGGTTTTCTGTATCACTATATTCCGCTTCATATAACAGCACTGCAATCTGTTTCAATATCAGTTTCTGCTGGCTGCTGCAGTAACACTTTCTTTTTTCTAAACATCCTCTCAGTTTTCCTTCTTTTATTTGTGTTCATCATGCTTTCTTATTTGATTTTTTTTTGGCGATTACTTATTCTTAGTATAATGTAGTGAACAGGTTAGGCAATTGCAGAACCCAGATGTCGTTTTTGAAACGATTACTGGCCTCGTCATTCGTCTAGCTGAGCATGGGCTTATTCACTGTGATTTTAATGAATTTAACATAATGGTATGCTTCGGAGTCACTTTCATAAATAAATATCATATGGTTTATGGTACTTATGCATCTTGTTTGCTTATGATCCACGAAGAAAAAGAGATATCACATTGTTCTGTGTTTTAGATGTCAGGCTGTCTCTGTACAAAATCGCTATGATATATTTCTTTTCAACATTAAAGCGAGTCATAATATATAAGTAATGCCATTGTCATTATTATCCTTTCTAGCTGCATATTTATCTTCTCTTTCATGATGACCTCTGTTTTTTTTGTTTGTAGATCGATGATGATGAAAAGGTGACAATGATTGATTTCCCTCAAATGGTGTCAGTCTCTCATGCTAATGCTCAGATGTACGTTGAATTTGCGTCTTGTGATTACTGATGTATCCATAGTTCTGAATTTTTTAATTGCTTTCTAAAATGTCACTGTTTTCAGGTACTTTGATCGTGACGTAGATTGTATCTTTAAGTTCTTCAGCAAGAGGTTAGTTAGCATTTTTGGCAGTGAAGATAACTTGATTGTTAGAGGTCTATACTAGGGATTTCAAGACTGAATTGAAATGAGGCTAGATTTTTTTATGCTGTATTACAAATATGTGTCAGAAAAATTTGCTGGCGCTGGCTCTGGCTCTATTAGATTTACATTGATTTTTATGTAGCACTGAATGTTTGACCGGGAAGGATACTGGACAAAACTAACTGTAGAAGCTTCTCTTGACAATTGTTTAGAATCAAGAAAAAAAGTTTTATCTTGGAGCTCCTTGGGCATAAAGTTATGTGGATTCAGCTGATAACAACCTGTCATGCAATGTCAACGGGAAATGTGAATGCAAATATGGAACGGATATAGGTTGCCCAGAATAAATGGAACATGCTAATCTACATTGAAATAAAGCTGCTTCCCATTTATTTTGTAAAAGAAATTTTCAAAGAGTTTTGCTAGCAACTCAGATTATAATCTATTGTGCCCAATGCTTCAGACACTAAACTAATTCAAATAATGCATACAATTCCATGGTTCCTTTGGATCTGGGAAACAATTATTTCTTTCTTCAGAAATAGTGCAGATTAAGATAAGGAAGAGGTTAAAGTGATAGATAATCTATAGTTACTTTAGTAAATGTCTCATTTTACATTTTGAAAGATGTAGTTGGAGCATTTTCCTATACATCTAATTTGTACAAATTGATTTGGAACAAATGGGAGGATGCAATTTTCAGTTTTGCATCCTGTTATGTGCATTGTTCAGGCTGTTTGATGTCCTTCAATTGGGTATGTTAATCACATGATTAGCTAGCAGTGAAAGAGAGTTCCTCTGAGCAAATCATTGGATGAAGTATTTATGGAAGAAGAATGCATGACTTGCCTGGTGGAATAGTTGACCTTTTGTGATTTCCCCAAATGAAAGTGAAAAGTGTTTAACACAAATATTTTTACAGCTAATATGCATTTTTTTTAATATATATATAATACCATTCATTTGCCCTTTCTGATAAAATCTTTTAGGTTCAACCTGTCTTTCGAAGAAAATTCTGATGACTGGGATGATTCGAATGTAGAATCAGATGAAGTTGGCAGGCCTAGGTTTGCTGATATTAAGAAAGTTGGTGGTTTCCTAGATAGGGAACTTGCGGCAAGTGGCTTTACTAGAAAGGATCAGGATGACATTGAACAGGTACGGATATATTTTTACCTTTTCACTTAAATATTGAATAAGTATGAAGTTTTGATCAACCTATGAGCTTTTTCTTCTGCATGAAATTGTCAGGACAAGTGATCATTTGTGCAGGCATCCTTCGCCAAAAATTTAGTCCCATGGTGGAAATTGTAGCCTTTGAGCTAAAATTGTAGTTTTGTATGACATATGATGATTGAACTAAACATATAAAGCTTAAAACATAGATTGAAGTGGCTTTTAACAATACCTGATTTGGATGAAAATTTACTTGAAAATGGAGATGTGACCTACATTAATTTTAAGTGCCGAAGCTGTATTGCATAATCTGCGTCCAGTCAGGAATCAGGAAAATTAGGCATTATTGTGCCATGATGAAGTTGCTCTGATTTGTCTATATTAATGTTTGTGTACTTTCTTGTAACATAAATATGTGCGGCAGTGACTAATTTTTCATGTACTCGTGATACATGCTTAAGCAGTTCACAGGAGGAGATGTTGAGAACCATCCAGGTTCCGATATTGAAGGAACTGAAGATGAGCACCAAGAGAAAGATGAAGGAAGCGTCAAGGAATTTGATTCTTTGTGCTTGCACAAGGTAGGTTCTTTGCAATTTTGTTGATCAAGCAATGGTTTTACTGGTGGACCAAACTTTCTGTTGAGAATTACCAAATGAATATCTACACTACATTTATTTTCTTTAAATCACATTAATTTTGTGGTTTCAGTTGGAATTACATTGGTGAGAATTATGTTTTAGATGTAACTAAGCTGGAAATACCAAATCTGATACACTGGCTTAACAAAAAAATCAAAAAAACTATTTCTTAAGTTTGCGTACTACTTGCTGAAATATGAGAGCTTATTTACCTTTCATGTAGCAGTGGTGACATATCTGCGAGTAGAAACTTGTCGGTTGGCTTAGCATTACTATTCTAGTAACTAGGAATGATGTTTGGGAACAGTGTCAGCTTTTGAAATGACTTCCTGTCACTTTCTTCAGGAGTAACCTTAAAAGGCAAATAAGCAAATTATCAAGGCTACCACAGTGGTGGTTTGCTGGAAGCTTTGATATCTTATTATTTTCTAATGATGAGAAATTCTCTCTGCTTTGGCCACTATCCCAGATTTTAGATCGTATCTGTTAACGTGTGTTCCAGCCTAATTGAAGATTGGTAGTTGTCACACCCTTATCCAAGATTTCATATTATTTTATAGTCAGTAGCTTGACTATTCCAAATAGAATCTGAATTATGTCCTCATTTAGTTTGTGCATATCAGACACCGCTTTTCCAAGTGTAAGTTATACCTTATTGACTTACTTCATCTTGCAGATCATTTATCCTTTTGGGTTTGATTCTCTGTGATACAATGTCTAATTGAACATTGGTAGTCAAGTGTCAGCAACTTAATTATTTTGAAACAAATACAATCCTCTGCATCATTCGCATCCTATCAATGCATGCCCTTTCTCTTTGACTGAAGCATCTTCTTCAGAGAAATCTGCTTTAATCTAGAATATTGCACCTGGTGATTGAAGATAAATGTGTTCTTGCAGGAGGAAGTCAATCCAGTTGAACATGGTGGTATCTCTGATGAAGACACAGAAATTGAGTATGAGGGCGATGCTGAGGAAAGGCAGGATGAACATGGAACTGTTCCAGAGGCAGAGGGACAAGTTGAACACGAGTATAACCCTGAACTGACAAAGCGTTTGAATAGACAGAGAAGGCGAGCCATTCAAGCAGTCCAAGGGGGAAAGAAGAATTTGACGTCTAGAAACTCTTATAAGGACAAAGGCGGTAGGTCTTCAGACAATTCAAAGGTTCAACAGCGAATGTGCAACTGGTAAAGTAAAGCACAGATAAGGATGAATGGAATCCCTTGTAATGATGGTGATTAAATTAGTTTCAACTCTAGTTTTGGAAGAGTAGGCATGTAATACTTGGTGGTCTTCAATCAGAGCTCTTAAATTCGGAGTATCTTATATATAGTGAAGCTGAAGAACTCGAGTGAGTGGTAATGCTGCTAAGTCAGTAGCTTCAGTTTTCAATTCAGTTATGATATATGATGTGCTGTTTATGTAACAATTCTTTTCCGCTGTATTTGCAGTTTTGAATTCATCTGCATTCCTAACCATAATTGCCAAAGAAACATGCAGAACTATTAAGATTATGGTAACTGAGTTATGCCCAGAGGGGCCTTGTCCAGGGGAACGTTAGTTTCTGTATTCTTTGCACTTTAACGTGAGCATTGACGACAATGTGATGGCCATGAATCAATCCATTAGACACATCAACAATGAAGCTAATCAGGAACTATTAGGACCTAGAATTCCAGCGCTACGCTACAATGTTGAAATTGAAAGAGGAGCAATGGCACCAGAAAATGAAACAGCCCAAACGATAAGAAGATTTCTGCTTTGCTAGAAGATGCCGCAAAATTTACTTTACCATATCGGATACAATATGATATTTATAGTGAGCAACCACTAATAATTTAGAAGGAACAAGAAATTCAATCAAGCCCTGCTTACTCTGTAAATTTATACTTAAAATAAAAGAGTTTTTCTAACTTTTAGTGGCAGGCAGGCAGGCATTTGGGTTCAGTGTCTGGCACTGGCATGCTCGATTTCTCCATCAGCATTACCCTTTTCTGTTGGTGTTTTTGCATCCTCCGACGACTGTACAAAAACTCGTTCCATTTCAACAACTGAATTAGGAGGCGACTCTTTTTGTTCCATTTCTACTACCGAAGGGGACCCTTTGGGACCAACTTGGGTGGAAGAGCCATTTCCTGCTTGCCTCATCATGCCCTTGTTCTTCCTTGCCTTCTTAGCCCAACCAACAAGTCCCTCTTGTATGTGTTCGTCAAACACAGCTTTCTTGAATGAGCTTCCCATCTTTTTTTTTTTTTTTTTTTTGTTTTGGTTAAAAGACAACATGTCAGATCGATTGCTTGCTGGAATGAATGAATGAATGAAATCAATCTACTTTAATAATGGATGAAATACAGAGCTAGCTTTTATAACCTGAGTTACGATTGCATACAGTGGCAAGGTGCTGTAACTGCAAACGAACTGCACAAATACTCTACAGAAACAAACAAACAAACAAAAATTAGCAGCTGCGATTAATACATATATATATAACATCTGACTTAGAAATCCTCTTCGGAAACCTATTCATCCCATTTCAGATTAAATAAAGAAAGACATGATGATGATGATGATGATGATAAGATTAGAAAGGAGATTTGATTGTACCCTATAACAAGTCTTGGGATGACATAACCAATTCGTCCCATAATGCAAGAGTCAAAGCTATACTGAGCCTGTCATTGTTGAAATACAACGCAAGAAGGGATTTTTATCTGATGAGACAGAAATGGATATCGAGCTAAGTATTAGAAGAGTTTGTTTTAATTTATATTTACCCAAGTCCAGAAGAAAACTGCAATCTCAAAAGCATTCTGGAATAAAATAATACGAATCACCATAAGGACAAGCTTCGGGCGGCCGAACCAGAAGTGATCATCTGAAGGCCTAACTACCAATGCCCCTTGTACTGCTACATGTTTCTCGGCAACCTCTTGAGCTAATTGCGAGATTACATGCTCAAGTTTGGTTCCCACCAGAAGCAAAAGCTGCAAATTATTGAAGTGCAAAACTAACTTTAACTTTGTTTGGGATTCATACTAAATCTTATTACGAGAGGGCCAAGGTGAAACAAAGGTAACGATTAAACTCCAGCATTTTAACTTTGTGTGAAGGAATGTACGATGAAATGAAAAGGTTGAGATGGAATTCATTAACATTGTGAAGGATTTCTGTTTCTTAGCTCGTGGATTCCTGTTTCTGTTCCAAGAAAGTTGTTCCTTTTACATTCTTGCAAGAAAGCAAAGCATAAATGCATTGCCATTTCACTAGCAGAGAGTGGATTAATGCTTTTGAGTTGAAGACATGAATTTTTTTATTATCATGTCCATGTTAAGTAGTACTAATACTGCTGTGCTGGAATCAGTCACATCACAGGACTACTTACAGCAAAGGGAATAAATGATATCCAGAAATATGCATGCCAACCTGCATAAATTACAAAAGCATATTTTAAAATCAAGAATCCGGTTGACACTATATATGAATTGGAGAGGAGTTGAGAGTCCATGAATTGACTTAAGTGAAATCTCTCACCATATACATTCAGCAAAAGAAAGAGAACAACGAATATCCAATGATACCAGCTGCAAATGAATGTGCCAATGATCAGTCAGATCCATCAATAATAAGAAGAGAAAAAATCTGAGTTTACGAGTTAAAGTTCAATGGTAATGTTTGTATGTGCTAAATATGCCTTAGCCAAGTAGTGGAAGGAAGCAATGTAGTCTCTATTTAAACCATGTTATCCCAGACATATATATTGAGCTTAAAGTTTGAACTTACCTTATACCAACAACTTTCTTGAAATCAACCTCAAGGGCACGCATCATGTACTTGTGGAAATTAAACTTTGGATTTCCAGGACAATGAGTCTGACAAGTAAAAAAACACATCATACAAGTTACTGTTAAGAGATGCAGACAATGAAGATCGAGTTTACAAGCAGAGAATTTTTATGCGCTTACCATGATGAAGCCAAGTCGCAGAGTTCTGTAATCTGACTCGTTAACAGACCAATAAAATTGCTTAAAGAATGAATGCTGCAAATCAAGGAATTGCAAAGAATTAAAGATAGTTACAAAAGTTCTTTTCCCTTTCACCACAAAGATGAATCCGAAAAGTGAATGCGGCATGTTCCTGAACGAAGTTCAACTGTTAGGACCATAGCATAGCAGCCTATGTTGCTCCACTCCACGTTGATTTTGGAAGAGTGGAGAACTTGACACAAAAGGGATGTATGAGAAAATTCAAGAAAATAATACTGAATGCAGTTTTGACTCAATGCCAGAAAAGTTACATGAGCATCTATCTTAGTGGGAAAAAAGTTAACAACTTTCTCAAATAACACAGACACCTAGGAGCTGAGAATGGATGCACACTGATGTACAGTTTTCACATGGCATGGATGTTGGCATTTAGTTGGTCCCAAAGTGCAAAATTAAGTTTCGAGAATCATGTAAGTACTCATTTCTATTTCTCTGGCCGGGTCTGTCTAAATTAGAATAAATCATGCCATACTAAAGACTTTTCATATTTGGTTGTGTTCAAGTTAGTTAAAGTATGCACAAAGCAACAAAAGTTTCATTCATGCAGATTTCTTCAACTTACTTACCACCCAACTAAGCACAGCTGAATTTTTGCTTAGGCCCCGAAATCGGCCCCTGACAAAGTCATGTTCCCGAGTAAGATTTATCTTCAGTGCTGCATAAGAAACATCTTGCAACTTAAAGTGAATTTAGAGAGGCGGAAAATACTGCTCAGACTCTAATAACTAATTTTAGAATAGCTTTCTGCTGAAGCTCTTGCATGACTAGTGACTAGTAGTAGTAGTAGTATATTCCAATGGCCGGGGAAGGAACAAGGAAGGAGTATCTATCTAGAGTTCAACAACCTTCTTCATGATCACTCAGTAGCAGTACCTTCTTCCGGGTCATAGTCGGTTTTCTGAATAGCATCTTCCCAGGTTTTCCAAAGGCGAATCTGGTAGAACATAGCAAATGGAGGAAAAGAACTATTGCACAAAACTACTATCTGAAATTTATAAAAAAAAGAAAAAAGAAAAAAGAAGAGTAGCAATGACTGAATGACCGGTCTTTACCTTTATACCTGCAAATAGAATTGTTAATGCACAAAAGACCACATGGGATACGGCCAATGCAAAGATAAGGATGTGAAGATGATGCAGAGCTGTAAGAGATAACAATGGTGCCTTTCCCTGATAAACCACAAATTAAGAAAAGAAAAGACAGGAAATTTGGGATTAGATGTTTGATCTGAAACCGCATATATAAAAAGAAAGAGCAGGAATCAGGATTAGTTTGAGCTACGTACTGTCAAGTTTGGATTGTATGACCATTGATTTTCATTAGGCTGATTGTGAGCAACAAATAAATATTATATAATTATTATTTTGCGAAAATCAGTTTTTAACTTTCTATTTTGAGCCCATGCAACAATTACCAGTACAATCATACTCTGATTGTGAGCAACAGTTACCATTGCTTGGTTGCATAAGAAATTCTTTCATTCATACTCTTATTGTTTATGTACCTTCAAGAGAATTAAACTGGAACAGTGTCATTACAGGTTTCACACATCTAAACATAGTTAGATTTTCTCCATCCTAGTCCTAGCCCTGTTGGATGAACTCTCAGAAAAGAAGAAAAATGACCAAATGTGGAGTCTTGACTTCATTATGGAATAATTGACTGCAATCCCATTTTGACTAATTTGATTCAGGGATATGCCCCTATTGGGAATGGGAATCAAAATTTGGAAAACACAGCTAATTTCCATGCCCGATTACTTAGTTGAAAATGTCATTAAACCAATACTAGCAGTCTAGCACTTGATATATAGTACTAATTATCAGTGGTGATGATGATGATCTATCGCCCAGAATTGCATCAAGTTTAGTAACTTTGAAAACATATATTACTATTTTCCAGGTGTTTTGACATGAGATGAGTATAGAGTATAGTAGGAAGTAGGAATTGCCTTCTTTTCACAGTAGCCTTGGGTGGTGGCAGATGCCTCAGCCAGAAGGCGGCGGGTTCCACTTCCGGGAAGGAGAGAAGAGAAGAAGGCAGCCTGGAGGTGGGATGTTGTTGATTCCTTCTTCTTCTCGCAAGGAAGCCAGTCATCAGTCATGTGCTTCTCAATGCATATTTCGTTGATGTTGCTTTGAGAGACAGTGAGAAGGAGAGATATGAAGCCCAACAGCATGAGCTCTGAAGAAAGATGGATGGGGAATTTTAATTTAATTATGATCATCATCATATTCATATGGAAGTGAAAAGAATATATATATGTAAAAACCTTCTTTAATCTTGAGCAAAGCCTGATAGAGAGGTTTCTGGTTTTTCTTGAGCAAATACTGCATGTTGTGATGTTGTGATGGAAATGGAAGCAGCAGCAGCAGCAGCAGCAGAGTTGTGGTTTAATTAGTACAAGTAAAATGAGATAAATCAGGGCCAACAACAAAAGAGAAGAATGAATGAATGAATGAATAGACCGACCTTGCCAGCAAAGTGAAGGATCCTTTCTGCAAAAAGAGAGAGGCCAACAATAACAGTGCAGACCAGAGCAACTACCCATGTTGGAGTGTACTCCAAGGTTAATGCTTCGCCTTCCCCTCCTCCTCCTCCTCCTGCCATATGGGAATAATATACAACGAGATGATCTCCGCTTAATAGGCCAACTACCTCAAATACATATACGCCAGAGCCAGAGCCAGAGTGAAGTAGAATGAGATGATGATCCCTGTGTTGTGTTGTGTTGTGTTGTGTTGTGTGTGGCTCAGTAATTAATATTCTTGTGTGGTGCGAGCTAGCTAGCTTTTCTTGCTTCCTATTAGTAGTAGTATTATTTGTTTGGTGTTGGAACAGAAATTGAACTGCAAGAATGCAAGAATGCAAGCACGCAAGAAAAGAAAGTCTTAAGTTATGTCTACAACAAAACTAACAACAAAGCTGTTCTTCTTCTTCTTATATATATGATATGATATGATATGGTGTTTACTTATTTACGAGTACTACTAAATAATATAATATGCACTAGGAATAGATTGTTGGTTGACCGTTGATTCTAACAAATTGAGTATATATTATTAGTTATAAGTAGTTGTAATGGTTTTTTTTTATATACTTTTAAATGAATCTAAAGAAGAAGAAGAAGAAGAAAGAAGAATAAAAACTATAGTTACTTTGTGTCAAATTAATAAAGTTCTCAAAATACATAACAGCAATCGTGTGGTGTGTGTGTGTGTGTGTGTGTGGACCATAATAATTATTAATGCATAGAAGAAATGACGGGAACCTGTGAAAACAAAACTAATCAAAACAGAATGGGAACGTGTGGACCACAGAAATGGGAAATTGTTTTTGCAATTCATTTTGTTTTAATCATAGTATGATTTTTGGTTGGTTGGTTGGTGTTTAATTGTTAAGAATAGTCATTCAAAACTAACATCTTCTGTGTTGTTTAATTATAACTAACTTTGCTTTTGTTCATGTGAAGAATTAATTAAGTCAGTCACGGCGGATTGGATTGGATTGGATTGGATTGGATGACAAAATGTGGATTTGAACCATTCAAAAAGGAAAAGGCCGCGGAGGATCTGCGGATTGGGATTGGAATTATTTAGAGGATGGCTCATGGCTTCCTAAATTAATTAATTTGATTGATATTTCATAAAAGTATTTTTGAGTGAGTCCTTTTCCTTTTCCTTTAGTAGTGTCGTCCACTGTCCACCGCCGACTTGGACTTTGACTTTTCTTCTCCTTCTTGAATCTGGAAAGACAACACGAGATGAGAAGAGAGCTTCAATTTCATTATTGTCTCAAAGACAATATCACAACAATTAACCCAACAACAGTGTCTCAGTCACACAATCTCACAGCCTTTCTTCTTCCTTCTAGAAGAGAGAGAGAGAGAGAGAGAGAGAAAAGAAGTCTTGTTTGTTAGGGAAAAGTCTTTTTGCCATCGTAATACATTATGATCCGTTCCATTAACATCATACTAAACTCTTTTAACTCTTTTCTTTCTTTTTCCAATTCATTCAATGATATTTACAGGCAGTGGCAGTGGCAGTGGCAGTAGCAGTAGCAACAACAACTACTCTGTGGTTTGTCAATGATGAACTCAAACATCATCATCATCATCTCTTCACCCTAAATCCTCAATACAAATACTCAGAAACAAACATTTCCTGTAAAACTCAAAAACATTTCTTTGGTTTTAACTTAATATTGGGTTGAGTGGACATTGACCGTTGCATCATCCCGTAGCAAAACTGGAGTTCCCCACCAGGCCACCAACCCACTCCTCCTCCTCCGAGATCTTTCTTTTATCAATAATCCATGGCCATATGGCATATCCTCCTACTCCTACTACTGGTATTCTCATGCCTAATTAATGGACGGACTTGGTAGTAATCAATCCACCTGCATCATCATCATCATCATCAGATTACATACTCACACTAAACAAATACAATGCAAACAAATAAATAGAATAGAATCCGGACAAAATTGCTTATCAGTAAAGTGAGAACCAAACATTCACAAATATCACAAACAAGAAGATAAGCAGCAGCAACTCCTCCTACATGTTCATTGGGTCAAACTTCACATTTTACTTTTACAACATTTGGATTTGGATTTGGATTTGGATTTGGTGGGGCAGTTTGACAAATTTTAAACAACATTCACCACATTACCAGCTCCATCCATCCATCCATCCTCTTAGAAGTCGTAGGTCTAATTATAAGCCATCAGCAGCAATGGGCATCCATCAATGGAGGGACTTTTATTTTCTTTTCCTCTTTTAATTTTACAAGGGACAAAAAAAATATATTAAGGAAAAAAGACAAAAGACCTAGAGGAGGCAATATCATATCATTTTAGACTGGAGAACTAGGTGGCATGGAGTTAAGGGAACCAAAATAATGCGGTCCTAATACATGTAATTCACTGTCTCAAGCTCCAACAATAGTATTCAAAATTTCTTTACACAGCTTCTACAGAAGCTCAACCTATAACATTTTACTTGATCCTCGTTAACAACAGGCAGGATATATATACCTACCTTGCATTGAATCTCATTTGAAGGAACCTATAGTTTATGCACTTAATGCAGCAGTAAAAAGACTGTCGCGTCTACTTCCAACAAAGTTCCTCCTAAATTGCTCAAAATGTCCTCCTTTGATGGCCTCTCTAATAGAGCGGAAGAACCCCAGATATTGGTGTGTATTGTGTCTGTAAAAAGCCAGAAAAAAAAAAAATCATATTGGATAACTATGAAAAGAGAAGGTCACAACACTGAGTGCAAGAGAATTCGTACATTTCCAATAGAGTTTGAGCCAACATTTCGTGAACGTTGAATAAGTGATTCAAATATGCCTTTGTATGATTCTGGCATGTAAAGCAGTTGCAGCTTTTGACTATCGGTGATGCATCTTTCCTGTCAAATCAAAACAAGGCTTAGGATATTCCAGCTTTTACCAGCCAATTAAGTGTTATTGCAGCAGCCAGTTGCACAAACAATGCAGCCAAAAAAACAAAAAAAAAATTCATCATTCAAAGAAGGACATTCACTGTTAACCCTGATATGCCAACCAGAAGTAGTATCTATTTCATTTTTGATAAGCACCAAGGATAAGCACCGATTAATCTCAATCAAGAGACAATTTTTTAACTACAATGAAAATTCATGTGGTTCTTCGACCGATATAAGTTTGTCTAAATGAACATCAGTACCATACAGACTCATAGTTTTAAAAGCAAATCTATAGCAGATTTGACAAAATGCTTGCAGATGATTTGGATTCATTAGGCAAATCAGATCGTAAAATGAGAACATGTACCAGGAAATAAAAAATTTAGTGTTAGACAAAAACAAAAGGAGTGCTCTGTCAAAAACTGAATTACGAACAAATGAAATACTGGTACCAGCGCCATGTCCTAGCTCGGCAACATGTTTTGATAAAATTTCTTTCTTTTCTTTCACTTTGCTTCTATTTCTTTTCTTAATCCCCAGAATCCTAATTTTTCCCCTCCGGAAACCTAAACACCACCAAGTCAAGGCCAGAACCACAAAGCCAAAGAGCCATCATTGCCAGCACCATGTCTCCATGCCACCAGACACAGAGAAAGAGAGAGAGAGAGAAAGAGAGAGAGAAAGAACGAAGGAGGGAGGTTGCTTTTGTTGATTTTATTTTTTTAGGAAGACAGTTTCTCCAGAAGTACTCACTGGTAGTATTTGTGGTTGTAATGGAGTGGCTTTGTACTCGTTGTGATAAGCACAAAGATTATACCAACACCGTAAACTATTATCAAGAATGGCTTTGATCCATGAAATGGATGGCCAAAGAGGTTAAGACCAAAGCTCATCAACCTACATAAAAGTGGTGCTCAACATACAATCTTATACTCAAAATCATACAATCTTATGATCAAGATCACCAGCAATTATGACAGAGTGCTAGTTATACTCATCACAGTAGAGTCTAATCAACCAGTATATGGACGTAAGCCTACAGAATTTTGCAGATGTAAACAACTTTTACCTGTAAATGGTTGATTTCAGATTGATCTTCATATCACTAATTCCTGAATCACGTAGCTTGTTGTCAGGGACTTCTCTGTTACTCGTCTCGAGAGGAAAGGTAAGGGCAAATCCTCCAAGTGTAAGATGATAAATGTACCTGTTAAGACTCTTAAAATTTTTCCATCATTTTCCTAACCCGATAGAAACAGAGAGAACCTTTCGAGAATGGTATACAATAACGTACGTGGAGTCAAATAGATCAATGCCTGCTGCAACTCCCTGCAATACCTCCTCTGTTGGCAGGATAATAGTTTTATTTGACAGATGTGCATGCTCAGACACACAAACATTTAAAGTTTCATTGAGCAAAACGTAGACATGAAATAAGAATTTGGGCCTCAACTCAAAATTTAGCTATCCATGGCCCTTTAAGAAAGATTACATAAAGCAATAGAAATCCCATTAAGATTGATGAAAAGAAAATTCTGTTTTCTTTCGCTCAAAGAAATTGTTCTCCACCTCCCTCTTTACTGCCACCCCCATCCCACTCCCAACCCCCCAAAAAAAATCCTTTAAATGCTTGAAAGAAGTTCCTATACCTACTCAGCAATGGAAACTAATTGAGAAGGAAAGGACGGCGATTGAGATCATTGACAATGAACCAGGTACCTGGAAGTCCAAGTCCAGAGATCTGCCGTGGCTTGTCTTCTGGTAAATTATCCTGGAGCCATATATCATAAATAACAAAGAAACATATAAAATTAAGTTTTGTTCTTCACAATATTTAATTAATTAATCAAAACGGAACAATTAAGACTCAAGCAGAGATGAGCATAAAATCAACTTGAGTAAATTTAACTGAAATAGAATGAACCCAAGCTCCCACAAAATTAAACTTTTCAAGGGCCCTTTCATATCTAATGTGTTTCTCACCCTCTAGCCCTCATAAGTATTTAGCCTACGTATATATCCATGCCCAAAATGTAGAACATAATCCGAATACAAAGCTTTCAAAATAAAGAATCTTCTTTCTGAAGGCATATAATCTGATCGTTCCAGCAGTAAACTTAAGTCATACCACAACAACCGAGAGAAGAGCTGACCGCTCATCCATGCTTTCTCCAAGCCCAAACCCACCAATCCAGTACCCTGCACGCCAAGTTCACATTTGTGTTAAGAAGTTGTTGGAAAATTGGGGAAAGTATTCTTTTAGGATTCAGATGTGCTATATTAGGAATGTATATTGTTGACTTCCTAGGATTATGATGTGATTAGTTTCCTGTATTTATAGGAGATGTGTTTCCTATTTGGTTACTGTGATTATGGATGTAAATCAGGGTAAACTCCTGGATACAAAGCCATGTTCAGGCTCATCTAATACACATGATTCTCTCCTCTAAAGCTCATAGAAGTATTTAGTTTCTCATGCTAGCTGCAAATCAGATTTTTCCACTCTCTTCTGATCAAGCATCATTTCGAACTGCATTATTTCTGATTCTTTGTTCATTCGGGAGGCAGTGCCAGGGTTGCACAGGCTTTTGCTTCCGACAAGGGTTATTGCAATCTTCATTGACTGAAGGTTATTCTTTCTGGCTTCTCTAAACTAAATTCACGTAATGGTTTCGCTAACTACTGATATTCAGACCCTAAAACTGTCTAAATTGATCATATCACATCAATTTTAGTCTAGAATAAAAGTCATTTCAGATAAATTTTCACTGATAATAGAGGCATTAACTTCCACAAAATGCATGTCATTGTATGTCACACACGTCTATTTCTTCTTAATCCACCATAGTAAACCATATTGTTGCAACAATTTTGAAGTTTGAAACAAATCATATACTTAATAACTGCATGTGAACCAGTCACATATATCAAAAGATTGTAGTCTTTCAACAAATAACAATATATAAGATTAAAAACATAAACAATCTGCTACAAAAGCGCGTGATACGAAATTAGAAGCAGTTATTTAAAAGATTAATATCCATCTTCGGTACATTGAAAGAAGTTACAAGATTGGGATGTGGTACCAATACATTCATAATCCTGAAGCACAGGAAAGAATCAGTTCTCAGGAAGGTGATTTTTCTATATGCCCTAGTTCTTTTTTCTACATGGTATGCCAGAAGATTCTTGCCTTCAAAATGTTTTGAGGATGTTAGAATAAATTAATTTGCTTCCCCATGGACAAGTAAATAAACTATGTCAGCAGGAACCAAGGGAAAGCAAATTGTGCAGAGCCGATATGTCAGTTCCTGTCTAAATACAGCTTTACTAAAAATGCATCCTCTGGCATTACCCCATAGATGATTAACATAAGGAGCTTGGTCACAAGACAGGGATGTCAACACATCCCCTGCTTATGGCGATCTTTCTCTTCTCTACACATCATTCTTGTAATCAGCTCAAAAATAGTATACATCAAAGTTTTGACAATGAATCTGTGCTGGTTGATCCCAGAGTTAATTCTCCAACCATGGATTTTCTAGTCTAAGCAGCAAGGTTAAATGATATCTACATCCACTCTGCAAATTGACTAGAAATTGTTGGAATGACTATAAATCCCAGTTGTCTCACAGATGCAATGTAAGTAAAACTATACCATACTCTTTACCCTAGTTTAAATCACGAAGCATGAGCCTTTCCATTATAATGAATACATATGTATTATTTTCTTGTCACTTCTGAACTTTTCTCAACCACTTCTGAAAATTCTACACGAATTCTGTTGTAATCCTCCTTTAAAGTTGTTCCAAACTAAAAAAAACTATGGAAGTAATCTTAAAACTAAATTCATTGGATGAAACAAGACATAATTTCATAAACAAGATAAAGTTTTTAAAAACAAAAACAAGGAAATAATGACCTGAAACATTTCGCCTAACAACTTCTTGTGCACACCTTTGCCGTTCTTCAACACTGGAGCCTCCTACAATGGATCCAAAAATAGTTCCTCCTGTCTGTATCATTGGTAATTAATGTACAACCCAGTGAGCCTTCAGAAGCATTTAAGTACAAAAAAATTCTGTTGATGAACTCCAATGCCAGAAGAAGCAAAATGCATGTCTACTAGAAATTTAAAGGTTGAAGTAGACTGTAAAAAGAAAATGAAACAAACTTCAAAAGGGATAAAGTCTTGTGTAGAAAAGAGTTTGTTACATACAATCCAAAACAGCTTAGTTGTTACTTTTCTGTTCCTAAGCCCTTACAAACTTATCATCAGGATTCACTCAACTATCTTGAAGTGACAGAGTTTTTTTTTAGTGACATCAGATTAGAGAAGGGAAGGTTTTTGCTTTGTCTCGACCCATTGCAGCTGTCCTAAAAAGCCATGCAGTCCATAATAATCAATGAAGAAAAAAGACTGTTTAGGAAATCAGATTGCAATTATCCCTGAATGCATTTAAAGAGACGGACAATGGTTTTAAAAAAATCACATAAAGATATATACTTGATGCCAACAAGCAATGAAGAAACAGCATCCAGGAATTATAAAGTGTCATTAGAAATGAAGAAATAGCGTCCAGGAATTAGAAAGTGTAATTTGTAAATGACTGCATCCCGCGGGAATATGTCCAGAAGCATGCAATTTCACTTCAACTTAATCGAGAAGGTAATTAATTAACCCTAAATCAAAATTGTTTCCCAGACAAAGTGAAAGTAGGAATAAGCGCAGAAGCATTTTTATTTTGGGTTCTTTTTTTGGTGAAGAAGGAACGATATGATAGTGAATGGATATAGCATCCATTTGATTACCCTGTTGAAGGAAATGCAATCATCGAGCCACCTCAAAGTGCGATCGACTGAGGTTCTGTTTCTCTTGTTGGAAACCCAAGCAGGCACTTCATCCGGCAGACTGACCCATAAGTCTGGCTTCATCGAACAAACCATCTGCATGTATTCAGCGGGCTTTATCTGCATGTAAAGAATGGGTTTGTTTTAGGATTACAAAAATCAGTCTCCAAAGGAACATGTAAAAGAAGAAGAGAAGAGGGATGAAACACAAACACAAACCAGACGACAGCCACCGGGAGTCTGGAAAGACGCTCCAGTCTTGTTTGTCCTGTCATATTCGGGAAGTGAAATGATAGAATCCCCCGGAACAGACACTAATACATGCTGGCGCAGGCCGACCATGGCGTGTACTCCTCCGATATCGGATATCGTTTTGGGAGTAAAACTGTCATAGCTATAAAGAAAGAAAAAAAAAAGGACAGACAGCAAACACTTAAAAGACATACAAGTGAGTGAATGGAATGGAAATCAACCCACGACCACGATCTCGTTCGGATCATAAAAGAAAAAGAAGGAAAACTTACAAGTGAATGGGGCTGAACTGGAGGAGGTGGGAGTCGGGGTATGGGAGCGAAGGGAGCAGGTCCGGTGGAATGAAGATGGGCAGCCCTTTACGGGTAGTGAGGAGGAGAGCTGGAGTCTCTATTACTGCGTTAGGTAAACAACTGCCCAACTCCAGAACCCCTGACCGAGCTCTTCCGTTGCTCCACGACGCCGTCTTCACGGCGAACTTCATCTTCTCCTTCTGAGCTCTGAGTTTGGACTTTTGCTTTTTGGCGCCGCCCACTCGTCTTGTTCTGTTTCAGTTTCACTACTCCTTCGTATATTTTACCGCCCTAAGCAAAGTTTTGTTGTACTTCTACTCCTTCATATTTTACTAAATGCAAATCAGACCCCAGCAAACAACTTATAACTTCTTTTTTATACCCTTTCAGTTTATGAATGCTAGCAATGAGAGCCAATGCCAATCCTTCCCTTTTTTTATATATAAAAAAAAAATAGAGAGAGACTTATTAATTAATTAGGAAATCACATGCTCCAAATATGATCTACTTTAATTTTTATCTAAAAATGAAATGAGTTTATAAATTTTGCAAGGCTCATAAACATGTACTTGTTGTAGTTCTACCACTCCATATTTTACTAAATTCAAATTAAATCCCAATACACAACTTATAACTCATTTCATATACTCTTTCAATTTATGAATTCATTCTTCGCCTAATTTACCTAGTAATTGGGGGTGAAATGCTAGTCATGTTTTTATTCACTATGAAATTACGCCGTATTATCATGTATTTAGTTATGAGTTTAGTAAAAAGAAATGTTGTTTTAGTTATGTTTTTAATGAGACGATGTCGGTTTAGAATTATCACTAAAGTTTCATTACCCAATCACATAGTTTTTAGCTCTTTTCAAAAGAATTATACTTGTTTATCGTATTTTTTATATGTATAACAATGTGATTTACATCATATTGCTATACAAATAAACTGCGTAATTTCCTTTTTGCCTCTTTCTATTGCTCTTCAACCTAGGTCTATGAGATAAAGATAGCTCTCGTTGATTTAGACAAGTAAATCATACTACAACAATTGTGAGGTTGTTATATGTATTCCGTGTAAATCTTGATCGACAAATTCTCTTGCACATTGCTTCTAGTCGCCATGCTGCATAAACTCATGATTCATGAATAATGCTAAAAGAGAGAAAGAGATTTTTTTTACCATAATTTATTTTATTTAGTTAATTTGAGAAACTGTCCCTTAAATTTGAGTTTTTTTGTTGATTAAATGAAGAAAATAGACAGAATGACCATATATATAGGCAATTTTGTGATATTTGTACAAATTAGGATGAAGTTTTTTTTGTTCTGACATTTGACTGAAAAGGAAAGAAAAAAAAAATAAAAATAATAATAGGCATCCAAGGTGTAAGTAGTGGGGTTTGGGAGGAAATAAATACATAGCAGCATGAGTAGAGTATGCGGGGGGCTAAAAAGGAATGGTTAGAAATAGAAGAGAGCATCTGAGCAATTTTGGAACTCCAAATGGTAATGATTTATGAACAAGTAAAGTAATTGGCGGCTGCGGCGGGGCGTGACGGCGTGGTTTGGTTTTTGCCTTAATAAAATTCACCGATTCCTTCCACTCTCTTACTCTCTCTATCGTTCTTTCCTGCAATCAATCACAACTCTCTCTCTCTCTCTACTGTAAGTTTGTTTGTTTTTTTCTCTGTTGCTCTCAAATTCAAAATGTTCATCCCTCCCTCTCTCTCTCTCTCCTCTTAACTCCTACGGATTCACTTTAGTTACCGCCTATGTTTCGTAAATTTATTTAATTCTAATTCTGATATGGCCGCCGGAGAGTTTACAACACCATCGTTCAAGTTCTATGTTTTGTTTTTTTTTTCCCTATATTTGCTTCTGCCTACCCATTTTGACTTTAAGCCTTGCCTTTGATTGGGAATAGTTCCTTAGGATTACTAACTTTTTACAAATCCTTGGAATTTCTTATCTTCAATTTTCATACATTTCGTTGATGCGCTTGAACAAGATTGCGAAACCCTTGTGAATAATTCTTGGCCCATTTTTTTGCCTCCCTGATTTTCTAGAAATGACTTCCTTTTAACTTTGAGCTTTGTGGTGGAAATACTTTACTTCATTTCGTTTGTATAATGTTTTCACAATTAATTTGACTTCAGGCCGTATCAATGGCAAAAGCAGACGAATTGGGGGCTCAAGCTGTCCTAGAAGAGGGACCATCTTCGGAGCCTGTTGATGACACTGAGGAAGCTGCTAATCATTCTTCTCCTCCTCAAAAAGAAGTCCAAGAGAACCTTGACGAGCTCAATTTAGATGGGTCACTAGGTAATTTATATATATATTCTTTTTTGCCGAATAGCAGTAACACCCGCACCCGCGGTGATTGTAAAATAACTCTAGTTGAAGCAGAGTTTAAGACTGGTGGTGGGAGGGCTCGAATCCTCCTCGATAGTTCTGTTTAGTAGTTGAAGTAGGAGACAGACAGTATTAGGATGCACAAAATGGCGGTTACAAAAGAGTGAGCCCTATTAAAGAAGTATCTTGTCATATAATTTGTGGAAAATCTGTAAATGGTTCTCCTTGGAAATGTCACTCTGGAAACAACCAGAGAAGAAGAGAACATTTTATGCATTCGTCTCATGATTACAATTTACAAGGAACTATACTTTAGTTCCTTTTGTGCCCTGGTCACGGCGTGACTATGCAAATTTATTTTTTTATGACTCGTGGATCAGCTTGAACTATTGCAAGGATTGGAAAGACATTCTGTTAAGCTGTAGGCATCAAATAAGGAAAAGGAACTCCACTATGTACTTTTTGCAAAAAAAAAAAAAAAAGGAGGTGGAAAGATTTGAAAGTTCAGCATTTAGAAATTGATGTTTTCTGGTCCTTTACCAACAAAGTTGGTAAAGGGATTACAACTGTGTGCTTTAATGTATTGAATTTTTTGGATGACTTATTTTTCCTCTAGATGAGTAAACATTTTGTATTGGTTGCAACTCCTTGGTTCCTTATGTAACTTAATTTTGTTTACAACTTGAGAACAGTAAAAACTTTTTTCAGGGTCATTAGTCATATAGGTGACAGGCTTTTGGAATGATTGGATCTGGTTGTAGACAAGAAGAAGGATGACATTAGGGCCTGTTCTGGCAAAATTCTTGAGCAGCAGTGGCAAAGAACAAAAAAGATATTTTTTTGGAGAGGAAGAGAAGAATTCTTGGTGATCAAGCAAGCTGATTGACGACTTAAGAATCTACCCTAGTTAAATGCTTATTTCTTTAATCCTGAGTTAACCCAATTGATGTATTTGTGACCTAAAGCTTTAGTTAAGCATCCTGAAGCACTAGAAATAATGAACTACGACTACGCCTATGTTTGATTAGTAAGATGCTTATTTAAAGGTTTTCTTCATTTTTCAGTCTATTGATATCTATGGGAAGACAAGCTTCTGCCTTCTGCTTGCAAAGGGATATTGTGACAAGCATTTGTTGCTAGGATGATAACTAGTTCTTTCCCTTGGCTATTCTTCACGGAAACTGTGGTTGCCTTAGAGAAATTTTTATGGTTTAGGGACAGAGGGGTATGTTTAAAGATGAAGTGGAAAAAGGCTCAATGTTGAGTATAATTGGCTTCTGCTTTTAAATTTGCAAAATCATGTGAAAGGCTGCATTCATTTTACAGTCTAGATTCTTCAGAGCTAACTTGAAGAGGATTTAGACGCTCAGAGCTTTGTCCATGATAGTTTTCACGGGAATTCAGCTGTTCATGTTTTAGCTCTAAGTTTGTATGCAATTGTATTTACAGTTGATAGATATAAAAAATTGTATCCACGTTTTTGCAATATTCTCTCTTTTATTGTCAACAAATATATCTCATTCTCATCACTACTGTTCATCTTCTTCCTCATAATACTTGATTTTCTTTTACCATTGGGTTGAGTTTCATTGTCAATTAGTCTTCTCAAAGTGTATCTCATGGAAAATGAAGTTTATTATTTGGGAGTGATATCAAAACAGATTGGTAGATACACATAGAGTTTGGAAACTCTCACTGACACACACTTTAGGACATGCATAGGCATATGTGTATATCCATGCAACTTTTGTCGCAAAAGATAAGCAGACTACAGACGCCTAGCAATCAATGTTATTGGCAGTAGCATCATGTGCCTAGACATTAGTATATCATTTTTTATTCAGGCAACTAGGTAAGCATCACCACCCTCTCTCCTCAAAATATATGATTCAACCATGTGTCTTATAAATATAAAGATTTGTGAATGTGCATTTGATATCTATTTTCAATAGTAGAGCAGTAAACAAAGTAATAGTTATCTCCTTTTTTTTAATTGTTTACCATATTCATCTTTACAAATAATTTAGCATTTGTATATTCTTCTTACACCTGGACCTTCTGCTCTTGCAAATTTGCAGAAGCTGTGAAAAGGAAAAAGAAGAAAAGTAAAAGCAAGTGAGGAACTTTCTTTTGCATTATCTTCCTTCTCTTTATTGAAGAATTCGGGATTCACCATCTCCGTTTTTATATTGTGCATTCACAGGAAGAAGAAAGAACTACCTGTGCAAACTGATCCTCCATCTATTCCAGTTATTGAACTTTTTCCCTCTGGGGAGTTTCCAGAGGGTGAAATTCTACAATACAAAGATGAGTATGTATATCCATTGTTAGTTGTCTTTAATGATCAATATTTTCATTCCGTGGTTACCATGTCTGAATGTCCTTATATAAACATGTAATTACAAACTACTTCTAGCTTTACTGCAGTTCATAGATATTGTCCAAAAAATTCCAGCCAGTTTTCAGTTAAGTTATAGATTGGGTTCTTTAGTTGTGTGAAAATCCACAGAACAGTTAGGCAAAATATTGAAGGTTGTTGACATAAAACATGAACGGATTCACGTCTACCTTGATAAATGTTTCAGACATGCTGGAATTTCCGTGGAAGGGAGGTTTCCTGTTAAGAGGTGTTGTGCATGGATATAGTAGATTTTATGGATTTCCTTCATTTTGGAAATTTGGAAAGTTTTTTCAAGTTGTGTGGATGAAGCTACTAGAGCAATTGATTACCTGGGCACAGGGCTAGAATATTATGACTGTCTTTTATTGTTTATTTGGTTTGTTTCTTGAAATCTTCCCTTTTGTTTTCTTGTTTTATTTACTTATTTTTATGGGGTTTTGGGCCTTGAGAAATATCTACCATCTGCATATGGCTGCAATTCATTGAAGAGTTTCATTAACTCAAATTAAAAGGGGAAGGGGGAGACCTAAAAAGGATTGGAGAGCAACGGAGGGAAATGATAAAAAAAGATGTGCTGTATTTAAATATAAATGAAACATGTGTATAGATAGATTACAATGGCGAAATATGATCCATACAGCCGAACCCACATAGTGGGATAAAGGCTTAATTTGTTGTTTGTGGCTTAGGTTCTGAGTATTGTCTATCTAGTGCATAACTAAAGACGCACTCTCAGTAGAAGTTATCAGTGCATTTCTTATATATCTACATTGTGCATAACTCCAACTTCCTGGTCATGAGATCCATTCAGGAGGAATTCTATCTCCTGTAGGATTTCAGATATTGTACAGTGGAACTTAACAGCAGAGGTCATGTTAGCTTGTTTGCTTTAGTTTGGGACCACTTCCTGACCGGCCTTAGATATTTGTGCCACTGGTTATTCTCTTTCCTCTCAGACAGCACTTGGCCATGCCTAAGTTTACATTACACCTCCTAATAACTAAGCAGCAAACACACGATCCTAACCCCTGACATTGAATTTAACTTTTTTTTTTCATTTTTGGTCCCTTTTCTGCTTATTAATGAGTTGTTAATTAAATTTTTCGTGATTGATGATTAAATGCAGTAACTTATGGAGGACTACATCTGAGGAAAAGAGGGAGATGGAACGCCTGGAGAAACCAATCTACAATTCAGTTCGCCAGGCAGCAGAAGTCCATCGTCAGGTAGGTACTAACTTAGATATTAGCTTTGCACGCTTGCATCTCTATTTACACGAGGCTGCTTAGCAAAAGAAATTGATTTTCTATTTGGATGATTTTATCTCTTTAATCGAGAAAGCAAAAAAAGTTGATCTTGTTTTTTTCTGTCTTAACAATCTTGTGACCCCTGTTCAGGTTCGGAAGCACATCAAAAGTATATTGAAGCCTGGAATATTAATGATTGATCTGTGTGAGACCTTGGAGAATACTGTTCGTAAATTGATCTCTGAGAATGGTCTTCAAGCTGGCATCGCATTCCCCACAGGATGCTCATTAAATTGGTGAGCGATGTTGTGCTTTCCAGTGGGATATCAAACTGTTGAACATTTTCTGAAAGCACATTGTTGTTAGGCTGTTTACTTTTCAATGTGTAGTACATCGTCATACTGAAGCACATGTCTACGTTTTAACTGTTTCGTGGTGCAGGGTTGCAGCCCACTGGACCCCAAATTCAGGGGATAAAACTGTGCTTCAGTATGACGATGTCATGAAACTGGATTTTGGAACGCATATTGATGGTAGTATTTTCAACTTTTCTGACTTATTTTTTTCCAGGGTCCAAGCTTAGAATTGCACTCTTGGAGTTGGCATTTAATTATGGCATATGGATACTTGCAGGACATATTGTAGACTGTGCATTTACTGTTGCATTCAACCCTATGTTTAATCCTCTGCTTGAGGCCTCACGTGAAGCTACAAATATGGGAATCAAGGTAGATGTTTCGATGTTGGAACTGTGGAATGTATTTGCCTTCAATATAATTCTAACTTGTTAATTTGAAAAGCATATTAAGTGAATAGTCAAAGCTTGTCCTCCAAATTATTTGAAAATTGATGTTTGTGAATGATTCTTTTATAATTAACCTGGTTCATCACTATACTGTGCATTTTCTTTCATTTTCAGGAAGCTGGAATCGATGTCCGCCTTGGTGATGTTGGTGCTGCAATACAAGAAGTCATGGAATCCTATGAGGTTGAAATTAATGGGAAAGTATACCAAGGTATCGGATATTTTGTTGAAGTTCTCCCCGGCTCTCTCCGAATTTCTCCCAAAATCCACATACCCCCATCTATTAATTTCTGTAAATCCCATGAGTATCTGTCTCCATGCGCGTGAGAGAAAGGTAGAATGTAGGAGAGGAATAACATGTGGACAATGTTTAACTTGGAGTTTTTATTCCTTTACAAATAGAAACTTTTGCTCCCAAGATAGTTTTGCCTCTGGTTATCCATTGCTGTGTCAAGTACTTGTCAACAGGAGTAGATTTGTTAGATGATCTTGGATGGTTCTATTTGGCAGATTGCTGCCGTTTTTTTCATTTGTGGATTGCTTATGTCTGGATCTCACTATGATATATTAACCTGTTTGGATGTCTGCCATGTCAGTTAAGAGTATCCGAAATTTGAATGGGCACAGTATTGGGAGCTACCAAATCCATGCTGGAAAATCTGTTCCAATTGTAAAAGGAGGAGAACAAACAAAAATGGAAGAGGGGGAATTTTATGCAATTGAAACTTTTGGATCTACAGGTGATCTTTCTACTGATTTACTGCATGCAAACAATGGATCCAATTTCAATTTAATCTTGTGTTTGTGTGTCTTCCTTTTGTTGTATGCAGGAAAGGGATACGTGAGAGAAGATCTAGAGTGCAGCCACTACATGAAGAATTTTGATGTCGGCCACATCCCACTGCGATTGCCGAGGGCAAAACAGCTCTTGGCAACAATCAACAAGAACTTCTCTACGTTGGCTTTCTGCAGACGGTATTTAGACCGCATCGGGGAAACCAAGTATTTGATGGCACTAAAGAATCTATGTGATGCTGGAATTGTTCAGGTATATGCTGGTATGAGATTTGAGATTTTAATGTTGATAGTAACAAATTGAGATGGAGCGCATATTTTCTTGGTGTAGCTATGAGTGAGATATTGGTGGCACTGATAGAGAGAGCCCTTTAAGCTTTTATGTAGTTTATAATACACACTTAACAGAGGAGTTTTGGTTTGGTGTTTATATTGGGCAGCCTTACCCTCCTCTATGCGATATCAAAGGCAGCTACGTGTCTCAGTTTGAGCATACCATCTTACTCCGTCCTACTTGCAAAGAGGTGATATCAAGAGGCGAGGACTACTAATGGATGAAAGAAATATATACACACAAGACAGCGACGGGACGCACTAGCCGAGGCTTGGAAGGACTGGGAGCTCATTTCTTTCTTTCTTTCTTTCTTTTTTTTTCCTTAAATGGAACCAGCAGACTTTGAAATCAACGAGGATATCACGTGCTCTATATTTGCAGGCTTCTCTGTTTGAGTTAAATTCTGGGATAGAAGACTGAAGGAAAACATTCGGAATAGTTATTTCAGATGGACTAAAGACACAAAAGTGAGTTTGTAACGCTATAATATGTCACATATTTTCATCTTGAACAACACCTTTACCACCTACCAAGTGAAGTGAAGTTGAAATAGTTTATATAATCCTAAAAAACACTTTGAAATATACCAACCAAATGCGCATGCGCTTGGCATTGAAATGAACTAATGGAGGCATGCATTTGAAAGATGATTGAAAAAGAGTTTCAAAGGCAAGAAGACCAAAACTTTAACAAACCAAATGGTTAACAAACACGAAAAGTTTTTTTCTGAAGTAATCCATAAAATCCAAAGACTGGACTGGAGGGTTAGGAATTTCTTTTTTGTGTTATGTGTAGTAGGATACCAGCCCAAACTCTCTCAACTTTATTCCACCCTCGCAGCAGCTTAAACGGATAAAGCAAAGCTGGAGTCTTTGAGTTTTGAGTCTTGAGGATGAGAAGGAGACTGGAGAAATTAGTAAACAAACTTTGAGCAACATATTTGATGATGATGGCGGTGGCCGGTGGGAGTTTGTTTAAGGGCTCAATCTTGGTATCATCTACTACTACTACTACTAATACTATGTTGGCACTACGACAATATCAGCCACTACTATTCCCCCCAATTCCCTATCCTACTGCTACCACTACTACTGCTGCTTCTTGTTCAACAAGATCAACAACACGTCTTGGCTTCTTCTCTTCCAACAACACCACCACCACCACCCACGCTGACGCAGCTGCAGCTGCATTTCCTTCTTCTGCCCGTCCCCGTCCCCGTCCCTTTTCGTATCGTATTAGCTCCCATCCTAATTACTCCTACGTTCATGGAACTACCAATCCTATCTGTAAAAAAGGAACAGCCTTTATTCTCAAAAGGGATACAACAAAGACGCTGGGTTTGGAATGCTTCTGTACTACTGGTAGCACTACGTCTGCCCCACAAGCTAAAGCTGAACATGAACAACAAGTTGTTGTTAATCTTGATGATGATGATGATATTGCTACCTCAACCAAAATCAAAGACGCCGCCAACACTCTGGACATTAGGGTGGGCAAAATCCTCTTAGCCTGGAGGCACCCTGAGGCTGATTCCCTCTACGTGGAAGAGGTCGACGTGGGAGAGCCTGAGCCCCGAATCATCTGCAGCGGCCTTGTCAACTATGTTCCCCTTCACCAACTCCAGGTCCCAATGTCCCAACTCCCCAACTCCTCCTTCCATTTACTCTTTTCTTTTTTTTAACCTTAATGGATGGATGGATGGATGGTTGAGGTTGTAGTCAATTAGTGATTGTTTCGCATTTGCGGCTGAATGCTCTAAGTAAATTTGAAAATTGGGCGAGGGCGATTGTTTCCCATTTACCTTTCATATTCATTGCTACTAGTTCATGATGAACGCCAAAGCATTAACATTGATTGGGAGATATTTGAAACAAAAGGGGGATATTTATGAAAAATTAGCCCCAAAAGTGGACTGTTAATGAATTCATTCCCTTTATTAGAAGTTGAAGACTTCATTCCAGCTCTTTCCAAAATGGTTGCTTCCTTCCATGTTTGTGCACAACCCAAGCACCCAACCTAGGATGCAAAATCTTGAGGTTTAGCCATGTAAAGTTAAAAGATTCATGTTATCTTTTTTGATTTTTTGGAGACCATGATGCTACTAGTTTTTAGAGAAGCACGTTTGGTTCTTAAGTATGCATTTTCTATAACTATATATACAAGAAAGAAGAGAGAATATATATATATGTATAATAGGTTCTTCAAATCCTTGGATTTTTCTTGTGTTTTTCCCAAATAGTTGTGGCTGGCCTATGTCCATAATATTTAATTTCCCCTCCATTAATCAATCATGTCAGTTGCCGCTCTCCATTAGTTTTTTGCAAGGTAAATTTGGTTTTGTTGGATATAACATTTTTGTTTAATACATCATTGTAAAGATAATCAGCTGAAAAAGTGCCTGGTGCTAGTCTTAATAATTTTAGTTGCCTTGGTACAAAATATTCAGGACCAAAAACTTGATCCATATCTAAACATGCAGGACATGAATGTGGTTGTTCTTGCTAATCTCAAGCCAAGGAACATGCGTGGTGTCAAATCATTTGGAATGTTGATGGCCGCTTCAGACGCATCGCATGAGAATGTTGAGCTGCTAGTGCCTCCTGAAGGCTCGGTGCCTGGTGAAAGGATATGGTTTGGTTCTGTGGAAGAAAAGGAGAATCTACCTGATGCTGCATCACCCAACCAGGTAATAAACATTCTTTTCTTTGACTTATAAAAGAGTTATTTTCTTGTCAATCAAAACGTTTCTCTCGAGTAGCCAGAGAAGTAGGAGAGGAGGATTGTTCATCAGCATATAGAGAGAAAAGTAAAAGCAATTTGTCCGAACCTTTCTCTTCATGCTAGTAGGCTTATTGTGCTTACCCACAACATTATGCAGATTCAGAAGAAAAAGATTTGGGAAATGGTTCAACCTCATTTAAAGACAGATGACTCCTGCATTGGTGCTCTTGGACTGCATACCATGCGAACAACAAGGGGCGTTGTTGTCTCCAGATCACTAAAGAATGCTAGAATATCATAATGGAAGTTGGAAACTGCTCACAGGATGGTTTGCATCTCAAACTTGCCCTTTAGTGTGCCACTTTAATCCCCGTCTTTGGACCTGAATTGTTGGACAGTTGTGTCTTTGCTAGTTTCTGTCTAGAATCTCGAGATGTTGGTGGAAGAATTGGTGATATTTTATTGCTCTTCAAAAATCAAAATATAATTTCTATTAGTAATGTTATATATTCATGGACTTTGCCACTATACTCATTATATATGTTGTCACTCTTCTCCTTTTTTATGTATATAGTTCATTCATTCTTCTTCAGATTTTCAAACTAATCTTGTGATACTCCTATCCCACATCGGATAGGAGTGTGGTTGATGTTATGTATATATATGTGAACCTAGCTTTCAAGTTCAACTTCAGTATATACATTATGGCATAGTGAGGACGAGCCAAATAAAGTTGGGTTTGGGTGCGTCAGGCTCTAGTCATGTTACGGTCACGCAGGCGCGTGTGGGCTCACGGGTTCACTGTGCTTGCGGGTTCGGGGCGTGACAAATCTTGCTCAAATGTAAACAAAAAGGTAAGACAACAGCAGGTAAGACTCACAAAAATAGAGTCATTTGACAAAGAAATCTATCTCTGAATTTAATTACCCATAAATTAAAATGCATCCACATCAATCATTATTGTCAAAAAAATACACCAGCCAAGCTAAGTTCTTTTTAAGGAGGGAGCACTGGTTCATCATTTCCTCTTGTAGTTTAGGCCGTTAGGTTGTGGATGCAAACTTTCCATTTATGAATGATGAGAATAGAGCAAGGGCTCTTGCTGGCTGGGAATCCGGAACAAAATGCCCAGCTCCTCTTACAGTGACAAATATTAAGTTCTGATATTCAACTACATAGCCGGCTACCTGCATTGGCAGAAAATCGACTTTAATTTATGGGAGGTAAATGACTTTCATGCATGGAGGTAAGTATCGTTTTAATTTTCGATGTTAAAAAAGTTATATATTACTCTCCTCTTCCCGAAATTTGAAATTTTAAGTTTTTTTCCTATCAAAGATTAAAAAGTTTCAGTAAGGTACGGTCATTTGAAAATAAAAATTAGAACTTTGACCTAAAAAAATATTAAAATAGTTTGTATTTATAATCTTATATAATTTCTCCGTCCTCCTCCCCTCCAAACTCGTTTTCTTGGATTCTCCATTACTTTCAACTTGAATTTTATCGCAAACATAGTTCTCAACTCGTTTTTCATTTATATAACAAGTAACGTTACTTGTTAAGAGACATTATTCATCATTCACCGACATTATGTGCCGTATGACTAATTACGTTATTTATCAAATAAATAAAAATGAGTTAGGAATAATTTGTATAACAAAATATAAATTGAGAAACTAAAATGTAATAAATTTTTTAAAATTGGAGATCAAAACGATATTGAGGCTAGAGTTGAGAAACTATTAGAATGATTTACCTTTATATTTGTAATCAAGATATAAATCAATGGGAAAGAGAAATTAAGAGAAAAGTAAAAACTGATCAATGTCTAGCATGAAAACAAAAAAACGCAAAGAATAATTACCTCATTTTGAAGGTACCATGGGTACCATGGAGTCGTCACTGATAATCCCAATTTATTAATGGCGTATTTGGCAGATGTTACTGGAATAAGACCATCAGTATCACCGCTGCATATCATTGAATTGGACATTTATAATTATATGAACTATTTTTTCAGGAGTTAAACCTGTTGTTTTTAGAATACTACTCTACTTTTTCATTTTTCCTTTTGTCATGGTCATTTCCTCTTCCATCATGAATTGTCACTGGCTAAAAAATTTAAGAATCTTTGACTAACTTACCTGTAAATCCAAACTTTAATTCCCCCTTGGACCAACTCGGTGATGATTGGCAACACAGTATGGGGATGGTCAGTCCAGTAGTTGCCAGCTGTGAAACTATTTTCAGAGACAACATACAACAATGGATAAATTCAATGTTTAGTGAAATACTTGAAAAATCTAGCTCCGACTACAAAGCATGAAATTTGATATTCTAGAAAAACTCTTGTGAAATTATTTTATATATGAGACGAACAATTAATAATTATTGAAATCGTGATTTTAATTTTTTGTCATTTTTATTGTTTTGTTGAAATTGTGCCCAAGAGTTTTTCTTTTGATATTTATACAAACTACAAAGTCAATAAGAATGGTAGCACCGTAGCAGTTACTTGCAAATTTTCCAAGGATAAGAAGCATTAGCGACATTTGCATGAAGCGCGATCTGAACATCTGGATTGCCTATGTAATCCAAAACATAATCCGTGGAGCAAGGACCGATATAGTTATACTGTTAATTGACGTAGCCAATTAAGAAGTGTGAGCAAATTTGATTAAAATTATTTGCACTTTAAAACAGAGAAAAAGAAATTAAAGCAATACTTACATGTTGTAATCCTATTGTAGAATTGCACAAGGGAGCATAAATGTCATAAGGGTTGATGCGTGCAGTGACATTGCTTGATAGGTTGAAATATTCTATGCATTTTTCAGAGATAATTTCAGAGGAAAGGTTACAGCTTAATTTGATTCCATGATAGATTTCATCTGATATAAGGGAATGCGTCCAAGAGTAATCCAAGGATCCATAGTAACTTGATTCATAGTCAATGTACGCATTGCCAAGCTGAAATCATCACTTCTCGTGTTATATAAACATCCAAAAAGCAACCGGGCAAGTCTGATTTAAAACTTGTACAATTAAATAACTTACAGCAATTCCTTTGAGATTGATTTTAGTCTGATTTGAGTTTTCGGTTTCCCGGAGAATCAACTGGGCAAGTTGGGTTGCATAATGGCCGGCATAGGTTTCTCCTGCAAGGAAGATTTCTCTAGATTTGTATTCAGGAAATCTTTCGAGCCAGTTTACTAAGAAGTTGTACGTGTCATAAGCTGTACTCGTATCGCCATATTGTTCGTAATCCGAACTCGTATTCGAGTATGAAAATCCAACACCAACAGGAGATTCAACAAAGAGGATATTCGCATCTGTGAAGAATTCAACCCATAATGTTGTTTGGATATTAGCTGATATTATTAATACATCAACTTTATGTAGAAAGGTTGCCAGGGATCTTAAAATGCATACCTCTATTCCAAGCATATTGGTTGAGATAGAGAGTTTTGCTATCTTTGTTGACTCTAAATGGCCCAATTTCAGTCAATGCTCCAATTCCAAAGGAAGAGCAACCAATTCCTGTGCATGACACCAAACAATAAAAGTCACAATGTAGGCTAAATAAAAGCCCAAGGGTATACTTATGACCGTCGCATTTTATGTGACTCGCATATTAAATTCAACCACTAAGTATATAAAGAAATAGATTTTCAAAGTTTTCACTTTGACGTATAAAGTATTAAAAGTTAGCATATAAAGTATAAAAAAATTAGCGTATTAGCTTATCTATTTTAACTTTAACATTTAACATATAAAGAATTAACGTATTAGCGTATAACGTATAAAAATTAGCACCTAACGTATAAAAAATTAGTGTATAATGTATAAAAAAATTCCCATATCAACTATACCACATTAGCGTATAAAAAAAATAAATTCGGGCATCAAATGTAAAAAATTCACGTATCATTTCGAAATATAGACTGAAAAGGAAAAACGGAAGTTATTGTCTTGAAACATTACCTCCACTAAACCATAACAGAAGGGGCTTAGAGGATGCATCCTGCGAGGACTCGACGAAATAGTAAAAGAATGCTCTTCCTGCTTTGGAATCAACTGTGACATAACCGGAATACTGATTAAAGTCTATTCCATAAGGTTGTCCCGGCAATCTATCAATCTTATCGCTGTCTTTTAGCCCATGATCTTGGGGGGCAACAAATACAGGTAAAGCCAAGGCATTAGAGTGGCTATCTTTCAATATTTCCTCTTTTATTAGTTTGCCAAACTGTGCAAAATTAACTCCATAACACTGGTGAGGTACCACCACAAGAAGGATTGACAAGCTGAGTAGTATATTGGCCATTATGATCAAGTATTGTAGATGATGAATAGAAGTGATGATCCTTTTCGAAATCAATGCTCAAATTTATAATCCTTTACAGGACTGCAATTTGATGCCTTTCCACTTTATTCGTTTCATCAAAATACTCTTAATTTACATGTTGTTAATTAAATACAGATTTCCTGCGGTCTTGATTTGTATCTTCTGTAGGTGTTTAGTAATAAATAATAAGAAATCTGTGGAGTAAAAAGTTAAAATTGTGAAGGAATCGTCTTTTTCTTTTGACTTTTCCTTATCTATTTGGATTTTTTTGAATTTGTTAGATGGGGAAAGTAATAGTTAGCTAGCCACAACATGCCAAATCTTTATTGGAATTGCCCTCACAGAGATGAAGGATTCTGTTGAAGAGTAGTCTTTTAGGACTTGAAATGAACCCAATCAACACTAGATTATGGGAAATCGATCATCAAAGTTTTCAAGTGATCTGAAAAAAATGGTACAGTTGTCTTATTGTTGTGCTAATTTTGTTGAATTAAAGTTAGGTTAAGGCTCCGTTTGGATGTGCTATTTTTAGATTATATAATGAAATTTTTTTCCTCGAGATTTGTTACGAGAAAAGAATATTTTGGTAGTGTTTGGAATAAATGATTTTATTTTGTTGGGATTTGTATTTAAGATTTTTTTATTAACAAAAGTTTGAAATTTAAATTTGAATTAGTATTTTATTAGTTTATTTTGGTGGGGAAGTGTGTTAGGAAGAATTGTTTATTATTAAAATTTAAAATTCAAATTCAAATTCAATATTTTATTTATAAAAATTACTGTATCAAAAATAACTACTGTAGCATTGTTTTGTATTTTAAAATTTTTGATGAAAAAGTTGAACAAAACAAACACCTCATTTTACAATTGTGAAATAAATCACAAATTTTGGTCCATCCAAACAGACCCATTTGAACAAAAAAAAAAAAAAAAAAACAATTAAAAAAAAAAAAAAAAAGGTTCAGGCCTTTGAACGTGTTGATCTCTTTTCTTGCGAAGTCAGATTGTTTGGTTTATGTTGTTTAGACAGATGATTTAGAGAAGCAAATGAACTGATTCACTTAAATTGTCGTATCATCTTGCCTTCTATTACTGTTATGAAAGCAATAGGAACCCTTATTGGTAGAATATCAGACTTTCCATAAATTTTAATTGCTTTCTACATCGACAGCGAAGGCCACCATTTTATAAGTTTTCTTGGATCCATGAAAAGTATCGATATCACTGGTTGAACTTGGGCACATTTGAGTAATACTCTTTCGTAAACAACATCACTGATTGAACTTGGGTACATTTGAGTAATACTCCGTTCAAAAACTGAAACACAACAGCAGCAACAGCAACAACAGCAACAAAGCCATTCAAAAACTGAAAGAAAGAGAGGATACTAGACAAAGAAAAATGTATTATATTACAAGACAAGATTTAAAAATTTAAACCAACATGAAAGATTATGAGGCAATTTAAGTCTCAGCCCAGCTCTAGAACTCCTAACATAGGTCGTCAACACTTGTGACAATGAATTCCCCACACTTGTGACAATGAATTCCCCCTAGAATGGATGATCCACCGATTTAGTTCAAAACTTCTATCACGTGCTATTCACCTCCCATCATCTGAAAATTATGGCAGGTAAAATTTTCAACAGAATATTCCATAGGCAAATCATAGATGCTATTCAAATTATCAGAAACACTTCATAACTAATACCTTCATTTTCTTTTTTTTTTTTTAAATTATTGACAAAAGAAAGTTATAGATCAGATACGATGGTAAGAGACAAGCAATGCACGAGACATTGTTAGTCTCACTATGAGAAGAAACCCGCCACCCAATTCCCAAAACATTCAAAAGGATATGCAGCCCGCACCATCCGCAGAGCTGTCTCGCATGCACGCACAGAGGTTGCTCCAGCATCACACTGCCAAGAAGTTATTTGAGGCAAAGCACCTCTGTGCCAAGACATGGTCCATTCTCATATTATTCTCTGATACAATCATAGCAATTACCTTGAAAAAATCTCCAAACATTCCTTGAAGTGGATTTCTACGTCGTACTCCATAGAACTTCTCGGCCATTTCATCTAGCAACTAAACCATGAAAGTATCCGCAAAAAGTTACTCATAAGAGATAGTCACCAATCATCTAAAGAGCTAAACTGTCATCAAATATTATGAGAGAAAAGGAGCAAAAAACAGTTATGCAGTGCAAAAACATTGCTGCAGAATTTTAAGTAGGAAAGAAAACCCCATACCTCATTAAAAATAGGCTCCCTTTCTATACTAGACTTGTAACTCTGCCTTAACATATTAAATAATGGTAAAGCATCTCTCAGCAATCTGCATGAAAAGTGAAAAACAATGTTTATCAATTTGGTCCCTTGATTCTTCTCAGATCAACGATACTAAACTACCAAAAGAAAACAATATAGTTCGAAGACAAGAGTATGGCCTCTTAACTGACTCCGTGGTACAATAACTAAATATCAAAGCACAAAACTTTAGTTGCACTGTAGAACAAGCAATTCATGGAATGTAACTGCTGGAATGACTATTTCACTTCTCACTTGGAGACGAGGAATAAGTAGTCTTAACTCTTCAGATTTCAACAGAAATTTCCAGTAAGAACATGCAAATCAGTTTCATCATGAGAGCTATACATCAATTCACCTGTTCTTCATGGCTACCTTAGTTCAAGCTATCAACTACAGAGAGGGAGAGTCCCCACCCCACCCCAACTCACTAAAAGAAAATAAAAGAAAAGAAAAAACCCCGTACAAAAGTTAAAGCCTTTTTGGACAGTGGCAGAGCTGTTTGATCTTGTTCATACAGATGTCCCAGATCAATAACTAGCAATTTGCAGCCTCAGGTTTTATCCTATTTACAGCTACAGAAGCAATTGCAGTGATACAAGGTTGGAAGTCAGTGTTAAAAACAAGCTAAGAAACCAAGCACATCGGTGGAAAAGCAGCTTTAACACTGAAGAGACAACAAATACACATTATTCTGGATATCCACATAACCAAAGCTCATACCCTCCCAATATTTATTTTTCAAGGTAGGCGCTTAAAAGCATCATAAGTACTTCAGAAACATGAAAAGCATGGTAGTAAAAGCTTACGTCAAGAGAAGATAATTGACAAACTGGATCAATTCTGATTGTGGAAAGTCAATCTCCTTAGACTGCACTTGTTTCTTCACCTCATCCATGAGACCATAAGCATCTCTCAAGTTACCTAGAGATAAGTACCTATATAATAAAATCAACACATCTAAACCTTACAGTGGGAATGCACATCACAACAACCAGACAGTTTTGAATCATCATAGAAGAAACAAGGGAAAAAGAGGCATTCACAAATATAAAGCATGCTTTTCCCATGGAGAAGTAATTTAACAAGAAGTGAACTTACATCAAAGTTGCCCGTGCAATGGCCAAATCATCTTCACCTGGATAGCACTGCATGAATACTATGAATTTTATTCAACCCACTTACATCATAAGGTTGCTAGTATGACACCATTAAACATGCCAGTAAACACACACAAAAAAAAAAAGCACTTATAGCATGATCTATGAAATTGGAGAAAGAAAATTAGCATTCAATAACTTCTTTGAATACTCGGGACTACGAATGGCTTTCCAAAGAATAAATATCATATCTAGGTGGTAATTGCACATTGTAAAAACATTATGTCCCACTTGGGCCCCTTTAACGCCAATAAAAACACGAAATTCATTGCAATCAAATGAAGTTCTTAAATGTTGTAATAGGAATGAAAATAAGCTGTAGAACCTATTCAGTGTGCATGTGAATTGGGGTCTCAAGTTTTATAAAACGTGATGGCTGACCTTGCCCATGAAATTCACCAGTGTTGAAGCAAACTTCTTTGGGTTCTTTCCTCGAACAAAATGAAAAGACACTTTACCCATGTCCTGAAAAAAAAAAACAACACCAAGAAATTGATTTCAAACAATTAAACTAATCAGCCTGGAACACTTCATTTTCCAAGTATTCCTGTATCTTTTTCAATAAACCAAAATAGATGGCAAAGTTGTAATCGATTAATTAAAATTGGAACCATACAAATGGGAAGACCAATGAAAGAAAAATATGTAGATATTATAAATTTTCTTCTTCAAAGATTTAGGGAAAAATTACTTAGCTTTAAACATGTTGTTTTCAAAGAAAACCGAAAGTGAGCCAAGAATATTAGAAAATAAGTATGAAGAACTACTGATGTGTATTTTGGCTCTAGTTGTCAAGAGCATTTCATCCTGATTTATAACCAGAATGCTTAAAATAGTCAGAACTCTGAAGGAAACCATATTCAAACTCTGTGATATGATCCCATTATAGTTGCAAAATGATCTTTACTCTATTTTATTGCACTAGTACTTGGAGCATGTCCTAAGCAACTTGGGCATATTATATAACTGCAAACCAATAAAATCACATTGACCATCATGCTGCAGCAAAGTCAACTACTCGTCTTCAGAATCTAATTACTATGACTAGAAATAAGGTACTAGAATATTGTTTGGCTCATGATGACCAAAATTTATCATACTTGGAGCAGAATTAGCCTGATGCTCCTGATGTTATGTGAAGTTAATTCATGGGTAAAGCATATGACCCAGAATAACTGAAAAATTTTCTGTCAGACGTACCACCTCAGGAGATTCAGAATATATATAATCAGCTAGCATATCATGTAGTTCCGGGGATCCATTCTTTCGTGCTCCGAATTCCACCGACCACCTAGGAAGAGAGTATACAGTTACAAATCATTTGGCTTAACAAAAGCAAATCAATATCGTTAACTGGCATGTCATCCAAAACAGTGCCCTGGTCATCCAAATCTTCAGAAACAAGTTGGGGAAGGAGGAAGAATGGATACAGTGCTTGTATAGCTGTTAAAGAGCAGTTTAAGTCAAGAAAGAGAAAATCTTGTCCTATGACAAGGTTATAGTTCAATAAAATCGTTTAAGCAAGATGAATCTCAGTCATCTTTCTTTTTCACTCTTGTAGAAAAACCTCAAACTCAACAACAAACCATGGGAAAGTGGATCCACAATCGACAACTGGAATAAGGCCAACAGCTTGCACCTCAATTCATCAAAATTATATCAATAAGAATGCAACATTTTGTCACTCAGTATATTAAACCCAAATGTACCAAGAATTCAAATGAAATTACAGAAATGTTCTTGTACAGCAATTCATTACAGAATTCCACTGGATTATCCAGATCCATCAATCCTGAATATCTAATGTATTAGAGTCTATGCATAATATTAAAATCCTCTGAATCAGTTTGATTAACATGAAATTTATCAGAAATCTTCATTTATTAAATGTTGGTTTGCAGGTAAGCTACTTGAAATACTTTCAACAACAGCAACAAAAATTAAGCCTTTTTCCTACAATGTGGGGTCGGCTACATGGATGATACTTCGCCATCATATTGTATCTATACACATGTTTTCATTTATATTTAAGTATATCATATCTTTCCAATTCTTTTTAGGTTTCCCCCTTCCTCTTTTAATTTGAGTTAATATTTCCCTATTTTCCACACGCCGCACTGGTGCATCTAGAGGTCTCCTATGCACTTGTCCAAACCATCTTAAGCGTGCTTCTTTCATTTTCTCATCTATTGGAGCTACCCTCACTTTCTTTCTAATGCATTCATTACTTATTCTATACAATCTAGTATGTCTGGGGAAATTTCCTGCAGTTTATATCGTTCAAAATCTGCAAGATTTTAGTTTCATAGGTAATTCGGACCACAAGTTCCTTTGTACCCACTTTTTTCATAAACCTTTCCATTTCCGCATGACATTAAAGGAAACCTCTTTTCTTTTTCCTTCACCTTGCTTTCTTAAGAAACTCTTTCCCAATAGTTTTCCATCCATTAGCCCAAAGCCTTAGTGCTAATAGAACAAAAATATCGAAATAATCAACCCAATGTAATTGTCGCAGATAACAGATATGCACCAAAGTTCCAGTTGCCAGTTATATAGTTATGGTTTGACCGCATAAGATCCTATTAATCCACATGAAGCATTCATTATTCATGTGCATCCATAAAACCGAATCAAATTATGTACGAGGCAATTGAATAGGCAAAACAATATAAGTAGCTATCATTGAGTTCATAAATTTTGGACAAAAGTTTCTTCACTCAGTTTAAGACAATAGAATAAGTTTAAAAGGAAAATCAAAATGAGACAAATATTAGATTTCATGCAAAAATAAGCACCTCTCTGATGCAAACCTGATGACAGAGTATCTCAATATGTTGCATTCTGTCTTCCCAAAACCTTAAGAACCTGAATTTAAGTTTGCAAAGCCCCTTTCAGAGAACCAGCTATTAATCGCACAGACAAGTTAATTGTTCTTGATTTAAAACTCAAAGCATGCAGCACCTTCACTTAGCTGTGATTTCTTTCAGCATACATATAAGCTCAGTTTACTAGTGCTGATATTACCATCGTCAGAAGCTTAACAAGTTCAATTACTAGTTGAGTGCAAATCATTATAACAAGGCTATACTGATTCCAATCTGCATGGTCAAGGCTATTCTGAAAGATGATTGGATTATCATTCAGAAATCAGATATACAGTAACCAACAGGCTTAACTAATTAGCTTACCGGTAATACTTGCCTTCTTTTGCAAGGCATTTGTCATGATGATTAAGTTCTAAGAGTTCTGCTCTTATATTAAATAGGAAGTGCCCTAAATTGGTGAATAAAACAGAATGCTATACAACAAATTAAAATCAAGTCAACACCCCCAACATGTTGGCACATTAGATTGGGACCAACACACTTAAAAAGCTCATTTACTGGTTAACATATTCAGTTAATGGTCATTCAAACTAGTTTCAGCACAATTTCCCAATCAGGATCTGGGAGAACTTTGATACCAAAATAGTTTAGCATCAAGTTCACTGAGGGGCTATTATTATAGTTTTTCCATAGCCAAAACAGAAAACCCGTTTATATTTACCCAATCTACAATACCAAATTCAGAACGTTCCCAAAAGTAGGCTCCAAAACTACATCTAGGTAAGGGGAGTAGAGGGGTTGATTCTCTATTCATTGGGATTAATTTTGTAGGGCTTCTCAGTTCACTCATTTCCATTCAAGGCATTTTTCCACTCTAGATTCATCCCTAACCTCCTACACGGAGACACTTCAATAGGGAATAATTGCACCACGATTAAGTTAGGACTTCATATATTCAGTTTTTATCTTGACAAGTCTTGGGCTGCAGATTTTTTAGGCCCATAGACTGTAGAATTGAAGACTACTGGCAGGAGATGCAAAATTATCTAGATGGTTATTTTTGGTAACTTAAAAGGACTACTTCGAATGGATTGGTATCTAGATGGTTATTTTTGGATAGTGCAGGGTGGTTTAGATCAGATGTTAAGGGATATATGCTTTATTGGCTTGGTTCAACGTAATTTGCCTGGCTATGCTATTGGTGGCCTTGCAGGCGGTGAAGATAAAGATTCTTTTTGGCGTGTTGTTGATCGAATGGATTGGTGATATGGGTCTGACTGAGGGAGGTGTAGATAATTTAGTGATGGTGCAGAATTCAGGGTTGTAATAGTGGTTTTTGTCTTGTGGTTGGTTTTAAGAGTTAGATCAGTTTATGCTGTCCAGTCTGTGGAAGTATAACTAGGATTTTGACAACTCAAAGATTCAGTCAAGTTGGTGTGATACTTGCATTTTGGTAGGTAAGCTGTCAACATAAAATACATTGGTCTGGTCAACCCCAAGACATATACTTTGGATGCTTTTGTTTATAGGATTTAGTTCGGGGACTAGAAAACCATACTTTGGCAAGTCTAAAGTAGAAGTTTTCTGGATCCCGTTGAGTATCTACATATGGAAAATACATGTAATGGAGTAGTCCTCCAATTTAATTCGTTTACTTTTGTAACGGTGTGTTGGGTATATCCTGCACCGTCTTTTGTCCATATCTATAAAGTAGGCCTGTTTAATTTAAAAAAAAAAAAAGGACTACTTCAGACAAAATTCCACCATGCAGTGAGAGCATTAACAACAAAAACCTACCTGTCACAATATGATAACACATCCAACAAAATTCCAAAGGGTAGTGACAGGCCCCAAATAAAGAATTTTGTTCATCTACAAGTGTAGTATCCAACAATCACATATTTTAACAGCGAGAGACAAAGAGAAAGAGGGGAGAATATCATACTTAATAGCAGATTTTAAAAATGTTGAGCAAGACTCAACTCGTGTTTTTGCAGCAGCAAGAGCTTCAGAAAGTTGCTGCATGTCATCGTCATCTGTCAGATCAAGATGTTGTGGCACAGATATTCGCGGGAACTTCTTGTAGATTTTCCTGACACGATCTAACAACAAAGTTTGTCACGGCTAAAAACAGAAAAACCCTAGCAAATCTTAATTGAAGCTATCTGCAACGTAGCTTACATGTAACCAAATTTATTGATATTGGTAACACAATTCATATATTAATATTTAATGTCCTGAACTTGGGGTGTTGGGGGTGAGGAAGTGGGGGAAGACGATCAGTAAATGAAGAGGTCTACAAGAATGCATACAGAAAAGATTGAAAAATAGAATTTGTTTCAGGCCACTATATAGTTACATTCTAAAGAGGTCGTAAAGGTTTTATACAATAGAGGACTTCTGGCAGGTGGAAGTTTGAAATACTAAGAAATACTGGAAGGCAATATTCTGATGCAAATGATTTATTGCAGTCCGTTGAATCCTCAAGATCCCAAACTAAGAGGCTCCGAAAAGCTTTCTAGTTTTTCTCAAGGAGAACAACATGATGAATGTACTCACCGCATCTACATGGAAAACTACATTGGATGCCAACTGGTTGTCCTCTAATTAAAACTTGCTCTAAGAGCTTCGCGCATATTCCATCACTACACCACATTTCCTGATGCCATTCCTTGCTGCCAAAAGGAAACTACTTACCCTCCAACTCGACTTGCCAATTAACCCCCCCCCCCCCCCCCCCTCTTTGGCCTATATATCACCGACGGTTGAAAATTAGAAAGAATTACAGAAAGAAAAGAACTAACCAAGAGTATCGTCATCATAAGGATATTTTCCTTTTACAAGAATTTCAATGAATAACACAGCAAGCTCAGCTCCACACGTAACCTGGAAAGCCAAAATTAAAAAAAAAAAAAAAAACTCAAAATAATTGGAAAAGGAGTCAACTTTTTGTTAGAAGAAGCAAAAAAAGCAATGTACACAATATCGATGTGAATAGAATAGACTCATCAGCAACGGCATGTAACTCTACTAAAGTTAGCATTGGAAGATTGGCAACACGGGAATAAATAGGTAATTTTACAATTACAAGTAACAAGTAAGCTGAGGAAGATAAATTGTGTATTTAAAAAAGAAAATAAAAAAACCAGAATAAATAGGAGTGACCTGACCTGTCCATTTTCTAGTTGTATGCAAGCACCGGACTGAAGAATATCCAGAGCTTCAGAGTACCTTTCGGCAGTCACGTACCTGCAACGAACGGATTAATTAATTAAAAGTAATTAAAATGATAGAGCAACAAAAAAATTGGAGATGAGAAGAATCTGAGTATGACTTTTTCTTTTTTATTATTATTATTATTTTTTTTATTCTTTTTTTGTAATGATAATGAAATGTATCCATGATCCATCCTATATTCATCCTATTCCTAGCTAGAAAAAAGGTTAAGGTAAGATACCTGGCACTATAAGACTTGTACATCTGTTGAGCTACATAGTAATTGCCTTGTTTTACAACTTTCTCCAACTTGTCAATATTCTGCGATGAATTCGATCGGAGTGGACAAAATTGAATGCATTCGATTGGAGCAAAATGAAAACAATAAGCAGCAAGGAGAAGGAAAAAAAAAAGGATGAGAGTAGTAATTCATGATCCATCCATATATGATATGAAGATACGATGACGATGATTATGATTTTACCTCCTTCGCAGGAGGTAGGGTCGTTGATCGTTTAGTAGCTCTCTCCCGCGACATCAATGATCAGTGATGATGATGGCAGAGCCTCCTCTTCTGCCTCTTCTTCTTCTTATTCTGCCTGCACTCTGATCACTGTGTGTGATGTGGGAAAAGGGAAAATTGTTATCCAAACCTGGAATTAGGAGGAAGTGACCTTCTTCACAAATGTAAAACAAATTACTAATATTATGTTATCAACTGTTTTTGGGCTCTCCAGTCCAGCCCAAAGTCTTTTTTCTTTCCTTTTTTGTTTTTTTAAATATTGGGCTGCTTTAAAAAACCAAATAAATACACACAACTAAATTAATACATTACCCGTTGATTTCTACAATTATGTCTGTTTGGATCCACTTAAATTTGTGATTTATTTCACAATTGCAATATAAGGTATTTGTTTTGTTCAACTTTTTCATCAAAATTTTTAAAACAAAAAACAATGCTACAATAATTATTTTTGCTACAATAATTTTTATAAATAAAATATTGAATTTGAATTTGAATTTTAAATTTTAATAATAAACGATTCTTCCTAACACAATTCCCACCAAAATAAACTAATAAAATACTAATTCAAATTTAAATTTCAAACTTTTATTAATAAAAAATCTTCAATACAAATCCCAACAAAATAAAATCATTCATTCCAAACACTCCCAAAATATTCTTTTAACAAATCCCAAGAAAAAAATTTTCATGATATAATCCAAAAATAGCTCGTCCAAACGGAGCCTTAAACTTTTTACCCCTACAAAAATTATCTCTCAACATTCATACATTATATGTCCATATTCTTCTGAATTTTGCTTTTATTACATTATCTATCTTTCTTTTTTACCCCTCAACAAAACTCACTTGTTTTTTATGGTTAAATGTTTTAACATAATTTGGAGGAAAACCCAAACTATGCAAGTATTGAGTGTGAGAGAATATTTTTTTACTTTTCATATACGAGGGATATAAAAATATAAATTATTAAAATGCAATATGTGAAGGATGTTTTGTTGATTTTATTTTTTGGTTCAGAAAAAATCCACATCATAAAGTGAAAATTGTAAAAAAAAAAAAAAAACATAAGAGGAAAATGAATGACTAGTTGATAGAAGTTCATGAAATATATATTTCTTGATGGAATCTAACAAGAATGACACTAAATTGATTAACAAAGCTAAAATGGAATATAATAGAAATGATCCTAAGCCCTAAACCCTAGCATCATTTTAGGTATGTGGCCATTTTTTTAGAACAAATTGCTCAAATAGTCACTAAACTTTTTCAAAATCTGCCTTTTAGTCCTTAAACTAATAAATTAGCCAAAAACATCATTGAACTTCTTAAGTGTATGTCTTTTGATCATTCCGTGGGATTTCTCTATTATCTTTTTAAAACAGTTAAATTAAAGAGTATTTATGTCTTTTAATGATTAAATTATAAGATAAATATAAGAAAGTTATCTTTTTTAAAACTCAAGAATAATTTTGGAATTGGATACACTGCAATATCTCTCCCATCTCCAACAGAACAGAGGTTTAAACTTTTCTATTCCATTTCCCATCTTGAAAAAAAAAATAAAAATCGGAGGATACATTTATGAAAGGAAAAAATGAAGGTAAAGGGAGTAGAGATGGCTTGACGGAGTTGAGGATAAATTGATTGGGTAACAAGATTTAATTTCAGGTAGGGTAGCAATGACGGAGGATAAATTAAGAGTAGCAATTAATTTAAAGAAGATTGATGGCAGCAGAATAATTGTTAATGAATAAGAAGAAGGATGCATGTATTGAGTTGTCTATTTTTGTTTCGGGAATTGCTGGATTGCAGGAATTGAATTTAATGTGTGAAAGGTTAAAGATGGCTATATACTTAAGTTTTATCTACACAAAAAACCCACATAGCCAACATCATCAATCAAACAACCTTAATCACACCAACTGCAAAGCAACATGAAAATTTCCTGAAAATTCATCCCACAATCAAACCGACGAGGTCAATCTCTAGCTTCTAACATTAATTACAAGTTATGTTGTATTTTTAGTATGTCTTCTAATTACAAGCCGCCACCACCTCTTCTTTTTCTTGGTTTTCTAACATGAAAATCTGCAAAGGAAAGCTTACCAGTCCAAAAAGTAACAAATAGTCCAGAGAGGTAGATATTTGTAAATCTACTTAAAGAAACTTGAGGAGATTGATGAAACATTAAAAGACACAACTTCTCTAATTTACCTTTATATGGTGGGTTTGTAAATTTAGGGTAACTATAGTGAGATGAGGGATGGTGGTTCTGGCAGCCATGGGAATGAGAGATGTTAGTTTTGGAGCCCTTGGTGGAATGAAGGATGGAGGCTTTGGTGGCCAGGAATGAGGAAGAAAAATTTTGGTGGTCATGGAAGAAGAGATGGTGGATATGAAGTGGCTTGGTGGTGGCGGTGGTGAGTTAGTGAGGTTGGAGTAAAATTAACATAAATACCCTTCAAGTTAACAGATTTAAAGAAATATAACGGAGAGAATGGACGGAATGACTTAAAAACTAACACTTCAAAAGTTCAGTGACCTTTTAGGCCACTTTAAAAGTTTGATGACCAAAACACAGATTAAGAAAAAGTTCAATGACCATTCGGGCAGTTTGCTCTTATTTGTATATTGAAATGTTTTGGTAAATAAAGAAAAATCATTACAAATCTATCCAGCATATGCTTTGATAAAATAGTAGTGAAAAACAGCTTTGTCTTTATTGTATATTAAGCGAAAACAGAATGATAATATGAAGAAAAAAAATACATTAATTTTGTTTTTTATACTATATTTAAGCAATTGTTTAGGAGGAACAAGTCTAATAAAACTATTAGGGAGAAGAAAATTCTTACATTTTTTAACGTCAATGGATATTATTTATTACTTTTGTATATCACTTATTGTAATATTTTATAAGATTTTGTCACGTATATAATTATTTATCCCTTAGGATTCACTAATCACTTAATAAATTATTTAGTTTTATATAAAAAGATATATGTCACTTTTATAGAGAGTGTTACACAAAGTGATACACCAAATTCAAAGCTACATCTATAATTTTAAGCGAACATTTTTCTTTTTTTATTATATACATTTGAATCATACTATGGCAGAAATTAGAAGCATGAAGAAAACAAGTCGGGATCAAATTTGTGTAATCCCCAAAATACAGGGGATTAAAATTAAAAATGAAATAAGAATGGTAGTTAACTGTGAACAACAAATTTGAACAGAGTGTATTTGTATTTGTTTTCTTCTTGGAATGATGGACCGGAAGTATCCTTGACTGCGGGTTGAATTGGTTGACCTTCACTGTTGACTGAAATGGAGTAGAGTAAGGAGCACCCCAGCTCCCAAGCCAACCCAAGCGGAAAGAAAAACTAAAAAGGGATCATCTCATCAGCCAACCCCATTCAGCTGTAACAAATTACAAATAACAGCAACTGGCAACTGCTGCTGCTACTTTTTCAGGAGTATTCGGAATTTGGAATTAGAACTTAGAAGAAGAAGAAGAAGAAGAAGAAGCAAAGCAGTCGAGTCGACACGACACGACAGAGCCCTAACTTTAGAGGTTCATAAAATAAATTCAAAGCGGTTATTAATATAATGCATACCCAATTGGATCTGCCGGAGGAGTTCTAGCACTAGCAGTTGTAGAAGCTCTCTCTCTCTCTCTGCCGTCGTAAGCTCGCGATCTCTCTCTCTCTCTCTGTTTATTCCCCATTTTCTTAATATCTTTTCTTCCATGCTTAAGAATGTAATGCACTAACTTCAACGTTTTACTTCCTCCGTCTCAAAGTCTCAATTTGCATGGTGTTCGCTAATATGTTGGATCCACATTTCCAAATACTCGGCTCGGGGTTATGAATTGACTTGTTTTATATTCAAAACCCTAAGCCCTTGGCCTTGGGGGTTCAGTTATGGATACCTCTACATCCAATGCCCAGCGTTTCCGAAGGATTCCGCGCCAATCCCTGGCCGCTTCTTTGAAGTTAGATCCCCTGGTTCGTGTAATTCACTTGCTCTTCTTAGCTATCCTCTTATTTTCTTTTTTTTTTTCCTTTATGTTTCTGAAATCTCAAGAAATTTTGATTGCTGCTCTACTTCTCATCACTATCACCCACTGTGGACCTGCTCTTCTTAGTTGTACTCTTTTATATATATATATATATATATATATGTTTCTTAAATTTCAAGAAGAAATTTGATTGCTGCTCTAATTCCCCTCGCATCACTCACTGTGGGTCCCACTCCAGCTCGATGAGAACTTGGAGCAGTGGCCGCATTTGAATGAACTCGTTCAGTGCTATCGAACTGACTGGGTGAAAGACGAAAACAAGTACGGCCACTATGAAAGCGTCGGCCCAATTCCATTTCAGAGTCAAATTTTTGAAGCGCCTGATACAGATATTGAAACAGGTATAGCTCATCACGCATGTCAAATGAAGGCTCGCATGTTATACTTATGAAGGATATCCGCCATTTGCTTGTTTATTCTATCATTTTGCGAATCATTTCATGTCTACTTTTCACTTTGGCTTTTGATCTGCATTGTTGGTTATTAGAGAGTTTTAGATCGAGCACGGTGGCAAAGTATGATCCATATACTAATGTCCAATGCTGAAGTTGAGCTCCTAACAGTCTAGGTTCTTTTTTAGTTTCTTTCCTTTGGCTTTATTTTAAACTTTTTTTGGTGAGTTTTGTGGACAAAACACTTGATATGAAAGGTTAGGATTCAAAGGAGTAACATCAGTACATGGAATTTAGATTTAGCAGTACTAGTAATGTCGGTGGTATCATAACAATAATCATGGATTAATTGAAGCGACTGAAATGAAGAAATCTTGAGTTTAGCCCTATGAATCATAAAGGAGGGGAAGTTGCAGATGATATCCCTCATGGGATTAAAGCACAATACATTAAATGCTGAGTCCTACCGGCATTTTGTTTGGAGAACATATCTTAACCAATGTATTAGAGTTAAAGAGCAACAACTAAGAGGACCAAGAATATGTTGTCTAGAATGTTTGCAACAAAGAAACAAACACATACATTTATTTATTTTTTGATTCTGAAATGAGCTTGTAGGTATCTGACTATGGTGAAACTAGAAAAGTAATGCGAAATAAACAGACACCTAAGTTTATAAAAAGAACACTATCGAGAGTGATGAAAGAAAAGAAACTAGTTACACTGTTTTGCCTGCAAGAAGAGGATAAGTATTTTAGAAGACTACATAACAGACATTGACAGCAAAGAAATCTCCATGACTATAGCAACTAAAGTACGTTATGGCATTCAGTTTAGTATGTAAAACAGACATGCAAAACATTAAAGTAGTTAACTCGATTTGCAATGGGAAGCTTTGTTGAGTTTATTTATTTTTTTGTACTTAATAAACACCTGAAAATCATCATTTGATCTATTTTTTTAGTGCACAATAAACACCTGAAAATCATATCATGCACACGTCCAGAATAAACCAGTGTTATCAAACCCAGACCGGACCGGCCGGTTCGACCGGGAACCGCAAGCCTGTCCGGTCCGGTTAGAAGTAAAAAACCACTTGTTCAAAAAGAAAACCGTTAAACCGGTGAAAACCGGGTTTTGAAGCTTTGTTGTTTTTCATACTTTTTTTTATGTTATTCTTTTCAGTTTTTTCATTTCACTATTTTCAATTTTTCAGCCCTAAAATCTCTTTCCTTTCTCTCTAACGCCGCTGACTGCCCATCTTCATCTTTCCTTCAAATCTTCATTCAATCTTCAAGTTTCAACTTCATCAGTTCATCCCTTCTTTAAAGTTCATTTTTCAACTTCAAATCTTTGTTGATTACTGGTACGTATGATATGATTTTGGATCTTCAATTTTGTTTTTAAACTACTTCTTAGAAATTGTTCTTGAATTCGTTTTCTTTTTGTTGTTTTAGATTTCTTGGCGATTATGAAATTGTTCTTGATTTTGGGTCTCCAAGTTTAGGCTGTGCTTGTTCAGTTGTTCTTGGCTTTTCGCTTTTTGGACTCACTCTCGTCTTATTTTTCCGGTTTGTAGTTTTTTGTTTTACAGTTATGAATGCATCTGCTTCAGACATGAACTAATCTTCTTTCAAAATGAAAATGCAAAATTTCCTGATCATGAACTATTGATGTTTGACGACAATTGGAGCATGTTTTGAATTATTAACTTTATATGCTCTTTTATATATGCAAACTAATGTCAACTGTATTGAAGTCTGTTGTGGCATAATGAACTAAATATGCCTGTAGTTGTTTCCTGCCGTTGATTCCACAGTTGGCTAATCCTGCTGCTGCTAGTATTGCTCCTTTAGTGTTGGCAGAGTGTTTTTAAAATAAATTTATCATTTTATCCAAAAACATTGACCTTGTAATTTATCATGCCACATTCTAGAAGGCATGTAGGCATGTAGTATTTTTTATCAGGACATTAATCTGTCTGTCATTGGGTCTATTAGGTTGTCTATCATGATGGAGAACGATCAGCATACATGTGATGAGCATGTTTATTTATGCTGCGTCATAGATGTGGTTGGAGAGCCTGTTTTATATAACTGTTTTTGGAGCAATTGAACAATAATGGATGCTTCTCTCTCCTTTTTTTGGTTTTGGGTTTGGTACAATTTTATTGGCTGTATGATGTCCTGTTACCTGTTTGATGCAAAACACATGGTTTATCTACTGTGCATGGAATAAATTTAGATGGTGGTAAAAATAAGTTGGTGGTGCTCGATGATAATGATGAAGAAGAAGTTTTGTCAAGTTACCAAAATGAAGATGGTGCTAATGAGGATGATTTTATTTTGGATTGAAGTAAAATTTTTAATATTATAATTCGTGTTACAAACTTTGTTGCTCTAAAATTTTTAATATTGTACTTCAAAACATAAAATTTGTTGTTTTTGTTGTTTAGATTGTATTTGACAATTATATTTATGGCTGGTAATATTATTTAGTTTGGGAATGTGATATGTTTTAAAAATAGGTGAGATATTAAAGTATTTTTATATTATTTATGACGTCATCCGGTTCTTGACACCGGTTCGACCAATTGACCCCTAACCCAGTAGGACGACCGGTTCGCAGTCCGGTCCGAGTTTTAAAACACTGGAATAAACAATGAGCTCCTATACTTTCTTCCACTTGACTAAGATGGAACGTGAACAATATTCTTAGAATAGATAGAGATCTTGTTCCTTGCCGCTGCAGCTCTTGTGGCCCCTATCAAATGCACTAGCCTGACCGTAACTTTTTTGCTTTGCTCCAATTTTTTCCAGTCAATTTATTATCTGCAGTTCTTATTGAGAAAATGGGGGAGCTTTCTTTCAGGAAAGTACCTTGGTATCTCCAATTTCCCTTGCCGATATTTGGGGCCTTAGTTGGTCGTCTCCTCTTAACTATTCTATTGGGGCTTGTCACATGGATCATATAAGAAATTGGGTAAGACCGAATACGATGGATATATTATCCATATAGATAACCCACATAGTGGGATAAAGGCTTAGTTTTTGTTGTTGTTGACGTGGTAGGTCTCCTCTTCCTCTGGAGTGACCCAAAAGTTCCTTGGTACTTTGTCATAGGATTGACTAGAACCCCTGTTTCCCATGACCTTTTATGTGAGCAGCCAAATAGCATTGTGGTTGGGCGCAAACTGAGCTTTGGTGCATAAAGTTTCTGTGTGGCAGGATTCAACTATATTCTTTTAGAGGTTGCAACAAAAATTTTAAATGCAGCTTGTTATATTTTGTCATCTTCCACTTCATTTAACCTTTAGTTCTGTGCAACATTGCTACTAATATTGTTTTGAAATGTCTGCAGAAATGCATCTTTCTAATGCCTTGCAAACTAAGAATGAAGATTTGACTGGTGAAGAAGTCCCCAGTACATCTGGGATGCAACTTTTAGGACCTAATATCTCTGATTCATCAAATTCGCTGACATTAAAGGTTGGCAGGTGTAGCTAGCTTTATATATTTCTTTTTGTGTCCAGACTGCTGGTTCAGTGTGTGATTTAGAAAATGCTATCATTTGCAGCATTTTGGTGAATCCCCTCTGCCAGCTTATGAACCTGTTTTTGACTGGGACAATGAACGGTCAATGGTATTTGGGCAAAGGAATCCGGAAACACATTTGCCTCAATATGCCAGGTCTTGTTCTGTTGTAGTGAAGAATCTATCAGTCTCTATATTCACACACAAAGCACAAGCACGGACAAGCACAAACAGGTGTTTGTTTATGTACATGATGTGTATATTTTTGTGATTGCAGTGGACTAAAAATTGCTGTGAAAGTTTTATCCCTAACGTTCCAAGCTGGACTTGTTGGTGAGATTGAATTTGTCCACCTTGGTGATCAATCACCAGTTGGCTACCTCATAAGTTTCCTTCATACTTGTTAAGTCTTTTAGCTACCAAATGTAACATATCTGAGATTCAGAAGTTTTCTTGTAGAGCCGTTTTATGGCACAATTTGTTTGTATAATAGAGAGAGAAGAGAAAAACTCTCGGAAGATTTCACTTTTAACGTGTCACCGTCAGAAATGCAAGATGTAAGCTATAATGTTTTCCTTATTCTCTTTAATTTCCTGAGGACGAAGTTTTCAGGAAGTTGGTTGCCTTCTCCTCTCTCTCTCTCTGAGTCTATTCTTTCCTGCACTGGTTGCTTATGATTTGATATTGGTTACCTATATGTAACTGTCACCAGGGGAACAATTCTTCTGAACAACGTGGTGTTTTCCATCTAGATGCTCCATCAGCATCGGTTTGTCTGCTGATTCAGTTAGAGAAACCTGCAACAGAAGAAAATGGGGTGACTCCTTCTGTTTATTCACGCAAAGAACCGGTAAGAGTAGAAACTTCCAATTTGATGAATTGACTTGATTGGGTTGATACTCTTAAGTTGTGAGAGTATCTAATTGTTAGATTGAATTCAGTAGTGATGCGGGGATACTGTCCTTTCAGTTTTTTCCTTGTGCTATTAGGATGGGAAGGTGTGGTCTGTTTAAAAGGCTACCTCGTTTCTAGTGAAAAGTTGTTTAATTAGGACCTTCTAGGACATGGAATAGCCTATTGAGCTGCTATGCTGCTTTCTTTAGTTGATCATTCATATGAGGTATGCATTGCATTTACCATAGGAAGTTAGTGTTCTTGTTACATTTGCTTCCTGCTGGAGCACAAGTTTACCAATTTGTTTTGTGAATCTAGCTATTGCTTATCATAAAGTTGTTTCTTTGCACCTGAATCGTATATATGCAGTAGAACATTGTTTCTCTATTCGCTGCTTTAGCTGTACATTATTTTGATTGTCTGGAGCTTATCATTGTAAGAACAAGATTCATAAGTTACACAATGCATCATTGTTGCAATTAAGGGGGGAGCTGAACTCTGATTTATGCAGTCTGTAGTTCTCGTGGCTAATCTACTTGATATACTGTTTCCTTGGAAGAGCTGATTTATGTGCTTTTAGCCATTCACATAATGCTGGATGCTAATGCTTCTTGTCTTGCTAATTCTAAGTTGTGCTTGATTAGGTACATTTAACTGAAAGGGAGAAGCAGAAGCTGCAAGTTTGGTCCCGGATCATGCCTTATAGAGAGTCTTTTGCTTGGGCCATTATCCCACTCTTTGACAGCAATATTAGTGCACCATCTGGTGGTTCTGCTTCACCTGGCAGCCCCCTCACTCCTAGTATGTCAGGGTCAGGTTCTCAAGATCCTGTTTTAGAGCCAATTGCAAAGGTAACGTCGGACGGGAAGCTTAACTATTCAAGTGCTGTGGTTGTTGAAGTTTCAAATTTAAATAAAGTTAAAGAAGGCTATACCGAGGACTCTCTCCAGGTACACTAGATCTCTGTCTCATCTTAGGTCTTAGTATCTTGTTCTTATTTCAGGTTTAGATGGTGGTTAATGACAAAAAAAATATCAGTAATATCTATAAAATTATTGCTTTATATTCTTTGTTCTTCTCCTTAAGTGTGCATATGACTACTGCAAAAATTCGATAGCTTATGGTTTCTGGTTTTGGTGAAATTGGTACTAGAATGATAGAGGATTTATACCAGGATACTTTCTAGTTGATAAAGTAATTTCTTCGTAAGAGAAAAGTAATGTGCGTACTGAACATAGAATGATAGTTCAGTTTCAGTTTGGTGCACTGAAAAAAAATAAAATAAAATGAGAAGCATATGTACAGGGTGTTGCTGAGGAATGCAGTCCTGGCATAAGATGTTTAATCATATGCCATAAATAACTTTCCCCTCTCCTGCTGGCTTCCAGTAGGCCTGGGCAATTAATGTTTCTCTGAACCAGTGTTTATTTGGAGCTAAAAGCTCCTTTATAACATTTTATACTTCTCATTTCTCCCTCCAAATGGTAGGACCCAAAGCGAAAGGTTCATAAACCTGTCAAAGGTGTCTTAAGATTGGAAATTGAAAAGCTCCAGGCTAGTTCTGTTGATTTGGAAAATACTTTAGAAAGTGGGCGTGTCACTTATGATTCCGTTGAGCACGGGGACCAGTTGGCCGATGCCAGTTTTGCCAGATGCCCCAGTAATGGTTCTTATGGAGCTCCAAAGACCAGTTATAAGTCAATTTCCTTCCAGGGGAAAGAGCTGCCTCGAAATGGATCAATTCCTCAGACCAATTTGGAATTTGCTGCTGATGATGTATGTTATATATTTCCTGTGTCACGATCTTCTTATATTAACTATAAAAAGTTGTATGCTTGAAAATTTTCATTACTATATTCTTTTGCAAAGTTACATACACAAATATTCTCTGATCTCATGTTCGTGTCGATGGAGGGTCTTTCAGCTGGTTGTAATCTTTTTTGTAAATTGATTAGACATTAACTCGGAGATCTCTTTGCATTTTTACAGTTTCAAGCTTTTGACTTCCGTACGACAACAAGGAATGAGCCTTTCTTGCAACTCTTCCATTGTCTTTATGTCCATCCATTGACTGTTAGCATGAGTCGGAAAAGGAATTTGTTCATACGGGTTGAGCTCAGAAAAGATGATGTCGATATTCGTAAACCACCATTAGAGGTAGGAGGTATATGGAATAGTTACAACAATTTCCCATAATGGGCCGAATCTGAGTTTGATATGGTTATCTTTTACCAGGCAATGCATCCAAGGGAACTAGCTGCATCACTTCATAAATGGGCTCATACTCAAGTTGCTGTGGGGGCCAGGGTTGCTTGCTACCACGATGAGATTAAAGTTTCTCTGCCTGCTATTTGGACGCCTCTGCATCACCTTTTGTTCACCTTTTTTCACGTGGACCTTCAAACTAAACTAGAAGCACCAAAGCCAGTGAGTCTTTTTCTAAGCGTCTGAAGGACCATTTTCTGTTCTAATTTGGCTGTACTGCTGTCCTGAAGCCCCATTTTTTTTAATAATGCTATAGCATGTCCGGTTGCTCAGTTTGTTTATTTTTGCAGGTGATAATCGGATATGCTTCACTTTCATTGTCTACACATGCTCAGTACGTATTTTTCGTCATTGCTCATTTTCATGCGTTCCCAGATTCACGAAGTTCATAGACTTCCTCTTGCTCGCTAGCCTGATGTTGAAATAATATACATATGTATTTGGCTCTTCTCAATGTTAACCTTTAATGTAAGTTCTGTAAGAATGTAAGGATAATGCAACTGAGCCCCCTTGATGCTGTAAGATATATTTCATTGGAAAAGTATAGCCCGTAGTACAAATTAATCAGAATCACAAATCTTATTTCAAGTCTATCTCAAGCTTCTACTTTCTGTTAAGACTGTTATTTCAGTCTCTAAACTGCTACTATCGAGAAATCTAAAAAGTTCCATGCACCATATTTGAATGAACAGCCGGCCTTTGCTTGTTATACAAGTAAGTTTTAGGAGCCTAGAACTAAAGCTGCCTATAATAAATTGCTGTGTGTTTTGGTAAATGAATGTCCAGCGGATTGGCTGTGGGGGCTGGGTGCTTCCTGCAATAATTTCTCATCATTCAAGTTAACAACAATAGCAACAACAACTAAGCCTTTAACTCACTATTCGGCGTCGGCTATATGGATCATATTTCGTCATCGTGTGCTATTGTATATTATATATTTTTTAATGGTTTCTTTCCAATACTTTTTCGTTCTTCTCCTTCCCTTTTAATTTGGGTTAAAGATGGTCTATTACACTCCGTACTGGGGCATCCAAAGGTTTCCTATGTACATGTTCAGACCATCTTAATCGTACTCCTCTCATTTTCATGTTTAGTCTCCAACACTTTGATCCATAAAGCATTGCTGCTTTTATGGCTGTTTTATTAAAATTTTCCCTTAGCGGTTCTTTACGATCACAAAGTATAGAGGACACACTTTGCTATTTGTTTTAGCCTACTTGAATCCTGTGTACCATCTTTAGCAATTCCCCCATTTTCTTCAATACATCTTAAATATTTAAAACTTTTAGATGCATTAAATTCATGCTTGTCAATTTTACATTTATCGTATTGCTACTACTATGATTACTGAAGTGACACTCCATATTTTAGCTCAACTTATGTTAAAACATTTTTGATTTCAATGCCTCCATCCAAGCTTCTAACTTGGCATTTACTCTCTCTCTCTCTCTCTCTCTCTCTCTCTCTCTCTCTCTCTCATCTCTCTCATCTCTTCGATTAAAGCTATATTGTCTGCAAATAACATGCATTCATGAATGGCTTTTTCCAGATGTCTAGTAATCTTGTCAATTATTAAAGCAAAAATGTACAGACTTAAAGCTGATCCTAATGCAGACTTGTATGTCTGATTGCTGCATGAGAAATAATTTGCATAGTAGAGATTTTAAACCTAGGTACTTTGTTGCTCTATATGACTAGATTTCAGAATACGATGGTGAAGTATGATCCATGTAGCAGACCCCACTTAGTGGGATGGAAACTTAGTTGTTCTTTTATATGGCGAGATTTAACTGAAGAAAAAAGTGCAGTTTTGCTCAATTAAGACGGACTAGCGTAAGGATATGGAGACAATGTGAAAATGACATGCTAGCCTGCCTTTTTGAATGATAACATATCAGATGCATGTGGTTGTGTGACCAGAAACGTGACAATTCCCAATTCTAAGATTAATGGAACATATTACTTCCTAAGCTTGACTGCTCTAAGTCCAGAATGATAGAGGGAGATAATTAATTGGCATATATACCATTAAACTTCTATGAATCAGATGCATGTGGTCAAATGCGGAATACAATGGCACATGCTATTAGCACTTGTGCAAATTAAACAAGGTTCCAGCAATCTCAGATTGGTTCACTCTGAATCCTAAACCCTATAGGTCTACTTGTTTTATGATGCATCTCTCTCTCTCTCTCTCACACACACACACAGACACTATGTTGGATGATTTAATTCCTGCTTTACCAAGTGTCAATCATTCTTGTGTTTCATTCAGGTTCAGGTCTGAGATTTCTTTGCCCATAATGAGAGAATTGGTTCCACATTATCTTCAGGACTCTGTTAAGGTATGGATCTGGTTCCCGCATAATTCTTGATCTCTTTCTTCTTGCATATCAATGTTTTTCTTTTCCATATGCATGTTCTTCTTCACTTTAATTGCCTGGGGGTGTTGATGGCAAATTGCAAACTTATGCTTCTTTTTGAGATAATGTAAGCTTCCTGATATTCATTTCGGCTAACACCTTGTAGGAGAGACAAGATTACTTGGAGGATGGAAAAAATGTATTCAGGCTTCGCTTACGACTATGTTCATCATTATACCCCACTAGTGAGCGCATTAGAGATTTTTTTCTCGAGTATGACAGACACACTCTTCGAACTAGCCCACCTTGGGGATCTGAGCTTCTTGAGGTGCATATCCTAATGCCATATCTTTTATGTTCTTTTTCTATTTCTGTTTGTTATCCATCCGTGAAAAGCACGCATGTAAGGGATCTGAACTTCTTGACATAGTCCAAGAGTTCATGTTATGTTTTCTTTTGAAAACAAGTGAAAGAAACTATTTGAATCTACCATCCCTTTGATGGCATGTTCAAACAGTGGTTGTTTCTGCAGGATAAAACATTGCTAGGTAGTCTAATGGTTCAATTTTTTTTGTCCTCTTGAATCAAGTGAAAGCTGACCCACCACATAGTGGGATAAACGCTTAGTTGTTGTTGTTGAATCAAGTGAAAGAAAACATCTTAATCCTCAAACGTGCTTAAAAAGTAGCTGGCCCTGCAAGATCTGTTAAAAAGATTCTGTGCGAGAAAGATAATTGAATGAGGCCCATGTGTGCTAATGCTATTAAAGTTTAACACAATTAGAAAGTAGTTTTGCCATGGGATGTTTAAAAATTCAGGTAGACTAGCGTAACACAATTAAAGAAGTGTTTGGACAGAAAAACTGGATACGAAGCTTAACTCCAGTCACGAGCAATTTCTGCCTTATAACTCCATCAGGAGCTCTGCCTTGAAGAACATCCAGAGAGATATGTCAATCCAAAGAATTGATGACTTTTCGGCCTACTTGAATAGGAAGCCCTCTAATCCTAGGAATAGGTTGTGAAAGATGATCAAGGATCATTTGCCGTTTTGGCAATGTCCTTTTGTTTGATTGGCATGTATTCACAGACCTATTCTGTAATAAAGAATCAATGTAAGTGCAAATGAACAAGAGAATTTATTTTTGCATATTGTTATGATATCCGTTGTTGATTTTCAAATGCAAGTATCATTAGATCTGTCGCTGGCTTTATAGTAGTGGTAACACATCATTGCCTCTATGGCATTTTAAAATTTTTAATTGCCAAAATTCTTAGTGTCTTCCTGAATGCTTTTCTGTGTCAAGATTTCACATTAAGTCATTTTATGCATGTAGTCAACTGCATAATCCTTTTGCAACATACCAATAGTACTTGTGCAAGTTAAACAAGAAAACCTGTGCTCTTCCTTCCTGGAATCAGCTCAGCTGCCTGTGACTGAATTTCAAACTTGATAGACTAAACACTGAAAACTCAGCTGTTCATACTTCTTTTGTTTGTTGTGTTCAGTAACTTTCTATGAATAAATCTAAGAGGTAGGAAAATTTAAAAAATATATATTATTCACAACTATTGCAGCTAGAGCTTTGGAGGCAGGAAACGAGGGGCAAAGATAATAGATTAAGTTAATATCCAACACTTATATGAATTTTACATTCGACACTTCACTTGACTATAAATTAACATCTGACTAGAAGTTTTGTAAAGTTGGACATTCCAAATTAAATGATAAGATTGGAGCTCTTTTGAGTGTTAATGCAGGCTATTAACAGTTTGAAGAACGTGGATTCTACCGCTTTGCTTCAGTTTCTCCACCCAATATTGAATATGCTTCTCCATCTTATTGGCAATGGTGGTGAAACTCTCCAGGTTTTACCAATGTATTTTGAATTGTTTCTCTTTGCTATGCATTTCTGTACATTTCCCCTGATGTTTATACTCATTAGCTTTTTATTACTGGGAAAAAAATATAGTTTTGGTTCCCAATGGTTGGATAGTGGACTATGCTAGTCCCCAAATTATTAGAGGAAAGAATTTTAATCCATAAAGTTTCCAATTTAAACGTAAGGAGCACAATTGATGGAATTCTCGGACCGATAATGTCAGCATCATGTTGGTGTTAGTCACCTATGGAGAAAACCTTCAAATCTTCAAAAACACTGGCTTTCCATTTTTCTATCAAAATCTGCAGCCACAATTGACCAATATCTATAATTTGCTATTAACAATGGTCTTCGGGAAAAATAAGTTGCTCAAGAACACAATCTACATCTTGCTAAAGTGTCCAACAATCAACCTCCAGTTTATGGTATGTAAATGAACTGTTTACTTGAGTAATTGGTGTCTATATAGGTGCAGTTGATTAGGCGAAAGAGCATTGTTTGAAGAGTTTTAAGCATCCTTGGCAGACTCTCATGTTTTGATATCCTGTGGCGACTGATTGGGTGCTCTTAAGAATCATTCAAGGTCCATGCATAATCTGGATTGTAAGGAATCACGAGCATCAATCTGATAAAACTTCGATTTTTTGAGCCTAGGGAATGACAGTCACAAGTTCAGTGGGTTTTGAAGGTCTAATGAGAATGTCTCTATTGTTGGTTCTTTAAAATTTATGTGTTTGTTTATTTCTGGTAATTGATAAAGTCAAGAATAATTCTCAATAATGAGTTAGCATTTTTTTTCCTTCCCTATGACCTACAATTAAGGTTGACTATTATTGCATCAAAGAGGAGGCTGATGAGTTCTTGGCTTCATGTTACATTATGACATGATCTAGTGTCACATACATCAACAGCACTTTCAACCAAACAATCCTAAGATTTCTGCAGAGTTAGAGGAAATCTGTCAGTTTTCTTATTTTAGTTTACATAGGAAACTTTAGTTTACTTGCAAACTTTTGGGGACTAGTAGTATAGTCCACTACCAAAACATTTGGGACCAAATTTTCTTCCTTTATTATGTTTTTATTTTAGTTTACTCCAGTTTTAGTTGGTTGGTTTCTTAGAATATGTTCTGCATTTTAATGTTTTGCTTTATTCACACCCTATTCCCACAACTTTCCAGGTTGCCGCTTTCAGAGCCATGGTCAACATTTTGACTAGGTATGCTTTTCAGTTATTCATATGAATGTTGCAGTTGGTGTTAGCAACATATCTTGGCTACTTATAGATTTGGAATTATTCCTGCTTGCCCAAGAAAGCAAATATATCATAGTTTTTTATTATTTGTTTATTTATTTTTCTCTTAATGCACTCATTTGATTAGATTTTTGACACTTTCCTTAAAGCCATTTCTTTGTCAAGAGCTGTTTAAATCCGTTTTTCATACCATGGAGCATAATGTAGGGTGCAGCAAGAATCAGTGGATGAAGCTGAAAGAAACGTTTACCTAGTGAACTACCTTGATTTTGCCTTCGACGATTTTGGTGGTCGACAGCCTCCAGTATACCCAGGTTTATCTACAGTATGGGGAAGTTTGGCACGGAGTAAGGTGATTAGTTAGCTTCCAGCTATGTTCTGAATTTGGCATTGTATACTTTAGGAAATCAAAGGTCCGAGGCATTCTAATATTAATAGAATAAAGCAGTATAAGAAGTCTATCAAACTTAATTGTTCTTAAGATATAAGAAATCAGCATACCAATTTACTCAGTGCTTGTTACTTCATTGGATGCTTACAAGCTGGGAATTACATATCTTGTCAAGTAAAAACTATTGGATCGTGCATTTTTTGTAATTCCAAATCAAGGCCAAGGGTATTTTCACTTCATGACTTGGTATACTTTATCTTTAGTACGCATCTATTGACCCATTATTTACGTGTAGGCAAAAGGCTACCGTGTAGGCCCTGTTTATGATGACGTATTGGCAATGGCTTGGTTTTTCCTTGAACTGATAATCAAATCAATGGCACTGGAGCAGACACGGTTGTTCTATCACAATCTTCCCTCTGGTATGATTTGCATCTTTAGATTCAATATTGTTCAAGAGAATGAAAGATAATGTAAATTGTAATGTTAATTGTTTGCCTTGAAAAGAGTTTTGGGGTCCTGGGGAGGGGGAGATGAGGAAGTTGTCACGGAACTATGTGAGTAAGTGTATGGGCTCAAAACTTCGGCCAGTGCACTACTTGAGTGAGTTCTATGCACAACACTGGCACAAGGAAGCTGGCCTTTGGTTTGGTGGGAAAAGGAGTGAAGTTGTAACCATAATTGCTACAAGGCATGTGACTTGTGAGACTTCCTTTCACTTAGGTTTTGGATCTATTTGATTGCATGCATGTGAAGAATAACAAGGTTTGGACACTCCTCTGTCTGTTTCCTTGATACTCATATATTAAATGCAGAGATGACTCAAAAAATATTTCTGGTGTTGGGACTGTTGCTCCTCTTTTTATTTTCTCTTTCTTTACTTGTCATCTTATTTTCACATTGACTCTGTGGTGTCTTTTGTTTCTTGTGTGGCTGGACAATACTTTTCTATGGTCCAACTGGGGAGGCGGATGAATTTGTATTTTTGTGAGATCATCCTTCTTGTTGCACTGATGTCTAAGCTGATTCAAGCTTACAATCATAATAATTCACATTATTTGTTTTCCAATGTTCGTCATATATCTTGATTTGTTTTTTGTTTTCCTCCTCTCACTGTGAATAAGCCATCTCCTTATTGACAAGTGGCAGCCTTTTTTTTATTGGAAGGGCTTCTTTGTAAGAATGTATGTCTGTTTGCACATGTGTATATAAGCATGCATATATATGTTTTTATCAAAATATCCTAGACATATATAAGAGGGGGAAAGTGGAAGATGGAAGTAAGCAAGCTCGAAACCTCATTGTTATAATAAGAATGATCTCTATAAGATCTACATACAATTTGCTCATGGGCAATAGTATTTGAACCGTTGTGCATCCTCCTCCTGGAACTTCTATTCCAATAGGAGTAAAGTAGAGCCAAGAATTTATGCTTTCTCTGTTTTGACATTTAATGCAAAATGTTTCACTTTCTACTTGTAGTTGACTATACCTATTTTGCATGCTGATGATCTAACTATACAATGGTTGTCCAACTCTTGTGAAGTTTGTTATCCAGAATTAACAAATGAATAATTTAATATTTTCTTTGTTTCCTTCTTTTATTCATTTTCCAATGTTCTTTTCTTCAGGCGAGGATGTTCCACCAATGCAGTTGAAAGAAGGTGTTTTCAGATGTATAATGCAGCTATATGACTGCCTTATTACAGAAGTTCATGAGCGTTGCAAGAAAGGTTTAGGCTTGGCAAAATATTTAAACAGCAGTTTGGCTTTCTTTTGTTATGACCTCTTGTCTATCATAGAGCCTCGTCAAGTTTTTGAATTGGTATGTTTTATACCTATTTATGTGTCCTTGAGACTTTGTTCTTCTTCATGAAACTATTCTATTTTGTGTATTTTCTTAATGTTCAATTCTATCATGCGTATCTGTTACCAAGAAAGGAGGAAAAACAATTTTTCACACCATTGCAATGTCATCTTATAATATAATGAGTTTCCACCGTGGTTGAAAGGTACAGTAATTTGAGTGACTGCAGTGGTCATTGTATTGAAGATTTCCTAATTCTGTAGTATATCAATCATCATTGAGCAGAATCCTTGTGGAAGGACTGGCTTGAATCACAGAACTGTGAAAACTATTTAATGAACAGGTTCACAGAAAAAGCTCTATATGCAAGTTCTTTTCATAATTCAAATGTTTCAATATATATCCTCGTAAGTTTGTGCCTTCTTGTCCTCATCGAGACTTGATTCTTCTGTGTTTTGGGGCTTCCAAAGGAGCAAAATTTGATTTTAGGTACTTAAATTCCATCCATTGCTTTTATCAGTGTTAAATCCTATGAACTCTATAGAATCAAGGTATTATGGTTTTTCTTCAAATCTAGTTGGTTATTTTATGAAAACTTCATTTCCTTAGATTGGATTATTTAATGAGATTTTGAGTTAGTTGTATTTGCCTTCAGGAGTTCTCACCTTGCACTTTTCTGTCACTTTCCTAGAATTTTCTCTTCTTAACGGTCTGGACTTGTCAAACGATTGAACTACTCGCGAGTTGCTCGGTCGAGTCGAGTTCGAATTCAAATTATATAGGCTCAAGTGGCTCGCGAACTACTTGAGTAGTTTAATTTATGTATTTTTTTAATTTTTATTCTTATATTTATGTTTTAGTCTTTAATTTTATAGTAAATTATTATTTAACCTTACTAAATTTTAAAACGTTACAAATTAATCCTGTAAAATTTTTCCAAAAACTAAAAAAATGATTAAAAAAATCAAGCTTGAGCTCAAAAAAGGGAGCTCGAGTTTGAGTACCACCCCTAATGAGACAAGCAGCTCTTTCAAGCTCAATTGGGCTCGATTACACCCCTAGTTTGCACTGGCATTAGGCTAAAATATCTTCTTCTTCATTGTTTTGTAGGTATCATTGTACCTTGACAAATTCTCTGGGATTTGTCAGTCCGTGCTGCATGAATGCAAGCTTACTTTTCTACAGATTATATGTGATCATGACCTTTTTGTGGAGATGCCTGGTCGAGATCCTTCAGATAGGTAAGAATCCAACACTGATTCGTCATTCTTATTCCTTTCAATGTTAGTTGTAGTTAACCTTCATTGGGATATATGGATATATACATGGTTTTGTAAATTAAGCTAAGGGTAGTTTTAATTTCCACCTCCAAAAGTACCTCACTGACACTTACCACCTTAAAAGTTAGATTGCATAAATCTGCACTACTGAACTTCCAATTCCCCCAGTTTGATACTTCTCGATTGCCCCTGAATAATGAGCCTCAACTTAAGCAACTGTCCTTAAGGTAACTGGATGAAACCCTTAAAGGTAACTGTCCTTTAGGTTCATATCATTCAGAAAAGCCCGTCCTTCTCTGACTTGTAGCTGTAAGCTAGTGGAGTTGGGTCAAGGTTTAGATGGGGTTGGGCAGAGTTCAGGCTGAAAAATCAAAATCCAAGCTCAACCTGATTAAACGTTTTAGATATAGAGCTCGCTATAAAGGAACTTAATATTTTAGCTCAAACTCATATTCTAGGTTATGCGAGCTTGGATTTTAGCACAAATTTTGAAGGAAGGAATGATGAAATTTCTGAAGGAAAAAATTAAACTATTTTGTTGATGATGTGGTCGGTTCTAAAATTTCAAATAGAAGATGTACAGAATCACAAACAAAAAGCAAAAAGAACAAATACAAATGCTTCATGCATCGAAATATGTACACATCAACAACAACAACAATTAAGCCTTTATCCGACTATGTGGGGTCAGTTACATGGATCATATTGCGCCATCGTATTCTATCACGAAATACGTACACATATATTAAGAATTTATATAAACGAAAGTAAATAACTATGTTCGAACATTGCATTCATGTGCTTAATCAAATGAGCCAAGTGCGGTTTGAAAGAGCTGAGGCTTAGCTTTGTTAGCAAAAACTCTAATGCATCCGTCAAGAGACAAACGAAGGTAGTTTTGTCAATTGAATGTGTAAGTATGGTTTTCATATTTTTTAGGGTTTTTCTGTTATCAATAATATTGCGTCACCCACATTATGTAGGCTGCTTGTGTATTTTTCTATATTTTGACATGGTATTACGTCAGGTTGGCAGCCGGTGTAAAAACTTTACCACTTGACATGGGCCATATTAGAAATGGCGAAATATGATCCATGTAGCCAACACCACATAGTGGGATAAAGGCTTAGTTGTTGTTTGACATGGTATTAGATCTAGGTTCCATCCTTAAAAAAAAAAAGATCTTGATTTTTACTGGGTACTGTGCTGCATCCTGGAATAACTGTTCATGGTTCATTGTACAAGTTATTGTTTACTTTTCATCACGGCTACTGTCATTCTAGCAACCAAGTTGATTTATTCGATCTGATTTCACCAGATTCAGTTCAGTTTGTTGATTTGTTCGATTTCGTATATTGTTTCTAGTTGAAACCATTCCAGTTTCAGCTAATTGGTTCTAGTTGAACCAGTTCAGTTCAATTCAAACCTAATCGCAGGTTCATTGGTTCTAGTTGAACTAGTTCAGTTCAATTTGGTCGTTGTTCGACCAGTTGAATTTCAGTTCAGTTTTCATGGGTACCAAGTTAGTGCAGTTTTTATTGGTATCGTTTCAGTTCACTCGACTTTCAGTTTAGTTACCAGTTCAGTTTGGTTCAGTTTTCTGCCTTTAGTGCAGTTCGGACCTCTGGTGCAGTTCAGTTTTTGTCTCTGTTGAGTTCAGTTCAGACATCATGAGAAGATTAAGGATATGAAGCAAACACTCTCATTTCGGTCAAGAGTAGTTAGAAATAAGTGATCATCTCATGTACAATTGACAAGGAGGCACAAAAGTGCAATATATTTGTAACAAGTTAGTATAGATAGAATGTGATGGTGAAGTATGATCCATACAGCCGGCCCCACATAGTGGGATAAAGGCTTAGTTTGTTGTTGTATACTTGTAACAAGTTAGAGCTTATGATATGTATGCTCTTAACTCAAGAGAAAAACAAGGGTAATTATGTCAATTGTATGTGTAAGTAAGTTTTTCATGTTCTTTATGTTTCCTTTATTATAAAATATAAATAATATTGAGTCATCCATGTTGGGTTGGGCTGCTTGTGTTTTCTCCTATATATTTTGACAGCATTATTGACAAATTGTTGTGGGTTAGAAATCATTCTTATGAAAGCTATCGAGGATGGAAGTTGTTGCAAGTATTGAAATAAGGGTAATTTGCTAAAAAAATAAGATGTGATGTTATAGTTAATATGAAAACATGAAAACTCAACTTACACATACAATTGAAGAAAATAAGGGTTTGCTAAAAAAGAATAGGATGGATGTTGATGGACATAGTTAAAAAGAAATTCTATGTAATTTAAGAAATTTCATTTGCTTAAGGGTGTTGGTAATGTGTAATTTCTCCTTTTTACATATTTAATGTGAATCCAGTTGTGATCCCCCTGTCGCATTGGATTCCAAATTCGTGCTTAAGGATTTCATGCCTTTGTGCCTAATTTCTTTCCAATGAAATGCCGAACGTGCTTCTTTTTCATTTTTTAATTGGCCATTGAAGTTAATGACAATTAATTTTATACTTGTTTTTCCTTTTCTCCATTCCCCACATAGTGGGATAACAGCTTAGTTGTATTTCTTTTCTCTTTTCTTTTCTTTTCTTCATAGTGACTGCATCCTCCATAATGTGAGAAATATATATAGTTTAGAAGCTTTAAGTTTAGCATTTTGATCAGGGACCTTCTAGAGTCATGGATGAATTCTTTGTCTCAACTTCAATTGATTGTATACTCTTGTATATGGGGGTACCTTTTTTGAATAGTGCTCTTATGTTTTTTTTTTCCAAAAGAGCCCTCCAGTGATTGGCCTTGGACTTTTTTCTCTAACTCATCTGTTAAGTGCAGGAACTACCTTTCATCTGTCCTAATACAAGAGATTTTCCTTACATGGGACCACGATGATCTGTCTATGCGGGCAAAAGTGAGTGTAATGTTGCTTGTTTAGATGGTCAATGTCTAATTCTTCATTTGTTGAACATGTTTTGTTGATTTACATGAGCTATTGACCCATAAAATGTCAATCACATCCTTTTTGTGTATTTGCAGGCTGCTAGAATTCTGGTGGTCCTTCTTTGTAAGCATGAATTTGATGTTCGTTACCAGAAGCCTGAAGATAAGCTCTATATTGCCCAGTTATATTTCCCTTTGGTTGGCCAGGTATGTAATATGTTGGCTTATTTAGAGAGATGTTTTATGTTGTGGTTTTTTCATATGACATAGTTGTTGCTTTTGGGAATTCAAACTCTTTCTAAAATTCACCTCTTGAATATTATCCTGTAAGATAATCTTTTAAGTCAAGAAAGTGATCTTTTTGTTTGGTCAACTCCTAGGCATAAGCAATAGTCATTGACTTTATATATCAGCACCATCATTATCATTGAATTTTTAAAGAGGACATTTAAAGACGGGTTCTTTCCCCTTCCTCCACCTATTGATAAATGAGGAAAATGAAAAATCCTATTGATATTAAACAGAAAAAAGAATCCCATCCGCCTCCTACTCCTCTGAATCATTAGCTCCCTTGTATCCACTCCTTTCCAAACAGCAGACTCCTCATGGATTCACCCGCACTTACTCTATCATCTACTTGATTACGACAATTGTAGTACAAATAAATCAGTATAATCACTCCCAAATAATTCAACCATCACCATCAGAATTGATCACTTCGAAACCACTAAAGCTACCCTTAAATCTATCACCACAAATAACATTCAACATTGACCATACTACATTGAAATTTAACCATCACTGAATTGTAATGAAAACCCAAAGTTTAAAACCTTTTTTTAGCCAAATCATAAGTCATTTTAGCAAAACAAAAAAGCATTACAAAAAGTAACTAGATTATGCCTGCGATTACAAAGACAATATCTATCTTAGTGGCTTTAGCAGCCGCTGATATGCATTCATGTTTCCTGAAATATCCCTTTTGGCTTTCAAGCTCATTTCCTGTACTGGAGTCGTCTTCCGTGGACTTTTTTAATTAATTTAGGAAGGAAAACTTAATCTATGTATTCCTCATTTTCAAGACTTTTTACTTTCTTATTGCTATACTTGGTTGTAGCTTATTTTCCCTTGTTTAACTAATATTATATCATGGTCACACTATCATACTCAGATTTCCTAAAAGGAATTATGAGAATCATGAAAGTTGCGTTCCAGCTACCATTGGTGCTGGCTCTGGGTTGTTACAGTCATCTTATGGTCAGAGTTTGGTCTGTGCAGATCTTAGATGAAATGCCTGTCTTCTACAATTTGAGTCCAATCGAAAAGCGTGAAGTATTGATTATTATTTTGCAAATACTGCGCAATTTGGATGATGCCTCTCTTGTGAAGGCTTGGCAGCAAAGCATTGCTCGTACTAGATTATTTTTCAAACTTTTGGAGGAGGGCCTTGTTCATTTTGAGGTTAGACTATTTCTTTGCACCTTTTTTGTTCTACAACCTTATATGATTCTGCTATGGATTTTGATGCGATGTTTTGTTGGCTCGAACTCTTTTTTGATAGAGTATGTATGTGAGTAGTCCAACATTCTATGGGTGATATCATGTCATAATAGTAACAATTCTATAACAATATTTCATGCAGTTAAGATAGTTGTTCATTTTGTACATTAAGATAGGAACTCTTACAATAGGAAAATCAAGGGTAAAAAGAGCAATGTTCTTGGCAAAGACTTTCATATCAACCGTTGAGTTCAATATGCTAATAGATTGATCTTTCTTGCACAGACATTTGGGAGAGGTTGAATTGATATCCTTTCTGCTCCCTCAGATTATTTTCATTTGTGATACTTTACACCATAAAAATGCTTGAGCAGATTGGGTTTCTTTGTTATGCAACATGGCTTGCAAACTAATCTGGAAGTTAACTAATGTCCATTAAGAAATTTTACAGCACAGAAGACCTGCTGATAGCATGCTAATCAGCAGTAGTTCTCGCAGCCCAGGGCCAGACAAACCCACGTCCCCGAAATATTCTGAAAGACTGTCACCTGCAATTAACCACTATCTGTCTGAGGCAGCACGCCATGAAGTGAGAGTATGTATTCTTTGATATGGTCTTTCTTGTCTGAGTTTCATCATTTCTTCACCCCTTCCCTTCCAGCACCTGGTGTTCCTTTTTCCCTTTGTGCTGGTGCATTATTGAAGATTTACAAATCTCCGTTAATCCAGCCTCAGGGGACACCTGAAAATGGGTACTTGTGGCAGAGAGTTAATTCGCAGTTAAGTTCACCCAGTCAGCCATATTCTTTGCGGGAAGCTCTAGCTCAGGCACAGTCTTCTAGGATTGGAGCTTCTACTCAAGCTTTGAGGGAATCTTTACATCCAGTCTTAAGACAAAAACTGGTATGATTTCTCTTGCTAAGACTGGTAAGGTGTCAAAAATCGGTATTTACTATCTGATATAAAATCCACAACTTCAGGAACTTTGGGAAGAAAACCTTAGTGCAGCTGTCAGTCTTCAAGTTCTGGAAATAGCCGATAAATTTTCAAGAACTGCTGCATCCCACAGCATTGCAACTGATTATGGAAAACTTGATTGCATAGCTTCTATATTTATGAATGTCTTCTCACACAATCAACCCCTGGTGTTCTGGAAAGCTCTCTTTCCTGTTTTTAACAGTGTCTTTGAACTTCATGGAGCAACATTAATGGCTAGGGAAAATGATCGTTTCTTGAAGCAAGTTGCTTTTCATCTTCTTCGCCTTTCAGTTTTCCGGAATGATAATATCAGGAAAAGAGCAGTTATTGGGCTCCAGATACTTGTCCGGGTATTCACAGTAATTTACTTCTGCTGGTGGTTGTTATCTTTATCGCATTGTTCCAACTATTATTTTTGCCTTATGACTTGTTGAATTCAGTTAAAATTCTTGATATTGCAGAGTTCTTTCTCCTACTTCAATCAAACGGCAAGACTGAGAGTAATGCTGACTATTACTCTTTCCGAGTTGATGTCTGAGGTTCAAGTGACTCAGATGACATCAGATGGAAGACTTGAAGAAAGTGGTGAAGCACGCCGGCTGAGAAAATCACTAGGGGAAATGGCAGATGCATCTAAGAGTCTGAACTTGTTAACAGAATGTGGTCTTCCTGATAATGTATATGTGTCTCTTCACCAAAATTCATCAGAAAACCGTTGGTCCTGGTCAGAGGTCAAGCATCTTGCTGATTGTCTTCTTTTGGCTCTTGATGCTAGCCTGGAACATGCGCTACTGGTATAATTTGACATCATTCCCCCCTCCCTAATATTCATGGATATTGAGTTTTATTAATATATGCTGTCAAATTGGTAATTTTTAGGCATCGGTTATGACTGTGGACCGATATGCAGCAGCTGAGGGCTTTTACAAACTTGCAATGGCCTTTGCACCTGTGCCAGATCTTCATATAATGTGGTTACTACATTTATGTGATGCACATCAAGAGATGCAGTCCTGGGCTGAAGCTGCACAGTGTGCTGTTGCTGTTGCTGGTGTTGTGATGCAGGTATCTTTTTTTCCTTCTTTTTTATCATTCTTGGATATGTTATGATTTGCTTAATCTATATGTTCTGCAAGGTACCGGTTCATATGATACCATTTCTGAAACAACAACTAAGCCTTTATCCTACTAAGTGGGGTTGGCTATACGGATTACATTTTACCACCATGCTCGATCTAAAGCTCATTTGCTCATTTATATTTCAATATATCATATCTTTTCTTACAGTTTCTTGATAATCTCTTTTGGTCTTCCTCTTCCACTTTTAATTTGAACTAATAATTCTCTATTTTCTACACGCCTCACTGGGGCATCTGAAGGTCTCCTATGTACATGTCCAAACCATCTGTTTCTCTCATTTCCTCATCTATTGGAGCTACTCCTACTTTCTTTCTAATATATTCATTACTTATTCTATCTAGTCTAGTGTGTCCACACATCCACCTCAACATTCTCATTTTGGCTACCTCATTTTTTGTTCATGTTCATATTTAGTCGCCCAACACTCTAAACTGTAAAGCATCGCTAGTCTTATAGCTGGTTTATAAAATTTTCCCTTCAATTTCAGCATGATATCATTTCTGAAAAGTAAATGTAAATTTTAAATGGTACAAGTCCATAGTAAATGTTTCTGTAAGGCCTACAAACTATGTAACCATTGATCTTTTCTCAAGCAATTTTTGAATTCCTCTCCATCTGATTGTCAAATCCAGAAACCTTGCCATGTATGGTACTGGATTACAGATAGAACATTTGTGTTCACAGGAGTAGATAATTGGTAATCGTGCCATTTGAGTTACTTTAGATATATTAAGAGTGTGCAAAGTTCTTAATCTGAAGAGCTTTTATCCTTGATACCTATTATTATGAAAATAACCATACGAAGATCTTAGTTCTTCATACTTCCATAGAATTACTGCAAAGCCCTATATTGGTGTGATCAACCATGGAGTTAAATTCAACTTTTTAGGTGATAAACTCCAAATAGGAATTATAAACTTGTAGTTATAGGTATAAATTTAATCAAACTGATACCTCTGCTTGGTAATAGTTAGCAATGGTTTTAAAAAGAATTACTTTTTTCTTTTTCTTTCCTTCTTCCTTTCCTCCTCTTTTTTACTTTATAAACCCTAGGTTTGCAGATGCTGCTAGCAGCCACACTGTTTGTGTTTTGTGTAAGTTAATAAATAATGTTATTTACAAAAATGTATTTTCAGGTTATCATTGAGATTGATCTAAAGCATAGTATTGGGTGTCAAACTTGCTGATTCTATTCCCAAGGTTCCTCTATCTATTTAGGTAATAATAACCAAGATGATATATGGTTCTTTTGCTTAGTATAAGTATCAAACGTGAACTTGAAAGAGATGGAGGAAAGTCCTCTAGAGCAAAACAAACCATCACGTGAAAAAGGAAAAAAGCTGGCCAATTACAGCATTTTTAATTTTTTTTAATTTTCTTTTCATATAACTGGGTTTAGGGGACTCAAGCCTAGCACATTTCATGTCCAGGAAAATGTTCTTACCAATTCAATTGAGATGGTTGGACAAATTTTTACAATTAATACCCCTCTTGTAATCATTGGAATTTCATTTTCTTGTAATAACTTCCCAGTTATTTTGCTCTGAACTTCTCTGAGGTTAATTTTCTGAGGCAACATAATAAAATCTAATGGCTGGGTTTCCATGTCTCAGTGCCTGCATTAGTGGTGCCAGACCACTAGCCATAATCCATTTAAGTTAGAGATCTAGGAAAAACTTCAATCATGAAACTATATATCGTTTCATTCATTAATCAAAAGTTTTTCCAAATGTTGCCATAAGTTGTAACATATTTAGTGGAAGGTCTCGAAGGTTGTCACAAGTTCAACTACGGTTTGGTTGTCATCAAAGTACACATAAGAGTTGATGTGGATGTAAATATTTCACTTCCCTTTTTCTGGGGTATAAGTAAAGCAGGAGGGGAAGTAAAACTGAAGTCATTCCACTCTCCTCCTAACTCCCACCGGATTTGAGAGAGTTGGAGAAGATATTTGTGGGAATTAAGAACTTGAGTTAAAGAGGAATTTGTTTCAAGAGGAGTTTTGTTGACGTTATGTATGTTTCTCTCCTTTCACCTCTGTTCCAATGCCCTTGGCATACCAAACCAAATTGAAGTAAATGAATATGCCTTGGTAGATGGAAAATTTCTCCATTCCCATCAAACAGCGCATATTCTTTGTTGTTCTTCGGGTCCAAAAGGCAAAGTTGCTGAATATCCTACTATGCCTTTGTGAGATGAGGAGTTATAGTCTAGCCTTAACCAATATTATGAAAAAATATTGACTTGTTTTCTGGCCTCTTAGTTCTAATGTCCTTTATTTTATTTATCGCAACTCCTTGATGCTTGTATATATGCACATTTATTTCTAGGCCCTTGTGAGTAGGAATGATGGAGTCTGGAGCACTGAACATGTCACTGCGTTGCGCAAAATTTGCCCAATGGTCAATAGCGAGATAACTTCTGAGGCCTCAGCAGCAGAGGTAGAAGGCTATGGTGCTTCGAAACTTACAGTTGACTCTGCTGTAAAATATCTGCAGCTTGCAAATAAGCTTTTCTCTCAAGCTGAGCTGTACCATTTCTGTGCAAGCATTTTAGAACTTGTGATTCCGGTGTATAAAAGCAGAAGGTCGTTTGGGCAGCTAGCCAAATGCCACACAATGTTAACCAATATCTATGAATCCATCCTTGAGCAAGAATCTAGCCCTATACCGTTTACGGATGCCACATATTACAGGGTGGGATTTTATGGGGAAAAGTTTGGGAAGCTAGATAGGAAAGAATATGTTTACAGAGAACCTCGTGATGTTCGGCTGGGTGATATAATGGAGAAACTCAGTCATATATACGAGTCAAGAATGGATGGGACTACATTGCACATAATTCCGGATTCTCGACAAGTCAAAGCGGATGAGTTGCAGCCTGGAGTTTGCTACCTGCAGATTACTGCTGTTGATCCAGTCATGGAAGATGAAGATCTTGGTAGCAGAAGGGAAAGGATATTCTCACTCTCTACTGGAAGCATTCGTGCCCGTGTCTTTGACCGCTTCTTGTTTGATACCCCTTTTACTAAAAATGGGAAGACCCAAGGTGGATTGGAGGACCAGTGGAAGCGCCGTACAGTTTTACAGACTGAGGGTTCCTTCCCTGCTCTGGTAAATAGGCTTTTGGTCACTAAATCAGAATCGCTGGAGTTTTCCCCAGTTGAGAATGCAATTGGAATGATTGAAACTCGGACAGCTGCATTACGGAATGAACTTGAAGAACCTCGCAGCTCTGAAGGAGATCAACTTCCAAGGCTGCAAAGTTTGCAAAGGATACTTCAAGGCTCTGTTGCTGTCCAGGTGATACGTCAAGGCTCAGTTGCTTCCCTAGCACGATATCCTCTTCGCATGAATGCTTGTCTTGTAGTGTTGCTCTATTTTGGTCTAATCTGAGTTTGCGATGTTGGTTGCATCATTTGACTCAATAACTATGCATTTGCCGCAGGTTAACAGTGGAGTTCTGAGTGTATGCACAGCTTTCCTTTCTGGTGAGCCGGCAACAAGGCTGCGGTCACAGGAATTACAACAACTAATTGCCGCTCTTCTAGAATTTATGGCCGTGTGCAAGCGAGCTATCAGGGTTCATTTCAGATTGATTGGAGAGGAAGACCAGGACTTCCACACGCAGCTTGTGAATGGGTTTCAGTCACTCACTGCAGAATTATCTCACTACATCCCTGCTATCCTTTCGGAGCTCTGATGTGCAATTTTTTGAATTTGTTCTACTTTGTGCGTGAATTGTGTCAATGTGTATACAAATTGTTATCGGTAGTTATGCACTCACTCTCTTAGTTGGCATATTAGTCCATAATCTTTTTATATTGTGTTTTGCATGCCGCCTAAACTTTTGTCTTTTGAGAGCCTTAGTGAAAGTTGATCTGTTTTTTTTTTTTTTTTTTTTTTCGATGCTGTCTCTTGGTTTTGGGTAGGTAAATCACAAATAATTTGGCAAAAATCTTATTTAATATTTAGAAAATATAGGGAGTTTAATTGATTAGTTGTAGGTTGTGAAAGAGCAGTTAGGCCAAGAATCTATAACTGAATTCAGTTCATAATAACGAATAATAATGTGCATGTTTATTGTTTATTGTTTGTTGTTGATTGACCTCAATGTGTGAATCTTCCTTGTTTACCCTGTCATTGTGAGTGTTGTCGAGTGTGGCGATGGTTTCTCCTTGTAAACCTCGAAAATGCAAAAGAAAAGGTCCTCTTCTTTACCAACCCTTATGTTAATCACTTGTCAGTTGTCACTAGTGCTTTCCCATTCCATTGCTGCTTATCTTTCTTCGGAGTTTTTTTAACAAGTAAAATAATAACAAACTCCAATCTTACGGTGCTCGCGTTGACTCTCTGTCTCTCTCTCTCTCACACACAGACTCACAGGCTCCTCCTTGCCAATCTGGCAATAAGTTGTTTTTATAGTATTTCATGATCTTGTAATGCTCCTGTTTTCTATACTTGTACTTTTATTTATCTAAAATTAACCAAAAATAGCTTTATACCATAATTCTAATATTAAAATAAACTAAAATGAGAATGAAGAGTAATAGATATACACTAGAGACTAGACTAGGATGATACGGATGGATATAGGTAGGGGGGCTTAGAGTAACAATATGAATATTTTGTTTTTTTTTTTTTTAAGTTTTTAAATGAAAAGGAGAATATTAATTAATTTTAAAAATCCATCCATTTCGAAATTAGGCGGCACCAATTAATAAATCCCATCTGGAAATTAGGAAACAAAATCAACTCAATAATTATTTCTGTTACTGCTAGTGCTAGTTAAAGATAGTATTAATGTGATGTTAGTGCTAATTAATTAAAGATACTATAATATTAATGTGATGGATCATGGATTGAAGTTGAAGCCTTGAAGGGGGAATGAATATTACTTATTTAGAAATGGATTGGTGGTTAGAAATAAAAAGAAAAAAAAAAAAGAGGGAGATCTTATTATTATAATAGACACGTCGGAGTAAAGTAATGTGGAAGAAAAGGAGGAGCGCTTTATGAGATCGATCGGATCCATTTAATTTTTAAGTTTTGGAGGATTTAATTGGGAGGCAACGAGAGTGAGTCAGAAAGATTGAAAGAAGAAACACAATCCACACTGACGCGCGCGCACACACACACACACACACACACACACACACACAGAGGAAAAAGAAGAAAAAATTTGATACTCGCACTGCATTACTAGTGCTACTACTACTACTACTAGAGTAGTAGAATACTCACCACCGCCAATACTTAATACTAGTGGTGAGAAGTAATTTGCTGAGGATTTGATTCAATTGGATTGGATTGGATTGGATTGAATTGCTAGAATTTATTCCAGATTTCAAATCAAAACTATAGTTTTGATTGATTGATTGTGATCAACCAACCCAAACCCAAACGAGTCAAGTGGCATAATAAAATCAACCAGGAAGGAGAGCTGGAGTCCGTACAAGGAAATCAGGCCGCTGCTGGAAACGGTCAGATCCGATACCGGTCACCATCTGCTGCGGAACTCTTAGATGCCCAGCACCAGCAGCAGCTGCAATATCATCATCAGCAACAGCAAGACCACGACGACGGTGGTGCTGGCGGCTCCTCCACTCCAATGGAGAAGATGATTAAACGCTCCAGGCAGCAGGACGCCGCCCATGCCCTCCTCTTCGACAAGATCCATAGGTATCGAGGACTCATCCTCGTCATTTCCCTCCCTCTACTTCTCGTCACTTTTGTACTCTTTCTCATGCCCGCCCGCTCCCCTTCTTCCGATTCCCTCCCTCGTAAGTTCTCTCCCTTGTTCACAAACAACATTCCCAACGCCGACCGTTCCTACGCCGTCATCTTCGACGCCGGCAGTTCTGGGAGTAGGGTTCACGTCTTCTCTTTTGACTCCCGCTTGGATCTCGTCCCCATTGGCAAAGATCTCGAACTTTTCGAACAGGTATAAAAATATATATATTTATTTTTTTTAAAAAAAACACATTTTAATGGTATCTCCAATATTTGCCAATCCAATCTTTTTTGATTGTTTATTCAATCAATTTTACAAATACTACTGGATCAAATAATAACAAATTTCCCATAACTATTACTTCTACTAGATCCAACCAGGTCTGAGTGCATATGCAAGCGACCCGGAGGCTGCTGCCAATTCATTACAATTGCTTCTGCAGAAGGCGGAACATGTCATCCCGCGAGAACTGCTTCAAAAAACACCAGTGAGGGTTGGGGTTAGTAATTCCATAAACCTGTATAGGAGCCGCCGTAAATGTTTTTTTTTTTCTTTCTTTCCTTTTCTAAAGGGAATGCTGATACTGATGCCTACATAGGCAACTGCAGGTCTGAGGCAACTGGAAGGAGATGCCTCTGACAGGATTTTGCAAGCGGTAAACTTAGGACTCCGTTTACTCTAAATATTTGCTTCTTTTGGCGCGCTTCAATTCTGCTAATTATTACTCTCTACCTTTCAAAATTCAATGCTCAAGGTCAGGGATTTTTTGAAGCACAAAAGCTCTCTAAAGTCCAAGAGTGATTGGGTCACCGTTATTGATGGAAACCAGGAAGGTGCTTATCAGTGGGTATGTCATCCCCTTTCAATTGGATTGGGTTCTGTTCAGCATTGTTCCATATGCATAAAACTGGGTTCTGCATTGACTAAAAATCGTTTGTTACTTTTGGCATTTTAGGGTTCATAGGATACCTTGACACTGGGGCTTATCTCTTTATGAAAAAATGGTAGATTTTTGTGATTCCATAGCTACTTACCTATATTGCATGTTTGTATGGTCTGGAAGCTTACATTAGAAGCTGTTGTAGGAGTTGTTTTTGGTGTAGAGAAGAAAACCCTTGATGAGGCATGGGAGCTTCAAATAACAGAAAAGTTATTTTCTCTTTCTTCCCCTACTCTACATGTTATGTCTACACATAATATGATTGATATTCATATCCCTACATGTTATGAGGTGAATTTTCATGCAAGAAAGGAATGTGACAAGCACTTGACTGCTCTTTTAAAATAACAAACAAATGAGCCGAATCAAGTTCAGGTAAATTAAACCGACCATCCTTCATCTTGATAATAACCCCTTTAGCAGGGGCTATCATTTTTTGTTTGTTAATCAACTATTGATTCTCTACTTATTTGACCACTGTAATCTAGAGCTACTTTTGATTTTGCTTATTCTTACTGATGAACAACTCGCATGGTTCTATCAGACATCAACAAAATTCAGATGTTAGTAAAGCTATGTTCTTCCCATCCCATAAGGAGAAATGCACGTCTCGAGAATCGCATTTAATTAAAACTTATTGAAATACTGCTGAAGTGTAATTGCTGTCCATTTAGTATGCATGCATGCGTATAGATCTAACTGAATGATCTGTGCTATACAGGTGACAATTAATTATCTGTTGGGAAATTTGGGAAAGCAATATTCCGGAACTGTTGGAGTTGTGGATCTTGGTGGTGGATCTGTGCAAATGGCATATGCCATCTCAGAATCAGATGCTGCAAAGGCTCCGAAACTATCAGATGCAGAGGATGCGTACATTCAGAAAATGAATCTGAAGGGGACAAAATATTACCTTTATGTGCACAGGTATCTCCTATCCTTGTGTTATATGTATATCCCCACCTTCCTTTGGCTAAGAATCGTAGCATACTACTTTATGGGAATTTATTGGTCTCAAATCTTTTGTTTCATTAGCCAATCTAACTAACGGCATGTTCAAATTAATTTTACTTTTGTATTTGATGTTTCATGATCGCGGATACAGTTACTTGCACTATGGATTACTAGCAGCCCGAGCTGAGATATTGAAGGCTGGTGAAGAATCCAGCAATCCGTGCATCTTGGCAGGTTTTGATGGTACGTCTTGTTTTGAGCATATCCAATCGTGATATCTGATTGAAAATGATTCTGCACGTGTATCTTCTTTAATAGTTCTAGGTGTCTTTACACTTCATTTAAAGTTAGGGTAGACTATCGAAATATGGCCAGCATTATAGGAGCGCTGGCTTATTAGTGGATATGAATTTGCCACTGTTGGGATTAAGTGCACTATTTGCTAAACCTCTGGATATTCTTTAACTTATTCTACACTTAAACAATAACAGGAGAAGATCGTTGCCAATAATGTGTTAAGTTGAGAATAGAATAACTGCTTTTAATCAACAAGAAAGCAGCATATTTGCTGCTTTATTTTTGTTTGAAGTAATTTTATTTTCTTATATCATGTTTCCCCTTCAAGTTCGTAAACACTGAGTCATTTTTGCTCTCATATGATCTTGTATTTTGGACTTAAATAACACAGATCTTGTCTTAAATAACTGCTGCTTTGCTGTTTCAAAATGGTCAAATAAGCATGTTATGTTTACTTTATGACTAGAAGTTACCATGGTTATAGATCTTAGTGTTATGTATCTTCCTTGTGAGTGTCAGAGGGCTCCTTTAGTATCTGTAAGGTTAGTATCTACCACTTTTTATGGCCGTTATATTTTGTTTCATGTGAAGTGAAGCGTTACTCTGACCCATTCACTTGAATCTTGGATGTGTTTCTTTCTCAGAGCTTTCTGCATTTAATATTTATTCATTTTGTTAGCATATTGATATGAAATCTCCATTTCACTAACAAAATGTTGATTTTGAATCTCTCTTTGGGAGAAAAGTTCTGAAATTTTACTGATATTCCCCATAACTTTTTTTAGGAAGGAAATTATCTTCTTTGTACTTCTCTTTGACGTTGTAACCTAATTTTCATTATGTGCTAGATCCAGTCGTGTGGATAGAATAGAAAGTCGGTGCTATATAGCTGCATGGTAGGCATAGAAGTTGTCAATTGTTAACAACCTTTTCATTGTTAAGAACAAAAACTTTTTGATCTAGAATATTTCTTTCTTCATTGGTAATAAGGATATTTGAGTTCTAATACATAGTTTCTCCTTTGAGTACATCATAATACTTTTAGTGGGACAAAGTCTTACACAAGTGTTTCTAGATCTTTAACACCTAAGCATTGGCTAGGTTTTGTAAGATCATATTGCACTTGTGTTGACCCAAACTCATGAGTATAAAGTAACCGCTAACAATGTATATAATTTAAACCATCCCTCTATTGGCAGGGTCTTACAACTACGGAGGGAAAGATTATCCTTCTTCAGGTTCGCCATCTGGTTCGAGTTTGAGTAGATGTAGGGAAGTAGCTCTTAAAGCGCTGAAAGTTAATGAATCAACATGCACCCACATGAAATGTACATTTGGTGGGGTATGGAATGGTGGAGGTGGGGATGGTCAGAAGAATCTCTTTGTCGCGTCATTTTTCTTTGACAGAGCTGCTGAGGTATTCGTTTTGTGTAAATGGTATTTTTGGGGGAAAAAAATGGAAGTTCAAATATATGGGAACTTGTGTCACCATTTTGCCATGCTGACTCTGTTAATTTCCTTGATAGGCTGGTTTTGTTGACCCACATTTAGCTGTAGCAAATGTTCATCCAGCTGATTTTGAGGATGCAGCTAAGCGTGCTTGCCAGACTAGACTTGAGGATGCCAAATCTATATACTCTCGTGTGGAGCCCAAAAACCTACCATACTTGTGCATGGATCTGGTGTATCAGTTCACATTGCTTGTAGATGGTTTTGGTGTGTATTACTTGATTCAAGCTGATGTCATTGAACATTTGCATCCTTGAGTTTGAATGCAATACTGATGTTTATGTTGTTGTCAACAGGCCTTGATCCATGGCAAGAGATTACCTTGGTGAAAAAGGTCAAGTATCAGAACTCCCTAGTTGAAGCGGCATGGCCACTGGGAAGTGCCATTGAAGTTGCGTCTTCTATTACATAGCGGACTTGAGCAGTGCACCGGTTTGTAATTCTCGTGTATTAAAACTCGAGACAGTGGCCGACTACAGTTTTAAATCTCTCTACAGTTCTGGCAGAAAGATCAAGTCATATTCATAATATATATTGAATATGACAATCACCTCCACATTAATTTGATTTTGAGAATGAGAAAACATAAATCCGATTCATTACTCGTGAAAGAATGATTTAGTAGTGAACATGCAATAGTTTTCTGCAGATTCAACGTCTCTTGCTCCTCGGCAATTTGTGAACCAGTCACTTTTGGTTACTTAAATTGTAAAAGCCTAAACTCTCGATGTTGGATGAGATGTCCTGACTCTCTGGACGGTGTAAACACATGGTGAGTAATATTAATGGTTAGTGTGTGCGTGTGTGCGTGTAAAAACTAAAAACTCTGCTCTGAAGCGCTAGGCTGCCAAAGTCCATCTTAAGAACTGCTCGTACCCATTTTATTAAAATGAGAAATGGAGAAATCAATGGGAACGCCGAACGCATAGGTGAAGAAATGTGAGACGAATTTGGAAAGTAAACTTGCATGCTTGGCTGTGAATGATTACAATTGTAATATTACTAAACAACCGTGCATTGCAATATTGCACGCTCGGGTTGCCAGTACCCAGTAGTCAGTATTAAACAGGTTTTGAAAAATAAGTCCTTTGTGAATCAATTTGATTTGGCTTTTTGTTGTTATTATAAATATAAAATAATGGCAGCAGCCTGCAAGCAAGATGCGACTTAGTGTTGCTTAGAATTTACTGGTTGAAATTCCTAGTTTTATTTACTTGAAATACATGAAGTGTTACGTGTTACGTGATAGTGACAATTACACAATCAATGAAGTAGAACTAAATATACATTTATCTATATTAAAAAAAAAAAATTTAAGAAAATTTTATTGAAAAGGGCAAGTCACAAAAATTGAACTTTTTTAACTCAAATTTATCATAAATAATAATAATAATAATATTATTATTATTATTGGACAAATTTAAGTTAAGAGTAGTACAAATGGTAAAATAAAATAATACAAAAATTAATGTTTATATCACGGTAATCAATGTTCTCTAGACTCTAGCTATCCCCGTTAAACCCTAAAACCTATAATACTCGCTCATTACTAGCTCCATTTTCCACCATTGATCCAATTTTCCAATTTCTTGGATTCCTTGAAATTGCTTCTATAACCGTTTCAATTTCATGGCTTCAGTTCTCTAATTCCGGGGTTCGTTTTTTCTCCTTCCATTTGCTTAACTTCAATCTTAGTGAACACAAGACGTTTGGATCATGGGCTTCAGTTCCTTCGGCTTTTCTTTTCTTTCTTTTTTTTTTTTCTCTTTTCCATTTGCTTAAAGTTTTCAATCTTTAACTTAACTCACTAGGTTCCTGTTTAATCTTTTCTCTGATTTGCAAATAATTTCTCTAATAATTGCTTTGTCAGAATGATTCATTTTTTCAAATAATAAAACTGAAATGCAGAACTACGAAAAAAGCTTGTAATGTTGCAAATCTATGGAAAAACTTGATCATTTTCTTTCTCCCCCAATCCAACAAAACTACAAGTGTGGCTAACACATATCGTAAACCTAGAGAATAGAGATAGCAACAGTGAACAAGAAAAACTTAACAGTACATTACTAAATTGCTTAAGATGTAAAGTACATAAAATAATGCTCATTTTTGTTCTTCTTTTTCATGGCTGAAAACATTTCCAAAAGAGAAAAAAAGGAGAAGAACATTTAGACTCAAGGCATGGCAGTGACACAAGTTTTGAGTTCGTACCAATCTATGTAAATGTTTATGGGTGCCCTCGTTGTTGCCTTTCTACAAATCAGAGAGTTTTCTATCGAAGCTTACGATGATTTGCCGCGTCTGACAGGTGACTGCGAGCTTGGGTGATCAGTGCCGCGACAAATGTTAGATTCCCTGATGCTAGCAAGGGACCCTGAAAAACGCTAATCCACGGAATTAGAGAAGTGTGGCCGAGGGATGTCAGCACTATGCACGGAGACGGAGGGCCTCCATGCGGATGCAGTGAGCAAGCAGAGGTCCCTCCAACCAAGTTTGAGGGTGCCATTGTCATCTACTAAGGTATAACCATCCGAAGGAAACATTCCAAGTAAAAGGGTGGCTTGGGCGGCAGCATTGCCCCCTAAAGAGATACCCTTGAAGCCAGACTGCTGAAGCTTATCCCTCCAATTACTGAACTTGATGTCGCCACTTCTTGATGGACCACCAACTGCCAGTACATTCCGTATCTCCCTTGACAGAAGCTGCTGCTCCACCACATGCCTTTCTTCGCTCTCCTCTCCATAGCAGGCTCCCAGTGAGTCGAACAAGGCCGAGTAATAGTGGATTGCCTCCACGAACCTTCCCAAGAAGGAACCTGCATGGCTTAGATCCTGCTCGACAACCGTCACTACTTTCGGAGCCAATCTGAAAAGAAATTGAACCTTTCAAAATCATTCCAACGCGTTTTGATGTTAAATATGCCCCCAATGCGTCCAAGCTGTAATGTTTTCCGCGACATTGATTACCAAATGTACTTACGATAACTAGTGATCAGTTACGCATACAGCAAACTATAAACTATTAAATCCCTGTCATATACTAGACTTTGTTTCTGGTAAATTTTCCTGATTATTTCTGCCATGCCAATCTGATAAATGATTTAGTGTGTACACTTAATAAATAAAGTCTGTCTGTTTAGGGTGATTTAGCATGAATGAGTGATTAATCATCAACATCGTTTCTAAGGTTACAATCAGCAAATGAAGCAAAAATCAATTAATTGAGCAAACGAAGAGTGAGTATTATAATTGCGTCACCTTTGCAAGAGCCAAAGTGTATTGTTGTCTGAGCCAGTGACATCGTATAGACAATGTTGTAACCAGTGAACTGCAACTGCTTCCCTCTTGCCCACCTTCAACCTCTCCGGATCCAAATTTCCAACTCTATCTGCGACCGGGTTGAACTCAAACGGAAGGCCCAACTTTTGTGCAAAATCCGACAAACGCTTGCCAGTCGCCTCCAGGGAGTCCATGGACGTGCCCAAACCGGTCATGCGAACAAAAGGAGGCCCCCCAGGGCGTGAGGCCAAGATGTGAAAGAGGCCTGGCCACTGCAGACCTTGCATTATATCAAGGTCTACGATGTGAACCCTTTCCTCCCTGTCAAAAGCTTCCTGAATAGCCTGGTTGGCTGTGAAATGACAGAACTTAATAAAGGGGCTGATCCCATTGAAAACTTGGAACGCTGAAACCATCTTCTGGCTGTGGGGCACAGCGGGCAAGGATGCGTATATTCCCAAGCACGAACTCACCAGTCTTGCAGACATGGCCTCCGAGAAGTATGCAGCCACGCGCTGCGCAGATGTACCAAATGGAGTGGAGAGTTGTGAAATTTCCAGGAGCATGTTGTTGGCCTCCTCCAGGTTATCTGCAGCAACGGCCTCAGCACACTGTAAGAGCAACGTCAGCAAGTGCAAACCTTCTTCGTCTCTCTTTTGATGTTGAATTTCTTGTTTCTTCTCAGTGAAGCTGCCGGACAACCCAATATTGACTGCATTGACTGTCGTAGTAGAAGGGGGTGACGCCGACATTGGATTGTTTCTTACAGCGTCATCAGAAAGAGGTGGAGAATTCCTGTGCTGTTGTTGATCTGCGGGCTGGGCTGGCATCAACTGAGTTTCGGGCTCAGAAGAAGATTGCTGCGCCTGAACGTGTAGATTCGGAAGGGCAGAAGTAGCATAAGAATATCCGGAGGAGGCTGTAATTTGATTATTGGGCAGGCTATTCTTATTTCCGGCAGGTGCCAAATACTGGTTCTGGGATTCCTGAAGGGTGTGGGAGTGGCCCTGGGAAAATACGTTATCCTCTAAATAGAGTTTCAGCCCAGAAGATCCCAGAAGCAACTGACCATGTGCAGCAGCATCACCATGCCCTTGGAGTTGTTGGAAGTAATCCTGCCTTTCCAAAATAGACGTTGGTACTGATATCATTGATTCTTTTCTTCTTCTTTCTTGGACTGGGACTGGGACTGGGATTGGGATTGGGATTGGGATTGAGACTGGGGGATAATAATTACTAGGATGGATGGTATCAGCAGTGGTGCAAGTGAGAGTGCGAAGCCTATAATCAATGAGAGCAGCGAGATTAGGGTTGCATGGATGGATGATCTCCTTGACGTTCTGGATGAGCTGAGGTATAGAGACGTGGGCAGAGTTATGGATGAGATCCTTTATGATACTGTCGATCCATGCATTTGCTGAGCTGCTGCTGTTGTCCTCCATAGGAATTAATGTTGCACCAGCAACAGCAACGGTGGTGGTGGTAGCAGTAGTAGTACTGGTGGAGAAGTTAACTGAAGAAGAAGAAGCAGCAATGAGCTCTGCGTTCCGATTCCTCTCCGGAGGGAACAATGGCAGACCGGAGAAAACACATACAGAAGGGGTTGGAGTTGGAATTTGAGTTAGTGGTAGTGGGGGTCTTTGACGCTGATGGTTATGATGGTGAAGGGGAGCAATGCTTCTCAAAGGATCCGCATAAGCACTTGAGTTTGTGGAGGTACAAGAGAATACTAATGAAGACTCAGAAGGTGACCCGCCTGACGTCACATTTAAATTCGTGGAAGAAGAAGGTATGACTATAGTGGAGTAGTTGGGAGGGACGTCGTGGGAAGGAGTAGCATTGTTGAGGATAATACCAGCAGCAGTACTAGAGCAGGATACACCAAAATCACCTATAGATAGTGGGACCGTGGTTGGCGTTCGGCGGAGAAATCGGTTGCCCGACTGAAGCTCCATGTCGGAAGCAGCAGGCCTCTTCCTCACCATCTTCTGGTTCTCTGCAGATAGGAGGAGGTTGATTTGGTGGTGGAGAAGAGGAGGGGAATGATGTGGCACGTTCAAGTCCTTGTTGTTGGAATTGTATGGGTTTGGCAGTAATATTGGGGGCCTTCTCTCGCTGCAGCAGATATTAACCGGGTGCCCGCCACTGCTACTATCACTTGCTCTTGACATAAACAGTGGATGTGAACCGCAAACGAGAGAGAGAGAAAGAGAGAGAGATAGAGAGAGATTGGGGAGACTGCCCTCTCTCGCGCTCTGGTCTGGTCTGCTACTGGATCTTCTCCTCCTTTCTCCTTTAAGGAGAAGAGAAAAAAACTAATATGCAGTCAACAAAGTAGGCATTTGATGATATATTATCACCAACAAATTAATTATGAGATTGAGAGGGTAGGCACTAGGCAGGCAGGATGAAACACAATATGAAGCAGGATCCAGAAGACAAACGAATAGAGTTAACATAAGATGAGAGAATCCAAGCAGAGAGCGGTGCTGGGGACTTGGTCAATTAGATTTAGGAGCATTGGGATTCTGAGGCTCTACTATATCACCTCCTCCTTAATTAACTCCCCAACCCCATGTCTCTCTCTCCTCTAAATACTCATCAATTATCATCGAACGTCTCTCTGCACGCCCTCCTATGACTTTTAAAGTTTACTACTACTACTACTACTACTAATATTTGATTTGTAGTTACTAGGACTAATACTACTTGACGGGTTGCCCTTTGGCTGTATCTGCAGCACTGCACTGCAGCCCCCTTGTTAAACAAACACGTTGCTGGTTGCCATGAAATTTATATCCACCATCAAAGCTCTCCCTTCATTTTTTCACAAACATGCTGGACCACCATGATTGACACCGTTCCTGCAGTGCTGGCTATGAGTAGTAATGAAAGAATTACAACACTTAACGACTCTCTATCGATCAATTTGTTTTGCTCCTACTACTGTGGAATAACATGCATTTCTAGCGGAATATATCTATCTATATATGTATGCGCTTTTATTGTGGACATTTTTTGTGTAGATAAAAAATAGCACCATATTTAATTTGATGAAAGGAAAACAAAAACAAAACAAAAAAATGAATAAATAATGGCGGGGGAGGCCGAGACAGAGCGGGGGGGCGTTGTTGGTCTTCTAAGAGCGTGTGGCGGTGGATAATTGGTGATGCATTCTCGTGCGTTGAGTTGCAGCGACAAGCTCAGTGCAAGCATTTTTGGCTGCGCTACTGCTTCTTGCTTCTGTAGTTGAAATGAGAGACGCTTTGTCCGCTTGCCCTCGTTTCTTTGTCTTCCATTAGACAATTGACTGTACCTCGTCTTGTTTGATTTGTTTGGGAAGTACTTCCCCCTAACATTGCAATTTGAGAGAGAGAGAGATAAAGCTTGGGAGCACCTGCAAACGGATATCCCCGATGATTTTTTCTTTTCTCTCCCTTCCTTTCAACACAATGTGCTGGAATTTCTTTCCTTTCCAATCCGACGGTGATGTTTGGGCATCATTAGAAATAGGGTGATTGTCAAAGTCAAAGATAAACGATAGTAGTATCTGAGAAATAAATATTTTTTTTTTTAAATTAAGGACTTCGTAGTTTGATAAACTTGTGTGTTTAACTTAATTAAAAGTTCGCTGAATTTGAATCTAGAAGTTAGGGCTGTTTGGTAAAATTTAAGTTTGAAAACTTAAATTTGAAATAATTTGATAAAAATATGGCAAATAGTATAATTTTATTTTTTAATTATTTATTTTTAATAAATATGCAATATGTTACTTTTTAAATAATAAATCAAAATTTTAATAAAAATTTCAAAATTAGCAGTTTTAAATATAAATATTATCATAAAAATACATATATTTATAAACTCTACATATTAATGATTTTCTAGTATATTGGACGTTATCTTTTAAAAATTATAAAAATATAATTTTCAATTAATCAAAACTTAATTGAAATGAAAAAGAAAAGATAAAAAAGATTAATCAAACTGTAAAACATAAAAAATTTTATCAAATCAAGTATATTAAATACAAATATTAAAATATAAAAAATGTATATCGAATAAAATATGTTTTATTATATTGGATGTTATTTTTTAAAAAATTTAAAATTATAATTTTTAATTAATCAAAACTTGATTTAAATAAAAAAAATAAGGCAAAATAGGTTAACCAATTTGTAAAATATAATTTTTTTTATCAAAACGGGTATAATAAATAAAAATATTAAAAAATATAAATAATATTTATTCAATAAAAATATTAGCATATAAAAGGAAGAAAGGAAGAATAATAAATAAAAATATTAAAATATGGAAGTAAAAAGGAAATTGAGATGCTAAAAGATATTGTGAATATTTATAGTATAGTAAATTTTATTTTAAAGATTATGGTTGAGCGCATTGTGAAATAGCTAAATTTTATGGCTTAAAATTATAAAAAAAAAGTTTGTCTTACTTTTCAAACACTTTTAATTTATTAAGACATCAAACTTTAGTTATCAAACAAAGTTAATTGGTTAAAGTATGAATCAATTAATTTTTAAACTTAAGTTAATTTATCAAACAGATGGATTCAGGTGGATAACACACAAATGGTAATTTTTAGTGAATTGAGAGGATTTAAAAATGTAGTCAAAGTTATTATAAAATTTTAAGGGATAAAATCCAATTTAATGCTTCATTTTAGAATATGTTTATATATGAAAATTTGAAATAATTTTAAAATTATGTAATTAATATGATTTTAGTTTTGACAACTTGAAGCATGTGTATTTTTTTTAGACATAATTAAAGGCAATACACATTTTCACACTACTCGTATTTAAATATACTACACATATTTTCACACACAACATATATTTATATATATAAGTCATCATATATATTTTTAAACTAAATATATTTTAACATAGTAGACGTATTTACATGCGAAATATATATATATACACCATACACAATTACACACATAAAATCCTTATTCGTACATTTTTATTTATACATATTATAGAAATTTTCATATATTACACATATTTTTATAAACTACATATAATTTTTTGTACCCTTTACAATGCGTTAGTTGTGTTCGTTACAATAAGAAATCTCTATCTCAAAATCCATAGAAGAACACTAAGAAACAAGTACTTTTGATTTTATAGAAAATAAATAAATTCACATATACATGACTATTATGCATATTACAATTGTTTTTACACTTTTTTAATAAACATAAATAAATTTACATATATACACTCTATATGTGTAGTCGCAATTTCTTTTCACTATAACAATGTATGAAAGTCACAAAATGAAAAATAAATTTAATATGATAAATATGTTATGCGTTCAATTTTAGAATAAACTATTGTATTCTTGTATATTTTAAAATGGGTTATCTAATCACATTTTAACACGCTATATGCATTTGCACAAATTATGCACATGTCTCTTCCATTCATTACAATGAAAAATCTATATCTCAACACTCGTATAAAGTCACTAAGAAACAAGTGCTCTCTATTTAACATGTAATAAATAAATTCACATATACATAACTATACCCTACACTTATTTATATACACTATAATTTTGTTTTTACACTATTTTTTACGAACATAAATAAATTTACATACGCACACTCTATATATGCAACCACACTACTTTTAAGCAAACAATTTAACAAAGTTGCAAAATAAAAAAAATATTTTGAATACCAAATTTAATATGATAAATATGTTATGTTTTGAAATTTGGAATATCTAAAATATACTATTATATTCTTATAAATTTTAAAATGGGTTATTAAAATGTAGATGTGAAATTATAAATTATTTTCGTACTTTAAATTTTATGTTTTAGTCAACTTTAAAATTTATATTTTGCGTACACATTATAGAATAAATAGAATACAACCAATACATTACCTTTAAGCGGACATTATAATTTATAATTTTTATTTAGAGTGATGATATGCAAAGTGAATTTGTAGAGTAAAATGAGAGAGTGAATGATGTGGTATATATAAAAAAAAAACAAAATTATCTCTTATTTTATTACACAATTTAAGAAATGTGATTGGTGATTTTATTTTTAATGCATACCACGTCATTCACTCTTTCATTTACACTACAATTTCACTCTATAAATTATTACTCTTTTATTTATTTATTTTTTAAGAAAACTAAGATATAATTGAAAGATCGCATATCACCTAATGCAAATCTAATTAGACTACCAAATTATATCTATTATTGGATGTAACAATTGAAGATTTTGAAATATAGAATATCAAATTACATAAGCGGTATGCGCTCAATCATTTAGTATTAGTGAGATGGTTTAAGAAGAGATCTCAATTCCAACGGCAGTTTCATTAAATATCTTACAACTAGAACCTCAGTTAAATTCAGAGATGATACAATGTTTAATTTTTGAGCGAACCCAAGTACTCTCTTCAGATTCAGGAAACAACTCTCAGATCTTTTTTTCATTTTGGAAGATAGAGGTGCGAAACAATCACTCTATTGATATTGGAATACCCAACAAATTCTTCCAATGTATCATTTTTGGGTCTAATGGAATTCATAGGTATAGGAAGATGCCACATATTCTTCCAATGTATCATTTTTGGGTCCAATAGAATTCATAGGTATAGAAAGAAGCCCTATCAAAGCGCAAACTATACTTTTAGCACGCCCAATTTGAATTAGTTTAACTTTAGTTATTTCGTAATCTGATTGTTAATCATCGAGCTTCTTGTGTTTGTTTGCTTATAAGTAGGGGTATAATCGAGTAAAATCGAGTCGAATTTGAGTACACAGTTAATCAAGCTATTTGAGCTCCATAGGGGTGCTACTCGTCATCTATTGGGCAATAAATTTTGAGCACCCCTAATCGAGCTATTAAAGCTCCATAAGGGTGCTACTACTAACTCTTGAGTGTAAGCTCCAACTCGAATTTTTTAATATTTTAATATTTTAATTTTTTTAAAATTTAGGATGTATTTATAATTTTTTAACATTTAATATGGTCAAATTATAATTTATCATAAAATTAAGAACTAAAATATAAAAATAAGTGGGTTAAACTATAACTTATTAAAATTTTAGGAACTAAAACCTAAATATAAATAAATAAATAAATAAAAAAAGTACATGTGTACTCAAGTAGAGTTGTTTGATAAAATTTGAGGTAGGGTTCGAAAAACAAAAATAGCTACCACACAAAAGAATCTACTGCAACAGAAAAGAAAACCACTGTTTATGACATGGAAGAGTTATTTTTTTTACTGGATTAATGATTATGATTTTAAAAATAAAGACTATTATATATATATTTTTTAAATGTTTTTTTATTAACTAAAGAAGAGCCGTAGAGGTTTTTATATAGGGTTAATTACCGATAACCCCCTTGTGGTTTGCCGATTTTTGTTAAAACCCCATGTGTTTTCAAAATATACTGACAACCCCCATGTGTTTCTGACCTAAGCGTAAAGTGGATGGAAAATAGGTGCACTGACGTCACTGTTAAAATTTCCAATATTACCCTCTTACCTTTTATCAATTCAAACCAATAAATCTTTAAATTACTAAAACTTTGGGGTCAGAGTCAAAATTATTAAAGTTTTGAGGTAAAAAATAAATTTAAAATTTTCTTTTCTCTTCCTCAATGGTTTTTTCTCTTCCTTTTTTTTTTGTTTTTTATTTTTGGTCCAACACCACCACTCTTACACCACCACCACCCTCATACACCACCACCACCACCACCACCACCACTACAACAACCATCCACTCACCACCTTTTTTATCTCTATTCAAATTTTGGAGTCAAAATTTTAAATTTTTTAAAGTTTTGAAGTAAAAAATAAATTTAAATCCTTCTCTCTCCTTAAACGTACAATCCATCTTCCTTCATTTTTTTTCAACGCCACCATTCCACCATGCTCCACCCTCATCCACCGTCACTACTTCCACCACCACCACCACAAAAATAACTTAGAACAAAATTGATAGCCGCCACCACCACAATAACTTCCAACGAAATCTTTAGCCGACGAAATTCCACAATTCATTCCACTTTCAAATATGAACCATCAACCCAAACCTTCCATCTCCAAACCCCATTCTTCTAGTGCCGAGGTACGTTGCCCACCTAGGTCTCTTTGATGCTTTTGCTCTTTTAATTTCTTCAGACTTTGGGTTGAGCAATCGTTATTTTTTTTCCAGGTCCATACAATCTAAAGAATTAAAGTTTAAATGCTCATCTCAGTTTCACAATTACGAATTAACAATAAGAACAATCCTATCACAGTGGCAACAATTCCAAGAGACAGCTTCTTTTTGTTCCCTGGTGAAGTATAAGAACATGAACCATGGGGACAACCCTCACAAATCTTTATTCATGGGAGACATTGCGGCGAGACCGCAAGCCAAGCCGGAAGAAAGATGTGCATATCCATCAAAGAGGTAGTAAGCCTTGGTCTTGGGGTTAATTCCGGTACTGATGATGACAGCAATGATCAAACCGTAAATACCCAAAACACCAGTCATAACAACCGGCACAATCGATTTTATTACCAGCTCCGGTCGCATCACCCCCATGGATGCAACTCCAACTCCACTCTTCGTCGTCCCGTACGCAGCTCCCATATACAGGAGAAGACGAGCGCGGCAGCAGCGTCGAGGAATCCGAAGAAGGGAGCAGTTTCATCGCCGATGAAAGTTGAAGACATTTTTCTTCAAATCGGAATCGCGATTTGAGTAATCGATAGGGACAATTTTATTGTAATTCCCACAATTTAAAAAGTAGATGAATAGTTTAATGATTGAAAAAAGAAAAAAAAATGAGAATTATGATTCTCCAAATCAGATTAATTAATGTCGCAAAAGAAGAAAAGGAGAGAATGAGAAAACAAGAATGAAAGAAAAAAAAGGGAGCAGAGTATTGGTTGGAAAAAGACAAAAAAAAACGACAAGTATATTGGCAAGATAAATTTGGGATAATTTAGTAAAAACACATGTTGTATTGGGCTTCAAATCCTCACACGCTCGTAACTAAGCGCGTGTTACACACTTGACGTTGACATACTTGATTTCCGTCCACTTTACAATTGAAACCGAAACACATGGGGGTTGTCAGTATATTTTGAAAACACATGGAGGTTTTAACAAAAATCGGCAAACCACATTGGGGTTATCGGTAATTAACCCTTTTATATATTCCACTGTCAAATAGGGAGAGAGAAATAAAAAGAATTTAGAATTGTCAATTATTTTTAATTTTGGCTGTGCACTCTCTGCCATATACAAATACAATGAATCCGCGAGATGGGATGGCAAATTTTCAACTAAGGGCAGGTGAAAAGAGGGGAAGGCCGTGTTGTGGTCACGGAGCTGTCAAAAGCTTAGTCCCGTCCCAGAAAACGCAGTCTAGTGTTTGACATTTTGCTTTCGGCAGCACATCATATTCACTTTTTTTTCTCCATGGTTTAGGTTGTTTGGCTCTTTCTTCAATTTGGCCCAGTTGTTTGACTCGATTGATATGACACTAGTAGTATTAAACTACTCAATAGAGAAGTAGTCATTTTTACACTCTTAAATCGAGACGTGGGTAATCGAGTTCTTAAAAGAAATCTGGACCTACAGTATCTTTTAAGGCTTTTAGGGAGTTTTGACTCGCTAGTTCAGACTTAAAATTAAAGTTAAAGTTAAACTACAGCAAGAATGGATCCCCTTTTCTTATTATTATTTTTTGAATATGTCCTTTGTGTGAAACACAGGGGAGTGGGTCCTGAATCCCGATGGCCGTAAAAGTTGATAGCCTTTTTAAGCCGAGCAACAAAAGACAAGGGAAAATTCAAAAATCAAAACCAGGACAATTTACAATTTCCAGAAAAAAAATGTATACGAGTAGTTTGTTTCCTCTTTGACATATTATTACCCTTCTCAGTGTAGATTTTTTTCTTTCTAACAAAAAGTTACAAAAGAGTGAAAGTTACAACAAATTTCCGAGGATGTTGCGGTCCTTAGTATTGGACATTATAGAAAGAAGGTGAAGCTACTAGTGATGACTTGTTGAGCATTTTGCTGGAATCCAATTTCAAGGAGATCCAACAATGCGGGAAAAAAAGACAGATTTGGATTGACTTGTGTAGAGCTCATTCAAGGGTGCAAGTATTCTATTTTGCTGGACGTCTATTCTAGTTTGTGTGGACACTGGTTTTGTTGAGCAAACATTTGGACTTTCAGGCTCGGGTAAGCGATGAGGTTCTGCAGGTTTTTGGAGCAAAATCAGCCGAAAATTGTAAGTGTTTTTATCACGTATTAGCAGTACTGCAACGACTAAACAAAATATAGTTTCTTTTGTTGCCCTAAATTCCTGTCTCTAGGATAAGATAAAAGTGGCATGAAAGTTACCTAAGAGTAAAGTTAGTCACACTAAAAATGTTAAACAGGGACTTCATAGAAAGATATTCAAGAGTAGTGCGATCATTTTATGGCAGATAATCATTGTGCATCATTTATGGTACGATAGGATGATAAAAAAACTCTCAAATATCTGCCGAGCGAAATATTGATATTCATACTAACGATATTGGTGCATCATGATTGTGAATTGTGGTGTAATAATGATGCAAAGGAATACAACCTAGAGAGGTTCAGACTGTTCAGTGAAGGAGTTGCATAGGCAACCAAGGGAAAAGGCTTCATTTTTCCCGTTTGGTTCGGTTCGGGACCCGAATTTTGTATTGGACAAACTTTTGCTATGCTAGAAACAAAGATGGCACTGGCTATGATTTTTCCAGCTTGGTTTCTCCATCATATATGGAATAATGTCCTTCTCAGTGTTTATGCGCCTAGGGTTTACATTCGTTCCATGTTATACTCTGTGTTCTGAGAGCTGATAGAGATTGTTTTTTGATGGCTCAAACCTTATGTACCATTGGCAACAATGTTTGCTGGAGCCTAGACACGATGATGAAGTAATTTAGGCGATCATATCTATAGCCAGCTTAAACTTGGCAAAAGGAATTTGGTTAACAATGAACTATATCTATATTATCCTTGGATATCTAAATGTATAAATGCAGTATAACTGATATATACAGTGATTGGCTCATCATGTTAGGCTACGAATAGTTTTGGCTGCATATGTTTAGTTAATTAAAGACACTCTTTGCTGTAAGCACTTGTGCACTTGTTGCTTTTAATTTACTTAGTATTAAATTTCTGTTGAACAGGAAGGCTGGAGCCTGGAGCCTGGAGCCTGGAGGTATTTGCAAATTCTCTTATTCTTTGTTACAGCAGAGGATATGCCGGTGCATTTCAATTTTGAAGCCAGGTTTGTCAGGTAGTTTGATTCTGGTTTGTCATATATTTTACTTTCTACAGATATGTAAAGGTGAATGTTATTGGAGTTTCCACAATCGCTGGAAAAACGACTAAGAAAATGAATGTCACTGCCGGGAAAACTTGTCCAGTTTTTACTTTACATAGGCCTGCATGAACAATGGTTTCTTACCCGATCATAGGACAGAGACAAGAATGGTCTTAAAACTAACGATCAAACGGTGGCGGCACCATAAACAAGTCAAATGTAAGAGTCAATTTCGCTCTGGAAATTTGGCTGGTGACCGCTCACCAACACTGTCACTCACAATTATCCTTGTTGTTTTCCAGGAAGACCAATTAAATAAAGACATGTAGACGACCTTAGAAGAAGATTAGTACCTAGGTTTCTCCTAACACAAAAGTTCATTGCATACTGTACTGCATCATCTTAAAAACTCGAAATTTTCTTGCTCCATAATAATATATTTTCTTTTGCAATAGAAATTATTTATTATTAACTATACAAGAGCCTTAAGGTTTTGATGTATTACAATTCCACTATCAATTATCAAACAGTTAGGGATGAAGAAATAAAAAGAATTTAAAAATGTCATTTACTTTAAATTTGGCTGGCGTGTGCGGTCTCTGCTCTTCACATTATGATGAAATGCGAGATGGGATGGCAAATTTTCAACAAGGGCAGGTGAAAAGAGGGCATGCCGTGCTGTGGTCGAGGATTTGTTTAATCTAGTCCCTTCCCATAAAAAAGCAATGTAGCGTTTGACATTTTGCTTTCAGCAGCATTCTCTTCACTTTTGCCTCCATGGTTTAGGATGTTTGGCTCTTTCATTCATCTTGGGCCCAATTGTTCGACTCGATTGATATGACACTGTTATTAAACTATCCAGGAACCTTTTTTTAGAGCAATGATTTAGTGAGTGAAATTATGTAGTTAAATTTTGTAGTTACTGACGTTACAGTGATAAAAATACAAACTAATACCCTAATCAAATGATGAGTTAATCCTAATGGGTAATTGATAAGTTTGTATTTTTATCGCACTTCAGTCACTTCATAATTTCAGTACCCCTATCATTTTTATTTTTTTTATTATATGTATATACACTCTTACATCAACATGATTTTTCATAAACTACTCTCGGCAAAAGTCTGGACTTATCTTTTTAAGGCTTTTAGGATTACGACTTGCAATCTCACTCTTTAATTAGACGACAGCAGAAGAGAAAAGACAGAGATTCGTGGGGACTTTTTTTTTCTTATTTTCTAAATATTTCTTTTCTGTGAAACATTGATGGGTGGGTCCTGATGGCTGTAAAAGCTGAAAGGCTTTTTAAAATTTCAGCAAGTATAGGCATGGACCGTCAGTTTTCGAAGTTTCCCCTCCAGGAAAACCCCCGCTTACCTGTGCGGCTCCAGGACCAGTCGTGAAGGAGAGAGAGGATACTAGGCCATTTTTTTTGTTTCATCTAATGTCTTTTGAAGAGGGCATCCAATCTTTGTACAGTCAATTGATAAAGTTGCAAAAGTTTCTTCTATCTAAAGAGTAAAAGATTCATCATTTACTCTGTACTAGCTAGTTACTTGTGCACTATAAATTCTAATAATTCATTAATAAACCATTTTTTTTTAATCATGGACATGAATCACCGCGCGCAGAGCATTACACCATACTAAGTATGTAAAAAATTGGGTTTAATCTCAAAACCCTAAACCCTAACTATCAGGGTTGTAAATAATGGACAAACTTTGTGTTATGTTATTATGTACTTGGATTTATAATTATGAAAATTAATTTTAAGTTTTTTAATTAGATTATATTATCCGAATTTACATATAAAAAATTAATGAATAGAGTGTTTGTAGACATCAGTTGTCAAAGTTCAGATTACCAAATTAGATGTAAAATATAAAAAGTTTCCTTTAATATGCATAGAATCCTATGTGAAAAAACTCTTATTAAACATCAATCTTATTATAAATTGAAAAAGTCAAATAAGTTACATAAAATATATGAAAATTCTTATTTGATGGGAAAATATTTTTAATGCGCTTTCTCAAACATCTTTTTAATTGATGTAAAAATATTAAGGAACAAGAAAACTTCATAAGAAAAAATATGGTAAAAACAATAATTTTTTTTAAACACACACTCGCTAGCATCTTATAGAAATCGGACTCTAGACCTGTAAGTCGAGAACCTAACTCCTTAACCATTGGGCTAGCCCTAATGGCTTGGTAAAAACAATAGTTGATGCTATTTAAACATGTTATTTTTCTTCACCATTTTAAACTTAGGCTTCCAAACGTGCCTTTATTAGACACGCTTCTTGAATTGATGTTTTATGTTATGATTTTGCATGGAATTTATGGTAAGCCTGATTTAGATTCGATGAAATATAAAATTTTTGATATGCTAACTAGAAGCTAATATTTTGGATTTTGATTTCAACCAAATTTATTATAGTTAACTTTTATATATATTTAATTAATTAAATATATATATATGTATACATACTAAACATATTTTTGCACACTATACATATTTACACGTAATACATAATTTTTTACACACCACACATTTTAACACGTTATACATATTCTACACGCACTACATATTTAGATATACTTCACGTATTATACATATTTATACTATATATATTTAAACATATTACACATTTTTTAATATACTACATATATTTATACATACTAAATATTATGAGGCGCTCTACAAGACAGCTACATCTATTTATAAACGGAATTCAAATGCCCACTATTTATTTTTCTATGAAATATATATATATATATATATATTTAATATTAGCAGATCAATAGTTATTATGCACTATAAATTCTAATAATTCACTAACAAACCGTTTTTTTTAACCATGGGCATGAATCAGCAGGCGTAGAGCGCTACAACATACTAGTATGTAAATAATTGGGTTTAATCTCAAAAGCCTTAGAAATCCTTTAAAATCTATTAGCTCATAAAACTATGAGCACCCTAATGCCCTTAAGAATAAATCCCTAATACCCTAAATCCAATACTCTATATCCTCATACTATCTCATATACATACTTTTCGTTTTAGTCACAAAGATATGTAGACTAAATGTAGCTTCGATTAGTTTTTTTCTCATATGCTCTTAAAAACTTTTAGTTTAAATAAATAATTACTACTCTTATACCTTTTTTCTTGTGGTACCATGGGTTTAGTCATATATATACCGAATTTTTATCAACCAATCTTAATTAAATATATGGTTATACTTTCATCTAACACTACATTAGTAAAACTATTGATCAATAAAATAGTATGTGTACCGGGTCTTCTTGGGCCATACTGGATCTGAATCTATGGGCTTATGTTACAATTTATAGTTAATACAACTACTGCTTTTGTAACGATCTTATTTTTCCAAACCACTCCATTATGACATTCGTCTTTAGGGTTTGAATCCTTTTGAATTTGTCGTGTCGGCAGCGTTCTCGCCGCCGCGTATTCTCTATCCCATCATCATCGACCAAACGGATCATCGAATCGAAGCCCCTGGTCATGACCCCTAACTCCAAGCGCACTGCGGAATGACGACGACTACCCTATGGGACAAATGGGATTCCATCGTCACGCAAATCAAAACCCTAGAAAATGAAGGCATCGTTGCTGTGCTGTGAAATTGGCTGAGAAAGTATTTGAAAATTGTGGAGCCTTACCTCAGTCTAGGCATAAAATCCTATCTCTGGGTCTCTCTCTTTGGATGATTACAGTGAAGTTGTTGCTGCTGCTGTATGTGAAGAAGGGGCTTCTTCAACTGTTGAGCATCAGAACGCAAATGCCTCTACAGAGCAACTGGTATGCTGCCATCTCCTGTTGGGTTATCATTGTCACATCAGTGTTGTCTATCCACATGCTAAGAGCTTTCACTTTTTTTGTTTTTGTTTTTGATCTCTGAATAATTAATTTTTATTGTATGAACCTCTATCTAGAAAATGCTGCGCCGCCCTTCTTGCGATGCTTTCTTTTTTCCTCTTTCAACTCAACTGCTGTCTTGATATGTCATCTGCCTCATGGTTATATTTAGACAACATAAGACTGCTTCAGAAAACTTTTTCTTATATGATGCACATGGTGATTACCCATTATTTCCTACAAGAGCCCTTTTTTTTTTCTTATCATTTTTCCCATTTATTTTATGTCTTGCCATTTCACGAATGTCATATTCTTCATTTTTTCACGTACTTTGCATTCGAGGGAGCATAGCACGATTGAATTTGGTCTTCCAATTGCAAGTGGATTTGTATGGATGAGCTTTGGACGTCTATTTGCTTGTTCAACACACATATTGATTTGAGTGTGATTTGTTAGCTTTTAGTCGGTTAGCTTTTAGTAGGTTAGCTTTTAGTTGAGTGTGGTTTGTTGGCATTGCATGTGCAATTCCCTTAAATACTTAATTTTGCTGCTTTAGAAGCCATCATCTTCATGCCAAAGGATTCTGCCAAATTGCATAACTCAGATTTGATAGCTTTTACTGTTCACCTTGGGCAATGAAGTTGTGCCAGTATTAAAGAGAAGATTCTGACCCCCATTTTGATACTCTAGTGTCTTTTACATATGGGGTTTACCATTTATGTGTATGAAGTTTCTTTATGTATCTTCTTCCCTTAGTGTGAGACCAACCATGCTACTTCAGATTATACTATATTGAGTTGTTGATTTAGTTACATTGACTTGGAGAAACCTTAAGCTTTAGCATTTTGTACTTGTGCGTAGCTTGGTTGGTGCTCCTCCTTTGTTGTAGTTGTTATTACTGAATGTCTTAAGAGTACTAGTCCCCAAGGATGAAAATCTTACAGTTAATGTGTATTAAGGAGTTTCCAGACAATAGATTACCCTTCCCTGATAAGGTGTGAAAACTTCAACAAAGAAGAATTTGAATTGAGTAATATGCTATTATTAACTTGTTCTCAAGCAGTCGGAGATATTTTCCAGGCTGATAAGTGCAAGCTGCTTCCTCAGATGATGCAGTCTTTAGACTTTTTCTTCCTCTTACTTATGCAGTAAATCCATTTTTAAAATTGGGATATCCTTTGTGGGATAGATTTTGGGGTTGTAGGATTGGGTTGTAAGTTGGATAGGAGAATTGCAAAATCCTAGAAGTAAAAAAATATTGCTTATTTATTTTTAAACCTAATAGTTCATTAAAATATTTGGAAATAAATGTAGAAATTGAAATTGAGCGCATGATTTAAATTTTTTAAGTCGCTGTAACTTACATCATATAAGTGGAGTCTAATGACTTATTATACGTTGTTGCAGGCCAATATAAAACTGGGTACACAAATTTAGTGGATCATGTAGTAATGCTACTTGATTTAATGAATAGAAAGAAGTACAAACATTACTATTTGCAAAAATTAGTACTACTATTTTAAAAGGTGAAAGGACGAATCCTAGCTGGTTAACAGATATTACTTAGCCTTTCTGTTAATACCAAATCTTCTTGCTACTTTTATATGTCAGGCGGATGAGTATGTCGAATATGGTGACAACTGGGGGGGTAGAAAGGTTAAGGTTTGGTGGCCTGAGGATCATGAGTAAGTGTTTGTTTTTCAATTCTAATTAGTATTGTTAGTGGGTGCCTTAATGGACGGTTTGCCTCATTTTGGCACCCCTCAGTCCCTTTACAGAATTGGATACTCAGTTGCTGCCCTGTCATTTTGAGTGTACTACTCTTAGGAGTCTGAATCTTGTTTTCTCCCGTGTCAATAGAAAACTTTTGAAGTATGCATTGTCATATATTGTGAATCAACAATTTGTCAGTTCTTGGTTTTATACATAATTACCAGAATGAAGATAAAGACGACTGATAATTCTGTTGTAACATTTCAGGTTTTATGAAGGGGTTATTGATTCTTTTGATCCTGTTAAGAAAAAGCATAAGGATGGTGAAGGCCATTTCCTTCCTGGACAGTTGGTTGATGTCACTGGAATTACTAGGGTAAATGCTTTCAGGTAGTTTAGTTATTCAATCCTCCTACCTTCTCATTTTCGAATTTGTCCATAATCTGTACCAAACCATTACTGTTTTTAAACTTTGCTATAAAATCCACAGAAGCTGTTGCTTCCATGTTTATTAGCTTATCATATCATTTTGCATCTTGCATTTTGTACAATGAATTATCACTTGGTTCGTAGAAATGGCTTTGAAATGATCTAGCAAGGACTGAGATGCCTCTTGTTCAATGCCCCTAAATGAAAGGTATAAGCACGTCTCATGAGCATGAGTTTTGAATTCTCTCTTGGTTTCTTACAGAAAGTAAGTGACTGAATTCTGTTTTCTGAAATGAGTTCTAACATGGCATTCTTTCTTCTTTTTTCTTGTTGGTCTAGGGTGGTATGAAAAGATGGCGTTTTAAAGGTATGCCTGCATCTCACGGTGCGGCATTATGACATCCAAGTATTGGTTCTACTGGTCAATGGGATTCTCCTGGAAAGGTATGCTTTTTCCTTGACATAGATTGCAATCATATGACTTTCCCATCTTTGTCTAGAAGCAGAGTTATCTTTTTAATCCTATGGAAGCAAATGGATAATACTTCGATTTGGGCAAAAAATAAATCAAGAAACAATAGTAGGTGGTGTGTACAAACTGTTATAATCGTTAGAATGCTTATAAAAGTTCAACATTATTTTGAGGGAAAATCCATCTTATGACAGCAAACTAGGAGTAAGCTATTATTCCACGCAATTGTTTCAATAATGTAACTGAATCTTCTTGTTTACTGTAATCCTATAATTTAGATGATTTCATTTTGTTAGTCTGCATGTTATGCGTTTTTCTGGGCGAAGATTGTGTGAAGCAAATAATACCATATATGAGTAATGACATGTTTCTTACTGAAGTTTGTTTGGAAGGACATTTGCTTATTTGAAGTATTCATAACTCTCCGTTGCTTCTAATTGTATAGCATGATTGATTGACAGATTTTCAGAGCTTTGGCATATATTCATGGGATTGGTGTTTGCCACAGGGATATCAAGCCGCAGAATCTATTGGTATGTTTTTTACGCTAGAGTATCTGTGCCCTTGTTTTTAATGATGACGATGATAGTCTGTTTTTGCAGGTAAATCCTCACACCCATCAGGTCAAACTGTGCGACTTTGGCAGTGCAAAAATTCTGGTAATTACTATACGATCTCTTTCCTACTGGTGATTGAATTTGATGACTAAAACGAGATATATTTGCTTAGTTTTTACAAATGATCTTAACAAGGACTGAGATGCCTCTTGTTCAATGCCCATAAATAAAAGCTATAAGCATGTCTCATGAGCATGACTTTTGAACTCTCTCTTTGTTTCTTATAGAATGTAAATCACTGAATTCTGTTTTCTGAATTGTGTTCTAATATGGCATTCTTCTTTTTTCAAGTTGGTCTAGGGTGTTATGAAAAGATGGGGTTTTCATGGTATGCCTGCATCTCATGGTGTGTCATTATCAGATTCAAGTATTGGTTCTATTGGTCAAAGAGGTGCTCCTGAAAAGGTATGCTTTTTCCTTAACATAGAATTGCAATTCTTTGACTTTCCCATCTTTTGTCGTCAAGCAAAGTTATCGTTCGTTTTGACACAATCCACTATGATGTTTGCCTGAAGCTTTAGCAAATTAGTTTGCAATCATCTACCTTTTTAATTTTTAAAAAACTTCTTTAATCATCAACTTTTACTATTTTTGCTCAAACATTTCTGGCTGTTTGTTCAAACAATAAAAAGGTTTCGTTCATTGTCTTTCAAATTTTGAGCAGGCAGATACTGATAATTTAAGTAGTTAATATGACGTCTCCTTAAGATGCATCTATAATTACTATGCAAGCGGGAGCAATAGAACTATCAAAAACATTTTAATTGTTTGCATCACCTTTATTTTCCTTGATCGTGGATATTTTGTTTATCTCTGATAGTTATGTGGGTGTTCGTGATCTTCAGAACGACACAAAAGCAACAGACGCCATTCACATGAAAAAAAATATGTTTTTCCTACCATGGCCCTCCCAGTTTTTATTCTTTTAGCATTCTGTGTTAGTTTAGGCATTCATACCAGCAGATACTTTTCAGCATTAATGTGATATATAGCATCCTTACTGCCTTACTATTAATTTACTCGTGTTCGACATAATGCCAGTCAGGAAAAGTGTTTACATGATATGTATTCTGTACTAGGTTGTTTCCACTGGGGATGGTTATGCCATAATTGTTTAAGAAGTGCAGAAGGTCATAAAAAAGTGCAAGGGGGTGCCTGGACTGCATGGGTGGGAGGCAAAGAATGGTAAGGCCAGGTAAATGGTTCTACTTCTCCCTTTTTAGAGGAGTGCTGCTTGAGTTTTGAATGTTGAATCAATATTTTTGCCTCCTAAATTATGTGGGACATACAACTTGGCTGAAATTAAGTAATATATCCTTAGAATCCCCAGTTGACAGCATTGAGTGATTTCTAATACTCTGAATAATAGTTTAGGTGGTTGTAAAAAAGGAATTAATTCCCTCCATATCGATATTCTTCTGTTCCATTACTAATCTAATTTCATGTTTTCTCCTGAAGATTGGATAATAATGCCATATTTCTTTTCAGGTTCTGGATGCTGCTTTTTTTAAATTCCATTGCTTGCGTTCCCAACATAATTTAGGCTGTAAAAATGAGTTTTTTAAGATGATCAATGTAATTTTGGGCTATAAGAGTGAGGTTTTTGAAATGCCCAATCCTATCACGTGTAATTTTGGGCCAAAAATTCTATAGCGTTTATTTTTTAAAAAATTTATTATGATTATTTACTCTGACTTCGGAGCGAAAACAAACCCAATTATAATAAACCTAATTCAAAAAGGTGCAAAATACGGGCAAAAGCCGAATTCAACCCAAAAATTTTAAATTTTTACCACGCTTTTTTACCCAAAAGCGCGTCCAAAACGCGTGAAAAATCGCGCCATACATTCTACAATAGCGTGTCCGGAACGCGTACAAAACGCGTGGAAAGCGCGTATAAATCTCGCCTAATAACCGCGTCTGAACCGTGTCGGAATCGGGTATAAACCGCGTTTAAATTGGGTTTAAACAGCGTATAAGTCGCGTACAAATCGCGTTTAAACCGCGTATAAGTCGCGTTCAAACCGCGTAAAAGTCGCTTACAAATCGCGTTTAATTCGCGTATAAACTGTGTATAAATCGCGTATAAGTCGCTTTTTAAACGTATATAAATTGGGTATAATATGCGTATAAATCGCGTATAAACTGTGTATAAATCGCGTTTAAAGAGTGTATAAACCGGGTACAAACTGCGTATAAACCGCGTATAAACCGCGTATAAGTTGCGTATAAACTGCGTATAAACCGCGTAGAAACCGTGTTTATACAGCTTATAAACCGGGTATAAATCGCGTATCATCCGAGTATAAACCGCGTATAAATAGCGTATTAATTGCGTATAAACAGCATATTTATCGCGTCTGGGCTCGAAATATGGGCCGCTTTTGGGCCGCATCTTGGCCGCGTTTGGGCGGCTTCTGGGCCGCGTAATTTTTGTCACAAATGTCTAAGAACTATAACAGTATATATAGAGGGACGAATGGTTTACAACTTACAGCACAGATACATTCAATATGGACCATGCATGAGTTGCCCAAGAGGAAGACTGCGCCTATTGTTAAACTGTGTGATGGCCTCTTTTTCCTTTTCTATATCTTATTAACGTGTAAATAATATTAAGTTGTGGTGAAATTGTTTGTTAAGAAATTATGTGTACGTTTCGAGTGATTTCACCAAAACAAAACAACAACTAATAATATTGAGCACGTTTATCCCATTAAATAGAATCCGCTAGATGCATTATATTTCGTTATCGTATTTTATTTAAATTCGTTTTTCCATTTATATTTAAATATAACATATATTTTTTTTAAATTTATTTTCATTTTTGTTTTGGGATCTTTTTGAGCATTCCAAAATGATGAAATAAATTGAATTTCTAAACTCAAAAGCAATCCAAAACATGGATTTTGACCAGAAATTCAATCTTATGGCACTAATGATGAAATAAATTGAACTGCTTAAGCTTGAAATCAAAAAAGTTAAATAAATAGTGACTTAATTAACAGAACCCAATATTTTGAAGGGCCAAAATGATATGCTCTTTAATTTATGAGAATTACACTAACAACACATCCTTATCCTTAATAAATTTCTTTTAAGACATTGGCTTGCAATGAGTAAGAGAGCAATCATTCTTATAAGGGAGAACGATCCTAGAAGTCCCTCACATTTTACCCAATAATTTGTTTAGCCCCTCACATTTAAAACGGGATAAAATAGTCCCTCACATTTAAAAAGTGTACTTTTGTAGTCCTTTTTTACGGATTTGTTAAAAAAATCGTTAATTTCAGTCACGTGAGAATCACATGACTATTTTTTCAAGGCAAAAAAGACCTTATCTTCATCCTCTTCTCTTTCACATTGAAATCTCAGTATTTGCTTCACTATGACTGACTCTTGCACCACCATTATCTCATCCTCTCCCTGTCTTCCCCACCAACCCA